>CM077084.1:178531462-179955500 GCA_039513925.1 Platanthera zijinensis
TGAAGGTATTGGAAGTTATTAGGGGGAGATTTGGTGGCTTAGCGGGTTGGGGGAAGGTTATGGGTTAATAATGGAGTGTAAATTTATTGGTTTGGAATTGAAGATGTAACAGACAGATCTGTTTTTTGTTTAGGTCAACTTGTCCAGGTTTATTGGTCAAGTGACGTGATTATATTGTACGGAAAGGTGTTGAGAATGGTCATTGTAAGACTGAAGTTCTTATAATGACAAGGGTATTTATGTCAATAAGGCAGCCCGTGTTCATAAACCCCATGTTCCTAAGAAAATAGTGGGTGTAGCTGTAGCAGTACCAACACAAAACAAAAGATTTGTTGTCAACCAGACTGTCAAGAATGTATCTAAAAATAGATACAACAAGTATGAATGCTGGTGCTGTGGCAAGACAGGTCATTATGCCATAGATTGCTAGCACAATACTAGTGTTAGGAAGAACAACAGTCTACCTTTAGAAAGCTGCAGGTAGATTTGTTAAGTTTGAAGCTAACTTGAACCAAGGACCCAAGACTTACTTGGGTTCTAAGGAGAGGTAATTCTTTATTGCAGGTGAGTCCAAGTCACCATGCCCCTATATGGTACTTGGACAGTGGATGTTCCAAGCACATGATTGAAACAAAGGGGTTGCTGAAGAGTACTTACCTATCATAAATGGGTCTAAAATATCTTTGGTAGTTCTGAAAAGGGAATCATCAAAGGGTTTGGTAACATTTCTAATAACCATATTACTATCACTCAAGTGGCCTATGTGAAGGGTTTGAAACAAAACCATATAAGCATAAGTCAGCTGAGTGATTTAGGATATGACATTTCATTTATTAAGAATGGATGTCATATCAAAGATCAAGTGATCAAAAGATCATTTTGACAGGATATAGAAAAAGAAATGTGTACTGTCTTAATTTTGTGTGTGAGAACAATGTTTCTCCTATTTGTCTTGTAGCTGATGAGAGAGCCTCTCATTGTGTCAAATGGCACAAGAGGTTGGCCCATCTTAACTACAAAACAATTGACCATCTCTTTAGCAAAGAGCTAGTAAGGAATGGTCCAAAAGTTAAGTGTATAAAGGATGGGATATGCTCAGCTTATCAAAAAGACAAGCAGACAAAATCCTCCTTTCATAGCCTTGAAAACAAGGATTTAGTGAGGTGTCTATACCTCTTACATATGGATCTTTTTGGTCATATGCCAGTTCATAGTCTAGGTAGGAAGGTCTACACTTTTGTGGTGGTAGATAACTATTCTAGATATTCTTGAGTGTTCTTTCTGAGACAAAAATCAGAAACCCCAAGTGTTTTATATAGTTTTACCAAGCAAATTTAGAATGAACTTGATAGTACAGTGGTCAAATAATAAGAAATGACCATGGTACTGAATTTCAATCTGAAAGTATGACAAGACTGTGTGAAGAATTGGGATTTTTCAAAATTCTCCTCACTTAAAACACCACAGCAAAATGGTATTGCTGAAAGGAAAAATAGAACACTGATTGAGGCTGGTAAACTCTATTGAGTGACACTTCTATCCAAGAATATTTCTGGGCAGAGGAAGTAAACACTGCTTGTCATGTGATCAATAGAGCTTCTATCACCAAAAGCGACAAAAAGACTCCCTATGAGATCATGAAGGGTAGAAAACCAAACTTATCCTATTTTAGGATCTTTGGTTGCAAGTGTTATGTCATTAACAATGGTAAGTCTTATCTAACTAAGTTTACTGCCAAATCCCAAGATGGGATATTTGTTGGGTACAACAACAATAGTAAGGCTTATAGAGTCTACAACTTGATTACTCAAGTTGTAGAAGAGTATGTACATGTTGTATTTGATGAAACAAGACTGATTAACAGTGAGTTGCCTTGTAGCTCATGTAGTTCTACATGTATTAATGAGAAAATGGACAAGCTTACCATTACAGAAGAAACAACTGAAGAGCAGGAAGTGGAAAAATGGTGGCTACTGTCCAGGGGGAGTACAGGACTCTCTAGATGCAGATATACACCAAGAGGTGCAGCATATTGAAGAGACTGGAGGTGTTTAACTAGAAGATAGTCTATCTCTAGCTATTAGACACTTAAAGGATCATCCAGCAAATCAGATAATTGGTGATCTAAGACATGGAGTGCAAACCAGAAGCAGGAACTTGAACACAGTACTTTTCTCAAGCTTCCTACCTCAACTGGAGCCAAAGAAATTTGAAGAAGCTATTCTAGACCCACATTGGATTGATGCCATGCAAGAGGAGTTGAATCAGTTCAAAGGTGAAAGGTCTGGAAGTTAGTTCCTAAACAAAACCACCACAACATCATTAGAATAAAGTGGATCTTTAGGAACAAACTGGATGAGAATGGGATCATTGTGAAGAACAAAGCAAGACTTGTTGCAAAAGGATACAAGCAGGAAGAGGGTATTGACTTTGATCAAACCTTTGCCCCAGTAGCAAGATTGGAAGCAATTAGGATGTTCTTTGCCTATGCAGCATGTCAAGGCTTCAAGGTATTCCAAATGGATGTAAAATCAGCATTTCTAAATGGAAATCTAAAAGAAGAAGTCTATGTAGAGCAGCCCTCAGGTTTTGTTGATTCTCTCAAACCTGATTATGTTTATAGACTTAGGAAAGCTTTATATGGGTTAAAGCAAGCCCCAAGGGCTTGTTATGAAACCCTGTCTACTTTCCTTATTAAGAACAAATTCTCAAGGGGGAAAATAGACAAAACTCTATTCCTAAGGGAATCCAAAGGAAAGATAATCTTAGTCCATATTTATGTAGATGACATAATATTTGGGTCTACAGAAAGTAACCTTTGCAAGAAGTTTGCTAAACTTATGCAAGGAAAGTTTGAGATGAGCAACATGGGAGAACTTAAGTTCTTCTTGGGACTTCAAGTAAGACAGATTGATTATGGTTTGTCCATATCTCAGTCTAAGTTCACCAAGGAGTTAATTAAAAAAATATGGTATGGAATCATCCTCCACCATGAGTACTCCTATGGGAACAAGTATGCCTATTTGCAAAGATGATACAGGTAAACCTGTAGATGAGTCTTTGAATAGAGGAATAATTGTCTCTCTTCTATATCTAACTGCTTGTAGACCAGACATTATGTATGCAACATGTGTCTGTGCTAGGTACCAATCATGCCCTAAAGAATCTCATTACACTGCAGTAAAAAGGATTTTGAGATATCTAAAGGGCACACCTAATCTAGGCCTTTATTACCCTAGGAATGGAGATTTTCTACTGACAGGCTATTCAGATGCAGACTTTGCAGGTTGCAAAGAAGATAGAAAAAGCACAACAGGCACCTGTCAATTTCTAGGAGGAAGATTGGTGTCCTGGAGCAGTAAGAAATAGAGTAGTATGGCAATTTCCACAGCTGAGTCTGAATATATGGCATCAGGAAGTTGTTGTGCATAGCTGTTATGGATTAAGCACCAGCTAGAAGACTATGGTATTCAGGTATTCAGGTAAGTAAAACCCTTTGTTTTGTGATTCTACTAGTGTTATTTCTATTGCTAATAATCCTGTTTCACATACTAGGACTAAACATATAGAAATTAGATATACCATTTTCTTATAGAACATGTAGAGAAAGAGGACATCTCACTAGTATTTGTCAAAACAGATTATCAGATTGCAGATGTGTTTACTAAGCCTCTAGATGAAACTAAATTCAATAAATTTAAAATTAAATTAGGAATGTTGAATATAGATTGGTCTAACAAATTTGGCTAAGAAAATCTGTGTCGACACATCCAGAGAAGTGGTGTCGACACTTCAATAAGTGGTGTCGACACAACCAGAGTAGTGGTGTTGACATCATCCAAAAATTGTGTCGACACTTACAATAAGAGTCGACAAAGAATTTCTGATGAACTTCTAAGTTTGTCTAGTGTCAACATATCATCAATTGGTGTCGACACATAGTAGTCAACGCCGTTGTTGAGACAATAGAAGTATATGTCGACACATTTCAACAGTGTCAACACTTTTAGACAGTTTTTGCCCGCCTTTTGACCTTTTTTGTTTAGAGGAGTATAAATAGGTCAAGAACATATTCTGTCGACACGCTCTCCAGGTTTTCGAGACTAAAACCTTGTGTCGACAAACTCTCTTCTCTCAATCCAAGTTTTCTCACCATCCCAATGGTGCCAAAGATTGAAGATAATATTAACGAAGCATATGAGGTGGTTCGTCATGCCTTTGATGATGCGGAGTCAGAGATTAAAGGGTCATTACACTGTTTGCTGAAAGTGGTTTGGAGTTTCTGATATCCGAAGTAACCAAGATTTGGAAGAAGGAGGTTTTTGAGTTCTTTGCTGCAGCAACAGTAGACTCAACTGGATTTAAGATTAAATCAACAGTTCATGGAGCAAGAGTCAAACTGACCTTGAAAAATTTGAGAAAAAATCTTCATCTTCCAAGAATTCAGGATGAAGAAGAAGTACCAGTATAAAAAAAACAAAGGAGGCACTACAATGGTGTGGATTGGATCCCACCATGAAGATTGGAACAGCTATAAACAGGAAAGGGATGAATCAGCAAGGTAAATTTCTATCTGAAGTGGTTGGAGAGGTGATTCTTTGTAAGCCAGGGGGACATGATAGGATTTTTGCCTATATGTTCAACCTCATGACAAGGATAATTTTTAAACTCAACACAGATTGGTTTATAGTACTGTTTGAAAAGATTAAGGAAGGCATCAAGAAGCTTAATTTGGCTAGAATAATGAGTCTATACTTGGCTAGAGAAATTCCAGAAGTAATGAACCAGATTCCTGGTTCTAAAATCAATCATATGAGAAGAATGGACATCAGGATCATCTCTAGATGGGATAGGGTCCTCACCAAGGACATACTTGATATAGCAAGCCAAGAAGCTGCTGAGAGATCACCTGCACAGGACACAACTGATCATGCACAGGTGCAGGGGGAGATAGATAATGTACAAGTACAGGACCTGACTGAGAATACACAAGTGCAGGTGGAGACGGTTACTGCACAGGTTCAAGGGAAGAGAGAATTCACTTGGCAAGTGAAATGGATTCACAATCTATTCTTGAGAGACCTCATATCAACAGTCCAGCACTAGATGTGATCATTAAGGATACATTTGTAGTTGCTGATGCTCCTGAGAAAGCTGTATCACCAGTTCACACACAACAGGAGTTCACTCTGGAAGAATTGTTTCCTGACATTGAGGAGCAACAGATAAGGAGGAGCAAGTAAGGATTGAGGGGAGCAGGCCGACATTGAGGGGAGCAGCATAGGATTGAGAAGGAGCTGCCTCCTAGTCCTAAAGAAAGAGTTAATATAGCCAGTACCTCTGCTTCAGAAGATGAGGATATTGCAAGTGTCAAGGAAAGAAAACTGATGGTTTTTAAGAGAAGAAGCCAGAGCAATAAGAAGGCTTTGCAAACTACTAATCCACAACCTGCCCAAGAGGCTGATTACAGCTCATTAATGGTGGCTTTGCAAGTTAAATTGGATGAGAAGAGAATGGCTCTAGAAAAGTATGTGGATGAAAGCCATAAATCACTTCAATTTGATTTGGCTCAGGATATTAAATCCATAAGGTTTGAAGTCAATCTCCATAAGAAAAGATGACAGATTGCTTCCACAAGGGGGCAATGTTGTAGTATTTCTAGCAAAGCAGCAAACAGAAGTCAAGGCTCAAGTGGATGACATTGCTATTAAACAAGGCTATGTCCTTGAAAATCAGATTAGAAGGAATGACAATCTGACTGAATCTCACAATAAGATAGTCACTGAAATAAAGAATACAGTTACTGTAATGACTGAAAAAAGAGCTAAAGAGAAAGAAGAGTTTGATAAGAAGTTACATGATGCCTTAGATTCATTTAGGACAATTACTACTTCTCAGAAAACAATTTCTGATTAGATTCTTAAGATAAAATCATTTTATAAATATGGTGTAAATTTTCTTGATGGCCAAATAAGATTTCAAAAAGATGACTTAAGAGATCACATTGAAAGAGAAGTCATCAAGGGAGAGAGAGTGTTAGTCAATGCAGGCTCAGATCATGCCAAATGGATATCCAATAGCATAAGAGCCACTCTGGGTTATCCATCCCTTTGTGATGATGAAAATGTTGCTGAGTCTGGTGTTCAACCTACTGATGTTGGAGGTGATCAACCTGAAGTTGCTCAGATCATCTACCCTCCAGCAGATTTTGATATGATTCAACAACAGGTTTAAACAATGTACAGTCCTCCACAGGAAGTTGAAAAATGTTATTATAAAGGAAGTTGAAATGCCATAAGCTGCCTTGAAAGCTCAGCAGGAAGCTCAACTTTCAAAGAAAAGATTCAGAGAACAGGCTGAGTTAAAGCCTGATTTTGAGCAGTGGAGCCCCACTTTAAGAAATATAATTTTGACTGCCTGGAAAGCTGTGAAAGATCAAGTTCATGAAAGGGGAAAGTGGTATAATGAACAAGAATGGCAGAAGTATGAGGCAAGGCAAGAAGCCATTGTGCAACATAGAAGAAAGGGTAAGATTGGGAAGCTACCGCCTAATGCTCAGGAGCCTAGCAAGTACTTTCCTAAGCCTTTTGATTATTTTGAAAGGCAAAGAATTAAGGCTGAAGTTCAGAAGAAGGCAGAGTTGAAAGGAAAGAAGCTTATTGATGATGCAGAATCTCCTGTGCAAGCTCAGATTAAGCCAGGAAAAGGCATAGTCATTAGGGAGCCTGATCAGCCTTAGGATAGCTTTACTAGATTTTGCAAGAACATTTTAATTTTTAGTTTTAAAAGAAATCTATGTAAACAGTTGTTAAGAAACTTTTGGATAATTTAAACAACACAATGTTTCATGTTCATACAAGTTGCATTCTTATTATGTGATGTGATTTGGTTATATTTTTTGGTTATAGTTACCCTGTCATTATTTATATACATCATCATATTTGTTTATTATAAGTGGTGCATATCATTGACTAAAGGGTTATGACTTCTCCAAATAGGGGGAGATTGTTGGGTACATTGGAAAATGTGTACCTGATTTGGAGAAGCCTCACTTAGCTCAATGATATACATCAAGGTGTATTTGATGTTATTTTAAGTTTATATGTGTAGGTTAAGTATTTGCTGAAATGCAGAAAAAGTTTCTAAGTTCATATGTCGACACTTAAGAAAGCCTGTGTCGACACTTGGAAAAGCTGTGTCGACACCTGAAGCAACTGTGTCGACACACATAATTTATTAGTCGACATCAACTGTGTCGACACCGGGAGGTAGTGTCGACACATGAAAATATTAGTCGACATCAACTATGTCGACACCGGGAGACAGTGTCGACACACAGATGTATTAGTCGACATGAAATGTGTCGACACCTAGAGGCAGTGTCGACACACAGAATTATAAGACTATATCAACTGTGTCGACACACATGACTTGTGTCGACACTTAGCAGAGTTTCAACAATATTGATTGCTGTGATGTGAAGAAGTGTCTATGTCGACACAAAGAAGCAATGTCGACACATTCTACAAATGTAGTGTCAAGAAGCAGTGTCGACACCAAAGGAGCTATGTCGACATCACCAAAGCTTGTGTCGACACTTAATCTAATTGTGTAGACACATAATGACAATCAGTCTCGATGCTTTACTGACAAAGACAACGGTTAAAGAACTGACTGGAGACTTGACAGCTGTGTATTCGAACAAGTTTGCTGAAGCTGTCAGACTTGTCAGAAGTTGGTTAGAAACCAGATCAACCGGTTACCATGGATGAAGTCTATATATAGATGGATTCTATCAAATCAAAAAAACAAGAAGAATAATAACAACAGGAACAACTATTGAAGTATTGATCATTGATCAAGAAAGTGCATGTCACTCAGAAGAAGATTTTCGTGAGAAGATCTAAGGAGAATTCAAGCAAGAATTCTGAAGAAACTTCAGAAGTTCTGGAGAGTGAGAGAGATCTCCAACTGTTGAAGTAAAGAAGGAGACATTTACAAGTCTCTTAAGAATCAGATCTTGAACTAATCTGCTAAGAAGGATTCAGATCTATTTCTGAATTCAAAGAAAGAAGCTGCCAGCCAGTCAACTTCAAAGGAGATCAACCCTACTGAGTTCAGATTCAAGAAGATTTGAAGAAAGCTAAGAACAGGTTGATTTCAGCCATCAGTATTATCAAGAAGCTGATCAAGAAACCTCTTATCCCTTCTCTCTCAACAAGGGTAAGAGTCCATCTAAACACTTATCAAATTTTGTAGGATCTTTTAATAGATCTGAGTTGTAAGCCTATATTATAAAGACTGAGTGTAGGAGATATAGATCTCTGAGTGGTAGGGCTTTTGAGCCTAAGTGTAAGAGAAATTTTTCTCTAAGTTGTAGGCCTTATGGAAGGCTGAGGTAGGGTTGTTAGCCTGAGCTGTAGGAGTGTGGTTACACTCTAAGTTGTAGGAATCTTATAGGGTTCTGAGTTGTAGGAACCTTTCAGGGTTCTAAGCTGTAAGATCTGTGGATCTGAGAAGAAGGAAGAAGTTAGGCCGAATCTAGCACACTGCTAGATAGGTGAAGGGGGAAAGTGGATGTACCCAGACCTTGGGGAACCACTATAAACCTGTGTGCAATCTGTGATGTGTGTGTGATTGTGATTTCTGTGTTGTGATTGCTGTAGAATAGTTAGATTCTATTTTAAGATCTGAATAATTATTCTACCTTAAGTAAAAAAAGGAAAGAACCTATTCACCCCCCCCCCACCCTCTAGGTGTTTGGGTTATCTAGAAATTAATTCTATCACCGCTATCAGGATCCCCTTAAGCTGGCAGGGTTGGATGTCTCTCGGAGGAGTCTGCCTTAGACCTCGAGCAGATCCTGCTATCAGGCTCCCATCAAGCTTGCAGGGTTGATGTAACTCGAAGGATGCCTTAGACCCTGAGCAGATCCCGCTGCCAGGCTCCCATCAAGCTGGCAGGGCTGGATGTCACTCGGAGGAGTCTGCCTTAGACCCGAGCAGATCCCGCTGCCAGGCTCCCATCAAGCTGGCAGGAAGAGATGTCACTCGGAGGAGTCTGCCTTAGACCCCGAGCAGATCCTGTTGTCAGGCTCCCACCAAGCTGGAAGGGCTGGATGTCACTCGGAGGAGTCTGCCTCAGACCCCGAGCAAATCCCGCTGCCAGGCTCCCATCAAGCTGACAGGGATGGAAGTCACTCGGAGGAATCTGCCTTAGACCCCGAGCAGATCCCGCTGCCAGGCTCCCCTTAAGCTGGCAGGGCCGAATGTCACTCGGAGGAGTCTGCCTTAGACCCCGAGCAGATTCTCTTCCTCAGCAGAGAGCCACGAATGAATCAGTGGGTCCCATGGAAGGGGGCCCGGGCGGCGAAGGCGCTAGCCTCCCTTGCCACGAATGGATTGGCGGGTCGACGAATGATTCTTGGCACGAGGGTGAACCAAGAAAGCCGGCCCCCGGCATAGAGATCAGCGAGCCCCCAGAGAAGAGGGCCCAGACGGCGACTACCCGACCGCGCCAATGCCCCCGGAAGTCGTCTTGCCCAAAGTCCAAACGCGCGCCAGGCTTTTCTCGCCCACCCAATGACGCGGATGGGTTAGCGAGATCGGATGGAATTGGCGAGTCGCTCCCTCGCGTCACAACCACCCAACCTACCCCTCGCTCCTAAGCATATGTTCAGAGTTTAAAGCGAGTGGACGACCTCACTCGCTCGCTCACTGTCGCGACGTCCATGAGAACATTCAAGGATAAAAGAAATCATAATTAGTGCGAGAATCAAGAGGTGAGTGCAAGAAACAAGGATATTTGCGTTTCAAATCAAAAAAGAGTTTTGTACTGTTGAAACCGAAAATCGGTCTCTTGTGGAGTTCACCCTTGGGGAAGGGGTGGTCGCGCACCTACTTCGCTCCTACAAGAAAAACAACAAGGAAAAGAGAGCAAAGGACTAGACACAGGGCCCGGCTCGGAGGTCCCACCACAAACCCGGAAGATAACTGAGCGCTTCCCCTCCTTAGCCAAATGTCGGGCTAAGGTACCTCAGAAAGCGCTAGAATACTGGGGAGCAAGTAAGCCTGCCTTTTGAGGTACCCCCGTGATCCTATTTATAGGATTTTGAAGATGGTCTATAAATAACTAATCTCTACTGTCTTGAAATTACTGAAAGCTCCTCGAACTAGCATGCCAACAGCCAAACTCTGCTTTTCTGAACAGCTATATGCAGCCCACCTGGGTCTGCCAACAGCGAGACCCCACTTTTTTGACCGGCTAGGGCAGGACAACGGGGTAAGACAGTAAGAAATTCTCCCCATTGGGAATCGAGTGAGCAGCCCTTCAATGCTTCCACTCAGCGCGAGGCGCGGGCCAGGGCCGGCTCGCAGGGAGGGAGTAGGTGACCCGCCTAGGAGAGGCGGGCGGGCTGGCTCGCAGGCAGGGCTGGCTCGCTGGGAGGGCGCGGGCAAGAGGGTGGCCCGCCTAGGAGGGCGCGAGCCGATCCGCCTAGGAGGGCGCAGGCCAGGCTGGCTTGCTAGGGCAACCCTTTGATGCGCGGATCGGGGGCGGCCCGCCTGGTTGCCTGAGCCCCTTCGGCGAACACGGGGTTGTACATAATCCCTGCTCTTTGCGAGCTTTTGAAAAAGGCTCGGAAAGAAACATCAAACCCTCACTTGTTCGGCGAAAACCTTGCTGAGCTGGAGGGAATCTTTTGGTGGGGCCCACCTCCTCGCTATAAATAAGCTGTCCGGCCTCTGGGGTAATTCCCCTTCTTTACTCCCTTCCGCAATCTATAACCGCGAGATGCCTATGTCTGAGGAGATGCGGGCTCGTTTGGGCGCTGTGAGGGAGGGTGTTCGGGATGCGGCTCTCGAAGCCGCCCCGTGGCTAGCGCGCGGGTCGCCTAGCCCCCTTTTTAAGCCAAAGAAAGCGAAGGTTGTCCGGCGGCCTTCAGGGCACGACGACCCTACCTCCAGCTCGGCCGGCGATGCCGAGGTCATCCCTGAGGTATATGCGCTTCCCTTGCTCGATTCTTCCTCCCCCCCTTCTTGACTTTTCTTTCCTTTTGGTAGGAGACGTCTCGGGGAGTTAGGGCAGACGATGGAGATCCCGAGCGTTCCACTCTGGCGGCGGCCGATCGGGTTGCTAGTCCCTTGCCGCAGGAACCTATCCCTCCTGTGGTGCCTCCGTCGTCAAGGCCCCACGGCCTAGGAAAACCCTTCGTTACTCTTTGAGGAGAACCATTCCAGGGTCGGTCGGGCACCTCTAGGCCTACTGATGATGCGGGCGACGTACCGACGCCAGGTAAACCCTCTGGCTTTGGCCTGCTTACGGTCATTGCACCTTCTGATCCTACCTTTGCAGGTTATAATGTGGTCTCTTCGTCTGACATCGAGATGAGCGGAGGGTACTCGCACCCCCCCGGATGCGGACAGCATCTCCGAGTACTTGGGAGACCCGCATGATGCCGAGAGGATGAAGAAGCAGGTAAAGCAACTATTTCAAAAGCACATGCTACTACTACGGGAGGTCTTCGATAGAGTGGAGAAAGATAAGGCCGAGACGAAGGAGCGACTTGCGGATTTGGAGGGAGCGAGACTTTCCTCTGATGAGGATGAGGCAACTTCTCCGGGTGTGTATATCACGCGAGCCAAGGGGAGACTGAGGCGTGCCTCGGAGCAGATCAATAGAACCCAGCGGGAGCTGTCGGCATTCCGCGAGTATCACTATCCTCGTGTACCGCCCCGAACCAGCACGGGGAGGGGAGGTAGGTGGAAATGGATCCTGCGTTGAGTTTTCACCCTCCCCTCTCCAGTCGTGATCCACCGAGTCCGGGTCGCCCCGCATGCGGCGGTAATGCTCAGGGTGATCATCTCTTTACTTCTGACAGTCTAAATATTTGTAATAATTCAGGACTACTTTCGCCCGTTACGGGCTAATATTTATTGCAATTTTCTCTAGGTTGCGCCATCGTTCAGACCTCCGCAGGCTGTGCAGGCGAGACGCTCTAGCTCGGCCGACCTTCCTTCGCGCGGGCTCAGCCTTGTCGAGTCGCCTCGCCGGGCTCTTTTTTTGTACTGGCGAAGGCGAGCCGGTTACTCGCGGGTTACGTGACAGGTCACTCACGCGAGGGTCGGAACTGGCCTGCTCGGCGGCTACTGTTTGATTATCCGGGCGCGAGTGCGGGCGGTTTGCAGCGGACTAACGGGTTGGTGAGAACCCGGCTTGGGTTCGGAAGTCGAAACGTCAGGGCCTTATTACTATCCGCACTTTCCCGCCAAAGAAAGCTTTTTCCCGCCCTTTCTCATCCTATAAAGAGCCCCTGGCGGCCCTTCCTCACTTACCGCATTTAAGACTTCTTCTCCCCCCTAGCTCTTTGCGAAAAAGCCCTCTGTCCTGCTCGGCAAGATAATTGTAAGATGGGTGGTGGTAGTGGCGAGGCGGAGGGGAGGGCCAAATGCGCTTGGACCTTCTCCGAGCATTATTTCCCTCTCGCCGTCCTTACAGAGAGGGAATTCGTAGACGCGGTCGGCCACTTCGTCCCGCCAGGTTTTTAGGCGAGGCGGCCCAGGAAAGAGGAACGAATGAACGAGCTATTTTCTGGCAAGCTCGCATTCCCGATGGCCCATTTTGAGGCGGGCCTTCGGCTACCCCTATGGCCGGAAGTCCGCCAAATCTTCAAGTATTACGGGGTGGTTCCCTGGCAGATGACCCCGAACTCCATCTTAGTGATCGTCGGGTTCGCCTGCTACCTGCGAGAGGAGAAAAAAGAGTTTAGCCTCGCGGTATTCCGCAAGCTGTTCTCTTTCCGGGCAAATATAAACGGGACCTCCTGCTTCGCCAGCAGCCATGTCAAGGTGTGGGAAACCGTCAATAAGAGCCACAACTGGCTCAAGAAGTTTATTTTCGTCAAGGGGGACTTCGGCAACGTCCCCTTTTCGCCGCTCCAGCTCAGTATGACGAGCTACCGCCCCCTGGCCCTAAGTGGCCACGAAGCAGGGTTGTTCGGGTTCTTCGCTGGGAAGAACTTCGAGGTGGCCTACCTCCGTAGGAATCTGAACGACCTCGTCCCTGTCCCGCCTAGTGAAGGTAAGCGGCTCGCCCTATCTACGCATCCTTGAATTCTTCGATTTTTTTCTAAGTTCCACTTCCTGTAGGCTAGCGCGACATCCCTATCCATCCGCCGTATGAGAGCGCACGACTCGCCGTCGGCGAGCTAGCGTGGGCCGAGGTGGCGGCTGCCGCCTATCGCGAGTTCTTGACCCCTGCCCCCGCGAAGCGTCCCAGCCGCGAGCAGCCCAAGGATCTGCCACCCCTAAGAAGTTGAAAAGGGCGGGTGGCTCGCCTCCCCCGACTCATGACAAGGGTAAGGCCCCCGCTAGCCAGCAGTCCGCCGTTCCCGCCCCCTCGGCCTCTCTGGCCATCAGATCTTTAGGCGGAGAGGCGGGCACGTTGCAGCCGCCGGAGGAGGTTCGGCCCGTAGGGAAGGCAATCCCCCGAGGCCATCGTAACTTTGGTTACGGCGAGGGGCCCGGAGACGAGGCCGGAGTCCCGCTGCTTTTGTGGGATAAGGAGACCAACAGGGTCTACGTATCCTCGCTACTGCCGAGCTGGTTTGAGGATGACTCCAGCAGCGGGGACACCTACAACCTCGCCTTCGGCGTCTACAGGCGAGAGGACGCCGCCGTTTACGACGAGGAGGCAACGCGGGTGCTGATCTATGAAAGCACGTGGGCCCAGTTTCGCAGCCTCGAGCTGGCCCATATGGTCGGCCGGCGGTGTCTTTGGCTGGACAAGAGCGCTCCATCCCTCACCAAGCTCATCGACGAGAAGGAGGTGGCCCGCCAACAAGCTCGGAAAGAGGCGGACGAGTAGCAGAAGTGGGCCAATGCGGCGGAGGCTGCTCTCGCTAAGTACCTAGGTGGAGCGGTAGGTTCCTTGACTCGCCTCAACCTTTACTCCCTCCCGCATAACTTAACTCGGTTTTTCTCCTTTTCAAAGGACGCGGCGACTGCTAGCCGGTTGGTTACTGAGGTTGCCACCCTCCAACAGGAGAAGCAGACGCTTCAGAAGTGAGTGGACGCACTGGAGGCTGCAGCAGCTGCCCCGCTGCCATCTACAAGCGGATGCCAGCTCTCTCATTACAGCGATCACGAGATCGAAGTGATGATGATGAAGAACGCGGCCAACGCTGCAAAATACACTTTTCGGACGCTGTAGAGGGCCAACCTTATCATGGACGACGATGCCAAGCTTTTGGCGAGCGAGGTGGTATCGGAGCTATTCCTTCCGGTACCAGAGCCGGGCGACGGGCCATACCACCCCATATAAGGGCCCGCCGCTCAGGGCTCGCCTCGCCGAGAGCTTACATTCGTCCCACTTTTGTCGAGGCGGTGACGCGGGCCAGAGCCCAGTTTTTGTAATAGCCTTATCTCTTTTGAATTTCGCCAATATACAAAACTCTTTTTTGATCTGAAATGTGAATATCCTTGTTTCTTGCACTCGCCTCTTGATTCTCGCACTAATTATGATTTCTTTTATCCTTGAATGTTGTCATAGACGTCGCGACAGTGAGCGAGCGAGTGAGGTCGTCCGCTCGCTTTAAACTCCTAACTTAGGCTTACGAGCGAGGGGTAGGTTGGGTGGTCGCGACGCGAGGGAGCGACTCGCCAATTCAATCCAGGCTCGCAAACCCATCCGTGTCATTGGGTGGGCGAGAAAAGCCTGGCGCGTGTTTGGACTTTGGGCGAGCCGGCTTCCGGGGGCATTGGCGCGGTCGGGTTGTCACCGTCCGGGCCCTCCTCTCTAGGGGCTCGCCGATCTCTAGGCGGGGGGCCGGCTTTCTTGGTTTGCCCTCGTGCCGAGAATCATTCGTCGACCTGCCGATCCATTCGTGGCGAGGGCAGCTAGCGCCTTTGCCGCTCGGGCCCCCTTCCATTGGACCCGCCGATTCATTCATGGCTCTCTGCCGAGGTAGAGAATCTGCTCGGGGTCTAAGGCAGACTCCTCTGAGTGACATCCGGCTCTGCTAGCTTAAGGGGAGCCTGGCAGCGGGATCTGCTCGGAGTCTAAGGAAGATTCCTCTGAGTGACTTCCAGCCCTGCCAGCTTGATGGGAGCCTGGCAGCGGGATCTGCTCGGGGTCTGAGGCAAACTCCTCCGAGTGATATCCAGCCCTGCCAGCTTGGTGGGATCCTGGCAGCGGGATCTGCTCGGGGTCAAAGGCAGACTCCTCCGAGCGACTTCCAGCCCTGCCACCTTGATGAGAGCCTGACAGCGGGAACTGCTCGGGGTCTAAGGAAGACTCCTCCGAGTGACATCCAGCCCTGCCAGCTTGATGGGAGCCTGGCAGCAGGATCTGCTCGGGGTCTAAGGCAGACTCCTCCGAGCGACTTCCAGCCCTGCCACCTTGATGAGAGCCTGACAGCGGGAACTGCTCGGGGTCTAAGGAAGACTCCTCCGAGTGACATCCAGCCCTGCCAGCTTGATGGGAGCCTGGCAGCAGGATCTGCTCGGGGTCTAAGGAAGACTCCTTCGAGTGACATCCAGCCCTGCCAGCTTGATGGGAGCCTGGCAGCGGGATCTGCTCAGGGTCTAAGGCAGACTCCTCCGAGTGACATCCAGCCCTGCCAGCTTAAGGGGAGCCGGGTAGTGGGGTCTGCTCGGGGTCTAAGGCAGATTCCTCCGAGTGACTTCTAGCCCTGCCATCTTGATGGGGGCCTGGCAGCGGGATCTGCTCGGGGTCTGAGGCAGACTCCTCCGAGTGACATCCAGCCCTGCCAGCTTGATGGGAGCCTGGTAGCGGGATCTGCTCGGGGTCTGAGGCAGACTCCTCCGAGTGACATCCAGCCCTACCAGCTTGGTGGGAGCCCAACAGCAGGATCTGCTCGCGGTCTATGGCAAACTCCTCTGAGTGACATCTAGCCCTACCAGCTTGATTGGATCCTGGCAGTGGGATCTGCTCGGGGTCTAAGGCAGACTACTTTGAGTGACATCCAGTCCTGCCAGCTTGATGGGAGCCTGACAGCGGGATCTGCTCGGGGTCTAAGGCAGACTCCTCCGAGTGACATCCAGCCCTGCCAGCTTGATGGGAGCCTGGCAGCGGGATCTTCTCGGGGTCTAAGGCAGACTCCTCCGAGTTACATCCAGCCCTGCCAGCTTGATGGGAGCCTGACATCGGGATCTGCTCGGGGTCTGAGGAATACTCCTCCGAGTGACAACAAGCCCTTCCAGCTTGATGGGAGCCTGGCAGCGGGATCTGCTCGGGGTCTGAGGCAGACTCCTCCGAGTGACATCCAGCCCTGCCAACTTGATGGGATCTTGGCAGCGGGATCTGCTCGGGTCTAAGGACGACTTGTGTTTGCGCTTTTCATCGTCGGGGCACAAGTTCATCAACAGAAGCTTTATTAGAAAATTGAAGCGACGTTTTCATGACTCAAGGAAAAAAACGCTTCAAGTCATCACAATTCCAGGTGAGACTTAGGGTCTCGCCCTCCACATTCCGGAGGCGGTACCCTCCTGACTTCAATGCCTCTTGTACAATGTATGGTCCCTCCCAGTTGGGATTGAGCTTCCCCACGGTGGCTGACCTCCCTGCGGCATCCAATTTTCTCAAGACCAAGTCCCCTTCCGCGAATTGTTTGATTCTGACGTGCTTGTCAAAGTATTTGGCCATTCTCCTCTTCACTTCCTCTTGCCTGATGGCTGAGAGGTCTCGCGATTCCTCAACCATGTCGAGTGAGAGCCGCAGCTCCTCCTCATTCTCGGTCCTCCATTCCTCTCTGCCCTCTCCAGCATCGACCACCAGAGGGGTTCGAACCTCAAACTCTACTGGAAGCACTGTCTCGCACCCATGAGAGAGCTTGAAAGGAGTCTCTCCTATCGCCATATTGGGTGTAGATCTAAGGGCCCAGAGGAACGAAGGGAGTTGCTCCACCCAGCTTCCTCTCAGATTCTCTACCTTATTTTTGAGGAGGTTAACAATGATCTTGTTCGCCGCCTCTAACTGCCTGTTGCTCCTGGGGTGATGAATCGAGGCGAACCTAATGTCGATCCCGAGCTGTTCGCAAAAGTTGATTAACTCGGCGCTGGCGAACTGAGGGCCATTATCTGTGATGATGGCCTGAGGCAACCCATGATGTCAGATAATCTCCCCCCATACGAAGTTCCTGATGACCTGAGAGGTTACCTTGGCCAACGCCTTAACTTCCAACCACTTAGAGAAATAATCAATCATCACGAGTAGGAACCTTCTCTGGCCGCTGGCCTTGGGGAAGGGCTCAACCAAGTCCATTCCCCAGATTGCAAATGGCAGGGGCTGTGATACTCCTGAGGCGTTGGGCCGGCTGTAGCTGTTGGGGGCGAACAGCTCGCACTTATGGCACTCCTTCGCGAACTTCGCCGCATCTCGGCTCTGGGTCGGCCAAAAATACCCCTGTCTGAAGTCCTCGAACATCCCCATGGTGGCGAGAGGGGGAGGGGGTGGCGAGTCAGTCATGTCCGATCCTTGCCCTTCTCCTCCCGTCATCGAGCTCGATGAAGGTTTTCTGTGCTGACCACTGTCCACGCTCACCGCACCAAAAATGTTGAAACCGAAAATCGGTCTCTTGGTGGGTTCACCCTTGGGGAAGTGGTGGTCGCGCACCTACTTCGCTCCTACAAGAAAAACAACAAGGAAAAGAGAGCAAAGAACTAGACCAAGGGCCCGGCTCGGAGGTCCCACCACAAACCTGGAAGATCACTGAGCGTTTCCCCTCCTTAGCCAAATGTCGGGCTAAGGTACCTCGGAAAGCGCTAGAATACTAGGGAGCAAGT
This sequence comes from Platanthera zijinensis, assembly GCA_039513925.1. NCBI lineage: Eukaryota > Viridiplantae > Streptophyta > Magnoliopsida > Asparagales > Orchidaceae > Platanthera > Platanthera zijinensis. Next base: position 178,549,264 of record CM077084.1, read on the forward strand.
AAGTCTGCCTTCTTTTGTACCCCTTGGGTCCTATTTATAGGATTTTGAAGATGGTCTGTAAATAACTAACATATGCTGTCTTGAAATTACTGAAAGCTCCTCGGGCTGGTCTGCCAATAGCCAAACTCCGCTGTTCTGAACAGCTATATGTAGCCCACCTGGGTCTGCCAACAGCGAGACCTCGCTGTTTTGACCTGCTAGGGGTAGGACAATGGGATAAGACAGTAAGAAATCCTCCCATTTGGAATCGAGCGAGCAGCCCTTCAATTCTTCCACTCGGCGCAAGGCGCGGGCCAGGGCCGGCTCGCCGGGAGGGCGTGCGCCGACCCGCCAAAGAGAGGCGGGCGGGGCTGGCTCGCGCGCAGGGTTGGCTCGCTGGGAGGGCGTGGGCCAGAGGGTGGCCCGCCTAAGAGGGCGCGAGCCGACCCGCCTAGGAGGGTGCGGGCCAGGCTGGCTTGCTAGGGTGAGAGCCAGCCCTGCCCGCCTCTCATAGGCGGGTTGGCCCACGCCCTCCCGGCGAGCCTGCCCTGGCCCGCGCCTCGCGCCGAGTGGAAGAATTGAAGGGCTGCTCGCTCGATTCCCAATGGGGAGGATTTCTTACTGTCTTACCCCATTGGCCTGCCCCTAGCCGGTCAAAACAGCGGGGTCTCGCTGTTTGCAGACCCAGGTGGGCTGCATATAGCTGTTCAGAACAGCGGAGTTTGGCTGTTGGCAGGCCAGCCCGAGGAGCTTTCGGTAATTTCAAGACAGCAGAGGTTAGTTATTTACAGACCATCTTTAAAATCCTATAAATAGGACCCAAGGGGTACCTCAGAAGGCAGGCTTACTTGCTCCCCAGCCTTCTAGCGCTTTCCAAGGTACCTTAGCCCGGCATTTGGCTAAGGAGGGGAAGCGCTCAGTGATCTTCCGGGTTTGTGGTGGGACCTCCGAGCCGGGCCCATTGGTCTAGTCCTTTGCTCTCTTTTCCTTGTTGTTTTCTTGTAGGAGCGAAGTAGGTGCGCGACCACCCCTTCCCCAAGGGTGAACTCCACAAGAGACCGATTTTCGGTTTCAACAAACTTCTCTTAAACAGTACTGCAGTAGCAGAACTAGAACATATACGTCTAGGTGGAAGCTAGAACCGGTGAAATCTTGAGTCGGCCTGATCTAGAAAACCAGCGGTAGAATTTTTTTTTTGTCCCTTTATTGATCTGCGACAGGGAGGGATCTCCTGCAGCAAAGGAGCGGCGGCGGCGTCTCTATGCATGCGGCGCTTCCTCCTTTCTATAGGCGGCAGGAAAAAAATTGGTCCGACTTCTTCCCGTCCAAGACGGTGATGGCCAAAAAAAATCCCGAGAAAAACCAATGACGGGCTTTACTCCTTGTCCCGATCCAAGCAGCGACGACGAATCTGGAAACTCCATGCGGCGGCAAGCAGAAATTCCAATCCGATCAAAACGGCGGCGGTCGTTCCTCTTTTCCGATCAATGACCACGAGAGAAATAGCGGGAATGCTCCTTGTTCCTATTCTGATCGGCGGCTGAAAGAACCAATAAAAAAATTCTTCTTGTCCAAATTTGGCGAAATGGAGGCGATGTCTCCTCCTCATGTGCGAAACCGACGGGATCTGCCTTCGTTCCCAACTGCAGTGGCGAAATTTTTTTTTACCTTCGATTCCGGGCGGTAGCGGAAACAGGAGAACAGCGGTTACGGGAGAGGCCGAAATTTCGAGCGACAGGGGCTGTTACTTTGAGAATGATAGTGTCGCTCGAAGCATTCAGATGGAGATTAAAGTGGAATCTCCTATCTGTTGCCCCTAGGTGGGTATAAATAGGCAAACCCTAGGAATATCTACGGATATCGGATATCTGTGTATCCGAACCGACCCGTTAAGCCTCTGAACCCGTTAATTGTCCAAATATACATTAACAGTAATTTGATAATTAAGCATGAGTTTTCTAATTGTGTACTGTATAACATATCTCCAACAAATATGAAAACTCATATCCTGTAATTGTATTAGCCTATCTCATTCACCAAGCATTATATAACGGTAAGTTTCCATCTATATGAATTCAGATTCACTGATATGATCATTATTTTGTGTTGTCTGATGAATGCGTCATTTGGACCATGGTAAAATTGACCTAGCGGAAAATAAAAAAAGTAAAGCATAAAGGCTTTGGCTAGGTCATACAAATAAAGAAGCTGTGAGGGATAGACTGATGGCGCTGATACATAAAAATGAAGAATACGACAAAAAAAATAGTGTGGTGACAAAGCGCGATTTGAGCAAGCCACGAACGAGAAAAGAAAGAAAAAAAACACAATCAAAGAACACAAAAATTTAATGTGGTTTCCGAAAATTGGGTACGTCTACTACGTAGGCAAAATATCTCCTGTACTGATAAACACACAACTACAAAGAGAGTAAGAAAGTGAGAGATCTTCATTGCCCTACGAGGAAGACGAAAATGAAAATATCACTATTGTATAACCCGTATTCGTCAAGGGTGCCCCCCCAGAGTCAGTTTATCACAAGTCAAAGTAAAAAAATCAAGACAGAGGTTAGAGTCAACGCGTCAGGCATCAGAAGCTCGTGGCGAGTATGACGAGCTCCTGAAAGTGAAGGGATAGATACTACTCTAGAGGGGGGGTGAATAGAGTTATCAAATTTTGCACAGACAAAACTTAATATTCTACCCAACTCCCTTGGAGTGAAGTGCGGAATGAAAAGATTATAGATATTGATTTAACCTTAAAGCCTAACACAAGTGATGTGTACAAACACAAGCTAACTGTAATTACAGTTAAGCTTGGAAAAACCTAATCAGCAACTAGCAACCTAGTTATATCTAATCACAGCCACAATGCAGGAATTAAACAGAGGAATCCAGACGACACAAGGAAATTTATAGTGGTTCCCCAAACAACTTGGGTACGTCCACTCTTCTACCCACACGGTAGGAATCCACTCAGGTTTTTGATCAGGTGCCCTGCCACCAACAGGATCTGTTTCAGGTAGATCCAGAAACCCTTTAGACTTTTGATCAGGTGTCTAAAAACCAAGCACAGGTTTTTGATCAGGTGCCCTGCCACCAAGGGATACTTTTGAAGGGAGTAATAACCCTGTACAGGAGGGGGAAGAAGGTTAAGATGTCTTCTCTATTTTACAATAGATTAGAGAAGCACAAAAACTTGCACTGAGCTAGAATGCTCTAAAGAATCAAGGCTCCCCCTGGCTCAAGAATGTCCAGGTGAAGTCTTGCTTCAGTGCAGAGAAACTCTTCAGAAAGTTTTGAAGGAAAGAGCTACAAGAAGAAAGTAAATAATAAAATCAAAGTTCTTCAAGCAGCTATCTTCTTCTTCTTCTTCTTCTTCAAAGGAACTCTGAGTTGAACTTCCTGAAAGCAGGAGAACTCAGGTGAAGAAGAGATGAAGATCTTAACACTTCTCAGTTAGATGGAGATTGCTGAGAGCAGGAAGCTTGAGCTTGATGAAGGCTTGAGAGCTTGAGGATGAACAACTGGTTAGCTATTAGATTCTGTTAACTAGCTTGAATCCTTCTTCAAAGGGTTCTTTATATAATCATCAGCAAGCAACGGCTCTCTTCCATTTGAATTATTTGTCTTCTTCTGAGCCTTGAGACCTGGGCTGTAAATATCAAGAAGACAAAAATATCTCTGCAGCAAAACATTCTATAAAGGGTATAAATCACTTTCTAAGAAGCTGCAGGCTTAAATCAGATAACAGAAGGACTAAATAAAGTCACATCAGAAATAATCTCTTTATAGCAAAAGAAGACTTTTCAGTCTAACGGCTATAAAGGGCTGACAATAGATAAAGTAAATTAAAATGACAGCTAATAAGACAAACAACTTTATCTTAAAAGGATTTGAACTCAGGCAAAAGAGATGGAGCAAATATTGCCTGGTTATGTTATCGTACAGCTTAAAATACTGTGCCAGAAAATGTATTAATTAAATAAATATAATATAATAAATAAATACAAAATACAAAGGCAGACAGAAAACGTCGAACGACTCTTCGAAGATCGTCGAACGGCGCACGGAGATCGTCGAGCTATCGGGCAGATAGTCGAACGATCCAGATAGTCGAACTATCGAAAAAGATAGTCGAACTACCCCGGCAGATAGTCGAGCTATCAGAACAGATAGTCGAACTATCAGATAGTCGATCTATCTAGGACAGATAGTCGAGCTATCAAGCGCACAGAGATAGTCGACCTATCAAGCAGATAGTCGACCTACCTCAGAAAACAGATAGTCGATCTATTAGAAGATAGTCGAACTATCAGAACAAACCAGATAGTCGATCTATCAGCAGATAGTCGAACTATCAGATAGTCGACCTATCAGGACAGATAGTCGAACTATCAAAGGCAACAGATAGTCGAACTATCAAAAGATAGTCGAACTATCAAGACAAAACAGATAGTCGATCTATCAACAGATAGTCGAACTATCAAGCGGAACAGATAGTCGACCTATCAACAGATAGTCGAACTATCAAGGCGGAACAGATAGTCGACCTATCAACAGATAGTCGAACTATCAGATAGTCGATCTATCAGGACAGATAGTCGAACTATCAACGCAGACAAAGCGTCGACCAACTGATAGACGATCGTCGATCAGCCGATAGATGATAGTCGAGCGGCGTTCGACTATCGTCGAACGAAAAACCTACTTAACCAAATTCTCAATTTGGAAAAGCGAGGACCCTACAGCTAGACTTCTAACCATTGACCATAGATATTTCTTGGGTCAAGGGGCACAAAGGAGAGGACTAAACTCAAATCAAACTAGGGTACCAACAATCTCCCCCTATTTGAGTTAAGTCTCTCAAAATCTAAAACAGCTAGCAATAAAAACACTAAAAATAAATTCAGCAAATAGTTAACAATAAACTGGCAGATTATCAATCAGATAGACAAATATAGCACAGCAGTTAATTAAACTATTAAGAATCTTTAGAGTCTGGTAAAGGATCAGAAGAACTAGAAACAAAAGAAATTTTTCTTAGAGGGTCATCTGATTCTTTCTTTGACATTTTTAGGTCCTGCGCACCAATGATCTTCAGCTCTGTAGCCCTAGGGACAACAGCTTCAGGGTGCTTTTCCATGTACTTTGACGGATCAAAAATCTCAGGATTTACCTGGAACTTTTCAAATTCTTTCTTCTGTAAGCTGACATGGTAGTAAAACCAGTTGTATCTTTTCCTTCGGCTCTTGCTTTTCTTATTTGGGCTGCTCCAACTAGCTCTTGAAAGCGAGCCATCCTAAAGTTAGGATCGAGCTCAGGATTTTCATACACGGGCTCAGGAGAAGCAGCATCAGCTATTTTATCTAGATAAGTCATTAGAGTATACTTAGCAGAGAGGTTCTTGCTAGATATTTTAAAGCAAAGTAAACTATTTACCTTTCGAAATACTTTTCTCAGACTATACTGGAGTTGGAGATGTAATTCTCTTCTTTGGAGAAGGGGGTGGGGAAAAGGTTGGTCTTTGAACCACAGTCTCCTTCATTTGTCTTTGAGAACCATAAAATGATTTGCCTTGAGAGCTTTGATAACCTTGTCTTGGTTGGGGCTGAACAGACGCAGATTTTCCAGAGGAGGCAGTAGGATGAGCTGAAAGGTTCCCAGAGGCTCCTGCACCAGGAGGTGGAGGAGGGGGACCTCTGGGAGTCCATCTTGAGACAGGACTATCATACCTCTTGGTTCTTTTTCTTTCTTTTTGCTGATTCTTCGAAAACCACATCCAATGCTGAAATTCCTTGGATTTAGGGTCAATGCCCTTCAAAATGTAATATGGAATATCATTATCCTTACTGGGAGGAGGAGGAGGAGCAGCTTTTCTTTTCTTTGCAGGCAGATTTCTTTTCTTTGACTTCTCAGACATATCAGAATCATCATCATCAGACTGAGATGAGGGAGGATTTTCATAAGGATCATAGGCTTCTGAAACAGCCTTTCTTTTAAGCTTTGAAGCAGATTTCTCCCTTTCCTCTTCCATGGCATCCAGAGCCAGAAGGGAGTCTAAATCCAACCCTGGAGAGTCATCCCAGATGGTTGACTTTTCAATTTGCAAATCTTTCTCTTTCTCTTTTAAAGATTGAACTCTTAAATCCCAAGCTGCTCTTGCTTGAGCTTCTTCTAAACTCAGAACAGAGTCAACTTTGACTTCCTCTTTCTCAGACTCATCTTCTTTATTATCTAAGAAGGATTCCAATTCAAGGTCTACTTGAGTATCAGAAACACTTGGGTCAGCTTCAACAACAACTGCTATGATCTGAGCATTTAAATCTTCTTTAATAATATCTGTAAAATTATGAATACATATCTGCTAAATAAGCTTGAATCATTCCTTCAAGGTATTCACAAACTATCAAATTAATCGACTCATCAACAAAACGAATGAAAGAATTACCTTCATACTTAACCATATCCCATGATTCATTCAGATAAGAAGTTATAATTCCTTCCAGGAATCTAGCAATCATAGGAGTGGTAAGATCTTCTAAGCAGACTTTAACTGCAATCTCAGATAGCAGGATTCCATCTGCTATATCCTTATCAGACAAAACTGGAGCTATAACTTTCTCAGCAGGAGCTGTCACTTCCTGGGCTGGAGCTATCTCTTTCTCAGCTGGATCTATCTCTTCCTGGGCAGACATGACAACATCTGGAACTATTTCTTCCTGAGCAGATTCTTCCTGGGCAGACATGACTGAATCTTTTATAGCTGGAGGGGAGGCAGGATGGTCTGAGGCATCTTCATTGACCATCTCCCCCTGCCTGATTTCAGTGGATACTGAAACCAGGCCCCTAGAGGAAGATGGCTTAGCTGATTTTGAAAGGCATTTGATGGAGGCAGATAAGAGATCAATGGAGGCAGCAAGGGGAGCGATTGCCTCTTCAATCATAGTTTTGATTGATGGGGTAATCAGCTCCACAATGCGGGAGATAAGCTCAGGAGAGATCTCAATGGATGAAGGATGTGAGGTGGATGGAGCTGCAGCAGATATGGTAGTGGTGCTGGGATGAGAAATGGTGTGGACAGGGGATCGAGCAGGAGATGGAGCAGGAGAGTTTATTGGGGAATGAATTGGAGAATGAATTGGAGAATGAATTGGAGATACAAGAGGAGTAAGAATTCTCTCTGATCCTAACAAATCAAAGCTAGGAGCAGATATCCTAGCCAGATGAGCAGGTAGAGGAGAGGCTGGAGGAGACAGAGGAACAACCGTAGTTGTTTCAGGAGCAGCAGAGGAAGAAGGTCGTACCTCAGCAGAAGTTGATGGTACTTCAACTGAGGCAGACGGCAATGCAGAGGAGGAGGAAAGAAGAGCTGAGCCAGCTTCAACAGGTTGAGGAGCGACTGATACAGTCCTTGTGTCCTCAGATGTTGCTGGAGCAGATTTCACAAACGTCCTCTTCCACTTAGAGAACAAGTGGGGATCCATCTTCTTGTTGGCGTTGATTGTTGTTGCAGTTGAACTTAGCAGCTGGGGGTATTTCTCTTTAAGGAAGATTCCAATGACCCTTCCTAGGGTGACTTCCTTCTTACCAGTCTTTTTCCTGATTAAATCAAACAAAACAGCTGCCCAATCTATCCTTTTTTCGATTAACAATTGCACACATGAGTGCGAATTGCTGCCTTGTTATATTGTCGTGGGCAGAGTGCTTACCCAGGAGCACTTTTCCTACTACCTCAACGAGGAACTTGATCTTGAAGGGGAAGTTTACTTTGAGCAGCTTGGTGGGAATGCCCTCAGCATGTCCCAGCTCAACCAGCATTCTTCCAAATTCCTGAGCATCTTGCTCATAATCCTCATCACCAATAACTAATCCAAAAACATCAGATAAGACGGCCGGAGTCAGGATAACTTCTTCTCCGCCTATGCTACCAGTCATCGATTCGTCTGTGGAAGACGACGTGAAAGCCCATTCTTTGATTTCTGGAATGTTGATCTTAATCCTTTCAGACATCAGCTTCTCTAAACCCTGATCCCTGCAGAGCTGGAGAACTTCCACGATTCCGGCATCGCAGCTACTGAATGCTTCGAAATCCACACTGAATCCTGCATCAAACTTCACGACGGCTAAAACTGCTGGAGAGACCGCCATGGATTCGCCGGAGAAAGCACGAGAAAGCTGCAGAGAACGAAGAAGACGAAACGCCCGGAAATCGCAAGCGGGAAAGCAGAATGCGAAAGGGCACGCTCCGTCGACGATAAAACAAAAGATCTTTTAACCTAGGTCGACTATCGGTTTTATATTAGACCGGAAATAGTCAATCTATTAAAAAGATACTTGACCCGATAGTCGAACGGCCGTTCGACGATCGGCTCAGAAGCAGAGTAGTCGAACCATCGTTCGGCTATTTCTGGCTTCACACGCAGCAAGCTGTCGTCGTTCAGAAATCGACGATGAGCTCAACCTGTTCGACGATGGTCGAACGTCGATCGACGATCTTCAAACAGATAAGCTATCATTAACCAGAGGTCGACGATAGGCTCAATCCGTTCGACGATATTCGATCATCGTTCGACGATCTTCAAGCAGATTTCAACAAAGGCAGATATAGTCACACTTAGTCTCGTCCATTAATCATGCCTAGTTGAACTAAAAAGAACAGATGCTTCTGTTCATCTAAAGGCTTGGTGAATATATCACCTCTCTGAAACTCAGTGGATATGAACTCAAGACAGATCTTGTTCTTTTCCACACAATCTCTCAGGAAATGGTGCCTAATCTCAATGTGCTTGGTTCTAGAGTGGTGCACTGGATTTTGTGCAATTGAAATAGCACTGGTACTATCACACATGATCTTGGTGTTCTTGTGTGAGTAACCATAATCCACAAGCTGGTTTTGAATCCACAGGATCTGTGAACAACAACTCGCAGCTGCTATATATTCAGCCTCTGCAGTTGAAGTTGAGACAGAAGCCTGCTTCTACAGAACCAAGAGACCAATCTCTCTCCCAGGAACTGGCAAGTTCCTGAGGTGCTCTTCCTATCAACTCTGCAGCCAGCATAATCAGAATCAGAATATCCAATTAATTCAAATTCTGACTCAGCTGGGTACCAAAGTCCTAGATCTGGACATCCTTTCAGGTATCTCAGGATTCTCTTTAGAAGAATCAGATGAGATTCCTTGGGGTTGACCTGGAATCTAGCACAAAGGCATGTAGCAAACATTATATCTGGCCTACTTGCAGTTAGATATAATAGGGAACCAATAATGGCCCTATAATTCTTTTGATCAACTGGCTTGCCGTGATCATCAGAATCAATAACTACATTAGTAGCCATGGGTGTAGGCATTGCTGAAGCATCAGCCATCCCAAATTTCTTTACCAATTCCTTGGCATATTTGGATTGGGAGATGAAGATACCATCAGCATCTTGCTTAACTTGGAGACCAAGAAAGTAAGACAGCACACCCATGCTACTCATCTCAAACTTAGAATGCATCAAGTTGGAAAACTTTTGCACAGTTTGGGATCAGTGGAGCCAAAGATAATATCATCTACATACACCTGAACTAACAGGATTGTGTCCTTGTGATGCTTGACGAAAAGGGTTCTATCAACTACTCCCCTAGTAAAGTTGTGCTCTAACAGGAAACTAGCTAAGGTCTCATACCAGGCCCTAGGAGCTTGCTTTAGTCCATAAAGAGCTTTCTGCAACTTAAAAACATGAGAAGGCTGAGTTGAAGAAACAAACCCTGGTGGTTGTTCAACAAACAACTCTTCCTTAAGCTCACCATTTAGGAATGCACTTTTGACATCCATTTGGAACACCTTAAACTTCATGAAGGCTGCATAGGCCAAGAAGATCCTTATTGCTTCTAGACTTGCAACAGGAGCAAAGGTTTGGTCATAGTCTATACCTTCCTCCTGTCTGTAGCCCTGAGCTACAAGCCTAGCTTTATTCCTTACTATGATTCCATTTGCATCTAACTTGTTTCTATACACCCACTTGGTGCCTATGATCAGTTGGCCTTTAGGTCTTGGAACCAAAGTCCAAACTTTACATCTCTCAAATTGATTGAGCTCCTCTTGCATTGCAATGATCCAGTGGGGATCTAGCTCTGCATCTTTAAAGGTGAGGGGCTCAACCTGTGAGAGGAAACAAGCATGCATCACATCCTGTCTTAATTGGTGTCTTGTTTGTACACCAGCTGATATGTCTCCAATCACTTGAGATGTGGGGTGATCTCTAAGTGTGACAATGTCAGTAGGTGGGATGTGATCTTCAGCAACAGTTGGGATTAATTCCTCAGGAGGAATTTGATCTACTGTTGGTGGTACAACAACAGCTTCAACAGCTTCAGCAATGTCTTCATCACTGTCTGATTCAGTGATCTGAAGAGTTGATAGTTGAAGAATTTCTTGAGGGGCATCAGGTACCTGCAAAGAACTGGAGGAAGGAGAATTTTCCTTCTCCTTGTAAAACATCTGAGACTCATCAAAAGTCACATGCACAGATTCTTCTATCTTACAGGTTGATTTGTTATAAACCCTATAAGCTTTGCTTACATGGGAATATCCAAGCATAATTCCCATTGCAGCTTTTGCTTCAAATTTTCTAATATATTCTTTATTATTATTATGAATATAAATAATACAGCCAAAAACTCTAAAGTAATTAATTTTTGGTTTCTTTCCTTTAAGCAACTCATAAGGAGTTTTACACTTAAGTTTGTGTATCAAACTTCTATTCAAGACATAGTTGGCTGTACTAACAGCTTCTGCCCAATAGGATAGAGGCATGTTAGCATCTGCCAACAATGTACTAGCAGCTTCAATTAGTGTTCTATTCTTCCTTTCAACTACCCCACTTTGTTGGGGAGTTCTAGGAGCTGAGAAGCTATGTTTGATTCCTTCTCTCTCATAGAATGCTTGCATGAGAAGAGAGTCAAACTCAGTACCATGATCACTTCTGATCAAGGCCACATGAGTAGAGTACTCAGTCTGCACACAAAGTAGAAAGTCTGTAAGGGCTTTGAAGTTATCAGACTTAGTTCTCAAAAAGAAAACCCAACTGAACCTAGAGAAGTCATCTACAATAACTAAAGTGTAATACTTCCCTCCTAAACTCTGTACATTTATTGGGCCAAAAAGGTCCAAATGTAATAAATACAGGATTCTAGGAGAATCACTTTTATTTACAGATTTAAATGAATTCTTGGTTTGCTTGCCTAGCTGACAAGCCTTGCATAGGCTCTCCTTCTTGTAGGGGCAAGAAGGTAAACCTTTAACAAGGTTGTGCTTAGATAACCTAGATAGATTTTTAAGGTTTACATGACTAAGCCTTTTATGCCATAGGGAATTATTATTAAGGGTTACTTCATTAAACAGGCAGATTTCAGAGTGAGATGAATTAAAATCTACTAAATAAATATTACCTATTCTAATACCTACTAAAACAATATTATTATTCAAAGTAATATTGCAAGATGAGTTGGAAAATGAAACCTGGTAGCCAGCATCACATAGCTGGCTGACTGAAATCAGGTTATGCTTCAGTCCATTTACATATGCAACTCTCTTGAATGTAACTGCTCCAATTGTGATCTTGCCATAGCCTTCTGTCTGACCACAGCTGGAGTCTCCAAAGATAACCTTTGGGCAGAGCTTAGCTTTGAATTTTGACAGTAGATCTTTATTTCCTGTCATATGCTTAGAGCATCCACTATCCAAATACCACTTATTTTGAGTGATTGGATAGGCCTTCACCTGCAAGACAATTATTTAGACAGAGTGGACCCAGGTAACCTTGGGTCCCTTGTTTTTCACATAAGAAAAACTGGAAATATAAGAGAATGCAGGCTGAGGGTGATAACCTAGTGGGTGAGATCTCCTAGGTGGGATTCTCCATGCTGATGATGGGTCAACAAACCTAGGGTTTCTATTCTCATTTAGGTTTCTATGGGATTGATTATGATTTTGAAAATCATATTGAAATCGTCGATCGACGTTCGACGATGGGCGCTCAGATCGTCGAGCTTCGTTCGACCATGGAGCATCCGATCGTCGAGCGGCGTTCGACGCTCTTTGCATTTCTTTGAAAAACTTCTTTCTCTTTTCTCTCTTAGCTTTATTTAGGGTTTTATTTACAAGGTTTACTTGCTCAGTGTTCTTCTTTCCACTAGCTGAAATGAAGTTCACTGGAGTTGAAAGATTATTTTTAAGCAGGATTGGGGGTTCACTGGGAGAAGCTCCTAAGCCTAGTTTATCATTACCTGACCTAGTGTTTGTCATGCTGGTAATTTCTAACAGCTTAAGGCTTCTACCATTAAGGGATTCTTCTAATCTCTTAGACTTAGCTAATTCTATTTTAAGGAATTTAATTTCTTCACTACAAGTAGTGAGTTCTTCCTTTAACCTAATATTTTCAGAGGCTATTGATTCTGAGTCAGCTAACCTATTTCTAAGTTCTTTTATTTCTTTTTCTGAACTAATTAAATCTAAACAAAAAGATTTAAATTCTAACTTAAACTCTTCTGAAGTAAAATCATAAGATGAAAGTACCTCATCTTCAGTAGGCATCTCTTCATCAGAATCAGAACTCTCTGCAGCAGAGTGGTTGCTGCAGGCATCTATTGCCATTCGGCAAACTTCTTTTGCCTTCTTCTCTTCCTCATCTTCACTGGAGCTTGATAAGGAGGATTCTTCATCAGAATCACTCCAGGTTTCAGCAATGAAACCTCTCTCCTTCTTCTTGTTTTTGTAGGAGGATGGCTTGGAGTGCTTCCTGTGTTGTTCTTTGTCTTTTCTCTTTTCCTTGTTCTTCTCCTCTGGACACTCTGGCAAAATATGTCCAGGCTTCCTGCAACCATAACAAATAATTTCTTTAGCAGGAGAGCGATCATACCTTGGTTTGTCTTCATATCGTGAAGACTTCTTTCTGAACTCCTTTCTTCCCATCTTGAGAAATCTTTGGCAAACAATGCCATAAGTTCCTCATTAGATTGGCTGCCTTCAGACACATCTGCAGCCTTAAGAGCTAGAGATTGCTCTTTTCTTGTTGGAGTGGGGGTCTTGGCCTCAGCTTCTGCTTCTCTGGTCTTCAGCACTTGCTCAAAAGACTTGAGCTTGCCGAGGAGAGCTTCAGTTGAGATCTCATTAGTGCTTCTGGCTTCCTTGATGGGCCAGATTCTCAGATCCCATGTGCTAGGGAAGCACATAAGAATCTTATCATTGACCTCTGTCAATGATATGTCCTTGTCCAGGGTCCTCAGCTCATTGATGATTGAGCTGAGCCTGGTGTACATAGCTTCAACTGATTCAGCATCAGTTTTCTTGAAGTTCTCATACTGTGAGATAAGGTTGGACCTTCTGTCCTTCCTTTCATCAGCTGAACCAGCTACAATCTGGTTCAGTGTGTCCCACATGGCCTTTGCTGAGGAGCAGTCAGCCACCTTCTGGAACACCTCATCAGACATTGTCTGAGCCAGTATGTTCATTGCCTTGGCATCTGCAATTTTGGCCTTCTTGTATTCATCATTGTAGTCTGGAGGAGGCACTGCACTCATATCAGATGATGAGGCAGTGGCAGCAGCAGGTGCTCTTGGGGGACCTGACAAAATAGAAGCAAAGATGCTTTCATCAATAGAGTTCATATATAATTTAATCCTTGCCTTCCAGATGCCAAACTTTGCTAAGTTGCATGCTGGAGGTCTGGTGCTAGAATAATCCTTAGACTGGGCCATGATAGTGAATATCTATAAGCTCTTGGTATCTATCAGGATCTTGTGACTTAGGTGTTAGCCTATACAGTCAGCCAACCTCCCTCTGATACCAATTGAAAGTGAAGGGATAGATACTACTCTAGAGGGGGGGTGAATAGAGTTATCAAATTTTGCACAGACAAAACTTAATATTCTACCCAACTCCCTTGGAGTGAAGTGCGGAATGAAAAGATTATAGATATTGATTTAGCCTTAAAGCCTAACACAAGTGATGTGTACAAACACAAGCTAACTGTAATTATAGTTAAGCTTGGAAAAACCTATTCAGCAACTAGCAACCTAGTTATATATAATCACAGCCACAATGCAGGAATTAAACAGAGGAATCCAGACGACACAAGGAAATTTATAGTGGTTCCCCAAACAACTTGGGTACGTCCACTCTTCTACCCACACGGTAGGAATCCACTCAGGTTTTTGATCAGGTGCCCTGCCACCAACAGGATCTGTTTCAGGTAGATCCAGAAACCCTTTAGACTTTTGATCAGGTGTCTAAAAACCAAGCACAGGTTTTTGATCAGGTGCCCTGCCACCAAGGGATACTTTTGAAGGGAGTAATAACCCTGTACAGGAGGGGGAAGAAGGTTAAGATGTCTTCTCTATTTTACAATAGATTAGAGAAGCACAAAAACTTGCACTAAGCTAGAATGCTCTAAAGAATCAAGGCTCCCCCTGGCTCAAGAATGTCCAGGTGAAGTCTTGCTTCAGTGCAGAGAAACTCTTCAGAAAGTTCTGAAGGAAAGAGCTACAGGAAGAAAGTAAATAATAAAATCAAAGTTCTTCAAGCAGCTATCTTCTTCTTCTTCTTCTTCAAAGGAACTCTGAGTTGAACTTCCTGAAAGCAGGAGAACTCAGGTGAAGAAGAGATGAAGATCTTAACACTTCTCAGTTAGATGGAGATTGCTGAGAGCAGGAAGCTTGAGCTTGATGAAGGCTTGAGAGCTTGAGGATGAACAAATGGTTAGCTATTAGCTTCTGTTAACTAGCTTGAATCCTTCTTCAAAGGGTTCTTTATATAATCATCAGCAAGCAACGGCTCTCTTCCATTTGAATTATTTGTCTTCTTCTGAGCCTTGAGACCTGGGCTGTAAATATCAAGAAGACAAAAATATCTCTGCAGCAAAACATTCTATAAAGGGAATAAATCACTTTCTAAGAAGCTGCAGGCTTAAATCAGATAACAGAAGGACTAAATAAAGTCACATCAGAAATAATCTCTTTATAGCAAAAGAAGACTTTTCAGTCTAACGGCTATAAAGGGCTGACAATAGATAAAGTAAATTAAAATGACAGCTAATAAGACAAACAACTTTATCTTAAAAGGATTTGAACTCAGGCAAAAGAGATGGAGCAAATATTGCCTGGTTATGTTATCATACAGCTTAAAATACTGTGCCAGAAAATGTATTAATTAATTAAATATAATATAATAAATAAATACAAAATACAAAGGCAGACAGAAAACGTCGAACGACCTTCGAAGATCGTCGAACGGCGCACGGAGATCGTCGAGCTATCGGGCAGATAGTCGAACGATCCAGATAGTCGAACTATCGAAAAAGATAGTCGAACTACCCCGGCAGATAGTCGAGCTATCAGAACAGATAGTCGAACTATCAGATAGTCGATCTATCTAGGACAGATAGTCGAGCTATCAAGCGCACAGAGATAGTCGACCTATCAAGCAGATAGTCGACCTACCTCAGAAAACAGATAGTCGATCTATTAGAAGATAGTCGAACTATCAGAACAAACCAGATAGTCGATCTATCAGCAGATAGTCGAACTATCAGATAGTCGACCTATCAGGACAGATAGTCGAACTATCAAAGGCAACAGATAGTCGAACTATCAAAAGATAGTCGAACTATCAAGACGAAACAGATAGTCGATCTATCAACAGATAGTCGAACTATCAAGGCGGAACAGATAGTCGACCTATCAACAGATAGTCGAACTATCAAGGCGGAACAGATAGTCGACCTATCAACAGATAGTCGAACTATCAGATAGTCGATCTATCAGGACAGATAGTCGAACTATCAACGCAGACAAAGCGTCGACCAACTGATAGATGATCGTCGATCAGCCGATAGACGATAGTCGAGCGGCGTTCGACTATCATCGAACGAAAAACCTACTTAACCAAATTCTCAATTTGGAAAAGCGAGGACCCTACAGCTAGACTTCTAACCATTGACCATAGATATTTCTTGGGTCAAGGGGCACAAAGGAGAGGACTAAACTCAAATCAAACTAGGGTACCAACAGCTCCCCTCGCATACTCTCCAGGTAGGCGACTAGACATGATACTCGCCGAGCCGTGCTAGCTCCCCCAGGAAGTCGCATAGTCATCGAGGGGTGGGGATATAAATAAGACTCCCTCCCTTTGGATTTTCCTATAAATAGGACCCCAGGGGTACGAGAAGAGACACTTTGAAATCTCGTCAAGAGCTCGCAAGTTCCCCTTCTTGGACGTAAGTTGAACCTTTGAATTCCTTTTTTCAGAGAGATCAGGTCGCGACCTTGCGACTATCCCCTTCAGTCGTTGCGATTTAGTTACCAGCTAGTCTCACTCGTACCCCGCTCGAACATTTTTGGTTGTGAAGAGGTTGCTTCTTCTAAGCTTCCGGGTACGTGGTGGGACCTCCCTACCGCAGCGCCTGGGGTCCTGTTTGTTATTCGGTTATCTCTGTGCTTTAGCCCGCTAGCCGTCAAGCCCATCTATTTGACTGGTAACCTTAAGCTGTCTTCATCCGATTTTTGGAGCAAGGAATTTTCTCGGCTTCAACACTTGGTATGGTGAGCGTGGATCGTAGCCAAGGAAGTAAAGTCTCGCTGATAAGTGAGATGGTGAGTGCAGGTAAGCAGGGCGAGTTAGTCGGCAACTCAACGAGATTTGGTAACTCGGCGTGAGGAGGCGAGTTTTTGACTGTAACTGCGTTCGAAGAATTTGCGAGGACGATTGAGAGAACCGTCCTCGTCGGGTTTTCTCATAGCCCCGTTGTCACGACGACCTCGCCTCGTCACATGACGCCGTCGGACAAGGAAGTGTCGCTGAGGCGACCTGGGAAGGAGCGAGCTTGGGAGAGGGGGGAGCAACCGATGCAGTCGTGACACTACTAGGCGAGCAACCAAGGGATCAGGTTCCGAGATTCAGAGCCTCCGGGGAGGTATCATGATACTCGTCAGTGGAGCGAGTATGATGATGATACCAGCGAGGATGAAACCGTTACCGCCAAGGATGGAGGATCCCCTTCTATGACGAGATCCTCACAACCCTAGTTCCTGAAGGGTTCTAAGAGTCAGTCCTCACCTACTACTCTGGCATAGATGACCCGGTCGGGCATCTCCAATGGTTTGAGGATGTGGTGTTCATCCATAATATTTCAAACGCCTTCGAGTGCAGGTTCTTCTCGATCACCTTCAAGGGTAATGCGAGAGATTGGTTCCACCAATTACCGATCGGTTCTGTCTGCTGCTTCGTGTATCTGCATCGGGGCCTTATGACAAGGTTTGCGACACCAATAAGAGGAAGAAGGAGGCAACTGCCCTCTTCAATATTGAAAGAATTGGATTCAAGATACCCTAAATGCCTAGAGGGGGGTGAATAGGTTCAATTCTTATTTTAATTAGGCAGATAAAATATATCACAGTTATACAAACTATGCTACAACTATTACAGCACAGATCAAAACAAACACAGGCAACACAGAATACACACAGATTTATAGTGGTTCTCCAAGTGATGGGTACATCCACTTTCCCCCTTCGCCTATCTAGCAGTATACTAGATTCGACCTAACTTCCTTCTTTCTTCTTAGATCCTCAGATCTTACAACTCAGAACCCAGAATGGTTCCTACAGCTCAAACTTTAGTAAGTCCTACAACTCAGATTCTTTCAGAGAATCCTACCTCAGAGTGAGTCCATACTCCTACACTCAGGCCAGCAAGCCCTACCTCAGCCCTTATAACCAGACCTACAACTCAGATCACAAAGATCCTACCTCAGCCCTTATAACCAGGCCTACAACTCAGATCACAAAGATCCTACCTCAGCCCTTATAACCAGGCCTACAACTCAGATCACAAAGATCCTACCTCAGATCTGTAAAAGATCTGACAGAATTGATTGAGATAATGATTATTTCTTCACCCGAAAAGAAATGGATGAAGACTTCTTGATTAGATCTGGAATGAACTGACGATTTGAGATCCAACCTGTCTTAGCTTCTTCAAATCTTCTTGAATCTGAACAAAGTAAGGTTGATCTTCTTGAAAAGTTGGAGTCAATCCACAATCCAGCTCTTCTCTTCTTTCAGACGTGATTTTGAATTCCTTTTTGTAGACTTGTTCAGGATCTGCTTTCTCTTTAACAATGATTTGTCGATTTCAGGATGAACTAGCAACCCCCGTCCCCCTCTTTTTGGATAGAACGGGTCTTCATATAGATCCCATCTGAGGTTACCGGCTGATCCGGTTCATAACTGCCTTCTGACAGTTCTGACAGATGTGACAACTTTGTCAGTTATGACAGCTGTCAAGTCTTCACTCCTGACATCTGATACTTCGACACTTTTATCTCAGCAAAAAGTGTCGAGACAAAACTTCATATGTGTCTACACAAATGGAACATGTGTCGACACAATTCTTTATGATGTCGACACAGCTCATAGAATGTCGACACAACTCTTCTTTATCTTCTCGACACAGCTTCTGTAGAATGTGTCGACACAAGTCCTGTGTGTCGACACAATCTGCTTTCAGTCTCAACATAGTTGGTGTTGACAAAATTCTTGAGTGTGTCGACACAATTGGTGTAGACTGAATTTATGTGTATCGACACAAGTTCTATGTGTCGACACATTTGCTATAGACTGAATTTCTATGTGTCGACACAAGTCCTGTGTGTCGACACAGTTGTTGTAGACTGAATTTCTGTGTGTCGACACAAGTCCTGTGTGTCGACACAATCTGGCTCCTGGTGTCGACACATTTCCTTCACAAGTGTCGACACTTGTACTTATAATATTTTTCTGCATTTCTTTAAACTACACATTGAAACTCAACTTCCCATCAAATACACACTGATGTATATCATTGAGTTAAGTGAGGCTTCTCCAAATCAGGTATATAGTTTCTAATGTACCCGACAATCTCTCCCTATTTGGAGAAGTCATAACCCTTAGTCAATGATATACACCACTTATAATAAACAAGGATTATGATGTAAAAAGTCATTACAAAGACAGGGTTAACTATAAGCAGAAATAGCATGTAACAATATTATAATAAAATATGTAATAATACATTAATCATGAATCACATAAACATAAGTATTCAATATCAAATCATGGCTGAAACAAGGAATTCATTTTCATATATACTCAGTAATTCAGAACAACAAGGATTTAGGGCAAAAAAGATTACATAGTCCTTTACCTAGTCAATCTAACCCTAGGATTGATCAGGTTCCTTAATGACAATTCCTTTGCCAGACTGAATCCTAGTTTGTACTTCAGCTCTTGTGTCATCAGCAAGCTTCTTTCCTTTAAGATCCTTCTTCTTGAGCTCTTCAGCCTTGATCTTTTGCTTTTCAAGGTAATGAAAAGGCTTTGGGAAATACTTGCTAGGCTCCACAGAGTTTGCAGGTGTCTTCCCAGCTCTGAGGGCTCTTCTGAACTAGTATATAACATCTTGCCGCTCCTGATATTTGATCTATTCCTGTTCAGTAAATCATTTTCCTCTATCATGCATATTCTCATTGACAGCATTCCAAGAAGTCTGAATAATACTCCTGGAGGTTGGACTCCATTGTTCAAAATCAGGCTTTAATTCTGCCTATTCTCTGAACCTCTTCTTAGACAGCTGAGCTTCTCTCTGAGCATCCCTTTCTCTTTGTGCTTCTTTTTCTCTTTGTAATGTAGCTGCAGACATTTCTACATTCTCAAAAATAACATTTTGTGCCTCCATTGGAGGACAATACATTTTTTGTACTGCATGCTGGATTTCTTCAAAGTTAGGAGGTGGATATATGACTTGGGCAACTTCCTGCTGAACCCCTTTAATGTAAGCAGGTTAAATTCCAGATTCAACAGTGTTGTCATCATCACAAAGGGGTGGATAACCAAGAGTTGCTCTGATGCTATTGGTTATCCATTTAGCAAGATCTGAGCTTGCTTTGACTAATACCCTTTCCCCCTTTATGACTTCTCTTTCCACATGGTCTCACAGATCATTCTTATGAAATCTTACCTGATCAGCTAAATAATTTGTTCCTTCTTTATAGTAGGTCCTGAACTTCTACATTTGATCAAAGATTGCCTTTTGAGATGTCTGAATGGCGGTTTGGACAGCAGCTAAATTCTCTTTGATTTGTTTGTCAAAATCAGACTTTACTTTAACCAATTGTTCCTTGATAGCAGTTGCTTTACTCCCGAGATCTATTAGAATAGTATTATGGGAGTCTTCTAGATTTTGATTCATTCTGATTTGATTTTCCAGGACATAACCTTGTTTGACTGCAATGTCCTCTATTGTAGTCTTGGCCTACTGTTGTTGCTTGGACAAGTAGACTACAATATTACCTCCCTTTTGGAAGCAATTTGTCATTTTCTTCTTGTTCAAGTTTACTTCAAACCTAATGGATTTAATATCTTGGGCCAAGTGGAATTGCAGATCTTTGTTATTCTCATCCACATATTTTTCAAGAGCAATTCTCTGCTCATCCAACTTCAATTACAGTTGCACTAAAAGTGAACTGAAGTCTGCTACAGGAGCAGGTGTTTGTGGGGCAGTCTTCAAGGCTTTCTTATAGCCTGAGCTCCTCTTCATGATCTCCACAAGTTTCCCTTTCTTTGCCCTTGAGGCTTCTTCTTCTTTAGAGGAATCAGATAAACTAGCTAAGTCCACTGTTTCTTTTTGTTTAGGGTCAAGGATTGGCATCTCCCCCTCAGTTCTTGCTCCTTGTAATTCTGGAAATAGTTCTTCCAGTTTTACCTCTTATTGCATCTGAACTAGAGGAATAATTTTATCATGCTTAACTGGTGGCTCCCCCTATAAATCAAGATTTTCTTCCATGGGTATTTCATTCTCAGGAACTTTGTGTTGCTCATGTTGATCAATGACATTCATGAGCACATCCTGTGCTTCATTCTCAGTGCCTTTGGCAGCTTGATTAATATCCTGCACTACCTCTATTATAGAGAGATTGGCTGATTCATTGTCCAGTTCAGCTATTTGGACATTTGTATTTAGATCATTATTTCCCCCTGAAGTTGATAGCACTTGTTGATCTGAAACTTGAATAGTCTCCCCCCAGGAACTGATCCATAGAGATGTTGCCTTCAGGAACGTTCTCCCCCTATAACTTATCATCAGTGCCAAGTTCTGGAGGAGGAGATTTCCTTATCCTTTCTAGTCCTTCTTCATTTGAGTTGAAAACAACTCCTTCCTCTGAATTCTGGATGATTCAGCTGTCTTAGTTGGAGATTTCTTTTTCTTGACCGTCTTCATGTGTTTCTGAGGTGTAGAGACATCCTTGGACAACACTCTGTCCCACCTGGACAGTATTCTTAAGTCCATTCTCATCATATGATTTATCTTAGTACCATAATTCTGGGACAGTGTTTCTGGAATACAAGTAGCCAGATAGAGGCTAAGTATTCTACCTAGATTGGGCTTCTTAATCCCTTCCTTAATTTTCTCAAACATCACTACAGCCCAGTCAGTCTTTACTTTTAATATAATTTTTGTCATGAGACTGAACATGTAGGTTGAGATCCTATCATATCCTCCATGTTTACATAATATTACCTTTCCCAGAATTTCTGAAAGGAATTTCCCTTGGGAGTTCATTCCCTTCCGTATCATTGCTGCTCTAATCTTTGTGGATGGTGATAAGCCACACCAGTTTAGTGCAATAGCTGTCATTGATGAATCTAGTTCATCTTCTTGTTTGATTTTGGGAAGATGTAGGATCTTACTAAGACATTTGATTGTGACCTTGACCTTCCGTCCTTGAATAGTGGATTTGATTTTGGTGTCAGTAGAGTCTAGAAAAGCATTCGAGTAGAACTCAAGAACTTCTTTCTTTCATATTCTGGTTGGTTCAGACACCAGATATTCTAATCCAGCCATTGTGATTAGATTAATTACCTCCTTGATTTCCTGATTCGCATCATCAAAAGCTTTTCGAACCAGCTCATTACCCTCGTTGATGTTCTCTTCCATCTTTGTTGCCATTGTTGTTCGTTCTGAATCGTAAAGTCGACGGGATTTTGGTCTCTCCTATTTATAGGATTCTAAGAAAAGGAAGACCAAAAGACGTGCCTAAACTTAGAATCTTATATGTTGACACTTAGTTGCTAGTGTCGACACATACTACTTAGGTCACGACGGAGAATCTAAAGTCTCGACAGTGTTGTGTCGACACAGACTTTTTATGTCAACGCAGAGTTTTATAGCTGTGCTGACACAGAGTTTTCTTTTGTCGACACAACTAGTTGATAGTGTCGACACATGCCTTGTAGTGTCGACACAGATTTTATAACTTAGCCAAAATTTATAGATTTTCTAGAAACCTAGGAAATTCTATATACATTTTGATTTTCTTGATTAATCAGATTATTCCAAGTTCAACATACCTAATTCAATTTTAAAGAAATTGAATCTAGTTTCATCCAGAAGTTTGGTGAATATATCAGCAATTTAATTATCAATGTTGACAAATTCTAAACTTATGTCTTTCTTTTCAACATGATCTCTAATGAAATAAAACCTGATTTCTGTGTGCTTAGTTCTATTATGTGAAACAGGATTTCTAGCAATAGATATGGCACTAGTAGAGTCACAATATAATGGAGTTCTACTTAACTTGATGTCATAGTCTTCAAGTTAATGTTGTATCCATAATAGCTGAGCACAATAACTGCATGTAGCTACATATTCTTACTCAGTAGTGGATATAGCCACACTTGTCTATTTTTGCTACTCCATGACACCAATCTTCCACCAAGGAACTGACATGTGCTAGTGGTGCTTTTCCTATCTTAATTGCAGCCTGCAAAGTCTGCATCTGAATAACCTGTTAGCAGAAAATCTCTATTCTTAGGGTACCAAAAGCCAAGATTTGATGTGTCCTTAAGATATCTAAAAATTCTCTTGACAGCAGAATAGTGAGATTCTTTTGAGCAAGCATGATACCTAGTACAAACACCTGTAGCATACATGATGTCTGGTCTACTAGCAGTCATGTAAAGAAAGGAGCAAATTATCCCTCTATGCAAAGACTCATCTATAGGTTTTCCTGCCTCATCTTTGCCTATAGGAATACTTGACCCCATTGGAGTTCTCATGGTGGAGGCTGACTCCATGCCATATTTCTTAATTGACTCCTTGGTGAACTTAGACTAGGATATAGACAAGCCATCATCAGTCTGTCTTACTTGAAGTCCTAAGAAGAATTTCAGCTCACCCATGCTGCTCATCTCAAACTTCCATTGCATAAGTTTGACAAACTTTCTACAAAGGTTGTTTTCAGTTGATCCAAAGATAATGTCATCAACATATATCTGGACTAGGATGATCTTGCCTTTTGATTCTCTTAGGAATAGAGTTTTGTCTATTTTCCCCTTGAGAATTTGTTCTCAATGAGGAAAGTAGACAGAGTTTCATACCAAGCCCTAGGGGCTTGTTTCAATCCATATAGAGCTTTCTTAAGCCTATAAACATAATTAGAATAAAGAGAATCTACAAAACCTGAAGGTTGTTCAACATAAACTTCCTCTTTTAAGTCACCATTCAGAAATGTTGACTTTACATCCATCTGGAAAACCTTGAACCCTTGGTAAGCTACATAGGCAAGGAACAACCTTATTGCTTCCATCCTTGCCACTGGGGCAAATGTCTGGTAAAAGTCTATTCCTTCATCCTGTATGTAGCCTTTTGCTACCAGTCTGGCTTTGTTCTTGACTATAATGTCATTTTTATCTAACTTGTTCCTGTAGATCCAATTAGTCCCTATGACATTGTGATCTTTGGTTTAGGAACCAACTTCCAGACTTTACATCTTTTGAATTAATTCTGCTCTTCCTGTATGGCATCAACCCAATTTGGGTCTTGTATTGCCTCTTCAAATTTCTTGGGTTCAATCTGGGACAGGAAGCTTAAATATAGAACTGTTTTCATGCTCTTGCTTCTGGTCAGAACACCATGTCTTGCATCACCAATGATTTGGTGGGATGGATGATCCTTTAGATGTCTATTTATTGGATGCAGTCTGTCCACATCTTGATTTTCTTCATCTCTCCACCAAGTTGTACTTCATTGTCTTCATCATCAGCTTGTGGGTCTTGTACTCCCCCTGGACAACATCCATCATTTTCTTTATCCTATCTTGCAGGTTGGTCTTCATTGATGGTTAGCTTGTCCATCTTTTCCCTCAAATCTGTAGAGCTAGAAGAAGTGTTAGACAGCTCATAGTTGATTAGCTTAGATTCATCAAAGACTATATGGACAGATTCTTCTGCAGCTTGAGTAGTCAAGTTGTAGACCCTGTATGCCTTACTATTATTATTGTACCCAACAAATATCTCTTCTTGGGACTTAGCAGTAAACTTAGTTAAATAAGACTTGCCATGGTTAAGTACATAACACTTGCTACCAATGATCCTAAAGTAGGATAAGTTTGGTTTTCTGTCCTTCAAAATCTCATAGGGAGTCTTCTTTTGGCTTTTGTTGATGGAAGTTCTATTGAGAACATGATAAGCAGTGTTTACTGCCTCAGCCCAGAAATATTATGGGAGAGATGTGCCACTTAGTAGTGTTCTACCAGCCTCAATAAGTGTTATATTTTTCCTTTCAGTAATTCCATTTTCCTGGGGAGTTCTTGGTGATGAGAATTCTTGATGAATCCCAAGTTCTTCACAGAACTTTATCATGCATTCAGATTGAAACTCAGTCTCATGATCACTTCTAATATTAACCACAGAACTATTGAGTTCATTCTGTATTTGCTTAACAAATGTTTGGAAGATAGCTGGGGTTTTAGATTTCTTACTCAGAAAGAATACCAAGGCAAATCTGGAAAAGTCATCAACAACCACAAAGTTATAGACTTTCCTACCTAGACTATGAACTGACATAGGACCAAATAGATCCATATGCAGGAGGTATAAACACCTCACTGAATCTTTGGTATCAAGACTTTGGAAGGAGGTCTTGGTCTATTTGCCCTTTTGACAAGTTGAACATACACCCTCCTTGATGCACTTGACCTGAGGACCATTCCTCACTAACTCTTTACTAAAGAGTTGACCTATAGTCTTATAGTTAAGATGAGCTCGCCTCTTGTGTCATTTGACACAATAAGAAGCTTTCTCATATGCAACTAGGAAAATAGGAGAATCTTTATTCTCACACACAAAATTTAGACAATAGACATTTCCTTTTCTATAGCCTGTCAAGATAACCTCTTGGTCACTTGACCTTCTAATCTGACACTCATTCTTAATGAAAGAAGTGTCATAACCAAGATCACTTAGTTGACTTATGCTTATTATATTATGTTTTAAACCTTTCACATATGCCACTTGAGTGATAGTGATTGAGCTATTAGAAATTTTACCAAAACCTTTGATTACTCCCTTTTCTGATCCACCAAAGATAACTTTGGGTCCATCTAATATGGGAGTAAAGTCCTTTAGCATACTTCTAGTTCCAATCATGTGCTTGGAATATCCACTATCCAAGTACCATATTTGGGTATGGTCACTTGGACTGACCTGCATCAAATAAAATTACCTAACCTTAGAGCCTCAATAGTTATTGGGTCCTAGGTTCAGGTTAGATTGAAATTTGACATGCTTTCCTGCAGCCTTTCTGATAGGTAAGCTAACATTTTTTTGGACACTAGTATTGTGCCAAAAATCAATGGCATAGTGGTCCACTTTGCCACAACACCAGCACTCATATATGTTGTATCTTCTTTTAAGTACAGGATTAATAGCATTGTTGTCAGCAGTCCTCAATTCTATAGGAACATCAGTCTTTTTATTAAGTGCTGGGGCTGGTGCATCAAATACTGATGATTCCTGAAGAACATGGTGTGTTTGCTCATGGGTTGCCCTATTGGCATTTGCACCCATGCCATCCTGATCACCATGCTCACAGCGACCATGTGTGATGTCATGGTCATACCTGTTAGTAGGTTGCA
Organism: Platanthera zijinensis; assembly: GCA_039513925.1. Taxonomy (NCBI): domain Eukaryota; kingdom Viridiplantae; phylum Streptophyta; class Magnoliopsida; order Asparagales; family Orchidaceae; genus Platanthera; species Platanthera zijinensis. The sequence goes on from CM077084.1 coordinate 178,575,240, forward strand.
TCACTTTCCTAAAAGGAATAAGGGGTTTGGAAGTTAGTGGTTGAACTGGGGCTTTGCCTTTCCTTTTGGAATTAGCTGCCCTTGTTCTTCCCTTGAAGCCTAATCCTTCTTTACCCTTTTGAGCAATGAAGTTATCAATTAAGGGTAAGATTGACTTTGGCTTTGAGAATTTAGCCACAAGATCCCTCTCTCATTGAAGTCTGACTTCAAGATTCTTGATGTGATCATTTTTGAAGGTAATTGTTTTCATCTGAATGATTGTGTTTTTTTCAGTTGACTTACTTCCTTCAATTTTAGATCCGGCACTTTTGCTGATTCTGAAGCAGCTAACTTGAAAGAGGCAATTTCCTTAGCCTGCTTTTTGGCAAAGATTCTGCTTTTCTTAAAAGCTAGCAACAGATTACCATACTTATCAATTAGCTGATCCACATCCCCTTTAGACTCAGAATCATCCTCAACTCTTGATGTTGATGCTTATGATTCTGGTCCAGTATAAAAATTAGAAACTGAAGATAGATTGTATACCTTACTGGGACCAGGCTGATCTTGACACTGATCTTCCTCAGACAGAGCCATCAGCCCTCTACAATGATGATCTTCAATCCCATTTATAGAGTCCAGCATTTGCAAGAATTCAGTCTCTACAGAATCCTCTTCAGTAGTGAACAATCCAATATAGGCTTCAGCTTGAGCCTCTTCTCCATATTATGATGATGAGGAATCAGTCCAACTCTTCTGATTCTTAGCAACAAAGGATCTCTCCTTCTTGCCCTAATTTTGATGCTTCTTCTTATCATTAGATTCCTTTCTTTTATCAGGGCAGTCAGCTATTACATGTCAAGACCTGTTGAAATAATAGCAAACAATCTTAGAAGAAGTTAGTTTGTTTGGTTTAGTGTCATATCTGTTTTCCTTAGAAGATTTCTTCTTATGGTAGTAGTCATCCTTGGAATGAGAGGAGGATGGCTTTGTTCTCCACTATTTTTTCCTCATGAATCTTTGGAATTGTCTTGTGAAGGCAGCAAAGTCTTCATCAGAATTGGGGCTGTCTGATGTGTTGTTGTCAGAATTATCTGAGTTAACTTCAGCAGCTTTCTTAGGAGGAGATGGAGACTTCCTCCTGTCCTTCTTTATGGCTTCAACCTTGAGGGCCACAGATTTTTCTTTGTACTCAAATCTATAGCTTTTCTCCTCCTCCTTTCTGGTCATAGGCTGCATCTCATATGATAGCAATTTTCCAAATAGGGTTGGAAGAGATGTATCTACAAGTTTGGCAACTTCCCTGATGGCGCATATCTTTGTATCCCATTCCTTGGTTAGTGATTTGAGAAACTTATCATTGAGCTCATATGTGTTAAGTACTCTTCCATAGGTCATCAGCTCATTAACTATTCTAAAAAACTTCTTATAGCACTCATTTATGCTATCTGTTTTGGTTTGTCTAAAACTTTCATATTCTTGATTTAGCATAGACTGTCTATCCTCTCTTACTTCTTCTATCCCCTCCATGTAGACAATCAAAGTGTCTCACATCTCCTTGAAGGTTTTGCACTAAACCAAGTGTTGAAAAGTTGAGTCATCTATAGCACTAACTATTATGTTCTGTGTTCTCTTGTCCATAATGGCTAAGATGATCTCATCCTTAGTCATTTCAGAGTAACTTTTTGGAGTTTTGAGGTTAGCATCAAGAACTGAAATGTTCATAGGAATGAATGGCCCTTCTTGAACTGTTATGTAGATTCTTGGGTCAGATGCTTTCATGACTAATCTGACTATCTCTTTCTATATGCCAAAGATTTCCTTTCTACATATGAGAATCTTCATGGATCCAAGTTCCTTGTGATTTTCACCTGAACCCATTTTGGCTAACTGATAACTGCCTTGGAGATCAACTCAGACTGTTAAGTCTATTCTTTAGTAACCTCCCTCTGATACCACTTGAAAGAATTGGATTCAAGATACCCTAAACATCTAGAGGGGGTGAATAGGTTCAATTATTATTTTAATTAGGCAGATAAAATATATGACAGTTATAAGAACTATGCTACAGCTATCACAACACAGATCAAAACAAATACAGCCAACACAGCATACACATAGATTTATAGTGGTTCCCCAAGTGATGGGTACATCCACTTTCCCCCTTCGCCTATCTAGCAATATACTAGATTCGGCCTAACTTCCTTCTTTCTTCTCAGATCCTCAGATCTTATAACTCAAAACCAAGAATGGTTCCTACAGCTCAGACTTCAGCAAGTCCAACAACTCAGATTCTTTCAGAGAATCCTACCTCAGAGTGAGTCCACACTCCTACACTCAGGCCAGCAAGCCCAACCTCAGCCCTTATAACTAGGCCTACAACTAAGATCACACAGATCCTACCTCAGCCCTTATAACCAGGCCTACAACTCAGATCACAAAGATCCTACCTCAGCCCTTATAACCAGACCTACAACTCAAATCACAAAGATCCTACCTCAGATCTATAAAAGATCTTACAGAATTGATTGAGAGAATGATTATTTCTTCACCCGAAAAGAAATGTTTGAAGACTTCTTGATTAGATCTGGAATGAACTGACGACTTGAGATCCAACCTATCTTAGCTTCTTCAAAGCTTCTTGAATCTAAACAAAGTAAGGTTGATCTTCTAGAAAAGTTGGAGTCAATCCACAATCCAGCTCTTCTCTTCTTTCAAACGTGATTCTGAATTCCTTTTTGTAGACTTGTTCAGGATCTGCTTTGTCTTTAACAATGAATTATTGATTTCAGGATGAAATAGCAACCCCCGTCCTCCTCTTTTTTGATAGAACAGGTCTTTATATAGATCTCATCCGAGGTTACCGGCTGATCCGGTTCATAATTGCCTTCTGATAGTTCTGACAGATGTGACAGCTTTGTCAGTTATGACTGTACAACCTCGTATTCGCAGAGTAGGGCCCTCCCGGCAGGCGCAGGACCAACTATAAATTTTTAAGCTTTTGAGAGATCTTGCACTCTTGGTGGCCAATTTTGGTTTAACCTTGGAAATATACTAGTAGGGGGAGAAAATATTTTTCTCCCCTCGGCCCCCTCGGGGGGGTCACCCAGCCTCGAGCTCTCCCAGCTCCCCCCAGGCCGTCGAGTACCACCCAGGCCGCCAAGTACCACCCAGGCCGCCGAGTACCCCCCAGGCCGCCGAGTACCGCTCAGGCCGCCGAGTACCCCCCAGGCCGCCGAGTACCGCCCAGGCCGCCGAGTACCGCACAAGCCGCCGAGTACCGCCTAGGCTGCCGAGTACCACCCAGGCCGCCGAGTACCCCCCAGGCCGACGAGTTCCCCCCAGGCCGCCGAGTACCACCCAGGCCGCCGAGTACCCCCCAGGCCGCCGAGTACCCCCCAGGCCGCCGAGTACCACCCAGGCCGCCGAGTACCACCCAGGCCGCCGAGTACTACCCAAGCCGCCGAGTACCACCCAGGCCGCCGAGTACCACCTAGGCCTGGTCTCCTACTCACACGGCTTAAGGATCTACCCCTAGTGGACTACATTTAGATGTTTGGAATAGCGGGATTTGGCTATTGACAGACCAATTTGGGGGCATTTCAGTAACTTCAGAGCAACGAAGGTTGGATATTAGCAGGCCCAAAAAACTATAAATAGACCCTTGAGAGTGTCTTGGAGGGATCACTTCTTCACCTCCACGCTAAAGTCGAGGGCCTGTTCCTAGTTTCTCAAGTCTTTGGTCCGTGACGTTCCCCCGAGTGTAGTAGGTGTGAGGTAACCCCTCTTTTGGGACCCCGAACTCCACAGAGGCCAAGTTTTTGGTTTCAACATTTTGGTGTGGTGAGCGTGGAGAGTGACCAGCACAGAAGATCTCAGGAGAGTGTCACGGTTGGAGATCAGGGAGGTAGTGATGATCTCGGCGAGCTCCCCAACCCCAAACCCTTCGTAGGAAGGGAGGAGTTCATGGCATCCATCCAAGGCATCATGGGGATGCTGCGAAGTTTGGCTCCTCAGGGTGGCAGCTCCACTCCAACCCCCCAAGAGCTAGCTTCCCCTCTCGGCGAGCTGCCTCCCAGGGGCACAGGCGAGATGACCCCAGCAGGGGGAGAAGGAAGTGCACCAGGTAGGATACCTGGGAGGGAGAGGATGGGAGAGGGGGTCGAGCGAGACCTCCTCGGCTGGGAGTTGTTCCCCAGCCCGGCGAGTGCTAGCCCTCCAGGAAAGCAGGCCGCGCGAGTAGAGGTGGCGAGAGCACCCCTCAGGGGATCACCTTTCAGTGAGCTGATCATCTCAGCTCCCATTCCTGAGGGGTTCAGAGAGCAAGACATGGCTTACTATACCAGGAAGGATGACCCCGTCCAACACCTGCAGTGGTTCGAGGATGCCGTCTCCATCAGGCTGATGACGGATGCCTTCAAGTGTTGCATCTTTGCGATCACGTTGAAGGAAAAGGCAAGGGACTGGTTTCATCAACTCCCCCCGAGGTTGATCTATGGGTTCGAGAACTTGAGCCGAATCTTCCAGCTCCGCTTCTCCACCTCCAAGAAGAGGAAGAAGTGTCCCGAGTCCATCTTTCTGATAAGGCAGAGGGCCGAGGAGTCGTTGACCCACTACATTGACAGGTTCCAAGAGGAGATCCTGGATATCCAGGAGATGCCGAGGTATGCTCTCCAAATGGCCTTCACTGTTGGGCTGAAGGAGGGATTCTTCAAGATGAGCTTGACTCAGAAGGCCACCCTTTCCTTCGAGGAGCTGATGGAAAGGGCGACAGAGTAGATAGCCATGGAGGCGGCCAATCCGGCATTTGTCAAGAGGTTAGTAAAGTTGACGGAGGCAGAGTCAAAGGAGAAAGGTGGCTCGAGACATCAGGAAGGAAGAAGGAGAGAGGAGCAGAGAGCTCAGGGGTTCCAAGGACGGGAGAGTCCGGAGCTAGGTTGGAGGCAGCAGGGAGGACCTGCCCAGAGTCCAGGAAGAGCTCTCATCTAGGGTGGGGGGACTTTCAGGGGGCCAAGGAAGATACAACTTCTAAAGGCAAGCCCTTAGGCAGCTCCTACCCCCACAGCAGCAAGCGATGGCGATCAGTCAAAGGGAGAGGAGGAACCGCACGGGAAGAGAAGGAGTCAAAGTAGAGTTACCCTACTGTGAGTTCCACCAGGAGGAGGACCATGCAACAGCTACTTGCCCCGAGTTGCAGGAGTTGAGAAGGACAAGAGCTCCGGCACCATAGCCTCAACAACCGCAAGATTTTGTACTGATTGAAGAAGTCCACCCTGAGACAGCAGGGGAGAGGTGTGAGGACAGGGTTGATGTGGGCATCCGGGGAGGGATCCTTTGATGCACGAGGAAAGAGGGAGGTACACGGAGTAGATCATCTCTTGTAATGAACTTTGTTTGCATTGTATCACCTATGATTACTTAAAAAGACCTTCAGAAAACATTTGTGATCAAGACCTTTTGGCCACGAGATGATTCCACTGACCAGGCTCCCACTAGCTAGCAGGACAGGTTGATCTCTCGTGGAGGCTAAGTCGTTTTAGCTCCGGAATGATTCCACTGACCAGGCTTTTACTAGCTGGCAGGGCAGGTTGATCTCTCATGGAGGCTAAGTCCTTTTAGCTCCGGGATGATTCTGCTGACTAGGCTCCCACTAGCTGGCAGGGAAGGTTGATCTCTCGCGGAGGCTAAGTCATTTTTGCTCTGGGATGATTCCGCTGACCAGACTCCCACTAGCTGGCAGGGCAGGTTGATCTCTCGTTGAGGCTAAGTCCTTTTAGATCCGGGATGATTCCGCTGACCAGGCTCCAACTAGCTGGCAGGACAGGTTGATATCTCATGGAGGCTAAGTCCTTTTAGCTTCGGGATGATTCCTCTAACAAGGCTCCCACTAGTTGGCAAGGCAGGTTGATCTCTCGTGGAGGCTAAGTCCTTTTAGCTCCGAGATGATTCCGCTGACCAGGCTCCCACTAGCTGGCAGGGCAGGTTGATCTCTCGTGGAGGCAAAGTCCTTTTAGCTTCGGGATGATTCCGCTGACCAGGCTCCCACTAGCTGGCAGGGCAGGTTGATCCCTCGTGGAGGCTAAGTCCTTTAAGCTCCGGGATGATTCCGCTGACAAGGCTCCCACTAGCTGGTAGGGCAGGTTGATCTCTCGTGGAGGCTAAGTCCTTTTAGCTCCGGGATGATTCCGCTGACCAGGCTCCCACTAGCTGGCAGGGAAGGTTGATCTCTCATGGAGGCTAAGTCCTTTTAGCTTCGGGATGATTTCGTTACCAGGCTCCCACTAGCTGGCATGGCAGCTTGATCTCTCGTGGAGGCTAAGTCCTTTTAGCTCCGAGATAATTCCGCTGACCAGGCTCCCACTAGCTGGCATGGCAGGTTGATCTCTCGTGGAGGCAAAGTCATTTTAGCGCCGGGATGATTCCGCTAACCAGGCTCCCACTAGCTGGCATGGAAGGTTGATCTCTCGTGGAGGCTTAGTCCTTTTAGCTCCGGGATGATTCCGCTGACCAGGCTCCCACTAGCTGGCAGGGCAGGTTGATCTCTTGTGGAGGCTAAGTCCTTTTAGCTCCGGGTTAATTCCGCTGACCAGGCTCCCACTAGTTGGCAGGGCAGGTTTATCTCTCGTAGAGGCTAAGTCCTTTTAGCTCCGGGATGATTCCGCTGACCAGGCTCCCACTTGCTGGCAGGGCAGGTTGATCTCTCATGGAGGCTAAGTCCTTTTAGCTCCGGGATGATTCCGCTGACCAGGCTTCCACTAGCTGGCAGGGCAGGTTGATCTCTCATGGAGGCTAAGTCCTTTTAGCTCCGGGATGATTCCGCTGGCCAGGCTCCCACTAGCTGGAAGGGCAGGTTGATCTCTCATGGAGGCTAAGTCATTTTAGCTCCGGGATGATTCCGCTAGCCAGGCTCCTACTAGCTGGCAGGGCAGGTTGATCTCTCGTGGAGGCTAAGTCCTTTTAGCTTCGAGATGATTTCGCTGACCAGGCTCCCACTAGCTGGCAGGGCAGGTTGATCTCTCGTGGAGGCTAAGTCCTTTTAGCTCCGGGATGATTTCGATGACCAGACTCCCACTAGCTGGCAGGGCAGGTTGACCCCTTGGGGGAAACCAAGTTTTTGGTACCAAGAGCGCTATACTCAACGAATACGTTGGGTTGGATGTTTCTTTCCGAGCTTGTGCCAACCTCGAAAAGAGCGGGGATTGTGTACAACCTCGTATTCGCAGAGTAGGGCCCTCCCGGCAGGGGTAGGACCAACTATAAATTTTTAAGCTTTTGAGAGATCTTGCACTCTTGGTGGCCAATTTTGGTTTAACCTTGGAAATATACTAGTAGGGGAGGAAATATTTTTCTCCCCCCGACCCCCTCGGAGGGTCACCCAGCCTCGAGCTCCCTCAGCTCCCCCTAGGCCGCGGAGTACTGCCCAGGCCGCCGAGTACCGCCCAGGCCGCCGAGTACCCCCTAGGCCGCCGAGTACCGCCCAGGCCGCCGAGTACCACCCAGGACGCCGAGTACCGCCCAGGCCGCCGCGTACCCCCCAGGCCGCCGAGTACCCCCCAGGCCGCCGAGTACCACTATAACGCCCCCGATTTTTCTGCGATTATTTTATTCTAGTTTGGCGTTACGGTGATGCGTTTTCGTGGCTCGTGCCATTTATGGAGTGTGGTTTAGCTCCTTAAAACTTGGTGCCCTATTTTGTAGCCCGTTGGCAAGATCTCCCTAGCAAGCCAAGTCGTTTTGTGTGACCCGGTGTGGCCTCTTGGGGGATGCTTGTGTTTTGGCTTCGGGAGGGTATAACTCGAGTTCTGTTCATCGAAAGTTAATTTCGACTTCGCTGATGTGTTCGTAGCGTGGGTATTTAGCTACGGTGCGAATTTCGTCGAATTCCGAGGTAGTTTGGTTTCGTGTCATTTTGGGTGTGCCATTAGTAAAGACTAATTAGAAAACCTCTAAGTTTTAATGAACCGGAGGCTTAGGGAGACGGTTAGGCTGATTAGGTGTGTTAAGACTTATTTAAAGCCTTAATTAGAAATTGGCAGGCCACTCTCCTCCTTCTTCCCAAGACAGAAAACCGTCTGCTCCTATTCGCGGAAAATAGAGGCGGAACGGCAGTTAGCCCTAGCTTTCAGACGGTGATTCCGGGAGTGTTCGTGGACAGATTTCGATTCCGAAAGTGGCGCGTTGTCTTGCTCTCGCTCAGATCTTCATTTCGACGGTAAGAGATTTAATTTTCGCGGAGTTTTAGGAGATTTGGAATTTCGATTTCTTGTGGTTTTCCGCCATTAAAGTATGAGAGTGTGCTTTTAGGTGCTGCTGCTACTAGTGCCAAGTGAAGGGGAGGGAAAGCCGTCCAAACTTCGCCGGAAATCGAGGCAAGTGGTATTCTTTCACTTGTCATTGTTGTTCTTTTGAATTTTGAAATGTTTCCCGGTTAGCCGTAGGGTAGAAACCAAGCATGCTCTCTTTTATCTTGCTAAATTTTAGGGCTTAGATTCTCCTATGAGCCCCCTACTTGGGCTATTTGCTCAACCTGCTAGTTGCGTTCACCATTTAGACTCCAAATTTGTAGTTCTAGTTGGGTGCTTTTGCGGGTGGGGCCGAGAGAGAGAGTGAGGGAGGAAGTTGTGGTAGGACTCTGGTTAGAACCAGTCTTGGTAGACTCTCGGGTTTTGGAGTTAAGTATGGTGCACACACTCAAAGGCAAAAGCCGCCCGGACTTGGCGTTGAGTGTGGTGGACACACTCAAAGCCATGGTTTGGTCTGTTCCTTGCGGCTGAGTGGTGGGGTGATTGAGTGAGAATTTTCGTCTAAGTCAAAATCGACGGTTCCCGCCGATTTCGACGTGTATCGTTAGTGATTCCCACCGATCGGCGAGAATCATCTTTGATTCCCGCCAATTCGACGAGAATCATCTTTGATTCCCGCCGATTCGGCGAGAATCATTCTGGATTCCCGCCGATCGTCGAGAATCATCCTGCATTCTCGCCGATTCGGCGAGAATCATCCTGCATTCCCGCCGATTTGGCGAGAATCAATCGGCATTCCCGCCGACCTCCTCTTGTTGGCGTTGGCTTAGGGTTTTCCTGCGGGAATGAACTTTGGCGTAGAGTGAGTTGACCTCACTCAACGCTAAAGCTGCTTTGGCATTGAGGGAGGTGGACTCACTCAACGCCACTGCTAGGTTTTGTGGTTTTGCTGAAGGCGTTGAGGGAGTGGACCTCACTCAACGCCATAGCTGTTTTGGCGTTGAGTGAGGTTAGCTCACTCAACGCCGCTGCCTCTTTTGCTGAAGGCGTTGAGGGAGTGGACCTCACTCAACGCCATGGCTGTTCTGGCGCTGAGTGAGGCTAACTCACTCAACGCTAAGGTCTTGTTAAGCGTTGAGTGGGTCCCACTCAACGCCAAGCCGTGTTGAGTGATATCAACCCTGTTTCCCTTACCTCGATTTTTTTTCCCGAGTGAATTCCTTGATTATATTTGTAATTTCCTTGTCGGCCATGTTTCTCTTTCCTAATGGCCGAATCATGGGTCGTGGTTAGTAGTGGTGGTTTGAAGCTCTTCATGGGGGAGGTGTTGTGCAATTTAGCCAAGGCCACCCTTATTCTTCTATCTTGCTCTAGGTACGGGCTTGGCAAGGGGGTGGAAGGTCCCTTGTGCTTTCACATGTAGACCCTTGAGCTTGTTGGCTTGGAAATTGTGGTTGAGGGACTGAGTTTGCCTCCAACCCGGATCCATGTTGTTTGTTTTTGCTACTACCATCTCCCACAGCTTAGGGTGTTAGAAGTTTCTTCCTTGGTAGATTGCAGCACTTTGGGCTCTTGGAAGCCTAGTAGACCCTGTAGGATGTAGTTTCTGGGAAGGGTTGATGCTGTTTCCTCACACGTAGTGCATTCCTTGTTGTCTTGCCTTGGGCAGTTGTGACTTTTACTGCTGTGTTTTCCTCTTTTATTTATTCCCCGGTTGACACTTCCATGCAGTTTTTCCTTATTTTGCTCGCTGAGGTATTCTTTTTTCTTTTGAATGCCTCAGGTTCTAAGCAGTAGCCGGTTTCGTGGCTAGGTTGCGGTGGTGTTGCTGGTGGTCCCTTGGACTTTGGAGGTTTTGTTGCTTGTTAGTGAGGTAGTTTTTTTGTACTTTTCTTACAGACATACATATTTGTTAGTGGGTTCATGTCAGGTTGTTGGCGCCCACTGGTAGTTTTTACCTTTGTACTTGATATATTACTTTTGCTGCTACCATTTTCTGGAGATAGTCTACTTGCTCTAGGGAGGATTTATGCTAGGTTGCTAGTTATTTTAAAACTAAATTTATTATTATTATAAATATATTGCATGATTAGCATGATTTATAAAAGTAAATCACTATTTTCCAAGCAGCGTATAAAGATCGTTTTCCTATATATAATATAAATTAAATGTAGAGTCTTGCATAGCATAAGTGGTCCTCTTAGGGCTCTTATGCACTCCTTAGGATGTCAAACCTGAATAAAGTATTTTTCCGCAGCGCATAAGTATAGTTTTAAACCGTGGACTAGGTGATCCACCGAGCCGAGGGATACGACCTCTAAAATATAACTGATTTTCTGATCATTAAACTCATGAATTTCTTTCATAAACTAAAGTAGATGGTTTTGCCTGAGCGTCAGCAGTTATCCCTTGCTTGACGTGGCATCATGACGCGTGTTTTCTCATACTCTGATAATTCCTAAATTCGGAGAAAATGCGGGTTGTGACAGTTGGTATCAGAGGGAGGTTGCCTGACAGGTAGTCGGGCAACCTTCCCTTTTGATTGCATCAGTAGTTCAGCATCATGTCATTCACACACCAATATGTCATCAGCACGTCTTGGCAAAAGCACGAACACTACACTCATGGTATAACATAAAGTATATGGGGCATATTATGTAGTATGGGATGCATAATATATGTTCGTATATGGATCCACCATAGGGGCAACATGTGAGGGTTATGTAGTATGGGATGCATAACCTAACCACATGGCTGCGACTAGCATGTTTTCTTTTTCGTTGCATGTGAATGTTATGTAGTATGGGATGCATAACATTTTCATGCGTACGCTGCTCATAACATGCATTAGGGCCTTTTTAGAATGCATAACACAAACATGCATAGCATAACATTGCATAAGCACAACGTGCAAAGCTAAAGACTGGTCGAATGACATATGTACACACATAAGTTTTCGAGTCAAAAATAATATAAAGTCATGCATTCCCGATCTAGGCACAAGAAATAGTATGGTGGTGGTTAACCATCCTAGGTTAGGACATAACATCAATTTTTGTAAAAAATAAACTCCCAGAGAAAGTTTAGCAACTTTAAGTTCATATCTATATATGTATTGTCTGTACTTGTAGTTGGGTCTAGCCGTTGTACTAGGATCTAACTAGTATCACTATGACTTTAGGATAGCGATACGTCCTTCAACTAGATCGACTCCCCTGTCTCAGGGTGAGTCATCGGGAGCGCATAATGATGTTGTGATCGAAAGCTTGCGGGAGAGTAGCGATTCCTTGAGCAGGCAGTTGGTGGAGGTGCGAGCCCAGATCCAGTCTTTGGTAGCAATTGTGGATGGTATGACTCAGGGAGTGCAAGGCCCTGCAGGGGGGATTGTTGTTCCTCCCCCTCCTGCACCCTTAAGACCTCTAGTGGTGGTGCCAGCGGTGATGGCCTTCATCTCGCAGTTTCAGAGGCTGGGCCCTCCCACTTATGACGGGAAGGCAGATTTCATGGTGATAGAAGACTAGCTGATCTCCATGGAGGAGATGTTCTCGTACCCAGGGATTGCAGACGATCAGAGGGTGATGTTAGCCGCGTATCAGCTTAAAGGTTTGGCTAAGAATTGGTGGCTGAGAGAGAAGGAGAGCTTGGTAGCTGGATGCTCTTGGGAGGTATTCAAGGAGATGCTATTGAGTAAGTTCTTACCATCGGTCGAGCGTGACCGCCTCATGAACGACTTCCTCCATCTGAAGCAAAGGCAGCTCACGGTGGGTGAGTATGAGATAGAGTTCAGCAAGCTGAGTCGTTTTGCCCCTGGATTGCTCAGCATTGAGGCTGATCGAGTTAAGCGATTTCTCGGTGGTTTGAGGAGTGAGGTGTAGCAGTTGACCAATGCTTATGGGTCAGAGACTTATGTAGGAGTAGTTGAGGCTGCTCTGAAGGTGGAGGCTATTGAGACCGCAAAGTGCAGAGAACATCAAAGTAGGAAGGATAAGAGGAAGTCAGTGGAGGAGAAGAAACCCCAGGTACCTGATACAATTCCAGGAAAGAAGAGCAAAGTGGTGTGCAGTTTCTGTGGCCGGTCAGGCCACCCTGTCGAGAGATATTTCAAGAGGGCAGCAGCTCAGAGGAAGGAGCAGGTTCATGCGATTCAGGGTGCTCCTAGGAGAGATTTCTCCTGTTCTATTTGCAAGCGACCCGGGCATGATGCTGCCCAGTGCTAGTCCAAGGATAAGGTATGTTTTCAGTGTGGGCTGAAGGGACACATCAAGTCTAGGTGTCCTCCGGTCCAGCCTGCTCTTCCAGCATTTTCTCTGCAGGCATTACCTCCACCTCAACGTGTGGACAAAGGTAAGGGAAAGCTGAACGTGATCTCTTTCGAGGAGGCTCAAGCTTCGACTCAGGTCATCTCATGTTAGTTGTCTTTCCAACCTGAATATTTTATTCTTGTCTTGCTAGAATGTTTGTAGTATTGTTGAGGTAGTCACTTAGTTATATATATTCCTATAGGGAAGTTTAAGGTGAAGAACCATTGGGTGCGTGTTCTATTTGACTCCGGTGCTACCCACTCGTTCGTGACTAGAGCCTTTGTAGAGCGACATCTGTTGACTTTAGATCGAGTTCGGGATACCTTTCGTGTCAAGTTCCCCTTTGGTGAATCTGTGTTGTTAGATTTGGGCGTGTTAGATTGCCCTATTTTGTTGGGGGACTTCCTTGCGAAGGCAGACCTGAAGATGATTGATCTGGAGGACTTCGATGTTATTTTGGGAATGGACTGGCAGTCTAGGTATGATGCAGTCATTCAGTGCAAAGAGAAGCGCTTTGACTTCGTCAGGGACGACGGTCAACCCGGAAGCGTGTATGCAGATCTAAGCCAGGATTCTCATGTCATCTCTGTGGTATGTGCTCAGAAGCATTTTCTTTCGGATTGTTTTGCTTGTTTGGTCTCGGTGGTTGGGACCGTTGTTAATGTACCGCGCTTAGAGGAGATTCCTGTTGTTCGTGATTTCGCCGATGTTTTTCCTGATGACCTTCCTGGTCTTCCTCCCGAGCGGGATGTTGATTTTGTGATTGATTTGGAGTCGGGTACGCGTCCTATTGCTAAGGCGCCGTACCGGATGGCCCCTCGAGAGCTAGAGGAGTTGCGAGTCCAGTTAGATGAGTTATTAGCGAAAGGGTTTATCAGGCAGAGTTTGTCGCCTTCGGGTGCTCCTATTCTATTTGTGAAGAATAAAGATGGGTCAATGCGGCTTTGCATCGACTATAGGGAGCCGAACAAAGTCACAATTAAGAACAGGTACCTTCTGCCGAGGATCGATGACTTATTTAACAAGTTGCGCGGTAGCACGGTCTTCTCCAAGATTGACCTTCGTTCAGGCTATCTTCAGCTTAGGATCCGTAAGTCAGATATTCCACGGACAACGTTTAGATCGAGGCATGGACATTTTGAGTTCTTAGTGATGTCATTTGGATTGACCGGCGATCCGTCAGCGTTCATGGATATGATGAACCGGGTGTTCAAGGATTTCCTAGATAAGTTCGTGGTGGTCTTCATCGATGACGTTTTGGTTTATTCTCGCAGTGCTGAGGAGCATGAGCAGCATCTGCGCTTTGTTCTATCGGAGTTAAGGAACCATAAGTTATTCGCCAAGTTGAGCAAGTGCGAATTTTGGTTGCCTCAGGTCTCGTTTCTGGGCCACGTGGTGAATAAGGATGGGATCTCGGTTAACCCGGAAAAGATCGCAATGAGTTCTAAAATTAAAATAAACTAAACTTAAAGAGAAATAAACTATTACGAGAAAAGAGTGCTCGATCGACGATTCACTTTGAAATAAAATAATGGAATAAATTAGTTTAGCATTTGTAAATCTATTAAGACCGTGACGGATCCGATATTAGGAAATAATCTCGCTAGAGCATTAAATCCCCTAACTTGTAGACGTTTTGACCGAAATCTCTTTACAAGTCAAAATGGCCTAAAGTCGCATTATTGTAGTGACCCGCACTATTGGATTTGACTCCAATCCGGAGGATTTACGTCATCCTATCTCTAGGGTTGCGTTCAACTCCTTCCTTCCTTGAATGATCTTTCATATTCACGAGCCTCTCGGCTACTCAAATATGAGATCGGATGCCTACTACTGTATACCGGAATACGGAGTCCACACGATAAAAATCAAAGAAGGATCAAAAATAGAAAAATACAAATCCAAACATAAAATTAAGAATGCATCATTTTATCGCAAAGATTATCGCGATCGGGCACAAAATAAAGTTAGCTACGCATAATAGAGGAAGAAAACAAAAGAAATGAAAATTGCATTATCATTAAACTAGGAATACGATTACATAAAAAGATAAAAAATACTACACTATTTCTTGGAGAAATGAAGTAAAACAACAAGAAAGAAAGAAGAAAACTTGAACTAGCACTCCACTAAACTACTCTTCATATCTCTCCTCCAAAGCTTGAGAGAGGGGCTCCTTTATATAGGAGAGGGAGAAGGATCTAGATGGAAGGGAGACAAAGGGGTGGCCGGCCTCATGAAGAGGAAGATTCATGTTGTATTTAATTGAGGGGAGAGAGAATGGGGCTACATATATGCATGTCATTTTGGAAAATAAAAAGAAATAAAATAAATAATCAAGGGGGAATGGATGGGGTTTAATTAAGGATGAAAGAGGGAGAAGGGGGGTGAATGAGAATAAAAGAGGGTAGAGGGGAGGTGGCCGGCCATTGCAAAGGAAGGTGTTCATGCATGAGAAATTAATGAGGAGGGAGAGAGAGGTGGCCGACCATGCATGTGGGCTGCTAGGTGGGCTCGGGTAGAGGGCTAGGATTGCATGGGGGCTCGGGTAGAGGCTTGTGGGCTGCTCCACATGTGGTTGGGCTCGGGTAGAAGCTTGTGGGTTGTTTGGGCTGCTCCAACATAGGCTCGGGCTGCATGGAAGTAGGCCGGGCTGCTCCATGATTAAAGGGGGTTGCTTGGACTGCATGGGCCTACAAATAAAACAAATAAAGACTAACATTCGACACGTAATATTCTTATAAATGTTAAACATAATAATAATAATAACAAATGAAACGAAACATCTAATAAAACTAAACATATAATAATAAGAGATTAAACAAAACTTTTAACCAAACATAAAAATAAAATAAATAACACACATATAAAACATAAACATAAACATAACATAAACACATAATAAAGTTAGAAATTACAATAAAACAAACATAAAATAAAAGAAGTTATAAATAAACTTAGGGATTTATGCTTATAAACTATACCAAAAATGATAACTAAATCAAGTCATCAGGCGGCTAGAACAACAGACCAGAATAGGCCATGTGGTTAGACAATGTACTAACCGCTCGGCAATACCAGACGCAAGAGAGAGATGCGGTATGAGACCGCTAGACCGCTAGACCGCTAGGATTCTAAGCCGCAGGTGATAAACCGCCAGACCGCCGGACTACAAGCAACAACAACCTAGATATCAAACCGCTGGAGATTAACCACCAGACCACGCGGTCTACAACCCGCCAGGCTCAAACCGCCAGACCGCCCGGTCTCATACTCCAACAAGGACTTTTGTGTGTCGAGAAGCAGAAGTTTGACTGTGTCAACACTTGGAATATTTGTGTCGATACCTTGAAGACTTGTGTCAACACTTATCTTATATGTGTCGACACATGTGAATCAGTCTGCTAAGTGTTGTATGCTGAGTTGAAAAGACATTGTAGAACCTGGTGACATGACTGGTGACTTGACAGCTGTCATAACTAACCGGTCTAACACCACTGTCAGAACTGTCAGAAGTCTGTTATGAACCGGATCAGCCGGTAAACATGAATCAAGCTCTATATAAGAGACAGATCGGGAACGACAAAGGAAAGAACAACAAAGTGAGGCATCAATAAGAAGAATTCTGACATATCAAGGGCAGTCTGCAAGAAAGATTTCAGAGTTCTATATGAATCTAAGGAAGAAGCTGACTGAAGATCAACTTCAACTTCAAGAAAAGATCCACCTTATTTGTCCTAATCAAGAAGCTTTGAAAATCTAAGTTCGGTTGGATCAGAAGAATCAGTCTATACAAGAACTGATCAAGAAGACAACATCAACAGAGGAATCTAGCTGGTGAAGTTTTCTGATACTTATTACTCACAAATTCTTGTTGGATTTATTGTTAGATCTGAGATTGTAAGCCTAAAATTATAAAGGCTGAGGTAGGGTTGTGTGCCTGAGGTAGGACTTGTGGAAAGTCTGAGTTGTAAGCCTAATTATAAAGGCTGAGGTAGGGCTGTGTGCCTGAGGTGGGACTTGTGGAAAGTCTGAGTTGTAAGCCTAATTATAAAGGCTGAGGTAGGGCTGAGGCCTGAGGTAGGATTTAGGGAAGAATTTGAGGTAGGACTTGTGTAAAGTCTGAGGTGTAGGAACTATTTTGGGGTTCTGAGTTTGTAAGATCTGCGGATCCGAGCCAGTGGAAGGAAGTTAGGCTGAATCCAGTTATCTACTGGATAGGCGAAGGGGAAAATGGATGTACCCATATCTTGGGGAACCACTATAGATCTGGTGTCTGCTGTGTTGTTTTTAATTTATGTAAATAGAATTATTCTGTGCTAAAAGAAGTTACAAATATCTATTTGCCTTAAAATAAAAAAGACTCTAATCTCTCTTGAAACAAAGTCTTTCAAGTGGTATCAGAGGGAGGTTCCTCAAAATTTTACCTAACAGTCAGAGGATTTCTCCACGGCTATAACAGACAACAAGAATGGGTTCAAGTGAAAATCAAAAGAAGTTTGGTTCTATGAAATTACCCATATGCAGGAAAGAATCTTTTGGCATTTGGAAAGAAAGGGTCAGGCTATTTATGGAAGCATCTGATCCAAGAATTTCTATCACAGTACAGGAAGGCCCCTACATCCCAATGAAGGTTTCAGTTCTTGATGCAAACATTCAAACTCCAAAGAGTTATTCAGAGATGACTAAGGATGAAATCATCTTGGCTACATTAAATAAAAAAGCTCAGAATATAATTGTAAGTGCCATAGATGATGCAACATTCCATAACCTTGTGCACTGTAAAACTTCCAAAGAAATGTGGGATACATTAATTGTCTATATGGAAGGCACTGAAGAAGTTAGAGAGGACAGAAAGTCCATGCTAAATCAGGAATATAAGAGCTTTAGGCAGAATAAAACTGACAGTATAGCTGAATGCTATAAAAAGTTTTTCAGAATAGTGAATGAACTGATGACATATGGAAGAGTCTTCAGTACTTATGAATTGAATGAAAAGTTTTTTAGGTCCCTAACAAAGGATTGGGACACTAAGATATGTTCTGTTGGAATACCCTATTACTAATTTGGGCAAGGATCACTATGTATCTTAGGAATCCAGGTTGACCTAGTTGTATAGTGTAAAGGTCAACATTAGAATGAGTCTAGGGCTTAGAACTTAGGTTTGAAGCTGCCCCCAAGGACCATTCAAGCTCAGGATTTCAAGCTAAGTAAAGAGATAAAAATAGTCGAACGTCGGTCGACTATCGTCGAGCTCAGGTCGACGATCGTCGAGCTCTGGTCGACTACCTATGTCCTCAGCCTTCTGCTTGTTGCTGGATTCGGTCGACTATCGTCGAGCTTCAGTCCGACGATCGTCGAGCTTTGGTCGACGATCTTTGGCTGTGGTTGGGTCGACTATTTCTGGGAAAGCTTTGGTCGACGATCTCTGTTTGCTTCAGGTCGACGTTTTCTGTTGAAGTTTAGGTTGACGTTCTCTGTCTTAATCAGATCGACTATTTCTGCCAGACCAAGAACTTAGATAGTCGATCTCTGGTCGAAGTTTTCTGTCTCTGCTTATCTTCAATATCTCTGAGCTCAGGTCGACAATCTTCGAGCTCAGATCGACGTTTTCTGTCAGAATGATATATTCCTTCTCTGAGCTCTGGTCGACGATCGTGGAGCTCAGATCGACGTTTATTTTGAAAGATCGACGATCTTAAGGATTCAAATGCTGCCAGTCTTTGGAATGTTTTTGAATTCTCTCAAAATTTAATTTCAAGAAGATTTGCCAGCCGTTCTCATTTATTCTGGAACAAGTTTCAAGGAATTATTCAGGAATGTTTCATTGGACCTTCCTCCAGAAGACAAATCATTTATGGAAGGCATTTAATGTCTGATAATGGCTATCTTGGAAGAATTATATTCAGAGAATAAGGTCGTCTTCTCTAACACAACTCTCAGTGAGAATTAATCAAGAGTCAATATTCAATAGAATCAAGAGACACACACTGTTACAGAAGAACAAGAAGAATTAAGCTGTGAAAGATAAACATCCTCTTGCTTACAGAAAAGTGATCAAAGCTTCATCTCAAAGAACTCCAGACACATCATCTTTCAGCCCTTTTGCTGAAACAATTCTTTGCTGGAGATCTAAAGATCTGAAGACCTATCACCCTAGAGCAAAGCTTCCATTCCTGATTCATTCAACATCTCAGGGGGAGCCTTGACAACAAAAGATCCACTAGTCTTCTCTTATTTGATTTGAGAACAGAGAAGACAACCTCACCTTTTTCTTTTTCCTGCTGTAAAGGGTTCTTGAACTCCCTTCAAAAGTTTTGTCTGGTTCTGAGAGCCTTGTCAAAACTCAGTGGTGGCAAGACACCTTATCAAAAAATCCAGTTTTGGTTTTTGAGCACCTTATCAAAAGCTCATTGGTGTCAGGACACCTGATCAACTCATCCTGAGTGGATTCCTACCAAGGGTGGTAGAAGAGTGGATGTACCCAGGTTTCTAGGGAACCACTATATTTTCTTGTGTCTTCTGGTTTGTTTGTGTGATTAGTTTGCTGTGTGCTGTGCTTTTTACTTCTTATATTTTAACTTCTTACTAGCACTCTACACTATATCATAAATTGAATTTTATATGTGCTGTTTATTTCAACTGTGAAAAACTATTTTAAAATACTCTATTCACCCCCCCTCTAGAGTTGAGATAGATCTTACCCTCACTTTCAATTGGTATCAGAGCCAGGTTGGTTGCTCATACAGGCTAACACCTGAACCAAAAAGATCCTTGATAAGATCAATCTCTTAAGGGGATTATTTTCTATACATCTATCTTTTTATTTAAAGACATGTCACAGAACAAAGATTATGCAAGCACCAGACCACCAGTGTGCAACCTTTCTAAGTTTGCACTCTGGAAGGCAAGGATTAGATTATACATGAATTCTATTGATGAAGACATTTTCAATTCTGTCTTGACAGTTTGTCCAACTCCACCAGCAAGCTCAAGTACAAGTGCTGTTCCACCTCCTTCTGGAACAGATGCAGATATAAAGAAGTGGAAGACTGCAGATGCTAAGGCTATGAACATCTTAGCCCAAACAATGTTTGATGAAATTTTTTAGAAGGTAGCTGAATGCCACTCAGCCAAAGAAATCTGGGACAAACTCTCTGAAATTGTCTCAGGATCTGCTGATGAAAGGAAAGATAGAAGATCTCATCTGATAAGCTAATATGAGAACTTCAAAAAGGGAGAAGCTGAATCAGTGGCTGACATGTACAATAGACTAAGTCTAATTGTCAATGAGCTAAAACCCTAGACAAAGAAATCTCACTGACTGAGCTGAATGACAAAATCCTGATGTGCTTCCCCAGCACTTGGGATTCAAGAATCTGGCCAATCAAGGATGCCAGAAGTTTAAATGAGATTACTACTGAAGCACTCCTGGGCAAGCTCAAATCCTATGAGCTGCTCATTAAAAATAGAGAAGAAGAACAAAAGGCTACCTCTCCAGTCACAAGGAAAGAAAAGACCATAGCCTTCAAAGCTGTAGAAGAGGAGCCTGAAGATAAAGCTACAGGAAATGATGAGCTCATAAGACTACTGGCCAAAAGATTCTACAAGATGGCCAGAAAAGACTTTAGAAAGAGACCATACAAGGGTCATGATAAACCAAGGTATGATAAATCAAACAACAATAAAGAAATTATATGCTTTGGTTGCAGGAAACCAGGCCACATTGTGCCTGACTGTCCAGAAAACAAGAATAAGGACAAGAAGGAAAGAAGACAAAGAAGAAAAGAAAAGGATTACAAGAAGAATAGCTCAGACAAAGCCTCCTCCAGCAAGAACAAACATACAAGGAAGGGCTTTGTTGCTGAGACATGGAGTGAGACTGAAGAAGAATCTGAAGCCTCATCCAGTTCTAGTGATGATGAGGATGATGCAGATGAAAAAGAATTTTGCATGATGGCTATCAATGCCTCACAGCAAAACTCTGATGAAGAATCAGAATCAGATTCAGAAACTCAACCAGATGAAGATCAGGTAATCAACTCTTTTGATTTTAATTCTGAGGACTTCAAAGATGAATTTAAGACACTGTGTCTAGATCTATTAAAATCTGAGAAGGAGATAATCTCTCTCAGGAATCAATTATCTGAGCATAGTGTCCTAAACTCAAAGAACCTCAAACTCTCTGAGGAGTTAGAATGCTGTAGGGAGGAGATAGCCTCACTGAAAAGTAACTATCAAAGGCCAAAAAGTTTGAAGAATCCCTAAATGGGAGAAGTATCAGACCGATGGACATCACAAGCATAGTGAACACTAGATTTAATAGCACACTGGGCTTGGGTGCCTCATCCAGCCAACCTATAATTTTGACAACTCAAATCAAGTTTGTCTCTGACAAAGGAAAGGGAGTAATAGAGGTACCCAGGAAGAATGCAGATCTGTCAGAGAAAAATTTAGTTCAACAGATGGCGTCGAGCAGAGCTCGACGATCGTCGAACAGAGCTCGACGATCTAACTACAGATCGTCGACCTCAGCTCGACGATATCCAAACTCTGAACTTCAGCATAATCGATCTTCGAACAGAGATTGACGATCTGACCCAAGATCGTCGACCTCAGTTCGACGATCGTCAAACAGAAATCAGGACTGTGAACATTCCTTCAATGTCACACCTAGATTCAATCATAGATGTCCCACATCCCAAGGCTTTAATCCCTATACTGAATGGATAGTACCTCCTAGGAGATACCATCCTGAAGGTTATAAGGATCAACCTAGGATGTCCTTTATTTCAGAATTCAAGTGATATCAACCTAGGCCCAAGGTTAACTGGGTCAAAAACAAATAAGCTATTTTTGTGCAGGTGAAGACCTATCAAGCATCAAACCATCAATGGTATCTGGATAGTGGATGCTCAAAGCACATGATAGGGGACAAGGACAACTTCACTTCCTTCAAAGCCAAGCTTGGACCCAAAGTAATTTTTGGAGACTCAAGCTTTGGAACTACAAAAGGATATGGTGCAGTCCAAATTGGCTCAGTCACATTCAAGAAGGTGGCATATGTTGAAGGACTCAAGCACAACTTGATAAGTATCAGTCAACTGTGTGATGAAGGATATCAAGTGACATTCAACAAAGCCATATGCAAGGTCAAGTCAGAGGACAACACAATTGTGTTGACAGGTAACAGAAGAGGTAACATTTACTTGATGGATTTTCATTCACCTGTAGTAGATATTTGCCTGTTCAATTCCATTTCAAAATCTAATATTTTATGGCATAAGAGACTAGGGCATATTAACCTTAGAACCATTGCTAGGCTATCCAAAGACAACCTTGTTAAAGGACTACCTTCTGGTCCCTACAAGAAGGAAGGACTTTGCAAGGCTTGTCAATTAGGCAAGCAAACTAAAAGTAGTTTTAAATCAATTAATAAGAGTGATTCACCTAGGATTTTGTACTTGTTGCACATGGATCTTTTTGGACCCATATCTGTACAAAGCCTAGGAGGGAAATCCTATACTTTAGTGATTGTAGATGACTTCTCAAGATTCACTTGGGTATTCTTTCTGAGGAAGAAGTCTGATAACTTCAAGTGTTTGACAGATTTTCTCAAATGCATTCAGATTGAGTTCAACACTCACATTGCCCTGATCAGAAGTGATCTTGGGACAGAGTTTGATTCTCTTCTCATGCAAGAGTTCTGTCAAAGTGAAGGGATCAGGCACACTTTCTCAGCTCCTAGAACTCCTCAACAAAATAGGGTAGCTGAAAGGAAAAATAGAACACTCATTGAATCTCCAACTACATTATTGGCAGATGCTCACCTACCTCTGTCCATTTGGGCTGAGGCAGTGAACACCTCCAACTATGTGTTGAACAGAAGCCTGATACACAAACTGAAGGGCAAGACTCCCTATGAATTGCTCAAAGGGAAGAAACCTAAAATAGGCTATTTTAAAGTTTTTGGTTGCACTTGTTTTATTCATAACAATGACAAGAAATATCTAGCAAAATTCCAAGCTAAAGCTGATGAAGGAGTGTTTCTGGGATACTCCATGATCAGTAAGGCCTATAGGGTTTATAATAAATCTTCCTGTAAAATTGAAGAATCTGTTCATATTATTTTTGATGAAGCTAACATGTCCTTCAAGGAGAAGAATGCTTCTACCATAAAACCTTTGCAGGTACATTCTCTAGCTGAAGACTTGAACAAATTGCAAGTTGCTGAAAAGAATGAGAGCAGTGATGATGAAGAAGAAGTTCAACATCTTGAAGAAAATCATCCTGAAGAGCCAGCTGCTGTCCCACTAGAGGAGACAACAACAACACAGGCTGGTGAACAATCAACACTCCCTGTTGACTTAGTAACAACAAGAGATCATCCAATCACCCAAGTAATTGGAGAAATTTCAGCTGGTGTGCAAACTAGAAATCAGGTCAACCAGAACCTGATGCACACTTGCTTCCTATCTCAAATTGAGCCTCAATCCATACAAGATGCAGAGCAAGATCCACACTGGATCATTGCAATACAAGAGGAGTTGCATCAATTTGAAAGGAACAAGGTTTGGGAACTAGTGCCTAAGCCAAAGGATCATCCCATTGTTGGAACAAAGTGGGTATTCAGGAACAAGCTGGATGATCAAGGAGTTATAGTCAGAAACAAGGCAAGGCTAGTTGCTCAAGGGTACTCTCAACAAGAAGGAATAGACTATGATCAGACATTTGCACCAGTTGCAAGGTTGGAAGCCATCAGAATATTCCTAGCCTATGCTGCTCACAAAGGTTTCAAAGTGTATCAAATGGATGTAAAGAGTGCATTTCTCAATGGGGACATCAAAGAGGAAGTCTATATTAGACAACCTCTAGGTTTTATCTCTCTAACTCACCCTGATTATGTTTACAAATTGCATAAAGCATTATATGGTCTCATGCAAGCTCCTAGAGCATGGTATGAGACCCTAGCATGCTTTCTTCTGGAAAATGATTTTGTTAGGGGGAGAGTAGACCAAACTCTTTTTATTAGAACCCATAAGTCCCATACCCTACTAGTGCAAATTTATGTAGATGACATTATTTTTGGTTCTACTGATTCAAAATTGTGCAAAAAGTTTTCCAAGCTTATGCACTCTAAATTTGAAATGAGTAGCATGGGTGAGCTGTCCTTCTTCTTAGGACTGCAAGTCAAGCAACATGCTGAAGGCATATTTATTTCTCAAACCAAGTATGCAAAAGAATTGGTTAAGAAATTTGGTATGTCTGATGCATCATGTATGAAAACACCCATGCCCTCAAATGCTGTAATAGATGCTGATGAACATGGGAAACCTGTTGATCAAACAACATATAGAGCAATAATTGGCTCTTTATTGTACCTTACAGCTAGTAGGCCTGATATAATGTTTGCCACATGTATTTGTGCTAGATTCTAAGTTAGCCCTAGAGAGTCACATTTAATCTTAGTTAAGTGAATTCTTAGGTATGTTAAAAGTTGTCCAAATCTAGGTCTCTGGTATCCAAAAGATTCAGCATTTGATTTAACTGGATTTTCAGATGCTGATTATGCTGGATGCAGAATAGACAGGAAAAGCACCAGTGGAACTTGTCAGTTCCTTGGTGATAGACTTGTCTCTTGGTTTTGTAAGAAACAAACATCTGTGTCAACTTCAACTGCTGTAGCTGAGTATATGGTTGCAGGCAGTTGTTGTTCACAAATATTGTGGATACAGAATCAGTTTCTAGACTATGGTTACAACTTAGAGAAGTCAAAAATTTTCTGTGATAATACTAGTGCTATCTCTATAGCACAAAATCCAGTCCTCCATAGTAGGACAAAACACATAGAAATTAGGCATCACTTTCTAAGAGATAATGTAGAGAGAAATAAAATTGAACTTCAATATATTCCTACTGATTTGCAAAGGGGAGATATTTTCACCAAGCCTTTGGATGAAAAGAAACACACCTTCTTCCTCAATCAGTTAGGCATGTTAGATGGAGGAAGCCTAAATTAAATTATAAGATTTTGTAAAGCTAAAACAGACCAAGACTAGGCTAAAAATTTCCTCTCTTTTTGTGTCTGTAGAATAAGTTCTGTCTCTGAACTGAGCTCGACGTTTTCCCAGAAAACGTCGAACGGAGATCGACGTTTTCCCATAAATCGTCGACCGGAGATCGACGGTTCTTGAGGCGTCGATCTGAGTTCAGCGCCGCCGTTGAATCTAGGCTTTCCCTCTGTCTGCTCCTTGGTCGTCGAGCGGAGCTCGACGCTCTCAATAACGTCGAACGGAGTTCGACGCTATTAGCGTCTCTTCAAATTCCCTCTGTAGCCCAAATCGTCGAGCTGAGTTCGACGCTTCTTCGAACTGAGCTCCACGATTTTCCTTTTTCGCGTCGAACCCTAATATAAAATCATTTCTTGGCCGCCGTTCGTCGCTTACGCCTTCATACTCTCTACAAATTATTTTTCCCTCCAAACCTTCTACACTTGGTCACGTTTGTTCAATCTTTGCAGGTACAGATGGCTTCAACTGTTGCCGCCCTCTCGAAGATGAAATTTGATACCGGTTTTGATATCGATATAAGCTCATTTGATGGAAGCGATCAACGCTTCAAGGACATTCTCAGTTTGTTCAGAGATCAGCAGCTGTTGGAATTAATGACTACCAGAATGAAAATTGCTTCAGATGAAATAAAAGAATGGTGCTATTCTGCGACAGATGAGAATGAGAATTCTATCATCGGCTTCATAAAAGGGACCCAGGTGCAACTGTCCCCGGCCCTCTTAACTGAAGTGTTTCATCTAAGTTCTGGAGAAGATTCCATCGAGTTATCTGAAGAAGAATATGCTTCCATGCTTGATCGAATGGGTCATAATGCTGTGAATCCTAATAAACTGCTGAAGAAGAATCTGACATTGGAATTTCAGTTTTTGGCTGATATAGTCGGTAAAGTGCTGCTGGCCAAGCATTCTGCCCATGATACAATTTCAAGATATCAGTTTTGTCTGATGGGAGCTCTGCTGGATAAGAAACACCTGAACTGGGGATCAATTTTCTTCAATCTAATTAAGAAAAAGCTGAATAAGGCTGCTGTCAGCTTTGGGAGGATTCTAGGGGTCTATCTGCATTTCAGATGCCCTGAGTTACTAACCTCTTCTGGGATGTTCATCAATGCATCCAAGAGGCTCTCCTGTGCCCTCTTTGGCAAATGGGACAGGCAGATCATCAATCCCTCCAGAGCTGCTGCATCTACTACTGCTTCAGGCACAAGGACTGTCTTGGTCACTCCACCTCTGGTCTCTGCACCAGCAGAAGGGTTGCCTGCTCCTCCTCCTCCTCCAGCTGTCTCTACCCCAGCCATTTCATCCTCACCTCCAACCTTTACAATAGCCATATCTTCCCCAATTACCATTTCTTCACCAGCTTCATCCCCTCCAGCATCTACCTCTGAGGTATTCCTTCCTCTCTTCTCTTACCCATCCTTTACCACTCCATCATATTCTCTGTTAGATGAATCCTTTATGGATGATTCTCATCCTTCCTCTCCTCCTGAGCCTCCCTCTACCTCCTCCTTCCAACAAATGATGGAAGACATTTTCTCTCAACCCATCTTCACTCCTTCTCTTACCCCTTCTATCTCCACCTCACCTCGCTCAATCTCCTCCTTTCCTGTATCAGAACCATCCATTCCCTTACCTCCTATCTCCTCTTTCCCCATGCCACCAGCTCCAGCCAACATCCCTCCAACAACCCTCTATCCTACCTCTGCTCAAGCCCCTCTTGAGCATGTAGATCTATCAGCCCTAGTTGACAGGTTATATGAGCTGTTAGCTCCAAAGCTAACCTCATTACTGGAGATCACTCTGGCTCCACTCCTGACCCACGTAAAGGAGCTATCTTCCAAGCTATCATCTCTCATTCCCCCTCAGGCAACTTCATCTTCTGGGTGCCTTGATTCACCTATCTCTGAACCAAGGCAGGGGGAGATGCCATATGAAGTAGTTTTTGCAATGAACCTCCAGAGCCTGCTCTCCAAGTTTAATGCTGGATACTTCAGATTCCTGCCAGTTCCTCATACTGAAGATCTGTCTAAGGCCATTGTGCCTATTTCAACCTGTAATCCCAGCCAAATTGAAGCATATATAAATTCTTGGAAGGCTGTGGATGTTGTTTTGTCCATATCTGATGCTGTTACTAAGGCCATTGTGCCTCTTGTTGATGATGCTGCTACTGCTGTTGTAGACTTTTCTGCTGATATGGCTGTTGATTCTGATGTGCTTGTTGATACTTCTGCTGCTGATTCTATTTGCTCTGCTGCTGCTCCCTCTCCTCCTGCTCCTGCTGTTCCTGCAAAGCTTAAAGATCAAGAAGAGTATATCAGAAGAATTGATGATCTGTATGATCAACCTCAGAGTTCTGAGAGTGATCAGTACATGACAGATTCTGATGATTCTGCCAGCACTATTGTCAAGAAGAGGAAAGCTAGAAGCAAGGCCATGATGTCTGTTCCCCCAGCTCAAGCAAAGGACTCCAATGATATTCCCTACTATATTTTGCATAATTGCCCCATTTCTGAGCCATGGATGCAATACTCCAAGAATCAACAGAAAGCTATGAAGAAGAAGAGGAAGCTAGACAAATATGAAAAAGGATCTTCTCAGTTTCAGCCTCCTCCTCCTCCTCCTCCAGATTCTGGCTCAGGCTCAGCCCCTCAAGCTCCAGTTTCCAGACACAGTTCTTCCCAATATTATCAAAGATCCTATCAAAGGGGACATCATCAAAGGGGATATCAATCCAGAAGAGATCAATTTAGAGGAAGCCAGAGAGGGCATAGACTTCATCCAAGGGAAGGGCAAGGTCACTCTGACCCTTCTTCATGTCCTTTCCCTTACAAGCTGAAAGACACAATTGTCTCCAGGACTCCTTCTACTGATTCTGAAATCATCAACAGATATGAACCTCCTATTCCTTTTGAAGATCCTGAGAACAACCCTGTTTCCTGGACAGCCATAATGAAAGAATTGGCTTCCCTTGATCAAATAAAAAAGGCCAGAGAACAAGGCAAGGATACTTCAAACATAACTACTTTATCAGAGCAGAGAAAGAAAGAACTAGAGAGATATGCATCAAGGAAATTCTTCAATCCAGAAGACTATATGAAGCTGCACCCTGAGGTTGTTGTTCCAAGGCCCAAATCTCAAACTTCTCTAGGTGCAGAAGATGACAGAAGGTCAAAGAAAGAAAGTCAGAATCCTAATAGAGAAATTTTATTTAAAAAGGGAACTGAAAAGAAGTGAACTGTGTAAGCTGAACATCACTCTCCCCTGGATATTTGCTGTCTCTTTATCTGTGATCTGCATTGCTGCTATATATCTTCTCTGTAGTTTTGATTTAGCTTTTGTGTTGATGCATGCTTTTTATTTCCTACTCTTTTGTCTGTAAATAGTAATCCTAACCCAAATAGGGGGAGATTGTTGGAACACCCTATTACTAATTTGGGTAAGGATCACTATGTATCTTAGGAATCCAGGTTGACCTAGTTGTATAGTGTAAAGGTCAACATTAGAATGAGTCTAGGGCTTAGAACTTAGGTTTGAAGCTGCCCCCAAGGACCATTCAAGCTCAGGATTTCAAGCTAAGTAAAGAGATAAAAATAGTCGAACGTCGGTCGACTATCGTCGAGCTCAGGTCGACGATCGTCGAGCTCTGGTCGACTACCTATGTCCTTAGCCTTCTGCTTGTTGCTGGCTTCGGTTGACTATCGTCGAGCTTCAGTCCGACGATCGTCGAGCTTTGGTCGACGATCTCTGGCTGTGGTTGGGTCGACTATTTCTGGGAAAGCTTTGGTCGACGATCTCTGTTTGCTTCAGGTCGACGTTTTCTGTTGAAGTTTAGGTCGACGTTCTCTGTCTTAATCAGATCGACTATTTCTGCCAGACCAAGAACTTAGATAGTCGATCTCTGGTCGAAGTTTTCTGTCTCTGCTTATCTTCAATATCTCTGAGCTCAGGTCGACGATCTTCGAGCTCAGATCGACGTTTTCTGTCAGAATGATATATTCCTTCTCTGAGCTCTGGTCGACGATCGTGGAGCTCAGATCGACGTTTATTTTGAAAGATCGACGATCTTAAGGATTCAAATGCTGCCAGTCTTTGGAATGTTTTTGAATTCTCTCAGCATTTAATTTCAAGAAGATTTGCCAGCCGTTCTCATTTATTCTGGAACAAGTTTCAAGGATTTATTCAGGAATGTTTCATTGGACCTTCCTCCAGAAGACAAATCATTTATGGAAGGCATTTAATGTCTGATAACGGCTATCTTGGAAGAATTATATTCAGAGAATAAGATCGTCTTCTCTAACACAACTCTCAGTGAGAATTAATCAAGAGTCAATATTCAATAGAATCAAGAGACACACACTGTTATAGAAGAACAAGAAGAATTAAGCTGTGAAAGATAAACATCCTCTTGCTTACAGAAAAGTGATCAAAGCTTCATCTCAAAGAACTCCAGACACCTCATCTTTTAGCCCTTTTGCTGAAACAATTCTTTGCTGGAGATCTAAAGATCTGAAGACCTATCACCCTAGAGCAAAGCTTCCATTCCTGATTCATTCAACATCTCAGGGGGAGCCTTGACAACAAAAGATCCACTAGTCTTCTCTCATTTGATTTGAGAACAGAGAAGACAACCTCACCTTTTTCTTTTCCTGCTGTAAAGGGTTCTTGAACTCCCTTCAAAAGTTTTGTCTGGTTCTGAGAGCCTTGTCAAAACTCAGTGGTGGCAAGACACCTTATCAAAAAATCCAGTTTTGGTTTTTGAGCACCTTATCAAAAGCTCATTGGTGTCAGGACACCTGATCAACTCATCCTGAGTGGATTCCTACCAAGGGTGGTAGAAGAGTGGATGTACCCAGGTTTCTGGGGAACCACTATATTTCCTTGTGTCTTCTGGTTTGTTTGTGTGATTAGTTTGCTGTGTGCTGTGCTTTTTACTTCTTATATTTTAACTTCTTACTAGCACTCTACACTATATCATAAATTGAATTTTATATGTGCTGTTTATTTCAACTGTGAAAAACTATTTTAAAATACTCTATTCACCCCCCTCTAGAGTTGAGATAGATCTTACCCTCACTTTCTTGTTCCATCAGAGAAGTGGCCAAATTTGCGGACACACCACCACCTATACTTTTTGGGAAACTGCTTTCATATGAAATGCAGCTTACTGCTAGGAAAGGGGAAGAGAAGGGTAGTAAATCTACACATAAAGAAAAGTCAGTAGCCTTCAAGGTTGAGGGCTCAAGGAAGAGTAGGAGAAAATCTCCTTCTCCACCTATAAGGAGTACTGAAGCAGAAGAAGGTGTTCCTGAAACAAGTACATCAGATAGTCACACATCTGATGAAGACTTTGCTGCCTTCACTAGACAATTTCAAAGGTTCATGAAGAAAAAGAAATGGAGAACCAGGCCTTCATCAACATCCTATTCCAAGGATGAATACTACAGGAAGAAGAAAACACTTAAGGAGGATAGGTATGCTTCTAAACCTGGTAAACAATCTAATTCTAAGATTGTATTTTATTGCTGCAACAGGTCTTGGCATGTCATAGCTTACTGTCCTGACAAAACAAAGGAATCAAAGGACAAGAAGAAGCAGCAAATCAAAGGCAAGAAGGAGAAGTCTCTAGTGGAAAAGAAGGAAAAGAATTGGACAGACTCTTCATCTTCAGAATCTAAAGAAGAAGAGGAAGAATCATATGTTGGACTCTTCTCAACAAAAGAGGATTCTAGGGAACTAGAATTTCTACAGATGCTGGACTCCATAAATGGAGTGGAAGAGTATTGCTTTAAAGGGCTGATGGCTCAATCTGAAGAAGACAAGTGCTAGGATCAGCCTGGACCAAGTATGGTAAACAATTCACCCCTGGTCTCAGATTACTTTATAGGATCAGAATCAGAAGCATCTTCTTCAAAAGAAGTGGATGGATCTGAGTCTGAGGGGGATGTTCACCAACTCATTGATGAGTATGGTGAGTTGTTGCATGCTCTAAAGAAGAGCAAGTTTCTTGTTAATGAGTAGGCCAAGGAGATTGAGTCTCTCAAACCGGCTGCAGCAGATTTAGCAAAACTACTGAATCAAAAATTGAATGTGGTTGCCAAATTAAAAAACATTACAGTTATTCAGATGGGTACAATCTCATTCAAAGATAATCATATCAAGAAACTGGTGGGAAAACTTCAGCAAGAGAGAGAGCTAGTGGCAAAAATTCTCCAAGCCAAAATAAATCTTACCTTTGATAGATAATTTTGTTTCACAAAAAGGAAAGACTGGTCTAGGCTTTAAGAGAAGAACTAGGGCTACCAATTCTCAAAGAAAAGGTAAAGTCCCAGTTCATCCTCAAGCTGTTAATCCCCCTATTTTCTTTAAGAAGGTAGTGAATCCTACTAACAGGTATGATCATGAAATTACACATGGTCACTGTGAGCATGAAAATATCATGTGCAAGGGTGCAAATGTCAATAGGCCAATTTATTGGCATGCCCATCATATTCAAGAGGAGTTCTTAAAGAATGTTGTTCAAGCACCAACACTTAATAAGTCTACTGACAACAAAGTAAGAAGACCTGTACCTAAGAAGAGGTATAATAGGTTTGAGTGTTGGTGTTGTGGTAAGATGGGCCACTTTGCCATGGATTGCTGGTTTAACATAAGTGTTAAAACCAAAAGTAGGATTTCTGTTAGATCAGTCACAGGGTTTCAAACTAACAAGGACCTAGGACCCACTAGCAAGTTGGGTTCTAAGGGTAAGTGATTCATTTTGTTTTGCAGGTAAATCCAAGTGACCATACCCCTATATGGTACCTGGATAGTGGTTGTTCCAGACATATGACTGGAATAAGGAGAATATTGAGGGACTATGTGCCCATAAAGAATGGACCCAAAGTTATCTTTGGTGGATCAGAAAAGGGAATCATCAAAGGATTTGGTAACATATCTTGTGATTCAATTACTATCACTAAAGTGGCTTATGTAAAGGGTTTAAAACATAACCTGATTAGCATAAGTCAACTTAGTGATCTAGGTTACGATATTTCTTTCCGCAAAGGAGAGTGCCTAGTAAAAAGGTCAAGTGATCAAGAGATCATTTTGACTGGCACTAGGAAAGGAAATGTGTATTGCCTTAACCTAGATTATGAGTCTAACAACTCACCTATTTGTTTGGTTGCAGGAGAGAAAGCTTCTCTATGTGTAAAATGGCACAAGAGGCTAGCTCAAATGAACAATAAGTCAATTGGACTGCTGTTTAGCATGGGATTAGTGAGGAATGGTCCTCAAGTTCAGTGCATAAAAGAGGGTGTGTGCTCAGCTTGCCAAAAAGGCAAGTAGAGTAAGTCCTCTTTTTAGTCACTTGACATCAAAGATTCAAAGAGATGTTTGTATCTCATGCATATGGATTTGTTTGGTCCTATACTAGTCCATAGTCTTGGTAGGAAAGCATACACACTTGTTGTTATGGATGACTATTCTAGATTTACATGGGTTTTCTTCTTTAGGCAGAAATCTGAAACCCCAACTATTTTCCAGACTTTTGTCAAACAAATTCAGAATGAATACAATAGCTCAGTGGTCAAAATAAGAAGTGACCATGGAACTGAATTTCAGTTTGAATGTATGACACAATTCTGTGAAGAACTTGGGATTCATCAGGAATTCTCTTCACCTAGAACTCCTCAGTAAAATGGTGTTGCTGAAAGAAAGAATAGGACTCTAATTGAAGCCAGTAGAACTCTACTGAATGACACTACTCTCCCTGAATACTTCTGGGCTGAGGTAGTAAATACTGCATGTCATGTGCTCAATAGGGCCTCCATCAACAAAAAACACAAGATGACTCCCTACCAGATTTTAAAAGGTAGAAAACCAAACATATCTTATTTCAGAATCTTTGGCAGTAAGTGTTTTGTACTAGTCAATGGTAAACACTACCAAACTAAGTTTGATGCCAAATCCCTAGAAGGGATATTTGTTGGGTACAACAACCATAATAGAGCATACAGGATCTACAACTTGACTACTCAAGTTGTAGAAGAATCTGTGCATGTTGTATTTGATGAGTCAATGTTTATTAACAGTGAATTATCTATTTTTTCAGTTAGTTCTACAGGTCTAACAGATAAGCTAGACAAGCTGACCATCAATGAAGATGTACCTGCTAAACTGGATGAGGATAAAGATTCCAGCTATCCAGGGGGAGATCAAGTCCCTCTGGGTGAAGAAGAAAATGTGGAGCAACAAGATGAGGAAACTGGAGATAGCCATAATGCTGACAGAATTCCTCCAACAAGGAGACAGATGAAGGATCATTCAGCTCACCAGATCATTGGTGATGTAAGTCAGGGTGTTCTAACAAGGAGCAAGAGCATGAACACATTTTTATGTTCTAGCTTCCTGTCTCAGATAGAACCCAGGAAGATTGGAGAGGCCATGCAAGACACCAACAGGGTTGATGCAATGCAAGAAGAGCTCAGTCAGTTCAAAAGGTGTAAGGTCTGGGAACTGGTGCCAAAACCTAAGGATCACAACATAATAGGAACTAAGTGGATCTACAGGAACAAGCTTGATGAGAATGGCACTATAGTCAAGAACATGGCTAGACTGGTAGCAAAAGGCTACAAGCAAGAGGAAGGTATTGCTTTGGTCAAACCTTTGCTCCAGTGGCAAGGCTGGAGGCAATAAGGCTGTTCTTAGCCTATATTTCCTATCAAGGGTTCAAATTAAATCAAATGGATGTGAAATCAGCATTTCTGAATGGTGATTTAAAAGAAGAAGTCTATATAGAACAACCCTCAGGTTTTGTAGACAATCACTTTCCTGATTATGTATATAGGCTGAGGAAAGCTCTATATGGTTTGAAACAAGCTCCAAGGGCTTGGTATGAAACCTTGTTTGCCTTCCTCATTGAGAATAAATTCTCTAGAGGAAAGATAGACAAAACTCTATTCTATAGTGAATTAAAAGGCAAGATAATACTAGTCCAGATATATGTGGATGGCATTATCTTTTGTTCTACTGAAAACAGCCTTTGTAGGAAGTTTGCCAAACTTATGCAAGAGAAGTTTGAGATGAGCAGTATGGGTGAGCTGAAATTTTTCTTGGGACTTCAAGTTAGACAAACTGAGAGTGGGTTGTCCATATCCCAGTCTAAGTTCACTAAGGAGTTGATTAAGAAGTATGGTTTGGACTCTGCTTCTACAATGAAAACTCCAATGGGAACAAGTATGCATATATGCAAAGATGAAGCAGGGAAACCTATTGATGAGTCTTTGTATAGAGGGATAATTGGCTCCCTACTATACTTGACTGCTAGTAGACCTGACATCATGTATGCAACATGTGTCTGTGCTATGTATCAAGAATGCCCTAAGGAATCTCATTATACTGCAGCTAAAAGAATTTTGAGATATCTTAAGGGCACACCAAATCTAGGCCTTTGGTACCCTAAGAATAGTGATTTTCTATTAACAGGTTTCTCAGATACAGATTTTGCTAGATGTAAAGAAGACAGAAAAAGTACCACAGGAACCTGTCAGTTCCTTGGTGGGAGGCTGGTGTCATGGAGCAGCAAGAAGCAAACAAGTGTAGTTATATCAATAGCTGAATCAGAATATATAGCTGCAGGTAGCTGTTGTGCACAATTAATGTGGATAAAGCATCAAATAGAAGATTATGACATCCAGGTAAGTAGAATTCAACTATTTTGTGATTCTACAAGTGTTATTTCTATTGCTAAGAATCCTGTATCACACAGTAGGACCAAGCATATAGAAATAAAGTTTCATTTTATCAGAGAACATGTTGAAAAGGAAATATTAGTCTAGAGTTTGTAAAAACAGATAATCAAATAGCTGATATTTTCACAAAAGCACTGGATGAAACTAAATTCAATAATTTTAAAATTGAATTAGGTATGTTGAACCTAGAATAGGTTAACATAAGTTTCCATGAGTAGAATAAGTAAGCACAAAATTTCTATTGAAATTTGTCTAAGTACAAAGTTTGTGTCGACACAAGCAAGTTGTGTCGACACACTCAGTATGATTATGTCGACACAGGAAAAGAATGTGTCGACACAGAAACAGTATCTGTGTTGACAGGATAATAGGTGTCGACACAACCTTGTCGAGACTATAAGTTGTGAGGATATTTGTGTCGACACAAAAAGTTGGTGTCGACACAACTCTGTCGAGATTTAAGTTGTCAGTGTCGACACAGATGCAAGTATGTCGACACAGAGTCAATTATGTCGACACATAGATGTGTCGACTTAAAATACGTTTTGTCGACTAAGACCTTAGTATGTCGACACATAGTTGTGTCGACTTAACTAAAGTTCTATCAAGACCTAGGTCATTTTTGTCGACATAAAAACTAATTTGTCGACTTAAGCCCGACTTTTGATCTTCCCCTGACTCAAGTACTATAAAAAGGTGAATCAAAAATCTGGTCGACTACGCTATCAGAATTTTTGACTCTACACCTTCTGTCGACATAGACCTTCTCTTCTCTTCTCGTCTAGTACTTACATCAATGGCGCCACACCAAGAAAACAAGGTTAACGAAGGTTACGAAATGGTTCGCGAAGGTTTCACAACTGCTTCTGACGAAATTCAGGGAGTTATTGCCCTAAATTCTGAAAATGGACTTGAATTTTTGCTCTCAAAATCGACCAAAATTTGGAAGAAGGAAGTCATGGAGTTCTATTCAACCGCTAAAGTGGATTCAGAAGGCAAGAAAATCAAGCCGACTGTTCAAGATACCCGAGTGAAACTCACATTGAAAACTATTAGGAAATCACTACATCTTCCATTGATCAAGGATATAGAAGAAATAACCCCTTCCCAGATTACAGAAGCTTTAAGCTGGTGTGGGCTGAGTCTCAATATCAAGATTGGATCCTCTATCACCAGAAAAGGGATGAATTCACAAGGAAAATTTCTATCTGAAGTTGTTGGCAAAGTGATTATCTGCAAGACAGGTGGACATGATCGGATTTCTGCCCACATGTTCAATCTGATGGTGAGAATCATATTCAAGATAAACACTGACTGGGCAGCAGTAGTGTTTGATAAACTATAAGAATGAATGAAGAAACCTAACCTGGGAAGGATGCTCAGCCTATGCTTAACATTAGTAATTCCAGATGTTCTGAAACAAGCAAATTACTCTAAGATAAATCATATGAGAAAAATGGATGTAAGGATACTATCAAGGTGGGACAAAGTTCTAACCAAGGAAGTCCCTGCTCCTAAGGAGCAAACTAACAAAGACAAGACGAAAAAGAAGGTGGTTGTCCAGGCTAAATCCTCCAATGATTCTGAGGAGGAAGTAGTCTTCAGTTCTTATAAAGACCAGCAATAACAAGATGTTCATGCTCAAGCAAAGGACTGTGAGCCCCAAGAGAAACAAATTGACTCTACTCCAGGGGGAGAAAACCTAAAAAAAGAAACTGAGTTGTCTGCCCAAGGGGGAGGTATTGATGTTATTGTCCTGGATAGTGACTTAGCTGCAGACACAATAATGGTTGTTGTATCTGAAATCAACACTGCAGCTGAAGTAACTGATAAGAATGATGCTCAAAATGAGCCAGTAAGTATCTTTTCCACAGACTAGTGATGTATTATAGTATTCTCCTCAAAAATTGTTCAAAGGGACACTTTTGTTTACACAACAAAAGAGGTCTTTCAAGTGGTATTTCTTTTAAAAAAACTAATCTTATTCCTTCTGAATAGATACAGCAGGAATTTAAAATGGAAGAATTATTTCCTGATCCTCTTACTGATAGGACTAAGGGGGAGGAAATTGAAAAAGAAAAGGAAATTCCAAGGACTGAGGGGGAGTTATCCAAGGATACCCCACCTGAAAAGGAAACTATTGATATTCAAAGTACATCTGAATCTTCTGATGATGAAGAAGCCACATTGGCTAAGAAAAGAAAGATGTCTGTGTTAAAGAAGAAGAGTTCTGGATATAAGAAAGCTTTATAATTGGGTACTACACCATCTACATCAAGCATGGACTTCAGTTCTCAACTGGTCTAGATGCAAATAAAACTGGATAATCAAAGACAGACTATATAAAAATATATGGATGAAACTCATAAGGAGTTACAGTTTCAGTTGGCGCAAGACATCAAATCCATTAGATTTGAAGTGAATCAACATAAGAAGGAGATGACAGATTGCTTCCATATAGGAGGTAATGTTGTGGTGTTCCTGGCCAAGCAACAATAAGATATACAAGCTAAAGTGGATGAAATTGAAGTGAAGCAGGGATATGTATTGGAGAATCAGATAAGGATGAATGAAAATCTCAAGGATTCATATTATGAAATATTGACAAAGCTCACTGATTTAAGCACTACTCTGAAGGCTGAAATCTCCAAGCAAATCCAGGAAGATATATCTGCTATCAAAGCCACATTTCAAGAATCTCAGGAGAAAATTAAAACTTTCCTGATAAAATTCAGAGCTTATTTTAAAGAAGGAACTGAATATATAGTTGATCAAGTCAGATTCCAGAAAGAAGACATAAGAGATCATATTGCAAGAGAAGTCATAAAGGGGGGAGATTACTAATCAAAGCTAGCTCTGACAATGCTAAATGGACTACCAATAGCATCAGAGCTACTCTTGGATATCCTTCTCTTTGTGATGATGCTAATGTAGCTGAGTCTGGGATTCAACCTGAATATTTTGAAGCAGATCAGCCTGAAGTTGCTCAGGTGATCTACCCCCCCAGCTGATTTTGAGATGGTTCAAGAAGAAGTGCTTAAAATGCATAGTCCTCCACCAGAGGTACAAAATGTAATTCTGGAAAAAATTTAAATGTCAGAAGCTGCATTAGAAGCTCAGAAAGAAGCTCAACTTTCCAAGAAGAGATTTAGAGAGCAGGCTGAGCTAAAGCCAGATTTTGAGCAGTGGAGCCCAACTTCTAGAAATATCATACTTACTGCCTGGAAAGCTGTTAAGGATAAAACCCATGACAGGGGTAAGTGGTATTCAGAGCAAGAGTGGAATAAATATTAAGCTGGACAAGAAGCAATTCTACAGCATAGAAGATGTGCTAAGGCTGGGAAGCTACCTACTAATGCTCAAGAGCTAAGCAAGTACTTCCTCAAACCTTTCCACTATTTTGAAAGACAGAAGATCAAGGTTGAAGCATTGAAGAAGAAAGCTCTCAAAGGTAAAAAGCCAGCTGAAGATGATGAACCTTCTATGCAGGCTAAAATCAAGTCTGGCAAAGGAATAGTTATTAAGGAACCTAGTCAGTAATAGGATTACTAGGTTTTTGTAATAGAATAATGTATTATTTTTTCCTTTTGTTCTATAAGAAATTCTTGTAAACCATAATTTTACTGATTAATGAAATCTGTTTCAGTATTAAGTGTTTGTTGTTTACAATGATTATGTAATAATCTGCTCTGAAATGTTTTTTACTTCTATTATAATTTTGTTTTATCTTAAGAGATGTATATCTTTGACTAAGGGTTATGACTTCTCCAAATAAGGGGAGATTGTTGGGTACATTGGAAAATGTGTACTAGATTTGGAGAAGCCACAACTTAGTCAATGATATGCATCAATGTGTATTTGATAGAAGTTTGAGTTTCATTGTGCAGGTTTAAAAATTTGAAGGAAAATTTTCTAAGTACAAGTGTCGACACTTGTGAAGAAACTGTGTCGACACTCAGGAAACTTGTGTCGACACTCAGGCAAGCTGTGCCGACACATAGGCAAATTGTGTCGACACTCAGGGAAGTTGTGTCGACACCCAGAATTTGTGTCGACACTTTTAAAGAAGTTGTGTCGACACTCAAAGCTATGTCGACACCTAAAGAAGAGTTGTGTCGATATCTAGAATTGTGTCGACAACTTAAAACAGAATTGTGTCGACACTTAAAACAGAAGATGTGTCGACACTTAGGAGCTATGTCGACACCTGAAGCAAGTGTGTCGACACACAAGACTTGTGTCGAAACACCAACTCACATGAGGCTGTGTCGAGTTCAGAAGTAATTGTGTCGACACAAAGGACTTGTGTTGACACACACTAACCGCCATTTGACAAACACTCAACACCATCTATTTGTAACAGAAATGTCGAGACAAGAAGCTGGTGTGTCGATACACAGGATTTATGTTGACACATACAACAAAAAGCAGTGTCAAGAAGCAGAAGTATGACTGTGTCAACACTTGGAGTATTTGTGTCGACACCTTGAAGACTTGTGTCGACACTTAGCCGATATGTGTCAACACATGTAAAGCAATCTGCTGACTGTTGTATGCTCAGTTTAAAAGACATTGTAGAACCTGGTGACGTGACTGGTGACTTGACAGCTGTCATAACTAACCGGTCTGACACCACTGCCAGAACTGTCAGAAGTCTGTTATGAATCAGATCAACCGGTAACCATGAAGCAAGCTCTATATAAGATACCAATCGGTAACGACAAACGAAAGAACAACAACGTGAGGCATCAATAAGAAGAATTCTGACAGATTAAGGGCTGCTTGCAAGAAAGATTTTCAGGGTTCAATCTGAATCTAAGGAAGAAGCTGACTGAAGATCAACTTCAACTTCAAGAAAAGATCCACCTTATTTGTCCTAATCAAGAAGCTTTGAAAAGCTAAGTTTGGTTGGATTAGAAGGGTCAGTCTATACAAGAACTTATCAAGAAGACAACATCAACAGAGAAATCTAGCTGGTGAAGTTTTCTGATACTTATTACTCACAAATTCTTGTAGGATCTATTGTTAGATCTGAGATTGTAAGCCTAAAATTATAAAGGCTGAGGTAGGGCTGTGTGCCTGAGGTAGGACTTGTGGAAAGTCTGATTTGTAAGCCTAATTATAAAGGCTGAGGTAGGGCTGTGTGCCTGAGGTAGGACTTGTGGAATGTCTGAGTTGTAAGCTTAATTATAAAGGCTGAGGTAGGGCTGAGGCCTGAGGGAGGATTCAAGGAAGAATCTGAGGTAGGACTTGTGTAAAGTCTTAGGTGTAGGAACCATTTTGGTGTTCTGAGTTTGTAAGATCGGCGGATCCGAGCCAGTGGAAGGAAGTTAGGCTGAATTAAGTTATCTGCTGGATAGGCGAAGGGAGAAAGTGGATGTACCCTTATCTTGGGGAACCACTATAGATCTTGTGTCTGCTGTGTTGTTTTTTATTTCTGTAGATAGAATTATTCTGTGCTAAAAGAAGTTACAAATATCTGTTTTCCTTAAAATCAAAAATACTCAAAAAGATTAGAACCTATTCACCCCCCCCCCTCTCTAGGTGTTTAGGCTCTTGAAACAGAGTCTTTTAGAATCCCAAATGGCTTTGGCAGATGTGCAATCAACAACCTTTTTAAATATTTCATCTGACATAGTTTGGGCCAGTATATTCATAGCTCTGGAATCAGCAATCTTTGCCTTCTTATATGCATCAGCTTGATCTGGAGGAGGCACTGTACTGAGATTTACTGAAGTTGAGGTAGAGGCCACTGGAGCGGGTGGTCCTGTCAAGATAGAATTGAAAATATCCTCATAAATAGAGTTCATGTACAGCTTTATTCTTGCCTTCAAGATTCCAAACTTTTGCAAGTTGCAAACTGGAGGTCTGGTGCTGGCATAATCCTTATTTTGTGCCATGATAACAGAAAAAAAATTAGAGAGATTGCAAAAGCTTATTCAGAGTTTATCCTGAGTATCTTGGTTAATCCAAGTGTGAGCTTGTATGATATGATTAACCTTCCTCTGATACCAATTGAAAGATAAGGTAAGCTCTGAAAACTCTAGAGGGGGGGGGGGGTGAATAGAGTTATTGAAACCTTTTTGAATTTTTTATGTATTAAAGAATCTTTAATAAAATAAGTTACTATACTATAAGTGTATAAGTGTACAGGTGCAACAGATAAACTAGAGATATATATCTAATCTACACAACACATATGTATCACAGCACAAGCACAAAGAAAAATCACAGCAAACACAGACAACACAAGAATTTTATAGTGGTTCCCCATACTTGGGTACATCCACTCTTCTACCACCCTAGGTAGGAATCCACAATAGGTTTTGATCAGGTGACTGCCACCAATGTGCTTTTGACCAGGTGCTCAAAAACCAACTCTCAAGTCTTTTGGAAGGAGACTTGCAACAAGAATAATTTTGAAGGGAATTAAAACCCTATACAGAGGTGGGGAAGAGAGTTTGATGAAAGTCTTATTTTCTCAAAACACAGTGAGAAGACTATGTGGATTTGTTGTTGTTTATGACAAAGCTCCCCCTTAGATCTTGAATGTTTCAGGAGTGGAAGCTTTGTAGAAGGGTGAGTAGGCCTTGACTGATTTGAATGTTGATGCCACTTGAGATCCTTGAAAACAAAAAAGGAGAGGAAGAAAGACTCTTGATGGTGATGGTTTTTATTTCTTCTTCTCTTGAGAGCAGACAAATTTTCTGAGAGATCTTTTCACTGCACTTTTGTATGTTTTCTTTTCTGTAACTCTGTTGTTGATCGATTGCCGTTTTTGTGTATCAATTCTCTCTCTTGTTGTTTTTTTAGTAGGGAGATGTCTATCAGATAACTGTAACTTGGTCGAATTTCAAAAAAAAAACTTTGCAATAAATGTTCAGCCGAAATCTTGGGAATGATAAACGACAAGAATGCTGTCAATTATTCTATTCTATGTCTGTCCCAAGATATAAGCAATTAATTCCATAGAGGATGTTAGCAATCAATGCTGCCAGTAACGGCTCTATCAAGAGAATATAAGTGCATTGATTTATAAGGGAATTAATAGCCTATAATAGATATAAAGTGATGAGACAGAAAGAGAAAGAATAAATAACAAAATGTCTTACAGTTTTCGTCGACCTGAGATCATCTTTCGTCGACCTGTAATTCCATCGACCTGTGATTTCGTCGACCTGAGATCTGCGAACAACTGCACTATATAAATTGAATGATTCTGTGCCCTGAGTTCGTTGACCTGAGATAAGCTTTGGCTTTGAGTGAATTATGTCGCTGAGTCCATTATAGCGCAAAGTGATTATGGCGCTGAGAGATGAAGTATTAGTCGACCTGAGAATAGAGATCGTCGAACTCAGTTCAGGGAGTTTTATCTCTGAGTTAGTTGAGCTAAGTATGACTATCTTTGACCTGAGATCGACGAACGTAGATCTCTTTTTCTAAATCTTGATTTCTCTAAGTCTTGAGTCTCTGGCAGTGATGGAGGCTGGTCCTTTGTACTGTTGACTCTAAGGACATGGCCTAAAGTCTAGAAATACATAAAATTTGACCCTTCTATAGAACATTGGTCACAACCTAAGAAGAGAACCTAGCCCAAATCACCTAGGGGTTCCAACATACACCTTTCCAACTGGACAAAAAAGCGGTCATGGCTCCAAAGAAAACTATAAGGGTAACGGTCTTCCTTCTTGTACAAGTGAAGTCCTCCTTTTTGCATATGCAAGGAATCCCCCACCAAAAGGTGGAGAATCAAGGGAATTCCAATGGGTCAATACGTAGTATCCCCGGGCTTGGTTTTGCATATAGATTCGAAAATTGCAGTATAGAATTGGCATGCTGTGTGTAGCCCATACATACAGGTTGGTCTGGAATGGTGATGTTTTCTTTTGCATGTTGAAGAAGACTCTGTGTATAAACGAGTAGTTTTCGGGGTCTGTGGGTTGTACCTGTGAAATGAGAGTAGAAGTAAGTATTGGGGTGCTGTAGGAAAATACAACAGCTTGCATAACTGTTGGATATCGTCGGGCTACAGTAAGTATCGCAAGCGATAGCTCCTGGTGAGCTCTGATTGATGTGAAAGTCCAGTGTTTCTGGCAATGCAGGATGTTGCAGGGTTTTCTAGACACATGTTCCAGTTGTAGATGAGTCTGGAGACAAATTAGAGTTATATCTCTAATGTCAAGTGATTGTGGCAATCGCTGGCGATAGCTTCTACATTGCTTTGGACTTGTAGAGCCAGTCTCACAGAGACTGAAGGGCTAGCAAGAATCTATTAATTTTATCTTTTTTTATTTTGTTTGTTTTCTTTAAAAGTTTTAACTTTAATTTTTTATAATTAAAGTTTCTTGCGAAAGGGTCGTGCCGGGTTTTCATCCCGCAATACCGCCTAGTACCTTGCGAACCTGTCATTGGGTAGCCCTTGCGAAGTCCGAGAAATTTTATTTTATAAATTTTTATTCTTAAAACTTTTATCTTTCATTTTATTTTTGTGTATGACCCGAGGGAATCCGTCAAATATATTTGACTTGGATCCAGAGATTGAGCAAAGCTTATGGAGACGCCTAAGACTCCGTGAGCTCAAGTCTCCAGATTTGGTTGAGGAATCCGTAGATAACACTTTTTCTTCTTTGTTTTCTTCTTCCGCTTCCCACTATTCTAACTTTTTTTCTTATTTGGGTAACAAAAATCCAAATATGGCCTAAGAATGGACTATGTCCGATAGTGCCTGGCCAAATTTGGATGAGGCACAATCAAGTACTATTCGCCCCGCTATTGCGAACAATAACTTTGAATTGAAGCCAAGCATCATTCAAATGGTACAACAATCTGTATAATTTGATGGGCTTCAAGATGAGGACCCAAATGCGCATATTTCAAACTTTTTAGAAATATGCGATACTTTTAAAATCAACGGGGTTTCCGATGATGCCATTCGGCTTAGGCTTTTTCCTTTTTCTTTGCGCACAAAGGCTAAGTAGTGGTTGAGTTCTCTCCCAAGAGGCTCCATTACTACTTGGGCCGAGATGACGGAAAAATTTCTCACGAAATATTTTCCGCCCGCTAAGACGACCAAATTGCGCAATGATATTACTTATTTCTCCCAAGTTGATACAGAAATGTTATATGATACTTCAGAGCGATTTATGGAATTGCTTCATCATTGTCTGCATCATGCAATTCCCGATTGGTTGAAAGTGCAAACCTTTTATAATGGCCTCAAAAAACAAACGAGGCAACATATTGATGTCGCCGCCGGTGAAACGTTAAACAGCAAGACACCGGCGGCCGCCCAAGAACTTATAGAAGGTATGGCCATGAATACGTATCAGTGGAGTACGCCCCGGTCTCGTCCACATAAACTGGCCGGGATGTACGAAATAGATACAGTTTCTAATTTATCTCTCCAGGTTGAGAAATTGCAAAAGCAGATGAACGAGATGACTGCTCCCTCATCTACACCTACCTGTGAGCCCAAATATTGGGAGCCTTCTACTATTGCCGAGCATGTGGATTACATGGGTAATCCAAATCGGCCACGTTATAATCCAGGTAATAATTTTGGTAATACCTATCACCCGGGTATAAGGA
Source organism: Platanthera zijinensis (assembly GCA_039513925.1). NCBI lineage: Eukaryota > Viridiplantae > Streptophyta > Magnoliopsida > Asparagales > Orchidaceae > Platanthera > Platanthera zijinensis. The sequence continues at coordinate 178,619,152 of CM077084.1, forward strand.
ATCACCCCAACTTCTCTTAGACTAATCCGGGGAACGTAGCTCGCCCACCTAACACCATTCCTCCCGGTTACTTTCCACCGCAAGCTCCAAAAGCTCCCAATCTCGAGGAGTTATTCACCAAATATACAACTGCAAATGATGCCAACATCCGGAATCTCACAAGATCTCTTCGTAATTTGGAGACCCAAATTGGGCAAATCGCTAAAATGCTCTCCGATTGCCAACAAGGAGCGCTACAGGGCAATACAGAGCCCAACCCAAAGGAGCGAGCCAAATCCATCACTCTACGGAGTGGGAAGGAGGTAACCACTTCTCCAATTCCGATTGATACTTCTCCAATTCCGATTGATACGAAGATAGCAATTTCTTCATCCTCTCCTCCGATTAAGTCTTCTATTTCTAATAAACCAAAAGGTTATCAACCACCTCTTCCCTATCCGTCTAGAATGCAAAAAGATCGGGTGGATGAGAATCACGGTAAATTTTTAGACATGTTTAAACAAATTCAAATAAATTTACTGTTTTGCGAAATAATAGCACAAATGTCGAAATATGCCAAGTACCTCAAGGATCTTTTATCCAATTAAAAGAAACTTGAGGATATCTCTACAGTTCAGTTGAACGCGGAGTGTTCGGCAGTTTTACTTAATAAATTAGCTAAGAAATTACCCGATCCGGGTAGTTTCTCTTTTCCTTGTTTGTTTGGTGATTTATTAGTAAAACGTCTGTTAGCCGATCTAGGCACTTCAATTAATTTAATGCCTTATTCTTTAGTGAAGAAATTGGACTTAGGAGAGCCTAAGCCCACAAGAATGTGCATTCAAATGGTGGATCGGTCTATCAAGCTCCCTATGGGGATCATTGAGGATGTGCTTGTCAAAGTTGACAAATTTATCTTTCCGGTAGATTTTGTCATCTTTGACATCGAAGAGGACACCGAGGTACCACTCATTCTCGGTCGCCCTTTTCTTACCACCTCGCGCGCAGTTATAGATGTTAGTAACGGTAAACTTCTCCTTAGAGTCGGAGATGAAGAAGTTACCTTAACTATTAACTCGTCTATGCAAAATTCGCTCGCAAATGACGGCTCATGTTATTACTTGGAGGCTTATCCCGAAGAAGTCTCCTTTCCTTTTTTTGAACTTGCTTTATCATTTATTGATCATGACACCGATGTTGAAAATTTAGATTTAATTGGTCATGAACATAGTGAAAATAATTCGATCACTCGCCTGATCATTTATTGATCATTTATTTTGAAAATTTGGAAGTCGGTAGTGATCGTTTGAAATCTTCTTATGATGAACCTCCCACACTTGAATTAAAACAATCGCCTGATCATTTAGAGTATTTATTTTTAGCGGAGGATTCTAAGTTTCCCATTATTGCGTCGGCTTACTTGACCGATGTTGAAAAATTAAATTATCTAATATTTTAAAATGTCATCGCCGCGCAATTGCTTGGAAAATCACGGATTTGAGAGGGATTAATCCCTCCTTTTGCACGCATAAAATTTTATTGGAATAACACGCTCATAAAACTATTCAACCTCAATGCCGGCTAAATCCTAACATGAAGGAGGTAGTCAAGGCCGAGGTAATAAAATTATTAGATGTGGGCATCATCTATCGATTTCGGATAACTCTCGGGTGAGTCCAGTCCAAGTGGTGCCCAAGAAAGCAGGGTTAACGGTAGTGCCTAATGATAAAAATGAATTAATCCCTACTTGAACCGTTAACGGATTGCGGGTGTGCAACGACTATCGTAAATTAAATGATGCAACCCGTAAGGATCATTTTCCTTTGACGTTCATTGACCAAATCCTTGAACGGTTATCCGGGCACTCTTTTTATTATTTTCTTGACGGTCTTTCGGGATATTTCCAAATCCCAATCGCGCCCGAAGATCAAGATAAAATAACCTTTACCTGTCCATATGGCACCTTCGCCTATCGAAGAATGCCTTTTGGTTTATGCAATGCGATGGCAACCTTCCAAAGGTGTATGTTAGCGATCTTTGACAAACTATTGGAGGATATCATGGAGGTCTTCATGGACGATTTCTCCATTTTTTGAGATTCGTTTGATTTATGTTTGGCAAACCTTTCCCGTGTACTATAAAGATGTGAGGAAATGAACCTAGTTTTAAACTGGGAGAAGTGCCATTTTATGGTACGGGAAGGTTTGGTCTTAGGCCATAAAATTTCTAGCAAGGGCATAGAGGTAGACAAAGCAAAAAATTGAAACTCAAGAAAAGCTACCTCCCCCTTCAAATGTAAAGGCCTTTTGTAGTTTTTTTGGGGCATGCCAGTTTCTATCGCCAGTTTATCAAGGATTTTTCTAAAATAACTAAGCCCCTTACACACTGGTTAGAAAAAGAGGCATCATTTATTTTTGATGAAAATTGTTTGCATGCTTTTTCTCTTATTAAAGAAAAGTTAATTAACGCTCCTATCATGATCTTTCCCACTTGGGAACTTCCTTTTGAGATAATGTGCGATGCTAGTAGTTTTGTCGTAGGTGTTGTTTTAGGACAACGCATAAATAAAAATTTTCATCCTATTTATCATGCGAGCAAAACACTAACCGCCGGACAAGAAAACTACACTACCACTGAGAAAGAATTATTTGTTGTTATATTCGTATTTGATAAATTCCGCTCCTTCCTAATCTTGTCCAAGATTATTGTTTTTATCGATCATTCGGCTTTGAGATATTTACTAACAAAAACCGATTCAAAGCCGCGATTGATTAGGTGGATCTTACTCCTCTAAGAATTTGACTTGGAGATTCGTGACAAGAGAGGAGCGGAGAACTTGGCGGTTGATCATCTTTCGCGGTTGGAGAACCCCAATTCGGGGGAGCTCATAGAGGAGTATATTGACGACACTTTCCCCGATGAGCGCCTTCTCGCAATTGATAAGGTAATTACTCTCCCGACTCCTTGGTTCGCCGATTTCGCAAACTATCTTGTTGCGAGATTCCTCCCGAATGGCTTTTCTTATCAAGAAAAAAAGAAATTCTTTTCTGATTTGAAAAATTATTTTTTGGAGGATCCCTTTATTTTTCGTGTTTGCGCGGACTAAGTAGTGCGGAGGTGTGTTTCTCATGAGGAAGGCGCCCAAATTCTAAAGCATTGCCACGAGGGACCCGTCGGTGGGCACTATAAAGCTAATCGGATGACTTGAAAGGTACTTGAACCAGGCTTCTATTTGCCAAGCATTTTCAAGGATGCTAACGGCCATGTAAGTCGTTGTTAACAATGCCAACGCTCAGGTAATATTTCTCGCCGTGATGAAATGCCCTTAAATTCATTTTTAGAAATAGAAGTTTTTGATTTATGGGGGATCAACTTTTTGGACCGCTACCAATGTCCTATGTAAATAAATATATTTTGGTAGCGGTCGACTACGTGTCACGGTGCACGAAAGCGCAATCCCTTCCCACTAATGACGCCCGAGTCGTGACCCGATTTCTTAAAAAACTATTTTCAAGATTTGGAGCACCGCGTACAATAGTTAGTGATAGGGGCACACATTTTTGCAACGCACACTTTTTTAAAGTATTATCCAAATACGGCGTTACACATAGGTTAGCAACCCCCTATCACCCTCAAACAAGTGTCCAGGTAGAAGTAGTTAACCGTGAAATCAAACGGATATTAGAAAAAAATGGTTTCTAATAGTAGAAAGGATTGGTTGGGCAAGCTTGATGATGCTCGATGGGCTTATCGAACTGCGTACAAGACCTCTATCGGTTGTACGCCGTATCGATTGGTCTATGGGAAAACATTTCATTTATAAGTTGAGCTTGAACAATGTGTCGTTTGGACACTTAAATTTTTAAATCTTGAAGAAAATTTGTCCTCCGAGCTTTGAAAATTCAAACTTAACGAGCTCGATGAGTGGCGCTCCCTCGCTTATGAGAATAATTAACTCTATAAGGAGCGCACCAAATTTTATCATGATAAGAAAATTAAGCACCCCAAGGACTTCCAACCGAGAGACCAAGTCTTGCTTTATAACTCACATTTGCGCTTATTTTTTGGTAAGCTTAAGTCCCGTTTGTCCGGCCTCTTTGTCGTGAAGGAGGTTTGGCACTACGGGACGATGCTTATTTCGCACCCGGAAGGAGGCAATTTTAAAGTGAATGGGCACCGGTTAAAATTATTTATTTCTGGTGATAATATCAACACACAATTGGACAACATAATGTTATCAAACCCATAATGTAGCACGCATCACTATGGTCGAGCTCAACGACCATAAACAAAGCGCTCGTACGAGGCATCTCATGGTTATCCTTTCTTTTTATTAATTTTCATTTTGAGTTTTTACATGTTTGAAGGACATCGATGCATGACGATCGGTCGGAGACGAATGTCAAGTCTACGTCATTCTTCAAGCCGGTAACTTTTATTTTATTATAGTTTATTTGAAAAAAAAAACAAAATCAAAAAATATATATATATAATAACCAAAACTAACATAAATTTATTATTATTATTATTTTCTCGTACACGCCCCTGTCACGGGCGTGACCTACGGGTCACGGGCGTGTCAGTGGCGAGTCTTGCCTGTATTACGAAACTCATGGATGGTTTCGTATGCAACCTTTTTCCCGTATGTGTTTCGGACATGACACGGACGTGACCAAGATGGTCACGGGCATGTCATGCCCATGTCGCGGGTATCCAAGGCATTGACCAGGTCTATCTCGGATTCCCTACGGCATGTAAAATTTTGGCTGACACGCCCCAGAGTCACGGGCGTGACCCTGGGGCGTGATAGTGAAATTCGAGGCCAGCACCTTCGATTCCCGCGCGTCTCTCTAGGATATCACTTACATGGCCAAAGTCACGAGCATGACTCTGGGAGTCACGGGCGTGACTCTGGGAGTAACAGGCATGACTCTAGGAGTTACGGGAGTGACTCAGGGGCGTGACCCGTTAATTCGAGGAAGTCTGCCTCGGATTCCATCCCTCTTTGACCCGTGGTTGACACGCCACTATCACGGGCGTGACAGGGGGGCGTGACCGACCCGTGAACCCCTATATATAGGAATTTTCCCCCTTCTCTTCTCTCCACACCTCCACCCATCAAACCTCCTATTCTCTACTTCTACTGGTCGAACAAACCTCTTCTTTTTCATCATGTCTCGCCACTGCCCTCGTTCCTCCGCTTCTTCCTCCGAGCACCCGGTAGATCCTGCCTCAGCGGAAGCCATGCTCCTATTCGAAAATGCCACCCAACAGGACCGGAGTGAGCGACTGCGCGCCAAACCCTTTGGTATTTTTTGGATTTTAGACTGGGAAATCCTCGCCACCTTTGGAGTGGCAGAGCTGGTTCGGGAAATTATATCCACTGCGGGATGGGCTCCCCTTTTCTCCATTTCGGAGACAGCCTTCCTTGAGCTCACCATCGAGTTCTTGGCGTCTTTTGAGTTCCGCTGGGAAGCGAATGACGATTTCATCATTTTTCGCATGGGTGGGATGATGCACCAGCTCACCATCCGCCAAGTCAATGTCTACATGGGATTTTGCTCGGAGGCCTTTTCACATTCTCCCGCCTATCTCAACCTCAAAACTGATTTTCCTTCTGATTTTAATCTCCTCGCATTTTGGTTGGAAATTAGTGACGCCGCCCCCTACACCCCAAAGAAATCCAAGGGTAGCCACCTCATTTCCCTTGCTTTGCGCATTCTCCATAACCTCCTCACCTTTACTCTTTCCGGCCGCGACGATAGCTATGGCGTGGTGACTCGGGAAGATTTACTATATTTATATAGTATGTTTTACCGGGCTCCACTCAACCTTAGATATATGCTCGCAATCTTCTTCCATCATCAGGCTGAAAATGTGAGGTTGGGGCGATTTATGGAGGAAATTTTGTTACTTTCCTAGCCAAGCAAACCAGCGTTTGGGATGCCCTTCCATGGCTCACTTGCATACAGACGCCGCAGGCTCTCCAGTTCCTGACCCTTCAGGACCTTGGCCTAGCGCGCCGACGTGAGGGCGAGTTTGTGTTTATTCTCCCATTAGTCGGTGGTGAGGATCTTAATCTTTATCATGGTGTCGGTCCCAGCGGTACTCATCATTCTCCACAGATTCTGCCACCACCGCTGCATTCTGCCCCAGCGCCCGAACCTTCCAATTATTGGGATCAACAATTTGGGTTGATTCATACGCGCATAGACCAGATGCAGACCCATTTTGACGGTCGTTTCGCTACTTTTGATGAGCGCTTTGCCAAGCTAGAGCAAAGTCATGATTCTTCTATGGATCATATTACCCGCAAGTTCACGTCCATGCTTAAGTATTGGGGAGGGATATTTCTCAAGCAAAAAGTACAAAAAAAATTTATTTTTCAAAAATTAAAATTAAAACAAAAACTTTTACAAAAAATATAAATCAAAAATTTTAAAAAAATTTGATTTTGTTATATGTTTTGTAGTTTCAAAAAAAAAAACTCTAAAAAAATTCTATTTCAAAAATTATCTTTTGTTATGAATTTTGTTTTTCAAAAATTAAAAACGAAAAAAATTAGTAAATCGAAAATTAAATTTCTTAGAAAAGGACGTTTGGGATATCACCCCATCTTACCTCCTAGTACTGGTGAGAGCCATTCACAGGGTATACCTCGGGATGTTTAAGAAGTAACAAAAAAAATAGGTTTATTTTTTTAGAGAAGTCATTATTTCTATATTTATTCATATGCAAAATTCTTAGTAATTTAACTTTTTTATAGTGTTTAGAGAATTTTAATATTTTAATTGAATTTTTAATTTTGGAGTAAAACTGTTTGCCATGCTGTGCTTCTAGTCAAGTGCACGTGTAAGTAGAATTTTATGTAAATCTAAATACTCTGCATATAATTAGATTTTCTTTTTTCTAAATGCGTGGAAATGTTTTATTTTACTTTCACTTTGAAAACCGATAAAATTTAAAAAACTTTAGGTGAGTAAGTAGAAGTTTACTAGAGAAATATTTCACGGATCAAGAATGAGATATTCTTTCTCGATATCTAGAACTTGCCCTCTAACTATTCTCAAGACTTTGCATAAGTTAAACTCATTAGCATAAATATGATTTAGGCACTTCTTTTGGCCAGTTTGAGACTTTGCACCCTTACCTAAAATATTATCTTTGTTAACCCATTTTGAGTCTATTACCCTATCCTTTTGTTTTAGCTCCACCAAGCATTTTACCAAAACCTAAAAAGCAACCTAATTACACACCTAAGACCAAGCTTAAGCTTAGATATCCAAACACAGTTTATGAGTGATTAGGAGCCTTTTCATTTTTGGTGGCTCTTTTCTTTAAAAAAAAGAGAGTATATTTATTCTTCTTTCCTCTTCAAAATCAAGACAAATAAAAAAAAAATGAAAGAAAGGAAGAGATAGAAGAAAGTTTTCAAACATGATAAAAGAGTAGAAAAAATTAAAAAAATTACAAAAGGATCATGGTGTGGCTCCGTTCCAAAAGCAATAGCAAATTTATGATGTGCAAGCTCTCTCTAGGTTTTGGTGTGACTAGCTATCATTTGTATCTTTGACCACCCTCACCAAAAACTTAAGCCTACATTCCAACCTAATTAAGCCCTATTGATTTATGTTTATAAGTTAAACTAGTGTCGTGGCGAGAGTGTGAATGGGCAAGCCTATGTCCATCAACATTAATGGATTTCTTTGGAGGGTATCTTGATCTTTGTTCGTGCAATGTTATCTTAGTACACACGCTACACTCTCCATAAATATAATTTTAAGATTTACCAGATTTTTCATTTTAAAAGTAAATATAATAGTGGAAACACATTTTAAGAAAAATAAAAACCTAATTTGTATGTTGAGTAAGTTTTTTTTACAAAAAAAGCTACAAGCATAGGCATAAGACTTCGCATTTTACGCCTTAGGTTTAATTTTCTTTTCTAGCATATAAATTTTTATAATCCCTATAGGAAGTTGTTTGCTCGGGACTAACAAACGGATAAGTATGGGGGTATTTGATAACTCTAATTATTCTTATTTTTAGTATGTTATTTTCTATTAATAGTTAGGTATTATATATCAATTTTATAATATAAAGTTTTGAGATTAACTACTTTTTATATCTTTTATCTTTATTTATTCTAACAAAATTATTTTAAATCTTGCAGGGCTAATCTGCAGATTATTTGGAGCAAAAAGGAAATTTTGCATTCTAGGCCCAGACACGCCCGGTGACATGCCATCCTTGGGCGTGACCATGGGTGTGATACAGACGAGCTAAGAACGCCAACGCAAATCGTCGACCAGCGACCGAAGAACCTCGACACACCCTGCGACACGCCCTCCTTAGGCGTGTCTCATAGGTGTGACACCCTTACACGGGGCGTGTCGGCCATTGGAAGATTATTTTAGCCTGCCACGTCAGATTAAAATGACACGCCTGGATCACGGGCATGACCCAGGGCATGTCAGGGGTGTTTCCAGCCAATTACTCCGTCGTTCCTACCGTTGCCGCCAGCTTGACGTTTCTAGCTTGACACGCCCTGGTCACGGGCGTGACCAGTGTAACATCCCATGTTACTCCTAGACCCCTTAACTTAGATTGGGTTAGGCATGGGGTGGGTGTTAGGCTAATTAGCTAGTTTGACCCTATGGAGTGGGTTGTAACCATGTGGGGCCCACTAAGAGACCAAAGCTAAACTAGGTTAAACCAGCCTAAATTTGAACCCTAGCCACACCATGGCCCCACCATATTTTCCTAACCCTTAAATAATCTAAGTGGATACTAGGGCATGTCACTAGGTCAACCCTTTGACCCTAGTTGACCCAAGTCAACCTTAGCCCTATTTTGGTCAAACTCATACTTATATGCCCAATTAGCCTAAGTGGGGCACACCCTTGACCCAACCCAAGTTGGGTGGTACCACTAGGCTCATGACCATTAAGTGGGTTCAGCCCACTCATCATGTTGACCAAGTCAACTCAAAAAGTCAACTTGGTCAACATGAGGCCTAAAGGAGGGAAAATGAACCCAAGCCACACTCTCATTGGGCTAAGCCTACCAACTATGGCCCATGACCAGCCTTAATGGTTAATGACAACCCCTACCCCCCTGAATTTTGAGAGAGAGTGCATGCATGGGGGAATTTTGGAGAAACCACCCAACAAGAGGAGAGAGTGTGGTGAAATTAAGAAGAGGAGGCCACATGGCTCCTTCTCTTCAGCCATGACTTACTGGCAGACCCCTTTAGAGCTATAAGGAGGAGGTGAGAAGCTGAGGGCCACTTGTCATGAAGGGTGATACAACCAAAGCTCCAAACCGAGCTTGCCTTGGTTGTATCTCCCCATATATCCCCTCTCAGCCAAAGACATTGATTCCATTTGCCTAAGAGGGAAAAGGAGAGTAGAAATCGAGTGCTGGAGCTGGGTATTTGGTGGAGAATCCAGGAAATATAGAGTAGATCGTCGGAGCAGCTTGGCCATGGCAAACCGCCGTCGAAACCGCTGCCAAGGCCTGTAACAGGTTCGTTTTGTCGTCCCTCTACCTGTACTAGAATGCTAGATAAACTAGGGGAGATATTGGGCTAAATTGAGCCCGATGCCATGTGAGAAATAGGAGATTTTTCAAGCTTTTTCTTACAGCTTGGGATCGTCATCGACGCCGTCTCCCGTCGCCTCATCACCGGCAAAGGATAGCCACCACCACCGTGAAGGTGATGGCACCGTTGGTCGGGGGTGGCGCCACCTCAGGTGGCCGGAAATGGCCCGGCAATATCCTCTAGGTCGGCTCGATCTCAGCCGTTGAACACTTGAAGAAGATAACCAGATTCCGTCCAATCTAGCTTTTAGATTCGTGCAGTTATTTTTATTAAAATCAATTTAATTCTGTTATTATTTAATGAAATGAAATTGCATTTCTGTCACATTAATTCAGTGATCTTGCATGTCAAATATAGGGCTCTTAGAGTCATTTCCATAGGATGACATGAACATAAAAAATGTAGCCCTTTGTGTTAAATTTAATTTGCCACCCTTAACCAGAGATTCGGTCCCGTGGTCTGACCTGTATGACCATTTTTCTAGGGTTGGTCCTTAGCTATGGCAGAATTTCAAAATGATGCCCAAGTCAAATCAGTCATCCAAATGGCCCAAAGGTTTGGGTGCCTGCATGTTTAGGGCTTAGTTAACCCCTGTACAAAAATGAGAATTTTAGGGAAAACTTTTTCTATAGTTTTTACTAAAATACCCAAAATGAAATAAATGAAATATTTGGAGTTGTGGGACTTCAAATTGCCCAAAATTTTGGTGGCATGTCCTTAGGGAAATTATAAGTGTATGTTTAAAATTTCAGCCAATTGGGACAATTGCATGTTGGGTAAACCCACTTGCATGTGTTGGCTTGTTATAGGCTTGGTGTGCATTTAGCCGAAAATGAAATAATGTGTATTCAGCCAACTTGGAACATTCAAAAATCATGATTTTCATTATAGAGACACATGATGGTGTAATACACCTCTCATAGCAATGGTGGGATTTTTGGGAACAAAAATCCCATTATTTTGTATTTCTGAAAATTTGGTCCTTTTGAGGAAATAAATTTAAAATAGGTTTACCCTTATCATAAAATGTTAAATTTATATTGAGGACTAAGGAATGACATAATAAACACTATAAATAAATTATATCTCTTTTGGATGAAGTTTAAGTAGCTTAAGGAGCAAAATGACCATTTTACCCTTATGGAATTTGTGTAGAAATGATTGGTATATTCCTTTGAAAAATCTGAGAAAATTCAAATTGCTGTAATTGTATGTTTTATGCCTTGTGCAATTATTTCAGAATTTTCGGGTGCCAAATAATGTACTTAGGCCCCATAATGGCATTTTGGTAAATAACTCAAATTGATCATTTGATAGGCCATTTCAACCTAGATGTAAATGGAAATCTAGACATAGCATTATTTCATTATTATCAAGGTTCTTTAATTTAATTAGAATTTTTGGAGATAATATTTTATGTACTTAATTTGGAAAATGCTAGATTTGTGGATATAGTATTAAATAGGAATTAATTATAAATCTGAATTGAAAAAGAATGAAATTTTGGTAGGCCCCATTAATTGTAATATTATATACCTGGAAGAATCTCTAGGATAGTAGGTTTAATATTGAGAATACTTCATGAGCAAAACGACTAGGGATTACATTTAAAGAAATTAATTTAATGGTGTAATTAATTTGGAAAATTATGGAATTCATCATGTTCATCATATATGTCCATACCATCCTAGGATAAATAATTTGAGGCATATGTCCAGAGGAATAAGAAGGTCACATTTGTGGGTGGTATCGGGACATGGGTAAGGGTATAACACCGATATTCATTCTAGTAGGGCCACCAGAGGAGAAATATGATAAACTAGCAAAGTGAGAATCTTAGTAGAGGAAATAACCCTAGATGGTATCATATAGGATTCTTTAATCATGTGTGGAAAAGTGCAAGTTCCGTGACAACAACAATAACAGGGACCGGCGGAGAACCGTCGCGCTCCTAATAATACCTTAAGTCATTAGGGTCGTTCTAAAGTAACAATGAGAGTTGGGTGATAATCCTGCGTAGACACTAATAAGGATAATTATCCTTGCGAAAGGGAACTTTTGTCTTATCATCCCATCTAGGTTCCTAGTGCCTTCAAGACCCCTTCATTGGGCATACCTTTGGAAGTCCTGGGATTAACCCTAAACTACTAAGTCTAATAAATGGTAGATAAGAGTAGTATACTAGGCTAAAAGAAGTGGTACTCATGCTCACCCATGTAGGGTTGGAGGGTTGTGAAATAAGATTGGAAACATGCTCACCCGTGATGGGTTGGAGGGAATCAGGACAGGTTGGTCCTGCGAGATAAAGGCTCGAGAGATTTATATCAGGGCAGGTTAGCCCTGCGAGCTGAAGGCTCGAGATGAAATACTTGCATGTGCATAAAATTAGTTGTGGGTCATGCGGTACTGGGCCAATCATCACACTGATGGCAGTACGGTGAACCAGGCGGGTGTGAGGGTTTGAGGGGCCAGTTGGTTGTTTACGCTGCGGTCTGGAGGACAATCCCCGATAACGCGCACCAAGCCCAACAAGACTGGCAGGTAGTCAGCAAAGTACATACGCAGAGACTCTAGAGTGCACCTAGGACGTGTACAGAGGCGTATGAGAGAGGTCTAGGCCTGGAAGTGTGTATACCTGCCTAGAAAGTGGAGACGCCCGCTCCGCTGCTATCGTAGCCACAACGGTGGTACCTGAGAGTGATGCTAGCTCTCGAAAAGTGGGAACTAAAGGTCTGGGATCTAAGAGTCATGTGTGTGTGTTGCACTTGCATGTTTCATAATTCATAACATATCATCCATTTGCATTAGGACATACGCATCATAGATCCTTATCATATAAATTAATATGGGCTCTTTTATATGATAAGTTATTTGGAAATCCTAACTTATATATTTGTATGAGCATTTATATAAGTTAGGGTACTTTGTGATGGTAGATAGCTTTACCTTTCAGCTTTACTTTACTTTTCTGCTCTTACTTTAACTTCCTTCCTTTACTAGTACTGCACTTTACTTACTTGTACTATATACTTAGAACTGCTAGAGTAGAATAATAATATCTATTACAACCACTAGTTAGCTCTTGTCACCTTCTTCCACTTTTGCTACCCCTTGTTATCCTCTGCTTCGTCCTTCCGCTCGGTGCCTAGGAGCTGCGGGGAGAGGTGCGGGGGAAACAACTTAGTCTTTTTGACTAATGGTCGCTGACCATACTATTTTAGGAGCTCATGGAGATAGAGCACCAGCACGATGAGGAGGCAGGACTTGAGGAGCAGATACCGCTATCGTAGACTACTACGACTGTTGCGCGTCCTCAGGTAGGACTAGATTAGATGATGATATAGATATCTTCCGCTTATGTTTTGAGAGAGAGACATATTGAGATATTCATGTATCGGGTATAAGCCCTTATTATTATTATTGATGTACTCTGTCTGGACTGTTTCATATTTTATTTCACTTATATATATGTGTTGTGGCTGTGGACTGTTTACTGCTTTTGTTACTCACATTGTTCTGGAATATGATCGTGTTAGCCAGCGGGATCGGCGTCTTGCGGTGTCGACTAACCCGTGTCATAGTGTCACCGTAAGGCGGCGGTTCTGGGCATAAGATTCGGGTGTGCTCCCAAATTGGGAAGCCGGATCTTATAACAAGGGGGTGTGACGCCTCCATCAACTGCAATTATTCCCTCTGATTTCAGCTTCCCACCATTTTCTAGAAACAGACTTGACACGCCCTAGGTCACGGGCATGACCTAGGGGCATGACCTGCAATCTGGTGTTTTTGGCCGTTCCTCCTCCAACGTTCCTGGGGTTTCAAGACGATGGCTCCGAGCCTGACACGCCCTAGGTCAAGGGAATGACCTAGGGCGTGACTAACCAACAATTTTTTCTATAAATTCCTGACAGCTTCAGATGCACAGGGTCGAAATTTTGGGAGTTTGAGTCTTGTTGTTTGCTATTTTATTTTGCTGTATTTTCCATTTCTTAGTTTAATTTTACATTGTGAAAGTTTCAATTCAAGTTTGTTTTTCAATTTAATCATGTCTTTCCCTTCCATAGCTTGTATTTCCCTAATGATGAGTAGCTAATTTTCATCTAGCACTTGATCATGATAAAGCTTGGAATAAAACAAACTCTTCTTTTTTATCAAATTTCTTTTTCTTAATCTTGCTCACTACGATTTATCTTTGATTTTTATCTTGTAGATTTCATATTACGTGGATATGATCTTCGATCTAAAATCCGTATCTTAAATGACCGAGAGGTTGCGGATATGAGGAGATGACTCAAGGATAAACGGAGTTACATGCACTCCTCGAGAGAGGATGACGTAAATCCTCTGGATTGGAGTCAAATCCAATAGTGGGGTTCACCGCCTAAAGTAAGCTTAGGGGTTTCAACTTGCCGAGAGGTCTTAATCGATCAACCTAAGGTTAGTCAAAAGCATGAACTAGAGAGAGATGCTTTTGTACTTTAGGAACCTCCACGGTCGAGTGAATAATTTAAGAACTCGTATTGCTTTATTTTTCAAGAAGGTTTATTTTATCCCAAGGGGATTCTAGATCAAGTGCTAGCTTCCCCATCATCGAATTTCTCTTTCTTAGTATAAAGCTTCCTTTTCCTTGTTCGTTTTAATCAAAATCCAAATTTTCCGTCAGATAAGATAATAGCTCTTTCTTGTGAGTACAAGTACTCGACAAGCCCCGAGGTTATATATGACACTTGATTCTATACTCTGAACGATAGGTATACTTGCCTCATCGATTGGAAACACGTGTTAGCGTGGAGAAAATTTCCATCAACCCGCATTTTGTCGTTCGGGCTAGATTGCATAAAGTAATTGGCATGCGCCATTGACAGAATGAGAGTCTTAGGCCCCATGCTGGAAAGACTAGAATGCTCAAGTATACCATCAAGTCCGGGTTTGTGGATGGTGGTGGGACCTAGAGAATTCCGGTACACCAAGAATGTGCCCTGAGTGCACGAAAAGTTTGGCTATTGAGGCATTCATTTGTGATATATTGTTTGGTGCTTAAGTGTGCCTCCTTGTGATATATCTGTTGTATAAATGCTATGCCTAATGGGAAGGAATACGGCTACCCCGGGTATGGGTAGGGTCATTATAAATTGGTCGGATGAAAGCTGACTGTTGCCCTATTTGTCTCCCTTGTGGTGGATTGTCTCTGTGTAGGTGCTGGAGAGCTGAGCGGGAAATAGCGGGTTGCTGCCCTTATTGCTATGCTGGCCCTCGAAGGCCAAGCGAATGCTTTTTAGTATTTTCATATGTGGTCAGCCTGTGTACCGATGTATGACCATACTTATGTAAAAGGAAACAGTTATAAGGCCTTAAGGCAATTTTGACTTTGGTGTATTTCTGTAAAACATTCCTGATATATATATATAGTGGACATTCGGGTGTGCTTGAGTTCAAAAGTGAACCCTTAAAGCTTCCGCTAGAATGCTCTGAGTTAGGATTTGTGTAGTTTTGATATTAACATGCAACTCCGCCGACTATCTGTAGGATATAGCATGGGGCTCTGACCGGACCCCGTGCTATATTTCATATGACGGATGAAGGCGTTACAATTTTAGTATCAGCTTATCTTGGTTTTCCTTCTACGAATTCGTGGTCAAATTCTTTTGAGGGGTGGCGAGCGCGTGTTTATGCTTATCATTATAACACAAAATGAACTCAAGTATGTCCACTTAAGAATGAAAATACACATGTTTGAGGAACCTGTGTGTTCTTATTGATTATTGTTTGCCTTTTGAGTAGTCGCTAAATTGTCTATTTTACATGTATATGTGACTAGAATTCGTGTGGGGCAGTCTGAACCCCGATGTTCTGTTTAGAGTGCGGCACCAGCTGATGTGCCTACACCTCCTTCTTTTGCGGAAATAGTATGCTTAGTTGTTAAGGCAGTGTTTGCAATGATTAATGCACAGCCTACTAGGCAAGTGCGACCTGCGAGGGTACCAGTTGGTGTACCCAAGCCTATAACTGCTAGGCAAGTGCCTACTGAGGCTTTGGTTGAGAAGAGAGTGACTGAATGGCATCTAAATCACTTTATGAGGTTTAGTTTGCCTACGTTTATGGGTACAGGATCCCCAATGCAGGCAGAGGTCTGGCTTTCGCACGTCAAGAGGATATTGATGGCGATTGAGACAAAGGAGGGATAGAAGGTCACCTTTGCCACTTTCCTGCGGGAAGGAGAGGATCGGCTTTGGTGGGATGAGTTGGATTTACACCAATTCGTGGGAAGGAGACTATTGGAGGTCTCAATGGAGGAGTTTTCGAGACTGTTCTTGGCAAAGCATCTGTCATCATCGCAGCAAATTACCATGGAAAATGAGTTTCAGCGGTTAACTCAGGGTGAGGGTAATGTGGATGACAACCTCCATGAGTTTACCAGGTTAAGACATTATGTGGGGTCTACGTTTGCTAATGAAGTGTGTAAAACAAATAAGTTCCACGAGGGACTGCGAGATGAGCTGAGGTTACTGCTCTCAGGCCCGATGAACGAAGGTTTCCAAGTGTTGGTAAATACGGCTCGTTTGTTAGAGAAAGACATGAAGAGGGTGCAGGGCAAACGGGACTTGGCTGTGATAAATCCTGAGTTCAAAATATCGTGTCTTGGAAGTCTGACCACCCCAAGAAATGGGGTAAGAAGTCCAAGTCTTCTATACAGGCTCCTTCTGCTTGCACTTCTGTAGCAACATCAGGGCAAGGCCCGCTCACATTTTACACTTGTGGCATGCCAGGGTATTTTTCCCGTGAGTGTACTAGTGGCCTTATAAGGAAGGACAAGAAGATAGGAGCATCGTATGCTTAAAAGGGAAAGGTAGTGGAGTCCACTATGTCCCAATATGCTCCAACTCAGCCAATGGTGTACAATCTTAGCCAATAGGAGGCCATCAAATAGGTTGATGTCATCACAGGTACGAGTAGTATATAGTTTTCATGCTTTATATACTTTATGCCTTGTGAATTGCATGTGTATAACTTCATAAGTATTGGCTTCGTTCTTATTCGGGACCATCTGGAGAGGGCATTGTTCGATACAGGCGCTTCTATATTTGTTTCTATCTGAGGACTTCGTATCATGGATCAGAGTGCCTACTCTTGTGTCTACAGATAGAGTAAAGGTGTTATTACCTAACTGATGCATGATGCATGCGGATAAGTCTTGTTGTCTTGAGGTACGGATTGTAAGTCAGTATTTTGGATTGGAGGCATCTGTACTACAAATATCTGAGTTCGATGTAATCTTTGGTATAGACGGGCTCGCGGAGCAGCATTCCTGTCTAGATTACAACTCTAAGGAAGTCACACTGGGACAAAACACCGAGCAAGAGATTAAGTTCGTTGGTATATAGGGATCGAGCAAGATAAATGTCTGCTCTTTAGGTAGTTAAAGCTGTTCGGAATGGCGCAGAGTTATTATTCACGTTGTTGGAGGCTATTGAGCCGAAGTCCAGTTTGAGTGACATTCCTATTGTATCAGAGTATGCAGATGTGTTTCCTAAGGATCTCCTTGGGCTTCCACCCCGACGAGAGATTGACTTCGCTATATAGTTAGTGTCAGGTGGAAAACTGGTGGCCCACTCACCGTACCGTGTTGCGCCAAAAGAGATGGCAGAGTTGAAAGTTCATTTGCAAGAATTGCTAGAGCAAGGCTATATACGGCCAAGTATGTCACCTTGGATTGCCCCAGTTCTTTTTGTGAAAAAGAAGGACGGAAGCTTGCGTCTATGCATTGATTATCGAGAGCTAAATAAGATTATGGAGAAGAACAAGTATCTGATTCCACGGATTGATGACTTGTTCGATCAGCTGGTGGGATCAACTATCTACTCGAAGCTGGATCTAAAGTCTGGCTATTATCAGTTGAGGATTCTGGAAGATGATATTCCCGAGACATCGTTAGGCACACGCTATAGCAATTATGAGTTCACTTGAATGTCATTTGGGCTAATAAATGTGTCATCGGTATTCATAAACTTAATACATCAAACATTTAGAGAGTACTTAGACCAATTTATGATCGTCTTTATTGACGATATCTTAGTGTACTCTCAGTCGGAAGAAGATCATGCAAATCATTTGCGGATGGTTTTGCGCACCATGAGGAGAAACAAGCTTTACGCTGACGAGGAAAGATCAGAAGTTCATTTGGATGCCTGAGTGCGTGCGAGATTTTGAAGAGCTAAATATTCGTTTGACCAGCGCCAATTTTGAGTTCGCCATGTGGTATAAATAGCTACGAGATTTATAGTGATGCTTCAGGGATTTGCTTAGGTTGCGTTCTTCTTCAGTTTAGAAAATATATTGCTTATGGCTCACTCCAGTTGAAAGTACATGAGCGGAATTATCCATTCCACGACTGGGAGTTGGCGGTTGTCATTTTTGCACTTAAACTGTGGCGTCATTATTTATATGGCGTGAAAGTTGATATCTTCACGGACAATAAGAGCCTGAAATACTTAGTAGATCAAAAGGATCTAAATTTGCGGCAACGGAGGTGGATGGAGTTCCTCCGGGACTACACCTTCTAGATGCACTATACTCCCAGAAAGGGAAATGTGGTCGCAGATGCGCGATGAGCGTCTGATTCAGGAGTTGGAGGCCTTAGAGATTTCTTGTGTTGACAAGAATTCTACTACTAATGCATGCCTGAACTGGACGGAGGTACAGTATGACCTTGCAGATAAGGTTCGACGAGCAACGGAAACTCGATGAGAGTACGAAAAGCTATGCAGTGGATGGGTCAAATTCAAAATTATCCATGGAAGATGTCCTTTTGAGTAAAGATGGTCGTTTGTGCGTCCCGAATACGGGTAAAATACGGGAGGAATTGATGTATGAGGCACAATTCACGAAGTACTCAATTCACTCAGGGAGATCAAAGATGTACAAGGACATGAAAAAGATGTTTTGGTGGATGGGTTTGAAGAAAGACATAGCTCTTTATATGGCAAAGTGCCACACATGTGCCTTAGTGAAATCAAAATGTCAAAAGTCTGGAGGTTACTTGAAGTCATTACCAATTCCGGTATGGAAGTTCGATGATATTTCTATGGATTTCGTGCATGGACTGCCGAGATCTCAGAGAGGAAACGATGTCGTGTGGGTAATCGTTGACCGGTTAACAAAAGTATCGCACTTTATACCTAACAGGAAGGATGATTCAGTAGAAAAATTGGCAAAGCTATACATGGATAACATCGTATGATTGCACGTTGTGCCCCGTAGCATCATTAATGACTGATACATGCACTTTACTTTGAATGATTGGAGGCTAATTCACCAGTTATTGGGTTCAAAACTGCAGTTTAGTACGGCCTTTCATCCGAAAGCAGATGGTCAGACCGAAAGAACCAACAGAACGATGGAGGATATGCTCCGGATGTGCGCCTTGGATTTCGATAAGAAGTGGAAGGACCATATCTATATGATTGAGTTTGCCTATAATAATAGCTATCAAGCTTGTATTCAGATGGCGCCCTTTGAAGCTTTATACGGTAGGAAATGTCATACTAATTTAGCTTGGGCAGAAACAGGAGAATTGAAGTTGTATAAGCGGAAGGAAGTTGAAGATGCAAATTTTACTATCTCCTTGGTAAATGAGCGGCTACTAGTAGACCAAGATAGGCAGCCTAAAAACTACAATGCTAAACACCGAAACATCGAGTTTGCGGTGGGCGATTGGGTATATTTGAAGATCATGCTATTCAAAGGCATGTCCAGGATTCAGCGTGAAAGTGAGGGATAAATCTAACTTACTTCTAAACGGGGGGATGAATAGAGTATTTTATAAACTTTAAGTTTTTTTTATAGCAGATTAAAGTACGTGATATATATATGTATGAGAAAAAGAAAATCACAGCACATAAAATAAAACAAATAAAGGCAATCTAGATGACAAAAGGAATTTATAGAGGTTCCCCAATAAACCTAGGTACATCCACTCTTCTACCACCCTGGTAGGAATCAACTACAGGTTTTTGCCCAGATGCCCTGTCACCACAAGTTTTTGCTCAAGTGCCTTGTCACCATAAGATCTATTTTTCTAAGGGAGATCTAGCAACCCTTTGAGCTTTTGATCAGGTGCCCAAAAACCAATCCCAAGTATTTTGATCAGGTGACTTGTGAACCAAAAAGGCTAACTTTTGAAGGGAGTTAAAACCCTGTACACAGTGAAAGGAAAATGT
This sequence comes from Platanthera zijinensis, assembly GCA_039513925.1. Classification (NCBI taxonomy): domain Eukaryota; kingdom Viridiplantae; phylum Streptophyta; class Magnoliopsida; order Asparagales; family Orchidaceae; genus Platanthera; species Platanthera zijinensis. Next base: position 178,638,952 of record CM077084.1, read on the forward strand.
AAAAAGATGTTGTCTTCATTATCTCAAGGCTCTGAGAAGACTAGTGGATTTGTTAATGTCAAAGCTCTCCCTGAGTTATATGGATCTGATCAGGAGTAGAAGCTTTGCTTCAGGGTGTAGGCCTTCAAAGTGATGTTGCTCTTCAGCAAGCTTTTAGACTGATTTTGAATTGTTGTCTCTTGAAACTCTGTATATATGAGAGTTGTGTTGTGTTCTTCACTTTACACTGTTCTATGTTGTTGATTGATTACTGATTTACTAATTCTTGCAATCTTCTGAAAATCACTTTATATATTGATTGTAGATTGAAAGACATTTGAATTTTAAATTCATTCCTTGAAATCCTCTGCATAATTTTTGGGAGTTGGAACGGCTAATTTAGTCATGAATGCATTTCCCTAACTGTCTCAATAAATTAGGTAGAGTAATAACTCTGTGAAATCCATAATTAATGCTGTCAGGTAACGGCTGTATTCTTGAGAATATTGAGCATTAATTATCAGAGTATTAATGTCTTAATATAATATAATTTGAAATCAAACTGCTATAGTTGAACTGAGAAACTGCAGAGAAGATTAGTCGAAAATGTAAGACCCCCCTCCCGGAACACAAGACACGGCATGAGAGGGGTCTTATGACCAGAACAGCCACCTTGCGGTAATACTAGCACTCGGGCTAGCCTGTACCACAAGATGCCTATTCTGCCGGCAACAACCAATATCGACACATAATTGCCAACCCAACCATAATAATATAAGAAAGTCAATCCACACTAAGCATATATCCATAACCATAACAAAAGAGAAGCTAACAAGCTTCTACATAATCAGAGTACGTGAACATATTTGCCTCGAAGGGCTACAACAAAATCTCTCTCACTCACATCTGTAACCGATGGTAGCGATAGTACCGTCCCTTCAGGCCCTGTCATCTTGGCCTGGCTGTCCAGCTGCATAGCCTGCTGCTCCACCTGCGGGGTTTCCTCCTAAAAAAGGAAGACGTAGAAACCGTTTGTCATAAAGACTAAGTGACTTCACATCCGCTCCCCCGGCGACTCCTCGGCACCGGGCGGAGAAAGGAACAGGTACAATATATAAATAATAGTAGTACAACAGGTGAAGTGAGTATACATATCATAAGCAGCAACAGCAGTAGTGTATAATAAACAAGCTCTTATTTTACAAATCTACTATATAAAGCGGCAAGAGAGTATGTAGCTATAACAGTAAGTAACTCAACTTATACGGATGCCCATACAAGAATATAAGTTGAGGGTGATTCAGCAATAAGTAACTCATCGTATAGGAGTGCCCGTACAAACTTATACGATGAGGGTCTTATGTATGCAATGAAGTGTAATGCTATGAATGCAATGCAATGACACACCCATGATCAAGCACATGCAATCACTATGTCGACACAAACTTATAGTTCCCACTATTCGAGCAGGTAGCTAACCTCTCAGGCGTCAACCGTCGTGGCCAAACGGTGACAGTAGAGCGGGCATCTCCACTACTAGGCTGGTCTCCACACTACCTGGCCGGTCTCCACACTACCTGGCCTAGGCCTCTATACGCCTCAATGCTAAGGACACAAAAGAGGAGCTCACATGCGTACTACGGCTTAGCGGGTTCTCTTGGGTAAGTGAGCACCAAGATCCTAGCCCCGAAGTGGCCTATGTGTGACACGGAAGGAGCCTCGGAAATGAACACGAGGACCAAGCCCAACCATTCACTTGGCATGGAAGGAGCCTCGGGACATGAACACCGAGGACCAAGCCCAGCTGTCCAAGGTCTAGCTGTCGACTCCCATCGGTGTGATGATTGGCGAGCCCGTAGACCTGCCACACTATCCTTAACCCGGGATTACGACACCGTGTGTCGACTCACACCACATGTAATTTCACAATATCATGGCATGGAAGGAGCCTCGGGACGTGAACACCGAGGACCAAGCCCAACCATCCATCAAATGCGGAAGGAGCCTCGGGACATGAACATCGAGGGCCAAGCCCAACCGTCCAACTTTACTCATCGCAATCTCATTCCAACTAGTGACAGTCAACACCGCACTTGTTACTTCCACAATGCTACCCGTAGGGAGACGACACTCTAAGTATTGGATTACTAATTCCCTTTTATCCATCCAACATGTATCATGGCCATAGTTAAATCATTTATACATTTATCCAATTATATCTACACAATTATATCAGGTTCTTTCCTTCAATTAAACTTGTCCACAACTCGTTATATGAATTTAGATACATAACCTCAACTTATCACATCACTATGATGATTATGTCAAAAGAGTCCACCCAAGCCTCGACTTGGATCGCAACATTAAATTCTACCACATCGCATTCCACGTTATACAGCCCAGAATTTAGGTGCAGCCTTAATCCAGGCAACAACTTCGACCAAGGATTCCCGAGGCTACAGAAATCCGACGAGTGCGTGTAACCACTCGTTGGAAAGATAATTCCAATGGCTACAACTTTCGTGTTTAGTTGAAAGCCCATATTTGATCGCATCACACCAGAAATCCACTCGAAGCCTGCTGCGTACAGGAAACAGATTTCCTGGGTGGAATTTCCCCCAATTGCAGCAGATTCGAACAGACTTTCCTGTGGCTACATGTATCGCCTGGAAACTTGCAACCACTCGTTGGAAAGATAATTTTGAGGGCTACGACTTTCGTGTTTAGTCAAAAACCCAGATATTACCAGAACACCCCCGAAATTGGCCACGAAGGTCGCTACGTGCAGAAAACAGATTTCTGCATGCATCTTAAGGCGAGGTGAACGGCATCCGTTCATCTTCCTCCTTGCACCAAACTCCCAAAATCTCCTCCAGAAAATCGTTCACCCTTATTCACCCTCACGAAGCCAAATTTCTCCACGAATCCTTCTCTCATCTTAACTTTGAAGGATGAAGAGGTTGGAGAGGGCTAAAGCCTAGAAAACAAACCTAGGCATGGCTTTCCTAGGAAATCTCCTCCTCACCATCAAGACTCTATGGATTCGATATCTCTCCTAGAATATATCTACAGATCTAGCACCAAGGGAGAGGGGAGGAAGCTCACCTCGTTTCCAGCGGTACCACCGTTCCCGGCCATGGATCTAGTCGTTCTTCTTTGCGGCATCTCTCGCTTGGTGCGGTTGTTCTTCACGGCAAAGGAAGGAGAGGGAGAGAGAGAAAGAAGGCCGCCTCTAAGAGCTCCGCCTGCTTCCATCGGCTCCGTCGGTTTCGCGAGATCCACGATGACGGAAAGGGTCGATCGGCGAAAAAGCTAGGGTTCGGCTTTAACTCCTTTTTTATAAGCCGATGTATTAGGTTACATCTTCTGCCATGTGTCAACGCCTCATTGGACCGCCCATAATGGGTCATATTGAAGTGACCCAGTCCAAGGAACCATCCAGCGCGAATACCAAAATCCGGTTAGGTCCGCCTGTACAAGCCGGCGAATCTGCCTGGGCGAAGAAAACGCACAAGTCAAATTCAGCGGGAATCATCTGTCATTCTCGACGATCGGCGAGAATCATCAGGCATTCTCGACGAATTCGTCGGGTATCAACAATGATACCCGGCGATTTTCCCTTAGCCTAACTTATCGGAAATCTGGCGTTGAGATCGTTGAGTATTCTCATCGATACTCGACGATCGGCGAGAATCACCAGGCATTCTTGATGATTTTCCCTTAGGCCATTCTTATCTGAAATCTGGCATTGAGAGCGTTGAGTATTCTCATCGATACTCAACGATCGGCGAGAATCACCAGGCATTCTCGACGATTTTACCTTAGGCCATTCTTATCGAAAATCTGGCGTTGAGAGCGTTGAGTATTCTCATCGATACTCGACGATCGGCGAGAATCACCAGGCATTCTCGACGATTTTCACTTGGGCCATTCTTATTGGAAATCTGGCGTTGAGAGTGTTGAGTATTCTCATCGATACTCGACGATCGAAGAGAATCACCAGGCATTCTCGACGATTTTCCCTTAGGCCATTCCCTTTCGATCTGTTGGATATCACTCAACCCTACACTCCATCCAACGCACTTGACACCTTTTGCCAGTGCGCCCCGAGCCCGAGTCAAGTCTCTTTACTCAAAACTCGTGTGAGGGGCGTAGCGCGAATTGGGATGTTACAGAAAAGAACCTAGAAGGAGAGTCTAACTCAGTAAGGATTTCGTCGACCTGAGCTCCAAGTTCATCAAACTGATATAGTCCTTCGTCGAGCTGAACTTCTGATATGAGATTATTGTTTGTCGTTCTCAGCCACATTTTTGTCGAGCTCAACTCAAAGAAGAAACTCAAAGTTCGTCGATCTAAGATCGACGATCGTCGAGCTGAGTTCAGTTATCGTCGAACGGCTTTTCTGCATTCTTTTTAACTGCTTTTCCTCTGAATTCTTCTATCTCTAAAGTCCTTTGAAGGAGGGTACTGACAATCTAAGTACGTGTTGCTGACCTTGACCCTGGAAATACTCTATGACCCTAGACTATACATATTGGGTCATCTAATCAATCTTAATAGTAAACCTAGGCCAAATCACAAGTAGGGTTCCAACAATCACCCCCTATTTGGGTGAGATCACTATAAAATAAAGAAAATCGCAAAGCATGAAAAATATATGACAGAATTATAGAACTTCAGTAGATATAAACAAGTGTGCCTTGTGAATATATATACAACAATAATAAAGTTCAAAATGCATAAGCAGAAAATTATAAATCTTTCTTTGGAGCATCTAAAGAAGGGTCTGAAGCAGGTTTGTGAAGATTAGCTTCTGGGTTGGATTTGTAGCTTCTTGCTGAGTCATCTTCTAGTCTTTAGAACCAATGATCCTCAGGGAAGTAGCTCTAGACACAACTGTCTCTGGATGGAGATGCATATATACATCAACATTAAAAAGATTCTTTACCTAATACTTATCAAATTCCTTCTTTCTATAAGATGACATTGTTGAAAATTGAGAAGAATCCTTCCCTTTAGCTTTGGCTTTATTAATCTGTGAGAGAGCTATCAGCTCATTAAACCTGGCCATTCTGAAGTTAGGATCCAACTCTGGATCATAGGTTGGAGAAGGGGATCTCTCTTGAGTGGAATGTTGTTGAATGCTTTGACTTCTGTGAGAATTAGACCTATATGGTCTATCTCATTTCTAATAAGAAGATCCTGAATGATGAGAGGAGGAAGTAGACCTTTGAGACTGTGAAACACTTCTTGCAAAACCTGCTGCTGGAGGAGGAGGACCTCTCATAAATTATGGGGGTGGAGAGTATCTCCTACTCTTCTTTCTAGCTTTCAGCACAATCATAGAATACCTCATCCAGTGAGGGGAGTCTCAAGTAAGTGTAATATTGTGCAGAATATAATAAGGGGTATTTGCTGTAGGAGAAGGTTTAGGAGCAGCCCTAGAGGGAACCTTCTTATTTAACTTTCTCTTCTTAGACCTAGAATCTTCTGAGTCATCTGACTCTTCATCATCATTAGATTCAATAGCAGGATTATCATAGAGAGCATCAATCTATTTTAGCATCCCAGCAGAAATTGCTGGAGGAGCCTGTGGCTGTATGTCTGTATTTATTATTTCAACATGTGGCTGTGGCCCAATATTTTCTGTATAAACTTGTACATTAGTATCTACTGTATCTATATCTTCAAACATAATATCATCCATATCTTATGTAACATCCCATTTCCGGCTAGACCCCTAGGAGTCGGTTGGTCGAGTCAGAACCCCAGGGAGCACAAAAAGTGAAAATAAATCGACCGAGTTTTCGGGTCAAGGGTTGGTCACGCCCGTGACTTGGGCGTGACTACTTCGACGATCGTCGATCTCCACGAGACGATCGTCGAACGTGCTGTCTGGGCATGTCACGCCCGTGACCAAGGTATCACGCCCGTGACTATGGGCGTGACCCCATCGACGATCGTCGATCGCCGTGAGACGATCGTCGAGCTTGCGGCCCGGGCATGTCACGCCCGTGACATGAGTGTCATGCCCGTGACCTAGGGCGTGACCAGCCTTCGACGATCGTCGATCTCAATTCGACGATCGTCGACCTCGAAATTTGCCGTTCGGGCATGTCACGCCCGTGACCTAGAAGTCACGCCCGTGACTTAGGGCGTGACCAGCCTTCGACGATCGTCGATCTCAATTCGACGATCGTCGACCCACAATCTGCCGTTCGGGCCTGTCACGCCCGTGACCCGAGGTGTCACGCCCGTGACCATCCATCGACGATCGTCGATCTCAGTTCGACGATCGTCTAACCCAGAATTGGCTATCCGGGCCTGTCACGCCCGTGACCTATGTGTCACGCCCGTGACATTGGCCGAAACGATGGTTCAGGCCCGAAATTATTCCAACATGCGTGGTAATAAATGCTGGTGTGGGAAGTTACACCAGGAGTAACTTCCGGCCGTTTTCCTTCGATAATTATATAATAAATGAGGAAAAGGTGGTCCAATAGAAAACCGCCAGCTGGACACACCTGTTCAGTTTCCACCGTTTCTTATCCCTTCACTATAACCGAAACGTCAAGGGGGGGGGGAAACTTCATGGCCATAATGGTTTTACCCATTCACCTTCCCACTTCCTGATTTATAAAAGCCCACCTGGGCAAGAGGAGAAGGTTACACGCTCAAGTAATCGGAACAGACCTTTGTTCTTGCTGTAGGAGAAGTTCAACAAACGCCACCACCGCGCCATGGCACCCCGACGTTCTTCTCGCCTTCAAACCGCGAACAAGGTCCTCCTCTGCTCCTTCTCTTTCATGGGTAGATCTTAGGATTCTTAGAAAGGAGGTTCGCGCTCAACGGAGCCGGACCCGTCTCTCGTTTTCATGGAAAAACCATGAAAAAAGGGTATTTTGAGTTCGCCGGAAACCGCCACCTCCGGCGGCCAAACCACCGCCGACTGATAGCCATCGCCTCAACGGAGGTGGTGGTGGTGGTGGCTGGCCAGGGAAGTGACCGAACGGCCGGCGACGGATCACGGAATGCTTACAGGAAAAATGATTTTTCTGTGTCTGGTTTTCGGGTTCATGTAGAAGACGAACAGTAGAAATAATTTTATAATATATAGATTATTATATATTACATATGGAAAAATAGATTATTTGGATATATGTTGAGGCTGCGAAACGAGGCACGTAGAGGCCGTTTTAGGAAAAATGACCAGACACAAAAGTTGTAGCCCTCGGGGTCTACTTTAATTTAAAATTGATTTTATTCAATTTGGGTGACTGGTTTGAACACAGCACTCATTTTGGTGGGATCAAGACCTAGGCTAACCAGAAATTAAAATGGTTGCCCACGGTTCATAACCTGTCCAAATGACTTGAAATTTGGACTGGAGGTCTATAATATGTATATCGAGAGGCTGTCCAAAAATGAGAATTTTTGGAGAACTTTTGCCTAAAGTTTTTGTAAAAATTTAATAAACAATATAAAATTAATTAGGAGATGAAATTAAGTCCAAACTCCCCCAAATTTTGGGTGGTGGTCCCTGGCATCAATATTAAGATCTGTACAAAATTTCAACTCGATTGGTCGAGTTTTGAATAGGGAAGTATCAAGTCCTAGATAGGTCTTGGTGAGGGGTACTTTGGGAAAAGTACGATTGGAGATGGAGTGTACAAATCTCCTCAAAAGAGGCTGAAGTTGTTGGCCACTGATTTGTTGAGTCTATGTCTACCCTCTTGGGTAACATGGTGTGGCTTAGGGTGGATTTTACCCTAAGAGATTGGCTCAAATCCAACGGGTGGGAGTTTGAGGTTTGTGAAGGACATAGGAGCAAAAGCTCTTGTATGCCCTTGAAATTTGGAGGAGAGGGGGATGATATGATGAAAACCCTCTGGTTGAAATAGTGAAGGAATTGGAGGTAGTTAGGTACCTCGAAAGTTGAAATGTCGGATTAGGATAAGAATGTATTTTAGTTATTTTAAGCACTAAATCTAATCCAAAAATCGTGAAACTCGGGAGGAGGGAGTTTTAGGATGTTTTAGACTTAAAGTAAATCTTCTGGAATTTTATGATTAATAAATGTTATACTTCATGTGTTAAAGGAATAATTGCCCGATTTATTGTTTCAATTATTTGGAGGTTTTAAATTAATTATATTCAGTTGAAATTCTGGATTTAGATCTTGATTAGTAGCACAATGATCCCTGGATTTTTTATAGAATTTTATGTTGAGTAAATCTAGTACCTTATTCACAGATGATAGAAAGGGCTTTTATGTTTAAAAATTAATTATGGATAAAATACTTGCTGAAAAATTATGAAACTTGGCCAGTGCTAATTCTAGGCCTTTATCTGCATGTCATAAATTATTTATAATTTTTAGAAGAATATTTTCTGTACTTGCTTCATAAACAATAGAAGTTAGAGATTATTTCTAAAATAGCTTTCATGCCATTTTGATGATAGAAAAATTATGATACTTAGGATTTAACCTTCTGAGATAACCTACTATTTATCATAAATTTGCTGGACATCTTGCATGAATAACTAGGGTAGTTCATGTTCAAACCGATAGCCCTTGGGATTTTCGAGGAATTTAATTAAATGCCAAATAAATTAGGAAAATTTCCATTTTCTGGATTTAGGACATTCATATCATGGTAAGTCTCCAGTAAATAATTTAGGGCATTTGGATGAGTAATGGATCATTGCATAACCGGTTCGACATGTAGCCTAGGTCGGTCTGCATATAGCAATTTGAGAAATGCAATAGGACTTGATCTGAGGAAGTTTTTGGAGTTAAACATTTTGTCTGGGTGGACATTTGTGGAGGAAATTGCAATAGGAAAATATGAAGAGTAGAGAGTAGTAGTGGTAGCTAGAGTTAAGAGGTGCTCGGGTTTGGCGAAAGATCGTCTTTCCCGAAGAGTGGAAGGTTTAAAAATCACCCTAGGATAGTCTATCGTAATGTGAGAAAGGAATGGGTTAAGGGAAATAAACCAATAATATTAAGTGCCTTGCGAAAGGGAACTTCGGGCCGTAATGCCGCCGTCTTGGTTCCTAGTGCCCCTTGAGAGCCCTTCACAGGGTATACCGGGGGCAGTCCTGGGCTAACGTAAACTGTAATAATAAACTGGCAAGAGTAACTTAGTAACTAGGATTGCACTTTTCACAAACACTGTTGGCACAGGAAGATTGATGAGAGATTCGGCTCGGTTGGTTAAGAGACGGACGGGATGGTCCGGGGAGCTTCGGCTCGGTTGGTTAAGAGACGGACGGGATGGTCCGGGGAGCTTCGGCTCGGTTGGTTGGAGACGGACGTTTGGTCCGGGGAGCTTCGGCTCGGTTTTTGTGTGTTTGCGATTAAACTTGCATGTGCATAAGATAGGAAAAGTTAAGGTGGTGGGTCTTTCGATATCGGGGAGTTCGATTGCACCGACACCGATATCGTTGACTCGGCGGGGTGATTAGCACTCCGCCAACTGAAGTCCGGTGCGCCAGCCGGCAAGAGTACGCAGGCGTCCGCTTAGTGCACCAAGCGTTGAGGCGTACGATAGGTCAGACCAGTGGTGCTTTTACTGGTTTTGGAGGTGGGCGAGGCCCAACCCACCGCTTCCGTCTGCCACTACGGAGGTATCCTGGGAGGTAACGGCTCTGAAAGGGGGAACTAAAGGTCTGTGTGCACAGAGTCGGGTGTGTGAGTTGCACTGCATGTTTCATCATACCCACTAGCATGTCATAATCGATTCATTTAACCCTGACACCTAAAGTATAAGTGGTATGGGACGCTTATACATTAGGACCTGCAAAACGACCCCTTGGTCTATAAGCTTGTGTGGGCAAGTTTATAAATCAAAGGTTAATTTCAATATATAACAACCATTGCTGTTTGATAACCGACACCCCAACGTATAAGTGGTATGGGACATTATATACAATGGGAGCCTTGCAAAAGATCCCTTTTGCTTATGTGTTCTCGCATAAGTGAAGGTTTAAATTCATATAATTGCTTTTCTTACTGCTAGGCCTATTATAACAATTTATTAACTGCTCACCTAATACAACTTGCTAGATTAGTTTCCGCTGCCATCTGTTTCATGTTTAATCTCTACCTTCATGTCCTTCCCTTTCTTCCTCCCCGCTCGGTACCTAGGAGCCATGGGGGAAGGGGTAGGGGATGATAGGGCTTAGTCTTTATGACTAACGGTTTTCGAACCACATCATTTAGGGGATCGTGGAGCCCAGCATGGAGGAGCAGCCCCAGAGATCGGTGCGCCTAGAGATGGGGCAGTCTAGCTCCGGAGTTCACACAGCCGGGACCGTGAGTCTCGACCCTGAGTAGTTTCTAGTGTTTGCTTCCGCATGAGTGATATTGTAGTGAGGACTCTGATGTACAGGGCTTATGCCCTTATTTTTAGTTTTACATTATGCTGCACTCTGATGCTTTCTGTGGACACTCCCTTCGTGGAGCTTTATTATATATATGTGATTTTATTAATGTGGACTGCATTGCTCTTACTGTTATATTGTGCTACTTTTCTGTGATCGAATTGGCCGGCAGAATCGGCGCCTTGTGGTGATGATCCTTCAGGACATGAAGGAGTCACCGCAAAGCGGCGGTTTTGGGCCTAAGACCCCGGTGGTTGAAAAAGAAAAAAAAGGGGGTCTTACAAGTGGTATCAGAGGCAAACATCGATCAGAAGGAAGTAGCAGTCCACAAACCCTAGGTCACCCCCCGCTCGAGTTTAGTTTGGGGACAAACTAAGCAGCGGAAGCAGTGGTGTGCCCATATGGGGATCACATATAATTTGTCCACCTTTATGTAGTATTTGAACGTTTTCTCAGCGTGTGTTTTCGTTACGCAGCCTCCAGCACGGACTACGCCACAAGGTGGAGTTCAACAGGCTCAGGATGTTGCACCACCCCCACCGGCCCCCACTCCTTTCCTTCAGTCAGACATGGGACAGACCCTGACTGCCATTCTGGAGGCCTTCAGGGCCCAGCAGGTTCCGGCCCCGCAGCCAAATCCGGGGGCCAACTGGCTAAGCATCTTTCGAGGACTGGCTCCCCCGTCCTATTTAGGGACAGAGTCGGCTGTTCGGACGGAAGAGTGGCTAGATATCATGTACGAGATGCTGACCGGGATACGATGTCCCTGGGAGGAGAGGGTGGCTCTGGTTGTCTCCTGCCTGGAGTCCCATGCAAAGAGGTGGTGGAAGACGCTGTTGGACACGACCTTTGCTGATAGGGAGGTTGCGGAGGTTACTTGGGAGGAGTTCAGGGCCGCACTGCTGGAGCATTTCGTTCCGCAGTCGGCTAGGGATGATTTGGAGGAGCGGTTCTTACAGCTGAAGCAGGGTACCCGGACCGTGGTGGAGTACCATCGAGAGTTTGACCATCTGGCTCGATACGCAGATTCCTACCAGCTGGACGAGGCAGGGTATATCAGGAGGTTCTATAAGGGCCTGCGGGAGGACTTGAGGGAGGCTCTGTTGTTCATATCTGACGGGCCCATCTCCCGGATCTTGGAGATGGCCAAAAGGATTGAGGCAGATTGGCACGCCACCCGGGGCCGGAAGCGGCCAGCAGAGGATCAGGGACGGAGAGGTAGGAATGACCAGCGACGGGGTGCTGTACCAGAGGGGAGGAGGACAGAGGACCAGCCTCGTCAGGACGTGAGGCCGGAGCCGAGGGAACAGGTGGTATTAGCCCCTCCCCCTCTTCGGATGCAGGAGATGCCGAGACCCGGGGGAATGGCGTATCCCCCACCAGAGTGTTTTCTTTGTCATCAGATTGGGCACATTCGGAGGAACTGCCCCATGAGGGGGGCACCACCTCCACCACATCAGGGCGGCCCACCAGCTCAGCATTATGGAGGCCGAGGACGCAGCCGTGGTCGTGGATACCAGTGGGGAGATCGTAGATAGGAAAGAGAGCAGGTATATGCTTTGGACCTTGCGCAGCCTCGAAATCCGGAGCAGGTCATCGCAGGTACGCTGCAATGTTTCTTTATTTTCATAGAATTTCCCTTTAAGTTGTTAAAACTCAGAACCGCACTAGATAGATTAACAAGGAAAGAAAATTCTTTATAGAACCCTAAGATATTTAATCACCCCAGGTATAGTCTTCATCAGTGGCAAGCCGGCCCGCACGCTGTTCGATACTGGAGCTACTCACTCCTTTGTGTCGGAGACGTTCGTAGAAGGACTGGAGGGTGTGGAGCGGTTCACAGGCTCGAGGATGAGGGTGCGACTGCCAGATGGATCTGAGCTCCTTACCACGGATCACTGCAATATGGAGGCAGAAATTGGTGAAAAAGCGTTCGAGACTCCAGCGACGATTTTGAAGCTGACGGACTACGACCTGACCCTGGGCATGGCATGGCTGCACTGGAACTATGCCTAGATTGACTGCCAGGCAAAGAGGATCACCGTGAGACACGGGGACTCTTTCATTACCATCGAAGGTATAAGACCTGTCTCTCGTATACTCTTATCTTCGATACAGGCCGTTAAGGCCCATCTGCAGGGAGAGGAGGTCTATCAGATTCTATTTGAGATGGCGGAGGTTAAGGAGTCGGTGACAGACATCCCGGTGGTGCGAGACTTCGCTGACATCTTTCCAGAGAAACTGCCAGGACTACCTCCACACCGAGAGCAGGATTTTCAGATATAGCTTGTGTCGGGAGCCAAGCCGGCGTCTAGGGCCCCTTATCGGATGGCCCCAAAGGAGTTGGCAGAGTTTCGGACTCAGTTGCAGGAATTAGTTGAGGCAAGTTTTGTTAGACCGAGTTCCTCGCCATGGGGAGCACCGGTCCTGTTCGTGAAGAAGAAGGATGGGACTCTCCGCCTGTGCATTGATTACCGAGCACTAAACAGGCTGACCGTCCGGAATACCTATTCTCTCCCACGGATAGACGAATTATTCGACCAGCTGGAGGGGGCCCATTATTTCTCGAAGTTGGACTTGAGATCAGGATACTACCAGCTGCGGATCCAGGAGGAGGATATCCCGAAGACGGCCTTTAGTAGCAGATATGGCCTGTATGAGTTCACCGTGATGCCCTTTGGGCTCACGAATGCTCCGTCGGCGTTCATGAGTCTCATGAACCGGGTTTTTGAGGCCTACTTGGATGTGTTCGTCATAGTATTCATAGACGACATCCTGATCTACTCTAGGACGGAGGAGGAGCACACTCGGCATCTAGCACTGACCTTGGAGAGATTGCGGGAGCATCGCCTTTATGCAAAATTCAGCAAGTGTCAGTTCTGGTTGAAGGAGGTGGCCTTCCTAGGCCACATCATCAGCGGAGCCGGGTTATCAGTAGATCCAGCAAAGATTCGGGCTGTTCGCGATTGGCCGCAGCTGAGGACAGCCACCGATGTACGCAGTTTCTTGGGACTTGCCGGTTACTACCGGAAGTTCGTGGAGGGGTTCTCTCGGATTGACCTCCCCCTCACATCTTTGACAAAGAAGGAGGCACCTTTTGTTTGGACCCCGCAGTGCCAGGCGGCTTTCCAGGAGCTGAAGGACCGACTCATCTCGGCCCCTGTCCTGGCCCTTCCATCCGGAAGGGAGGGATTCTAGGTGTATACCGACGCATCATACCAAGGGATGGGAGTGGTGCTGATGCAGAACGGACATGTCATAGCATATGCCTCCCGCCAGCTGAAGATCCATGAGAGGAACTACCCGGTGCACGACCTCGAGATGGGAGTGGTCGTTTTTGCTCTGAAGGTCTGGCGCCATTATCTTTATGGAGTCCACTGCGATATCTTCTCCGATCACAAGAACCTGAAATACGTGGACACGCAGAAGGAGCTGAATATCAGGCAGAGGCGTTGGGTGGAGTTCTTAGCAGATTATCAATATGAGATGCACTACCATCCAGGGAAGGCAAACGTGGTGGCCGACGCGTTGAGCCGGAGAGCTGCCACTTCCGAAGCTGGGCCCCAGGTTATGTCCATGGAGCTAGTCCAGTCATTCAGAGATATGCAGATATCCCTAGTGTCCGAGGATGACCCAGATCTGTATAGGGAGTATCTGGCATCGATAGTGGCCATTGACGATATTCGGGATCGCATTCGGGACGGACAAAGGACAGATGCGTGGGCGGAGCCGATGTTCCGAGCTTTGGAGGAAGGTTCGACAGGAGATTATTCCCTGAGAGATGGTTTGCTCCACATCAGAGGCAGAGTATATATACCCGCAGGAGGCCAGATCCGAGAGGATATTATGATGGAGGCGCATTGCAGCCGGTACTCGGTACACCCAGGGATCACAAAGATGAACGCTGATTTGAAGAGGACGATGTTTTGGCCGGGCATGAAGAAGGACATTACGTACTTCGTGACCCATTGCGAGGCGTGTCAGTTGGTGAAGGCGGAGTGCAGGAACCCCGCAGGACTGTTGCAGCCACTGCCGGTGCCGGAGTGGAAGTTTGACGATATAGCGATGGATTTTATACATGGTCTTCCCCGGTCTCGGACGGGGAACGACTCAATTTGGGTGATTGTCGATCGGTTGACGAAGGTGGCCCGCTTTGTACCGATCAGGAAGGATGACTCGGATGGAGTGCTGGTACGGAAGTTTGTGGAGCAGTATGTCCAATATCATGGCGTGCCCCGGACGATAGTATCGGACCGCAATGGACGGTTTACATCCAGGGAGTGGCGGTCAGTGCAGGCATATTTGGGCACCCGGTTGACTTTTAGCACGGCCTTCCACCCTCAGACGGACGGGTAGACCGAGCGCACCAACAGGACCTTGGAGGATCTACTACGATTGTGTATACTGGACCGAGGGGAGCTGTGGGAGAAGATGTTACCGTTGGTCGAGTTCTCCTATAATAACAGCTACCAGTCCAGCATCAGGATGGCACCTTATGAAGCCCTGTATGGAAGAAAATGTAGGACCCCGCTTTCTTGGGTTCAAGACGAGGATCCGAAGCTGTTGGGATCGGATTTTGTGGAAGATACCGAGGCTCAGGTGAGACTGATCAGAGATAGGATGTTGGAGGCGCAGAGCAGACAGGCCAAATACTATGACGCCCGGCATCATCAGGTGGAGTTTCGGGTAGGGGATCGAGTGTTCTTGAAGATCCGACCCATGCACGGAGTCTCACGGGTGCGTGGTCGGAGGAAGAAACTCAGCCCTAGGTATATGGGCCCTTACCGGATCCTGGAGCGGATCGGACCCCTAGCCTACAGGCTAGAGTTGCCACCGGAGCTAGCAGCTCTACACGACGTCTTCCACATCTCTTCGTTGAGAAGGGCTCTACTACGCCCGGAGCAGCGGATTTTGACCACCGAAGGGCCGGTAGCTTCAGACCGATCTGTTCACTTGGAGCCGGTTCGGATCGACGACAAAGGAGTGCGGATCTTGCGGCGCAAGAAGATCCCCTTAGTCAAGGTTCTGTGGAGAAACCACGGTCAGGAGGAGCACACCTGGGAACCGCGGGATCTGATGAGGCAAAGATACCCGGAGTTGTTCAGTCAGGTACATCTCACCACCTCTCGGTATACTATAGATTGCCTTCTTGTTTTGGAATGTTAAGACTAGATACGGAAAATCCAGGACCTAGGCATGCGCACTTAATCAGAAAGGTAGGGGCTAATCTTTTGTTTATTGGGGAGATTGTCTTAGTTATCAAACGAACAGTCGCCTGAACCCAATAGAAAGATCGTATGAGATGTTACAAGTTTAATTTATTCCGATAGAAATCCCCATAGGCTCAACCTTAATTTCGGGGACGAAATTTTTGTTTTGTTTATTGGGATTTGTAATATCCCATTTCCGGCTAGACCCCTAGGAGTCGGTTGGTCGAGTCAGAACCCCAGGGAGCACAAAAAGTGAAAATAAATCGACCGAGTTTTCGGGTCAAGGGTTGGTCACGCCCGTGACCGACCCGTCAAGCCCGTGACTTGGGCGTGACTACTTCGACGATCGTCGATCTCCACGAGACGATCATCGAACGTGCTGTCTGGGCATGTCACGCCCGTGACTATGGGCGTGACCCCATCGACGATCGTCGATCGCCGTGAGACGATCGTCGAGCTTGCGGCCCGGGCATGTCACGCCCGTGACATGAGTGTCACGCCCGTGACCTAGGGCGTGACCAGCCTTCGATGATCGTCGATCTCAATTCGACGATCTTCGACCTCGAAATTTGCCGTTCGGGCATGTCACGCCCGTGACCTAGAAGTCACGCCCGTGACTTAGGGCGTGACCAGCCTTCGACGATCGTCGATCTCAATTCGACGATCGTCGACCCACAATCTGCCGTCCGGGCCTGTCACGCCCGTGACCCGAGGTGTCACGCCCGTGACCATCCATCGACGATCGTCGATCTCAGTTCGACGATCGTCTAACCCAGAATTGGCTATCCGGGCCTGTCACGCCCGTGACCTATGTGTCACGCCCGTGACATTGGCCGAAACGACGGTTCAGGCCCGAAATTATTCCAACACGCGTGGTAATAAATGCTGGTGTGGGAAGTTACACCAGGAGTAACTTCCGGCCATTTTCCTTCGATAATTATATAATAAATGAGGAAAAGGTGGTCCAATAGAAAACCGCCAGCTGGACACACCTGTTCAGTTTCCACCGTTTCTTATCCCTTCACTGTAACCGAAACGTCAAGGGGGGGAACTTCATGGCCATAATGGTTTTACCCATTCACCTTCCCACTTCTTGATTTATAAAAGCCCACCTGGGCAAGAGGAGAAGGTTACACGCTCAAGTAATCGGAACAGACCTTTGTTCTTGCTGTAGGAGAAGTTCAGCAAACGCCACCACCGCGCCATGGCACCCCGACGTTCTTCTCGCCTTCAAACCGCGAACAAGGTCCTCCTCTGCTCCTTCTCTTTCATGGGTAGATCTTAGGATTCTTAGAAAGGAGGTTCGCGCTCAACGGAGCCGGACCCGTCTCTCGTTTTCATGGAAAAACCATGAAAAAAGGGTATTTTGAGTTCGCCGGAAACCACCACCTCCGGCGGCCAAACCACCGCCGACCGATAGCCATCGCCTCAACGGAGGTGGTGGTGGTGGTGGCTGGCCAGGGAAGTGACCGAACGGCCGGCGACGGATCACGGAATGCTTACAGGAAAAATGATTTTTCTGTGTCTGGTTTTCGGATTCATGTAGAAGATGAACAGTGGAAATAATTTTATAATATATAGATTATTATATATTACATATGGAAAAATAGATTATTTGGATATATGTTGAGGCTGCGAAACGAGGCACGTAGAGGCCGTTTTAGGAAAAATGACCAGACACAAAAGTTGTAGCACTCGGGGTCTACTTTAATTTAAAATTGATTTTATTCAATTTGGGTGAGTGGTTTGAACACAGCACTCATTTTGGTGGGATCAAGACCTAGGCTAACCAGAAATTAAAATGGTTGCCCACGGTTCATAACATGTTCAAATGACTTGAAATTTGGACTGGAGGTCTATAATATGTATATCGAGAGGCTGTCCAAAAATGAGAATTTTTGGAGAACTTTTGCCTAAAGTTTTTGTAAAAATTTAATAAACAATATAAAATTAATTAGGAGATGAAATTAAGTCCAAACTCCCCCAAATTTTGGGTGGTGGTCCCTGGCATCAATATTAAGATCTGTACAAAATTTCAACTCGATTGGTCGAGTTTTGAATAGGGAAGTATCAAGTCCTAGATAGGTCTTGGTGAGGGGTACTTTGGGGAAAAGTACGATTGGAGATGGAGTGTACAAATCTCCTCAAAAGAGGCTGAAGTTGTTGGCCACTGATTTGTTGAGTCTATGTCTACCCTCTTGGGTAACATGGTGTGGCTTAGGGTGGATTTTACCCTAAGAGATTTGCTCAAATCCAACGGGTGGGAGTTTGAGATTTGTGAAGGACATAGGAGCAAAAGCTCTTGTATGCCCTTGAAATTTGGAGGAGAGGGGGATGATATGATGAAAACCCTCTGGTTGAAATAGTGAAGGAATTGGAGGTAGTTAGGTACCTTGAAAGTTGAAATGTCGGATTAGGATAAGAATGTATTTTAGTTATTTTAAGCACTAAATCTAATCCAAAAATCGTGAAACTCGGGAGGAGGAAGTTTTAGGATGTTTTAGACTTAAAGTAAATCTTCTGGAATTTTATGATTAATAAATGTTATACTTCATGTGTTAAAGGAATAATTGCCCGATTTATTGTTTCAATTATTTGGAGGTTTTAAATTAATTATATTCAGTTGAAATTCTGGATTTAGATCTTGATTAGTAGCACAATGATCCCTGGATTTTTTATAGAATTTTATGTTGAGTAAATCTAGTACCTTATTCACAGATGATAGAAAGGGCTTTTATGTTTAAAAATTAATTATGGATAAAATACTTGCTGACAAATTATGGAACTTGGCCAGTGCTAATTCTAGGCCTTTATCTGCATGTCATGAATTATTTATAATTTTTGGAAGAATATTTTCTATACTTGCTTCATAAACAATAGAAGTTAGAGATTATTTCTAAAATAGCTTTCATGCCATTTTGATGATAGAAAAATTATGATACTTAGGATTTAACCTTCTGAGATAACCTAATATTTATAATAAATTTGCTGGACATCTTGCATGAATAACTAGGGTAGTTCATGTTCAAACCGATAGCCCTTGGGATTTTCAAGGAATTTAATTAAATGCCAAATAAATTAGGAAAATTTCCATTTTCTGGATTTAGGACATTCATATCATGGTAAGTCTCCAGTAAATAATTTAGGGCATTTGGATGAGTAATGGATCATTGCATAACCGGTTCGACATGTAGCCTAGGTCGGTCTGCATATAGCAATTTGAGAAATGCAATAGGACTTGATCTGAGGAAGTTTTTGGAGTTAAACATTTTGTCTGGGTGGACATTTGTGGAGGAAATTGCAATAGGAAAATATGAAGAGTAGAGAGTAGTAGTGGTAGCTAGAGTTAAGAGGTGCTCGGGTTTGGCGAAAGATCGTCTTCCCCGAAGAGTGGAAGGTTTAAAAATCACCCTAGGATAGTCTATCGTAATGTGAGAAAGGAATGGGTTAAGGGAAATAAACCAATAATATTAAGTGCCTTGCGAAAGGGAACTTCGGGCCGTAATGCCGCCGTCTTGGTTCCTAGTGCCCCTTGAGAGCCCTTCACGGGGTATACCGGGGGCAGTCCTGGGCTAACGTAAACTGTAATAATAAACTGGCAAGAGTAACTTAGTAACTAGGATTGCACTTTTCACAAACACTGTTGGCACAGGAAGATTGATGAGAGATTCAGCTCGGTTGGTTAAGAGACGGACGGGATGGTCCGGGGAGCTTTGGCTCGGTTGGTTAAGAGACGGACGGGATGGTCCGGGGAGCTTCGGCTCGGTTGGTTGGAGACGGACGTTTGGTCCGGGGAGCTTCGGCTCGGTTTTTGTGTGTTTGCGATTAAACTTGCATGTGCATAAGATAGGAAAAGTTAAGGTGGTGGGTCTTTCGATATCGGGGAGTTCGATTGCACCGACACCGATATCGTTGACTCGGCGGGGTGATTAGCACTCCGCCAACTGAAGTCCGGTGCGCCAGCCGGCAAGAGTACGCAGGCGTCCGCTTAGTGCACCAAGCGTTGAGGCGTACGATAGGTCAGACCAGTGGTGCTTTTACTGGTTTTGGAGGTGGGCGAGGCCCAACCCACCGCTTCCGTCTGCCACTACGGAGGTATCCTGGGAGGTAACGGCTCCGAAAGGGGGAACTAAAGGTCTGTGTGCACAGAGTCGGGTGTGTGAGTTGCACTGCATGTTTCATCATACCCACTAGCATGTCATAGCATAATCGATTCATTTAACCCTGACACCTAAAGTATAAGTGGTATGGGACGCTTATACATTAGGACCTGCAAAATGACCCCTTGGTCTATAAGCTTGTGTGGGCAAGTTTATAAATCAAAGGTTAATTTCAATATATAACAACCATTGCTGTTTGATAACCGACACCCCAACGTATAAGTGGTATGGGACATTCTATACGATGGGAGCCTTGCAAAAGATCCCTTTTGCTTATGTGTTCTCGCATAAGTGAAGGTTTAAATTCATATAATTGCTTTTCTTACTGCTAGGCCTATTATAACAATTTATTAACTGCTCACCTAATACAACTTGCTAGATTAGTTTCCGCTGCCATCTGTTTCATGTTTAATCTCTACCTTCATGTCCTTCCCTTTCTTCCTCCCCGCTCGGTACCTAGGAGCCTTGGGGGAAGGGGTAGGGGATGATAGGGCTTAGTCTTTATGACTAACGGTTTTCGAACCGCATCATTTAGGGGATCGTGGAGCCCAGCATGGAGGAGCAGCCCCAGAGATCGGTGCGCCTAGAGATGGGGCAGTCTAGCTCCGGAGTTCACACAGCCGGGACCGTGAGTCTCGACCCTGAGTAGTTTCTAGTGTTTGCTTCCGCATGAGTGATATTGTAGTGAGGACTCTGATGTACAGGGCTTATGCCCTTATTTTTAGTTTTACATTATGATGCACTCTGATGCTTTCTGTGGACACTCCCTTCGTGGAGCTTTATTATATATATGTGATTTTATTAATGTGGACTGCATTGCTCTTACTGTTATATTGTGCTACTTTTCTGTGATCGAATTGGCCGGCAGAATCGGCGCCTTATGGTGATGATCCTTCAGGACGTGAAGGAGTCACCGCAAAGCGGCGGTTCTGGGCCTAAGACCCCGGTGGTTGAAAAAGAAAAAAAAAGGGGGTCTTACATCTTACATGGGGGATGTTGAAGCCAGAAACCTGACATCTCCTAGAGTTTGGATCTAAGGTTGCAGCTAACACCAACTCTTCCCGAATTCCTCCCTGGACGAGAGTCTCAAAGACTAAAAATAGACCGTGGGCTTCATCTTGGAGGTCCCACATCTTACCCAGAAGAACTAAAGATTCTTCCCCTCCCTAGCCAATGCTGAGCTAGGTGCCTTAGTGGAAGAAGAAGAAGAGGTCAACAACCTTATTCCAGGCACCTTATCGGTCTATTTATAGGCCTCTAAGTTTAACCTGCCAATAACCAAACTGAACCGACCTAAAATTACCAAAATACCCTGGGTTGGGTCTGCCAACAACCAAATTCCGCTGTTCTAGAGGGTTATATGCGGACTACTAAGGGTAAAAGTGTAAAATAACTTGGGTTAAAAAGGTAAAAACAATCTTCCCACTGGACCGACACTTGACTAACCGTCAAACCAGCACTAGGCCCATCGCTGAACCGGCGTTAGGCAAGAATGACGTCTTGCGGGCGAGAGATCCTCCTCCTTCTACCTTATCCTGTCTCGCGAGTAACCTGTCTCGCCAACTCCTCTCTCGCCTTACGAGTGGCCCACTCCACAGGTCCTTCTCGCCTTGTGAGTAGCCCACTCCATGTGTCCCTCTTGCCTTGCGAGTAGCCCACTCCATGGGCCCCTCTCGCCTTGCGAGTAACCCGCTCCCTGGGTACCTCTCACCTTGCAAGTAGCCCACTCCCTGGGTCCCTCTCGCCTTGCGAGTAGCCTACTACATGGGTCCCTCTCTCCTACTCCTCTCTTTTCCTTGAGCCTTCTGCTCCCGCGGGTCCGAGATTGTACACAATCCCTTCTCTTTTCGAAGTTGTCTCAAGATCGGAAAGAAAGTCCAATCAAGGCTCGCGTCTTTAAAGTTCATTTATTAGGGAATCTTTGGCTGGGACCTCTACCGAAACCTCTAAATATATGGTACCTACCCCGTGTAGAGAGTGCCCCCCTCTCTTAGCTCTTCCTTTACCCGCTCTGTTGCAATCATGTCTCATAGCCAGATTTTCCGCGAACGCCTCGCGATTGTGCGCAAACAAAATAAGGCCAATGGGGCCGCTCTGGTCCCGGCTTTGGTTCGCACCTCTGCTTCCCCTTTGTTGTTGTCTCGCCTAAAGAAAGTAAATACTGCTGGTCCCCCCTTCTCGGCCGAGGAGCCCAATCCTGCCTCTTTGGAAATCCATACCCCTCCTTCCGCGTCTCCGAGAGCGAGAGAGGTGACTTTTTGCTTTTGCGCCTATGTTATTATTATTATTATTTATTTTCTTATCTCATTTACTCGCTTCATGCTTCACCAGGGAGATCTCGCACCTCCTCACCAACCGATAAATTCATTGGATACTACAGTCGTCCACCACAAAGACTCCGACTTGCCTCATCCATCTACCCCTCTGAGTATGAAGAATGATGATCCTTCCCAGATCTCCAGGACTTCTCGCAATCCAGGTGAGTATATTAGACCTTTCCTCTCGCTCCTTTTTGCCGCTCTCCCCTTCCAAGACTTCGTGCAAGAACCCCTCTCATTCTGCCCTTTGGCTCCTTCCTGCGCAGGCACCCCGATCGACTCGCCCGCAAAAGACTTCTCTGGGCAGCTCGTCATCTCGCCTCCTCCTCACCCAAATGAAATCGAAGATTATCTAGGAGACCCAATGGATCCAGTGGCGATGAAGCGTAGGACTGCCGAGATGTTTCGAAAATTCCTATACCTTATCCGCGAGATGGATCAGGACAAACAACCCGGCGACAAGTGAATCGACTGGCTGGAGATTGAATGCGCTTGCCTGTCTTTCGAGATTGATGTTGGAATTGAGATAGACGAGACCGACCCTCAGACGATTATAAACGAGGTAGACCAGCAACTTTGTCTCGCACGTCGTGGTGTCAACATTGTTCGCGCTTTTCACATCCCTAGACGACCCCCCTATTCCGGGTCTCATGGTGGGCGCTGGAAATGGAACAAACACTGAAGACCCTCTGCCTCGTCTCGCCTATCTAGATAGTCTCGACCCTTTTCTTCCATTCCTAATTCTGTAATATATTTTATGTTGTCGTCTCGCCTATACTTTAGGCCCTTCAAACATGATGCCCGCCTTGTGCGGAATGGGACATTTAATAATTATTGCATATCCAACTAATTTTGCTTTTTCTGTTGTCTTGCTGGGAAAGCACGTGTTGGGCCACACGATTCAAGGCCAAGAGTGAATGTGAAATGCCGGCCAACTCTCCCACTCCCTCCATACACGTTTCCCGCCCATTTTCTCTACTTACCATATCCACTATAAATATCCCCATCCCCAGACCGGGATGACACCCGCGCTCTTACCCCTGCCGCATCCTAGATCTTGCTCTTTTGCTTCCTCCTTCTTGCCTCTTGCTCTCGCCTTCTCTTCTTCCCGCTACTTTCTACGACTGTCTTGTCTTTCCTTCTTCTCGCTACTTCCTTTGAACGTCTCGCTTTAAATTGGAAAGAAGAAGGTTGAAGAGGTTGAGGGGCACAGCCGGTGCAGGAGACGATTCACTGACCACAACTTCCCCCCCCCCAGCAGAATCTCTGAAGAGAAATACAACCTCTTCACCCGCAAGTTCTTGACAGAGGGATTCGAATCGTGGCCCCCAAAGTTCGGCGAGGCAATCAACACCTTTTACCCCGGCTAGCTATCCTTCCCCATCTCGCACTTTAAGGTGGGGCTGTGACTTCCCCTCTGGCCAGAGGTTAAACAGGTCCTAAAGTATTTCGGAGCGATCCACGCACAACTAAATCTGAACGATATCTCAGTTTTAGTTGCTTTCGCCAGCTACATGCGCCGGGAGTGCATCGAATTAGGCTTGACATTCTTCCACAAGCTGTTCATCTACCATGCAAACCACGATGGCATTTCCTACTTCACCAGGAAAGTCCTAAAGGTATGTGAGATGCCCAACAAAAATCATCACTGGCACACTCGCTTTGTCTTCATCCACGGCAACTTCGGGGGCATCTCGCTCATGCCCGTGTCGCCTGCCGAAGCATTCTACATGTCCACACAGGTTGGCGGCACGAATAAGCTCCTCTATGACTTCTTCGTCGGCAAGAATTTCGAAGTTCATTTCCAAAGGCAGGGCTTCGACTCCCTCCTTCATGTGCTCCCTGGCAAAGGTATGCTCACATCCCTTTGATCTCGTATTTATTATTTTAGTTCGTCTTCTTATAGCCTAGTTGTTTGTTTAGGAGAGAGGAATGTCCCAGTCCACCTCCCCTTACAATAACAACGCTAAGCCGACAAAGGGTCTCGCTCTCGCCAGCATGGCGGCCGAGGCGGCGAAAGATTCCTTGGCCCCTTCCCTCAAGAAGAGGCCCACCGATGGAGCCGCTCCCTCTCGCTCCAGCCCCAAGAAAAGATGAAGAAGGATGTGTCCTTCCCTAAAGGGAAAAAGGAGAAGGCCCATAAGTAAAAGAAGGAGATGTCGGGGTCCCTGAGCCCCATCTTCGTAGTAGAATCTCAGTTCCCTCGATTGCCTCCTCGATAGGCCGTCTTGCCTACCTGCGTGACGGCACTACTCGACCATCCTGCCATCACCTCGACTCAACCAACCGGATCTCCATCTCGTGAAGCCGCTTCCTCCAGTCGCCCAGCCCCCTCCTCTCATCAAAATTTTAACATGGTCCGCTTTGTTCAAGATGTTGTTTGCGACCCAGTTCTATTATGGGAGAAGGAAGCAAACCGGGTA
Organism: Platanthera zijinensis; assembly: GCA_039513925.1. NCBI lineage: Eukaryota > Viridiplantae > Streptophyta > Magnoliopsida > Asparagales > Orchidaceae > Platanthera > Platanthera zijinensis. The sequence continues at coordinate 178,663,428 of CM077084.1, forward strand.
TCGATCTCCACCCTCCTTTCCTCATGGAAGGAGCAGGACCAACCCACCAGCCATGCCTTCTCCTTGGGCTACGGCCTTTATGGGGGTCAAGAGTCAGATTCCGTTGAAAAGGAAACCTTGCGAGATCTTGTACTGAATACCACTCACACCCAGCTGCGTGCCCTGGAGATTTTGCACCGCCTCTCGCGCCGCCTTATTTTTAACAATAGGAAATGTAAGGACTCTGAGGCAGGCCTGACGGTAAAGCGCGAGAAGTTAGGGGATCTCGAAAGGAGGCTGGCTATTTCTGAAACCCTTCTCGCAAAGGCCCAGGGTGGTGTGGTAAGCCTTATCTTACCCTTAGTCAATTTCTCTCGCATGTGGTCCTTGCTAATTGATAAGCGTCCAGCAGGATGCCGAGACGGCAGAGCGAATGCACTCGCTCATAGTGGCCCTAGAGAAGGAGGTCAAATACTTGAAGGCTCAGAACATCCACCTTCGGGACAGTGCTTCGTCGTCTTCTCGCCCAACACTCCCCCAGGCTCCTCCTCCTCCTTATTATTCCTATGAAGAGGTCGAAGAGCTATGCTGAGAAGCCAACATTAAGACGGACGAGCTCGTTCTGAAAATGATGAAGGAGCTGGGGGTCGTCAAAGAAGACTCTGAAACTGTTACCGCGCGCGATCTCGTGTCAGAACTCTACGGCGAGGAGGGCGAGGACTCATCTTCAAGCGAGGAAGAGTGAAGAAATGTCGGTGGGATCTGGGGCTCCTCCTCCCCTCCTTTTGTTTCTTTGAAATGTTTCATTAGTTCTTTTTTGTGATCAGACTTGGAAGCACACTCTTTCACGAGAAAGCACCCCCTCTCTTTTTGTAATGAACAATTATATGATTAAATGTATAAACGTTTTGCCATGTCCTCTCGCTTTTCCTTTCTTTTTATTTCACTTTGCTTTCATTTACTACGAGACGACCTGCTTATTTGCTTACACTTGCGAGATAGGGCTACTTATCGTCTCGTCGTCTCGCTTGGGAGTTGGCTTTGTTCAAAGTGCATCATTAGACTTCCCCCGCAACTTTTGTGTGCGATACCAACCGATTTCCCTCCCTCGTCTTTCCTCAAGATACCTCCAACGCGAGTGGCCCCAAGGGATTAGCCCGCTCCCTGATTAGGTAGGGCCTTTCCTCCCCCACGAGTGCCCACACTCCATATGTTGAAACCGGAAAACCGGTCTCTTGTGGAGTTCGACCCTTGGGGAAGGGGTGGCCGCGCACCTACTTCACTCCTGCAAGAAAACGACAAAGGAAAGAAGAAACAAGGACTAGACCAAGGGCCCGGCGTGGAGGTCCCACCACAAACCCGGAAGATCTCAGAGCGCTTCCCCTCCTTAGCCAAATGCCGGGCTAAGGTACCTCAGAAAGCACTAGTAGGCCAGAGAATTAGTAAGCGTGTCCTCTGAGGTACCCCTTGGGTCCTATTTATAGGAAAAGATGGCCTGCCAATATACAACCTTCACTGTTTTCGAGGACTACAGGCAAACCAAAAGGGGCCACACAGTAAAAGTGTGCCATGGCCAAGATGCGAGCTGGACCTGAGGGGGCACTCGCTCGGCAGGGGGCCCAACTCGCCTCGCCCTGGGCCTAGGCGGGCACGGGCTCGGCGGACTGTGCTCGGCTAGCGCTGGGCTCGGCACGACGATCGCCGAGCTCGGACTCGGCACGGAGATCGTCGAGCTTGGCTCGACTATCGTCGAGCCCTGTCTCCGCACCCGAGCTTGGTCTCGGCAAGCTGGGCTTCGTTCGACCATCGCCGAGCTTAGCTCGACTATTGCCGAGCTCGGACTCGGCAAGCTGGGTCCAAGTTGATCTGAGCCAGCCGGTTCAACCCCTGTCGACCACTCGCAGGATACGGGGTTGTACATAATCCCCGCTCTTTGCGAGGTTGGGACAAGCTCGGAAAGAAACATCCAACCCCATGGGATCCGGCGAGTGCGACAGGGGCAGAAAGGAATCTTCTGGTAGGCCCCACAGATAGCTATATATATGTACCCCTGCGCATCTGGCTGACCTTTGCCCTTCCCCAAATTCTGACAAGATGCCGCTCCCCAAGGAAGTCTTAGAGCGACTCGCACGCTCCCGCGGGGAGATCGCTGCCCAGGCCGCGGGGCTAACCAACCTTGAAGCCCCTGCTCGCCGTTTTGCCGATCTCAGCTCGGCCAAGCGGGCGAAGCCCCTTCCCCCGGGGGCCGAACCCATCCTGGCCGACTTTACTGCCGCCTTGGGGAACGGGGCCGGTTCCTCCAACCAGCCAATTCTTGGCTCCTCCGCTAAAAGTCTCGTGGAATTGTCTTCTGACCGGGAGAACAGCGGCGAAGCGTCCACCCCCCGGACCAAAAGTGCTCCTGTCAACTCGCCACGGCAGGATCCCGAGGTTAAGGAGCCGGGCTCGCGAGAACCGGCGTCGCCGAGTCGCCTCCCTTCCCGGCAACCCTCCCCTGGATCCCTGGTCGTGGGGAGGGGCGCCGGGATTATCCCCGTTCCCGGCTACCAACTCGCTCCTCAAGAACTGCTGGGGCGTGGCAAGGACCTGCGCCACTTCTCTCCTCGCGCCCACCCGGAGGAGCCAGGCTCGCGCGGTAAGTTTCCGGCATTGCTCTTCTGTTCCGTGGATTTTTGCTTTTCTGACCGTCTTTCAATCCTTCACCCAGAATTTCCCGGGCGGACGGAGGACGGCGAGTCCGTGGATCGACCTCCTTACTCGCCCCTCCCTTCTCCAAGCGCCCTGGACGCCTTCCTGGACTCCGAGGTGGGCAGCCCTGAACGCGCAAGACGGGAGCGGAAGGTTCTCAAGAAGCTGGTGCGCGAGCTCCACGACCTGCGGAAGGACAACAACAGGCTGCAGTGGGAGTGCTCGCGTCTCGCGGACGGTGCTGGAGTCAGCCTGGCGTTCGAGGAGGCGTCTTCCTTGGTGCTGATGGACGAAATCGACGAGAACCTGCGGGTGATAAACAGGAACATGGGGCGGCTTCGCGAACTTCATGCGCGGCGGCCTGCGACGGCGGGCCGGCGAGACCGGGGAGAATGAAACGGCTCTTCTGTCAGTCGGCCGGTACTCGCCCCCGCCCTCGCATGGTCCTCGCGCCCCTATTTGTATTTTTTCTTTTATTTATTCTGAATGGTCTACATGTAATAATCTTGGAACAACTTTTTAACTACTTTGTATATGTAGACGCTTTTTCAATATTTCGGCGAGTCTTTTCGAATTCCCCCTTCGGGGACCTGGCCAGCTCGCAAGGCTTGCGAGGAGAGGGTGGCGAGGTGGCGCGGCGAGACCGGACCGATCGGCCGACTCGCCCTCCCTCTTACCCTTCTTTACCTTCTTCTATAAATAGACCTTCTCACCTACCCCCGAGGCACGCCTTTATTGCTTTCGAATTTTTGCTTCGCTCCTGTCTTCCCGAGCTCGCGCTTTCCCTTTCCTCTGTGACCATGGTGAAGACCAACCCTGATGCGGACGGTCGGTCTAAGTGCGCCCAGCACTTCGTTGATCACTGCTTTTTCGAGGGGCACATCACAGAGGAGGAGCTCGTCGAGTTCACGGCGGCGTTCGTCCCCCCCGGCTTCCAGGCTCGCAGGCCCGCCGAGCATGAAGCCATCAACTCCTTCCCGGAGGGCGAGCTCGCCTTTCCCATCTCGCACTTCGAGGTGGGACTGCGCCTCCCCCTCTGGCCAGAAATCCGCCAGATCCTGAAGTACTACGGCGCGGTGCCCGCGCAGTTGAATTCCAACGCCATCGCTATGATGGTGGCGTTCGCCTGCTTCCTTCGCCGGGAGCGAATTGAGTTCAACCTCGCGGTATTCCGCAAGTTGTTCTCTTACAAGGCTACTCCCGACGGGGTCGCCTACTTCGGCGGGTCCTTCATCAAGGTTCGCGAGCTGGCGAACAAGAACCACAATTGGATGACCCGGCTCGTCTTCATCAAGGGCGAGCTCGGCAACATCCCCTTTCGCCCCCTGCAGAAGAGCGAGGACATATACCGTCCTCCTTCCCTGTCGGGTAGCGACGCCGACCTCCACAAGTTCTTCCTCCACAAGGACTTCGAGGTCGCCTTCCTCCGCCGCGGCCTCGACTTGCTTCAGCCCGTTCTCCCCGGCGAAGGTATACCTCGCTCAGCCCTCTCGCGAACTTTATCAAGGTGGATCTCATATGATTTTTCCCTCTCTCTTTTTTTGACTAAGTCTTTCTCTGCAGGGGAACGGGTTCTCCCGGAGCATCCGCCGTTCGCCGACCCGGGGATATTCTCGGACCCTCTGGAGCTGGCCCGGGCGGCGGCGCTGGCTTGTCGCGAGGAGCAACCGCGAGTCCAACCCTCCGGCAAGAAGCGCTCGGAGTCCGGGGGGTCGAGCTCGCGCCCCGATTCTTCGCTCCCCAAGAAGAAGAGGGCGAAGGTGGTCTCGCGCGGACGGCTGCACCTTCCCTCGTCTCCCGCCAAGTTCATGAGCTCGCCGGAGGCTCTGTCCGATGAGCCGCCCTTGAGCCCGCTGAAAGAAGCCTCCTCTCCCCGAAAGGGGAAGAAGAAGAGCGGGCCGTCCTCCGATTCTACCGGGGAGGACACCGTCCGCGAGCCCAGTCTGCCGAAGGATCACCCCAACTTCGGCAAGGGGTGCAAGAGCAAAGATGCGGCTGGCGAGCCCATCTTGAAGTGGGACGAGGGGGCTCACCGAGTTTCCGTCTCCACTCGCGCCCCCTCCTGGGGAGCTCGCCGGCCGCCCACCGCCCATGCCTTCGCTTTCGGCTTCGGCCTCTACAGCCGCGACAGCGCCGAGTCGTACAAGAAGCTGACCCCTAGTCAGCTCGGCTACGAGGGGATGCAGGCCCACCTGCGGGCCTTTGAGCTCCATCACATGATGGTCCGCCGCGGCTTCCAGCTCAGCAACGCCCTGCTGACTGCCGAGCAGGAGCGCGACCTGGCGAAGGAGAGCGCGGTCGACGCGGAAAGGCGGTTCGGCCTCGCGGACGCTCTACTCGCGAAGTCTGTCGGCGGCCTGGTAATCGCTGGATACCTCTATTCACCTTGCTTAAGATTATTCCTGCGCGTGTTCTGAACTTCTAGTCTTACAGGACGCCGAAGCCGCTAACGCGATGCGAGACGAGATGGCTCAGTTGCGGGCTCAGCTCGCTGAGCGGGAAGCCCAGCTCGCCGATCAGAAGACATATTCCCAGGAGCAGGAGGCTGTTGCCGCCCGGCTGGGGGCGGAGGTGGAGGAATTGAAAGAGAAGAATAAGGGGCTCCTGGGAGAGGTCCTTCGCCAAGCCGACGCTCTCCTTCCCCCGGGCGCCAGCGAGCCGGCCTTCCCCTTCAAGAGGCCCCGGGTGTTTGGCGAGGCTGACGTCGCGGAGCGGCTGCGAGTCAACTCCGTCGAGGCTGCCGAGTGTCTCCTACAGGCCATGAGGGGGACGGGGATCTTGGCGGAAGGCTGCGAGGAGGTCACCGTCCGGGAGCTCCTGCCAACCCTGTTCCCGCCCAGCCCGCTCAGCGAGAAGGAAGATAGCTTTGACTCGCTTTTTGCTGGGGTGAGGGAGAAGGACGCTCGGCTTGGTGACGAGGAGGACCGCCACTCGAGGGGGGAGGGCGAGAGTTAATTTTTGTTTTCTCTTCTCTGTTCTTTTTTGTACCCTGCCGAGGCGGGCCTTGTAAACCTGTAATGATAATTCAAAGATATTTTTGCACAATTTTGCTATCTTCTTTTCGAGCTTACTTGCGATGTTATACCCGCGCGCTAGGTAGAGCGACCTCGCCTGTAGAATGTTTTGAGTTAGGACCAGCACCCGCGGTGCTCGCGGCGAATCCCTAGGACGCGTGCTCACGCCATACCCTGCTCGCGCCTCACCTTCCCCTGCCATGTCTCGCCTTAGTTTTTCGATAATTCAGACAAGTGAAAACACGCTTGGGTCAAGATATTGCCGGCATCCGCCTTAGACATCAGGGCATGTCTTTCGCCGAGCTAGCTGGAGCGAGGCTAGGCTCGCTGGAGAGAGCCGCTCTCCTTCCCCTGAGTCTGGGACAGAACCAAGGTTTCTTTAGTAGCGAGCTGGAGAGAGAGGGGAGGGGGGGGGGTAGGATATTCCGAGCTCGCCGTCTTAACTGGCGAGCTCCCCCCCCCCCTGGTATTTTCCTCGGGCCAACTCCCAGTCTCAACTTCAGGGTTGTAGCGACGTCCATCGAGACTCGGCCGTGCCAGCTAGGTGGGAGCCTGGCAGGGGAGTGACGAGACCTAACCCCGGAGCGAGAAGGCTTAGAAACTTTTGCCTCTCCCGGGTGCTACCACCGGGCCAGTCAGCTAGGTGAGAGCCTGAGGGCGGGTGTTGAACATCCTCCGGGCTCAGCCCCAGGGTCATAACGATGTCCATCGAGACTCGGCCGTACCAGCTAGGTGGGAGCCTGGCAGGGGAGTGACGAGACCTAACCCCAGAGCGAGAAGACTTAGAAACTTTTGCCTCTCCCGGGTGCTACCACCGGGCCAGTCAGCTAGGTGAGAGCCTGAGGGCGGGTGTTGAACATCCTCCGGGCTCAGCCCCAGGGTCATAACGATGTCCATCGAGACTCGGCCGTACCAGCTAGGTGGGAGCCTGGCAGGGGAGTGACGAGACCTAACCCCAGAGCGAGAAGACTTAGAAACTTTTGCCTCTCCCGGGTGCTACCACCGGGCCAGTCAGCTAGGTGAGAGCCTGAGGGCGGGTGTTGAACATCCTCCGGGCTCAGCCCCAGGGTCATAACGATGTCCATCGAGACTCGGCCGTACCAGCTAGGTGGGAGCCTGGCAGGGGAGTGACGAGACCTAACCCCAGAGCGAGAAGACTTAGAAACTTTTGCCTCTCCCGGGTGCTACCACCGGGCCAGTCAGCTAGGTGAGAGCCTGAGGGCGGGTGTTGAACATCCTCCGGGCTCAGCCCCAGGGTCATAACGATGTCCATCGAGACTCGGCCGTACCAGCTAGGTGGGAGCCTGGCAGGGGAGTGACGAGACCTAACCCCAGAGCGAGAAGACTTAGAAACTTTTGCCTCTCCCGGGTGCTACCACCGGGCCAGTCAGCTAGGTGAGAGCCTGAGGGCGGGTGTTGAACATCCTCCGGGCTCAGCCCCAGGGTCATAACGATGTCCATCGAGACTCGGCCGTACCAGCTAGGTGAGAGCCTGGCAGGGGAGTGACGAGACCTAACCCCAGAGCGAGAAGACTTAGAAACTTTTGCCTCTCCCGGGTGCTACCACCGGGCCAGTCAGCTAGGTGAGAGCCTGAGGGCGGGTGTTGAACATCCTCCGGGCTCAGCCCCGGGGTCATAACGATGTCCATCGAGACTCGGCCGTACCAGCTAGGTGGGAGCCTGGCAGGGGAGTGACGAGACCTAACCCCAGAGCGAGAAGACTTAGAAACTTTTGCCTCTTGGGGGTTTAAGCTGCGAATCCCTTTACCTTCACTATTTTAACAGAGCGTGAAATACGGCAACGAGATTCTCTTTCGTTCTTAAAGCCAAGTCATTTACAATATTTTCAAGGGTAAAAACGTTTCAGATCGTCGCCACTCCAAGTGTGGCTGAGGGTGTCCCCTCTTACATCTTGGAGGCGATACCCCCCCGATTTCAAGGCCTCCTGCACAATGTAGGGGCCCTCCCAATTGGGGTGGAGTTTTCCCACAGCGGCTGATCTCCCTGCCGCATCCACTTTTTTCAAGACAAGGTCCCCCTCCACGAACTGCTTGACACGGACGTGCTTGTCGAAATACTTGGCCATCCTTCGCTTGGCCTCTTCCTGCCTGATGACGGACAAGTCGCGTAGTTCCTCCACCATATCAAGGGAGAGTCAGAGCTCCTCCTCATTCTCTGACCTCCATTCTTCCCTTCCGGCTCCTGCCTCGACGACCCGAGGCGTCTGGACCTCGAATTCGATAGGAAGAACGGCCTCGCAGCCGTGAGAGAGCTTGAAAGGAGTCTCCCCCGTGGCCGTATTGGGGGTGGTCCTTAATGCCCAAAGGACCGATGGAAGCTGCTCCACCCAGCTTCCCTTCAAGTTTTCCACTTTCTTCTTTAAGAGGTTCACGATGATTTTGTTGGCCGCTTCCACCTGCCCGTTGCTCCTGGGATGATGGACAGAAGCAAACCGAAGGTCAATCCCTAGCTGCTCGCAGAAACGAATGAACTCCGTGCTGGCGAACTGAGGTCCGTTGTCCGTGACAATAGCTTGTGGCAGCCCATGCCTGCAGATGATCTCCCCCCAGATGAAGTTCCTGACTACCTGAGAGGTTACCTTGGCTAGAGCCTTCACCTCCATCCACTTAGAAAAATAATCGATCATGACCAACAAAAACCTCCTCTGCCCGCTGGACTGAGGGAAAGGTCCTACAAGGTCCAGCCCCCATATGGCGAAGGGCCATGGTGCCATGATACTTCTTAACCTCTGAGCCGGCTGGAGCTGGAGCGGGGCATATAGTTGGCACTTATGACACTTTTTCGCGAATTCGACTGCATCCTGACCGAGGGTAGGCCAGAAGTACCCTTGCCTGACGACCCTCCCTTCCAGGGTCCGACTCCCCGAGTGACTCCCACATTCACCGGAATGGACTTCCTCCAAAATTTTGTGCACCTCTCTTTCGGCCACGCAACGGGCCAACATCCCTGAGAGGGTCTTGCGGTACAACTGTCCCTCACGTAGGAGGTAGTATGCCGCCTTGTGCTTGAGCCCTCTTCTATCCATCCCCTCCGGGTATTCTCCGGTGGACAAGAAGATGACGAAGGGATCCATCCATGAGGGATGCTGTTCCACTTCCATTAGCTCCCCCTCCTCGATGGAAGGTCGGAAGAGATCCGTAATGGTGCCTCCCATCCGGGGGCCGTGCTTTGCTAGCTGGTCGACGGGCTCATTTTCTCCTCTCGGCACGTGCTTGATTGAGAAGGTCTGGAAGGTCCCAATGACCCCCCTTACCTTCATCAAATAGAGCTGCAGGGTGGGCTCCCTTGCCTCAAACTCCCCCTTGATCTGGGAAGCCACCACCATGGAGTCAGTGAGGACCTCCACGTCGTGCACCCCCAAGTCTCTTGCCAGGCGCAGACCTGCGATTACAGCTTCGTATTCGGCTTGGTTGTTGGTGATAGGAAAGTGCACTACTACCGTCTGCTCGATCTTTATCCCCTGGGGACTTTCTAAGATGACCCCGACCCCTAAAGAATGCTTCCCCGAGGCACCGTCCACCCTGACTTTCCAGGGGAGAGGGCGAGTGAGTTCTTCCTCTGCCACCTCGACCACATAGTCAGCCAGGAAATCGGCCATGGCTTGGGCCTTGATCGAGAGGCGAGGTATGAAGGAGATGTCGAACTCGCTCAGCTCCACCGACCACTTGGCCAACCTGCCAGAATGCTCCACCCCCTCGAAGATGTTGCGGAGAGGGTGGTCAGTCACCACTCGGATCGAGTGTGCCTGGAAATAGGGCCGGAGCCTCCGGGCCGAGATGATGAGGGCGAAGGCCAGCTTCTCTAGGATGGGGTACCGGAGCTCGGCCTTCCTCAAGACCCGACTTACATAGTAGACGGGGAGTTGCCTCTTCCCCTCTTCCCGAACCAAAACCGAACTCAAGGCTTCAGCCCCGACCCCTAGATATAGGAATAAGTCCTCCCCCTCCTTGGGCCCTTGGAGCAGGGGGGCCTGAGTCAGCTGTTTCTTTAAAGCCTGGAATGCCTCCTCGCACTCCGAGGTCCATTCAAACCTTCGACCCCCTCTCAAGGTTTTAAAGAATGAGGAACACCTCTCCCCGGCCCGGGAGAGGAATCTACTCAACCCTGCCAACTTCCCTGTCAGTTGCTGTACTTCCTTGGTATTTTGCGGCGACCTTAGTTCCAGGATTGCCCTCACCTTGTCGGGGTTAGGTTCTACCCTAGAGGGGGTGAGAAGGTGCCCTAGGAACTTTCCCCGGCTTGCCCCGAAGACACACTTCAAGGGGTTCAGCCTCATCTTAAACTTGCGGAGAGTGGCGAAAGTCTCTTCCAAGTCCTGGATGTGGGAGTCGACATCCAAGCTCTTGACCATGAGATCATCCACATACACTTCGAGGTTCCTCCCCTTCTGCTCTCGGAAGACCCTATCCATCATTTTTTGGTAGGTAGCCCCTGCATTCTTTAGCCCGAAGGGCATCATCTCGTAACAATAACACCCATCTCCCGTGATGAACGAGACATCTTTGACGTCAGGGGGGTGCATCCTGATTTGGTGATAACCTGAAAAAGCATCTAAAAAACTCATTACAGGGAAACCGACGGCTGAGTCAACCAGCGCGTCGATCCGAGGCAGAGGATAACAATCTTTCGGGCATGATTTATTAAGAAGAGAAAAGTCGATACACATCCTCCACCGGCCGTCTCCTTTTTTAACCATTACAACGTTGGAGACCCAGCCGGGGTATTGGATTTCAGATATGAAGCCAGCCTCGAGGAGCTTGGCGACTTCCTCTCTGATTGGCTCGGCGAGCTTGTCCGTGATGGACCTCTTTTTCTGCTGGATGGGGGGAGCCTCCGGGTCCAGGTTGAGGCGGTGGCAGGCCACGTCGGGGTCGATCCCTGGCATCTCCGCGGCGCTCCAGGCGAAGATATCCACGTTCCTCTGGATGCACTCCAGCATCCTGCCTTGAGCTTCCGGGGTCAGACCTCCGCTGACGCGGACCTTCTCCACCCTTCCTCCAATGGTGTGGACCTCCATCTCCTCCACCTCTTCCGCCGCCTCCAGGCGGGACTGCTCCTCCCATTCCCTGGTACCTCCCCCTCCGGGGGCGAGGGCCTCTTCCTCAGCCTCTTCGACGGCCATGGACTCGGCCGACCCCCGAGTCTCTTCCGCGACCTCCTTCCGAGCGCGGCACTCCACCTCCATCTCTTCGTCAGCTTCCTGCCCCTCCTCCTCCAGCCTCCGTCCCATCTCCTCGGCCCCCTCCAGCCAAGAGATGGAGTTTACCGCCGAGACGTAGCACTCCCTTGCCTCCTTGGGGTCTCCTCGGACCCGGATCTGGACCCCCTCGACGTTGAGCTTGAGGCACTGGTGGAAGGACGAGGGGACGCAGCGGAAGGCGCTGATGAGGGGTCTCCCGAAGATGGCGCTGTAACTGCTAGGGGCGTCCACGATAACAAACTTGCAGTTGCGCGACTGCCCCCCTAGAGTGACATGGAGTCCCACTCCTCCCTCGACTTCTTTCCTCTCCCCTGAAAAGCCGAACAGAGGCCCGTCCGAGGCCAACACCCTCCTGGCCTCCACCTTCATCGCATCAAACGCCTTCTTAAAGATGACGTTGACCGAACTCCCATTGTCCACGAGGATCCGGGAGACAGTGAAATCCTCGATGGCTGTCTGGATAACCAGCGCATCGCAGAAGGGGTCCTCGTGACCCGGCAAATCCTCTCTGGAGAAGGTGATCTTCTCCTCCGGGGGAGGGGATTGGGATGTGGAGCCAACGCTCCTCCGGTACATGGTGTGGAGGCTTGACTTGCGGGAAGCCTCGATCCCGGCCCCCCCGTGGATCGCTCTGATCCTTCCTCGGGTGCCCACATCAACCCGGTCTTCGCACCGATCCCCCTCCTCCCGGGGCCGGATCTCCTCTATCCGAACTTCCTGCTGCTGTTGCTGCTCTCTTCTCCCTCTCATCTCGAGGAACTCCGGACACGTGGATGTGAGGTGCCCCTCTTCCTGATGAAAGTCGCAATAGGGCAGGTCCACCCTGACCTCCCTCCTTCTCCTCGGCTGTCCTCTCCTCCTTCCCCTCATGGCAATTGCCATTGCCTCCTCCTGGTCGGGGAGAGGGGGTCTCTGACCCTGCCTACCCCCCTGAGGGTTGTACTGCCCTCGGCCACCCTGGCGGTTATCTCCTCCCTGATAACCCCTTCGTGGTGCCTGGTCTTGCCATTCGGGCCTCCACCCCAAACGGTGGGTCTGCTCCGGACGCACCCACCTGGGTTGCGGCTGCTGCTGCGGCTGCTCCCTCTGCCGAGGTTCAGCCCTCCTCTCCTCCTGAATTCGGCCACCCCTTGGCCTTTCCTCTTCCACGGCCCACTTGGCCAACCTTCGCGCGAACTCTGGATGCGCTGCCTCCATTTCGGCCTCCCTGGCCGCCCTCTCTAGAAGTGCCTCAAAAGACACTGGAGGTGACCTCTTCAGCTCCATGGCGAAGAACCCGGACTGGAGACCCAGGGTGAAGGCCACCATCATGGTGTGCCCTGGCATCTCCTGAACTTGGGACAGTTCCTCTTGGAACCTGTCCAGGTAGCTCCCCAGGGTCTCTCCTACCCTCTGCTTGATGCGGAACAAAGACTCCGCCTCCCTCTTCCTCTTCTTTGAAGTGGTGAACCTCAGCATGAAACCCCGTCGCAGATCCTCAAAGCAGTAAATGGACCCGGTCGGGAGTTGGTGGAACCACTCTCTCGCCTTTTCCCTGAGGGTGATGGCGAAGAGCCGGCACTTGAAGCCGTCTGACATCTGTCGAATGGAGACCATGTCCTCGAACCACTGGATGTGGTGGACCGGGTCTCCTCTCCCGGAGTAGTAAGTCATCTCCGGCTCGCGAAACCCCTCGGGAACGGGGGCTGAAGAAACGAACTCGCTGAAAGGGCTCCCCCCTCAGCCGGGCGAGTCGGGAACTCCCTCCCTGCCGTCTCGCCGAAGTGGTACTCGGCGGCCGAGCCGGGGAATAGAACTCGCCCCTGGAACTCGCGCTCGCCCCTCTCGGCGGGCTCCTTCCCTGGTCGCCTGAGCGGCGCGTCGTCGCCGAGTGCGGGAACGGCGACCACCGGGACAGCCGGCGTCGCACTCTCAGCTCGCATGCCGAGAGCGGTCCTGACGAGCCCGAGGATCTCCTCCCTAAGCTCCGCCGGCATGCTCGCCGCTGGGGGTGGGGGAGGGGGTGGCGAGTTGCCCCTGCCTGATCCTTGTCCTTCTTCCCCGGTCATCGAACCTGCAGAAGATTTTCTCTGCTGACCACTGTCCACGCTCACCGCACCAAAATGTTGAAACCGGAAAACCGGTCTCTTGTGGAGTTCGACCCTTGGGGAAGGGGTGGCCGCGCACCTACTTCACTCCTGCAAGAAAACGACAAAGGAAAGAAGAAACAAGGACTAGACCAAGGGCCCGGCGTGGAGGTCCCACCACAAACCCGGAAGATCTCAGAGCGCTTCCCCTCCTTAGCCAAATGCCGGGCTAAGGTACCTCAGAAAGCGCTAGTAGGCCAGAGAATTAGTAAGCGTGTCCTCTGAGGTACCCCTTGGGTCCTATTTATAGGAAAAGATGGCCTGCCAATATACAACCTTCACTGTTTTCGAGGACTACAGGCAAACCAAAAGGGGCCACACAGTAAAAGTGTGCCATGGCCAAGATGCGAGCTGGACCTGAGGGGGCACTCGCTCGGCAGGGGGCCCGACTCGCCTCGCCCTGGGCCTAGGCGGGCACGGGCTCGGCGGACTGTGCTCGGCTAGTGCTGGGCTCGGCACGACGATCGCCGAGCTCGGACTCGGCACGGAGATCGTCGAGCTTGGCTCGACTATCGTCGAGCCCTGTCTCCGCACCCGAGCTTGGTCTCGGCAAGCTGGGCTTCGTTCGACCATCGCCGAGCTTAGCTCGACTATTGCCGAGCTCGGACTCGGCAAGCTGGGTCCAAGTTGATCTGAGCCGGCCGGTTCAACCCCTGTCGACCACTCGCAGGATACGGGGTTGTACACCATAGGCGAGACCTTCATCCGAGTAGCCAGCAGGGAGTGCCTCTACTTGCACTGCTCCAACACTTTCCTCCCACATTATCTTTTTATGAACTTTCCTTATTTGTTGACTAGTATAGATGTTTCTTTAAGAGATCTCACCGCTCACTCTACCACCGAGCTTACCCACAAGCCTGTCAGGTTGATGAGAGCCTGGAAAACGGGTCTTATCGGGGCCTTGCCATTCATCCTGCCACCGAGTGAGCCGACAGTCCTGCCAGCTTGATGAAAGCCTGGTCAGCGGGTCATATCGGGGCCTTGCCATTCATATTGCCACCAAGTGAGCCTACAGACCTGCCAGCTTGATGAGAGCCTGGTTAGCGGGTCTTCTCGGGGCCTTGCCATTCATCCTGCCATCGAGTGAGCCTACAGTCCTGCCAGCTTGATGAGAGCTTAGTAAACGGGTCATCGCAGGGCCATGCCATTCATCCTGCTATCGAGTGAGCCTACAGTCCTGCCAGATTGATGAGAGCCTGGTAGGCGGGGCTTCTCGGGGCCTTGCCATTCAACCTGCCACCAAGTGTGCCTACAGACCTGCCAGCTTGATAAGTGCCTGGTTAGCGGGTCTTCTCGGGGCCTAGCCATTCATCCTGCAACTAAGTGAGCCTATAGTCCTGTCTACTTGATGAGAGCATGGTCAGCCGGTCTTCTCGGGGCCTTGCCATTCAACCTGCCACCGAGTGAGCCTATAGTCCTACCAGCTTGATGAGAGTCTGGTAAGCGAGTCTTCTCAAGGCCTTGCCATTCAACCTGCCATTGAGTAAGCCTACAGTCCTGCCAGCTTGATGAGATCCTGGTAAACGGGTTGTAACACCCCAAAAAGGCCCCAAAAAGACTCAACATGAAGTTTGAGTAGCAGGCTGGTTTACACGGCCTGGGACACGGGCGTGTCCCAGGGCGTGTCGGGTGTACACGGCCTGGGACACGGGCGTGTCCCAGGGCGTGTTCGAATTATTTCTCGAAATTGGCCTATTCAAGTCAGAGCCGGACACGGCCTTGAACAAGGCCTTGAACACGGGCGTGTCAGGCTGGACACGGGCGTGTCAGCTGCCGTGTTCCGACCCGTGTACTGGTTGCAGCTCGATGAAGCAGGAGACACGGGCGTGTCTCAAGTTCGATACGGGCGTGTCAGGTGCGACACGGGCGTGTCGATGACCCATGTTGTTCAGTCGGTTCAAACTGTGTGTGCCGCTTAAAGGGTACACGGCCTGTGACACGGGCGTGTCACAGGCCGTGTCGGCCAAAAATTGGGTTTTTGGGAAAATCTTGGACGTTCAGTTTTCTCTCTTTTGATCCAAAGGCTCAGGTGGTTTCCTGGCTGGATTAAATCGTGAGAGAAGAATGAAGAAGTCATTCTTCATTTGGCTTAAGGAAGAGAGAAAGAGAGAGGAAGAGAAGAAGAAGGAGGAGGAGAGCAAGCCACCGGCGGAGCTCCCGTGGTCCGATTCGTGATCCGAAGCCGGCGTTGTGAAGGCAAGGCTGCTGCGGTTCTTTCTCACCGGCTAGTTTTCAATGGCACCGAAGAGATCGACAAGGGTAACGATCTCCCTCCTTGGACATGTGAAGTCCTTCTTTTCTGCATTGCATAGGGAAAACCCTTCCCCGCGAGTGTGCGGTGGGTTGTGGTGTCCCTTGGGGTAGATATGTGAAGTCCCCCTTGTTAGAGGCTGGAATTGGAGTACGGCTCTAGGCATGCTGTGTGAAGCCCATCTGGATGTAGTCTGGATTGGTGATGCTTGTTTGCATATCGGAGAAGGCTCCGTGATAATGGCTTGTGATGCCTATGGCTTGTGATGCCTTGTTCCTACCTGTTGCTTGGTGCGGCAGGAAGTACTGGACGATGTCCAGGAAATGAAGAGGGTTGGATGCAACTCTTGTGGCCGTGCGTTGCCACTTTGTGAATGGTTGAGCCGTTGGGCTGCAACTCGATAAAAAGGCAGATTGCCGAACAGGAAAGGTGAAACCGACCCGCGCCTATAAATAGCCATGGATACTTCCGTATTCGAGGTGGCACGGCGACTTGAGCAACGGGGGGTGGCTGATCCGTACCTGCGTTAGGTCCGTCCGACTTGGAAGCCTGGTTATAGGTTTTGTTGGAGCGCCTAATGAGAGTCTTAGGCCCGCGCGCTGGAAAGACTAGAATGCTCAAATACCGTGTAGACGGTGGTGTTGACCCTGGTATTCCGGTACACCGAGAATGTGCCCTGAGTGCACGGACCGTCGGGCCGTGTGGCCGATGGTTGTGATGGCTTGAATGTGCCTGCGCGCACATAGTTGCTATTTGATGATGCCATGCTTGCAGGGAAAGAATGCTCATGCCCCGAGAAAGGGGTAGGATTGTTATAATTGGGTCAGCTGAATGCTGACCGTTGCATTGTTTGCCACCGGTTGGGTGGATTGTTCCCGTGCAGGTGCTGGAGAGCCAAGTGGTAAATGATGGGCTGAAGCCCTACTGCAGTTGCTGCTGCTGCTGCGGCTAGCCCTTGAAGGCTAAGCGAATGGCTTTGTTTTGTTTTCTTTTATACTCATGTATGGCCGGCCTGCGTGCCGAGGTTTGTAAAACATGTTGTATGTAAAGAGGAACTGTAAGGCCTTAAGGCCAAACTCTTGGATTTATGTACATTCCATAGGATCTATATAAAGGTGGTTTTATATATTGGACATTCCGGTTGAGAGTTCAAAGTTGTAACTTAAAGCTTCTGCTAGAATGCTCTGAGTTAGGATTCGTATTTGGTTTGGTATTATCCTGTGACCTCACCGTCTATTTGTGGCATATAGTGTGGGGCCCCGGCCGGACCTTCTACTATACGTCATTTAACGGATGGGGTCGTTACATTTTGGTATCAGCTTTTCTCGGTCTTCCTCTTTCGAATTCGTGGTCGAATTCTTTTGTGGGGTGGCGAGCACGTGTTTGTGCGACCTGCTGTAACGCTAATGAACTCTGGAATGTCCATTAAGGAATGTACAAAATCTTGTTTAAGGAATCTGCGCGTTCCTTTTTGTGTTGTTTTGCTTGCATACGTTCGCTAATGTGTGTCTTGTCCACCTATAGGTGACACGTAGTGGTGCTGGGCAGTCTGAGCCCCAGCGCTCTGATGAGAGTGCGGCACCAGCTGAGGTGCCCACACCTCCTCCATCTGCGGAAACTGTTCGTTTAGTGGCTGAGGCGCTATTTGCCATGATTCAGCCGACCGGGCAAGCGCAGCCGGCAGTAGTGCCAGTTCGTGTTGATGTAAGACCCGAGCCGGTTGAGGCTGTAGATCCACGAGCAGCTGACCGACAGTTGAAGCAATTCATGAGCTTCAGTCCTCCTACGTTTGCGGGAATGGGATCCCCAACACAGGCAGAAGATTGGTTATCGCGTGTCAAGAGGATAATGACAGCGATCAGGGCGGAGGAAACTCTCAAGGTCACCTTAGCCACCTTCATGCTTGAAGGGGAGGCGCGGTTGTGGTGGGACGAGGTTGAGCTACACCATTTGGCGGGCAGGCAATTAACACAAGTGTCGATTGAGGAGTTCTCTCGATTATTTCTGGCGAAACATGTCCCAGCGACGCAACGCATTGCTATGGAAAATGAGTTCCAACGGTTAAAGCAAGGGGAAGATAGTGTGGATATCTACTTGCACGAGTTTACCAGGTTGGGACGATATGCGGGAACAATCTTCGCGGATGACCAAAGGAAAACGAATCGGTTCTATGAAGGATTGCGGGATGAGTTGAGATTCCTGCTTTCGAGTTCTGTGAGCCAAGGGTTTCAGGCGTTGGTTGATACTGCGTGCGCGTTGGAGAAGGACATGAGGCGAGTGCAAGGGAATAAGGGCTTGGTGGTGTCTAAGCCAGAGTTTCAAGCACCTCGCCCAAGCAAATCGTTTTACCAGAAGAAAGGGGGCAAGAGGTCCAAGCCATCTGGGCAAGTGACTACGACCGTTGTGTCGGGAGCGACATCAAGGCCGGATGCTCGTACATGCTATAACTGTGGCCGAGTGGGGCATATTGCTCGTGACTGTCGGGTTGTGCAGCCCAAAGGGGACAAGAAGACGGGTGCGTCTTATGCTGAGAAGGGCAAAGCGGTGGTGGATTCCTCTGCTTCCCAGGCGCAGCCCCGAATCTATCAACTTGGCCAACAGGAAGCGATTAAGCAAAGTGACGTCGTCACAGGTACGTGTTGATTTAGTTTACTTGCTGTGCTTTTGGCTTTGGTTATGTTTAGCTTGTGCATGTGTGTGTGCTGCAGGCTTTGTCCTGATTCGGAATAATTTAGCGAGAGCCCTGTTTGATACGGGTGCTTCGCATTCTTTTCTGTCTGAGAATTTCGTATCTCGAATTGGGGTACCAAGTCATGTGACGGTGGATAGTAAAAGGGTGCTATTGCCGAATGGCTGTGTAATGCTTGCGGATAGGGCTTGCGATGTGGATGTGCAAATAGGAAGTCGGGATTTCGGTTTGAGTGCAGCTGTGCTACCGTTATCGGAGTTTGATGTGATCTTTGGTATGGACTGGCTCTCGGAGCAGCGTGCCTTTATTGATTGCAACTCCAAAGAGATTACACTGGGCCAGAATACCGGGCTTGTGACGAAGTTCGCTGGTATGCGAGGAGTTGGCGGGACTCTGTTGTCTGCACTCCAAGTCGTCAATGCTGTTCGGAAGGGCGCGGAGTTATTCTTCA
The DNA here is from genome assembly GCA_039513925.1 of Platanthera zijinensis. NCBI lineage: Eukaryota > Viridiplantae > Streptophyta > Magnoliopsida > Asparagales > Orchidaceae > Platanthera > Platanthera zijinensis. The sequence goes on from CM077084.1 coordinate 178,681,847, forward strand.
CGCTAATTCAGGCTGTTGAGCCAAAGGCTAGTGTCGGTGAAGTGCCAGTTGTGTCAGAGTTTGCCGACGTGTTTCCCAAAGATCTTCCTGGGTTACCACCCCAGCGGGAGATTGACTTCTCTATTGAGTTGGTGCCAGGTGCGAAACCTGTGGCCCGCTCTCCATATCGCGTCGCGCCAAAAGAGATGGCTGAGTTGAAAGTCCAACTGCAAGAGTTGTTGGAGCAGGGATATATACGCCCAAGTATGTCACCTTGGAGCGCGCCTGTTCTCTTTGTGAAAAAGAAAGACGGTAGCTTACGGTTGTGTATTGACTACCGCGAGTTGAATAAGCTGACGGAGAAAAACAAATATCCGATTCCGAGGATTGATGACCTCTTTGATCAGCTGGCAGGATCAACGGTCTATTCCAAGTTGGATTTGAAATCGGGATATTATCAGCTAAGGATTCGGGAAGGTGACATTCCCAAGACGGCGTTTGGAACACGCTACGGTCATTATGAGTTCACGGTAATGCCGTTTGGCCTATGTAATGCGCCTTCGGTATTTATGGACCTAATGCATCGAACGTTCCGAGAGTATTTGGATTTGTTTGTTATTGTGTTTATCGATGACATATTAGTATACTCTCAGTCGGAAGAGGATCACGCAAACCATTTGCGGTTGGTCTTGCATACCCTGCGGAGGAATAAGCTTTTTGCCAAGTTCTCAAAGTGTGAGTTCTGGCTCTCTTCAGTAGTCTTTTTAGGCCATGTGGTAAGCGGAGAGGGTATTGCGGTGGATCCGTTGAAGATAAGTGCCATCCGAAATTGGCCAGTGATGTCTTCAGTGGCCGAGGTCAGGAGCTTCCTTGGACTTGCGGGCTACTATAGACGGTTTGTGGAAAACTTCTCACGGATTGCTTTACCTCTGACCACGCTGACGAGGAAAGATCAAAAGTTCATTTGGACGCCGGAGTGCGGGCGAGCTTTTGAAGACTTGAAGAGTCGTTTGACTACGGCGCCTGTGTTGACATCGCCATGTGGTACCGATGGGTATGAGATCTATAGTGATGCATCTGGGAGCGGCTTAGGCTGCGTTCTTCTGCAATTTGGTAAAGTGATTGCTTATGGCTCGCGTCAGTTGAAAGTGCATGAGCGGAATTACCCCGTCCATGATTTGGAGTTGGCGGCGGTAATCTTTGCGCTCAAGTTGTGGCGGCACTATCTATATGGCGTGAAAGTGGATATCTATACGGATCACAAGAGCCTAAAGTATTTGTTGGATCAGAAGGATCTGAATATGCGACAACGAAGATGGATGGAGTTCCTCGGGGACTACACCTTCGAGATTCACTATACTCCCGGGAAGGGAAATGTGGTCGCTGATGCTTTGAGTCGAAAGACTCCGGTACGGGCAAGCTGGTTGCAGAGGCATGATCAGCGTTTGATCCAGGAATTGGAAGCAATGGAGATATCGTGTGTTGACAAGGGTGCGTCAACCGATGCATGCTTGAACTGGACGGAGGTGCAGTATGACCTTACGGACAGAGTTCGGCGAGCAACGGAGCTTGATGAAAGTCTCCAGCGCTATGCTAAAGATGGGCCAGATGACCAATTCTCTTGGGATAACGGGTTGTTACGGAGAAATGGTCGAGTGTGCGTCCCAAGTGTGGGTAAATTGAGGGAAGAGTTGATGTACGAAGCGCACTTTGCAAAGTACTCAGTTCACCCAGGGAGCACAAAGATGTACAGGGATATGAAAAAGCTGTTCTGGTGGCACGGACTAAGGAAAGATGTCGCACGTTATGTGGCTGAATGCACTACCTGTGCGTTGGTGAAAGCAGAATGCCAGAAGCCTGGCGGTTTCCTAAAGTCGTTACCTATTCCGGAGTGGAAGTTCGATGATATTTCGATGGATTTCGTGCAAGGGTTGCCGAGATCTCAACGCGGTCATGATTCAATCTGGGTGATTGTGGACCGGTTGACGAAAGTGGCGCACTTCCTTCCAAACAGAAGAGACGATTCAGTGGAAACCTTGGCCAAGCTGTATGTGGAGCAGGTTGTTCGACTGCACGGTGTTCCTCGGAGCATCGTTAGTGACCGTGATGGGCGGTTCACATCGAATGATTGGCGGCTCGTTCATCAAATGTTGGGTACAAAGTTAGCGTTTAGTATGGCCTTTCATCCCCAAACGGATGACCAGACTGAACGAACCAACAGGACGATGGAGGATATGCTCCGCATGTGCGCCCTAGACTTTGGTAAGAGATGGGAAGATTATATATTTCTCATCGAATTTGCCTATAACAATAGCTACCAAGCGAGTATTGGTATGGCACCATTCGAAGCGTTGTATGGTCGGAAATGCCGTACACCGTTAGCTTGGGCAGAAGCAGGCGAATCTAAGCTGAATGGGAAAAAGGAAGTCGAAGAAGCTACTTCGCTCATACGCTCTATTCGGGAGAGGCTATTGATAGCCCAAGATCGTCAAGCAAAGTACTACAATGCCAAGCACCGGAACGTGGAGTTTGCGGTGGGTGATTGGGTATATTTGAAGATCAAACCCTTCAAAGGTGTGTCCAGGATTCGGCGTTTGAAAAAGCTAAGTCCGAGGTATCTTGGTCCGTTTGAAGTGGTGGAGCGAGTTGGGGAAGCTGCTTATCGACTAGCACTTTCAGCGGACTTGGGTGGATTACATGATGTATTTCACATCTCAGTCCTTCGTAAGGCGGTAAAGGATCCAGCTCAAGTGGTGGAGAATGATCGGGTACCGGTCGAGTATGGGCTAACGACGAGGGTTAGACCCATTCGGATCGAGGATCGAGCCGAGAAACAGTTGCGGAACAAAGTGATCGGGATGGTCAAGGTCCGTTGGGACAATTGTGGCCGTGAAGAGCTAACATGGGAGCGAGAGCAGACCATGCGAGCTGAGTTTCCCGAGTTATTTGTATAAACTGTAGACCGTGTACTTTTTGTTATAACAGAGTTATAGCATTGCTGGTTTTGTTTCCTTACCGTGCAAATTTCGGGACGAAATTTTGTTAAGGGGAGGAGGGTTGTAACACCCCAAAAAGGCCCCAAAAAGACTCAACATGAAGTTTGAGTAGCAGGCTGGTTTACACGGCCTGGGACACGGGCGTGTCCCAGGGCGTGTCGGGTGTACACGGCCTGGGACACGGGCGTGTCCCAGGGCGTGTTCGAATTATTTCTCGAAATTGGCCTATTCAAGTCAGAGCCGGACACGGCCTTGAACACGGCCTTGAACACGGGCGTGTCAGGCTGGACACGGGCGTGTCAGCTGCCGTGTTCCGACCCGTGTACTGGTTGCAGCTCGATGAAGCAGGAGACACGGGCGTGTCTCAAGTTCGACACGAGCGTGTCAGGTGCGATACGGGCGTGTCGATGACCCGTGTTGTTCAGTCGGTTCAAACTGTGTGTGCCGCTTAAAGGGTACACGGCCTGTGACACGGGCGTGTCACAGGCCGTGTCGGCCAAAAATTGGGTTTTTGGGAAAATCTTGGCCGTTCAGTTTTCTCTCTTTTGATCCAAGGGCTCAGGTGGTTTCCTGGCTGGATTAAATCGTGAGAGAAGAATGAAGAAGTCATTCTTCATTTGGCTTAAGGAAGAGAGAAAGAGAGAGGAAGAGAAGAAGAAGGAGGAGGAGAGCAAGCCACCGGCGGAGCTCCCGTGGTCCGATTCGTGATCCGAAGCCGGCGTTGTGAAGGCAAGGCTGCTGCGGTTCTTTCTCACCGGCTAGTTTTCAATGGCACCGAAGAGATCGACAAGGGTAACGATCTCCCTCCTTGGACATGTGAAGTCCTTCTTTTCTGCATTGCATAGGGAAAACCCTTCCCCGCGAGTGTGCGGTGGGTTGTGGTGTCCCTTGGGGTAGATATGTGAAGTCCCCCTTGTTAGAGGCCGGAATTGGAGTACGGCTCTAGGCATGCTGTGTGAAGCCCATCTGGATGTAGTCTGGATTGGTGATGCTTGTTTGCATATCGGAGAAGGCTCCGTGATAATGGCTTGTGATGCCTATGGCTTGTGATGCCTTGTTCCTACCTGTTGCTTGGTGCGGCAGGAAGTACTGGACGATGTCCAGGAAATGAAGAGGGTTGGATGCAACTCTTGTGGCCGTGCGTTGCCACTTTGTGAATGGTTGAGCCGTTGGGCTGCAACTCGATAAAAAGGCAGATTGCCAGAACAGGAAAGGTGAAACCGACCCGCGCCTATAAATAGCCATGGATACTTCCGTATTCGAGGTGGCACGACGACTTGAGCAACGGGGGGTGGCTGATCCGTACCTACGTTAGGTCCGTCCGACTTGGAAGCCTGGTTATAAGTTTTGTTGGAGCGCCTAATGAGAGTCTTAGGCCCGCGCGCCGGAAAGACTAGAATGCTCAAATACCGTGTAGACGGTGGTGTTGACCCTGGTATTCCGGTACACCGAGAATGTGCCCTGAGTGCACGGACCGTCGGGCCGTGTGGCCGATGGTTGTGATGGCTTGAATGTGCCTGCGCGCACATAGTTGCTATTTGATGATGCCATGCTTGCAGGGAAAGAATGCTCATGCCCCGAGAAAGGGGTAGGATTGTTATAATTGGGTCAGCTGAATGCTGACCGTTGCATTGTTTGCCATCGGTTGGGTGGATTGTTCCCGTGCAGGTGCTGGAGAGCCAGGTGGTAAATGATGGGCTGAAGCCCTAATGCTGTTGCTGCTGCTGCTGCGGCTAGCCCTTGAAGGCTAAGCGAATGGCTTTGTTTTGTTTTCTTTTATACTCATGTATGGCCGGCCTGCGCGCCGAGGTTTGTAAAACATGTTGTATGTAAAGAGGAACTGTAAGGCCTTAAGGCCAAACTCTTGGATTTATGTACATTCCATAGGATCTATATAAAGGTGGTTTTATATATTGGACATTCCGGTTGAGAGTTCAAAGTTGTAACTTAAAGCTTCCGCTAGAATGCTCTGAGTTAGGATTCGTATTTGGTTTGGTATTATCCTGTGACCTCACCGTCTGTTTGTGGCATATAGTGTGGGGCCCCGGCCGGACCTTCTACTATACGTCATTTAACGGATGGGGTCGTTACACGGGTCTTCTCTAGGCCTTGCCATTCAACCTGCCACCGAGTGAGCCTACAGTCCTGCCAGCTTTATGAGAGCCTGGTTAGTGGGTCTTCTCGGGTCCTTGCAATTCAACCTGCCACTGAGTGAGCCTACAGTCTTGCCAGCTTGATGAGAGCTTGGTCAACGGGACTTCTCGGGGCCTTACCATTCAACCTGCCACCAAGTGAGCCTACAGTCCTGCCAGCTTAATGAGAGCCTTGTCAGCAGGTCTTCTCGGGACCTTGATATTCATCTTGCAACTGAGTGAGCCTACAGTCCTGCTAGCTTGATGAGAGCCTTGTCAATGTGTCTTCTCGGGGCCTAGCCATTCATCTGTTGTAATCTCATTTCATGGAAAAAACACCTGGAATTTCATTATATCAGGAAATCGTAACAAATTAACAAGTATTGAAAAAGATAAAATGTCAAGGGTAGAATCTCTTCAGGTCATCACCGCTTCGGGCGCGATCGAGGGGTACCCCGTCCACATCCTGGAGGTGTTACCCTCCTAACTTTAGGACCTCCCTCACTACAAAGGGTCCCTCCCAATTGGAGTTAAGCTTTCCTACTAAGGCTCCTCTGCTCGCTGCATCCACTTTTTTGAAGACCAAGTCACCCATCTGGAACTGTCTAATCCTAATATGTTTATCAAAATATTTTTCCATTTGGCGCTTGACTTCTTCTTGCCTGATTGATGTTAATTCCCTGAGCTCCTCCACCAGGTCAAGAGAGAGCTTCTGCTCTTCCTCGTTCTCTGCTCGCCATCTTTCTTCTCCTTTTTTTGTAGCAGCCACCCTGGGAGATTCAATTTCGAACTCTATAGGTATAATGGCCTCCGAGCCATGGGAGAGCTTGAAGGTAGTCTCTCCCCTGGCTCTGTTTGACGTGGTCCTCAAAGCCCAGAGAATGGAAGGGAGCTGCTCTACCCAACTTCCCCTTAAGTTATCCACCTTCTTTTTCAAATGATTCAGATAACCTTATTCGCCGCTTCCACCTGCCCGTTGCTTCGAGGATGATGAACTGAGGCGAAGAGGAGGTCTATGCCCAGCTGGACAAAGAAGTCTACGAATTCTTTGATAGCGAACTGTGGTCCACTATCCGTGATTATGGCCAATAGGAGCCCATGCCGATAGATGATCTCCCCCCATATGAAACTTTTGACCACTTATGACGTCACCTTAGCCAACGCCTTTACCTCTAACAACTTTGAAAAGTAATACACCATGACTAGCAGGAACTTCCTTTGGCCACTGGCTTGGGGGAACGGTCCCACCAAATCTAGCCCCCATATTACAAAGGGCCAGGGGCCGTGATTATGCGTAACCTTTGGGCAGGTAGGAGTTGAAGGGGGCGAACACCTGGCACTTTCTACATCTTTTTGCAAATTCTTCAGCATCCTTCCTAAGCGTAGGCTAGAAGTAGCCATGCCTCAACACCCTTCCTTCTAAGGTCCGCCTTCCCGAGTGGCTCCCACATTATCCTGAGTGAATTTCTTCTAGAACTCTTGAGGTCTCTCTCTAAGATACACACCGAGCCAGCAGGCCCGATAGTGTCTTTTGGTATAATGTCCCCTCCTTCAGCAGGTAGTATGCTGATTTATACCTGATCCATTTCTTATCGAGGTCTCTCTCGGGAAGATGTCCCAAGGTCAAAAAGGTGATGAATGGATCCATCCAAGACCCTTGCTTGTCAACTTCCATCAATTCTCCCTCTTTTATGGAGGGCCTGAAGAGCTCCATCACGGTTCCTCTAGCTCGAGGGCCGTGCTTGGCGAGCAGGTCAGCCTGAGCACTTTCTTCTCTTGGAACGTGTTGAATGGAAAAGCTGCAAGAACTGCCCGATGACACCCTTCACCTTCATTAGATACAATTGGAGGGTAGGCTACTTTGCTTCAAAATCTCCATTGATGTGTCCTGCGACCACCATAGAATCTGTGGAGACCTTGATATCTTGTATTTCGAGCCCTCGAGCTAGCTTAATCCCTGCGATAATGGCTTCGTACTCCGCCTGGTTGTTAGTGATGGTGAAGTGAATCTTCAGGGCATATTCAATTCTTGTCCCCTCAGGACTTACTAGGATCATCCCTTGTCCAAAAAAACTTTTTCCAGAGGCTCCATCCACTAGCATCTCCCAGGATGCTAGAAGAGGTGCCTCAGCTTCTCCGACCTCGACCATATAGTCCGCCAAGAAATCTGCCACCGTTTGGGCCTTGATAGCTACCCGAGAAGTAAAATTGAGATCGAACTCACTGAGCTCTATCTACCACTTGGCCAACCTCCCCGAATGCTCCACCCTCCCAGTATGCGGCGGAGAGGATGATCCGTCACGACCTGGATTGAGTGGGCCTTAAAGTATGGCCTGAGCTTCCTGGCTGAGATGATGAGAGCGAAGGCCAATTTTTCAAGGATGGGATATTTGAGCTCTGCCTTCTTCAGGACCCTGTTTATGTAATAAATCGGGAACTGCTTCTTTCCTTCTTCTCGTACAAGGACTGAGCTTACTATTCTAGTAACTACTCCCAAGTATAAGAACAAACACTCTCCCTCTCGTGGCCCTTAGAGTAGCGGTGTTTTGGTGAGTTGTTGCTTCAGAGCTCAGAAAGCCTCTTCGCACTCGGGGGTGCATTCAAATTTCTTCCCCCTCTCAATGCTCGGAAGAAGGGCGAGCATTTATCTCCCTCTCTGAAGAGGAACTTGCTCAGTCCATCCAACTTGCCGGCAAGATGTTGGACCTCTTTAGCACTCTTCGGAGATTCCAATTCCAAGATCGCCTTCACTTTTTCCGGGTTAGGCTCCACTCCTGAGGGGGTTAGGAGATATCCCAAGAACATTCCCCTGTTGGCCCCGAATGCACACTTCAGAGGGTTGAGCCTCATCTTATATTTTCTTATATTCCAAAAGGTTTCTTTTAGATCCAATACATGGGACCCAAGATCCCGGCTCAGGATCATTAAATCATATACGTAAACCTCGAGGTTTCGCCCCTTCTATTCCCGGAAAATCCGGTCCATCATTCTTTGATAAGTTGCCCTCGCATTCTTTAACCCGAAGGGCCTCATGTTGTAGCTGAAGAACCCATCCTCTGTGACAAAGGTGACATCTTTGATGTTCGGGGGGTGCATGCGTATTTGATGGTACCCTGAAAAGGCATCTAGAAAACTCATTAGTGAAAAACCGACGGCTGAATCAAACAGCACGTCAATTCGAGGAAGAGGATAACAATCCATAGGGCATTCTTTATTCAAAAGAGAAAAATCCACACACATTCTCCATTTTCCCACCACCTTTTTCACCATTACAACGTCACTCACCCACCCCGGGTACTTGCTTGCGGATATGAACCCCGCCTTGAGAAGCTTCTCCACCTCCTCCCTGATGGGCCCGACCATCTTGGAAGCAATGGCTCTCTTCTTCTGTTGAATTGGACGAGCCTTAAGGTCGAGGTTGAGACGGTGGCATGCCATATCTGCGTCGACCCCAGGCATGTTAGCTGCGCTCCAGGCAAAGATGTTAATGTTCTACTGCACGCATTTCCTGATCGCCTCTTAGTCCTCGAGGCTGAGCTCCCCACTAAATTTTATCTTTTCCTTCCCTCCCTCCTTAGTGAGAATTTCCATCTCCATCACCTCAACCGCCACCTTCAGCCTTGAGGGCTCCTCCTCTCCCTCCTGCTCCCTCAGCCTCTCCTCCTTGATCCCTGAGCTCACGCTCTACGGCTTCATGCCCCTCAACGGCCGCAGCCACCTCCCTTAAGAACCTATCCACCTCTTCATTAGTTGGGACCCCTCCTAACAACGAACCTCCCTGCTCTTCCAGCCGAGCTTCCACCCTGGATTTCTCCCCTACTTCCCTTATCTTTATCTTCCCTTTCCGACCTCCTTCCTTTCCTCCTGCCATTTCCGGCTCCACTGCAATGCCTCTCACCACTCCTACTCCTTCCTCCCTCTCCTCTGTCGTTTTTGGCTCCCCCACAATGTCACTCTCCACTCCTACTCCTTCCTCTATCTCCTTTACTTCCAACTCTCCCTCCTTCTCCCCTACCGTTTCCATCTCCCCAACAATGCCTCTCTCCACTCTTACAACTTCCCTATCCTCTTCTACCTCTCCTCCAACCTTATGCTCACATCGCTCCATCCTCTTCTCCATCTCCTCAACATCATCTTGCCAAGAGATGGTATTTACCCCCATCACGTAGTACTCTCTGGCTGCTTTTGAATCTCCTCGTACTCTAATTTGGGTTCCTCTGGCATTGAGCTTCAAGCATTGACTGAAATATGATGGAACGCACCTGAAGGCACTGATCAAAGGGCACCTAAAAATTACATTGTAGGTGTTTGGAGCGTCCACTATCACAAAGCGGCAGTTCCTAGACAGCCCACCTAGAGTTACCAGAAGCCCCACTCCCCCCTTGACTTCCTTCCTTTCTCCTGAAAACCCGAACAACGGCCCATCGGCTGCCAACACCGTTCTAGCCTCCACCCTCATCTTGTTGAATGCCTTCTTGAAGATGACATTTACCGAGCTCCCATTATAGACCAAGGCCCGCGATATCATGAAATTTTTGATGACGGTCTGAATCACCAATACATCGCAGAATGGATCTTCGTGGTCTGGCAAGTCCTTCCTAGAGAAAGTGATCTTCTCATCTGTGGGAGGGGCTTGTGATGTCGAGGCAATGCTCCGATGATACATTGTATGAAGGCTCGCCTTACGGGTAGCCTAAATCCCTACTCCAATATGGATCACTCTGATCCCTCCTCGGTATCCCACATCGGCTCGGTCCTCACACCGGTCCTCCTCCTAGTCCCAGTCATCTCTACTATCCGTACTGGTAGCTGCGGCTCCCCTGCTCCTCTAACCCTCTTCATATCTAGAAACTCTGGGTAGGAAGCCATCGCATGACCTTCCTCATCCTGGAAGTCATAATACAGCAAGGCTACCTCCCCCTCTCGTCTCCCCTCCTGATGGTTCCTCCTCCTTCTTGCTCCAGATCCTGCTCTCCCTCGCTCTCTTCCTCTTCCTCTCCCCCGGCCGATGGCCATAGCTTACTGAGGTGGGGGTAGGAGTGGTCTAGGACCATGTCCCCACCCCAGCTGGTTGAATCTTCCTGGTCCTTCCTGGTCCTCCCTGGTAGTTCCTTCCCCCTTGGGGAAAACCTCTTCCCTGCACTTGAATAGGGCCTCCTAGCTACCTCCAACCCAGCTCCTAATATGCTGGAGCCCTCGGCTCTTCCCTCCTCCTTCCTTCCTGCTTCCTCGCTCCTCCCGATTCCCTTGACTCCACCTCCGTCAATCTTTCCAACTTTCTAGCAAATGCTGTGTTCGCGGCCTCCATCATTATATCCTTCGCAACATTCTCCATCAATCCTTCAAATGACAACGGCGCCTTCCTAGTTAAACTCATCATGAAGAATCCCTCCCTCAGACCAATGGTGAGGGCCATTTAGAGAGTGAATCCTGGTACATCCTGGATGTCCAAGATCTCTTCCTGGAAGCGGTCCATGTACTAGGCTAAGGACTCGTCTGCCTTCTGCCTGATCAGAAAAATTGACTCCGGGTTCCTCTTCCTCTTCTTTGAGGTCGAGAAGCGCAACTGGAAGCTCCTACTCAAGTCCTCAAAACCATATTTCGATCTCGTTGGGAGTTGATGAAACCAGTCCCTAGCTTTTTACTTCAAGTTGATGACAAAACGACGCCACTTGAATGCGTCCATCATCGGCCTGATCGAGACCGCATCTTCGAACCATTGCAAGTGCTGGAGAGTGTTCTCTTTGCCGACATAGTAGGTATCTTTGGCTCACGAAACCCTTCCGGGACGGGAGCTGAAAGGATCAACTCGCAAAAAGGGGACCCTCTCGCCAGGGATCTCGCCACCTCCACTCGCGCGACGATATCCCCCTGCGAGACAGCACTCGCGGGACTGGGGAACAGCTTTCTACCCTCCAGGTCTTGCCTGCTTCCTTCCACCACCTTCTCCTTCCCAGGCTGCCCCCCTGGCGCGTCCTATCCGACTCTTGCCAAGACGAGCCCTTCTTGAGTCGCGAGACCAGATTCCTGAGGCAGGGGTGTCGAGCAATCACCTCGCCGTGAGATCTCCTACAACATGTCCATGATGCCTCTGATGGATGCCATGAATTCTTCTCTCCCAACGTACCCTCCCAAGTTCTGGGACCCGCCCTCATCTCCTTCTCCAAGATCTCATGCCATGAAGTGGTTCAAGATTCTTCTGTATAGGCTGCGATCCAGGCTCACCGCACAAAAAATGTTAAAGCCAGAAACCTAACTTCTCATAGATTTCGGATCTAAGGTTGCAGCTCACACCAACTCTTCCCGATTTCCTCCCTGGACGAGAGTTTCAAAAACTAAAAATAGATCGTGGGCTTCAGCTAGGAGGTCCCACCTCTTACCCGAAAGAACTAAAGATTATTCCCCTCCTTAGCCAATGCTGAGTTAGGTGCCTTAGTGGAAGAAGAAGAAGAAGAAGAGGTCAACAACCTTCTTCCAGGCACCTTATCTATCTATTTATAGGCCTCTAAATTTGACCTGTCAATAACCAAACTGAACCGACCTGAAATTACCAAAATACCCTGGGTTAGGTCTGTCAACAGCCAAACTTCGCTGTTCTAAAGGGCAATATGCAGACCACCAAGGGCAAAAGTGTAAAATCACCTGAGGTTAAAAAGGTAAAAACTCGTCTTCCCACTGGACCGACACTTGACCAACCGTCGAACCGGCGCTAGGCCCATCGCTGAATTGGCATTAACACTCGACCAACCGTCAATCCGACGCTAGGCCCATCGCTGAATCGGTATTAGGCGAGAATGACGTCTCGTGAGTGAGAGCTCCTCCCCCTTTTGCCTCATCCTTCCTCGCGAGTAACCTGTCTCGCCAACTCCTCTATCAACTTGCGAGTGGCCCACTCTATAGGTAATTCTCGTCTTGCGAGTAGCCCACTCTATGGGTCCCTCTTGCCTTGGAGTAGCCCACTCCATGGGACCCTATCACCTTGCGAGTGGCCCGCTCCCTAGGTCCCTCTCTCCATACGAGTAACCCACTCCCTAGGTCCCTCGCGCCTTGCGAGTAGCCCACTCCATGGGTCCTTCTCTCCTACTCCTCTCTTTTCCTTGAGTCTTCTAGTCCCACGGGTCCAAGGTTGTACAGGGGATTCAGCCCAAGCAAATTTTGGTGGGGAGAAAGCCTTTGGCTTTATATCAGTTACTTGCTCTATAATATTCTCAATAACTGCAAAGCTTGTCCTTCGTTGTTCCAAAACTATAAGACTTATTGGGGCAGTGTAACATACTATTGCTTTAGAAGAATCATATGCAAAAATTGGTAAATTACTGCTATAAATTGTATCTAAAGAATGTAGTAATGAAGGAATATCAACAATGGGATTAATGATAAAATCACCAATACTGATGATTTCTGCTGCTGCCACTTCTGCTGTACAAACCATTTCAGTATCATCAAAAATTTCAACTGCTACTACTACTGGAATTGCTGCTGCTGGAGTTGCTACTGCTATTGGAGCTTCATCATAGGACATCTCCCCTTGCCTGGATTTAGAGAGACCCGAACCCAGGCCCCTAGAATAAGGGATAGTGGAGGAGGAAGCTAGCTGAGCAGAAAGAATGGTGATGTCGTGGCCTCTCCACCACCACTTGAAGATGTTCCGGACGCCAAAATGCTACAACATAAAGATTTCTGGCGGCATGACGACTCCTTGGCCGCTAACGGAAGACAACATAACAATCTCCGTCTGCGGCGCGCGAAGCCTACTTAAAGACTTATTTGAAGAACATTTCAATTGCTTTAAATGCTTTATTTTATTTATAACATGTAATATTTTAATTTCGTACATTTTTCATTTGGTGTGCTATTAGCCATCCAAATTGATGAGGTTTCATCTCAATTTTGGGTGGTTGGATCTATTTTGTAACTCCTATATATAGGAGGCTTATTAAGTGAATTAGGAGATGAAGAATTGAACCCTAAACTTATTTCTCTATGTGGAATTTCGGCCAAGCCTTAGACTAGCCGCCACCCCCCTTGTCTCCTTCTTCCTCCATTCGGCCTCTCGTCTCGTGGAGCCTCCGACGTGGTCTCTTGGTGCGACTCTAAGGAAGAAGGACGACAACCCCACTTGGTGCGATGCCGGTGGAACCATTCGGTGCGATGCCGGTGGAAATCGTGGAGAGAGTGATTCTTCCACAAGTTTTCAAGTGTCCTTTCTAACAACAGGTTGGGTAAACTCTTCCCCTTCTTTAGTGATTGTTCTCTTTAGATTTGTGGAGGTTGAACAATCGTGTTCTCCGCGATCTCAATTTTCAATCGTCTTTAGATCATGGAATAAAATTTGTTATTGTTCGTGTTTCTTTTTTTCGGACCAGGTAGGTCGATTTTGCTTGAGCGGACCTAGGCCTATAGCCTTGGTCTTGCCCGCAAAAGGATTGGCAACCTTTGCGTTATCTTGGGGAACAAGTCGACTCATTTTTCATCGCTATTTTGGAGTCGATCATTCTCCGTTTTTGTTTATGCTTTGTGCGTGGAAGGATTACATATTGAGGTTGGTAGATGCTTGTGTAGGTACGGCGGAACAAGAGTGTGTTGAACGGCGATCTAGAGCATTCTCACGTGTAGATCTTCATTAGTGGCATACGCTACACCAATTTGGTATCAGAGGCGGTTGTTTTAATTTCTATGTTTCAAACGTCCTCGCTCTATTTCGTTGGCACGAATTAATCAAAGAAAAAAAACAAAAAAAAAAAATTTCCGGTCTGCAAATAGCGGTCTAAAATCTTTATTTCTCTGCGAAAATAGAAAAAAATTCACGTTCCTCGTTGCTGTCACTTCAGGAAAATTTCAAATTATCATGTTTTCACTTTAGGTCCATCCCTAGGAAAAATCATCTTTCTAAATTTTTGTAACCCTGTAAGCGCACTAGACTAGGAACGAAGAACACTACACCATCTTCGTCTAGGATGGTTGTGAATGAGCACAGGGGTGCAAATACCGAGGCTATTGAGGAACTACGTACTGAGATGACGGAGCTTAGGACCATGGTGGCCCAAATCCTATTGAACCAAGGGCGACCACCCCCACCCGTTAACATGAGATAGCCTAAACGGCACCAACCGGTAAGCGATTCTTACTCAGATGGGAACTCTCCCTGAGTGCCTCATCAAGATCGTGATCGTCGCCCCAAGTGTGACTTCCATATTACTATGGCCATTAAGATCAATGCCCCCACCTACGACGGCATGGGAGATCCCCAGATCTTCCTCACCTGGGTTGTAGACATGGAATGTTACTTTGAGTGGCACACCCTCTCGGACCTTCAGAAGGTCCAAGTCACCAGGATGAAGTTAACTGGGCGTGTTAAGACATATTAGCTAAACGAGGAGCGTAGGCTAGGGACCGGGAATGGAGTCCCACTGGTTGGATGGCCCGTGATGAAGAACCTATTGATGGATCAGTACGTCCCCGCGTACCACCGTACATAGATGTTCGATGAGCTTGCCACCCTACAACAAGGCTCCAAATCTATAGCTGAATACATGGGCAAGTTAAAGGACTTCATGGTGCGTTGTGACCTTAGTGAGGTTCTTGAGGTTACGTTATCTAGGTTTCGAAAGGGGCTATCCTCCGATATCCAAAGGAAACTCCTACGCTATGGACATATGGATTTGAACACAACTTTCAATGCCTCCCTTGACATTGAAAAACATCTAGCCTCTAAGGCTCACTCTCGTTATTCCCAAGAGAAGGGTAAGTCCACACTCGGAGCATCCTCTTCCACATATCAGGATAAAGGGAAATTTTGATCTAACGAGTCTAAATCGGTAGTTATCACAACTAGGAACGCTAGGAATCCCACCAGTGAGCGTATCCCCATAGGGAAGGTTAGTAAGTTAAATGCCATGTGTTATGCTTGTGGTGTTCAGGGCCACTATGCCTTTGAATGCCCAATAAGTACTAAGGCCATAACACTATTAGATTCGACTACCAACCCCTCTAATCTAGTTTATGAGGCTGCCTAAGAGAGTGAACCAGATTGTGTCCTGAGTGACTTAGAGGAAGATCACCCCCTTATGGTGATGCATTGTATGTTGACCACCCCTCGTCCGTTAGATGATTGGAAAAAGACGAGTATATTTTCTCTGATTTTTAAGAGTGGAGAGAAGTTCTGCAAATTGATCATTGATAGCGGTAATGGTGTGAATGTCATATCTGAGAATGTCGTTACACGTATGACCTTGACCTCGGAGCCCCACCCGACTCCATATCAGGTAGCCTGGATCAATAAGGTTACCGTCTCGATCACCAAGCAATGCCTAGTTCCCATCTCATTCAAATCCTATACTGATGAGGTGTGGTATGATGTCCTCCCTATGGACGCTTGTCACATGTTGTTAGGCCGCCCTTGTCTTTATGACTGTGATGTGACGCATTTTGGCAGAGCCAACATGTATGAATTCAAGTTCAATGGCAAGACCATTAGGTTGAGGCCGACCATCCCGAAGGAACCTATAGGACCGATTAAGGACACCACGATCCCAGTTGAGAGGAAGATGTTGAGCCTAGTCAGGAGAAACGATTTTATTAAAGACCCATTTCTTCATGGAGTGATGTATGCACTAGTCCTTCTGAGTGCGAAGATGGATTCTGGAGTATTGGATGATCTCCCCAGTGAGCTACGGGTATTGTTGGAAGAGTATAGGGATATATTACCGGATGAGTTTCCATCGACGTTACCCCCACTTAGAGATATTCAGCATACAATAGATCTCATCCCGAGGTCTTCCTTGCCCAACCAGCCCCATTATCGACTCCATCCAGCTGCCCATAAGGAGTTGCAGGTTCATATAGAGGACTTGTTGAAGAAGGGGTTTATTAGTTCTAGTATGAGTCCATGTGCTGTACCAGCTCTGCTTGCCCCCAAGAAGGATTGCTCATGGCGAATGTGTGTAGATAGTCGGGCTATCAACAAGATTACCATCAAGTATAGGTTCCCTATCCCACGTTTAGATGACCTCTTGGATGTTTTATCTGGCGCCACTATATTTTCTAAGTTAGATCTTAGGAACGGTTATCACCAGATTAGGATCCGTGAGGGAGATGAATGGAAGACTGCATTTAAATCTAAGGACGGGTTATTTGAGTGGCTTGTGATGCCCTTTGGGTTATCCAATGCCCCCAAAACCTTCTCCTGGATGATGACACACGTCTTTCGACCGTACTTGGGGAATTTTATGGTAGTCTATTTCGATGACATTTTATTCTATAGCACCTCCACTGCCGAACACATCTCCCACTTGAGAGTGACCCTTTCCACCTTGAGTAAGGAAACTTTATTCCTTAACCTTAAGAAATGCGTATTCTATATTCCTAAGGTAGAGTTTTTAGGCTATATAGTCAGGTCAAAGGGAATTCGAGTCGATCCGGGAAAGGTTCAGGTGATTAAGGACTGGTCGAACCGAGTAGCCTACGAGAGGTGCGTAGTTTCAACGGTTTGGTTACTTTCTATCGTCGCTTCATAAGAATTTAGTAGTATTATGACACCTATTAGTGACTGCATGAAAAAGGGTGAGTTCACTTGGACAAAGTCCGCCACCTTTGCCTTCCAACGTATTAAGAAGCTCATGACCGGGTCACCGGTGTTACGTCTACCGACTTCACCAAGGTCTTTGAGCTTACCTGTGATGCATCGGGGGTGGGAATCAGATATGTTTTAAGTCAAGAAGGCCAGCTGTTTAGTTATTTCAGCGAGAAACTAGCAGGCGCTAAATTGAATTATTCGAACTATGATAGAGAGTTTTATGCGGTTATTCGATGTTTGCATCATTGGAGGCACTATCTCCTCTCCAAGGAGTTTGTGATCCTCTCCAAACATGATGCTTGTAATTTCATAAATGGTCAACATAAAATCAGCCCGCGTCACGCTAAGTGGGTAGCTTTCTTGTAAGGGTACACGTTAACTCTTAAGCACCTTAAGGGGTTTGACAATCGAGTTGCTGATGCACTTAGCTGCCTTACCCTTTTGTTGTCTACCATGCAAGTCAATGTTATCAGATTCGAACGAGTTAAGGAAGAATATGCCACTTGCCCAGATTTCCACAAGATGTATTTATCCACCCAGGATAGCTCTCTAACGACCGTATTCGTATTTGTTCTTATGGATGGTTATCTTTTTAGGCACGGGAAGTTGTGTATTCTGCGATACTCTTTACGGCACCACATTATCTGGGAATTGCATAGCAGAGGTCTGAGTGGACACTTTGGGAGGGATAAGACCATTACACTCGTTGAGGAGAAATTTTACTAGCCTAAAATTAAGGCAATGGTTGGATGGATAGTGAGTAGTTGTCGTACATGTCAAGTATCTGAGGGCACTAAAACCAATGTTGGGTTATACACCCCTCTACCTATTCCTTCCGCACCATGGGAATACATGAGCAAGGATTTCATATTAGGCCTTCCCACCACTCTTCATTGACACAACTCTATTTTTGTAGTTGTGGATAGGTTTTCTAAAATGTCATACTTTCTCCCATATAGCAGGACCAACGACGCATCTCACATAGCTAAATTATATTTTGGAGGGGTCGTTAGTCATCGCGGAGTGTCAAAGACAATTGTATCGGATAGGGACGTGAAATTCACTAGCTACTTTTGGAAAACTTTATGGATTTTAATGGGAACCAAATTATTATTTTCCGCTGCCTATCATCCACAAACCGATGGGCAAACGGAAGTGGTCAATCAGAGTTTGGAAAATCTTCTAAGGTGTCTTATGAGTGATCACAAGGGCACTTGGGATCTACTTCTTCCCCATGCATAATTGGCTTACAATAAATCTAAGAATAGGTCCACGGGTATGTCCCCAAACGAGATTGTTCATGAGTATAAAGCTCCTGTTCCACTTGACTTGGTTCCATTACCTCCAACTTATAAAGCAAGTCAATTTGCACAATCCTTCTCCCAACAAATTCATGTCTTGCACGCACATATCTAGGCAACCTTGAACTCACAATACGAATCCTATCAAACACATGCTAATCAAAGTAGGAGAGTGTAACACTTTAAAGTCGGCAATCAAGTCTTAGTCTGCATAGTTCCCGAGAGACTGCCAACTGGCACCGTTAGAAAGTTAGCTCCAAAGCACGCCATCCCCTTCCGGATTATAAAGAAACTCGGTGATAATGCTTTTGTCTTTGATTTGCCGGCTGATTCAGGGTGTTTTTCCCATTTTTAATGTCTCGGATTTGACGATGTTTGTTTCGCCTCCACAAGAGTTGACTTCTTTGTCATCTTCTCCTTCCACTCAAAATTCTTTGAGTTTGGGGAGTGGTAGTACGGATGATCCATCTCCGCTGGTCTCCACAGGTTTAGCATCGGATTGTACGTTACCTTATTTTATTCCAACTACTGATATGTTTCCAAGGTTTCCCAAAACCTTTCTTATACCAGACAAGATACTTCAAGTTGAGCTGCTCACTACTACCGATGGTGCTACCCGCCACTTTCTCATCCGTTGGCGTGATCGCCCTCCTTCCGACGACTCATGGGTACTCGAGACAGAGCTTCAACAATTGGATGCCGCTCTTCTCCGCCGCTATCTCCTGGACCACGCATCGGAGATACGTGACTTTGAGCGGGGGAGGATAGATGTCGTGGCCTCTCCACCACCACTTGAAGATGATTTTGATGCCGAAATGCTACAACATAAAGATTTCAGGCGACATGACGACTCCTTGGCTGCTAACGGAAGGCAACGTTACAATCTCCATCTACGGTGCGCGAAGCCTACTTAAAGACTTATTTGAAGAACATTTCAATTGCTTTAAGTGCTTTATTTTATTTAGAACTTGTAATATTTTAATTTCATGCATTTTTCATTTGGTGTGCTATTAGCCATCCGGATTGATGAGGTTTCATCTCAATCTTGGATGGTTGGATCTATTTAGTAACTCCTATATATAGGAGGCTTATTAAGTGAATGAGGAGATGAAGAATTGAACCCTAAACCTATTTCTCTATGAGGAATTTCGGCCAAGCATGAGACTAGTCACCGCCCCCTTGTCTCCCTCTTCCTCTATTCAGCCTCTCCTCTCATGGAGCCTCCAGTGTGGTCTCTTGGTGCGAATCCAAGGAATAAGGATGGAAACCCCACTTGGTGCGATGCCGGTGGAACCATTCGGTGCGACGCCGGTGGAAATCGTGGAGAGAGTGATTCTTCCACAAGTTATTAAGTATGCTTTCTAACAATAGGTTGGGTAAACTCTTCCCCTTCTTTAGTGATTCTTCTCTTTAGATTTGTGGAGGTTGAACCATCATGTTGTCCCTGATCTTAATTTTCAATCGTCTTCAAATCTTGGAATAAAATTTGTTATTGTTTGTGTTTCTTTTTTCCAGATCGGGTAGGTCCATTTGCTTGAGCGGACCTAGGCCTATAGCCTTTGTCTTGCCCTCAAAAGGATTGACAACCTTTGCGTTATCTTGGGGAATAAGTTGACTAATTTTTCATCATTGTTTTAGAGTCGATCATTCTCCGTTTGTGTTTATGCTTTGTGCTCGAAATGATTATGTATTGAGGGCAGTAGATGCTTGTGGTTGTGTGGAGGAACAAGAGTGTGTTGAACGGCGATCTAGAGCCTTCTCGCGTGTAGATCTTCGTTAGCGGCATACGCTACACCAAATATAAATAGAAGCAGCAAGAGTGGAAATAGCCTCATCTATGAGCTTCTTAAGTTTGGGTGTAATGAATTTAATAAGGTCATTGGCTATGTTACCACATGTGGAACATATTGAGAAGGCTTGAGGGATGTCTGAATGTGGGATGGTTGGAAATGTTGGCAGAATATTTGATGGAGGGATGACATCAGGGATGACATAAGGGGGAATGGTGGTCAAGATGGTGAGATAGGAGGGATGGGAATAGAAGGTGTGTCAGCAATAACAGTGGATGGTTGTTAAAGAGGAGGAGATAGTAGTCTGGGTGAAGGAGGTGGAGGTGGAGCAGAAACTTCTTGTGGATTTGGAGGAGTGATTGTATCAGTCCTTGTGTCCTCAGAAGCTCTGGAGGAGGAGGCCCTGGAGGCCTTGGTGATAACCCTCTCCCATCTTCCAAAAAGGGCTGATGTTAGCCTCTTGGAAGCATTAATAAATATGGTCTTGTGGACCAAAAGTTCTAGGCACTTGGCTTGCAAGAAAAGCCCAAAAATTCTCCCATGCCCAACAACCTTATTTTTTACCTTCTTCTTAATATAATCAAACAAGATAACTCCCCACATCACTGATTTTTTATTTACCCGGGCACTCATCAGAAGATATTGGTTGCCTGTTTATGTAGTCATGGGCAGAGTGCTTGCCCAAGATTACTTTTCCAACAACATCTACTAAGAACTTCTATTCAACAGACAAGTTCTTTTTCAGCATTTTGTTAGAGTTTCCCTAGGAGTGACCCATTTTAACTATCATATCATTAAACTCAGCACTAGACAGTTCTATATCATCTTCCCTATTGATAAAAGCAAAAAACTTCAGTTAAAATAACAGGTGTAAGAGGAACCTGTTGTCCAGATATGGAGCCAATGAGAGTTATGGAATCTGGAGACGATGATGAGAATACCCATTCCTTTATCTCCTACACCGAAAGTTTAATTCTTGTGATCATGAACTTCCTTAACTATTGAGCCTTAAAAAACTGTAAGATGTTCTTGAAAACTTGATCAGAATGGCTGAATGAATCCATATCGATGTCAAAGCCTGCATCAAATTTCATTCCGGAAAGTGTCGCCGCTGAAATCGCCATTGTCTGCAAAAACAAGAGATCAAGTGCAAAAGAACTGGAAAGCATGGGATTGAGTTCGATGAAAACCTAATTATAAGTTTTCAGAAGATGAAGCGGAGAACTCCGGCCAACGAAAAAGAAAATCTTCGAACTCAGTTCGACGAAAAATCTCATAAAGAAATAAAAGCGTCAATCTAAGTTTGAAGAGGGGGATACCAATTCGTCGTTCTCCGTTCGAGGAAAAAATTTTCTGAAACAAATTCGTCGATCTCTATTATACGAAACGTTACGCAAAGAAAGGTTCGTCGATCTCTGTTCGACTAACACTCCATGAATAGTTCACAGTTCGTCGATCTCCATTCGATGAAAAATGGACAATTCGTCGACCACAGACAAAAATCAATTTAAGGCTTCTCCATTAATCATAACTAGCTAATTTAGGTAGAACATATGTTTCTTTTCATATAATGGTTTGGTGAAAATGTATGCTCTTTGTAAATCAGTGGGGATAGAGACAATATTAATTTTATTTTTGTCCACACAATCTCTAATGAAATGATTTCTAACCTCTATATGTTTTGTCCTACTATGATGCACTGAATTTTAAGCAATATAAATTGCACTGGTCTTATCACAAAAGATAGTTGAATTATTTAAGTTGAAATCATAATCCAGGAGCTGATTTTGAATTTACAAAATCTGTGAGCAGCAACTACCAGCTGCAATGTACTCAGCTTCAGCAGTTGATCTAGACACAAAAGTTTACTTTTTGCAAAACCAGGACACAAGCATATCACCAAGGAACTGACAAGTTCTTGATGTGCTTTTCCTGTCAACTCTACATTCAGCAAAGTCAGCATCTAAGAATCCATATAATTCAAATCCTGACTCAGTAGGATACCAGAGTCATAGATTATGACAACCTTTTATATATCTTAAAATCCTTTTTAGTAAAATAAGGTGTGATTCTTTAGGGTTGAATTGAAATCTAGCACAAATACAAGTAGAAAACATAATTTCTAGCCTGCTAGCTGTAAGATACAATAAGGATCCAACAATAGCCATATATGTTTTCTGATCAACTGGCTTGCCCTGTTCATCAGAATCAACTACAGCATTTGATGACATGGGTGTTTTCATGGCTAAGACATTTGACATCCCAAATCTTTTAATAATCTCTTTAGTATATTAATACTGGGATATAAAGATACCATTAGGGGTTTGCTTCACTTGAAAACCATGGAAGTAAGATAGTTCACCCTTGCTACTCATTTCAAACTTTGAATGCATCAGGTCAGAAAACCTTTTTCAAAGTTTGGAATCAGTAGAGCCAAATATTATATCATCTACATATATTTGGACTAGCAAAATTTTAGATTTAAGATGTCTAATAAATAAAGTCATATCTACAATGCCTCTAATGAACTTATGCTCTAAAAGAAAACTAGTCAAGGTCTCATACCAAGCTCTTAGAGCTTGCTTTAGACCATAAAGGGCTTTATGCAGCTTAAAACAAAAGAGGGATGAGTTGAAGAAACAAAACCTGGTGGTTGTTCAACATATACCTCCTCTTTTAGTTCTCCATTTAGAAATTCACTTTTAGCATCCATTTGATATACCTTGAACTTCTTGAATGCTGCATATGTAAGAAATATCCTGATAGCCTCTAATCTTGCAATAGGGGCAAAATTCTGGTCATAATCTATACCTTTCTCCTGGGAATATCCTTGGGTTACCAATCTTTCTTTGTTACTTACAATTAATCATTGAGCATCCAATTTGTTCCTAAAGACCCATTTAGTTCCAATGACTGGGTAGTCTTTGGGTCTTAGAACTAAATCTCAAACTCTACACCTCTCAAATTGATTGAGTTCCTCTTGAATTGCAATAATCAAGTTGGGATCTTGCTCTGCATCTTTTATGGATTGAGGCTCAATTTGAGAAATGAAGCAAGCATGCATTAGATCTTGGTTGAGTTGATGACTAATTTACACACCGATTGATATGTCTCCAATCACTTGAGATATGAGATGATCTCTAAGTATGACAAGATCAGCTGGTGTAGTTGGTACATCAACAGCTAGTGGGGTTAATTCCTCTTGTGGAATTATATTTGTTGTTGTGGGTTCAACTGCTTCAATAATTTCTTCTTCACTATCTTCATCAATCTGTGGAGAAAAATGCAATGTAACCTCTTTGGTAAGGTTTAAATCATCCAACTTCTCACATAGATAGGGTACCTGCAAAGTGTCTCTGGTAGAAGAATCATTCTCCTTGTAAAACATATTAGCTTCATCAAAGGATACATGTATAGATTCTTCCATTTTTAATGTTGATTTGTTAAATACCCTATAAGCCTTGCTGACTTGGGAATATCCAAGGAAAATTCTCTCTGCAGCTTTGGCTTCAAATTTTCTTAGGTTTTTCTTGTTATTATTATGAATATAGCATTTACAGCCAAATACTTTAAAATAATTTACTTTAGGTTGCTTCCCCTTAAGTAATTCATAGGGAGTCTTACCCTTAAGTTTATGTATTAAACTTCTGTTAAGAACATAATTTGTTGTGCTTACAGCCTCTCTCTAAAAGGATAGGGACAAATAAGCATTTGCAAGCAATGTCCCAGTAGATTCAATAAGGGTTTTATTTTTCATTTCAGCTACCCCATATTGTTGAGGAGTTTTAGGAGCAAAAAATCAGTGTCTGATACCTTCCTTCTCACAAAATTCTTTCATCAGAAGAGATTCAAACTCGGTACCATGATCACTTCTGATCAATGGAACCTGAGTAGAGTACTCAATCTTGATGTTCCTAAGAAAGTCTGTAAGAATCTTAAAGTTATCTGACTTGTTTCTCAGAAAGAACACCCAAGTGAATCAAGAGAAGTCATCAACAATAAATAGAGTGTATGACTTTCCTCCCAAACTTTGTACAGCTATAGGGACAAAAAGGTCCATATGTTGCAAGTACAAAATCTTGGGTGAATCACTTTTATTAATAGATTTGAAACTATTTTTAGTTTGCTTGCTTAATTGACAAGCCCTGCAGAGTCCTTCCTTCTTGTAAGAACCAAAAGGCAGTCCTCTAAAAATGTTGTCCCTAGATAATTTAGCAATATTCCTAAGGTTTACATGACCTAGTCTCTTATGCCATAAATCATTAGTGTTACTGATTTGGTTAAATAAACAAATTTTCTAATTAGCAGATTTGAAATTAACTACATATATGTTTCCTTGTCTATTTCTAGTTAAAACAGTTTTGATTTTATCAGAACTAATAATATAAGAAGACTGATTGAATGATCACTGATAACCTTCATCACATAATTGGATTATGGATATTAGGTTATGTTTGAGACCACTTATATAGGCTACCTTCCCGAAGGTAACTATTCCAACTTTGACATTTCCATATCAGTATATCTGTCCACAGTTGGAGTATCCAAATATCACTTTTGGTCCAAGCTTTGCTTTGAAATCAGTTAGGTTTTCTTTACTTCCTATCATGTGTTTTGAACAACCACTATCCAAATACCACTGTTCCTCTGTGGTAGGATAGTTCTTCACCTGCTTAAAAATAGGTTAGGTGATCTTGACCGGTAACCTTGGGTCCTTTATTTCATTCATATTTATAGCTAGAGATATAAGAAAATTCAGGTTGGTCCTTATAACCTAGTGGATGATATCTCCTAGGAGGAATAATCCACTGAGTAAAAGGATTAATAAAGGTTTGATTTTGATTAAAGTTTTGAAAAGAATTAAAGTTTCTGTTATAAGAAACTGGGTTTGACGAATTGTAATAAGTTCGTCGATCTGCATCTGACGAATAGGGATGAGTTTGTCGATCTCCATTAACAGAATGAAAGTATTCATTCTCTGCACCCCATGTTCGTCGATCGCGGTTCGACGAACCATATTGAGTTCGTCGAGCACAGTTGGATGAATAATTATACTGAAAGTCTGCGTTCATAGTTTGTCGATCTGAGTTCGACGAACCATATTCATTTCGTCGAGCATGGTTCGACGAAACATGTTGAACATAATTTTTATTTAAATTTTTCTTTTTCTTTTTTTAGTCATATATACAACTACTGTTTCTTTATTTGTGTCTTCTACCTTTTCTTTTCCTTTTTCAGAAATGAATTTAACAGGAGTAGATAGTATGTTTTTTGTAATAGAGGAGGCTGACTAGATGAAGATCCCAAGCCTAGTTTGCCATTAAGCCTGGCATTGATTGTACTTGTGATATTCATCAATTTGATACTTCTCCCATTAATGGATTCTTCAAATTCCTTAGCCTCAGATAATTTAGTTTTCAAAGATATTATCTGTTCTGAAGCATTAACTAGATCATCTTTGAGTTTAATATTTTCAGAAAATACATTATCAAATTCAATTAGCTTTTCTCTGATGAGTTTGATTTCCTTCTTAGATTTAATTAAATCAATGCATAACAATTTAAATTCAGTTTCAAATTGATCTAAAGTAAAATCAAAAGAAGAAATTACCTTATCTTCTTCTGATACAGATTCAACTTCTGAGTTGTCAGCTTCTGAATTGGCAGCTTCAGAGTTACTGCAAGATGCATTAATTGCCATCAAGAAGACCTCTCTGGCCTTGGCCTCTTATTCATCCTCACTGGAGCTGGATGAAGACTCTTCCTTTGAGTCACTCTAGGTTTCAGTAGACCTCTCTGGTCTTGATGAGCTGCTCATAGGACTTGAGCATTCCCAACAAAGTTTTAGTATAGATTTCATTTAGGCTTCTGGCTTCCTTGATTGGTCAGATCCTAGAGTCCCATGTGCTAGGGAAGCACATAAGGATCTTGTCATTTATATTTGTCAATGAGATTTTATTGTCCAGAGTTTTCAGCTCATTTATTATGAGACTTAGTCTGTTATACATGTCTGTAACTGATTCTGCTTCTTCTTTCTTGAAATTCTCATACTAAGAGATCAAGTGTGATCTCTTATCTTTCCTTTCA
Source organism: Platanthera zijinensis (assembly GCA_039513925.1). Classification (NCBI taxonomy): domain Eukaryota; kingdom Viridiplantae; phylum Streptophyta; class Magnoliopsida; order Asparagales; family Orchidaceae; genus Platanthera; species Platanthera zijinensis. The sequence continues at coordinate 178,707,706 of CM077084.1, forward strand.
TTAGCAGATCCTGCTACTATAGCATTTAGGGAGTCCCAAATGGACTTTGCTGAAGTACATTCAACAACCTTCTGGAATATATTATCAGACATAGTTTGGGCCAGAATGTTCATTGCTTTAGCATAATCAATCATGGCCTTCTTCTAAGCTTCAGTCCACTCAGGTGGTGGAACTTTAATTGTGTTTGTTGTTGTTTCTACTAGTAGTGGGGAACCTGTCAAAATGGAATTATATATATCTTCATCAATGGAATTCATATAAAGCCTAATCCTTGCCTTCCAAAGTGCAAACTTATTAAGATTGCATAATGGAGGTCTGGTGCTTGAATACTCTTTATTTTGTGCCATGAGAAAAAGAACAACTAGAGTAAATAAGATCTATCAAACAACTTTTGGTTCAGGTGTTAGCCTGTGAAACAAAATAACCAGCCCTCTGATACCAATTGAAAGTGAGGGATAAATCTAACTTAATTCTAGTGGGGGGTGAATAGAGTATTTTAAAAACTTTAAGTTATTTTTATAGCGTATTAAAGTAGGATATATATATGTATGAGAAAAATAAAATCACAGCACACAAAATAAAACAAGGCAATCTAGACGATACAAGGAATTTATAGTGGTTCCCCAATAAACCTAGGCACATCCACTTGTCTACCACCCTAGTAGGATTCGACTATAGGTTTTTGCTAAGGTGCCCAGCAACTACAGGTTTTTCTCAGGTGCCCTATCACCACAAGATCTATTTTTATAAGGGAGATCTAGCAACCCATTGAGCTTTTGATCAGGTGCTCAAAAACTAATCCCAAGTCATTTGATTAGTTGACTTGTGAACCAAAAAGGCTAACTTTTGAAGGGAGTTAAAAACCTGTACATAGTGAAAGGAAAATGTAAAAAGATGTTGTCTTCTCTGTCTCAAGGCTCTAAGAAGACTAGTGGATTTGTTGATGTCAAAGCTACCTCTGAGTTGTATGGATCTGATTAGGATTGGAAGCTTTGCTTAAGGGTATAGGCCTTCAAAGTGATGTTGCTCTTCAGCAAACTTTTAGACTGATTTGATTTGTTGTCTCTTGAAAGATGAAGCAGATGAAGAAGAACTCTATGTATATGAGAGTTGTATTGTGTTCTTCACTTTTCTATACACTATTCTATCTTGTTGACTGATTACGGATTTACTAATGCTTGCAATCTTCTGAAAATCACTTTATATATTGATTGCAGATTCAAAAATATTTGAATTTTAAATTCTTTCCTTGAAATCCTCTACATAATTTTTAGGAGTTGGAACGGCTAATTTAGTCTTGAATGCATTTCCCTAACTATCCTAGTAAATTTGGTGGAGTAATAACTCTATGAAATCCATAATTAATGCTGCCAGGTAATGACTATATTCTTGAGAATATTGAGCATTAATAATCAGAGTATTACTGTCTTAATATAATATAATTTGAAATCAAACTACTATTGTCGAACTTAGAAACTGCAGAGAAGATTAGTTGAACATAACCTGGAAGGCGTTAGTCGAACTCAGCAAGGATTTCATCGACCTGAGATCCAAGTTCGTCGAACTAAGATAGTCCTTCGTCGAGCTGAACTTCTGATATGTGATTACAGTTTGCCTATCTCTGCTAGACTCTGAGTTGAGCTCAACTTAGAGAATGAACTCTAACTTCATCGATCTGAGATCGACGATCATCCAGCTGAGTTTAGTTATCGTCGAACGACTTTTCTGCATTCTTTTTACTGCTTTTCATCTGAATTCTTCTGTCTCTAAAGTCTTCTGAAGTAGGGTACTGAGAATCTAAGTATGTGTTGCTGACCTTGACCCTGGAAATACCCTATTACCCTAGACTATACATGTTGGGTCATCTAATCAATCTTAATAGTGAACCTTGATCAAATCTCAAGTAGGGTTCAAACACGGCGCTTGAAAAAGTTGAGTCCGAGGTATCTTGGTCTGTTTGAAATGGTTGAGAAGCTGTTTATCAGTTAGCTCTTTTAACGGAGCTAAGTAGTTTGCATGATGTGTTTCACATATCAGTGCTACGCAAAGTTGTAAAAGAATCAGCTAAATTGATTGTTGTTGATCAAGTACCGGTCGATAGTCGGCTAACGACGAAATCTCGGCCCATTCGAATCAAAGATACGAAGATCAAGCAACTGCAAAACAAGACAATTAGATGGTCAAAGTCCGGTGGGACAACTGTGGTCGTGAAGAGCTGACATGGGAGCGTGAGCAAACCATGTGTGAGGAATACCCCGAGTTATTTGTAAAATAATGTCGTAATATTGTTTTGTATGAAAGGACAATATGTTGTAACATATAAGTTGTTGTTTTTCCCTTATAGAAAGATAAAATTTCGGGACCAAATTTTCGGCAAGGAGGGGAGGGTTGTAACACCCCAAAATGACATCAGAACCTTTGGTGATATCGTCGGGCGATAGTGGGTATCGCCGACGACGATAGCGAGAATACTCAATGCCATAAATAATTGAATGAGTTCATCACACTCGATGCCAGGGTGCGTTGAGTGAGATAACGCGTAACAATAGTGGATATCGCCACGCAATAGCAATAGACTCGACGCACTCAATGCCTTGAAGAGTTGAATGAACTCAACACACTCGACGCCATGAAGCATTGAGTGAGATGTCACGTAAAGATAGTTGATATCGCCAGGCAATAGTGCCAGTATGCTAGACATGTGTCAGATGGTCGGATGGTGACCAATGAGCGGTGGTTGGCTGGGGTCAAAGTGGCGGAAAAGCAGATGTCGCCAAGCGACAGCCTATATCGCACTGCGATAGTATTTTGTTTGACTTTTCAACCAAAATTATTGACTTTGCTCCCTTTTGATGAAATGATCATGCGGTTGGGATTAATCCCAAGGACACTTATGCAGAGGTGTAGAGGAATGACAATTGATTCTCTTCAAACTCACTCTCTCTCCTTTTTTCATCAAAGTTCTTGAGAGAAAGAGCTAAGGGTTTGAGCTAAGAACTGGAGCTGAGCTTGAATAGCTTGGTGAAGGAGATCTAGTAGTCAGAAGCAAGATCTAAGGCTTGGTCCATGAAGAGGAAAGCGTGGTGCTCCTTTTCAACCGGACAGAAAATCGGTCATGGCTCCGAAGAAAATTATAATGGTAACGATCTTCCTTCTTAGAGAAGTGAAGTCATCCTTTTTGCATATGCATGGAATCCCTCGCCAAAAGGTGGAGAATCGAGGGAATTCCGATGGGTCGATACGTAGTATCCCCTGGCTTGGTTTTTCATATATATCCAGAAATTACAGTACGAAATAGGCAGGTTGTGTGAAGCCCATCCAGACAGGTTGGTCTTGATTGGTGATGTTTTCTTTTGCGTTTCGGAGAAGACTCCGTGTACAAACGAGTAGTTTATGTGGTTTGTGGGTTGTACCTGTGAAATGAGAGTAGCAGGAAGTACTAGGGGAGTGCTCCAGGAAAATACCCAGAAAGTACAACAGCTTGAATAACTATTGGATATCGCCGGGCGATAGCGAGTATCGCCGGCGATAGCTCATAGTAAGCTTTGATTGATGTGAAAGTCTAGTGTTTCTGGCACTGTAGGATGCGGCAAGGTTTTCTGGACACATGTTCTAGTTGTAGCTAAGTTTGGAGACAGATGAGAGTTCTGTCACTAACACTTGGCGAATGAGTCTATTGTTGGTGATAGCTTCCAGATAGCTTTGTACTTGCACAGCCTATCTGCGGAGACTGAAGGGCTAGCAGTTGAGCTGTGAGCCTGGGTGCCCAGCTATGGCCGTGAGTGCCATTGTGTATCGATTGCAGGCTCTGGTCCTAGGGACCTGATGGGCGGCAGTTGAGGAAAGGCCAGAGAGCCGAACGGGAAAGCCGAGGCTGACCTGCATCTTTTCGTTCGCCATGATGGCTGGGACTATCGCTGTGACCTTGCGATTTAAGCAATGGGAAAGAGCTTAATTGAACCCGTCTTATGTCATTTTGGATAGATTGCCTAAATTAATTGGCTTGCACCGTTGACATAATGAGAGTCTTAGGCCCCGTGCCTAAAAGACTATAATGCTCAAGTATACCTTCAAGTCCGGAACTGTGGATGGTGGTGGGACCCAGAGAAGTCTGGTACACCGAGAATATGCCCTGAGTGCACGAACGTTTGGTCGTTGAGGCATTCATTTGTGATATATTATTTGGTGCTTAAGTACGCCTCCTTGTGATATATCTGTTGTATTAATACTATGCCTGCAGGGAAGGAATACTGCTACTCTGGTTATGGGGTAGGGTCATTATAAATTGGTCGGCTGAAAGCTGACTGTTGCCTTGTTTGTCGCCCTTATGGTCGATTGTCTCTATGCAGGTGCTAGAGAGTCGAGCGAGAAATAGCGAGTTGCTTCCCTTGTTGTTATGTCAGCCCTCGAAGGCCAAACAAAGGATTTTTAGTATTTTCAGGTGTGGTCGGCCTGCATGCCAATATATGAACATACTTTTGTAAAAGACAACAGTTGTAAGTCCTTAAGGCCAGTTTTACTTTGGTGTATTTCTGTAAAACATTCCTGATATATATATATATATATATATATATATATATATATATATATATATATATATATATATATATATATATATATAGTGGACATTCAGGTGTGCTTGTGTTCAAAAGTGAACCCTTAAAGCTTCTGCTAGAATGTTCTAAGTTAGGATTCATGTAGTTTTGATATTAACATGTAACTCCGCGGGCTATCTGTGGGATATGGCGTGGGGCCCCGGCCGGACCCTCTGTTATATTTCATGTGACTGATGGAGGTGTTACAATGGATCAGAATCTTATGATGATTTCAATCAATTGATTGACAAGTATAGTGTTATCCTGGAAGCTCTAAAGAAGAGTAAGAAGCTTGTCAAAAGACAAGCTGAAGAGATTGCCTCTCTACATTAAGATACTTCCTTGCAATCTAAGTCAGCTTCAATGCTTGCCTAGATGAGGAGGGAAGTCAGTCAGCTGAAGACAATCTCTATCATCCAAATAGGGACTATTAGCCAGAAGAATAGGATCATTAAGGATCTTGAGGAGAATCTCCTCAAAGAGTTGATGCTAGTGGCTGAGTTTTCTAAGCCCAAGATAGTGATGCCACTTATTGACTCTTTCTCCTCTCAAAATAATAAGAGGGGATTGGGGTTCAAGTAGAATACTTGAGCTGCCCATTATAAAAGGAAAGGCAAGGCTTTAGTTGTGCCTCAGACCACCTTTCAAAAGGTTATTCTCCCTTCTAACAGGTATGACCATGACAGTATGTATGGTAACTGAAAGAATGGAAAAATCTTCCTCCAAGAGCTTTGATTCTTCTTCCAACGGAAGAAGAAAGGGTATGGGTTTGAGTGTACTGAAGGCTTCCCATAAGAAAATCTAAATAGCCCATCATAGACCATTTGTGTTTTGTGCTCCTACACCCACTCTCAAGTGTAAGGCAGTTGACAGGCCCCAAGTTACCACTACAAAGAGTAAGATTGTGAGAAAAATAGTTAGTAAGCCACACTTGGCTATTTGTGATGCCATCAAAATCATGCCAGCTGCAAAGAAGACATCAGTTGGGGTAAATCAGAATAAACCAAGTGGACCTACTAGAAGACTTACTTGTAGTCAAATTCTTGCTAAAAGGAACGAGAAGAAGGCTGCTGCTCTCGCCTCTAAATAGATAAAGACGGATGGCTTACACACATCAAAGTCTGTTCAAAAAGGAGATACAATATCCATGAGTATTGGTGTTGTGTCAAGGTGAGTCACTATGTCATAGACTGTTGGCACAACCCAAGTGTGTTAAGGGCTAGGATGAGCCTTCCTGTCAGGGCTGCTGCTTGTAGATATAGACGTTTTGAAAGCGAGGGATAGATCTAACTAACTCTAGAGGGGGTGAATAGAGTATTAAAAACTTTTAGATAATTTTTATCGCAGATTAAAATAGGTGATATGTATATATATAAATAAAGAGAAATATCACAGCAAAGAAAATAAATAAGTAAAGGCACAAGCGGATGACACAAGGAATTTATAGTGGTTCCCCAATAAACCTAGGTACATCCACTCTTCTACCACACTGGTAGGAATCCACTATAGATTTTTGCTAAGGTTCCCTGCCACCACAGGTTTTTGCTCAGGTTCCCTATCACCACAAGATCTATTTTTCTAAGGGATATCTAACAACCCTTTGAGCTTTTGATCAGGTGCCCAAAAACCAATCCTAAGTCTTTAAATCAGGTGACTTGTGAACCAAAAAGGCTGACTTTTGAAGGGAGTTAAAACCTTGTGCACAGTGAAAGGGAAAATAAAAATATGTTGTATTCTCTGTCTCAAATCTCTGAGAAGAATAGTGTACTTGTTGATGTCAAAGCTTCCCCTTAGTTGTATAAATCTTATCAAGAGTGGAAGCTTTTCTTCGGGGTATTGGTCTTAAAAATGATGTTTCTCTTCAGTATGCTTTTAGACTGATTTTGATTAGTTGTCTCTTGAAAGCCTGAAGTAGATGAAGAATAACTCTGTGTATGAGAGTTGTGTTGTGTTCTTCACTGATTACTGATTGCTCTTCTTTTTCACTGATTCACTAACTCTTACAATCTTATGAAAAATCACTTTTTATATTGATTGCAGATTCAAAACATTAGAATTTTAAATTTTTTCCTTGAAATCCTCTGCATAATTTCTGGAATCCTGAACGGCTAATTTTGACTTGAATGAATTGCCCTAACTGTCCCAGTAAATAAGGTAGAGTAATAACTCTGTGAAAACCATAATTAATGTTGTCAGGTAACAGTTATATTCTTGAGAATATTGAGCATTAATTATCAGAGCATTACTGTCTTAAAGTAATTTGAAAACAAACTGGTATAGTCGAATTGAGTAACTACAGAGAAGAATAGTCGAACAGAACCTGGAAGGAGTTAGTCGAACTCATCAATGATTTCATCGACCTGAGTTCCAAGTTTGTCGAGCTAATAATTCTCCTTCATCGACCTGAGCTCCAAGATCATCTAACTGAAAAATATACTTGCCAATCTGAGCTCCAAGGTCCTCGAACTGAGATAGTCCTTCGTCGAGATTAACTTCTAATATGAGATATCAGTTTGTCGATCTCAGTTATACTTTCATCGAGCTCAACTCAGAGAAGGAACTTTGAGTTTGTCGATTTGAGATCATTGATTGTCAAGATGAGTTCAGCTATCATTAAATGAATTTCCTACAATCATTTTAACTGCTTTTCCTTTGAAGTCTTCTGTCTCTAAAGTCTTCTGAAGTAGAGACTAACAATCTAAGTATGTGTTGCTGACTTAGACCCTGGAAATAACCTATGACCCTAGACTATACATGTTGGGTCATCTAATCAAACCTAATAGTGAACCTAGCCCAAATCACAAGTAGGGTTCAAATAATCTCCCCCTATTTGGGTGAGGTCACTATAAAAAAAGGAAATCACAAAGCAAGAAAAAAAAATCTGACAGAATTATAAAACTTCAGCAGATATATATATAATTATGCCTTGTGAAAATATATACAGCAAAAATAAAGTTCAGAAAGCATAAGCAGAAAATTATGAGTCTTTCTTTGGAGCATCTGAAGAGGGGTCTGAAGTAGGTTTTGTGAAAATCATTTTTCTTTTGGGATCAGCTGCTTGTAGTTGAGTCATCTTCATGTCTTGAGCACCAAGAATCCTCATAGATGTAGCTCTGGGCACTACAGCTTCGGGATGCAAATTCATATGAGTATCAATATTAAAGAGATTTTTTACCTAATATTTGTCAAATTCCTTCTTCCTATAAGATGACATGGTTGAAAATTGAGAGGAATCTTTTCATTCTTCCTTGGCCTTCCTTATCTGAGATAGAGCTATCAGCTCATTAAACCTGGCCATTTTAGAGTTAGGATCCAACTCTTGATCATAAATTGGAGAGGGAGGTCTATCTAGACTTGAATCTTCTTCCTGACTGGCTTGATCTTTTAGTTGGCTGCTTTGATTATAAGGTTGTTGCTTTTGTTTCCTCTACTGGCTGTTGGATATAGTTTCTGACCTTGAAGGGGTTTCTTTGTTACCTTGAGTAGGTCTTGATTGATGAGAATGAGAAGTAGACCTTTGAACTTGAGAATCACTTCCTTTTGATCCTGCTGCAGCAGCAAGAGGAGGAGGAGGTCCTCTCCAAGTCCTTTGAGGAGAATGGTATCTCTTTTCTTCCTTCTCTTTTGTTCATTTTTAGAAAGCCTCATCTAGTAAGGATTATCTGAAGTGAGTGTAATATTGTGCAGAATATAATAAGGGGTATCTGTTGTAGGATTTGGTTTTGGAGCTGCCCTTACTAGAGCCTTCTTCTTAGCTTTTCTTTTCTTAGAACCAACATCCTATGAATCATCTGACTCTTCATCATTATCAGATTCACTGGCAGGAATATCATACAGAGAATCAATATATTTTAGCACTTCAGAAGAAATTATTGGAGGAGCCTGTAGCTGTACATTTGTATTTATTATTTCAGCCTGAGGCTATGGCTCTATATGTTCTGTACTAACCTGTACATCATTATCTTTTGTATCTATGTCTTCAAACATAATAGCATCCATATCTAGCATGGGGGATTTACCCCAAGCATAAGTTGGTGGAGAGATAGCCTTTGGATCTATAACATTTACTGATATATTCTCAGAGACTGAAGAATTACTAAATGAAATATTACAAAACTATTTATAATTCCTTCTAAAATTGAAGATTCTATTGGAGCAGAATACTAAACTATTGCTTTAGAATAATCAGAAACTGTATCAACTGTATCAAAAGCTGGTAAATTGTAGTTATAAGTTGAATCAAAAGAATGGAGTAAAGAAGGAATGTAAACTGTTGGATTAATGATGATATCACCAACAGTGAATATTTCTAGTGTTGTTGCCTCTTCTTCAAAGCAAAACGTTTCAATATCATCAAGAATTTCAACTACTATTGCTGTTGGAATTGCTACTAATGTTGTTTCAACAACTGCTATTGCTAGAGTTGATGTTGCTGTTGCAAGAGCTACTGGAGCTTCTTCATAGAACATCTCCCCCTGCCTGGGTTCAGAGAGACTTGAACCCAGGCCCCCAAAAGAAGGGACAGAGGTGGAGGAAGCCAGCTAAGTAGTTAGAAGGGAAATAGAAGCAGCAAGAGGGGCACTAGCCTCATTTATGAGCTTATTAAGAGTGGGTGAAATGAATTTGAGAAGGTCAGTGGTAATGTCAGAGAAATCCAAATATAGTGGATCAGGAGTAGAGCGGTATAGGTGGATCTGTTACCACAATTGGAACAGATTGAGAATGCTTGAGGGATGTCTAAATGTAGGAAGGTTTGAAAAGTTGGTGGAATATTTGGTGGAGGGAGGGCATCAGGTTGTTCATCTGGAATGATTTCCTTAACTTGTGAAAGAGGTGGAGATGGAGATGAGAGTAGATTGAAAGTTGGATATGACAGAAGTGGATCTGGATGAGTAGAAGTGGATGGAATGTCATCAAGATATGGTGGAAGAGGTGATTGAGGAAGTTATGGTGTATCCTCAGGAATGTGGATTGGTGATTATGGTTGAGATGGTGGTTGAGATGGTAAGGCAGGAGGGATGGAAGTAGAGGGTGTATTTGTAATAACTGTGGATTATTGTTGAAGAGGAGGATATGGTATATGAGCAGGAGAGGGAGGAGGAGTATTAACTTCTTCAGGGGTTGAGTGAGTGGGTTGTACAGCCCTTGCGTCCTCTGAAGCTATCTTAGAAGAGGAATCCCTCGAGGGCTTTGGAATTACCCTCTCCCATCTGCCAAAGAGGGAAGAGGTAAGCCTCTTAAAGGCATTGATGAAAATATTATGGGAGACCAAAAGTTCTAGAACCTTTGCCTGGAGGAAGATACCCAGAACTCTACCAAAATAACATCCTTCTTACTAATCTTCTTCTTAATCAAATCAAACACAATTCCACCCCAGTTCACTGATTTATGATTAACCAGGGCACTCATCAGAAGGAATTGGTTCCTGGTTATGTAGTCATGGGCAGAGTGCTTGCCCAAGATGACTTTGCCAACCACATTTGCCAAGAACTTGTATTCAACAGACAAATTCTTCTTCAGCATTTTATTAGGGTTTCACTGGGAGTGACCCAATATAACAAGCATATTATCAAACTCGGTGCTAGATAATTCAATATCATCTTCCCCATTTATAAAACCAAAAACTTCAGTTAAAATAGAAGGGGTAAGAGAAACCTGGTGTCCAGAAATCGATCCAGAAATGGTGGTTTGATCTGGAAAAGTTGTTGTGAATACCCATGCCTTTATTTCCTGCACTAGAAGTTTGATCCTAGAGGTCATGAACTTTCTTAACTGTGGAGCCTCAAACAGCTGAAGGATGTTCTTGAAGATTTGATCAGAATGGCTGAATGAATCGATATCAATGTCAAATCCCGCATCATATTTCATCCCAGAGAGGGTCGCCGCTGAAATCGCCAATGCCTGCAAAAATAAGAGATCAAGTGCAAAGGAACTGGAAAGCGCTGGATGGAGTCCGAAGAAAACCTAATTATAAGGTTTTTAGAAGATGAAGCGGCGAACTCTGTCCAACGAAAAAGAAAAGCTTCGAACTCAGTTCGACAAAAAATCTCATAAAGAAAAAATCGTCGACCTAGGTTTGAAAAGGGGGAAAATAATTTGTCATTCTCCGTTCGACGAAAAATTTTCTGAAACAAATTTGTCGATCTCCATTCGATGAACAATTTCTCAAAGTGATTTCGTCGATCTCCATTCGACGAAAATCTCAAGAATAGTTCACAAATCGTTGATCTCTGTTCGATTAATGTTGACCAATTCGTCAACCACAGACAAAAAATCAAATTAAGCCTTCCCTATTAATCATACCTAGCTGATTTAGGACGAACATATGTTTCTTTTCATCTAATGGTTAGGTGAAAATGTCTGCTCTTTGTAAATCAGTAGAGACAGACAAGATTAATTTTATTTTTGTCCACACAATCTCTAATGAAATGATGTCTAATATATATATGCTTTGTCCTACTATAATGCACTGGATTTTGTGCAATAGAAATTGCACTGGTATTATCACAAAAGATAGTATAATTATTTAAGTTGAAACCATAATCCAGGAGCTGATTTTGAATTCACAAAATCTGTGAGAAGCAACTACCAGCTGTAATGTATTCAGCTTCAGCAGTTGATGTGGACACAAAAGTTTGCTTTTTGCAAAACAAGAACACAAGCCTATCACTAAGGAACTAACAAGTTTTTGATGTGCTTTTTTTGTCAACTCTACATCCAGCAAAGTCAGCATCTGATAATTCAGATAATTCAAATCCTGACTCAGTAGGATAGCAGAGTCCTAGATTAGGACAACCCTTTATATATCTTAAAATCCTTTTTAGTAAAATAAGATGTGATTCTTTAGGGTTGACTTGAAATTTATCACAAATACAAGTAGCAAACATAATGTCTGGCCTACTAGTTGTAAGATACAATAAGCACCCAATAATAGTCCTATATGTTTTCTGATCAACTTGCTTACCCTGTTCATCAGAATCAACTACAGCATTGGAGGGCATGGGTGTTTTCATTGTTGAGGAATAAGAAATCCCAAATCTTTTTATAAGCTCCTTAGCATATTTAAATTGGGATATAAAGATACCATTAGGGGATTGCTTCACTTGGAGACCAAGGAAGTAGGATAGTTCACCCATGCTACTCATTTCAAACTTTGAATGCATCAGGTCAGAAAACCTTTTGCAAAGTTTGGAATTAGTAGATCCAAATATTATGTCATCTACATATATTTTTACTAAAAAAATTTTATGCTTATGATGTCAAATAAATAAAGTTCTATCTATAATGCCTCTAATGAACTTATGCTCTAAAATAAAGCTAGCTAAGGTCTCATACCAAGCTCTTGGAGCTTGCTTTAAACCATAGAGAGTTTTATACAGTATAAAAGCATAGGAGGGATGAGTTGAAGAGATAAAACCTAGTGGTTGTTCAACATACACTTCCTCTTTTAGTTCTCCATTGAGAAATGCACTTTTGACCTCCATTTGATAGACTTTTAAATTCTGATTGGTAGCATGAGCATGAAAAATTCTTATTGCTTCAAGTCTTGCAACAGGAGCAAAGGTTTGATCATAATCAATGCCTTCTTCTTATGAATAACTTTGGGCTACCTACCTAGCTTTATTTCTCACAATTGCTCCTTATGCATCAAGTTTGTTTCTAAAGACCCATTTAGTTCCAATGATTGGGTAGTCTTTGGGTCTTGGAATTAAATCCCATACTCTACACCTATCAAATTGATTGAGTTCCTCTTGCATTGTAATAATTAAGTGGGGATCTTTCTCTGCATCTTTTATGGATTGAGGCTCAACTTGAGAAATGAAGAAAGCATGCATCACATCTTGGTTGAGTTGATGCCTTGTTTGCACACCAACTGATATGTCTCCAATCACTTGAGATATGAGATGATCTCTAAGTGTGACAAGATCAGCAGGTGGAGTTGGTTCATCAATAGCTTGTGGAATTAATTCCTCTTGTGGAATTATATTTGTTATTGTGAGTTCAACTGCTTCAACCACTTCTTCTTCACTATCTTCATCAATCTATGGAGAAGGATGCAATGTAACCTCTTGGGTAAGGTTTAAGTCATCCAACTTCTCACACAGATATGGTACCTGCAAAGTGTCTCTGGTAGAAGAATCCTTCTCCTTATAAAACATGTTAGCTTCATTGAAAGATACATGAACAGATTCTTCCATTTTTAATGTTGATTTATTAAATAACATATAAGCCTTGCTGACTTGGGAATATCCAAGAAAAATTTTCTCTGCAACATTAGCTACAAACTTTCTAAGATATTTCTTGTCATTATTGTGAATATAACATATACAACCAAATACTTTAAAATAGTTTATTTTAGGTTTCTTCCCTTTAAGTAATTCATAGGGGGTCTTACCCTTTAGCTTATGAATTAGAGTTCAATTCAAAACATAATTTGATGTGCTTACTGACTCTGTCCAAAAGGATAAAGGCAAGTGAGCATCTGCAAGTAATATCCATGCAGATTCAATCAGATTTCTATTTTTCCTTTTAGCTACCACATTTTGTTGAGGAGTTCTAGGAGTAGAAAAATAATGAATGTTACCTTCCTTCTCACAGAATTCTTGCATGAGAAGAGATTCAAACTCAATTCCATGATCACTTCTGATCAATGAAACGTGAGTAGAGTACTCAATCTGGATGCTCTTAAGAAAGTCTGTAAGAACTTTAAAGTTATCTGACTTGTTTCTAAAAAAGAAAACACAAGTGAATCTAGAGAAGTCATCAATAATAACTAAGGAATATTACTTCCCCCCCCCAAACTATGTACTGAAATAGGTCTAAAAAGGTCCATATGTAGCAAGTGCAAGATTCTGGGTGAATCACTTTTATTAATTGATTTAAAACTATTTTTTGTTTGCTTTCCTAATTGACAAGTCCTGTAGAGTCCTTCCTTATTATAAGAACCAGAAGGCAGTCCCCTAACAAGGTTGTCCCTAAATAATTTAGCAATATTCCTAAGGTTTACATGACCTAGTCTCTTATGCCATAAATCATTAGTGTTACTGATTTGGTTAAATAAGCAAATTTCTGAAATAGCAGATTTGAAATTAACTATATATATGTTGCCTTATCTAATTCCAGTTAAGACACTTTTGTTTTTATTAGAATTAATAATACAAGAAGTCTGATTGAATGATACTTGATAACCTTCATCACATAATTGGCTTATGGATATTAGGTTATGCTTGAGACCACTTACATAGGCTACCTTCCTAAAGATAACTGCTCGAACTTTGACATTTCCATATCCTTCTGTCTGTCCACAGTTGGAGTCTCCAAATATCACCTTTGGTCAAAGCTTCGCTTTGAAATAAATTAGTTTGTCTTTACTTCTTATCATGTGTTTTGAACAGCCACTATCCAGATACCAATGTTCCTCTAGGGTAGGATAGTTCTTCACCTGCATAAAAATAGGTTAGGTGTTCTTGACCCAGGTAACCTTGGGTCCTTGATTTCTTTCATATTTATAGCTGGAGATATAAGAAAATTCACTTATAACCAAGTGGATGATATCTCCTTGGAGGAATAATCCAGTGAGTAAAATAATTAATGAAGGTTTTAGCTTGATCAAAAAATTTAAAAGAATTTAAGTTTCTGTTAAAAGATTCTGGGTTCGACGAATTTGAATAAGTTCGTCGATCTGCATTTGACGAATAGGGATGAGTTCATCGAACTCTGTTCGCAGAATGAAAGTATTCATTCTCTGCGTTCCAAGTTCGTCGATCGCGGTTCGATGGACCATATTGAGTTTGTCGAGCACAGTTAGCCGAATAATTATACTGAAAATCTGCGTTCATTGTTTGTCGATGTGAGTTCGACGAACCACATTAATTTCGTCGAGCTTGGTTCGACGAAACATGTTGAAAACAATTTTTATTAAAAAATTTCTTTTTCTTTTTTTAGTCTTATTTAAAACTTCTGTTTCTTTATTTGTGTCTTTTACCTTTTCTTTTCCTTTTTCAGAAATGAATTTAATAGGTGTAGATAGAATGTTTTTCTGTAAAAGAGGAGGCTGACTAGATGAAGCTCACAAGCCCAGTTTGCCATTAAGCCTGGCATTGACTGTACTTGTGATGTTCATCAATTTGATACTTCTCCCATTAAGGGATTCTTCAAATTCCTTAGCCTCAGATATTTTAGATTTCAAAGATATTATTTCTTCTGAAGCATTATCAAAATCATTTTTGAGTTTGATATTTTTCAGAAAATAGGTTATCAAATTCAATTAGCTCTTCTCTGATAAGTTTGATTTCCTTCTCAGATTTTGATGAGTTGTAAATATACCTATATTTTTCGTATTTTATTTGATTCAATTTTGTTTATTTTTGTCTTTTTTACTAGTTTTATTCAATAAATTGCTTATTTTTGTAAATATTATTTCTAACTTAGCTTTATTTTTATTCCAGAAAAAGTCAAAATGTTGACTGACACGCCCGTGTCACATGACCGACACGCCCGTGTCACGCCCTCGACGATCGCCGACCACAGGTTGCCAGCTCGACGATCGGCGATCATCAAACCGAGCTCGACACGCCCCCAGACATGCCTGTGTCAAAGTGTGACATGGGCGTGACTTAGCCACCTGGCCCGACGTGACGCGCGCGACCTTGCGGCCGAACCGCGCCCAGATCGACCTCCCCGACACGCCCCAGTCACGCCCGTGACTGACACATGGCACGCCCATGACCTAGGGCGTGACCGCCACGTTTTCAGCCGAAGTCAACTTTCCAGTCAAGTCACCCGATCAGCTCATGTACAGTAGCGACACGCCCCCCTGTCACGCCTTAGTCACGGGCGTGACCAACCTGAAATTTTGCCTATAAAAGGCCAGCTTCTGTATGAAATTTCTGTCCACTTTTTGGTCCAAATTACTTAGGGGAGGTGCTGCCCATTTGGATTCCATGCTTATGTAAGGAGAATTTCTCCCCCCCCCCATCTCTCTTAGCTTGTATTAGGTTGTTTGTTTGTTTTAGCTTTGCATGTAATCGCTTTTTATTAAATGAAATGTTAGTTTTTTCTCTTCATATGGTTTGGAATTCAATCAAGCGCCCTTCTCTTTGCAATTTTTCGTTCCCCTGTTTTTGTTCTTTTTATGTTTTATCTTTTAAAGCTTTTATAATCTCGCTTAGTTTAGGATTTTATCGGCATTTTCTAGCCGTTGTAATGTCCGTTTTATTTTCATAATCCGCACTTGTTTAGGTTTAGCTTTTCCTTTTTTTCCTTATTTTTCATTCTTAAGGGTTTATAAAAACACCTAAAAAAGTGTGATTTTCATTTTCCTTAACTTAGGGTTTTTAGGATTGTAAAACTTTTTCGTCTTTTTTAGTTTTTTTTTTCACTTTTTAGGAGTTTTTATAAAAATATAAGAATGAAAATATAGTCGTTATAATTTTTCGCTCACTTCATTTTAGCTTTTTATTTGTAAAACTTTTAGTCCCTTTAATTTTTATTTCATCTTTTTATGCATTTCTACTGCATTCTAGCGGTAGAAATGCAGTTGTATTAATTTTTCGAGTACTTTCATTTTGCGTTTATTTGCAAAACATTTTCACTCGGTTAATTTTTATTTTCACTTTTTATGCATTTCTACCGCATTCTAGCGGTAGAAATGCAGTCGTTTTAATTTTTCAGCAATTTTGTTTTTCTTATTTTTGCAAGTGTGTATGCGTGTATGAGTTAGGTTTTATTGCTTTATTTCAACTTCTGTAGAGTGCGCGTGTGTGTATGCATTTATTTTCGCCTACTCGTTAATAGTTAAATGGCGCTCTGCTTTCATTTCCCGCCCACTCGTTTGAGTGGCACTTGTTTTTATTGCTTTTATTTTCTCCTACTCACTTGAGAAGGAAACTTAGGGTGCGTGTGTGTGTGTTTTCATTTATGTAGAGTGTGTGTGTGTGTGTTTTACTTTCAAGTAGAGTGTGTGCGTGTATGAGATAAATTTACCCCCGCCCACTCATTTGAGCCGGGACTCGCAATTTTATCGCTTTCTTAATTATGTAGAGTGCGTGCGTGTAGGAGATAATTTTGACGCTTTATTTTTCGCTTTCTTCAATTAAGAAGAGTGTGTGCGTGTGTGCATTTATTTCCGCCTACTCATTTGAGAAGGGCTTGCTTTATTTTATTTTCTTTATGGTTTTGAAGTGTGTGTGAGTGCCTGCATCAATTAGCCTCCAATTTATCTAATTGTCCTATTTTTTGTGTTTTCTCTTATAATTGTTCAGTGCTTAATTTAACACTCACGTTTCACCTAAAAACATAAAGTCGTCCCCATACCGATGAGTGGCTAATCTCTTTTAGCCTTCGGCATCGAAGAGCATTGGGACAAATAAAATGATTTGAAATAATTAAAGAACTTTATTTTTATTTTCATTTAAGGACTTATGGTTTGCCCCGGGTTAACGACGCATAGGACCACATAATCGATTTGTGGGCTCTATTTCCGATATCCGTACGCAACGCCGAGAGGCCGCACGTATGGACCGATCCCCCTTGGGTAAAGAGAACTGCGTACGCCCCCTCAAAAGAGGAGAAGCGTAGTTCTGCCGGATTGGGTTCCCCACCCAATAGCGGGGTTCTTAGCGTAATGCGGGCGTTAAGGGGAATCCTTCATCGGACTAACGTTCGGTCGAATAGCCTTAGCGCCCAGGTGAGTGATATCCCTAGACCAAGGTGAGCTCATGTTCTTGGAACCTCCACGGCCAAGTGCCTTTTATTAAATTAAAAACAAAGTTCAATAATTGTTAAGAATTATTTTAGTCTTAATCCGATTCGATGCCGAGCGTTAACCCGTCATCGAACTAACTTAGCAAAATTCAGCTCTCTTTCTTTCCGTTTTAATTAGACTAAAAAAAATCCCACCTTACTTATAGTAAGATAATAGTGTTCCTGGAAGAGTAGATATAATCAACGCGTCCCCGAGAATAATATGACCTCGGTATTTTCCCGAATAGCGAGTACTACTTGCGATAGGTGCACTTGCCTCCTCTCATTAGAAAACTCGATCTTCTAACCGGCCCGCGGAATCTGACCATTTCGAACCAACCACAGTCAGTCTCTGTTCCGCGGCCATCAAATTTAATTAAATTATTACATAATAATTTAAATTCAGTTTTAAATTGATCTGAAGTAAAATCAAAAGAAAAATTACCTGATCTTCTTCTGATACAGATTCATCTTCTGAGTTGTCAACTTCTAAATTGTCAGCTTCAGAGTTGCTGCAAGATGCATTGATTGTCATCAAGCAAACCTCTCTGGCATTGGCCTCTTCTTCATCCTCACTGGTACTGGATGAAGACTCTTCTTCTGAGTAACTCCAGGTTTCAGCAACAAATCCTTTCTCCTTCTTTTTTTATTTGCTGAAGGAGGGCTTGCTGGAATGATTCTTGGAGTCTTTCTCCTTTCTTTTATCTTTCTTCTGAGTTTCTGGACACTCTAGTAATATGTGTCCAAGTTTCCTGCATCCATAACAGACTATTTCTTTTGTTGGAGTCTTATCATACCTTTGGCTTATCTTCTTTTCTAGAAGATCTTCTCCTGAAATCCTTCCTGGCCATCTTATAGAATCTCTTAGCCAAGAGACTCAGTAACTCTTCACTATCAGTAAGAGCTTCTTCTTCATCAGATGCTTTAAAAGCAATGGTTTGCTCTTTCCTTCCTGATGTTGATGTCCTTTGCTCATCTTCTCTGGTCTTGATGAGCTTCTCATAGGACTTGAGCTTGCGCGACAAATTTTCAGTAGAGATTTCATTTAGGCTTCTAGCTTCCTTGATTGGCCATATCCCAGAGTCTCATGTGCTAGGGATGCACATAAGAATCCTGTCCTTTATCTCTGCCAATGAGATATTCTTATCTAGAGTTTTCAGCTCATTTATTATAAGACTGATCCTATTATACATGTCTGCATCTGATTCTGTCTCTTCGTTCTTGAAATTCTCATACTGAGAGATCAAGTGTGATCTCCTATCTTTCCTTTCATCAACAGATCCTACTACCATAGCATTTAGGGAGTCCCAAATGGCCTTTGCTGAAGTACATTCAGCAACCTTCTAGAATATATCATCAGACATAGTTTGAGCCAAAATATTCATGGCTTTGGCATCAACAATTTTAGCCTTCTTCTAAGCATCAGTCCACTCAGGTGGTGGAACTTCACTTGTTCTTGTTGTTGCAGATGGTGTAGGGGCACCTATCAAGATAGAATTATAGATATCTTCATCAATGGAATTCATGTAAAGACTAATCCTTGCCTACTAAAGTGCAAACTTATTAAGATTGCACACTGGAGGTTTGGTGCTTGAATACTCCTTATTTTGTGTCATGATATAAAAGATAGACTAGAGAAAATAGGATCTATCAAAGATCTTTTGGTTCAGGTATTAGCTTGTGAAACCAAACAACCTTTCCCTCTAATACCAATTGAAAGTGAGGGATAGATCTAACTAACTCTAGAGAGGGGTGAATAGAGTATTAAAAACTTTTAGATAATTTTTATAGAGAATTAAAATAGGTGATATGTATATATATATATATATATATATATATATATATAAATAAAGAGAAATATCACAGCACAAAAAATAAATAAGTAAAGGAACTACCAGACGACACAAGGAATTTATAGGGGTTCCCCAATATATCTGGGTAAATCCACTCTTCTACCACCCTGATAGGAATCCACTACATGTTTTTGTACAGGTGCCCTGCCACTATAGGTATTTGCTCAAGTGCCTTGTCACCACAAGATCTAATTTTCTAAGTGAGATCTAACACCCTTTTGAGCTTTTGATCAGGTGCCCAAAAAACAAATCCCAAGTCTTTTGATCAGGTGACTTGTGAACCAAAAAGGCTAACTTTTGAAGGGAGTTAAAACCATGTACACAGTGAAAGGGAAAAGTAAAAATATATTGTATTCTCTGTCTCAAATCTCTGAGAAGACTAGTGTACTTTTTGATGTCAAAGCTCCCCCTGAGTTGTATGGATCTGATCAGGAGTGGAAGCTTTGCTTCAGGGTATAGGTCTTCAAAATAATGTTGCTCTTCAGCAAACTTTTAGACTAATTTTTATTAGTTGTCTCTTGAAAGCCTAAAGCAGATAAAGAAGAACTCTGTGTGTATGAGAGTTGTGTTGTGTTCTTCACTGATTACTGATTTCTCTTCTTTTTCACTGATTCACTAACTCTTACAATCTTATGAAAAATCACTTTTTATATTGATTACAGATTCAAAACATTTGAATTTTAAATTCTTTCCTTGAAATCCTCTGCATAATTTATGGGATCCTGAATGGCTAATTGTGACTTGAATGAATTGCCCTAACTGTCCCAGTAAATAAGGTAGAGTAATAACTCTGTGAAAACCATAATTAATGTTGTCAGATAACGATTATATTCTTGAGAATATTGAGCATTAATTATCATAGCATTATTGTCTTAATGTAATTTGAAAACAAACTGGTATAGTCGAACTGAGAAACTGCAGAGAAGAATAGCCGAACAAAACCTTTAAGGAGTTAGTCTAACTCAGCAATGATTTCATCAACCTGAGCTCCAAGTTCGTCGAGCTAATAATTCTCCATCGTTGAGCAGAGCACCAAGATCATCGAACTGAAAAATATAATTGCAAATTTGAGCTCCAAGTTCGTCGAACTGAGATAGTCCTTCGTCGAGCTGAACTTCTAATATAAGATATCAGTTTGTCGATCTCAGTTAGACTTTCGTCGAGCTCAACTCAGAGTAGGAACTCTGAGTTCGTCGATTTAAGATCAACGATCATCAAGCTTAGTTCATCTATCGTCGAATGACTTTCCTGTAATCATTTAAACTACTTTTCCTTTGAAGTCTTCTATCTCTAAAGTCTTCTGAAGTAAAGACTGACAATCTAAGTATGTGTTGCTGACTTAGACCCTGGAAAAAACCTATGACCCTAGACTATACATGTTGGGTAATCTAATCAAACCTAATAGTGAACCTAGCCCAAATCACAAGAAGGGTTCCAACACATTTCCTAGCTATCATGAACTAAGGACCCAAACTCTTTTGGGTTCCTAAGGTAAATTAATCTTGTGATTGCAGGTAAGTCAAAGTACCCATCAAATGCCAATATGGTACTTGTACAGTAGTTATTCCAGACAAATGATAGGAATAAGGAGCCATCTAAAGGATTATACTCAAGTGAGGAATGTACATAAAGTCATATTTGGTAGTTTAGACAGAGAAGTTACCAAAGGTTATGGTATGATTACCAATGGCGTAATCTCCGTTACAAAAGCAGCTTATGTGGAACAATTGTAACATAATATTATTAGCATAATCTAACTCTGTGATATTGGTTATGTCATTGTCTTCCACAAAGATAGGTGTCTGATCAAAAGGTCAAGTGACCAAGAGGTCGTTTTGACAGGCACTAGGAGTGGAAATATTTATTGTTTAAATTTCCTATATATAGATACAAACTCTCCAGTGTGTCTTATTATAAATGAGAAAGTCTCTTATTGTGTGCAATGGCACAAGAGACTTTCTCACTTGAATTATAAGGCAATCAACAAGCACTTCAGTATAGATCTAGTCAAAAATGAACCCAATCTGAAATGAACCAAAGAGTGCATTTGCTTTGCATGCCAAAAGGGAAAACAGACAAAGGGCTCCTTTAAGAGCAATGTGGCCAAGGATTCTGAGAGGTGTCCTTACCACCTACATATGGAATTATTTGGTCCTATGCCAGTTCATAGTCTAGGTAGGAAAGTCTACACTCTTGTGATTATTGATCACTTTTCTAGATTTGCGTGGCTATTCTTTCTTAAGAAAAGTCTAAAACCTTGATAGCTTTGTGACCTTTATTAGGAAAATTCATAACGAAAAAGACTATTTTGTGGTAAAAATAAGAAGTGACCATGGCACTGAATTTCAATATGAAGGCTTGACAAAGTTTTGTGAAGAGAAATTTATATTCCAGTAATTTTCTTCTCCAAGAACACCCCAGCAAAATGGGAGAGCTGAGAGAAAATACGGAACTCTCATAGAGGCTGGTGGGATATTGCTCAGTGAACCTTCTCTCTCGGAATATTTTCGGGCAGAGATTGTGAACACTGCTTTTCATGTCCTGAATAGATCCACTATCAATAAGTACTACAGGAAGACTCCCTATGAGATTATGAAAGGTAGAAAACTAAATCTTGCATATTTCAGAATCTTTGGAAGCAAATGCTTTGTCCTACTTGACAAAGTTTGTTGCCAAGTCCTATGAGGGAATTTGTGTTGGGTATAGCAACCACATCAAAGCCTATAGATTCTAAGACTTGAAGAATCAAGTTATAGAAGAGTATGCCAATATAGTATTGATGAGTCTACTATGATTCACTTTGAGCTTCCAAACTTCTCTACATCTACAAGTGCCGAATTGAAGTTGGAAAACCTGAGCATCTATGATATACCTCTTGCTGAACAAGTAGAGGATGAGAGTGCGATCATTCTAGAAGAAGGTCCAGGTGAATTGGACATAGATGAAGATAATCAGGCTCCAGAAATTGAGGTTCAAGATGTTGTATAAGACAAAATGCCAGCTGCTGTCAGACACTTGAGAGATCATCCCAGAGATCTAATTATTGGAAATGCATGCCAAGGGGTTACAGTATGAAGAAGAAGCCTCAATATAGCAATCTATTCAAGCTTTTTGTCTCAAGTTGAATCAATGATGTTTGAAGATGCCAACATAAATCCATTCTTGATTGTGGCTATGCATGAAGAATTGAACCAGTTCAAGAGATACAATGTCTAAAAGCTGATTCCTAGACCTCGTGGGCATAACATCATTAGAACTAAATGGATAGATAGAAATAAGCTTGATGAGAATAGTGTTATCATCAAAAATAAAGCTAGGTTGGTTGCCAAAGGATATATGCAAGAGGTAGGTGTTGATTTTGATCAAATCTTTGCACTAGTTGCAATACTAGAGGCTATAAGACTCTTCCTTACATATGCTGCATACAAAGGATTTAAGGTCTACAAAATCGATGTTAAGTCTGCTTTTCTGAATGGTGACCTGAAACAGGAGGCCTATGTTGAGCAACCCTCTAGTTTTGTTAACTCTAACTTTCCTGACTATTCATAAATTTTTCCCGAGAAGTGAAATGACCTATTAGAGCTTGGATCAACAATTTGTAATTTTCTAAGTCCAGTAGCCCTATTTTTTATTTTAACACCTAAATGCGCTATTATTGAAATAAATCCAACTTATGGGATTTTTTATTCCAAAAATCTCAATTTTCTTATGAAAGGAGTATTTACCTCCATAAGCCTTTGTCCAAAATTTCATGGACATGCATTGGACCAAATGGGCTAAATTCCCATTTTACCTCATTTTACTATTTACACACTATTCACAAATCTACCTTCACCATGCATGTTGGATCCTTTAACATGCGGAGGTCTAAATGACTCCAAATTTTTACCAAGGCCATAGGATGACCTTAGATCCATGCCACCCAAATTTGGGGGTATTTGGAGTTGTAAAACTCAATAAATTATATTTATTTAATAAATCAAATTTTGACTAAAACTATAGGAAAATGTCCTCCAAAATTCTGATTTTTGGACATAGTCTAAGCATGGTATACACACATGCATGACCTAAATTTCACTTCATGTGGAATTATAGTTTAGCCTAGGCATCCATTTGAATTTATTCCCTAGTATAGGAGCAGTCCTAGGAGGATGACCCTATAAGAAGCAACAGTGCTCTGAATTGCATGTTTAGGGTGTCAAAGTAAATTAAGACCAAGATCTACATTTTTCATACTTATAACTTTCACTGAATAAGCCTATAAAAGGCCTAAAATCAACATTCAAGTAAGTTGTATATATGTGATAGAAAAGTAATAGTTAAATAAAAACCTATAGTTTTAATATGCCAATATTGGACGGCATAAGGTTATCTTCCCCAATGGCCAACGGCTGTGATCTTCCCATCCTGTAGCATTTTGGTTTCTTATTTCCTGGCCACTGTGCCGCCGCCACCGTTGGCAATTATCGCCACCACCTTTGTTGAGGTGGTGTCTAGCATTTCCCAGCGACATGGCCGCCTGATGAGTCCTCTTTATATACCTATTTTCGGACTCATCTAGGCTTATTTTCTTGTCTTTGCACACCGTTTAGCGTCATTTGCACCCCTTTTGGTTCGCTACGGTTTTTCATATCTTGTGCACCCTTTTTAGCCTGTTGTTGTGCGTGTGCATATTCCCCTTTTGCTTTGCATTATATTCATGTCTGTGACTGCCATGTTCGACATCCCGTCCAGTTTTCCTGCAGGTTCTGGGATCGTGTGGGCGTCGGGCATCGGACTTTCACCATTTTTTGGCAAAGGAGTCAATGGTCGTGCGTTTTTACCCACGCACGACCATCGACCTCTTTGGCGCATGATCCTCGGTCGTGCGCAGTCATGACCTCTCCTGGGAAAGTTCTGTCCCGCCATATCGCACGATCACCAGCCATACCGCGCACGATCACTGCTCGTGCGTTGCCGGTCGTGCGCAGTCATGACATCTTTTTCCACTTTTCTGCCTCCATTTCGCACGATCACTGACCATATTGCGCACGACCACTGGTCGTGCGCCAGTGATCGTGCGCGCTGTTTATTTCTGCTTTCTATAAATACGCAGGTTCCGCCCTATTTTCAGAGATCGATCCAAATCCGCGATTTTCCGCCGTTCTTCGTCCCCGACGAAGGGTTTCGCCGCCCTCCATCATCCTCTACCTTAGGGAGGTGCTCCGGGCAAGCTTTCAACGCCAAATCAATGCCGGAGCATCCTCTCGGCCTCCTCCTTCATCCTAGAGCTTCAAGCGGAGTTTTGACCTAGCTTTCTCCATCAAGTTAGGAGGAGCTGGAGCCGCAATCTACGGGTCATTTCAACGAAGAAGACGGGTCCATTGGGAGTGAGTGACAGCCTCCTCTACCCGGACGCAGTGAGGACCGAGCTTAGACTCGGATTGACAACCCGGGATTCCAACCGTGAACCCTCAATAAGGCTTCGGATTCGGTCGATTCGCACACCTCTTCCTCTTGTTGTTGTTAGCTTAGTTATTTTCCTTGTATTGATGAAGTACGCTTATTGTAATTAACGCTTGTGCTAAATCATGTCTATGTGATTTGTATTTTTGTTATTTATTGCTTGAGGTGCGCCTTATTATTCCACCATCCATCCACCCTTGCCGCACTAGCAATTGCTAGTGGCGTGCGTTGCGAAGAGGTGCCCACGACCCTCATTCCGCCATTCTCACCACCTCATCCGCTAGCCTACTCTTCCATCCGCCAAGCGATTCGGTGCATAGCGGCCCGTGTAGTTTCCATCCCGCCTGGCGAAGCAGTGCATAGCGGCCTGCATAGTAGGATTTCCGCCGTTCTCTACACCTCATACGCTTGCCTACTCGCCCATCCGCCAAGCGATTCGGTGCATTACGGCCCGACTATTCTTCCATCCCGCCTGGCAAAGCATCGCATAGCGGCGTTGCATAGGAGTAGTTGTTAGATTTTTACTTTATTTTCCGCAACCATCAAAACCCCCATCGTTACCTTCGCCCCGAGGACTTCAATCTCAAGTCCTCCTCGACATTAACTCATCCCTTACTGTGTTCCTCAAGAGACCGACACTCGGGGATTTATTCCCAAAACTTTATTACTTGTGCGACCGGTGCGCTTGCCGTAATCCACGCATCAAGTTTTTGGCGCCGTTGCCGGGGAACACAGTCGTTTGAGTTTTTGAAAAGGTAGATGCGAGATAGTCGCCCTTGTCCATTTGTTCATACCCTGTTTTATCTTTATTTTAGTTTTTGAAATTGTTTACTTTATTTTTCTTGTCCCTTCCTTGTTTTTCCTTTTTTTAATATTGCAGATCCTAGTTATTTTATTCTAGTGTGTAGTAATTTCCGGTAAATATTTTTGTTCGCGATGGATTCTGCTGCCGAGTGCCGTATTATTGACGCTTTGCGGAGATGCATCGATGCCATGGCTGTTTCTAATGCCGAGCACTGTTTTCGGTGTATTCTATGTCAAGGTGTGGGCCATATGTTGAAGGATTGCCCTCGCTTGTGCAAGCCTTCTACCTCTGTGGACGCATCCGTAGCAGTCCCTTGTTCGCGGGAGACTACTATGGATAGGCCTACTAGGGTGTTGTCTGGCCCATACACTGACATGGCGCACCTTGCTCGATCTTTGCCCGTTGAGATTACGGAAGAATCTCTCGCCGCATATAGTTCCTTCATGGGTTCCTCAACACCCCTTTTTACGAGCTTCTTTGAGTGATCATTCTCACTCGGATGTTAGGCCCGCAAGGAGTGGATCGGGAACTCATGGACGATCCTGTATGGGACGATGAGAGTGTTCGGTCGTCGACGGGTGGCATCTGCGGATGATGTTGCGATGGGGCCTGCGTATTCTATGCCTGTTTTGAGAGCAGCCTTGCCCTCCGCAATTTTTGCCGGAGTTTTCTACTCCTTTTTCTTGTGAGTCGGCTGATGAGGACGTTATTGTGGATGGATTCGGTGCCCGAGTTGCGCCGAAGTGGATGAGGATTCTACTATCTCCGACGGAGATGTGGATCTTCGGAACACTTCTACGGCACCCGGTGGACGAGGAATTTCCTCTTTCGGATGCGGAGGTTTGCACCTCTTTTGTTGGACGAGGTCATTCTTCTTTCACCGTGGACCTCGAGTTGCGGATTCCCCCCGATACGACTCGTATGATACCGACGATGATCTTGTTTGGATCCTGCTGAGAGTGAAGCCGGAGTCACTCTCCCATTTTCTGATTATTATAGTTCTTCATCTCTTTTATCCTTGACCCCCCTTCTCCCTTCTGCGCCTGTGCGGGTGGACTCCCTGCAGGTGAAGTGGGTTGACATTGAGCCTTGTGCTCAGGTTGTCGGCGAGTGCCAGCCTTGCATGTGGAGTTTCCTACTCCTGTTGCAGGTGTAGCTCTACTTCACCTTCGTCCCTATCGAGCTTGTGGTGGGACGATACCTTGCTAGGCAAGGATTCTTTTTGTGTTAAGATGAGCGAGGACCAGGTCGCCTCCTCATCTTATTTCTTGCTTCCTTACCTGAGCTTTTCAGTATTATTTTCTAGGTAGAGGGGTACTGTTCTTATCACCGTTCGGTACCCATTACCGACACGGATATTAGGACAGTTACCTGTACATTTTTCTTTTCATAGGCCCATTAGCTAGATCTGTATAGAGTATTTAATAAGTCGTGCTGGGATTGACATTAACCCCAGTTAGTTATCTTAAATTTCTGCATTTTACTTTTTATGTCTAGCTTAGTTTAGTATTTCGTTTGTATATTTTTCTTTTGTTTTTGCGGAGCTCACCCCTGCAGGTAATTTCATCGCAATACTACGCATGGCGGGGTTGTGATTCTTCGTATGGCGGGCCTGCTTCATAGTTTTCCGCGTCTTCTGGTATGCTCACTAGGCACTGGAATTATGGGTACTCTATCCCTTAGCTCTTTTTGATTTAAATTTCTCTATCATTTGATGTGTTGTTTAGTTTTAAGTCTGGGGGAGTGTCAGTTTCTTTTGCACGTGCACATGTCTTTTGCATGCTAGAAGCTTTTTGTATTTTATTTTGTTTATGTTCATTTCTTGCACACCACTGCACCACATGAGCGCGAGTTTAGCGGTTTTGACGTGTGCACGAGTTGAACTTGTTTCTTTGATTAGATTTGAAAATTATGTGCTAGTTTAGGATTGTGCGGACGGAGTAAAATGTTGGCCTTGCTGTGTTTCTAGTCAACTGCTCTCGTTTTGTATAGAAATTTGGAGTAGATTTAATTTTTCTGTATGCTTATAGTTTTATATTCTTCTATCTGCGTAAATTCTTTTATTCTACTCAAAAGTTGGTGAATCCGATGTGAATCAAACGGTAGCGTAGGAACATGTGTAGCTGCCACTAGACTCGTATTGCTTGAGTCGGGAGGAAGGATTATCTTTCTCGGTTGCTAAGAACTTGCCCCAAGCTATTCTTGAAGCATTGGTACACGGTTAGTCTAGCGTGAGAGTGATGTAGGCCACCTTTTGGCCCGGTTGAGCTTTGTACCCATTCCTAGCATCGCCCTTGCTAGCCCCTTTGTGCCTACCCTTCTTTTGATTCAGCTCCACCATTATTTCACCAAAGCCTTATAGCCTATCCTAGTCGCACACCCAAGTCGAGCTTAGAGTTTATATTTTCATGTTGGATGTGATGTGGTGCTATTATTTGTGAATATGTGGAAGCGCGCCCAATTTTTATTTGCTGAGATTTTGAAAATAAAAAAGAAAAAAAAATGAAATGTTTGTAAAAAAGAAAAAAAAAATGATGAAAGAAAAAGTTTAATTGAAAATCTTTTGGAGATGATTTGGTTTGGAGTAGGCGGTGCACACACCCATTTAGTAAAAGTTAAGTCTGGGGGGTGGTGTACCCGTGTTTATTCTGTGGGCAGCGGGTACTAGTTTTGTACGTTAGCTCATTTGGGTTAGATGCATACCATTCATGTTTATCCTTGTTTTCCTCACCGTAACCCAAGCCCCATTATTACCCGAAGTCCTACGACATGCGCTTGAGTTGACTAGTGCCGTGGAGAGAGTGCGAACGGGCAAGCTTATGGTTTTCCGACATTGGTGGATTCCTTTTGGGGTAATCTTGAGCCCCGGTCTTCGGCAATGCTCACCTTAGTGGCCTGTCTACTTTCTCCCTGCGTAGGACCGGATGATTCACCGTGATTCCACTTTTGAGTAATAATAAATTCTTGTTACGCATTGTGAAAAATATAAAATATTTTGTATACTTAAAATTTTCCCCTACTTTATTTTTATGCACGCGAGCATGCGACTTCGCATGGTACTCTGTTTTGCAATTTCTTTGTTAGCTAGTTCATTTTCCTTGTCTGCTTAGGTTGTGTTTGCTCGGGACGCGCAAACGGTTAAGTCTGGGGGTGTGATGAGTCCTCTTTATATACCTATTTTCGGACTCATCTAGGCTTATTTTCTTGTCTTTGCACACCGTTTAGCGTCATTTGCACCCCTTTTGGTTCGCTAACGGTTTTTCATATCTTGTGCACCCTTTTTAGCCTATTGTTGTGCGTGTGCATATTCCCCTTTTGCTTTGCATTATATTCATGTCTGTGACTGCCATGTTCGACATCCCGTCTAGTTTTCCTGCAGGTTCTGGGATCGTGTGGGCGTCCGGCATCAGACTTTCACCATTTTTTGGCAAAGGAGTCAATGGTCGTGCGTTTTTACCCACGCACGACCATCGACCTCTTTGGCGCACGATCCTCGGTCGTGCGCAGTCATGACCTCTCCTGGGAAAGTTCTGTCCCGCCATATCGCACGATCACCAGCCATACCGCGCACGATCACTGCTCGTGCGTTGCCGTCGTGCGCAGTCATGACATCTTTTTCCACTTTTCTGCCTCCATTTCGCACGATCACTGACCATATTGCGCACGACCACTGGTCGTGCGCCAGTGATCGTGCGCGCTGTTTATTTCTGCTTTCTATAAATACGCAGGTTCCGCCCTATTTTCGGAGATCGATCCAAATCCGCGATTTTCCGCCGTTCTTCGTCCCCGACGAAGGGTTTCGCCGCCCTCCATCATCCTCCACCTTAGGGAGGTGCTCCGGGCAAGCTTTCAACGCCAAATCAACGCCGGAGCATCCTCTCGGCCTCCTCCTTCATCCTAGAGCTTCAAGCGGAGTTTTGACCTAGCTTTCTCCATCAAGTTAGGAGGAGCTGGAGCCGCAATCTACGGGTCATTTCAACGAAGAAGACGGGTCCATTGGGAGTGAGTGACAGCCTCCTCTACCCCGGACGCAGTTGAGGACCGAGCTTGGACTCGGATTGACAACCCGGGATTCCAACCGTGAACCCTCAATAAGGCTTCGGATTCGGTCGATTCGCACACCTCTTCCTCTTGTTGTTGTTAGCTTAGTTATTTTCCTTGTATTGATGAAGTACGCTTATTGTAATTAACGCTTGTGCTAAATCATGTCTATGTGATTTGTATTTTCGTTATTTATTGCTTGAGGTGCGCCTTATTATTCCACCATCCATCCACCCTTGCCGCACTAGCAATTGCTAGTGGCGTGCGTTGCGAAGAGGTGCCCACGACCCTCATTCCGCCATTCTCACCACCTCATCCGCTAGCCTACTCTTCCATCCGCCAAGCGATTCGTGCATAGCGGCCCGTGTAGTTTGTCCATCCCGCCTGGCGAAGCAGTGCATAGCGGCCTGCATAGTAGGATTTCCGCCGTTCTCTACACCTCATACGCTTGCCTACTCGCCCATCCGCCAAGCGATTCGGTGCATTGCGGCCCGACTAGTCTTCCATCCCGCCTGGCAAAGCATCGCATAGCGGCGTTGCATAGGAGTAGTTGTTAGATTTTTACTTTATTTTCCGCAACCATCAAAACCCCCATCGTTACCTTCGCCCCGAGGACTTCAATCTCAAGTCCTCCTCGACATTAACTCATCCCTTACTGTGTTCCTCAAGAGACCGACACTCGGGGATTTATTCCCAAACTTTATTACTTATGCGACCGGTGCGCTTGCCGTAATCCACGCATCACCGCCAGAGGCGGCTCCTCCGACGAACCCGTGCAAGAAGAAAAGATCGGAATGTTCCCTCTATCTCTCATGGCATTGGGCTCATTTGAGCCTGATATCTCTCCTAGTGGATCTATAAGACTAGCACTGAGAGAGGGGAGGAGAAATGGACCTGGATGCAAGCTTAGCGGTAGTGGTGAGCCATGACCGACAACTACTCCGGTGAACTAACTCGATCCTTTATTTCTCCAGCAAAAGCTTAAATCCAGGAGTCATTTCCCACTCCTCTTGCTTAATGATGGTGATGGCCGGCTTGGCAAGAAAGGGGAGTGAAAGCTAAGGTTTCGTTTCTTCCCTTTTTATAATAAGAATTAGGTTTAAGTTGCTTGCCACGTATCACCCTTGTATTGGACCACCAATCATTACTTTAATAGGTATTCTTGAGAAGATCATGTATTAAATAGGACTTGTTGAAGAGATCGTGTTTAAATTATCCATCTGCGCTTATCCCAAAAAACCCGGTTCAGGCCATATATATAAACCAGCAAACACGACTTAGAAAAAAAATACTTTAAGTACAAAAGCATTGACTATTACTCAAATCTTTGTCGAGTGGCGTGGATTTCACTAAACGCACTCGACTCTTCATCAAATAAAATCGAGTTCACTCAACACACTCGACGCCTTGTGATTCCAGAATAATTTTCTAAGTTAAAGAGCATGGCATTGAGTCCACTCAACGCACTCGATGCTTCATCGAATGGCGTCGAGTTTACTCAATGAACTCGACGCTTATTGATCCAGAACCATTTTTACAAGTTAAAGAGCATGAAGGTGATTCCACTCAATGCACTCAACTCCTATTGATACAGAAAAAATTTTCAAAGATAAAGAGCATGGCGTTGAGTCCACTCAATGCACTCAATGCTTCATCGAATGGCATCGAGTTCACTCAACGCACTCGACGCCTATTGATACGGAACAATTTTTCTAATTTAAAGAGCATGGCGTTGAGCCCACTCGATGCTTCGTCGAATGGCGTCGAGTTCACTCAACGCACTCGATACCTATTGATCCAGAACAATTTTTCTAAGTTAAAAAGCATGGCATTGAGTCCACTCGACGCACTCAGCGCTTCATCGAATGACGACGAGTTCATTCAACACACTCAACGCCTATTGATCCAGAATAATTTTTCTAAGTTAAATTTGACTTGAATCCTATAGTTGGCCCTATATGAATCCACCCTAACTCCTTCGGTAAAACCTAGACTAATCCTTTTTCACATACCGTGTGTTCTACACTAATCTAAGTTAAGGTGTCTAGAAGAAAATTGGATGTTATAGACAACATAGCTGAGTGCTATGAAAAGTTATTATTAGTTAATGAATTGAGGACCTATGGGAAGGCCTTCAGCAATTATGAGATGAATGACAAGTTTCTCAGATCTCTAACCAGAGACTGGGACACCAAGATATGTACCATCAGAGAGGTGGCCAAGCTTGTTGAAACTCCTCCATAAACATTATTTGGAAAGATGCTCTCGTATGAGATGCATCTATCTGCCAGGAAGGAGGAGTCCACTAGCAAATCTCAAGACAAGGAGAAGACAGTGGCCTTCAAGGCTGAGAGCTCTAAGAAGAGCAAGGAGAGGATTGTCTCTCCCCCAAGAAGTCCTTTTGATTCAGATAGCTATGGGTCAAGCACATCTGACATCAACATGTTTAATGGCGAGTTTATTACATTCTCTAAGCAGTTCAAGAAGATGATGAAGAGGAGGTAGTGGAAGAACAAACCATCCTCCTATTCACACAATAAGAGGGATCACCACCAGTCATACAAGAAGTTCTCCAAGGGAGACAGGTATAATTTAAAACCCAGTTAATAGTTTTCCTCTTATGTTGTTTGTTATTGTTGTACTAAGTTTGGGCATGTCATTGTTGATTGCCTAGTCAAGAGGAAAGAGTAAAAGAAATCAGATGAGAAGAATCACAACCAACACAAGGGCAAGAAGAAAAGAACTTCATTGCCAAGAATGAGAAAAGTTGGAGTCAAAGTGACTCAGCTTCTTCAAATTCTGAAGAAGAGGAATCCTGTTGGGAATTATGCCCTACAATGTTCCTCGGAATTTGAAGAAGCATCACCAATCATGCTAAGGGGCATAATGTATTTGATGTGTGCTTAAGTTCATGCATGCAGGTTGTCCTTGATTGGACAGGTGAACAAAAAGAGTAAGTTGGAAGTCAGATAATTTGATTAATGCAAAAGCGTCGAGACAACTGTGACAGCTGAGAAGATTATCTCAGCATAACCGCTGAGACAACTAAGAAGCTCAATGCAAAGCATTGAGAGAACTGTTGGTCTCATCCCAACCGTTGAGATAGGAGATAGTCTCAGCTGTGAAGAAGAAAGCATTGAGACAGTTGAAGAAGAAACCGCTGATACAGGAGATAGTCTGAGCTGTGAAGAAAAAACCGCTGAGACAGTTGAGAAGAAACCACTGAGACAAAGCCAGCAAAAATTCTCTAAGTCTAGAAGCATTGTGTGAAGAAGGTGTACTCAACACCTTTAATGAAGAGTCAAGTCGGCGTGCGTTGAGTGACTTAACTTCACTCAACGCTTAATGAGTTCTAGAATTTCTCTAAGTCCATAAAGTGATGACCACTACTGACGTCAGGAAAAGTCAAAAAGTCAAAGTCCTTCAAGCCATTGCAGGAAAGCTACAGTAGCACTGGATGACCGCTGCTGACGTCACCGCAAGTCAACAAAGTAAAAGTTTTTCATGAGCCATTGCGGGAAAGCTACAGTAGCGCCGGAAGCTACTGTTTATCCTTTTCTGAGGGCAGTGGCACTCACCATCCTTGGCTAGGCCCATATTCAAATTCTATTGTTGATTCAAATTAATAGATACAAAAGAAGAGAGAAAAGGACATTAGGGTTACGGAAAATAAATGAATACAGAGGCAGCTGGACTTCATCTTCTCTGACGAGTTTGAAAGCCAAGTCCAGCAGAGCAAGACTGCAGACAAAGAAAAGATAGCTGAAGCTCTTCCAGTTCAGCAAGTTTGTTCTTTGGAGAACAAGGTGGCTGATTCATCTAATCAGCAAGGAGAGATAGTTGTATGAAGGGTCGTCAGCCCTCTATAGTAAGTAGTTGTTCTTCAGTATAGCAGGAAAGAAGTTAGTTGTAGAAGATGACTAATTCCTTCCACAGGAAGAGGGCTTGACTGATATCTACTCAATCTAGTAAGGTAGACTCAGAGATTTATCTTTGAGGCGGTGTTTTAATTTATTTCAACTTCTTGATTAAATTCTTGTAGGATTCAGGTTTTTTGAATCTAAGCTATAGGGCCTTTTGTGCCTGAGTTAAAGGTGACTAATTAGTCACTGAGGTAAGTGCCCTGCTGGGGTATTGAGGTAGGATCCAAGTGTGGATCTGAGAGTAGGGTTGTCCTCCCAGCCTGAGTAGTAGGGCCTAGTGCCTGAGGATGGTGATTGTTGAGTCACTGAGCTGTAGGTGACAAGTGTATCACTGACTTATAGGTATTGGAGGAGATGGAGTGTAGAGCCTTTAGGCCAGAGATAGGTGACAAGTTTGTCACTGAGTTGTAGGTGCCTGGAAGGGCACTGATATAGGTACTTGGAATGGTACTGAGCTGTAGGAGTGCTGCAGTACTCTGAGAGTATGGCCTTGTGCCAGAAGTTGTAGGGCTGAACAGCCTGAGCTGTAGGCCTTATAGATAAGGCTGAGGTTGGTGGTTTGAGGACTACTGATTTGTAGGAGCACTGCACGGCTCTTAGGTTGGAAACTTTGTGTTTCTAAGGTAGGAACCTTTGTGTTTCTGAGGTAGGGTTCTGAAGAGAACCTGAGTGTAAGGCTGAGGGACGAGGTGTAAGCTCTAAGGAGCATTTGGAGGAGTTTGTGCCTTGTCTAACATAAGTTAGAAAGGTGGGAGGTAAAGTGGATGTACCCATTTGGGAAACCACTATAAATACCTGTGTGCTTTGTCGTATTGCTTGTTCTTCTTTATATTACAGGTACTAAGGACAAGCTCTAGATTACTTAGTAAGAAAACAGCAAAAAGACTTAAGAAATTTTCAAATACCTATTCCCCCCCCCCCCTCTAGGTGACTAGCTAACCTTAAGCTTATAAATTTCAAGTGGTATCAGAGGGAGTTTGCTCAAAAAGTATCTAACAATCTGAGTATACCTCAAAGGTTAGCTATAAGATATAATTATGGGGTCAAGAATGAACTATAAGGAGCTAGGGGCCATGAAACTACCAATCTGCAGGAAAGAAGGATTTGTCCTATTGAAGCAAAGGGTCTGACTGTTCATGGAAGCATCTGAACCTAGGATCTGTGTAATAGTTGTGGAAGGTCCTTTTATTCCCATAAAATCCTCCACCATAGATCCAACTCTGAGAGTGCCCAAGGCATATACAGATATGGACAGAGATGAGGTAATTCTGTCTACCATGGACAAAAGGGAACAGAATATTATAGTCAGTTCCATTGATTACTCAACCTTCAAAAATATTGTACATTGCAAGACCTCAACGAAAATTTGGGACACTCTTGTGGTCTATATGGAAGGCTCTTAGGAAGTTAGAGATGGCAGGAAGTCCATGCTCAACACAGAGTATGAGGCTTTCAGACAAAGAAAATTTGAAAAAGTAACTGACTGCTTTGAGAGGTTCTTTAGGACACTTAATGAACTAAGAACCTATGGTAGGGTCTTCAGCAACTATGAGTTGAATGACAAGTTCCTTAGATCTCTCACTAGAGATTGGGACACCAAGATTTGTGTCATTAGGGAAATAGCTAAGCTGGCAGACACTCCTCCACCAACACTCTTTGGAAAGTTGTTATCCTATGAAATACAACTGGCTGCTAGATAAGAAGAGGAGAAGGGGAGTCAATCCAAGATCAAGGGTAAGGCAGTGGCCCTCAAGGAATAAAACCCAAGAAGGAGCAGAAGAAAGACTCCTTCTCCACCAAGGAGAGAAGCTGAGTCAAGCTCAGAATTGTCTGGGATGAGTTCCTTAGATAACCACATGTTTGATGAAGAGCTTGCAGCATTCTCCAGGAAATTTCAGAAGTTCAAGAAGACAAAACAATAGGAGAACAGGCCCTCTTCATCATCTCATAACAGGATGTCCTCCAAGAGGGTCAGGTATGGCCCTAAATCTAGTAAACAGAATTCATCTAATATTATTTGTTATTTTTGCAGCAAGACTGGACATGTTATTGCTTACTGCCCAGTCAGGAACAAGGAAGATGATGAGAAGAAGAAGAAGCATCACCATCACCATAGGGACAGGAAGAAGGAGAAGTCCTTTGTGGCTAAGAAGGAGAAAAGCTGGACAGATTCTTCCTCCTCGGAATCAGAAGATGATGAGAAGCCTATATAGGGCTGATCTCTATTGGTACAAATCCAGAAGAAGAGGAATATCCTGCTGCTAGGATAGGAATAAGGGCCCCTCTATCACACTTAGATAGTGATAATTAGGAGGATGAAGAAGACTGTGGATATCAAGGGTTGATGGCAATAATTAAAGAAGAAAGAAGTTAGATACATACTGAATCATTCAAGGTACATCCTTTCTCCTTTTCTTCATCTTCCTCTGACTATATAACCAGTCTAGATACTAGTGCATCTTCATTCTGTGATGAAGATTGCATAGAATCTGAGAATGATGTCAATCAATTGATTGATAAGTAAGGACTGCTCCTAATTGCTCTAAAGAAGAGCAGAAATCTTGCTAAAAGGCAAACAAAGGAGATTGAAGTCCTCAAGCCTTATAAAACTCTTTATAACAATAAATCTATTGAGTTTTATAAGAAAATTCATGAGGTGTCTGAACTCAAGAAAATCCTTGAGTGTCAGACCAAGGTTATAGAAGAAAAATGTAAACATATTAGATATCTAAAACAGAAATTAACTGAGAGATTATGGATTGTGATTAACCCTTCTCAATCTCTTGGTATGTTGCCAAAAGCTTCAACTTGTCAAACCTCTAAGAAGTTGGGTATTAATCACACAAATTATCAAGAAAAATCAAATCTCCCTGATAAGTTGACAGTATTTCAAAAGGTGAATTTACCTTCTAAAACTGTCAAGTTTGCACCTCCCCATAAGGGTCAATCAAATGTGTGCTCTACCAGTGAGGTAAAGACACATGATCTCAGAAAGAGTGATGTTGCCCACTCTAGCCATAAAGTTCAGGACAAGTTCTTTAGATTTGGATCCAAATATCCTTTATCTAAATAGATGAAAGAGACCACTAGATGGCAGGCTCCAAAAATACAATTGGCCCATCCTAGACCAACTGTATTTAGTTCTTCAGCACCTTCACTCAGGAAGAAGGAAGCAGCATCATGCAATGCTCATCTAGCAAAATATGGAGCTGCTCACTTCTCTCATGGACAGCAATTCTGTGTTGTCCTGAAGAGAAGGTACAACATTCATAAATGTTGGTGCTGTGAAAAGGTGGGCCACTTTGTCATTAATTGTTGGCATAATCTGAATGTGGCTAGTAGACTGAAAGGTGCTCATCCCAGGCAGAGAGTTGGGCAAAAGTTTTATACTTCTAACAAGAACTTAGGACCCAATAATTATTGGGTGCCTAAGGGTAAATGAATTTTCTTTTGCAGGATAGTCCAAATACCTGTCTAGATAAGACTTGGTATTTGGATAATGGTTTTTCCAGGCAAAAGTCTAGGACAGGATGATTGCTCAAGGAATATATTCCATGTAAAATAACAAACAAAGGTTGTGGCTGTTAAATGTGTGATCCTCAAAAGCTGGAGGCAGCAAGCCTCAAGGTAAGTCTCTCTCTCTCTCTCTCTTATATAGAGACTAAGCTTGCAAATTCATGAATTAAGTTTGATGTGCTTAGGATAAACCTAATCAAGCACATCAGTTAGAAAACAATGACTCAATTATCCTTCATAATAAGGTCACTAATAAAATTGGCTTATTAACATGTTAGGTCTCCATTGCATTTAGAATTGATAAAATATTTGAATAATGGTGTAACAAATAGAATGTACATCCAAACAGTGAGGGAAACTACAAATCAATCAGGTGATTGAATGAATGAAAGAAAATCTGAGAGGTATAATAGAAGTGTTGAATACCATGTATCATAATAGGATGCGTAGAGCAAGCCGTAAAACCTAAAAGTACTAATTCAAGCTAAAAATGTTTAATTAGTTAATCTAATGATAAGGAAATTAAACTTCCACATTATATAAATAAAGGAGACAAGAAACGAAAAGCCACTCCACTCTTAAAAGCCCTAACCCTAGCCATCGAGACCAAAACCTTCCCAGCATCTTGCCACACTGGTTCAATGGCGCCGAAAATCACCAAGGAGCTCACAGAGGGCTATGAAATTGTAAGGAATGGATTCAGTCATGCTTTGCCAGATATTAAAGAAGTGTTAAGGATGATTGAGACCACAGGTTTGGAGTACACCCTTTCTGAACCCTCCACCATTCTTAGAGAAGAGATAGTAGAATTCTTCTCCAATGTTAAAGTGTCGTCTTCTCAAACCTCACTTAAATCTAAGATTGAAGACATTAAGATCAAGGTAAACCCTAAGAGACTAGGCAAAGCCCTTCGTATACCCTCTGTCAACCCTAGCAAGGAATAAGAACCCACTATCACAGACAAAGACAGAGTTCTCGAGTGGTGTGGATACAGTGATACCAAACCTGGGTCTCTTAATAGGAAATTCTCCAATCAGAGAGGTAAACTACTGGCAAATTTTATACGGAAAGCCCTTATCTGCAAACCGGGATCACATGACACAATCTCTAGGTCAATGTTTGATGGCATGATTAGGATAATCTTCAATAGGAAGACCTCTTGGTCTTCTCTCATCTACTAGAGAAAAGTAGACTGTCTACACACTCCATACATGGGCAGAATTCTTTCTTTGTAGTGAAGATTCACTACCTGAAAAGGATGTATATAAAGACATTGGATAGATTCACTAGGATCCTACCCAAGAGACAACCTTCAACAATAATGGACTCCTCAATGGATGAGGAACAACAAGGTTCTGAAGTAGACAGTTCCTCCTGCTCTGAACCATAGTTAGGAACTCCCCCTGCTGATGTTGGTCTGCAGACATACCTATCCCTGAGTCTCTTTTCAACAAACATTCAACTCCAGAATACTATTGTGCATGTTGATAAAATCCATGCCAGCCCTAGGTCAAGACAATTTTCAAAGAATGCTACTGAAGAAGAGATTGTTGCAGAAGATGAGGCAGATCTAGCTGATTCTGATGATGTAACTGGAGTTGAATATATCCTCGCTATAAAAGATAACCGTGAGCCTCCTGAGGCATTAGATACTTATCTTGATGGGTCAAGCCTAGAAAATGATGCTCAGTCTGAGGGGGAGCATAATCAGATGGAGTTGACAACCTTGTACCAAGTTGTCAACAAAATGGTTGAGTCTACACCCACTACAGGTAATACTCATACCCTCTTAATTTATGGTGCTAATGCAGCTTTAGCTAAGGAAATGGTTCCTTCTCTAGGTGTTGTAGTTGAAGTGGAATCTTCACAGGTCCCTGCTCAGGATGATGTTCCTCCTCCATTAAGTAAACCACCCACTACCCAAATCTTATATGAGTTACTCCTAAACCATATCAAAGCACTCATGGATGCTCAAACCACAACCCTCAAGGAGTATGTTGACCAATTAGTTGTCAAGCTAAGGGATGAAATATAAACTGAAGTCAAAGAAAGTAAAGAAGAAGGCACTACTGATGAGGTGATCAGGGGTGCAGTAGATCATATAAATCAGCAAGTCACCAATGTTGTTGTCCACTCTCAAAAGGAGGCACTACTTCTGAAAAATAAGCTGCTTGTTGACAATGAGAGAATATTCCAATCTGTATCTAGTAAAAATGAAGCCAACACCACCCTACTACCAAAGACCATCTTTGAAGAAGGCAGAAAGGGGGAGATCAGCCATGCTAAGACAACAGCACTCATTAAAGATCAAGCCTTCAATGTAATTCAAGGCACCAGGGTGGAACTGCACCTGCCCCTCCTGGATAAAAAGAGGCCAGAGGACCTAGACTTCCCAGCACAAGCTAAAGTTGCACAGGATGCACAACTTGCTACCAGAAGAAAGAGGGAAGGAACTCAGATGGTTGAAGAGTTCATGGCAAAGAGGAGAGCTGAGAACAGAGATGATCCAGATCATGAACAGCTAAGTGATACCTCTGAATCCATCATTATCAATGCTTCGGTAAGCCATGGACAAATCTTAAAGAATATTGATAGTGTATATTCTTTTAAGGAATGGATAAAGCATTTGGAATGAAATTCCCTAAGGGAAAGAGTATTCAAAGAAAATCTGGTAAGGAAGAGCAACTCTAAGAAAATTCCTACCAGATATATTCCAAAGCCATTCCTTTACTTCAAACGACAGGAGAACAAAGCTGAAAACTTGAAGAAGAAGACTACTGCTACCAAGGATGCTGAGTCAAGTTCATCAAAGAAGAGCATATATGAGGCTGCAAGATTTAGGGGTATTTAAATATTAAATCAATGACTTGTAATGTATATCAATAGTGTAACAAAATCAAATTTATATCAATGAAATTAATATGAGTTGGCCTTGACTATATTGTTGCGATAAATGTGCATGCAATTCTCATTTATATATTTGTGATTAATGAATATGTTGTTCTTTCATAGGTATCTTATAATCACAAGTTTTGCCTACTGCTGGTTGGTCAAGGCTCTTTAAATTAGTTAATGATTAGGTATATCTTAATCATAATGTTTACCTTATGAATGATAAATAAAGCTTTTGTTGTTAATCATACTATTACATTGATAATGATTGATAATTCACCAGTACTATTGGTTATTCAATCATAGTGTTAAGCTATCTCATCTAGGGGGATTCATCCTATACTTGGATGGCTTGTTGTAATGATAATATCTTATTAGGCCTATCATATTACTTTTTGTGTTGATGCACCTTAGCATGGATGGGAGTTCTGCCTTCTTCAAATAGGGGGAGATTGTTGGGAATTGTGTGCTACAATTTTCCTCAGGATTTGAAGAAGCATCACCAATCATGCTAAGGGGCATAATGTATTTGATGTGTGCTTAAGTTCATGTATGCAGGTTGTACTTGATTTGATAAGTGAACAAAAAGAGTAAGTTGGAAGTCAGATAATTTGACTAAGCAAAAGTGTCGAGATAGCTGAGACAGCTGAGAAGATTTTCTCAGTATAACCGTTAAGACAGCTGAGAATCTTTATGCAAAGCATTGAGAAAACTGTTGGTCTCAGCCTAACCGCTGAGACAGGAGATAGTCTCAGCTATGAATAAGAAAGCGTTGAGACAATTTAATAAGAAACTGCTAAGACAAGAGATAGTCTCAACTGTGAATATGAAACCGCTGAGACAGTTGAGAAGAAACCGCTAAGACAAAGCCAGCAGAAATTCTCAAAGTCCAGAAGCGTTGAGTGAAGCAGGTTCAGTCAACGCCTCTAATGAAGAGCCAAGTCAGCTTTTGTTGAGTGACTTAACTTCACTCAACGCTTAATGAGTTCTGTAATTTCTCTAAGTCCAGAAAGTGATGACCACTGTTGATGTCACCAAAAGTCAACAAGTCAAAGTTCTTCATGCCATTGCGGGAAAGCTACAGCAGAACCGGATGACCACTCTTGACATCACCAGAAGTCTACAAAGTCAAAGTTTTTCATGAACAGTTGCGGCAAAGCTACAGTAGCACCGGAAGCTACTATTTGTCATTTTCTAAGGGAGGTGGCACTCACCATCCTTGGCTGGGCCCACATTCAAATTGGGTCGTTGATTCAAATCAATAGATATAAAAAGAAGAGAGAAAAGGGGATTAGGGTTACGGAAAATAAACAAATACATAAGCGGATGGACTTCATCTTCTCCGACGCGTTTGAAAGCCAAGTCCAGCAGAGCAAGCCTGCAGACAAAGAAAAGATAGTTGAAGCTCTTCCAGTTCAACAAGTTTGTTCTTTGGAGAACGAGGTGGCTGATTCATCTAATCAGCAAGGAGAGATAGTTGTGTGAAGGGTCATCAGCCTTCTACAACAAGTAGTTGTTCTTCAGTGAAGCAGAAAAGCAATTAGCTGTAGAAGATGACTAATTCCTTCTATAGCAAGAGGACAAGACTAATATCGGCTCAGTTTAGCAAGGTAGACCCAGAGATTTATATTTGAGTCAGTGTTTTAATTTATTTCAACTTCTTGATTGAATTCCTGTAGGATTCAAGTTGTCTGAATCTGAGCTGTAGGGTCTTTTGTGCCTGAGTTGTAGGTGACTAATTAGTAACTGAGGTAGGTGCCCTACTAGGGTACTCAGATAGGATCCTAGTGTGGATCTGAGAGTTGGGTTGTCCTCCCAACCTGAGTAGTAGGCCTAGTGCCTGAGGTAGGTGACTGATGAGTCACTGAGCTGCAAGTGACAAGTGTA
Source organism: Platanthera zijinensis (assembly GCA_039513925.1). NCBI lineage: Eukaryota > Viridiplantae > Streptophyta > Magnoliopsida > Asparagales > Orchidaceae > Platanthera > Platanthera zijinensis. Next base: position 178,749,407 of record CM077084.1, read on the forward strand.
ACGTCCTGATTTGCATTAGGCCCCTCTTGCGTGCTTCTAAGTCAGGAGAGCTGACTTGGGCCCAGGGAGTACAGGAGACTAGGCTTACACTCGTATGGAAAAGAGAAATTGGTCCATAATAGGACACGGGTTGAGAGACGGGCATGTCCCTACCCGTGTGCATCGAGTAGAACTGGAGAGTCGTTGAGTGGAACTCAGCAGGGCCTGTCCCGAGAAGGAAATGGTTAGAGACATGGGCATGTCCCTACCCATGTCGAAAGGCTTTGAGTGGAATTTGACAGGGCCTATCCCGAGAAGGACACGGATAGAGACACGGGCGTGTCCCTATGTAACGCCCCCGATTTTGCTCGACGATTTTATTTAAATGGGAAACATCATATTTATTACATCATGGCGTTACCTTTAACGTCAAGATGACGGCGTTATGCCATAAAGGCATTTTCGCGTCCATGCGCTCAAGTCGGCCGAATTCTTGTTGTAATGGGAAAATTTTGCATTTGGAATTTAAGTTGAGTAATTTTTGACTTACTCGTCAAGTTTCGTCGCGATCCGAGCGACATTTGGGACTCGGCGTTTTTCCAAAGTTTTGTGGAATTTATGTTCGTCGTAAACTTTGAAAACTTATATCTCGAGAATGGCTCGTCTGATTTTGGTTTTGACTTCATCGTTGTGTTTGTAGAGTCTGTGTTCGCCTACGGCGTGAGTTTCGTTCGATTCGGCGCGCGTTTGGGCGTCCGTTTTGATCTCGCGTTTCCTTATCAAAAAAAAATATATAAATATGATTATTTTAATATTAAAGTACTACTCAAAAATGAAAAGTAATATTCATTTTTATAGTTTGATCAAAAGGTTAGTTTTGCCAAGAAATTGTTTTTCCTGCACCCTTGACTCGTGTGAAGTTTCTGCTTATTATGTAAATCTTCTGTTCCTCCAATTCTGTATACTCGAGTAGTCTGTTTCTATATACTCGAGTAGTCTGTTTCTGTATACTCGAGTAGTCTGTTTCTGCATACTCGAGTAGTCTATTTCTGTATACTCGAGTAGCCTTCTGTATACTCGAGTAGTCTGTTTCTGAATTATCGAGTAATCTGTTTCTGTATAATCGAGTAGTCTGTTTCTGCATACTCGAGTATCCTTCTGTATACTCGAGTAGTCTGCTTCTGTATACTCGAGTAGTCTGTTTCTGCATACTCGAGTAGTCTGTTTCTACATACTCGAGTAGTCTGTTTCTGTATACTGGAGTAGCCTTATGTATACTCGAGTAGTCTGTTTCTGAATAATCGAGTAATCTGTTTCTGTATACTCGAGTAGTCTGTTTCTGCATACTCGAGTAGCCTTCTGTATACTCGAGTAGTCTGCTTCTGTATAATCGAGTAGTCTGTTTCTGCATACTCGAGTAGTCTGTTTCTGCATACTCGAGTAGCCTTCTGTATACTCGAGTAGTCTGTTTCTGTATACTCGAGTAGCCTTCTGTATACTCGAGTAGTCTGCTGCCTTTCTCGTGTAGCCCGTCATAGTTTGTGTTTGGGAGCCTTTTTGAGGGTCAAAACGGTGCCGTATGGAAAAATGGCTAACATGAAATTTGTTCGTCTCGACGAGATCTACAACTTTTACGTTGGGCACTTTTCGATTTGAAGCCATATTAGACCTCTATTTTTTTTTACGCGAACTGCTCGTACTTAAACCGTTTTTGTATATATTTAGACAAAACTTTTTATAACAACTTATATATATATATAATATATATATATATATATATATATATATATATATATATATGTTCTTATACTTAGGGTATTTAGAAAATAGGAATACTTCATCTTATCTGATTCTTTCTCTCGAACCAGAGCGGCGTGAGCGAGAGAGAGAATATTTCGTGAATCTTCCAGTGGCCGCCGACAGAGCTCCGGTGCTCAAAATCTTCAACCGAGCATAGATCTGGAAAGCTTTCATCGAGAGCTATGCTATCATGGTAAATTTTTCTCCTTTCCTCGAGTTTTCTCGTTAGGGTTTTTCGGCCCTAACCCCCTTTTCGACCATTTTTTGTCTAGATTTAAACTTCCTCCATCCTCTTTTGCCCCGATCTGTGACGTGGACTTATTTGGAGAACTTTTTCGGTAAAACCAAGGCAAGTGGTGGTTTCCCCTCATTTCTCCTTCTCCGATTTGATGGTAACGGTTCAGTTTTTATGTTCTTTAAAATTTTCTTCACTTTGTTTTCCAAGTTATTGCTACGATAAACCTTTTTGTATGATCACTCGAGGTTGTAAGATTTTGTCTTGGTGAACTTGATCTCGTCATGATATATTTAATCGTTCTTGATGTGTCTTATTAATGCCTTTAAATGCATTACCTATCATTATTGATCGTATTAAAGTTTATCTAGGATTATGAATTGTTCCTTAAGGTTGATCAACCATGTCTTGAAACTAAAAGTGTCAAGTAGAATCTGACGAGCCAAATCTCGAGATATATTTGTGTTGTGATTTCTTTGGGTTTCTAAAAAATTATGGGAGTTAGTGGATAAAACCACCTCCGCATTGTCTGACTCCTTTATTATACCTTGTGGAGGTCTACCGGGTTTTTTGGCATCTGCGGTATATGGTGGAGAGTATGAGACTCCCTCACAGTTAAGCGGATAAATTATTCGTGAGGGGTGTGTCCAGTTGAGTGACCACCTCGCCCGTGTTTTTGGGTAGAGTCGACCACAGGTGCCTAATAAAGGTTTTGTATTTCTTCCTTATGATTTATTCATGTTGTCACCTTATAGCCTCGTGCGTCTGGTGTACTCTGGTGACGAATCACGTAAGAGTTTTTTTTCCTGATGATGCCTTGTTTCTTTTTGTACTTTACTTTAATGGTTTTGGTCTTGGGTTGGTACCCCTTTTGACCTTTATTTATTTTGGCTTATTTTTCTGCCACCATTTGTACCCTCTTGCTGAGGTGTTCTGTCTTTGGAATGCCTCAGGTTCGGAGCATTAGCAGGTAGCGGAGCCTGTTTTGGAGCCTCAGCAGCAGCAGTTTGGCTGTAGTTTTCCCACTCGCCGTAGCGAGGTAGTTTGTTGTTTTAGTTTTCTTTGCCCAGTTTCAGACATATTCATAATGTGGGTTCGTGTCAGGTTGTTGACGCCCACAAGTTTGTTGACCTTTTTGGACACATGCTAGCTGTTGTGGTTTCCTTATGTTTGGTTTACATTACTTGCTCTCTGGGATGATTTATTGCTAGGATTGCATGTTAGATATTTTTAACTTATAAAACCCTACTATTAGTAAAGCATACTTGTCATCTCTTTCAAAACTAAGCCACTACTTTCTATTTAGCGTAAAGACTTTCTATACTTATTATAAATTTAGGGTTTGCATAGTTTGAGTTGTTCCTTTGGGACATTTATACTCTTGTAGAAAATTAGAGTCAATTTAAACAAGTATCTTCCGCAAGCGTATAACTTATATTTTAAATCGTGGACTAGATGATTCACTAAGCCGAGGGATACGGCTACCGTCATAACTTAAACTGGATTTCATTCATAACAATTTATGTTTCCTTTTAAAATCGTAGAGTTTGGAGTCTTGCCTGAACGTCTGCAGTTATCCCCTGCACGGCGTGGCATCACGACGCGTATTTTTCCCCTTGCTCTGATATAATTAAATTGTTGGGGAAAAATGCGGGTTGTGACAGTTGGTATCAGAGGGAGGTTGCTTGACAATTGGTCGGGCAACCTTCCCTTGTTAGTGTTAGTTGCTTAGTGTCATATCATACACACACCGATGTTTCATCAAGATGTCTTGGCTGAAGCATGAACACTATACTCATAAGCATGATTAGAAGTATACGGGGCATATTATGTAGTATGGGATACATAATATGTGTTGGTATATGGATCCACCATAGGTGGCAACATGTGAGGGTTATGTAGTATGGGATGCATAACCTCACCACATGGATGCCCATTAGCACGTTTTCTTTTCGTTGCATGCAATATTATGTAGTATGGGATGTATAACATTGCATGTGTACGCCGCTCATAACATGCATTAAGGCCTTTTATAGAATTCATAGCACCACACGCATAGCATAACATAACATAAGCACAACATGCCAAGCTAAAGATTTACCTGATGATATATGTACACACATGATTTTAAATAAGAGTAAAGAATTCATGCATTTATATCATAGGCACATGAGTCAATAGGATGATAGGATATCATCCTGAGTAGGACATATCATCATCATATAATCCCAGAGCAAGTGACAACTTAAGCTAGTGTCTTTCAAGTATAGTCTGAACTAGTTTTGTTTGCCCTAGTCGTAATCTAGGATTTTAATTGGGACATTCGTTTGCCTTTTCTTTAGAAATTCCTCCAAAGCGTATTGCGACGAGATCGACTCCACAGTCGAAGGGTGAGTCGTCAGGTTTGCAGAATAATGCGTTGATCGAGAGTTTGCGCCAGAGCAACGAGGCTCTGTCAAGGCAAGTAGTTGCGATGCAAACACAAATGCAATCATTTTTGTCTACCACTCCAGCACAGCAGCCTTCATTGCAAGAGCCTGCCTTGGGTCAAGTTGTGCCTGATACCCCTGCTCCTCTGGTGGCCCCGGTGGCAATACCACCAGAAATGAATTTCATATCGCATTTACAGCGATTGGGACCTCCCACCTACGATGGGAGTGCCGACTTTATGATTTTGGATGATTGGATCATCTCAATCGAGGAGATGTTTTCGTATTCCGGGATTCTAGAAGCCCAGAAGGTTATGATTGCAGCCTATCAGTTAAAAGGCCTAGCAAAGAGTTGGTGGATTCGTGAAAAGGAGAGTCTGAAGGAAGGTTGTACCTGGGACTCTTTCAAGAAGTTGTTGCTGAAGAAGTTTCTTCCCTCGGTCGAGCGAGACCGTCTCATGAATAACTTCCTATATTTGAAGCAGAGATAGCTCACGGTGAGCGAATATGAGATTGAGTTTAGCAAGTTGAGTAGATTTGCTCCCGATTTGGTAGCTTCGGAGGAGGGAAGAGTGAAACGTTTCCTGGGAGGACTAAGAAGTGATGTCCAGCAGTGGGCATGCGCTTATGGAGCTGACAGTTATGTTGTGGCAGTGGAAGCCGCACTAAAGGTTGAAGCGATTGAAAATGCCAAGAACCGCGGTGCTGCGGCGAGGAAAGAGAAAAGGAAGGGTGTTTAGGATGGTAGCTCTAGGGTATCTGGCCCTTCTTCGAAGAAGAAAGGTAAGGAAGTGTGTAGTTTCTATGGTCGTCCTGGCCACCCTTACGAAAGGTGTTTCAAGAGAACAGCCACCCTGAAGTAGCAGCAAGTGCACGCCATCCAAGGTGCACCCAAGGGAGAGCTTGTGTGCTCGTTCTGTGCAAGGAGGGGTCATGATGTGAGTCGGTGCTGGATGAAAGAAAGGACCTGCTTCCAGTGCAGGCAGAAGGAACACCAGAAATCTTCGTGCCCTCAGGCTCAATCCTCACTGCAGCCTGCCCCGCTTCGAGCTCTGCCTCCACCACCAATCCTAGATAAAGGAAAAGGAAAGCTGAACGTGACGAATAGCGAGGAAGCTCAAAACTCTACGCAAGTTATTTCAAGTTAGCCCCAGTCTATTTTATCCTTATTATTTATCGTTGTTGCCCTAGTGATCATTCGTTTAGTTATGTATGTTACGGTTTTAGGGGAGTTTAAGGTGCGGAATAGGTGGGCGCGCGTTCTATTCGATTCGGGTGCCACCCTTTCCTTTGTGGCCAGGAGGTTTGTTGATAAACATTGCCTGGATGTTGATCAATTGAGAGACTCCTTCAACGTCAAGCTTCCATCCGGTGATTCAGTGATATCCAATCAAAGAGTTCTGAGATGCCCTATTCATCTTGGCAATTTTCTGGCCCTTGCGGATCTGATAATTTTAGACCTGGCTGATTTTGATGTGATTTTGGGCATGGACTGGCTGTCCAAGTATGATGCAGTCATCCAGTGCAAGGCAAAAAGACTGGACTTCAGGATGGACAATGGCCAACCTATGAGCGACTATGAATTTCAGGACAGAGTTTCCCAATTCATTTCTGCGGTACGTGCTATAAAGTCTGGTTGCGAGGCATTTTTAGTTTCTATTTCTGCTATGGAAACAGCTTCTGTTACACTACATCTCGAGGATGTCTCGGTGGTGCGAGAGTTTCCAGATGTCTTTCCTGATAGTCTTCCAGGACTTCCTCCTGAGAGGGAGATTGAGTTTGTGATTGACCTCAAGCCAGGAACTCGTCCTATCGCCAAAGCACCGTACCGTATGGCTCCGCGTGAGTTGGATGAGTTGCGTACTCAGGTCGATGAGTTGCTGAGGTGTGGTTTTATTAGACCAAGTTCTTCTCCGTGGGGTTCTCCGATTTTGTTCGTAAGGAAGAAGGACGGATCGATGAGGCTTTGCATCGATTATAGGGAATTAAATAAGGTGACCGTTAAGAATAGATACCCCCTGCCAAGGATCGATGATCTGTTCGATCAGTTGCGTGGTAGCTCGGTATTTTCAAAGATCGATCTTCGCTCAGGCTACCACCAGTTGAGGATTCGTGCAGAAGACATTCCCCGAACCGCATTCCATTCGCGGCATGGACATTATGAGTTTTTGGTGATGTCTTTCGGTTTAACCAATGCACCCTTTGCTTTCATGGATTTGATGAATAGGGTGTTTAAGGATTACTTGGACCGATTCGTTATTGTGTTCATAGATGATGTCCTAGTGTATTCCCGCAATGTTGAGGAGCATACTCAGCATTTGCGTTTTGTTTTGTCGACCTTGAGGGAGCATAAGCTATATGCGAAGTTGAGCAAATGTGAGTTCTGGCTACCTTAGGTGTCCTTTCTGGGTCATGTTGTAAGCAAGGACGGTATTTCTGTAGACCCGACCAAGATTTCTGCCGTGATGGAATGGGAAAGACCTTCTACACCTAAGGAGATTAGGAGCTTCTTAGGCCTCGCTGGCTATTATAGGAGATTCGTGGAAGGATTTTAGGTGTTGTCTGCACCTTTAACTAGACTTACTCAGAGGAATACTGCATTCATTTGGAGTGATAAGTGTGAAGAGGCTTTCCAAGAGTTGAAGAAGAGACTGTGTGCTGCCCCAATTTTAACCTTACCTACTGAAGGAGTCGAGTATGATGTGTACATCGATGCATCACACATCAGACTTGGTTGTGTTATAATGCAAGATGGTAAGGTAATCGCGTATGGATCGAGGCAACTAAAGATTCACGAGAGAAACTATCCTACGCACGATTTGGAGTTTGCTGCCGTAATTTATGCGCTGAAGCTGTGGCGACACTTATTGTATGGCGCGCCGTGCAAGATCTATACGGACCATAAGAGTTTGAAGTACGTCTTCACTCAGAAGGAACTAAATCTACGCCAGCATCTGTGGTTAGAATATGTGGCGGATTATGAAGTAAAAAATTCTTTATCATCCAGGAAAGGCTAATGTAGTAGCCGATGCTTTGAGTAGAAAGACCGCTAAAATTTTTAATCTATCGATACAGTCCTTAGTAGAAGAATTCTTGTTGATGAACATCGAGATTGGGAGTAGTTCTACGCCTGCTAGTTTGGAAGCAGAAACGCCCTCTTGGATTTCCCTTACTAGGGTGCACCAAAAGGATGATCCGAAATTGTTACACCTCTGGAATAGAACTGAGAAAGGAGAGTTACCTGATTTTTCTTTGGACGAGCTAGGTACTCTGAAATATCGGGGTAGATTTTGTATTCCTAACATGGGTGACATCCGGGCTAAAATTTTTGAAGAAGCTCATGGTTCTAGTGTTTCCTATCATCCTGGTTCCACCAAAATGTATAAAGATCTAAAGCAAATTGTTTGGTGGTTAGGGATGAAGAGTGATATCGCGAAGTTTGTATCAGAATGTTATACCTGTCAGCGTATCAAGGCTGATCATAGAAGGCCTGGTGGTAAATTGACACCACTTGATATTCCAAGTTGGAAATGGGAGAGTATTTCAATGGATTTTATCACCGGTCTACCAAAATCACCCATTGGGAATGACTCAGTTTGGGTGATAGTCAATAGATTGACAAAGTGTGCCCACTTTATTCCATTTAAGATTGTGTATTCGATGAAGAAGATAGCTGAGCTATATGTTGAAGAGGTCATCAGGTTACATGGAGTACCTGTTAGCATTGTATCAGATCGGGACTCCAGATTTACGTCTCGCTTTTGGAAGAGCTTGCAAGAGGGGTTGGGTACCGACTTGAGGTATTCCACCGCCTATCATCCGCAGACGAATGGGCAAACAGAAAGAGTAAATCAGATCGTGGAGGACATGATTAGATGTTATATTTTGGATCATGGTGGTGCTTGGGATGAGCGTCTCAGACTCATGGAGTTTGCTTACAATAATAGTTATCAAGAGAGCTTGCAGATGGCCCCGTTTGAGGCCTTGTATGGGAGGCGTTTTAGGACTCCCTTATTTTGGGCTGAGGTTGGTGAGAGACCATTGCTAAGTCCGGAAGCCCTTGAGGAGATGAATTGTGCGGTGACTCATATTCGAGAGAAGCTTTGTGTAGCACAAGAGCGTTATGAGAAATATGCTAATCGACGAAGGGTCGATTTGGAGTTTGTCGTTGGGGACTTGGTTTTCCTGAAAGTTTCTCCGATGCCAGGAGTAAAAAGATTTGGAAGGAACCACAAGTTAGACCCCCAGTATGTGGGACCTTTTCAGATTCTGGAGCGCATCAGAGTGTCAGCTTATCGACTGGATTTACCTGCCACCTTCCCTAGTGTCCACGATGTGTTCCATGTGAGCCAGTTGCGGAAGTGTGTTCGTAGTGATCGTCAAATTCTTGACTCGGTGCCCCAAATTCAGCCCAATCTGTCGTATGTGGAAGAGCCTGTCCACGTTTTGGAATCTCAAGAGCGTGTCTTGCGAAGAAATACCATCCCCATGGTTAAGATTCTTTGGAGAAATCAAGACGTCGAGAGCGCGATGTGGGAATTGGAATCAGCAATGAGAGAATCTCATCCGCACCTCTTCTCTTAGTCTTGGGTACGTCGTTATGTTTTCAGTTACGTTTGATTTTATCATTTTGAGTTGGTTTTGGAGTTGTGTTAAGTTTCGGGATGAAACTTCTTTTTAGGGGGAGTGACTGTAACGCCCCCGATTTTGCTCGACGATTTTATTTAAATGGGAAACATCATATTTATGACATCATGCCATTACCTTTAACGTCAAGATGACGGCGTAATGCCATAAAGGCATTTTCGCGTCCATGCGGTCAAGTCGGCCGAATTCTTGTTATAATGGGAAAATTTTGCATTTGGAATTTAAGTTGAGTAATTTTTGACTTACTCGTCAAGTTTCGTCGCGATCCGAGCGATATTTGGGCCTCGGTGTTTTTCCAAAGTTTTGTAGAATTTATGTTCGTCATAAACTTTGAAAACTTATATCTCGAGAATGGCTTGTCTGATTTTTGTTTTGACTTCGCCGTCATGTTCGTAGCGTCTGTGTTCGCCTACGGCGTGAGTTTCGTTCGATTCGGCGCACGTTTGGGCCTCCTTTTTGATCTCGCGTTTCCTTATATAAAAAATATATTTATAAATATGATTATTTTAATATTAAAGTACTATTCAAAAATGAAAAGTACTATTCATTTTTATAGTTTGATCAAAAGGTTAGATTTGCAAAGAAATTGTTTTTCCTGCAGCCTTGACTCGTGTGAAGTTTCTGCTTATTATGTAAATCTTCTGTTCGTCCAATTCTGTATACTCGAGTAGTCTGTTTCTGTATACTCGAGTAGTCTGTTTCTTCATACTCGAGTAGTCTGTTTCTGTATACTCGAGTAGCCTTCTGTATACTCGAGTATTTTGTTTCTGAATACTCGAGTAATCTGTTTCTGTATACTCTAGTAGTCTGTTTCTGCATGCTCGAGTAGCCTTCTGTATACTCGAGTAGTCTGCTTCTGTATACTCGAGTAGTCTATTTCTGCATACTCGAGTAGTCTATTTCTGCATACTCGAGTAGTCTGTTTCTGTATACTGGAGTAGCCTTATGTATACTCGAGTAGTCTGTTTCTTAATAATCGAGTAATCTGTTTCTGTATACTCGAGTAGTCTGTTTCTGCATACTCGAGTAGCCTTCTGTATACTCGAGTAGTCTGCTTCTGTATACTCGAGTAGTCTGTTTCTGCATACTCGAGTAGTCTGTTTCTGCATACTTGAGTAGCCTTCTGTATAATCGAGTAGTCTGTTTCTGCATACTCGAGTAGCCTTCTGTATACTCGAGTAGTCTGCTGCCTTTCTCGTGTAGCCCGTCATAGTTTGTGTTCGGGAGCCTTTTTGAGGGTCAAAACGGTGCCGTATGGAAAAATGGCTAACATGAAATTTGTTCGTCTCGACGAGATCTACAACTTTTATGTTGGGCACTTTTCGATTTGAAGCCATACTAGACCTCTATTGTTTTTTACGCGAACTGCTCGTACTTAAACCGTTTTTGTATATATTTTGACAAAACTTTTTATAACTACTTATATATATATATATATATATATATATATATATATATATATATATATATATATATATATATATATATATATGTTCTTATACTTAGGGTATTTAGAAAAATAGGAATACTTCATCTTATCCGATTCTTTCTCCCGAACCAGAGCGGCTTGAGCGAGAGAGAGAATATTTCGTGAATCTTCCAGTGGCCGCCGACGGAGCTCCGGTGCTCGAAATCTTCAACCGAGCGCAGATCTGGAAAGCTTTCATCGAGAGCTATGCTATCGTGGTAAATTTTTCTCCTTTCCTCGAGTTTTCTCGTTAGGGTTTTTCGGCCCTAACCCCCTTTTCGACCATTTTTTGTCTAGATTTAAACTTCCTCCATCCTCTTTTGCCCCGATCTGTGGCGTGGACTTATTTGGAGAACTTTTTCGGTAAAACCAAGGCAAGTGGTGGTTTCCCCTCATTTCTCCTTCTCCGATTTGATGGTAACGGTTCAGTTTTTATGTTCTTTAAAATTTTCTTCACTTTGTTTTCCAAGTTATTGCTACGATAAACCTTTTTGTATGATCACTCGAGGTAGTAAGATTTTGTCTTGGTGAACTTGATCTTGTCATGATATATTTAATCGTTCTTGATGTGTCTTATTAATGCCTTTAAATGCATTACCTATCATTATTGATCGTATTAAAGTTTATCTAGGATTATGAATTGTTCCTTAAGGTTGATCAACCATGTCTTGAAACTAAAAGTGTCAAGTAGAATCTGACGAGCCAAATCTCGAGATATATTTGTGTTGTGATTTCTTTGGGTTCTAAAAAATTGCGGGAGTTAGTGGATAAAACCACCTCCGCATTGTCTGACTCCTTTATTATACCTTGTGGAGGTCTACCGGGTTTTTTAGCATCTGCGGTATATGGTGGAGAGTATGAGACTCCCTCATAGTTAAGCGGATAAATTATTCGTGAGGGGTGTGTCCAGTTGAGTGACCACCTCGCCCGTGTTTTTGGGTAGAGTCGACCACAGGTGCCTAATAAAGGTTTTGTATTTCTTCCTTATGATTTATTCATGTTGTCACCTTATAGCCTCGTGCGTCTGGTGTACTCTGGTGACGAATCACGTAAGAGTTTTTTTTTCCTGATGATGCCTTGTTTCTTTTTGTACTTTACTTTAATGGTTTTGGTCTTGGGTTGGTACCCCTTTTGACCTTTATTTATTTTGGCTTATTTTTCTGCCACCATTTGTACCCTCTTGCTGAGGTGTTCTGTCTTTGGAATGCCTCAGGTTCGGAGCATTAGCAGGTAGCGGAGCCGGTTTTGGAGCCTTAGCAGCAGCAGTTTGGCTGTAGTTTTCCCACTCACCGTAGCGAGGTAGTTTGTTGTTTTAGTTTTCTTTGCCCAGTTTCAGACATATTCATAATGTGGGTTCGTGTCAGGTTGTTGACGCCCACAAGTTTGTTGACCTTTTTGGACACTTGCTAGCTGTTGTGGTTTCCTTATGTTTGGTTTACATTACTTGCTCTCTGGGATGATTTATTGCTAGGATTGCATGTTAGATATTTTTAACTTATAAAACCCTACTATTAGTAAAGCATACTTGTCATCTCTTTCAAAACTAAGCCACTACGTTCTATTTAGCGTAAAGACTTTCTATACTTATTATAAATTTAGGGTTTGCATAGTTTGAGTTGTTCCTTTGGGACATTTATACTCTTGTAGAAAATTGGAGTCAATTTAAACAAGTATCTTCCGCAAGCGTATAACTTATATTTTAAATCGTGGACTAGATGATTCACTAAGCCGAGGGATACGGCTACCGTCATAACTTAAACTGGATTTCATTCATAACAATTTATGTTTCCTTTTAAAATCGTAGAGTTTGGAGTCTTGCCTGAACGTCTGCAGTTATACCCTGCACGGCGTGGCATCACGACGCGTATTTTTCCCCTTGCTCTGATATAATTAAATTGTTGGGGAAAAATGCGTGTTGTGACACCCTACCCGTGTGCGTTAAGTGAAGATCAACAAATGTGTCCCGAGCAGGACACAGGTAGAGACATGGGTGTGTCCCTACCCGTGTGCATATCTCCAGCAAGCTGGATGTGTCTCTCGAGTAGGACATGGGTACGAATATGGCCATGCACACGGACGTGTCCCGTAACATGGGTAGTGGGCACGGGCGTGTCCCTACCCATGTCTGTGTCCATATGACGCTATAACCGTCGACGACGCTTCACCGAGCGGGACACGTTTAGGAACACGGGCGTGTTCCTACCCGTGTTGGTCCTATTTATATAGGATTTGGCCATTTTTCATCCTCTTCCCAAGCCTTCTTTTCTGTGGAGAAACTGCTGTAGGAGGGAAGGAGTTGTTGGAATCAACTATACTCCATGAAGAACCGATGCCGGCAAGGAGAAGAGGATTCCACCGTGAAGAGTCACGCGATCTATGGCCAGAAATAACGAAAATGTCGGAAATGATGTGAGTTTCCTCCCCTCTCCCTTGATGTTAGATTTGTAGTGAATCCTATGCAGGATATCGAATCAAAAGAGTCTTGATGTGTGAGATGGAGACTCCTAAGAGGAGGCCATTCTAGGACTTGTGTTCTTGGGTTTAGTAATCTTCAACCTCTCCTTCCTTCAAAGTTATGGTGGGGATGGTCTCGCGAAGAGGAATGGCCTGATGAGGGTTAACAAGGGAGTGGTGGAGACGACGGCCCCCAAGTTGTTGATAATGGCATGCTAACGGACGACCCTCCTTCGTCTCCAACAAAAGATTCGCGTCGCCATGGCGTTTGTATGGAGCGGCGCTACAATCTCCGCCCTCGGCGCAAGACAAATAACTAGTTGAACTTCTTCTATTATTATCTTGAGAGCATTTATATTTTTAGCATGCTTTATTTAATCATTTGGAGTATGTTATTTTATTTGGGCTGCATGTAGCCATGGAGTGTGTTATTTTTATTTGGGCTACATATAGCCAAGACTTGGAGTTAAGCCTATAATAGGCATGTAGTTTTTTGTTTAAGTTAAGTTGAATGAAGAAAACCCTTAACCCTAATCTTTCCTAAAGTTCTCTCTCTTTCTCTCTCTACCTCTCTTAGCCGCCACCCTCCTTCTCTCTCTCTCTCTCTCTCTCTCTCTCTAAGCATTCGGCCAAACCTCTCCTCCCTCATCTTCCTCTTCCAAAACCGCCACCCCTTCCTCTTCCACTTCAAGTTCTGCTGCCCCTCTCCTCCCTCTTCCATAGCCGCCTCCTCCTCTCCCTCTACATCAACCATTCTCCACTACCCATAACCGGCCGACCATCTTCATCCTCCACCCGAGCACCCCTTGAAGAAGAAAACGGCCACCCCTCTTCACTTGGACTTTTATCCGAGGAAAGTCTCCTTCAACGACGAAGAATCTGGACATCGGTGTGCAGCGGCCAAGGCGGACGATCTATCTTTCCATCCGGCGCAACTCCGGCGGAGCCGCGGAATAGTGATCCTTAGAAGGTAGTCGGAATCATCTATTCCGACTTGGGTAACGAACCATTCCACTCAAGTGTGATTCTCTCTTGATAGTCTAGTGGCGGGAAAGATTTTTTGCGTTGGATTTGAATCGTTAGATTCTTCGTGGTTTTCCTTTTGATTTGCATCTATCTTAACACGTTATTTCCGAAAGGGCTTGGCGAGCCCCGTATTTTTGTTGGGAGAGATCTACCATTTTTCGATCGCATTTTGGATAGACTTTTTTGGTACAACCACGCTTGTCTGGACCGGGTATGTCCCTTTTGCTTGGAAGAACATCGACCTATCGTCATTCGTTCGACCTTTCAGCGGTGTTGCTATCGTACGTCGGTGAACTGTGTTATTTTGCTTGCGAGTGTGCTGTGAATAAAACTTGTGCGAGTGTCATAGTGGAGCTTGAGACGCGTCTGCTTTATTCCCCTAGCCCGTACTTGAGACTTCGATAAAGGCCTACATCAATTTGGTATCAGAGGCAGTTTCTTGACAATTTTTTAATTGGCACCTTCCCCTGTTATTTTTTTCACGTTAGCCCGCACTGCTGTATGTACGTTTGTTGTCAAAATCTCAAAAAAATATATTTTTGGTCTGCCAATAGCGGCGTAGATTTCTTCTTTTTCGGCAAAAAATAAAAAATAAAAAATTAATAGCCCTCATTTTATTTCCTGTAAGAAAATCAAAAAAAAATTTGTTTTTCTATAATCGTTAAGCGGGATTAAATCCTTCTGTCTAAGTCTGTTGTTATCACCGTTGCATGTGCACTAGGCTAGGTACGGAATATCCTCCATTATCTTCTACTATGGATGATGATCGGGGCGAGGGACGTGCCCTCACTGAGATTGAGGAACTCCGTCAGGATTTCACGGAGCAGATGACGGCCATTAGGGAGGCACTTCACGGAATGGGATTACCACAAGGGGCACCCCGTAATCAACCCGCTCACCAACGGGTGGGAGACAATCACAATCCTTACCCCCACCCTCCTACTGAGCACGCTCCACGCGCACCTTATGAGTTTGATCTTACTCGGGCCGTCCGAGTTAAGCCACTACCCTAGGATGGCATGGGGGATCCCCAAGTCTTCCAGGACTGGGTCATGGAAATCGAATGCTATTTCGAGTGGTATGCTCTAAACGACGCGGATAAGGTGCGAGTAGCGAGGATGAAGTTGCTAGGGCGTGCTAAAATATTTTGGCTGAATGAGGAACGGCGTTTGAGAGTCGAGAACGGTGCGTTGCCCATTGGTTGGGATGACATGAAGGCTAGGCTGACAGAGCAGTACGTCCCCACGTACCATCGAACACAGATGTTCGATGATTTAGCTACCCTTAAGCAAGCGACTAGGTCGGTTTCTTAGTACATGAGTCTGCTGAAGGACATGATGGTTAGGTGTGACGTGAAAGAGATGCCCGAGGTCACCCTCTCTAGGTTTCATAAGGGACTAAACCCCGACATCCAAGGAAAGCTTTTGCGTTATGGTCACACTGACTTGCACGTCACATTCAACGCTGCCTTAGATATTGAGAAGCATAATGTGCTTAAGGGTAAGACTCGCTCGTTCCAAAAGGGCAAGTCCATCTTAGGACCACCGCCCACCTCCACCTATAAGGACAAAGGAAAATATCAGTCCCCCAAATCAACCTCCATAGTTTTAACGGCTAGGAATAATAGAAACCCCTCTGGTGAGAGAGTCCTAGTGGGTAGGGTCAACAGAACGAATGTCACATGTTTCGCTTGCGGGATCCAAGGGAACTATGCTAGTGATTGTCCTACTAAACCCAAACCATTAGCCATGTTAGATTCCCCTGGTGGGTCAGACGACCTTACTTACGAGGCGGGAGACGAGAGCGAGTCGGATGGAGTGCCAAGTGATATGGAGGATGACTCCCATATGATGGTTATGAGGTGTATTCTAGCGACCCCACGAGCATTAGACGACTGGAATAGGACGAACATTTTCACGTTGAATTTTAAAAGTGGTGAAAATGGTGTAGGTTGATCATCGATAGCGGTAGTTGCATGAACGTTATTTCTAAATCCGCGGTGAAGCATATGTCACTTGCTGCCGAGCCACACCCTCACCCTTATAAGGTGGCATGGGTAAACAAGCCGTCCCTCCCTGTGTCGAAGCGATACTTGGTACCCCTTACCATCAAAGCTTATTCTGATCAGATTTGGTGTGACGTCATCCCTATGGATGCTTGCCACGTCTTTCTGGGTCGCCCTTGGTTGTATGATCATGACGTTACCCACTTTGGTAGGGCCAACACTTACGAGTTTAAATTTAATGGCAGAACCATAATCTGTAATCCCGCTCCGCCAAAGGATCTTTCGGCCCCCTCCAAGGATACGGTCGTCCCGGTCGAGAAGAAAACATTGAGTCTGATAGGGAAGAAAGAATTGAAGCGTACTACCTTTGTAGACGGTGTCCTCTATGCATTAGTGTGTCTACAAGTTAAGGAAGATGCAACAACGTTTGAGAATTTGCCGCCGGCACTGAGAAAGCTCTTAGATGAGTTTGTGGACGTGTACTCGGATGAGCTACCGTCTGAGTTACCACCCATGCGGGATATCCAGCATGCCATTGATTTCATTTCGGGCTCCTCATTGCCCAACCTCCCACATTATCGATTAAACCCTTCCGCACACTTAGAGTTACAAACCCAGATTTCGTATTTATTGCAAAAAGGTTTTATCTGCCACAGCATGAGCCCGTGTGTCGTAACCGCCTTACTTGCCCCCAAGAAAGATGGCTCTTGGAGGATGTGCGTGGATAGTAGATCCATTAATAAGATCTCTATTAAGTACCGATTTCCCATCCCTTGCTTGGACGATTTATTGGACATGTTAGCCGGTGCCACAATTTTCTCGAAATTGGATCTTAGGAGCGGCTACCATCACATCCGAATTAGGGAAGGGGACGACTGGAAAACCGCATTTAAGTCTAAGGAAGGGCTCTACGAGTTGTTAGTTATGTCGTTTGGGCTTTCCAATGCGCCGAGCACGTTTTCGAGGATGATGACCCACGTCTTCCAACCCTATATGGGAAAATTCATCGTGGTATATTTTGATGACATTTTTGTTTTTAGCACCTCCACGATCGATCACGAGTCACATTTAAAAATCATCCTTACCACGCTGAGATCGGAAAAATTATTCGTGAATATTAAGAAGTGTACTTTCCATGTGTCATCAGTTTAGTTTCTCAGTTATATCGTTAGTTCGAAGGGGATCCACGTAGACCCCAAGAAGGTGCAAGCCATTAGAGATTGGCCCGAGCCCGCCAACATTCAGGATGTTAGGAGTTTTCACGGGCTCGCTACATTCTATCGGAAATTTATTAAGGATTTTAGTAGTATTATGGCCCCCATTACCGAGTGCATGAAAAAAGGTGAATTTACATGGATGAACTCGGCCGCTAGGGCGTTCCAAATAATTAAATTGCGCATGTCGGAAGCCCCCCTCTTGCGACTACCGGATTTTACCAAATTTTTCGAGTTGTCATGTAATGCGTTAGGAGTGGGAATTGGTGGAGTGTTGAGTCAGGAAGGTCACCCTATCGGGTATTTCAGTGAGAAACTCGCTGGTCCAAAATTAAATTATTCCAATTACAATCGGGAGTTTTACGCGGTCATTAGATGCCTCCAACATTGGCGACATTATTTACTTCCTAGAGAGTTTGTCATCCTATCCGATCATGACGCGCTAAGATTTATTAACTCTCAAACTAAGGTTAGTCCTAGGCATGCCAAGTGGGTCTCCTATCTCCAGGAGTACACTTTCATTATCAAACACCTTAAGGGCACTCTCAACTGCATAGCCGACACTCTTAGTCCTGTTTCGTTATTACTATCCACGCTAGAAGTTAAGGTGATTGGATTCGATAGGATTAAGGACGAATACATCAACTGTCCAGATTTTATGGATATCTATTTCACCACTCAAGACGACTTGCCTACAACCATTACTTCTTTTTACATTCGTGACGACTATTTATTTAACCATTCGAAGTTATGCATCCCTCGTTCCTCCCTACGACACTTCATAGTGTGGGAATTGCATAACGGAGGGCTAAGTGGACATTTTGGTCGTGACAAGACGATCACGTTAGTAGAAGATAAGTTCTATTGGCCCGGTCTTAAGGCCATGGTTAGTAAAATCGTGGGAAGTTGTCGAGCATGCCAATTGGCTAAGGGGAACAAAACAAATGCAGGGCTTTATACCCCTCTTCCGATTCCTTCTATCCCTTGGGAAGACGTTAGCATGGACTTCATTCTCGGCCTCCCAATCACATTTAGATGTCACGACTCTATCATAGTTGTTGTAGATCGTTTCTCCAAAATGGCCTATTTTATCGCATGCAATAAAACCAACAATGCGTCACACGTTGCACAATTATATTTTAAAGAGGTAGTCGTCCATCGAGGCATTCCAAAATTGATAGTTACCGATAGGGATGTGAAGTTTACTAGTTATTTTTGGAAGACCCTGTGGAGGATTATGGGCACCAAATTTCTATTCTCTTCAGCTTACCACCCGCAGACGGATGGGCAAACCGAAGTTGTAAACAGAATTTTAGGTAGTTTGCTCTGATGCCTTGTAGGAGACCATAAGGGTACATGGGACCTTATCCTCCCTCATGCTCAGTTAGCGTATAATAATTCCAAAAATAGGTCCTCAGGTTTGTCCCCGAATGAGATCGTGCATGGTTATAAAGCACCCGTGCCACTTGACTTGATTCCGTTACCGCCATCTTTTAAGTCAAGTCAATTTGCACAGGACTTTGCCTCTCACATCCATGATCTGCACAAGCACATAAATGAAACGCTTACCACTCAATACGCATCTTATCAAGTTAATGCCAATGCACATAAGAGAGTGTCTCACTTCGGGACCTTTTAGGATTTTAAAGAGGTTAGGAGACAATGCATTTCTTTTGGAATTACCAACAGATTGGGGTATTTCCCCTGTTTTTAATGTTTCGGATTTAACGCCATATATTGCTCCGCCACTAGAATTATCTTCCTGTCCGTTTAGTTCCACAACAGATTCTCATGGGTATGGGATTGAGTTGGGTAAGTGATCGCTCTCTCCGTCGGTCTCCAACGGAGGTACGCCAAATGTTGATGATATAGATTTTCCCCCTTTGCTGCCTAATGCTTTTCCCAGGTTTGCCAGGACAGCATTTTTGCCAGACAGGATTCTCCAGGATGACGTGTTTCCCACTATAGATGGAGATGTGCGCCGATACTTGATTCGTTAGCGTGATCTCCCCGCCTTTGATGACTCTTGGCTCCTAGAAGCTGAGGTCGCTTTGTTGGATGGTGTTCTTCAACGACGGTATCTTCAAGACAACTCATCGGTGATAAGTCCTTTCAAGCGGGGGAGGATTGGTGGAGACAACGGCCCCCAAGTTGTTGATGGCGGCACACTAACGGACGACCCTCCATCATCTCCAACAAAGGACTCGCGTCACCATGGCGTTCATATGGAGCGGCGCTACAATCTCCGCCCTCGGCGCAAGACAAATAACTAGTTGAACTTCTTCTATTATTATCTTGAGAGCATTTATATTTTTAGCATGCTTTATTTAATCATTTGGAGTATGTTATTTTATTTGGGCTGCATGTAGCCATTGAGTGTGTATTTTTTATTTGGGCTACATATAGCCAAGACTTGGAGTTAAGCCTATATATAGGCATGTAGTGTTTTGTTTAAGTTAAGTTGAATGAAGAAAACCCTTAACCCAAATCTTTCCTAAAGTTCTCTCTCTCTACCTCTCTTAGCCGCCACCCTCCTCTCTCTCTCTCTCTCTCTAAGCATTCGGCCAACCCTCTCCTCCCTCATCTTCCTCTTCCAAAACCGCCACCCCTTCCTCTTCCACTTCAAGTCCGGACGCCCCTCTCCTCCCTCTTCCATAGACGCCTCCTCCTCTCCCTCTACATCAACCATTCTCCACTACCCATAACCGGCCGACCATCTTCCTCCTCCACCCGAGCACCCCTTGAAGAAGAAAATGGCCACCCCTCTTCACTTGGACTTTTATCCGAGGAAAGTCTCCTTCAGCGACGAAGAATCTGGACATCGGTGTGAAGTGGCCAAGGCGGATGATCTATCTTTCCATCCAGCGCAACTCCGGCGGAGCTGCGGAAGAGTGATCCTTAGAAGGTAGTCGGAATCATCTATTCCGACTTGGGTAACGAACCATTCCACTCAAGTGTGATTCTCTCTTGATAGTCTAGTGGCCGGAAAGATTTTTTGCGTTGGATTTGAATCGTTAGATTCTTCGTGGTTTTCCTTTTGATTTGTATCTATCTTAACGCATTATTTCCGAAATGGCTTGGCGAGCCCCGTATTTTTGTTGGGAGAGATCTACCATTTTTCGATCGCATTATGGGTAGACTCTTTTGGTACAACCATGCTTGTCCGGACCGGGTAGGTCCCTTTTTCTTGGAAGAACATCGACCTATCGTCGTTCGTTCGACCTTTCAGCGTTGTTGCTACCGTACGTCGGTGAACTGTGTTATTTTGCTTGCGAGTGTGCTGCGAATAAAACTTGTGCGAGTGTGATAGTGGAGCTTGAGACACATCCGCTGTATTCCCCTAGCCCGTACTTGACACTTCGATAGAGGCCTACATCAGGGAGGAGGATTTCTAGGTGTGATTTGGAAAGATCAGCTAGAGGAAGAAGATGAACTAATGTCATTCATTCCGCCTCAAAAATGCATGCAGAAATCTGTGTTTTGCACACAACGATCTTCATGGACATTTTCATGTATGTCATGGCCAGATCCGGGCTTTCGACTAAACACGAAAGTCATAGGCCTTGGAGAGATCTTTCCAACGAATGGTTATACATCTTCAGGCAATGTCAGAAGCCACAGGAATGCCTAATCAAAATTGATGGCTGATAATGTAAACGTGCTGAAACTTTAATTTGAATATAGCAGTCTTAGAAACCGCTTTCGAGTATGATATGGAAAAATCTGGGCTTCTAACTAAACACGAAAGTCGTGGCCCTTCGAAATAACTTTCCAACGATCGGTTACACATTTTCGCCGAATTCCTGTAGCATCAGGAATCCCAGTTTGAAGCTTTACTCTATATACAATTCATGCATGCTTGATTCTTTGTTAATATAAACCTAATTTAGTATTATTAGAGGAATTGTGAACAGTTATCGTAAAGTTCGTGGTGAGCTGTTGGTTGATCCTTTATAATCAGATGATGAAGTAAAACCTACTTGAATGAAATGGTTGGATGGTAGATTCCTAGGTTAACTAGTTAGTAGACAAGTTTGATTGTATAAACAACTAGATATGTGAATCGGTAATGTGAGCTGTGAGCTTGAAATGTTGGAAGAGGATTGAATATGGTTAGTGCATGGATATGTGGAAGGGTTGATAGTGCGTGAATGTTTGCCACACTTGATCGTTTGTATTGATAAGGGATTTGGTAAGGGAACCCTTGTGAGCTGTTGAGCTCGAGACGTGGAGTAGCATGCGGTGTGAGTCGACACGTGGTGTTGTAATCCATGGTAAAGGATAGTGTGGCAGGTCTACGGGCTCACCAGTCGTCACACCAACGGGAGTTGACAGTTATACCATGGGCGGTTGGGCTTGGTCCTCGGTGCTTATTCCCGGGGCTCCTTCCGTACCAAGTGAACGGTTGGGCTTGGTCCTCGAGCTTTTTCCGAGGCTCCTTCTGGGTCACATCTAAGGCCAGTTCGGGGCTAGGTTCTCGGTGCACATCTACCCGAGACACCCGCTGAGTCGTAGTACGATTGTGAACTCCGATGATGTATTCTTAGCGTTAAGGCATACGTATGCCTAGGCTAGGTAGTGTGGATGCCAGCCTAGTAGTGGAGATGCCCGCTCTACTATCACCGTCTGGCAACGACGGTTGGCGCCTGAGAAGTTAGCTACCTTCTCAAAATGTGGGAACTTCAGAGTCTGTGTCGACACAGCAATTTGCTTGTGCGTGTGCACGTTGAGTCATAGCATAATATTCATTGCATCACATTACATTGCATAAACAAGATCCTCATCGTATAAGTTTGTATGGGCACTCTTATACGATGAGTTACCTTTCTGTGAGCCGATCCTCAACTTATATGTCTGTATGGGCATTCATATAAGTTGAGTTGTGTTGGGATTTGTCTCCACAATACCTCAGATTTGTAGGAGGTCAGACCTTGAACTAAGATGAATTAAGGTGTATTTGATGCTGTGTTTAAGTTGTATGTGTGCAGGTTCTATTTGCCAAGTGTAGACCAATGTCAGTCTATAATGGGTCACCAAACACAGGACCATACAATGTAATCCCTCATTGTGTGATCCAAAGTGTTGGCCCATGTATAGCCTCTCTATTGGGATACACTTCCTATATGCACTTGGATTGATGGGCAGAAGCATTGGAGCTAATTTCCTCAGAAAAATTTCTAAGTCCAAAATACTCGAGTAACCCCTTTGTTATACTCGAGTATCAGACTTAATACTCGAGTAGCTAGTTAGACATACTCGAGTAATCAGTTAGACTTACTCGAGTAGGCTCTGAATACTCGTGTATATATTTCTATACTCGAGTAGTTAGTCAGTCACTCGAGTAAGTTGCTTTCATACTCGAGTAAGTAACTTAATCACTCGAGTAAATCTTGTATCATACTCGAGTAGATCTTTTTCTTCTCTTTTCTGCAAGTTCAAGTAGTTATACTCGAGTAGTTTCTTTTAATACTCGAGTAAGTGTTTCTATACTAGAGTAATTGATTCTTTATACTCGAGTAAATCATTCGATACTCGAGTAGTTGATTTTAATACTCGAGTAATTATTTCCATACTCGAGTAATTGACTTCGATACTCGAGTAAGTGAATGTTTCCTGGATATATCTTTCTGATACTCGAGTAATTCCCCTTTCACTCGAGTATATCTTTCTGATACTCGAGTAATTCCCCTTTCACTCGAGTATATCTTTCTGATACTCGAGTATATCTCTTCTGATACTCGAGTAGTTCATTTCTCTATCAAGTAAATTTCTCTACTCATACTCGAGTATACTCCTCTTTATCACTCGAGTATCTATATTCCCATACTCGAGTATATCTTCTCTTACTCGAGTATAGCAGTTCTCTATTCCAGAATTTTTCTAAGTTCGAATTCACTAAGTATTTTGAATCCGTCATTTCTGATTGGTCCACGTGTCATCCTTAATTAAGATTATGACCGTTGGAGTCCACCTATAAAAAGGTCATTTCAGAATTAACTTATCAACAAGATTACAGAGATATTCTTTTTAAGAAAGAGAAAATTCCGTGAACCCTAATTCTCACGCCGCCGCCGCCATTGTTGTTCACGGAAGAAATTCTGGATCGTCGATCTCCGTCTTCAACGACTATTTCTCCAGTGATCCAGACAAAAGTGAATCACTCGATCTCGCCGAGCCTCAAAGATTTCAGATCTATCTTCTTGATCGAGGTGGTTCTAGTTTTCAGATTCGTGGATCTCTCTCTAGTCAACTTCAACCTTTTCTGATCAAGCCGAAGTCCCTAAAGAAGAAGATTGTCAAAGATCCAGATCTGAGATTATTGTTTTGAATTTTTATTCTCAAACCAAAATTTCTTTGTAGGAGTTTTATCTCCGAGATTTGTAGGAAGATCTTTCTTCCGAGTTTTGTAGATCCAGTTGGATCGAGTTTTGTAGGAACGTGGTTCCGAGGTGTAGGATTGTTTTCAATCCGAGATAGTGGAGTAGCCGAGTCTAGTGATTTGCTAGATCGGTGAGGAAAGTGGACGTACCCAAGGTTGGGGAACCACTATAAATCTCTTGTCGTCTGTGATTGCTTGATGTGTGCTGTGTTAAATTTTAATTCCGCATTTGACACGCATTTCACCTATTCACCCCCCTCTAGGTGATTTAGGCTAACAACTTAGACCTCTCAATTGGTATCAGAGGGAGGTTGATCATTAAAAGGTTAACACCTTGATCGTATCCTTCTAAGTTGAGTATCAAGCATGAGTAAGACTAAGGATTTTGCCAAGCTCCCTATCTGCACCAAGAACAACTTTCCTATGTGGAAGGAAAGGGTCAAACTCTTCATGGAAGCTGTAGACCCTCGGATCTTCATGATTGTTGAAGAAGGTCCTCATGTTCCTATGACCGCATCAACAATAGATCCAACCAAAAAGGTACCAAAGAAATTGATGGATCTAGACAAGGATGAGATTGCACTTGTCTCTCTGGACAAGAAAGCAAAGAATATCATAGCAAGTGCAGTCGATGACTCAATGCTGCAAAATCTGATTCATTGCCAATCTGCCAAGGAGATGTGGCAATCCCTAGTGACTCTAATGGAAGGTACAGAGGAAGTGAGGGATGATCGGAGATCCCTTCTGAATCAAAAGTATGAAGCCTTCCGACAAGGTCACAAGGAAGCCATAGCTGACACATTCGAGAACTTTTTCAAGATAGTGAACGGCCTAAGAGTTTATGGCCGAGTCTTCACCAACGGGGAACTCAATGACAAATTCTTAAGATCCCTAACCAAGGAATGGGACAATAAGGTATGTGTCATTCGGGAGTTTGGAAGGTTAGCTGAGACGGACCCGCAGAATCTGTTCGGAAAGCTTATGTCTTACGAGCTGCAAATCAACTCAAGAAAAGCTGAAGAAGAGACAAGTAGGTCTGCATCCAAGGAGAAATCTGTCGCTCTAAAGGCAGATAGCTCAAGGAAGATAAAGGCTAGCTCTCCTGCCCCAGTTCCTGAGGCTGATGAAGAAGAATCATCTGAGCCTAGCTCATCTGGCTCAGAACTATCTGATGGAGAGTTCTCCCTACTCTCAAGGCAGTTCAAGAAGTTCTTGAACAAGAAGAAGCAATGGAGAGGCAAGGATGCCTCATATAGAAGATCACGACATGACGGTGATCATCGGAAGAAAGGCTCAAGCAGCCATGACAGGTATAATTCTAAACAGAACAAACAGATCTCAACTGACATCATTTGTTATTGTTGCAATAAGCCAGGTCACGTCATCGCCGATTGCCCTCACAAAAAGAAAGAGGGTGGAAGAAGAGAGGAAAAGAAATCCTCACACCATAAGAGCAGGAAAGAGAAAAGCTTAGTAGCCAAGAAGAGCAAAACTCTCAGCGACACTGACTCATCTGAGTCGAGTGAAGAAGAGGAAGCTTACTTTGGGCTCATGGCTCATTCAGATGATGAACAAGTCCCCCAGTTTACTAGGGAGGTAAAATCTCACACTCCTCTCTCTGATTCTGATGATGACAATGAGCAGAGGGATATTCCTCTGAAGATGAATCTGAGCTCATGGGTCAGTATAAGGAGTTACTCACCGCATACGAAAAATGTCGTAGATTAATGAAAACTCAAGCCAAAGAGATAAATACTCTACGAGCTAGTGAGAGCAGCTTGAGAGAAGAAGTCGATAAGACTAACTCTCTTCAAGAGAACCTCAATGCAGCTATGGAGGGATACAATAAAGCTCTCAAGCACATCGACCTTAAAGAGGAAATCATCAAAGAATTGGAACGACAACTCGAGGCTGAAAAGAAGCTTGTTGAGAGTTTCTCCAAGCCTAAGACAGTTCTTCCAATCGTTGCTGAATTCTCTGCTAAGGCCAAGGGTGCTGGTTTAGGCCACATTGCCTCTTCTAGTAAATCCTCTAGGAGAAACAAGGCCAAGAGAAAGAATAAGGCTGCCCGGAAGGCTCTAGCTGAAGAAAAAGGGAAAGCTCCCTTGGAACCTGTTGTGTTCAAGAAAGTTATCTTTCCCACGAACGAACTCGATTATGAGTCCACCTACGGACACTTTTCTAGGCCGATCCCTGAGAAGCCTAAGTCAAGATACCAAGGTTGGACTCGTCCTCATAACTTTGGCGAGAGTGTCTTCAAGGCACCTTATGAGGAGATTCAGCTTCAAAGCTATGGACCTTATGCTCATGGTCATAATTTCAAAAAGACACCAAAAGTAAAACCCATTGTAGAAAAGCCTATGAAGGAGAAGACCTCATGTAACTGCCATCATCATGAAGCCTCTTCCTCTAAGAGTAAAGCTCCTGCTGAACCTTCATTCCAGAAAGTCAAGCAGGACTACACAAGGCAAAGATACAACAGGTTCAAATGTTGGTGCTGTGGCAGAATTGGTCATTTTACCAGTGATTGTTGGTTCAATCCTGAAAATGCTGCAACCCCTAAAGTTAGCAACGTGAGAGTGACCACTCATGAGGCTAATACTCGTAGGGGGAGTATTCTAACGCGAGAACAAGGACCCAAACTTGTTTGGGTTCCTAAGGCTAAATGATTATAATTGCAGGTATGTCCAAAGGCCACCAAAACGCCAATCTGGTATTTGGACAGTGGATACTCTCGGTATATGACCGGGACAAGGAACCTACTATAGAATTACACCCCAGTCTGTAACGGACCAAAGGTCATCTTTGGAGGTTCAGATCGAGGAATCACTAAAGGCTATGGTATGATTTCTAATGGTAGCGTATCCTTTTCGGATGTAGCCTATGTTGAAGGATTGGAACACAATCTCATCAGCATAAGCCAACTATGCGACAAAGGATATGTAGTTGAATTTCATGCTGACAAGTGTTTGATAAAATCGGTTAACAATATGGAAACTATTTTATCAGGCACTCGAAGCAGAAATATTTTCTGTCTGAATTTCATTTGTATAGACTCTTCGACACCAGTGTGTCTTTTGGCAAAAAGTAGTGCATCTCTTGCTGACCAATGGCACAAGAGACTAGCACATATTAATTTCAAAACTATTAATAAACTATTCTCTCAAAACTTAGTGCGGGATGCACCTAATGTCAAGTGCGTTACGGACAGTCCTTGTCACGCTTGTATCAAAGGCAAGCAAACAAGAAGTTCGTTTAAAAGCATAATAGGCAAGGATTCCAATAGAAGTTTGCAGCTTCTCAATATGGACTTGTTTGGTCCACTGCAGGTTAGAAGTTTGGGAGGTAAGGAATATACGTTGGTTATTGTGGATGATTACTCGCGCTTTGCGTGGGTGTTCTTTCTGAAACATAAGTCAGATACCTTCGGTATTTTCACTAATTTTGTGAGGCAAATCCAGAATGAATACAACTGTTCCGTAGTCAAAATCAGAAGTGACAATGGAACGGAATTCAAATCTGGAGCCATGACAGAATTTTGTGAAAGTCAAGGTATCTTTCATGAGTTTTCCTCTCCTCGCACTCCACAGCAAAATGGAGTAGCTGAGAGAAGGAACAGAACACTCATAGAGGCTTGTCGGACCATGTTGAGTGATGCCTCACTTCCGGAGTATTTCTGGGCTGAAGCCGTCAACACCGCTTGTCACGTGCAAAATCGAGCACTCATCAACAAGAACCATGATAAGACTCCTTACGAACTTCTAAAAGGCAGGCAACCAACCATTTCATACTTTAGAATCTTTGGCTGTAAATGCTTCGTGCTTAACAACGGGAAGTATCACTCTACCAAGTTTAGCGAGAAAAGCTTTGAAGGTACTTTTGTAGGATATAGTAGCCATAGTAAGGCTTATAGAGTATTCAATAGAAAAACTCTGGTGGTGGAAGAGTCGATACATCTTGTATTTGATGAGACGAGTCTGTTGCAAAGCAACTCGTCTAGTGTGCCTATTGTAGATGCAGGTACAAAGTTGAAAGAACTTAGCTTGGATGAACCTAGTGAAGATAAAGATGAGACATTCATCAAGGTCCCCTCTACAACCACCATTGGAGAGGAGGTTGATCAAGATGAAGAAGACATCCCAGCTGAAGATGCAACTCCAGTGGCTGAAGAGATCCCAGATGCAAGGACTTTAGAGTTCCGACACTTGAAGGATCATCCTGTTGACCAAATAATAGGAGATCCTCGGGATGGCGTCAGAACTCGTCGAGGTACAACTAACGAGAATTTACACTTAAGTTTTCTCTCACAGGTTGAACCAAAGAAATTTGAGGAAGCCAACTCCGACGCATCCTGGATTCTAGCCATGGAAGAAGAATTGAATCAGTTCAAACGATGCAAGGTTTGGACACTTGTTCCTAGACCCAAAGGTAAGAATGTCATTGGGACAAAATGGGTCTACCGGAACAAGATGGATGAAGATGGGATAATCGTGAAGAATAAGGCCAGACTTGTCGCCAAGGGATATCGCCAAGAAGAAGGAATCGACTTCGACCAGACTTATGCTCCAGTGGCAAGACTGGAAGCGATCAGGTTATTTCTTGCCTACGCTGCACTCAAGGGCTTTACCGTCTATCAGATGGACGTAAAGTCCGCCTTCCTGAATGGTGACATAAAGGAAGAAGTGTACGTAGAGCAACCGCCAGGTTTTGTTGATTCAACCCATCCTAATTATGTATATTTATTACAGAAAGCACTATATGGTCTTAAACAAGCTCCTCGAGCTTGGTATGAGACTCTGTCTAGCTTCCTTCTTGAGAACAAGTTCACAAGAGGAAAGATAGACAAAACATTATTTCTTAGGGAAATAAAAGGCAAGATTTTGCTAGTGCAGATCTATGTCGACGATATTATTTTCGGCTCTACGGATAACAACCTCTGCAAGAAGTTTTCTAAACTTATGCAAGGGAAGTTTGAAATGAGCAGTATGGGAGAGCTAAAGTATTTCTTAGGGCTTCAGGTGAAACAATCTGAAGATGGGATTTTCATCTCACAGACCAAGTTCACCAAAGAGCTACTTAAGAAATTCGGAATGGAGAATGCAACCTCTATGAGGACTCCAATGGCCTCAGCTACGTCTCTGGACAAGGATGAGAAAGGGAAACCTTTTGATGAAACCAAGTACAGAAGCATAATTGGGTCCTTGCTCTATCTTACTGCGAGTAGACCAGATATAATGTTCTCAACATGTGTATGTGCTAGATTTCAGGTGAACTCTAAGGAATCTCACTACATCGCTGCAAAGCGAATCTTGAGATACCTCAAAGGTACACCAAATCTTGGCTTATGGTACCCAAGAAGTAATGATAGTGAACTAATTGGTTTTTCAGATGCAGATTTTGCAGGTAGCAAAGACGACAGGAAAAGCACTTCCGGGACTTGCCAATTTCTCGGAAGGAGACTTATTTCCTGGAGCAGAAAGAAGCAGAACTGTGTAGCCATCTCAACGGCTGAATCAGAGTACATCTCTGCAGGCAGCTGTTGTGCACAGCTCTTATGGATCAAGAATCAGTTTGAAGACTACAACATGCAGTACCAGAACATTCCCCTGTTCTGTGACTCTTCCAGCGCCATAGCAATAGCCAACAACCCAGTCTCTCACAGCCGGACCAAGCACATAGAGCTTCTCTATCATTTCATCCGGGAGCATGTGGAGAATGGAGACATAGATCTACAGTATGTCTCCACAGACAGGCAAGTTGCAGATATTTTTACCAAGCCGCTGGACGAGTCCAAGTTCTCGTTCTTCAAAACTGAGCTTGGACTGCTCAACAAAGAAGACCAGTGATGGACTCTCAAATTAAGAAGATATCAATAATGTTGGCTGCTCAGAGGTACAGTTTTTCAGTGGAAATAATCATCTACCAGGGAAATTCCTTCAAGTATTAGAGACTCGAGCATCGTTACACTTACACGAGTAAACGGCTAATACTCGAGTAAAAAGCTTCATATACTCGAGTAATCCAACAGTTACTCGTGTATGAACTTCTAATACTCGAGTATGAAAACTCATCAAGAACTTGATACTCGTGTATACTAATTACATACTCGAGTATGAATTCTTGATTACTCGTGTATGTTGTGACCTACTCGAGTATACTAAACCCCATACTCGTGTATGATGTCATCCTCTACTCGAATACTCGGATTTGTTCTGGATTTTCAAACTCTCTACTCGCACCTAGCAAATTGCCGCGTCATTCAGGTATGTCATTATAGTTAATCCTTTTTAAACCTAATTAGGATTATTTATATATATATTCAAAACGAAAAAGTCCTTTCCACTTCTCATTCACTCGAGTAGCCGCCGACTTTTCGTATTCCCGACTCCTGCTCTTCGTCCTCCTTCGCCGCAAGTTTTCCGAATCGCTGATGGCTCCTCCCTTCTCCGAGTTTGGAATCGGCTCTGAATTAGTGACTGATGGCATTGAAGATATCTCGGATGACTTCAAGAACCTACTGATTCTCCTGGACACGGCCGGATTGACCTTCGTTCTTCAAGAACCCTGCCGCCTCTTGCTTCCTGATGTTGAAGAGTTCTACAAAAATCTGAAGGTTAGACACAATGGTACCATTCTGAAATCCAAGGTAAGGGGAGTTGAAATTCGGTTAGATAAAACCTCAGTCGCCACTCTGCTTCGGATGCCAGTGGTCGACAAAGAAGATGACTTAGACAAGGCAGATGCCGACCGCACCTCTCTGTTCTGCGGTCGAGATCCTGAAGGTGGAGGTGAAACCCTGAATCGATCCTTGTTCAATTTAGAAGGGAAGTTTCTCGTTGACATCATTGCCAAAATCCTATGGTGCAAGACTTACTCCATTAGAGATGTATCCCAAAATCTCTTCGATGTTATGCAAGCTATTGTCTGCAGGAAGAAATTCCAGTTCGGAATGATGATACTGGATAAAATCCGAGAAAGCGTCAAACATCCCAGTTTTGCTAGGATTATCTCCCTCCTCCTCCATGAGATCAATCCTACAGTATTTGACTTCTCCAAAGGGACTCCTCTTCACCACATGAAGAAAGTTTCTATCTCTTCCATTTAGAGGTATGACCTCAAGATCCTGAACCCTGCCCAAGCCTCAAAGGCTGATGCCATCTCAGAACTACAACAAGACAGCAGTTTACCTGAAGACAGGATCCCATCTCCTCCTCTACATCAAACTATTGCTACCTCTGGTGCTTTAGTTGAGGGGGAGCCTGCCTCTTCTCTTTTTCAGAATCAAGTTTCTTCTGAATCAGTGCTTCCAGCACAAGAAGATGTCAGAGTTGCTACTCCTCCAGTTTCTCCTACTCCAGCTCATCTTCAATCAGCAATTCCTGAATCTGAAATTTCAAATACAGCTCACCTACTGTCTACAGCTGAAGACATCAACAGATTCATTGATGAGCTAAGCTCAGATGATCCCCTTTTTCAGAATGTTTCAGCTGCCAAGTCTCCTGCCAAATCTCCTGTACAGTCTCCAGCTCAGACTCCATTACAGTCTCCTGCCAAGTCTGCAGATAGTGAGCCAACCAAATCTGATCATGTTATCTTGTCTGATGATGAGGAAATGTCTCCAGATCCTGTGGAGGCACCTCTGAGGACTTTGGATTTCTCCCTGCCATCCTTCCTCAATCCAGAAGAAGCTGTTGTAATAGAACCCTTCAAAAGGGCTGTCAGCTCAGTGGTCCTAATAGAAATTCCTCCTTGGACTGCTCCTCCTCCTGCTCCTTCAATTACTGCACCAACCTCAGCCCCCTCTTCTTCAGATTTAGTAAGTCAGATTGCACAGTTGCTCCTTGCACAGAGAAACTATTTTGATGAATCTCTAGCATCAGTCAATAACAAAGTCACTACTCTTGAACAAGAGATGAGTAGAGGCTTTGCAGAAATCCAGGCAAATACTGATGAACTAAAAAGATTGTTCCAGCTAGGTGGCAAGGCCATAGATCACACTATCTCAAGCATAGGAGAACTGAGAAATCAGCAAGAAACTGTTGCATATAATCAGATCCATTTGGACAAGAATGCTGATGCCAATCTTATGAAAATTTATGAAGAAGTTGGCAAGTTCAGAGATGAAGCTATAGCTCAGCTATCTGTAGATATCACCAAGGGGGAGAAGATAGTAAAAGAACAAGTGGAAAAACTATCTGAACAAGCTCAAGCAGTTATAAAAGAACAAGTTGACAAACTATCTCTCCAAGCTCAAGCTACTGTGGATGGTCTGGTAAAAGAAATGAAAGCAGAAATTCTCTCCCAGCTCCAGTCTGTAAAATTCTATACCTATGACACTGCTGTCTGGCTACATAATCAAAACTTTCCTGAGTTTCAACTGGACCCTACCATTATACCTCAGCATCTAAATCCTCTTGCAGAACAGCCTCCAGCAGATGTCTCAGCTCAAGCAACCTTTCAAGGAGGTGTGCCAGTCTTCTCACCCAGACCTGAGGGTGATGTGACTGAGCCTCCCCTATCCTATACTGAAGCATGGCAAGATGATTTTCCTTCCAGTTCTCAAGGCCCTTCTAAGAAGAAAAGAAAATATGGTGACGGCGCTTCTGCCAGCCGTTCTGCACCAAGGAAAGAGCCAGCTCCTGAAGGTAGACCACCTATTGTTCATTCTGAAGTATGGAGTCCTACCTCTAAGTCCCTAATTCTTGATACTTTGAGGTTAGTGACTGATCTTGGGGAGAACAGTGATAATTACTACAGTTATTCAGAGTGGAAAGCCTATGAAGCATCTCAGATAAAGATCAGGCTACATGACAGAAATTGGGGGCATAACAACCCAGCTGCTCCTCCTAGGCCCAGGACTTACTTTCCAAAACCTTTCAGCTACCTAGAGAGGCAAGACCTGAAAAGAGAAAGGACGCACAAGGATGCCCCATCTTGAGTTGAACTGAGAATGTGAAATTGGACTTCTGTTTCTGTGCTTAAAACATTTCTATATATATATATATATATATATATTTAATTCTGATTATAGCTATTTCATTAATTAACTTGCTTTAGCTTATGTGTTGTTTTTCAAGTATATGTGCATTGTTCTTTTCACTCTGTATAATTCACCTTAGTATAGAGGATGCTGACATCTACAAATAGGGGGAGATTGTTGGGATTTGTCTCCATAATACCTCAGATTTGTAGGAGGTCGGACCTTGAACTAAGATGAATTAAGGTGTATTTGATGCTGTGTTTAAGTTGTATGTGTGCAGGTTCTATTTGCCAAGTGTAGACCAATGTCAGTCTATAATGGGTCACCAAACACAGGACCATACAATGTAATCCCTCATTGTGTGATCCAAAGTGTTGGCCCATGTATAGCCTATCTATTGGGATACACTTCCTATATGCACTTGGATTGATGGACAGAAGCATTGGAGCTAATTTCCTCAGAAAAATTTCTAAGTCCAAAATACTCGAGTAACCCCTTTGTTATACTCGAGTATCAGACTTAATACTCGAGTAGCTAGTTAGACATACTCGAGTAATAAGTTAGACTTACTCGAGTAGGCTCTGAATACTCGTGTATATATTTCTATACTCGAGTAGTTAGTCAGTCACTCGAGTAAGTTGCTTTCATACTCGAGTAAGTAACTTAATCACTCGAGTAAATCTTGTATCATACTCGAGTAGATCTTTTTCTTCTCTTTTCTGCAAGTTCAAGTAGTTATACTCGAGTAGTTTCTTTTAATACTCGAGTAAGTGTTTCTATACTAGAGTAATTGATTCTTTATACTCGAGTAAATCATTCGATACTCGAGTAGTTGATTTTAATACTCGAGTAATTATTTCCATACTCGAGTAATTGACTTCGATACTCGAGTAAGTGAATGTTTCCCGGATATATCTTTCTGATACTCGAGTAATTCCCCTTTCACTCGAGTATATCTTTCTGATACTCGAGTAATTCCCCTTTCACTCGAGTATATCTTTCTGATACTCGAGTATATCTCTTCTGATACTCGAGTAGTTCATTTCTCTATCAAGTAAATTTCTCTACTCATACTCAAGTATACTCCTCTTTATCACTCGAGTATCTATATTCCCATACTCGAGTATATCTTCTCTTACTCGAGTATAGCAGTTCTCTATTCCAGAATTTTTCTAAGTTCGAATTCACTAAGTATTTTGAATCCGTCATTTCTGATTGGTCCACGTGTCATCCTTAATTAAGATTATGACCGTTGGAGTCCACCTATAAAAAGGTCATTTCAGAATTAACTTATCAACAAGATTACAGAGATATTCTTTTTAAGAAAGAGAAAATTCCGTGAACCCTAATTCTCACGCCGCCGCCGCCATTGTTGTTCACGGAAGAAATTCTGGATCGTCGATCTCCGTCTTCAACGACTATTTCTCCAGTGATCCAGACAAAAGTGAATCACTCGATCTCGCCGAGCCTCAAAGATTTCAGATCTATCTTCTTGATCGAGGTGGTTCTAGTTTTCAGATTCGTGGATCTCTCTCTAGTCATCTTCAACCTTTTTTGATCAAGCCGAAGTCCCTAAAGAAGAAGATTGTCAAAGATCCAGATCTGAGATTATTGTTTTGAATTTTTATTCTCAAACCAAAATTTCTTTGTAGGAGTTTTATCTCCGAGATTTGTAGGAAGATCTTTCTTCCGAGTTTTGTAGATCCATATGGATCGAGTTTTGTAGGAACGTGGTTCCGAGGTGTAGGATTGTTTTCAATCCGAGATAGTGGAGTAGCCGAGTCTAGTGATTTGCTAGATTGGTGAGGAAAGTGGACGTACCCAAGGTTGGGGAACCACTATAAATCTCTTGTCGTCTGTGATTGCTTGATGTGTGCTGTGTTAAATTTTAATTCCGCATTTGACACGCATTTCACCTATTCACCCCCCTCTAGGTGATTTAGGCTAACAAACTTAGACCTCTCAAGTTACTTTCAGTTATAGCTTACATTCTCATACTCTGCTGTTGATGTATAACTGCTAGCTTAGAATGTTGATGATACCGTTATAGTTTACTTTACTGCTACTTATGTCATATATATTATTCAACATTTTGTGCTACTGCTTCATTCAATATATTATACCCTTATCCTTTCTCCGCCCGGTGCCGAGGAGTCGCAGGGGGATCGGATGTGAAACCACTTAGTCTTTATGACTAACAGTTGCTACGTCTTCCTTTTTAGGAGGAAACCTCGCAGGCGGAGCAGCAACAAGTAATGCAGCAGGACAGTCAGGCAAGGACGATAGGGCCTGAAGGGACGGTGTCGTCGCTACCGTTAGTGAAAGATGTGAGTCATAGAGTGACTCTTGTTATTGCCCTTTTGGGCAAGACTACTCGTACTCTGATAGTTTAAAAGCTGGATGTAGCTTCTATACTTGTTATATTTGGACTTATATGCTTATGTGTGCATTGACTTCTGTTTTTATTACTCTAGTTGGGTTGGCATGATTGATATTGGTAAAGGCCGGCAGAATAGGCGTCTTGTAGTACAGGCTAGCCCGAGTGCTAGTACTACCGTAAGGAGGCTGTTCTGGGCATAAGACTCCCCATGTGACGTGTCCTGTGTTCTGGGAGGGGGGGTCTTACAAATGGTATCAGCTTGCTACGATCCTGAATTAGAGAAGTCATTCAACAATGGTTCCACCCCCGTTCGTTTAGTCAGTTTTGGGACAAACTGACTTAGTTGAAGCAGTGGTGTGCCCATATGTAATTCACACTAAGTATGTCCAACTTTGACCTTAAGATTAGCCAACCTGACCATATGTTTGTATTCTACGTGTAGATCCCAATGCACGTTGAACCAGTGGGGGGCACCCCCACCCCATCCGTACCCACACAATTTCAACAATCGGAGCTAGACCAGACGCTCACAGCTATCCTGGATGCCTTCAGATCCCAACAAGCCCTCGTACAACAACAAGGTCCGGGCTCCAATTGGGTTAGTACTTTCAGAGCTTTCTCCCCTCCTGCTTACCTTGGGACAGAGTCGGCAGAGCGTACGGAGGAATGGCTCGAAACAGTGCAAGAACGGCTGGCAGGAATTAGATTCCCAAACAACATGTTTATGACCCGTGTAGTGACACTCCTAGAACAGCACGCCAATAGTTGGTGGAAGTCCCTCATGGGCTCCACCTTTCAAGGGAGAGTGTATACGGAGATCAGCTAGAACGAGTTCTCGGGAGCCTTCCTAGAGCACTTTATCCCTTCGTCAGCCCGAGATGAACTTGAGGAAAGGTTTCTGCAGCTGAAGCAGGGATCCAAGTCAGTGACGGAGTACCAGCGGGAGTTTCAGCATTTGGCTAGATTTGCTGACTCCTATGTGTTGGACGACAGAGGATATGCTAAAAGATTCTACAAAGGCTTGCGAGACCCCCTGAGGCAAGCCCTTTTGTTTATAGTGGACTCCAGCCTGGCGGAAATAATTGACATGGAAAATAGACTGGAAGCAGACCACTTCGGAAGTGGTAAGAGACCTGCTGAAGGGGTGATGGAAGCTGGCCCGAGTAATAAAAGGAGACACGATTACGGAAGAGGAGGGGGATATCAGAGAGGTGGCATGCATTTCAATCGGAATTATAGAGTGGAGCACCCGGTTCCACAGCTGCCAGCATTACCTCCACCACCACAGCATCAACAGTTTCAGCAACCCAGTGGGCTGCAGGAGCGAGTGTGCTTCGAATG
The DNA here is from genome assembly GCA_039513925.1 of Platanthera zijinensis. Taxonomy (NCBI): domain Eukaryota; kingdom Viridiplantae; phylum Streptophyta; class Magnoliopsida; order Asparagales; family Orchidaceae; genus Platanthera; species Platanthera zijinensis. The sequence continues at coordinate 178,785,744 of CM077084.1, forward strand.
CAACCAACTGGGCCACATTCAACGCTACTGCCCGCAATAGTTTGGAAATGAGCCTCTTGCTCTCCCTCCGGTAGATCCTCGAGGGCAAGAGCACATGCGTGGTCAAGGACGAGGACCACGAGGAGGAAACCCTAGACCTGCTCGGAATCAGGTGTTCGCGCTGGACATGACACAGGAGCGGAACCCTCAGGAGGTGACTGCAGGTATGATTACATGTAGTCATCTTATTTTCATTGTTAATCTTAAGTTGCTTAAGATATACTAGACATCTAGCTTTGAGTATTGTTATTAGTACTTAGGCACCGTAGTGGTCGGCGGGAAACCGACCTATAAGTTATTTGATACTGGTGCCTCACACTCATTTGTGTCTACGGACTTCATTAAAGACCTGGAAGGAGTGCAATCCTTCACTTGTATTGCTCGAAGAGTACGCCTTCCAGACAGCTCTGAGATGATTGCAACCGCCAAGTCCGAATTGGAGATACTCATTGGAGAAAAGATCTTCAATACCCCTGCCACAGTTTTGAGAATGCCGGAGTTCGACCTCATTCTAGGCATAGCGTGGCTGGATTGGCACTATACAAGAATTGACTGCGCGGAGAAGCGAATCTACTTGAGGCATGGGGATACTAATGTAATCTTTCAAGGTATAGAATTTGCACCACGTTTATTATTGTCTTCGATTCAGACCTTGAAAGCTCACATGAGAGGGGATGAAGTCTACATGATATGTTTCGAACTGAAGGAGATAAAAATATATATGATGGACGTGCAGGTAGTGCGGGATTTTCCTGAGGTATTTCCTGAGAAATTACTAAGATTACCCCCGCATAGAGAAGTTGATTTTCAAATTGAGCTAATACCAGGAACCAAGCCCGTCTCCAGGACCCCTTGCCAGATGGCCCCCTAAGGAACTCGTAGAGTTTAGAGTTTAGTTGCAAGAGTTGGCAGAATTAGGGTTTGTTCGCCCCAGCTCATCACCTTTGGGAGCCCCTGTTCTGTTTGCTAAGAAGAAGGATGGAACCTTGCGATTTTGTATTGACTATCGGGAGCTCAACCGACTGACGGTACGGAACACCTATCCGCTACCTCGGATCGATGAGTTGTTCGACCAATTGGTAGGAGTGCATTAGTTTTCCAAGTTGGATTTGCGTTCGGGGTATTATCAGTTGAGAATACAGGAGCAGGACATTCAAGAAAAGGGCCTTTATCTCAAGGTACGGCTTGTACGAGTTCACTGTGATGTTATTTGGGCTCACAAATGCCCCTTCAGCTTTCATGAGCTTGATGAACAAAGTGTTCGAACCTTATTTAGATGTCTTCATCATCGTTTTCATCGATGATATTTTGTTCTACTCTAAGACGGAGGAAGAGCATGTCGAACATCTGAACTTGGTACTGAAGAAGCTAAAAGAGCACGTCTCGTTTGCCAAGTTCAGTAAGTGCGAATTTTGGCTCAAAGAGGTTGCCTTCTTGGGCCATGTGATCAGTGGGGCTGGGTTAGCTGTGGATCCGGCCAAAGTGCATGTCGTGAAGGAGTGGTCTCTCTTAAAGTCAGTGGCCGATGTGCGGAGCTTCTTTTGACTTGCCGGGTATTATCGCAAGTTTGTAAAAGGGTTCTCAAAGATTTCCCTTCCTCTTACTACGCTGACAAAGAAGGGTGTGTTGTATGAGTGGACTCCCTAGTGTGAAGCTGCGTTTCAGGAACTGAAGGACTGACTTACGACTGCACCCATCCTAGCTCTTCCGTCCGGGAAGGAAGGATTTCAAGTTTACACTAACGCATCATATCAAGGGAGGGGAGCAGTATTGATGCAGCACAAGCATGTGATCGCATATGCTTCGAGACAGTTGAAGAATCATGAAGTCAACTATCCGGTACATGATGTTGAATTAAGAGCGGTGGTATTCGCCCTGAAGATTTAGATACACTATCTATACGGCGTCCACTGCGAAATCTTTTCAGATCACAAGAATCTGAAGTACGTCCATACCCAGAAGGAACTGAATTTGAGACAGCGGCGGTGGTTAGAGTTTTTGTGTGTTTATGAATTCACCCTGAACTACCACCCCAGAAAAGTAAATTTTGTATCCGATGCTTTGAAAAGAAAGGTACCAGAAACAAGCCCCGAGTCCCGGTTGATGCGTATGGAGTTAGCTCAGATGCTTGAGGAGATGGAGATTACTCTAGTGTATAAGGACCAACCGGAAGGGTATTCGGAGTACTTAGTCGAGATGAGCATAGTTTGTGACATTCGAGACTGAATCCGGGCAGAGCAAGGAAAGGATGCAGCTCTAGTCCCGGCAATCAAGTCGATTGAAGATGGGATTACTAACGAATATTCCCTGCAAGACGACCTCGTCTACTTCCGTTGTCGGCTCTACATTCCCATGGGCGATAATATTCGGGAAGATATCTTGAGAGAGGAACAATGCTCTCAATATTCTGTGCATCCTTGGATTGCCAAGATGTACGCCGACTTGCGAAAGACCCTGTGTTGGCCAAGAATGAAGAAAGACATCAGACATTTTTTTACGCATTGCGAGGCCTGTCAAAGGGTGAAGGCAGAGTGCAGGAGTCCCAGCAGATTATTACAGCCATTTCTCATCCCTGAGTGGAAGTTCGAGGATGTCTCCATGGACTTCAACCACAATTTGCCCCGCTCACGCTCAGGGAATGATTCAGTATGGGTGATCATTGACCGCCTGACGAAGGTAGCCCGGTTCATTCCTATAAAGAAAGAAGCTCATGTGGATGTTTTGGTATGCCTCTTTGTGGAGCAGTTCGTACGGTATCATGGTGTGCCAAAGACAATTGTTTCTTACCGGGATGGTTGGTTTACCTCTAAAGAATGGAAGGGGTTACAGGCGTATTTGGGATCACATCTCACCTTTAGCACGGCGTTTCATCCTCAGACAGACGGGCAGTCTGAAAGGACTATCAGGACATTGGAGGATCTACTGAGGTTGTGTGTGTTGGATGGAGGAGAGCCATGGGAAAGGCTCTAACCCCTGGTAGAGTTCTCGTACAATAACAGCCATCAAGCTAGCATCGGGATGGCGCCCCATGAAGCCCTTTACGGAAGAAGGTGTAGAACACCCTTGTCTTGGGTGCAGGATGAGGACCCGAAGACTTTGGTAAATGAATACATTGATGATACTGATGTGATTGTGAGACTAATATGGGACCACATGCTTGAGGCTCAAAGTCGGCAGGCAAAATATTATAATGCAAAGAACCGGATGGTGTAATTTCAAGTGGGCGACAAGGTGTTTCTAATGATCAGGCCGACGCATGGAGTATCACGGGTTCGTGGTGTGAAGAAGCTTAGCCCAAGGTATATTGTGCCCTACATAATATTGGAAAGGATTGGCCCGTTGGCCTATCGGTTGGAGTTACCGCCAGAGCTAGAGAATCTTTATGACGTATTCCATGTGTCATCACTTCGAAAGGCGTTGTTGCGGCCCGATCAATACATTCGCACCACTAACGGAGTAGTTGTGACTAATAGGTCAGTGCGACTAGAGCCTGTGTGGATAGTAGACAACGAGACAAGGATTTTGCGCCGCAAAAGTGTTCCTCTGGTTAAGGTGTTGTGGTCTAATCATGGGAAGGAGGAGTATACGTGGGAGCAAGTGGACTTGATGCAAAAACGCTACCCAGAGCTGTTTCATCAAGGTAATCTTTAAAAGCATATTTTATTTCATTTTATGCTTTACTTTCCCCCATAGCCTTTGCCTGATTTCAGGGACGAAATCTTTTATTTTGTTTATAGGATTTTTAACGTCCCGATTCGTGTTAGGCCCCTCGTGTGTGCTTCTGAGTCAAGAGAGTTGACTTGGGCCCAGGGAGTGCAGGAGACTAGGCTTACACTCGTGTAGAAAAGATAAATTAGTCCAGAATAGGACATAGGCAGAGACACGGGTGTGTCCCTACCCGTGTGCATCAAGTAGAACTGGAGAGGCATTGAGTTGAACTCGACAGGGCCTGTCCCGAGAAGGACACGGGTAGAGACATGGGCGTGTCCCTAGCCGTGTCGAGAGGCATTGAGTGGAATTCCATAGGGCCTGTCCTGAGTAGGACACGGGAAGAGACACGGCGTGTCCCTACCCGTGTGCATTGATTGAAGATCAACGAATGTGTCCCGAGCAGGACACGGGTAGAGACACAGGTGTGTCCCTACCCGTGTGCATATCTCCAGCAAGTCGGTCGTGTCTCCCGAGAAGGACATGGGTAATAACACGGCCATGCACACGATCGTGTCCCGTGACACAGGTAGTGGACACGGGTGTGTCCCTACCCGTGTCTGTGTCCATACGACACTATAACCGTCGATGGCGCTTCACACAGCGGGACACGGGTAGGAACACCGACGTGTTCCTACCCATGTTGGTCCTTTTTATATATGATTTGGTCATTTTTCATCCTCTTCCCAAGCCTTCTTTTCTGTGGAGAAACTGCTAGAGGAGGGAAGGAGTTGCTGGAATCAACTACACTCCGTGAAGAACCGTCACCGCCAAGGAGAAGAGGATGTCGCTGCAAAGAGTCTCGCGATCTATGGCCGAAAATAATGGAAACACCGAAAATGACATGAGTTTCCTCCCCTCTCCCTTGGTGCTAGATCTGTAGTTAATCCTAGGCGAGATATCGACTCAAAAGAGTCTTGATGTGTGAGATGGAGACTCCTAGGAGGAGGCAATACTAGGACTTGTGTTCTAGGGTTTAGTAATCTTCAACCTCTCCTTCCTTCAACGTAATGGTGGGGATGGTCTCGTGAAGAGGAATGGCCTGATAAGGGAGAATAAGGGAGGAGGATTTCTAGGTGTGATTTGGGAAGATCCGCTAGAGGAGGAAGATGAACCGATTTCGTTCATTCCGCCTCAAAAATGCGTGCAGAAATCTGTGTTCTGCATGCAGCGATCTTCATGGCCATTTTCATGTATGTCATGGCCAGATCCGAGCTTTTGACTAAACATGAAAGTCATTGGCCTTGGAGAGATCTTTCCAAAAAAAGTTACACAACTTCAGGCGATATCTGAAGCCACAGGAAAGCCTGATCGAAATTGATGGTTGATAATGTAAATGTGCTGAAACTGTAATTTGAATGTAGCAGTCTTAGATGCCACTTTCGAGTATGATACGTCCAAATTTGCGCTTCTGACTAAACATGAAAGTCGTGGCCCTTGGAAATACCTTTCCAACGATGGGTTACACATTTTCGCTGGATCTTGTACCATCAGGAATCCCCATTTGAAGTTCTACTCTCTATACAATTCTTGCATGCTTGGTTCTTTGTTAATATAAACCTAATTTAGTATTATTAGAGGAATTGTGAAAAGTTATCGTAACATTCATTGTGAGATGTTGGTTGATACTTTATAATCTGATGATGAAGTAAAACCTACTTGAACGAAATGGTTGGATGGTAGATCCCTAGGTGAACTAGTGAGTAGACAAGTTGGATTGTATAAACAACTAGATATGTGTATCGGTAATGTGAGCTGTGAGCTTGAAATGTTTGAAGAGGATTGAAAATGGTTAGTGCATGGATATGTGTAAGGGTTTATAGTGCGTGAATGTTTGCCGCACTTGATCGTTTGTGTTCATAAGGGATTTGGTAAGGGAACCCTTGTGAGCTATTGAGCTCGAGACGTGAAGTAGCATGCGGTGTGAGTCAACACGTGGTGTCGTAATCCTGGGTTAAGGATAGTGTGGCAGGTCTACGGGCTCGCCAGTCGTCACACCGATGGGAGTTAACAGTTAGACCTTGGGCGATTGGGCTTGGTCCTCGGTGCTCATTCCCGGGGCTCCTTTCGTGCCAAGTGAACGGTTGGGCTTGGTCCTCATGCTTTTTCCGAGGCTCCTTCCGGGTCACATCTTAGGCCAGTTCGGGGCTAGGTTCTCGGTGCACATCTACCCGAGACACCCGCTTAGCCATAGTACGCTTGTGAACTTCGCTGATGTATTCTTAGCATTGAGGTGTACGGAGGCCTAAGCTAGGTAGTGTGTATGTCGGCCTAATAGTGGAGATGCCCGCTCTACTGTCACCGTCTAGCCACGACGGTTGGCGCCTGAGAGGTTAGTTACCTGCTCAAAAAGTGGGAACTTCAGAGTCTGTGTCGATACAGTAATTTTCTTGTGCGTGTGCATGTTAAGACATAGCATAACATTCATTACATCACATTACATTGCATAAACAAGATCCTCATCATATAAGTTTGTATGGGCACTCTTATACGATGAGTTACCTTTCTGTGAGCCGATCCTCAACTTTTTGTCTGTATGGGCATTCATAAAAGTTGAGTTACTTTCAGTTATAGCTTACATTCTCATACTCTTCTATAGATGTAGAACTGCAAGAATAGAATGCGTATGATACTGTTATAGTTTACTTTACTACTACTTATGTCATATATATTACTCCACCCATTTATACTACTGATTCATTAAATATATTGTACCCTGATCCTTTCTCCGCCCAGTGACGAGGAGTCGTCAGGAGAGCGGATGTGAAACAACTTAGCCTTTATGACTAACGGTTGCTATGTCTTCCTTTTTAGGATGAAACCCCGCAGGTTAAGCTGGAAAGGGTAATACAACAGGACAGTCAGGCCAGGATGATATGGCCAGAAGGGACGATGTCGTCGCTACCGTCAGGGACAGATGTGAGTCATGGAGTGACTCTTATTGTAGCCCTTTTGGGCAAGACTACTCGTTCTCTGATAGTTTAGAAGCTAGATGTAGCTTCTATATTTATTATATTTGGACTTATATGCTTATGTGTGCATTAACTTCTATTTTTATTACTCTGGTTGGGTTGGACTGATTGATATTGGTAAAGGCTGGCAGAATAGGCGTCTTATAGTACAGGCTAGCCCGAGTACTAGTGCTACCGCAAGGCGGCTTTTTTGGGCATAAGACTCCCCTCATGCCGTATTCTGTGTTCCAGGAGGGGGGTCTTACAACAAGTTTGTCACAGAGTTGTAGGTGTCTAGAAGGGCACTGAGGTGGGTACTTGGAAGGGTACGAGCTGTATGAGTGTTCAGCACTCTGAGAGTAGGGCCCTCTGCCTAAAGTTATAGGGATGAAAATCCTGAGCTGTAGGCCTTAGAGATAAGGCTGAGGTAGGTGGTTTGACGACCACTGAGTTGTAGGAGCACTACACGGCTCTGAGGTAGGAACCTTTGTGGTTTTGAGGTAGAGTTCTGAAGAGAACCTGAGTGTAAGGCTGAGGGCATGAGGTGTAAGCTCTGAGGAGCATTTGGAGGAGTTTGTGCCTTGTCTAACATAAGTTAGAAAGGTAGAAAGGAAAGTGGATGTATCCATTTGGGGAACCACTATAAATACCTATGTGTTTTGTTGTGTTGCTTGTTCTTCTTTATATTGCAGGTACTAAGGACAAACTCTAGATCACTTTGTAAGAAAAAAGCAAAAAGACTTAAAAAAATTTCAAAGACCTATTCACCCCCCCCCCCCCCCGCTAGGTGACTAGCTAACCTTAAGCTAATAACTTTCAAAGCCTATATAGGGTTGTTTGTTGCTGCTACGGAAGAAGATGAAGACTATCATGTTGCTAGGATAGGAATCAGGGCCCCTCTATCACTCTCATATAGTTATACTGAGGTGGATGAATATGTTAATAGCTGATATGGGCTAATGGCCATGTCAGATGAAGAATCCAGCTAGGATCAGCCTAGTCAAGATAAGGTACATTTTCTGTCCAGTACCTCCTCTAAATTTGACTATGAGACTATCCCCAATTCTGAAGCATCTTCTTCCTGTGATGAAGATGGGTCAGAATCTGAGGAAGATGTTAATCAACTGATTGAAAAGTATGGTGCCCTTATGGATGCTTTGAAAAGGAGCACGAGGTTGGCCAAGAAACATGTTGAGGAGATTGTCTCCCTACAGCTTGATGCTTCCCTGTAGTCTAAGTCAGCGTCCTTGCTGGATCAGATGAGGAGGGAAATCAGCCAACTGAAAACCATCTCAATCATTCAGATTGGAACCATCAGCCATAAGAACAAGATCATCATGGATCTTAAAGAAAAGCTCCTCAAAGAGAGGAAGCTAGTGGCTTAATACTCCAAGCCTAAATCAGTGTTGCCACACATTGATACCTTCACCTCCCAAACAATTAAGAAGTGACTTGGTTACATTGAGAGGAACACTGTAAGAAGGAATAGGAGGAAGGTAAAGGCCCTTATTCAGCCTACTATCACCTTTGAGAATTTTGTGCTGCCATCCAATAGGTATGACCAAGAAATCATTTATGGTCACTGGTTGAAAGATAGATCCACTAGTGTGAACAAAAATGTTTACAACTATAGTGGAAGGAAGGGTATGGGTATGAGTGCCTTCAAGGATCCCCATGAGGAAATTCAGATGGCCCATCATAGACCATTTATTTTTTGTGCACTAGCTCCAACTCTCAAGAATATGGCAGCGGTTGATAGTAAAGCTCCTCCAGCAAAGAATCAAACCAAAAACAAGTCAATCAGTAAGCCTTACATAGTTTTCCCTGATGTAGTCAACAACCTATCTTCTGCATAGAAGATTGTTGTTAGTGGCATTCACAGTAAGCCAAGTTCATCTACTAGAAGACTCACTTTCAGTCAAATCCTTACTGAAAGAAATTTGAAAAGGGCTACTGCTCTCCCTTCTGAACAGTGAGCTGGTTTCAGCTTGTCTATAAGAGTTGTTCAGAAAAGGAGATATAATATTCATGAGTGTTGGTGATGTGTCAAAGTGGGTCATTTTGCCATAGATTGTTAGCACAGCCCCAATGTGCAAAGTGCAAGGGCAAGTCTACCTGTCAGAAATGTTGTAGGCAGACAAACAAATTTTTTAACTAACAAGAATCTAGGACCCAAACTCTTTTGGGGTCCTAAGGTAAATAGAATTGTGGTTTAATGTTAGTCCAAGTACCCATCCAACATGGTACTTGTACAGTGGGTGTTCCAGGTACGTGACTAGAACAAGAAGTCTTCTAAAGGAATACAGTCAAATAAAGAATGGACCAAAAGTGATCTAACAAGTGTTACACAAATTGTGTAATCTAACAAGTGTTATAAGTTCTTTACATGCAGGATACTTCTTATGCATTGATTAGACAGGTTACTGATGTGGCCAAGAAAGGTGTTAATTGGGCAAGGTGGTGGAAAGATAGAATACTGTCTAAGTCCGCAGGCGTTGAGTGAAGTCTACTCACTCAATGCCAGATGACTAAAAGCTGTGAGTACAACATGCATGGTCAAAGCCAAGCTTTTGCCAAGCTGAAAATATGGCTAAGCCCATAGGCATTGAGTGTTGTCTACTCACTCAACGTCATACAGCATATTCGTTGAGTATAGCTCATCTTGTTAAAGCCACAGAAAATCTTTGTAATTATTTGACTAAGTCCACAGGCATTGAGTGAGGCAAGCTCACTCAATACCATGAGTACATAGCGCTGACTGACCCTTGTTCAGTCAGAGCCACTGTATTTCAAACACAGAATTTTGTCAAAAGACAAAAGCATTGAGTGAAGTCTATCCACTCAATGCCTAATCAACTGTGATACTATCTTAAGTACAGAAGCATTGAGTGAAGCATACTCACTCAACGCCACATCAATAAAATTGACAGATGTAGAAAGCATTGTGTGAAGAAGCAACTCGCATTGCTTCCCAGGCAGGAAAATTAGCTAAGTCTAAAAGTGTTGAGTAAAGGTTGCTAACTCAACGCCAAGTGACATAAACATGTCTAAGGGCTTTGGCGTTGAGTGATGGTTACTCACTCAATTCCAAGTGACATAAACATGTCTAAGGGCTTTGGCATTGAGTGAAGGTTACTCACTCAATGTTTAAGGATAGAAAACTTTTCCAAGTGTTTTGGCATTGAGTGAAGGTTGCTCACTCAATGCCTAATGATAGAAAATCTGTATAATTTTTTTGGTGTTTAGTAAAGGTTGCTCACTCAATGCCTAGAGACAGAAAATCTGTCTAAGTGTTGGGGCGTTGAGTGAAGGTTGCTCACTCAATGCGTATGCTCTAATGCTTGATTTTGACAAGGTCCACAGGTGCTGACGTCAGCAATTGTCAGCAAAATTCAAAATATTGCGGGAAGGCTACAGTACGTGACAAATGGCATTGCATGCCTACCACACAACTTTTATAGTTAATGTAAGGTTGCAACGGCCAACTCCTTGTGTGGACCCTACAGCTCAAAGAGTCGTTGAGCGGCGGATTAGAAAAGACAGAGCTCTGATTGAAGAAATTAGCTTTTCGCACATACGGTTGGCAGTCATCTTCTTCCTTGCCATTATTACAGAAGTGAAGAACAGAGTTTAAATCAGCTGTTCTGAAAGCTCAAAAAAGTTAACTGTTATCCTCTTCATCGACAATAGCAAGTTCAAAGATAATCTCTGATGAAAAGAGAGAATCCAAGGTGTAACCCGAGATGCAGGATCTAGGATCTAAAGCAAGTTAGTTGGTGCCATTTTTACACACACCAGCAAGTCCTGAAGTCTTACTTTCTGAGTAAGAAGATGAAGCTGAATCATCTGGTTTCAGCAGTCTAGAAGATAGGGTTGATCTTATCTGAGCTCAAGAAGTAGTTAAGGGAAAAGCACCAGCTGTAGTTACTTCTTAGCTCAAGCAAGCCTTATCCTAGAGATCAACTTCTGGAGCTTTGAAGAATAAATAAATGAGGTTCTGGTTCAGTCTAGAAAAGAAAGAAGCATAACTGGATTCTGTAGGTTACTTCCAGCCCAAGCAGATCTATATCTGTTGCTGTGAAGGAGTTAGGGCTGAGAATATCTCAGCTCAGAAAATAGAAGGCTCGGAGAAATTCCCTTGGAGTCAAATAATCTACACCCACTTACACCTTGTAGGATCTTTACAGATCTTAGTTGTAGGCCTGAATATATAAAGGCTGAGTGTTGGATCACTTGTTGGTCTGAGGTAGGATTCTATTGAGAATCTGAGTGTGGGGCTTTGTTTAGAGCTATAGGATTCAAGTGTGAATCTTAGTTGTAGGATCCAACTTGGATCTGGGGTAGGTGATCATTTGATCACTAAGCTGTATGGCTTTTGAGCCTGAGGTAGGAGAGTCATTCTCTCTGATTTATAGGGAACTTGTGCCTAAGTTGTAGGATCCTTTGGATATGAGGTAGGGCCTTTGTGCCATATCTGTAGGAGAGTCATTCTCTATAAGGTACGATCCTTTGTGGATATGAGGTAGGGTTGTACTCTTAGCCTGAGTGGTAGGGCCTTTGGCCTGAGGAAGGTCATCAGTTGATCACTAAGTTGTAGGGCTTACTGCCTGAGTTGTAAGTCTTGGAGGATACTGAGAGATCCTATGGGATCTGTAGTATAAGTTCTTTGGAGCTGAGTTTTTGGAGAAGTGCCTTATCTAAAAAGAAGTTAGAAATGTGTAAGGGAAAGTGGACATACTTATAATCTGGGGAACCACTATAAATTTTGTGTGTGTTTTTTATATTATTTCTTTGTTGCAGGTTGTGTGTGTCTTGAAAGAAGAAAACTACTAAATCACAAAGCAATTAAGAAGGAAAATAAAAGAAAGTCACACGAGCCTAAGAAACCTATTCACCCCCCCCCCCCCCCCCCGCCCCCTCTAGTTGATTTAGCTAACCTTGAAATTAAAGACTTTCAAGTGCTATCAGAGGGAGGTTACTCAAAAAGGACTTAACAGTCTGAGTGATCTCCAAGGATAGCTAAAAGGTTTGTGCTTGTGAGTCAAGTAGTGAACCATAAGGAGTGGAGCTCAATGAAGCTTCAAGTCTGCAAAGCAGAAAAGACCTACAATGGGATGTTGGTAGCTATTGTAGATAATGAAGATTATCCTGCTACCGGGATAGGAATCAGAGCCCCATTATCCACAATGTTTAGAGACTGTGGTAAAGTTGATGTCTATCCAAATGCAATGTTAAAGATCAGGGCACCTCTTTCACACACAGACAGTGATTCAGAGGTGGATGATGATGAAGAACTTGACTGCAGATGTTATGGGCTTGTTGGGTACACTAGAAGTATGTACCAGATTTGGAGAAGATTCATCCTAGTCAATGATATACATCAATATATATTTGATGTATGTTTAAGTTTCCTTGTGCAGGGTTAAGGAATGGAAGAAGAATATTCTAAGTACAAGTGTCGACACTTGTGAAGAATTGTGTTGAGCGACTTGTGTCGACACCCGCAGCAAAGCATTGTGTCGACACCTAAGAATTGTGTCGACACAAGAACAAGAAGTTGTGTCGACACCAGAAGCCAGATTTGTGTCGACACCCAGAAATTTTATCGACACCCAGGAATTGTGTCGACACCCATAAGTTATGTCGACACCAAAGGCAGGAATTGTGTCGACACTTAAAGCAGGACTTATGTCAACACCTGAGGCAAGGATTGTGTCGACACCTAAAGCAGAGGCTGTGTCGACACCAAGCAGTTATGTCGAGACCAAGAGCAGTTGTGTCGACACACTAGACTTGTGTCGACACATACCAATAGAAGCTGTGTCGAGAAGCAGAAGAATCACTGTGTCGACACTTAGAGTATTGTATCGACATCAACAAAACTTGTGTCGACACTTTGTCTACTTATGTCGACATATGTGAAGCAGATTGCTGAGTGGATTATGCTGAGTTGTAGAATCTCTAAGGATTTAACTATCATGACTGGTGGGTTGACAGCTGTCATTAACAACAGGTCTGATACCTTTGTCAGAACTGTCAGAAGTATGTTACACACCTTATCAGCCGGTAATCATGAGGAATCTCTATATAAAGGGCTGATCCTTAACAAACAATAACAACAACTCAGTGAAGGCCAGAAAAGCCATCAACTAAGAGAGAGATGATTCACAACAAGAAAAGGGGAAACTCTTTAAGAAGGCAGATCCAGAACAGTCTGTAGATAAGATTCAGATCTCATTTTGAATTCAAGGAAGGATCTGACTGTGGATCAACTTCTACATCAAGAACAGTCCAACCTTATTTTGTTCTATCAAGAAGCTTTGAAACAGCTAAGTCTGGTTGGGACTGAAGATCAAGAACTGATCAAGAAGAACATCAATAGAGGGATCTATCTGGTGATATCTTTTGTATCTCTTTTATTACACAATTACTTATAGGATCTGTTGTAGATCTTAGCTGTAAGCCAGTAATTATAAAGACTGAGGTAGGGCTGTGAGCCGTAGTGGTAGGACTTGCAAAAGTTTGAGTTGTAAGCCTAGATATAAGGGTTGAGGTAGGGCTAAGGCCTGATGTAGGATTCTGGGAAGGATCTGAGATAGGACTTGCAAAAGTCTGAGGTGTAGGAACCATTTTGGTTCTGATTTGTAGGATCTGTGGAATCACTATAAATCTGGTGTTCTCTGTGCTGTGAATGTTCTGTGTTGTGTTTTATTTTGTTTGTGCCAAGTAAGATCTGTTTAATTGCCTAAAATATTAAAGGAAAAATTAGAACCTATTCACCCCCCACCCCCCCACCCCCCCCCCCCCCCCCACCCCCGAGGTGTTTAGGCTCTTGAATTAAGTCTTTCAAGTGGTATGAAAGGGAGGTTACTCAAGGATTGACTTAACAGTCTGAGTAATTCTCCTAGGTAATTTTTTGAATTCAAGAATGGGTTCAAGTGAGAACAAAAAAGAGTTTGGAACAATGAAACTACCTATCTGCAAGAAGGAATGTTTTGGCATATGGAAGGAGAGGGTCAGATTGTTTATGGAAGCTTCTGATCCAAGAATTTACATCACAGTATAGGAAGAACCCTTCATTCCAATGAAGGTATCAGCACTTGATGTAAATATGAAGACTCCTAAGAGTTATTCAGAAATGACAAAGGATGAAATCATCCTGGCAACTCTAGACAAAAAGGGCACAGAATATCATTGTAAGTGTCATAGATGATGCCACCATTCAGAATATGGTGCATTGCAAAACCTCTGAAGAAATGTGGTACACTCTTATTGTCTACATAGAGGGAACAGAAGAAGTCAGATAAGACATAAAATTTATGCTGAATCAGGAGTATGAAAGCTTTAGGCAAGCCAAGAATGACAGCATAGCTGAATACTACAAGAAATTCTTTAGGATTGTAAATGAGCTGATGACTTATGGAATAGTCTTCAGCACTTATGAACTGAATGACAAATTTCTGAGATCTCTGACAAAGGATTGGGACACCAAGATTTGTTCCATCAGAGAAGTGGCCAAGCTGGAAGACACACCTCCTCCCATACTATTTGGGAAGCTGCTTTCATATGAAATGCAGCTTACAGCCAGGAAGGAGGAAGAGAAGAGCAGCAGATTTGAATACAAGGAAAAGTCAGTTGCCTTCAAAGCTGAAGGCACAAGAAAGGGCAGGAGAAAATCTCCTTCTCCTCCCAGAAGGAGTGCTGAGGCAGAAGAAGGGATTCCTGACAACACTTCATCAGACAGCCACACCTCAGATGAGGACTTTGCAGCCTTCACAAGGCATATCTAAAGATTCATAAAGAAGAAGAAGTGGAGAACCAGACCTTCTTCATCATTTTCAAAGGATGAGTACTATAAGAAAAAGAAAACTCTTAAAGAAGACAGGTATGCTTCTAAACCAAGTAAATAATTTAATTCTAAGATTGTGTGATATTGTTGCAATAGGCAAGGACATGTCATAGCAAACTGTCCAGACAAGAGGGCTGAATCAAAAGACAAGAAGAAACAACAAATGTTGGGCAAGAAAGATAAATCCTTTGTTGCCCAAAAGCAGAAAAGCTGGACAGATTCTTCATTATTTGAATCAGGAGAAGAAGAAGAGGCTGAAGCATATGTTGGGTTATTCTCAACTGAAGAGGATTCTAAGGAGATAGAATTTCTATAAATGCTGGACTCCATAAATGGAGTGGAAGAATACTGCTGCAGAGGGCTGATGGCCCTAACAGAAAATGATCAGTGCCTGGATCAAGATGGTCCTAGTAAGGTATATAACTCTCCTATAGCATATGATTATTTTACTGGATCAGAATCAAAAGCATCAGCATCAAGAGATGGGGATGGTTCTGAGTCTAAAGGGGATGTATACCAACTCACTGATGAGTAAGGTGGATTGTTGCAAGCTCTAAAGAGAAGCAAACTTATTGTCAAAGTGCATACCAAGGAGATTGAGTCTCTTAAGCTGGTTGCAGCAGATTCAGCAAAGCTGTTGGATCTAAAATTGAATGAGGTTGCCAAACTGAAAAACATTACTGTTATTCATATGGGCACAATCTCTTTCAAGGAGAATCACATCAAGAAACTGGAGGCAAAACTTCAGCATGAAAGAGAGCTAGTGGCTAAATTCTCCAAACCAAAATCTGTCTTACCCTTAATTGACAATTTCATCTCACAAAAAGCGAAGACTGGTCTAGGTTTTAAGGGAAGAACTAGGGCCACCAATTCACAAAGAAAAGGTAAGGCCCCAGTTCAGCCTCTAGCTGCAAAATCCCCTATCTTCTTTCGGAAGGTGATGAATCCTACAAACAGGTATGATCATGAAACAACTCATGGTCACTACTAGTATGGAGTTCACCTTGTCAAGTGTGCAAATGCCAAGAGGCCACTATATAGGAAAGCCCATCAGATTCAAAAGGAATTCATGAAGTTTGCTGCTCCAGCACCCACACTCAAAAAGATTGTTGGAAACATGACTGTGATGTCTGTACCTAAGAAAAGGTATTACAGATTTGAGTGTTGGTGTTGTGGAAAGGTAGGCCACTTTGCCTTGGACAATTGATTTAACACAAGTCTTAAAACCAAGAGTAGTTTACCTATCTCAAAATTTGTAGGTAAACCTGTTGTTTCCAAGACTAACAAGAACCTAGGACCCAAAAATAACTTGGGTTCTAAGGATAAGTAATCCTTTATTTGTTGCAGGTGAATCAAAGTGACCATACACCTATATGGTACTTGGATAGTGGATGTTCCAGACATATGACTGGAACAAGAAGAATTCTGAGGGAATTTGTATCCATAGAGAATGGTCCCAAAGTCATCTTTGGTGGATCAGAAAAAGGAGTCATCAAAGGATTTGGTAACATCTCTAGTGACTCAATTACTATCACTAAAGTGGCTTATGTGAAGGGTCTAAAACACAACTTGATAAGCATAAGTCAGCTTAGTGATCTAGGTTATGACATCTCCTTTCACAAAGGGTAGTGCCAATTAAAAGGTCGAGTGATCAAGAGATCATTTTGACTGGCACTAGGAAAGGAAATGTTTATTGTCTTAACCTAGATTGTTAGTTAAATAATTCACCTATTTGCTTAGTTGCAGATGAGAAAGCCTCACTATGTGTCAAATGGCACAAGAGGACTGTTCATCTGAACTATAAGTCCAACGGACTGCTGTTTGGCATGGGGTTGGTGAGGAATGGTCCTCATGTCAAGTGCATGAAAGAGGGAGTATGTTCAGCTTGCCAAAAGGGCAAACAGACCAAGTCCTCTTTTCAAGCACTAGATACCAAAGATTCATTGAGATGTTTATATCTCTTGCATTTGGATTTGTTTGGTCCTATGACAGTTCAAAGTCTTGGTAGGAAAGCATACACATTAGTTGTTGTGGATGACTATTCTAGATACACATGGGTGTTCTTCTTAAGGCAGAAATCTGAAAGCCCTAGTATTTTCCAGACTTTTGTTAGACAAGTTCAGAATGAATTTAACAATTCTGTGGTCAAAATCAGAAGTGACCATGAAACTGAATTTCAGTCTGAATGTATGACAAAATTCTGTAAGGAACTTGGGATTCATCAGGAGTTCTCCTCACCTAGAACACCTCAGCAAAATGGAATTGCTGAAAGAAAGAATAGAAATCTCATTGAGGCTGGTAGAACTCTACTCAGTGACACAACATCCCTGAATATTTCTGGGCTAAGGCAGTAAATACTGCTTGTCATGTTCTCAATAGAGCATCCATCAATAAGAAACTTAAGTTGACTCCCTATCAGATTTTGAAAGGCAGAAAACCAAACATTTCTTATTTCAGAATCTTTAGTAGCAAGTGCTATGTCCTAGTGAATGGTAAGCACTACCAAACAAAGTTTGCTGCCAAATCCCTAGAAGGGATATTTGTTGGGTACAGCAACAACAATAGGGCATACAGGATCTACAACTTGACTACCCAAGTTGTAGAAGAGTCAGTTCATATTGTTTTTGATGGGTCTAGATTGATTAACCATGAATTGTCTAGTGTTTCAGTTAGTTCTATAGGTCTAATATATAGGCTAGACAAGATGACCATCAATGATGAATCTCCTGCTAGGATGAATGATGCATGATGTCTAGGGGGAGAACAAAACACACTGGAAGCAGAAGAGAATGAGGAGCATCAGGTGGAGGAAAATGAAGAATGTCATGAGGTAGACAGGTTTCCTCCAGCAAGAAGACACCTAAAGGATCATCCAGCTCACCAGATAATTGGAGATGCAAGTAAAGGTGTTCTAACAAGGAGCAAGAGCATGAACACAGTTTTGTGTTCTAGCTTTTTGTCTCAAATAGAACCCAAAAAGTTTGAAAAAGCAATGCTGATGCCAACTGGGTTGATGCACTGCAAGAAGAGCTGAATCAATTCAGGAGATGCAAAGTCTGGAAACTGGTTCCTAAACCTAAGGATCACAATATCATATGAACCAAGTGGATCTACAGAAACAAACTTGATGAAAATGGAACAATCATCAAGAACAAGGCCAGGCTGGTAGCAAAAGGCTACAGACAAGAGGAAGAAATAGACTTTGATCAAACCTTTGCCTCAATAGCAAGACTGGAGGCTATAAGGATGTTCTTGGCCTATGTAGCCTATCAAGGATTCAATGTATTTCAGATGGATGTTAAGTCAGCATTTCTAAATGGTGACTTGAAAGAGGAAGTCTATGTTGAACAACCCTAAGGTTTTGTAGATCCTCGCTGTCCTAATTATGTATATTGGCTTAGGAAAGCCCTATATGGTTTGAAATAAGCCCTCAGGGCTTGGTATGAAACCTTGTCTGCTTTCCTTATTGAGAATAAATTATCAAGGAGAAAGATAGATCAAACCTTATTCTATAGGGAATCCAAAGGCAAGATAATCTTAGTCCAGATATATGTTGATGACGTTATCTTTGGATCGACTGAGAACAAACTTTGCAGGAAGTTTGCCAAACATATGCAAGGGAAGTTTGAAATGAGCAGTATGGGTGAACTGAAGTTCTTTTTAGGACTTCAAGTCAGACAGACTGATAATGGACTATCCATATCTCAGTCTAAATTCACTAAGGAGTTGATTAAAAAGTATGGAATGGACTCAGCTTCCACCATGAAAACTCCAATGGGAACAAGTATGTCTATAGGCAAAGATGAGGCAGGGAAACTTGTTAATGAGTCTTTGTATAGAGGGATAATTGGCTCCCTACTCTACTTGACTGCTAGTAGACCTGACATCATGTATGCAATATGTGTTTGTGCCAGGTACCAACCATGCCCTAAGGAATCTCATTATACTGCAGTTAAAAGGATTTTGAGATATCTCAAGGGCACACCTAATCTAGGTCTTTGGTACCCTAAGAATAGAGATTTCACACTAACTGGTTTATCAGATGCAGATTTTGCAGGATGCAAAGAAGACAGGAAAAGTACTACAGGAACCTGTCAATTCCTAGGAAGAAGACTGGTGTCTTGGTACAGCCAGAAGCAGACCAGTGTAGCTATATCAACAGCTGAGCCAGAATATATAGCTGCAGGCAGCTGCTGTGCACAATTATTGAGGATAAAGCACCAACAAGAAGATTATGACATCAAGGTAAGTAGAATTCCACTGTTCTGTGATTCTACTAGTGCTATTTCTATTGCTAAGAATCCTATATCACACAGTAGAACAAAGCATATAGAAATTAAATTTCATTTCATCAGAGAACATGTAGAAAAAGAAAATATTAGTCTAGAGTTTGTGAATACAAATAATCAAATTGCTGTATTTTTACAAAACCTCTGGATGAAACTAAATTCAATTATTTTAAAATTGAATTAGGTATGTTGAATCTAGATTAGGTTAGCACAAGCTACCTTTAGTAGAACATGTAAGCTCAAGCTTTCACAGGAAATTTGGCTAAGTACCAAGATTGTGTCGATACAAGCAGACCTTGTGTCGACACTCCCAGTATGTTTTGTCGACAAAGAAAACGGATGTGTCGACATAGAAATAATATCTGTGTTGACTGAAGAATAGGTGTCGACACAACTATGTTGAGACCATATAACTAGAGGACTTTTGTGTCAACACACAAGAGTTGGTGTCGACACAACTATGTTGAGACTTTCAGTTAGCTGATTTTTATGTCAACACACAAAAATCAAAGTCGAGACTCTGTGTCAAGACATATCGACATCTATGTCGATGTCGACACTGACATAAGTATGTCGACACATACATGTGTCGACTAAACCTCAGTATTGTTAAGACCTAGACCTATTCTGTTAACACATATAAGATTTTGTCGACTAGTCCTGTGCTAAGGCGCGTCTTTTGAACTCCCCTTTACACTTAGACTATAAATAGGTGAAGCCAAAATCTAGTCGACTACGCTTTCTGATTTCCTGGCTCTGCACCCTCTGTCGACGAGAATCATCTTTCTTTTTCACCTCCATCTCTCTCTTCCAGTAATGGTGCCTCATCCAAAAGACAAGGTGATTGAAGGATATGAGCTGGTCCGTGGTGGGTTCACAACAGCATCACCGGAGATTCAGGGAGTAATTGCCCTAATTTCAGAAATGGGTTTGGAGTTCTTGGTCTCAAAACCAACCAAGATATTGAAGAAAGAAGTTCTGTAATTTTATTCTTCTACAACTACAGATGCAGACGGGAAGAAGATGTGAGCTACTATTCAAGACACTCGAGTGAAAATTACCCTAAAAACAATCCGAAACGCACTCCAACTCCCAATGGTTAAGGAAGAAGATGGCGTACAGCCATCAATGATCAAGGAGGCCTTAAAATGGTGTGGGTTAAACCCAAATACTAAGATAGGATCATCTATTAACTAAAAAGGAATGAATTCACAAGGGAAGTTCCTTTCTGAGATTGTAGGGAAGGTCATACTGTGTAAAATAGGTGGACATGATAGAATCTAAGCCACCATGTTACACCTGATGACCAGGATCATTTTCAAGCTTAAGACTGATTGGACAACCATAGTATTTGACAATTTACGTGAAGGTATCAAGAAACCGAACCTGGGGGGAATACTGAGTCTATGCCTATCATCTGTAATACTAGAAGTCATGAGCCAACTTCCTGGTAAAAAAATCAATCATATGAGAAAAATGGACACTAGGATTCTGTCAAGATGGGATAGTGTGTTTACTAAGGAGGTTACTACTCCTCAAAAATAGACCAAAATAATACAGAAGAAGAATAAAGTTGTTCCACAGGAAGAATCATCTAGTGATTCAGAAGAAGAAGCGGTCTTCAGTTCTGATGAAGACAGACAACAACAGCAAGATGCACAAGGAGAAGTGGGCAGTAGTATGCTCCTAGAGATACAAAGAATATCTACTCCAAGAGGAGAAGACCCTGCACCAGCTATACAAGACACTATACTTACTGATCTGTCTGGTCAAGGGGGAGTAAAGGATGCTGCTATACTAGACAGTGAATTAGCAGCTGATACTGTGATGTATATAGTCTTTGATATAAATAAGGAAGCACTATTGCATGTAGAGGAAGAGGCACTTGAGGTGCATATGAAGGATACTGCTCAGATTGGGCAAGTAAGTATCTCCTTCCTAGAAAGGTCACTGGACAAGGATATGGAAGTTCAGGGAAAACCATGTATTTTACCAACTAGTCTTATTCCTCATGTTCAAATGTTGCAGGAGGTAACCTTGGAGGAGTTGTTCCCTAACTCACTAGTAGTAAGGACTAAGGGGGAGCAACAACCACAGGACAAAGAACTATCAGAAACTGAGGGGAGGAATTGCTGAAGGATATTATTAACAAAGAGACTGTTGACATAAAAAGTTCATCTTCTGATGATGAAGAAGCCAACTTGGCTAAGAAAAGGAAACTTGCTGTAATGAAGAAGATAAGCTCTGGATATAAGAGGGCCTTACACACAGCCACACCACCTCCAGCTCCAAGTATGGACTTTAATTCCTTAATGGTCCAATTGCAACTAAAACTAGATGCACAAAGGTCAACTCTTGAAAAGTATGTGGATGAAACTCATAGAGAGCTGCAAAACCAGCTAGCTTAGGACATCAAGTCAATCATATTTGAAGTGAGTCTGGACAAGAAAGAAATGACAGACTGCTTTGAGAAAGGAGACCATGCAGTTGTGTATCTGGCCACTCAGCAGCAGGAACTGAAAACTAAAGAAGCTGATATGGCAGAGAAACATGCCTATATCTTAGTAAATCAATTTAAAACAAATGAGAATCTCACGGATTCTCATAAGGAAATTCTCACAAAGATTGCAGCACTATCTATTGCTGTCAAAATAGAAATTACAAAACTTATAGAGACTGATCTAGTTGCTGTCAAAACAGTGATAGAAGCTGCCCAAACAGCTATTACCACTCAAATACATAAAAATTTGGGGTCTACTACAGAGAAGGGATTGATCATCTGGAAGGTCAAGTCAGATTTCACAAGGATGATCTCAGAGATCATATTGAAAGAGAAGTCCTAAAGGGGGAGAGAGTGTTAGTGTCACAACCCGCATTTTCTCCGAATTAAGAATTATCAGAGTAAGAGAAAACACGCGTCATGATGCCACGTCAAGAAGGGGATAACTGCTGACGCTCAGGCAAATCCAACTACAATCTTTATGCAAGGAAATCATGTGCTTAATGAATAGAAAATCAGTTATGTTTAGAGTCCGTATCCCTCGGCTCAGTGGATCATCTAGTCCACAAAAGAAAACTATATTTAAACGCTGCAGAAAAATACTTTAATTAGGTTTTACACCCTAAAGAGCGCATAAGGGTCCCAAGAGAACCACTCATACTATGCAAGACACTACACTTAGTTTATATAATATATATAAGAAAACGGTTTTCGTACGTGATTTGGAAAGTAGTGATTAAGTTTACAAAACATGTTGATCATGAGCTTCATTTATAATAGTAATTATAGTTTAAAAATAACTAGCAACCTAGCATAAAACCTTCTCAAAGCAAGTAGACTATCTCCAGAAAATAAATGGTAGCAGCAATAGTATATATCTAGTACAAGGTAAAAACTACTAGTGGGCGCCAACAACCTGACACGAACCCACCAGCACACATATATGTCTGTAAGAAAGTACTGAAAACAACCTCACAAACAAGGTAAACGAAACTCCAAAGTCCGGGAGTCCACCAACAACACCACCTCCAACTAGCCACCAGACTGGCTACAGCTCAGAACCTGGGGTATTCCAAAAGAAAACAGAATACCTCAGCAAGCAAAAATCAAGGTAAAACTGCATGAAAGAGTCAACCAAATGACAAAATAACAGAAAACATGCAGTAGAAAGAGTCACAACTGTCCAAACAGGACCACAAGAAATGCACAACGTGCAAAGAAACAGCAATGATCCAGCCCAGGAACCACTTCCTGCAGGGCCTACTAGGCTACCAAGAGCCAGAATGCTGCAAACTACCAAAGAAGAAACTTCTAACACCCTAATCTGCGGGAAGTGATAGTAGCAAAAACAACAACGAGGAACCGGATCGAAGGCCAACGCAGTCCCCCAATCCACCATGTCCAAGTCAAAAGCTCGAGGGTCAACACGTGAAAACACAAGGGACCTTCCACCCGACATGCCCAGCCCGTACCTGGAGCAAGAAATCCATGGGTGGCCTTGGCTATATCACACAACTCCACCCTCATAAAGAGCTACAACCACCACTACTATTCACGACCCACGATTCGGCCTTTAGGAAAATAAAGAAAACGGCCGACAAGGAAAACCCAGAAATACAACTGGAAATCCACTCAGAAACGAAATACAAGGTAAAGGAAGAGTGTTGAAATAAACCAACACGACTAGGCGTTGAGTGAAACCCACTCAGTGCCTACCTAAACTTTGACCTTGAGTGAGCTAGCCTCACTCACCGCCAAAATTATACCACTACCCAGAAGCCCACTAAAGAATGCGGAGCTCGACGACAGTCGAACGACCAAGGCAGAAGATCCAGAACTCGAGTAGTTGCTTGCCACTTGAGTATCTAAACTTCCGCACTCGAAACCATCTAAATTCGCTTATCAAAAGAAAATATACAAAGCGCACGATCAGTGACGCACGATCAGTGGTCGTGCGCACTCATCGGCTGATGATCGTGCGAAACGAACCTGGAAAACCTGACAGAAAACCTAGCAATTGCGCACGATCAGTGTCGCACGATTAGTGGTCGTGCGCACTGATGTCAGCGCTCGTGCGATTGCCCGAGACAGAACTTTGGAAACTGAAATTTATACGCGCACGAACAGAGGCACACGACCAGTGGTCGTGCGCCCTAAAGGTTGATGACCGTGCGCGGCAAACCTGTACCGTTTGGAATTTCCCGAATGACACCGGAACGCGCACACGACTCACGCCACTACAGTAGCAGTAGACAACTATCAACGTCGCACGCTACTACCATTCAAACTATGTCTGACCATTCGAATAATATCTTAACGAAGGAAATTGGCAACCACACCCCCCTCCTAACCCTCCCTCTCGGCTACGCCCGAACCAGAGCAACCATAAGAGCAAGGGAAGCAACGGCTTCACGCCGACAAATTGGATTCCAAACATCACAACATAGGGGGGGTTTCAGTAGGAAGAACTAAGCCCTATAGTTAGCAAGAAAATGAAAACAACAAGGCCTCTAACCTGGGCTAACCGGGATTTCAATTTCAGCAAAATATAACCAAAGAAAACACTTGGCAAGGGCAAGAATACCACTTGCCTCAAATCTCAGCGAAGCTTTGGACTGCTTTCCTTCTCTTCGCACGGATCAAAATGGCCGCAACACCTAGAACAAAGATTTGGCCATTAATGGCGGAAAACTTCCAAAACCGAAAATTCCAATCCTTCCAAAACTCCACGAAAATCGAATTTCTTACCGCGGGAATGAAGGTCTCGACGAGAGCAATCCGTATCCACTCTCGGAATCGAATTCCGTCCACAAACGCTCCGGGAATCGGCGTCCGAAGGGAAGGCTCGGCGGTTACTCGTTTCTCTCGTACAGGACCGGCGGTTTCTTACGTGAAGAAGATGATGGCTTTCATTCTAATACTATATATATATATATATAATTATATAATTATATTATTAATTACAAAATTACATAAAGCACCAAATCGACGCGAAAACCGAACTAGCTCGGAATTCGACGAAATTCGCACCGTAGCTAAATATCCACGCTACGAACACAACAGCGAAGTCGAAATTAACTTTCGACGAACAGGACTCGAGTTACACCCAAACGAAGCCAAACACAAACATCCCCCCGAGAGGCCTCACCGGTCACCAAAACGACTCGGTTTGCTAGGGAGATCTTGCCAACAGGCTACCAAACAGGGCACTCAGTTCTAAGGAGCTAAACCATACTCCACACATGGCACAAGCCACGGAAATGCATCATCGTAATGCCAACCGAGAATAAAAATAATCGCTGAACAAAAAAACGGGGCGTTACAGTCACTCCCCCTAAAAGAAAGTTTCGTCCCGAAACTTTACGCACAACCCTCCTACAAAAGAAGGAAAAGTAACAAACAGAAGTTACAAAGGGAAACATACCGATCAAATCAGAGAAACAGGTGAGGGTACGCCCTCCTCATGGCCGACTCTAGCTCCCAAGTCGCGCTCTCCAAATCCTGATTCTTCCATAGAATTTTCACCATCGGTATGGACTTCTTTCGCAGCACACGCTCCTGAGTATCCAAAATACGAACTGGCACCTCAACGAAAGAGAGGTTGGGCTCTAACTGGGGCACAACATCCAAGAGTTGCCCACTGCTGCGCACACACTTCCGCAATTGGCTAACGTGAAAAACATTATGAACACCAGGGAAGTTCGCTGGCAAATCCAGTCTATAAGCAGACACACCAATCCGCTCCAAAACCTCAAACGGGCCCACATACCTTGGGTCCAATTTCCGGTTTTTACCAAATCTCTTTACACCAACCATTGGAGAAACCTTGAGGTATACCTGATCCCCTACTAAAAACTCCAAGGCAGACCTACGCCGATTGGCGTTCTTTTCATACCTCTCCTGGGCTAAACGAAGCTTCTCCCGAATAAGCTTCACGGCGACTTCCATCTCTTCCAGAGCATCAGGACCCAACAAAGGCTTCTCACCAGCCTCAGCCCAAAACAACGGAGTCCTACAGCGCCTCCCATACAAAGCTTCAAACGGAGCCATCTGCAAGCTTTCCTGATAACTGTTATTATAAGCAAATTCCATGAGTCGCAGACGCTCATCCCACGCTCCACCGTGGTCTAAAATATAGCACCGGATCATATCCTCAACAATCTGATTGACCCGCTCCGTCTGCCCATTGGTCTGAGGGTGGTACGCAGTAGAATACCTCAGATCCGTACCCAAACCCTCCTGCAGACTCTGCCAAAAACGAGAAGTAAACCGGGAGTCTCGATCAGAAATGATGCTAACCGGCACACCGTGGAGTCGGATGACTTCATTCAAGTACAACTCCGCTATCTTCTTCATCGGGTAATCAATCTTATAAGGCACGAAGTGAGCACACTTCGTCAATCTATCCACTATAACCCAAACAGAATCAAATCCTCTCGGGGATTTTGGCAAACCCGTAATGAAGTCCATTGATATACTCTCCCACTTCCAAGTCGGGATATCTAGCGGAGTCAACTTACCACCGGGCCTTCCATGATCGGCCTTCACACGCTTGCAAGTGTGACACTTAGCAACATATCGGGCTATATCTCCTTTCATACCATTCCACCAAGCAATTTGCCTTAAGTCACGGTACATCTTCGTAGATCCTGGATGGTAGGCAACGCTGGAACCATGAGCCTCACTGCAAATCATACTCTTAATGTCCCCAACAGCGGGAACGCAAAACCTGCCGCGGTACTACAAAGTACCCGCATCATCAATAGAAAAATCTGGCAACTCTCCCTTCTCTGTCCTGGTAAAAAGGTGCAACAGATCCGGATCGTCCTTCTGATGCAGTCTAGTCAAAGAAATCCAGGACGGCTCTTCCACTGATAAGCTACTCTGCAAACTACAGCATCCCACTGAAATATCCATAAGGAGGAACTCCTCAACTAATCGATCGGCGGAGAGGTTAAAGATCTTTCCCGTCTTTCGGCTCAGGGCGTCGGCCACCACATTGGCCTTGCCCGGATGATACTGGATTTCCACATCATAATCCGCCACATACTCAAGCCACCGCCGCTGACGCAGATTCAACTCCTTCTGCGTGAACACGTACTTCAGGCTCTTATGGTCAGTAAAAATCTTGCACTGAGCCCCATAAAGTAAGTGCCTCCACAACTTCAACGCATAGATAACCGCTGCAAACTCAAGGTCATGCGTAGGATAATTCCGCTCATGAGTTTTCAACTGCCTTGACCCATAAGCAATTACTTTTCCATCCTGCATTAATACGCATCCCAGACCTATATGCGAAGCATCCACATACACATCATAATCCATGCCCTCAGTAGGAAGGGTCAGAACGGGAGCAGTACACAATCTCCTCTTTAACTCCTGAAAAGCTTCTTCGCACTTCTCACTCCAAACAAATGCCACATTCTTCTGAGTCAGCTTGGTCAACGGTGCGGCTAGAGAAGAGAAACCCTCCACGAATCTCCTGTAATAGCCAGCCAACCCTAAGAAACTTCTGATCTCCTTAGGAGTATTCGGCCTACTCCAATCCGTCACTGCTGCAATCTTTTCTGGGTCAACCGAGATCCCATCCTTGTTCACCACGTGGCCTAGAAAAGAAACCTGAGGCAACCAAAATTCGCACTTGCTCAACTTGGCAAATAACTTGTGTCTCCTCAACTCTGATAGGACCAAACGCAAATGCTGCTCGTGCTCCTCAGCACTGCGAGAATAAACCAACACGTCATCAATGAAGACCACAACGAACTTGTCTAGGAAATCCTTGAACACCCTGTTCATCATATCCATGAAGGCTGATGGTGCGTTGGTCAGACCAAACGACATCACTAAAAACTCAAAGTGCCCATGCCTCGACCTAAACGCAGTCCGTGGAATATCTGCCTCACGGATCCTGAGCTGATGATAGCCCGAACGAAGATCGATCTTGGAGAACACCGTGCTACCACGCAACTGGTCAAATAAATCATCGATCCTCGGCAGAGGGTACCTGTTCTTGATAGTGACCTTGTTCAACTCTCTATAGTCGATGCAAAGCCGCATCGACCCATCTTTCTTCTTTACGAACAAAACAGGAGCACCCCAAGGTGACGAACTCTGCCTGATAAAACCTTTAGCCAACAACTCATCTAACTGAATTCGCAACTCCTCTAACTCACGAGGGGCCATCCGGTACGGCGCCTTGGCAATAGGACGCGTACCCGGCTCCAAATCAATAACAAACTCCACATCCCGCTCAGGAGGGATACTAGGAAGATCATCAGGAAAAACATCGGCGAAACCACGAACAATAGGAATCTCCTCCAAGCGTGGCACGCTATCAACGGTTCCAACCGCTGAGACTAAACAAACACAACAATCAGAAAGAAACAATCTCTGAACACATACCGCAGAGAGAACAGGAGAATCCTGACACGGATCAGCATACACGCTGCCGGGCTGACCGTCGTCCCTGATGAAGTCCAAGCGCTTTCCTTTGCACTGAATGACCGCATCATACCGAGAGAGCCAGTCCATGCCCAAAATGACATCGAAGTCCTCTAGATCAATCATCTTCAGATCCGCCTTCGCAAGAAAATCCCCCAACAAAACCGGGCAATCCAAAATACCCAAATCTGACAACACAGATTCACCAGAGGGAAACTTCACACGGAAGGAATCCCGAACACGATCTAGAGACAACCGATGACGCTCCACAAAGGCTCTAGCCACAAACGAGTGGGTAGCGCCGGAGTCAAACAGAACACGCGCCCAGCGGTTCTTCACCTTAAATTTCCCTATAGGAGCGCACAAAGCTAATAAACTAGCACAACAGTACCGCAAATAATCTAGCAACTAAACTACCAGGCTAGAAAGAAAACAACAAACAACTAACCTGAGATCACCTGGGCCGAAGTCTGAGCCTCCTCGGAAGAAATCACGTTCAGCTTCCCTTTTCCCTTGTCCACACGCTGAGGTGGAGGTAATGCCTGCAATGGAACTGCAGGAAGAGCTGACTGGACCTGAGGACACCTCGACTTAACGTGACCCTTCTGCCCACACTGATAGCAGACTCTATCCCTAGACCAACACTGGACTGCATCATGCCCGGATCGCTTGCAAACTGAATAGGAGACATCTCTCCCAGGAGCACCCTGAATAGCATGAACCTGCTCCTTCTTCTGAGCTACCGCCTTCTTGAAACACCTCTCAACAGGATGGCCTGACCGGCCACAAAAACTGCACACCACCCTGCTCCTCTTTCCCGGAACAGCATCGGGTACCAGGGGTTTCTTCTCCTCTACCAACTTCCTCTTATCCTTCCTCAACTGCTGGCCTCTGCTCTTCGCCGTCTCAATGGCCTCAACCTTAAGAGCAGCCTCTACAACTCCAGCATAAGTCACTGACCCATAAGCACTGGCCAACTGCTGCACCTCACTCCTCAAACCACCGAGGAATCGCTTAACTCGATCAGCCTCAACGCTGACCAATCCAGGGGCAAAATGGCTCAACTTACTAAACTCTATCTCATACTCACCCACCGTGAGCTGCCTTTGCTTCAGATAGAGGAAATCATTCATGAGGCGGTCACGCTCGACCGAGGGTAAGAACTTCCTCAACAGCATCTCCTTGAACACTTCCCAGGAGCATCCGGCTACCAGGCTCTCCTTCTCTCTCAGCCACCAACTCTTAGCCAAACCTTTAAGCTGATAGGCGCATATCATCACCCTCTGATCATCTGAAATCCCTGAGTACAAGAACATCTCCTCCATGGAGATCAGCCAGTCATCTATCACCATGAAATCTGCCTTCCCATCATAAGTGGGAGGGCTCAGCCTCTGAAACTGCGAGATGAAGGCCATCTCTGCTGGCACCACCACTGGAGGCCTCAAGGGTGCAGGAGGAGGAGGAACAGCTAACCCCCCTGCAGGAACTTGTGCACCCTGAGCCTGCCCTGCCACAACTGCCACCAAAGACTGAATCTGGGCTTGCACCTCCTCCAACTGCCTACCCATAGCTTCGCTACTCTGACGCAGACCCTCGATCACCGCATCGTTCTGAGCTCCAGAAGATTCACCCTCAGACAGGGGAGTCGATCGAGTCGCAGGACGCCTAGCCATCCTAAAAAAAATCAATACAACGCAAATCAGATCCAAATCCCACGACGAGAACCGACTACCAGTACAGACAATACATATGTAGATATAGACTTAAAGCTGCCAAACTTGCTCTGAGAGTTTATCTTCTTCACAATAATTAGATGATATACCCTAACCTAGGATGGTTAACCACCACCTCACCAACTCTTGTGCCTAGATCGGATGTATGAACTTATGTTAGTTTGAAAATTTATGTGTGTACATATGTCATCCTGCAAATCTTTAGCTCGGCGCGTTGTGCTTATGCAATGTTATGATATGCATGATTGTGTTATGCATTCTAAAAAAGGCCCTAATGCATGATATGAGCGGCGTACACATGAAAATGTTATGCATCCCATACTACATAACATTTCCATGCAACAAAAAAGAAACGCGCTAGTCGCAGTCATGTGGTGAGGTTATGCATCCCATACTACATAACCCTCACATGTAGCCCCTATGGTGGATCCATATACGAACACATATTATGCATCCCATACTACATAATATGCCCCGTATACTTCATGTTATGCTATGAGTGTAGTGTTCGTGCTATTGCCAAGACGTGCTGATGACATATCGGTGTGTGAATGACATGATGCTAAACTACTAAAAGCATCCAAGGAAGGTTGCCCAACTAACTTGTCAAGCAACCTCCCTCTGATACCAACTGTCACAACCCACATTTTCTCCGAATTAAGAATTATCAGAGTAAGAGAAAACACGCGTCATGATGCCACGTCAAGCAGGGGATAACTGCTGACGCTCAGGCAAATCCAACTACAATCTTTATGCAAGGAAATCATGTGCTTAATGAATAGAAAATCAGTTATGTTTAGAGTCCGTATCCCTCGGCTCAGTGGATCATCTAGTCCACAAAAGAAAACTATATTTAAACGCTGCGGAAAAATACTTTAATTAGGTTTTACACCCTAAAGAGCGCATAAGGGTCCCAAGAGAACCACTCATACTATGCAAGACACTACACTTAGTTTATATAATATATATAAGAAAACGGTTTTCGTACGTGATTTGGAAAGTAGTGATTAAGTTTACAAAACATGTTGATCATGAGCTTCATTTATAATAGTAATTATAGTTTAAAAATAACTAGCAACCTAGCATAAAACCTTCTCAAAGCAAGTAGACTATCTCCAGAAAATAAATGGTAGCAGCAATAGTATATATCTAGTACAAGGTAAAAACTACTAGTGGGCGCCAACAACCTGACACGAACCCACCAGCACACATATATGTCTGTAAGAAAGTACTGAAAACAACCTCACAAACAAGGTAAACGAAACTCCAAAGTCCGGGAGTCCACCAACAACACCACCTCCAACTAGCCACCAGACTGGCTACAGCTCAGAACCTGGGGTATTCCAAAAGAAAACAGAATACCTCTGCAAGCAAAAAATCAAGGTAAAACTGCATGAAAGAGTCAACCAAAGGACAAAATAACAGAAAACATGCAGTAGAAAGAGTCACAACTGTCCAAACAGGACCACAAGAAATGCACAACGTGCAAAGAAACAGCAACGATCCAGCCCAGGAACCACTTCCTGCAGGGCCTACTAGGCTACCAAGAGCCAGAATGCTGCAAACTACCAAAGAAGAAACTTCTAACACCCTAATCTGCGGGAAGTGATAGTAGCAAAAACAACAACGAGGAACCGGATCGAAGGCCAACGCAGTCCCCCAATCCACCATGTCCAAGTCAAAAGCTCGAGGGTCAACACGTGAAAACACAAGGGACCTTCCACCCGACATGCCCAGCCCGTACCTGGAGCAAGAAATCCATGGGTGGCCTTGGCTACATCACACAACTCCACCCTCATAAAGAGCTACAACCACCACTACTATTCACGACCCACGATTCGGCCTTTAGGAAAATAAAGAAAACGGCCGACAAGGAAAACCCAGAAATACAACTGGAAATCCACTCGGAAACGAAATACAAGGTAAAGGAAGAGTGTTGAAATAAACCAACACGACTAGGCATTGAGTGAAACCCACTCAGTGCCTACCTAAACTTTGACCTTGAGTGAGCTAGCCTCACTCACCGCCAAAATTATACCACTACCCACAAGCCCACTAAAGAATGCGGAGCTCGACGACAGTCGAACGACCAAGGCAGAAGATCCAGAACTCGAGTAGTTGCTTGCCACTTGAGTATCTAAACTTCCGCACTCGAAACCATCTAAATTCGCTTATCAAAAGAAAATATACAAAGCGCACGATCAGTGACGCACGATCAGTGGTCGTGCGCACTCATCGGCTGATGATCGTGCGAAACGAACCTGGAAAACCTGACAGAAAACCTAGCAATTGCGCACGATCAGTGTCGCACGATCAGTGGTCGTGCGCACTGATGTCAGCGCTCGTGCGATTGCCCGAGACAGAACTTTGGAAACTGAAATTTATACGCGCACGAACAGAGGCACACGACCAGTGGTCATGCGCCCTAAAGGTTGATGACTGTGCGCGGCAAACCTGTACCGTTTGGAATTTCCCGAACGACACCGGAACGCGCACACGACTCACGCCACTGCAGTAGCAGTAGACAACTATCAACGTCGCACGCTACTACCATTCAAACTATGTCTGACCATTCGAATAATATCTTAACGAAGGAAATTGGCAACCACACCCCCCTCCTAACCCTCCCTCTCGGCTACGCCCGAACCAGAGCAACCATAAGAGCAAGGGAAGCAACGGCTTCACGCCGACAAATTGGATTCCAAACATCACAACATAGGGGGGTTTCAGTAGGAAGAACTAAGCCCTATAGTTAGCAAGAAAATGAAAACAACAAGGCCTCTAACCTGGGCTAACCGGGATTTCAATTTCAGCAAAATATAACTAAAGAAAACACTTGGCAAGGGCAAGAATACCACTTGCCTCAAATCTCAGCGAAGCTTTGGGCTGCTTTCCTTCTCTTCGCACGGATCAAAATGGCCGCAACACCTAGAACAAAGATTTGGCCATTAATGGCGGAAAACTTCCAAAACCGAAAATTCCAATCCTTCCAAAACTCCACGAAAATCGAATTTCTTACCGCAGGAATGAAGGTCTCGACGAGAGCAATCCGTATCCACTCTCGGAATCGAATTCCGTCCACAAACGCTCCGGGAATCGGCGTCCGAAGGGAAGGCTCGGCGGTTACTCGTTTCTCTCGTACAGGACCGGCGGTTTCTTACGTGAAGAAGATGATGGCTTTCATTCTAATACTATATATATATATATATAATTATATAATTTTATTATTAATTACAAAATTACATAAAGCACCAAATCGACGCGAAAACCGAACTACCTCGGAATTCGACGAAATTCGCACCGTAGCTAAATATCCACGCTACGAACACAACGGCGAAGTCGAAATTAACTTTCGACGAACAGGACTCGAGTTACACCCAAACGAAGCCAAACACAAACATCCCCCCGAGAGGCCTCACCGGTCACCAAAACGACTCGGTTTGCTAGGGAGATCTTGCCAACAGGCTACCAAACAGGGCACTCAGTTCTAAGGAGCTAAACCATACTCCACACATGGCACAAGCCACGGAAACGCGTCATCGTAACGCCAACCGAGAATAAAAATAATCGCTGAACAAAAAAACGGGGCGTTACAGTTAGTCCAAGCTAGTTCTGAGCATGCCAAATGGGTTTTCAATACCATCAGAGCTACTCTTTGCTTCCCTCTTTTATGTGATGATGATAATGTGGCTGAATTTGGAATACAACCTGCATATATTGAAGGAGATCAGCCAGAAGTTGCTCAGGTTATATATCCTCCTGATAATTTTGAGATGGTTCATGACCAAGTGTAGAAAATGTACAGCCCTCCATAAGAGGCACAGAATGTGGTCTTTGAGAAAGTTGAAATGTCAAAGGCTGCCAAAGAAGCTCAAAGGGAAGAGTTGTTATTCAAGAAGAGATTCAGATAACAGGCTATGTTAAAGCAGGACTTTGAGCAATGGAGCCCTACATCAAGGAACATCATTCTGACTACATGGACGGATGTAAAGGACAAGACCTATGATAGGGGTATATGGTACTCAGAGCAGGAGAGGAATAAATATCAAGCTAAATAGGAAGTCATTCTTCAGCACGGGAGGAGTGCAAAAGCTGGGAAGTTACCTACAAATGCTATAGAGCCCAGCAAGTATTTTCCTAAGCCCTTTCACTACTTTGAAAGGCAAAGAATAAAAGCTGAAGAACTAAAGAAAAAGGATCTTAAAGGAAAGAAGCCTGCTAAAGATACAGAACAAGCTGTGAAGGCAAAGAAAAATTCTGGTCAAGGAATTGTCATAAGGAAGCCTAGCAAATCTTAGGATAGTTAGGCTTATGATAAGAAACAATGTAACTTTTTGATTTTTGCTCTGAGAGAAAACATGTAAAACAAATATTTTCTGCTTAAAAAATCAGTTTTACTGTTTATTTTAGATTGTTTACATTGTTTGAAGGTTTACTTGCACTGGAATGAATGTACATCTATGTCTTATGTTTTTTATCTTGACTGGTGTATATCTTTGACTAAGGGTTATGACTTCTCCAAATAGGGGGAGATTGTTGGGTACACTAGAAGTATGTACAAGATTTGGAGAAGATTCATCCTAGTCAATGATATACATCAATATGTATTTGAAGTATGTTTAAGTTTCCTTGTGCAGTGTTAAGGAATCGAAGAAGAATATTCTAAGTACAAGTGTCGACACTTGTGAAGAATTGTGTCGACACAAGGGACCCGTGTCGACACCAGCAGCAAAGCATTGTATTGACACCTAAGAATTGTGTCGACACCAGAACAAGAAGTTGTGTCGACACTAGAAGCCAGATTTATGTCGACACCCAGAAATTGTGTCGACACCAAAGAACTGTGTCGACTCCCAGAAGCTATGTCGACACCAAAGGAAGGAATTGTGTCGACACTTAAAGCATGACTTATGTCGACGCCTGAGGCAAGGATTGTGTCGACACCTAAAGCAGAGGTTGTGTCGACACCCAGCAGTTATGTCGAGACCAAGAGTAGTTGTGTCGACACACTTGACTTGTGTCGACACATACCAATAGAAGATGTGTCTAGAAGCAGAAGAATGATTGTGTCGACACTTGGAGTATTGTGTCGACATCATCAGGACTTGTGTCGACACTTTGTATACTTGTGTCGACACATGTGAAGCAGATTGCTGAGTGGATTGTGCTGAGTTATAGAATCTCTAAGGAGTCAATTGTCATGACTGGTGGGTCGACAGCTGTCATTACCAACAGGTCTGACACCTTTTTCAGAACTGTCAGAAGGTTGTTACAAACCTGATCAGCTGGTAACCATGAAGAATCTCAATATAAAGGGCTGATCCTTAACAACTAATAACAACAACTCAGTAAAGGCCAGAAAAGCCATCAACTAAGAGAGAGAAGATTCACAATAAGAAAAGGGGAAACCCTTTAAGAAGACAGATCCCGAACAGTCTGCAGAGAAGATTCAGATCTCATTTTGAATTCAAGGAAGGAGCTGACAGTGGATCAACTTCTACATCAAGAACAGTCCAACCTTATTTTATTCTATCAAGAAGCTTTGAAACAGTTAAGTGTGGGTTGGACTGAAGATCAAGAACTGATTAAGAAGAACATCAATAGAGGGATCTATCTTATGATATCTTTTGTATCTCTTTTATTACACAATTACTTGTATGATCTGTTGTAGATCTGAGCTGTAAACCTGTAATTATAAAGGCTAAGGTAAGGCTGTGAGCCTGAGTGGTAGGACTTGCAAAAGTATGAGTTATAAGCCTAGAGATAATTGCTGAGGTAGGGCTGAGGCCTGAGGTAGGATTCTGGGAAGGATCTGAGGTTGGACTTTCAAAACTCTGAGGTGTAGGAACAATTTTTGTTCTGAGTTGTAGGATCTGTGGATCTGAGAAAGAGGAAAGAAGTTAGGCTTAATCCAGTACTCTACTAGATAGGCGAAGGGGAAAGTGGACGTACCCATATATTGGGGAACCACTGTAAATCTGGTGTTCTCTATGCTGTGAATGTTCTGTGATGTGTTTAATTTTGTTTGTGCCAAGTAAGATCTGTTTTCTTACCTAAAATATTAAAGGAAAAATTAGAACCTATTCACCCCCCCCCCACTAGATGTTTAGGCTCTTGAATTAAGTCTTTCAGTGCTGATGGCCATGGTAGAAGAAGAATCCTGTCAGGA
This sequence comes from Platanthera zijinensis, assembly GCA_039513925.1. Lineage (NCBI taxonomy): Eukaryota > Viridiplantae > Streptophyta > Magnoliopsida > Asparagales > Orchidaceae > Platanthera > Platanthera zijinensis. The sequence continues at coordinate 178,821,423 of CM077084.1, forward strand.
TCAGCCTGGTCGAGATCAAGTTTACTCCCTATCTAGCACATCCTTAGTATCTATATATGAGACTAATCCAGACTCTGATGCATCCACTTCAAGTGATGATGAGGAACGTGTATCAGAGGAAGATGTCAATCAATTGATTGAAATGTATGGTGCACTTTTGAAGGCTTTTAAAAGAAGCAAGAAGTTGGCTAAAAAGCAGGTAGAGGAGATTACTTCTCTTCAACTAGCTGCTTCCCAGCAAGCTGAGACAGCAACCCTACTGGAATAGAAGGCAATGGAAGTTAGCCAACTAAAGGCTATCTCAAATCTCCAAATTGAGACTTTAAGCCAGAAGGACAAGATCATCTTGGATCTTGAAGAAAAACTCCTAAAGGAGAAAAAGGTTGTGGTTGATTTCAATAAGTCCAAAGTTGTGTTGCCACTAATTGACTCCTTTACCTCTCAAAAATATGAGAGATGTTTAGGGTCTAAGTGGAATTCCAGAGTTGACCTTTCCAAAGGGAAATGCAAAACTCCTGTTGAGCCTCAGTCAACCTTTCACAAGGTAATCCTCCCTTCTAATAGGTTTGACCAAGGCTGCATGCATGGTCACTGGAAGAATGAGAATTCTTCTTATAAAATTACAAGTGTATCTTACAAAGGAATAAGGAAGGGTAGGGGAATGAGTGCATGTAAGGCTCTCCATGAAGAAATTCAAATGGCCCATCCTAGACCATTTATATTTAGTGCACCAGCCCCCACACTCATGTGTAAGGCAATGGCCTTTTCTCAAGATCTCCCAGTACACACTCAGAACAAGGGATAGTCTGTCAGTAAACCAGACTTGGGCATTTCTGGAGCCATCAATAGTATGTCTTCCACAAAGAAGACCACTGTTGGTAGACTTCAAGAAAAACCAAGCTCTTCTATATCCAGACCTATCTTCAGTCAGATTATGGCTGAGAGAAATAAGAATAAGTAATCTGCTCTTTCTTTTGTTCTATCTGTAGTTAACCCAACTTCTAGACCTGCTCAGAAGAGAAGGTATAATATCCATGAGTACTAATGATGTGGCAAAATAAGCCATTTTGTCATAGATTGCTGGCACAATTCATGAGTGCCCAGAGCTAATGTTAGTCTTCCTGTAAGAAAATTTGCAGGAAGACAGGTTTGATTCAGATAAACAAGAACCTAGGACCCAATAAAAATTTGGGTCCAAAGGTAAGATAACTCTGTTTTGCAGGATAGTCCAAGTGTCCATCCCGTATAGGGTACTTGGACAAAGGAAGCTCCAGACTTAGGACTAGAATAAGGAAGCTATCTTCAGGGTTATACACCTATATATGGAAGTGGATAGACTGACTATCTAGAAAAGAATGTTTAAGAGATGTGAAAACATTGAGGGGGAGACCACCAAGCTAGATGCTCCTTTTGAGGGGGAACTAGGTTAGTCTGATGTGCTGAATTGGCTTGTGTCTTACCAAAAGGATTGGTATCAGGAAATCTCCTTTACCAAATAGATCAGTCAGATAGAGCCAGATAAAATTATGTGTCTAAAAGAACAGGAGAAGATTTGGCTCAGCACGAAGAGAATTGGCAGGGTGTAAGAAAGTTGTTGTGCGTAGTTGCTGAGAATCCAGCATCTGTTCCAAGTCTACATTATTAAGATAAGTAGAACTCCCTCATATTATGTTTCTACTAAGTGCAAACTCAATTGCTAGGCATCTTGTCTCTCTCAGCAGGACTATGCATATTGAGACAAGATATCATGTTAAATAAGAGAGCATAAGGAGGAGAAAGACATTAGTCTTGAATTTGTCTCAATAGACAAACTAATGGCTCTCATCCTTACTAAGCCACTAGATGGAGCTAAGTTCAACTCCTTCAAATTGAAATGGGTATGTTGAATTTAGTTCAGCCTAAGTAGCTCCTTATTATAAATATGTGATATGCTTGTAGGTTATAGGTTTATGTAATCCATGCAGGGAAGGTTAGTCAAATAGGACTAGGTATAAAGATGTTGAGAATTTTTAGTGTATAAAGTTAACTCAACAAATACTTTGGGAGTGTCTATTTGTTTCTAAGTAACGGGAGTCAATCCCAGTCGTTGATCATATCGTGATCCCAAATAGGTAAGTGATGACTACTTTTAGTCATACTTTTTGGGGGTAATTTAGTAGCTTATTTTCCTAAGTTTTATATTAATTTTGTGTTTTTTTATGCTTGTTATAATGTTGTTGTGTTATTATTATTATTATATAAGAATCTATAGTTTCATTATATGTGTTGTTATTATTTTATGTTTTATGTTATTATTGTTATGTTTAGGATATTTATAATAATTATCATCTTTATTATAGTTTATATGTAATGTTATGTTATAATGATTTATGTTATATTATGTTTAGTTTTTTTTATAACTAATTACTAGGATGAGTTATTATATTATATGTTTAGTTCTATTTAAACTTATATCATGATTAATAACTAATGTTATATTTTATCTTGTTTTGTAGGTGCAGTCCACTTAAATTTGGAGCAGCTGGCCACCTTTTGGAGCAGCCCACAAGCCTCAATTCATGCATGGCCGAGCCCTACAAAGCTTACATATTCAGCCCACTCTCCTCACTATAGTGGTCGGCCTTCACACATTCAAAAGCAGCCCTTTTTCATGCAGCCGGCCCTCCATCAAGTGCAGCAGCCCGAGCCCATTAAGAGCAGCCCCCTACTCAAGCCAACCCAATTTCATCAATGGTGCAGCCCCCCTTCACATACTACCCGAGCATTTGATGCAGCCCATAACTCCCCAAGCAGCCCACCTAGCTCTACCCGAGCCCCCCCCCCCCCCTTCTCTCTCTCTTTTATTAAGGCCGGCCACTCTCACTCCTATTTTATTTTTTTTTATTTTTTTTGCCACCTTTCTCATGCATGCATCTCCCTCTCTCCTCATTAAATCTAAATGCATGAATCCCCCCATATGGCCGGCCCCTCTCCTTTTCCCCCTTCTACAAGCTTCCATGCTTTCCCCCATTTTATATTTTACATTTTTTATTTAATACATGCATGCACTCTACCATTTCTCTCCCCTCCATTTAATACCATGCATGAACCCATTTCCCCTCCTATGGTCGGCCACCCCTTGGGCTCCCCCTATTCTAGATGCTTCCCTCCACTCCTATAAAAGGAACCCAAGACCCATGCTTTGAAGTTAGTTCTTTTTGGGAGTAAAGTTTAAGTTACATTTGAGATTGCAAGAGAGCAAGAGAGTTCTAGTACAAGTATTATTTTTCATTTTTGTTCTAGTTTTCATTGTTGTAATTTTCTTCTTAGTATAATATTGTCATCTTTTTAATATTATTGTGTACCTCTTTTTTATTAATCAATGAAATCCTCTTCTCTTTATTTTGTTATTTTCTTGTCCAATATGCATAGCTAATTTCCTTGTAGCATTTGATCATGAGGATCCATGATTTGAGATGATGATTTTTCTTATTTTGTAATTTTATTTTTGCTAAAATTAGCTCGATCCTTCTTTGATTAATTTGTGTCGACTCCGTATTTCCGGTATACGGTAGTAGGCCTTGTTTTCATTTCATAGTAGTCGAGAGACTCGTGATTTGAAAGATCACTCAAAGAAGGAAGGAGTTGCACGCAACCCTAGAGATAGGATGACGTAAATCCTCCGGATTAGAGTCAAATCCAATAGTACGGATCACCTCGATAATGCAACTTTAAGCTTCTTTGATTTGTAAAGAGATTTCGATCAAAGAGTTTATAAGTTAGGAGACCTAATGCTCTAGCGAGAATTTGTCTTAATATCGGATCCGCCACAGTCGAGTTAGTTTGTAATTATAGAATTACATTTTTATTTCCTTCATCTCTTTTCATGGTGAATCATCGATCAAGTGCTATCTTTTAATATAAGTTTTTCGTCTCGCAAATTATCGTTTACTTTAAAAATTCTTAAATCCAACTATTTTCCGGTAGGATAATATTTCAAGCGTGAGTAGCAGTAATTGACAACCCCGTGTTTAAATACGACCTTGGTCCTACAATTCGACAGGTACGCTTGTCTGTTCGGGTTTTGGCAACACCAAGTTTTTGGCGCCGTTGCAGGGGATTTTTCTTCGTCAATATTTTGAAAACGCTTGCGTTATTACTTCTACAAAAATCAAAAAAAAATATTTCTATATATATTTAAATATTTCTAATCAACCCACCTCATTTTAATTTCTATCCCACCTAAAATCTCTCGAAAATGGTAAGGGGCTTTAAGCGCCACCATTTTACCTAGTACCGGGCAAACCCTTCACCGGGTAGTCCTCGGGAAGTTCGAGAGCCAAGCCGTAAAAAATTCTATTTTCAAAAAAAAAAAAATCCTTCCTTCTCTTTTTCTTTCTTTTTTAAGTTTCCATTTTCGTTTTTCTTCACTTTCTTTGCTAGTGCATGACCCGAGCGAATCCGTCGCTACTTGTTGATTTGGACCCGGAAATCGAACGCTCCTTTCGGAGACAACTACGATTCGGGGCTTTCACTTCTCAAACAGCGGTTGAGGATTCCTACGGGGATTGTAATTTTAATTCTGAGATGGGAGACCCTAACCCAGGAATGGATCAGCAAAGGACTATGTCCGATTATGCTCGACCAAACTTGGAAGGGACAGAGACAAGTATTGTTCGACCTGCAATTGCGAACAATAACTTCGAGCTCAAGCCTAGCATCATTCAAATTGTGCAGCAATATGTACAGTTCGACGGATTACAAGATGAAGATCCGAACTTACATATTGCTAATTTTCTTGAAATCTGTGACACCTTCAAAATCAATGGTGTCTCAGACGATGCGATAAGGCTAAGACTCTTCCCATTCTCCTTAAGAACTAAAGCCAAACAGTGGTTGAGTTCTCTTCCAAGAGGATCAATCACTACTTGGAACATTTTAACTGAAAAATTTCTTTCTCGTTATTTCCCCCCTGCTAAAACTGCTAAGCTGCATAATGATATAACTTCATATTCTCAAATTGATTCTGAGACCCTCTATGACACTTGGGAGAGGTTCAAAGAACTTTTGAGAAGATGCCCACACCATGCTCTGCCTGTATGGTTGCAGGTCCAGACATTCTATAATGGGCTAAATCAAGAAACTAAGCAAATGATAGATGCCGCTTCTACTGGTTCTTTAGATCGCAAAACTCCGGAAGCCGCTCTTGAGCTTATCGATGACATGGCGATGAACACTTATCAGTGGAATTCATCTAGGTCTCGCCCATCTAAACCTGCAGGTATATATGAAGTGGATTCGGTGACGCAACTGGCGATGCAAGTGGAAATGCTCAACAAGAAGATCTCGGAGATGACTGCTCCCTCCGCCGCTAAGGTATATGAAAATGCTGCTGCTGCCGAGCAGGTGGATTATCTGGGGAACATACCCAGGCCTGCTCAAAATATTTCTGCGAATAATTTTTCTGCTTTTTCGAATTTTTCTTCTCCTCCTGGTTTTTCTGCTTCTTCGAACACTTATCATCCCGGATGGCGTAACCATCCTAATTTTTCTTGGAGTAATAATGCTAACGTAGTACGCCCACCGCACGATTTTACACCACCACCACCGCAACAAAATTTTCAAAAACCTTTCTCTTTGGAAGAGATCCTCGCTAAATATATAAGCTCGAACGATGCAACTATTAGAAATTTAACAGGATCAATGAAAAACTTAGAAAATCAAGTCGGCCAACTCGCCAAGGCCTTTTCCGAGAGACCACCTGGAACTCTTCCCTCGAACACTGAGCCTAACCCAAGGGAGCACGCAAATGCGATTTCCCTTCGGAGCGGTAAGGTTGTTAACGAGCCCACCACAAGGGAAGAGCCAAGGGTGATTGTCCCTCCTATTTTTATCCCAATAGAAAATGATAAATCAAATCTTGAAAATGAAAAATCTACATTTGAAAAAGAAAAGGATAGCTCTATTATTTCTGATCCTGAAAAAGAAAAAAATGGTTTTCAAAATGATGCTCCAATTGTTCTAAAAGAATCTCTGCCACTTCCTTATCCGGCTCGACTTAGGAAGGAAAAATTAGATGATCAATACAAACGCTTCCTTGAAATGTTCAAACAAATTCACATTAATTTTCCATTTCACGAAGTGATTAGTCAAATGCCTAAGTATGCGAAGTATCTTAAGGATTTATTAACGAACAAGACAAAATTGGAAAATTTATCACATGTCACGTTAAATGTAGAATGCTCGGCGGTTGTTAAGAACTCTAATCTTCCTAAAAAGATAAACGATCCGGGTAGTTTTTCCATTCCTTGCGTCTTTGGCGACCTTTTTGTAAAACATGCATTAGCAGATCTTGGAGCGAGCATCAATTTGATGCCTTTTTCTTTATTCAAAAAGCTAGGTTTGGGCACTCTCAGCCATACACGCATGAGTATACAGTTAGCCGATCGTTCGATTAAGTATCCGTTAGGAGTCGTTGAGGATGTGTTAGTGAAGGTCGACAAATTCATCTTCCCGGTGGATTTTGTCATTCTCGATATTGAAGAGGGCATTGAGGTCCCTCTTATCCTTGGTCGACCCTTCCTAGCCACCGCTCGCGCAATCATAAATGTGAGTGACGGAAAACTTTTTCTGCACGTAGGAGATGAGGAAGTCGCATTTGATATTAAAAAATCTATGAAAAACTCTTTACAAAATGATGATTCTTGCTTTTTCATTGATGACTTAAAAGAAGACTCCTATATTTCTCCACATGATTTTCCTTCTTCTTTTTCTGAAATTTCTGAAATTTCTTCAAATGATTTCGAAGGCACGGTTATGTCCGTACAAACTATTTTTGAAAATGAAACTGATTTTAAACAAAAGAATCTTGAAAATTTTACTTTTGAAAAAGACGAAAATTTGAACAACTATTTTGATAAACCACCCGATCTTGAAACAAACATATATCACGATAAGAACTATCGCCACCATAAAAATTTTAAACCAGGCGATCAAGTTCTTCTCTTAAATTCACGTTTACGTATTTTCTTTGGAAAATCTAAATCTCGTTGGTCTGGACCGTTCACGGTCAAGGATGTTTTTCCTTACGGCACTGTGCTACTTACACACCCCGATAAGGGGGACTTTAAAATTAATGGCCATAGACTTAAACTCTATTTCTCTAATGATTCTGTAACTCCTGCAAAGGAGAATCTTCTTTTTGATTCTTAGTTTATTATTTTCTGATGGACATTTTTATTTCTGGACTTATGGTTATTCTTATTATTATTATGAAACTCTTTTATTCGGACTTTGAACTGTTGTAATAAAAAAACATTATCGGGCATCTGCCCATGGACTCTATTTTTTTTTTCTTTTATTTTGCTCTTTCTACCGGAGGCCAATCAAGTCCATGATCGTGGTCGCTGCTCCTCCGCTGCTGATATCAGATGGATCAAGTCATACCTGCTGACGATCAAGTACTCTAAAAAGCAAGCATGGGGGAGCAACATCTGCCTTCATCTCACGAACCCGGGGAAGTCCTGTTTTTATTTACTTATTTTCCTGCATTTTTTTTCTTTTTTTTCTTCTTCTCAGTCCCCTTCTCTTTTTCTTTATGTTTTCTTCATTGAGGGCAATGAAGAATTTAAGCATGGGGGGGGTCTAGTTCCTTTTGGTCTTTCTTTCTATCTTTCTTCTTCCAAAAAGAAAAGAAAAAAAAATTATTAGTATAGTATTTTTTGTTATGTCATCAAAATATAAACCCAAAAAAATTAGAAAAACAAAAAAATCAAAAAAAATTTGTGCTAAAATCTATTTGAAAAACAAAACCTAAAATTATTTTCTATCTTTATTTTCATGTTGCTTCTAGTGAAGTGCAGGCCCATGCGGTTTCTTAGTTCTATATAGATTACTTTGAAAATGTTTTTCTAAACCTATTATTTTAACATAGTCTAGTTCTACTAGTTTCTTTTTCTTAAATATAGGCATCCGATTTTTAAGTTATAAGCTAGCAATGCGTAGTTATGTCTTTTTATTCGGTTAGTTGCTTACGAATGGTTGTTAGGTATCTTTAGTCCTTTTTCATTTGCGGGGTAGTCTTTCTTGGTGTCTAGAACTTGTACCAAGCTACTCTCGAAGCATTTGCGCCATTTTTACGTTCTTTAAAAATGATTTAGGCCACCATTTGAATAGTTTGAGCTTTTCTTGCCCACCAAAAACAAAACCCTTGCAAAACAATTTTGGGCCTTTTCCTTATTTTCCTTGTTTTTAGCTCCCCCTTTCATTTCATCTTGTTCACCAAAGCCAAATATCTTTCCTATTTTTTGCACTATAACTTTGAGCTTAAAAATTATTTTGTGGGAGGGGTATTATTTTTGAAATGAATAGGAAATTTTCAAGCTTATTTTTGGAGCTTCCTTATCAATTGTTATTCAAAAAGGAAAAAAAATTGAGAAAGAAAAATGAAAAAAATCAAAATAAAAAAAGGAATGCAAAAAGTTTATGTTTGGCCAAGTTTATAAAAGAAAAATACATGGCCTTATGTTTGTTTTAGTTTGTATTGAAGTACTTATCATGTCTTATCTTTGTATTTTAAGCTCACCCTTGGTTTAGTGTTTAAGCCATCATGTTTATCTTTGTTTCCATTTCCTAATCATTCACCTAAACCAAGTCTTAATGCCTAGTAGAAGTCCTAATGATCTTAGAACTTAATTTCGCGTAGTGGAGAAAGTGTGAACGTACAAGCCTATGGCCACCATCATTGATGGATTTCTTTGGAGGTTATCTTGGAGTGTTTTAGGGTTAATGTTTATCTAGCAACCTAGTAGTTTGTTAATGCGCCGTTTATTTAGAACCTCTACTTTTGTTTTCCTTATTTTCATTTATTTTGGATGCCTTGTTTTTAAGATTTAGAAATTAGTAGACTTCCCTTATGTTTTAATGAGATTTTTAGGATTCCACTTTCAAATTTTCTATTGTGCACTTCTCACCCCACTAGTTGATAATATGAATATTAGGATAGTTTAATTTTTCATATTTTGTTTTTCTTAACTATGGAACTTAAAATATATATATATATATCTTTTGCTTTCTTTTTGTTTCTCCCTATTTTCATTTCTATTTGCTTGAGCGCAAGCAAATGTCTAAGCATGGGGGAGTTTGATGACTACTTTTAGTCATACTTTTTGGGGGTAATTTAGTAGCTTATTTTCCTAAGTTTTATATTAATTTTGTGTTTTTGTATGCTTGTTATAATGTTGTTGTGTTATTATTATTATTATATAAGAATCTATAGTTTCATTATATGTGTTGTTATTATTTTATGTTTTATGTTATTATTGTTATGTTTAGGATATTTATAATAATTATCATCTTTATTATAGTTTATATGTAATGTTATGTTATAATGATTTATGTTATATTATGTTTAGTTTTTTTTTATAACTAATTACTAGGATGAGTTATTATATTATATGTTTAGTTCTATTTAAACTTATATCATGATTAATAACTAATGTTATATTTTATCTTGTTTTGTAGGTGCAGTCCACTTAAATTTGGAGCAGCCGGCCACCTTTTGGAGCAGCCCACAAGCCTCAATTCATGCATGACTGAGCCCTACAAAGCTTACAAATTCAGCCCACTCTCCTCACTATAGTGGCCGGCCTTCACACATTCAAAAGCAGCCCTTTTTCATGCAGCCGGCCCTCCATCAAGTGCAGCAGCCCGAGCCCTTTAAGAGCAGCCCCCTACTCAAGCCAACCCGATTTTATCAATGGTGCAGCCCCCCTTCCCATGCTACCCGAGCATTTGATGCAGCCCACAAGTCCCCAAGCAACCCACCTAGCTCTACCTGAGCCCCCCCACCCCACCTTCTCTCTCTCTTTTATTAAGGCCAGCCACTCTCACTCCTATTTTATTTTATTTTATTTTTTTGCCACCTTTCTCATGCATGCATCTCCCTCTCTCCTCATTAAATCTAAATGCATGAATCCCCCCATGTGGCCGGCCCCTCTCCTTTTCCCCCTTCTACAAGCTTCCATGTTTTCCCCCATTTTATATTTTACATTTTTTATTTAATACATGCATGCACTCTACCATTTCTCTCCCCTCCATTTAATACCATGCATGAACCCATTTCCCCTCCTATGGTCGGCCACCCCTTGGTTTCCCCCTATTCTAGATGCTTCCCTCCACTCCTATAAAAGGAACCCAAGACCCATGCTTTGAAGTTAGTTCTTTTTGGGAGTAATGTTTAAGTTACATTTGAGGTTGCAAGAGAGCAAGAGAGTTCTAGTACAAGTATTATTTTTCATTGTTGTTCTAGTTTTCATTGTTGTAATTTTCTTCTTAGTATAATATTGACATCTTTTTAATATTATTGTGTACCTCTTTTTTATTAATCAATGAAATCCTCTTCTCTTTATTTTGTTGTTTTCTTGTACAATATGCGTAGCTAATTTCCTTGTAGCATTTGATCATGAGGATCCATGATTTGAGATGATGATTTTTCTTATTTTGTAATTTTATTTTTGCTAAAATTAGCTCGATCCTTCTTTGATTAATTTGTGTCGACTCCGTATTTCCGGTATACGGTAGTAGGCCTTGTTCTCATTTCATAGTAGTCGAGAGACTCGTTATTTAAAAAATCACTCAAAGAAGGAAGGAGTTGCACGCAACCCTAGAGATAGGAGGACATAAATCCTCCGGATTGGAGTCAAATCCAATAGTGAGGATCACCTCGATAATGAAACTTTAAGCTTCTTTGATTTGTAAGGAGATTTCGATCAAAGAGTTTATAAGTTAGGAGACCTAATGCTCTAGCGAGATTTTGTCTTAATATCGGATCCGCCACGGTCGAGTTAGTTTGCAATTATAGAATTACATTTTTATTTCCTTCATCTCTTTTCATGGTGAATCATCGATCAAGTGCTATCTTTTAATATAAGTTTTTCGTCTCGCAAATTATCGTTTACTTTACTTTAAAAAGTCTTAAATCCAACTATTTTCCAGTAGGATAATATTTCAAGCGTGAGTAGCAGTAATTGACAACCCGTGTTTAAATACGACCTTGGTACTACAATTCGACGGGTATGCTTGCTTGTTCGGGTTTTGGCAACACCAGTAAGTGCCTTTTCGCCTTCTCATTTATAAATAATTATAAATAGAAGGACTTGTGCATAGAACAAAATACAGTGTTCCTGCCCTTACGCTACCCGTATTTGCCGAAACGACGGAACCGTCTAGCTGACCTCGAGAAATTCCATTTAAAATGGCGTTGAAAGGTCAAGATTTCCTTTTTGAAGACTCAGAACTAGTGAGGAATGGCTTCAAGGATGCACTAGAGGAGGTGCAATATCTTCTCCATCTGCTCCGGGTTTCTGACCTAACTTTCGTTCTAACGGAGCCCCGTTTGATATGAAAACAGGAGGTCCTAGAATTATTTTCCAATGCCAAGGCAGATGCATCTGCGAGGAAGATCAAAACTATATTAAGTGGACAAAAGATAAAGATAACATCAAGACAATTGATCAAAGCCCTCCAGTTGACAAAGTTCATAGAAGGTGATGTGGAAGAGGACTTGGATCAATCTGAGGTCAGGTCTTCTTTGAAATGGTGTGGCCTATCTAAGTACACCACAGGTTCCATAATCAAGAAGGAACTGAACCTAAAAGGTAAATTCCTGGCCGACCTCATTGGTAAGGCTCTGATCTGCAAGACAAGGTCCCATGACAAGATAACTAAAAAGATGTTTGAACTCATGACTAGAGTGATTCACTCCAATAGAACCGATTGGGGAAGTGTTCTACTGGAAAGGATAGCAGATTACCTGACTGAGCTGAACCTGGGAAAGATCATGTCTCTGTTCTTACTTAGAACTATTCTTGAGATCCTCAATATGAGGTTAGGAGTCAGGATTCACCACATGCGTCGAATGGACATCAAGATGCTAGATAGATGGGGCAGGGTCCTTCAGCCCCATGGACAACTTATCACCAAGAAAAAGCAAAAAGAATTTCCAGCTCCAGCACAGAGCAGCTCAATTAGTTCTTCTAAAGAAGATGAGGAAGAGCCTTATGACCCCAATCTGACTGTGTTTGAGGATGACACCAGGAAAGACACAGCTTCCCAAGTGTAAGAATCTTCTGATCTTGATGCTAGAAATCAGTTGAGAAGGGCTCAATCTGAAGATGTTCCAGACCATGATGTTGACTTGCCATTAGCTAAGGATGCTAGGCAAGTACCTGAAGATATTGTCAACGAAATCTTTGTTAGGATGGAGGGAGAGATTCCTAGGCCTGATGCTACTGCTGATAATATTTATGTACCAGATCCTACTAATGTAACCATCCATCAGAGTGAGGGGGAGAAAATCCTGGAACAAGTAATGCAGGATGAACTTACTGAGGGGGAGAAGTTCTATAGTTCTCCAGAGATAATTCAGGATGTTGAGAAGACTGTTACTGCTAAACTGCATGTCACTGAGTACGTGGTAGATGTTGAGGGGGAGCTTCATTCTAAACTCCCTACTCATGGTGAGTTCCATGTCATTGACTCATCTATGTTATAAAAGGAAGAGAGTGTTCCAAAGAGAGCTCATTAATCTAAATTTACTGTGGCTAACTCTGATGGAAGGGCAGAGGTCAGGCCAGTCCAAGAAACCAATCATAAAGGCACCTCTACAAGGATGGATCAAATTCCACCTATGTTTTTGGCCCAGTTGAAGGGCATGTTGGATGAGTAGAGGAGAACCCTGAAAACCTTTGTAGATGATGCATTCAAGAATATCAAAAATTAGCTATCTACAGAGATAAAGTCTATAAGATTTGAAGTCAATCTTTTGAAGGGTGAAATTGTTAAATTCTTCACTAAGGCAGCCCCAGCAGTTGACTACACTATGGACAAACTATATGTAATGGACACAAATGTGACTACAGTGATTGCAAATCATACAATTCAGAACGAAAATATGCTAGCTCCTCATAATGCTAAGAAAGTGTTGCTGACATAACAAAATGCTACCATACTAACCAAGGTAGATGGATGTACCAAGCTACTAGATGACCATATGCTGGAGGTCAAGAATCATGTAATAGAAGGTGTAAACTATCTAGAATTTGTAAGAAGCAAGGCAAGCATCTCCTAGACACAGGAAATATGTAAAGAAGTCAAAAGGGGGGAGAGTGATGTCATAAGAACAAATACTGAAAATATGGTCAGGGCTACTAATGTGATGAGGGGATCATTTGGGATTGAACCTGTCCAATATGACAACATCCCTATGTTTCCTACTGAAGTACAAGAAGTCTTGAATCATGGTATGTCTGCACAATAAGAAGACCAACTGCGAGATATTCAGAATAGAGAAGAAGGTGCTCAGTGGAGAGAATAAGCTTCTGAATCTCCCTAGTTCAGCCCCTATGCAGACCAGCTACAGATGACAAAGGGAACGACTATTGCTGAGGCACAAGAAGAGATAAGGTTGATCAATAAAATATATAAAGAAGAGATGGAAAAGAGGCCTGACTTTGAAAAGTGGAGCCCTGAATCAAGAACTATCATCTTGGCAGCCTGGGAGCAAGTCAAGTCAAAAAAGACTGATATATGCAAACTGTATAGCCCACTTGAGTGGAACAAAATGGAAAAGAGGGACACTTATAGGAGGATATACAGGAGGAACAAGAATGCAGACACTCTTCCTCCTGATGTTGTTGAGCCGATAAATTACATACCTAAGCCTTACAGTTACTTTGAGAGGTAGATAAACAAGATATCTAAATCCAAAGCTAAGGAAGCAGAGTAGAAAGGAAAAAAGATAGATACAGCTGAAGCTGAGAAGAAAGATGAAATAATCAAGAAGTTAAAGCGCAGTGGAATTGTTATAATAGAACCGAAAACATGAGATGTTTCTTGTTCATCTTAAAAGGGCCAAAGGATATGTGATCTTAAACTATGCACATTAAAACATTTAACCTTTATAACTAATGAACCAATGTTAAATGAATTATATGATCATTATCTCTGAGTTATGCTAGTATTACTTCTTGTATGTACTACATATATATATGTTAGTGTACAAAATTGTCTTAGGTTTTGACATCTTCAAATAGGGGGAGATTGTTGGGTATATTGATCCCAATGTCCCAGATTTGAAGAAGACCTAATAGACAATGGTACACACTCAAGTACAGCAGAGCAAGCCTGTAGACAAAGAAAAGATAACTGAAGCTCTTCCAGTTCAGCAAGTTTGTTATTTGGAAAACAAGGTGGCTAATTCATCTAATCAGCAAGGAGAGATAGGTGTGTGAAGGGCCGTCAGCCTTCTATAACAAGTAGTTGTTCTTCAGTGCAGCAGAAAAGCAGGTAGTTATAGAAGATGACTAATTCCTTCTATAGAAAGAGGACAGGACTGATATCTGCTCAGTCTAGCAAGGTAGACTCAAAGATTTATCTTTGAGTCAGTGTTTTAATTTATTTCAACTTCTTGATTAAATTCTTGTAGGATTCAGGTTGTTTGAATCTAAGCTATAGGGCCTTTTGTGCCTGAGTTAAAGGTGACTAATTAGTCACTAAGGTAAGTTCCTTGCTGGGGTATTGAGGTAGGATCCAAGTGTGGATCTGAGAGTAGGGTTGTCCTCCCAGCCTAAGTAGTAGGGCCTAGTTCTTGAGGTAGGTGACTGATGAGTCACTGAGCTGTAAGTGACAAGTGTATCACTGAATTATAGGTCTTGGAGGAGATGGAGTGTAGGGCCTTTTGTCCTGAGGTAGGTGACAAGATTATCACGGAGTTGTAGGTGTCTGGAAGGGCACTAAGGTAGGTACCTGGAAGGGTATTGAGTTGTAGGAGTGTTGCAGCACTCTGAGAGTAGGGCCTTGTGCCAGAAGTTGTAGGGCTAAAAAGCCTGAGCTGTAGGCCTTAGAGATAAGGCTGAGGTAGGTGGTTTGAGTACCACTGAGTCTTAGGAGCACTGCACGGCTCTGAGGTAGGAACCTTTGTGGTTTTGAGGTAGGGTTTTGAAGAGAACCTGAGTGTAAAGCTGAGGGCATGAGGTGTAAGCTCTGAGGAGCATTTGGAGGAGTTTGTTCCTTATCTAACATAAGTTAGAAAGGTAGAAAGGAAAGTGGATGTACCCATTTGGGGAACCACTATAAATACCTATATTCTTTGTTGTGTTGCTTGTTCTTCTTTATACTGCAGGTACTAAGGACAAGCTCTAGATCACTTAGTAAGAAAACAACAAAAAGACTTAAAAAAAATTCGAAGACCTATTCACCCCCCCCCCTAGGTGACTAGCTAATCTTAAGCTAATAACTTTCAAAGCCTACATAGGGTTATTTGTTGCTATTACTGAAGAAGATAAAGACTATTATATTGCTAGGATAGGAATCAATGCCCCTCTATCACTCTCAAACAGTGATACTGAGGTGGATGAATATATTAGTAGCTGATATGGGCTAATGGCCATGTTAGATGAAGAATCCAGCTAGGATCAGCCTATTCCAAATAAGGTATATTTTCTATCCATCACCTCCTCTAAATTTGACTATGAGACTAGCCCCAATTCTGAAGCATCTTATTCCTGTGATGAAGATGGGTAAGAATCTGTGGAAGATGTCAATCAACTAATTGACAAGTATGGTGTTCTTATGGATGCTTTGAAAAGGAGCAAGAGGTTGGCCAAGAAACAAGTTGAGGAGATTGTCTCCCTATAGCTTGATGCTTCCCTGCAGTTTAAGTCAGCATCCTTGCTGGATCAGATGAGGAGGGAAATCAGCCAACTTAAAACCATCTCAATCATTCAGATTGGAACCATCATCCATAAGAACAAGATCATCATGGATCTTGAAGAAAAGCTCCTCAAAGAGAGGAAGCTAGTGGCTCAGTACTCCAAGCCTAAATCAGTGTTGCCACACATTGATACCTTCACCTCCCAAACAAATAAGAAGTGACTAGGGTACATTGAGAGGAACACTGGAAGAAGGAATAGGATGAAGGGAAAGTCCCTTATTCAGCCTACTATCTCCTTTGAGAATTTTGTGCTGCCATCCAACAGGTATGACCAAGAAAGCATTTATGGTAACTAGTTGAATGGTAGATCCACTAGTGTTAAAAAAAATTCACAACTATAGTGGAAGGAAGGGCATGGGTCTGCGTACCTTCAAGGATCCCCATGAGGAAATTCAGATGGCCCATCATGGACCATTTATTTTTTTTTGCACTAGCTCTCACTCTCAAGAATAAGGAAGTGGTTGATAGTAAAGCTCCTCCGGCAAAGAATCAGACCAAAAACAAGTCAATCAGTAAGCCTGACATGGTTGTCTCTAATGTAGTCAACAACCTATCTTCTACATAGAAGACTGTTGTTAGTGGCATTCATAGTAAGCTAAGTTCATCTACTGGAAGACTCACTTTCAGTCAAATCCTCACTGAAAGAAATTTGAAAAGGGCTACTGCTCTCCCTTCTAAATAGTCAGCTGGTTTCAGCTTGTCTACAACTGCTATTTAGAAAAGGAGATATAATATTCATGAGTGTTGGTGATGTGGCAAGTGGGACATTTTGTCATAGATTGTTGGCACAGCCCTAATGTGCCTAGTGCAAGGGCAAGTCTACCTGTTAGAAATGCTGTAGGAAAACAAGTTAATTTTCAGAATAATAAGAACCTAGGACCCAAACTCTTTTTGGATCCTAGGTAACCTGAATTGTGGTTACATGTTAGTCCAAGTACCCATCCAATATGTTACTTGGACAGTGGGTATTCCAAGTATGTAACTGGAACAAGAAGTCTTCTAAAGGAATACAGTCCAATAGAGAATAGACAAAAAGTGATCTTTGGTGGCTTAGACAAAGGAGCCACCAAGTGTTATGGTATAATCACCAATGGCATAGTCACAATAACAGAAGTGGCTTTTGTGGAAGGGTTGTAACATAACCTAATTAGCATAAGCCAACTATGTGATCTTGGCTATGTCCTTGTATTCCACAAGTATGAGTTTCAAATCAAAAGGTCAAGTGACCAAGAGGTCATTTTGATAGGCACTAGGAGTGGAAATGTTTACTGTTTAAACTTTTTATGCTTAAGTACATACTCTCCTATATATCTTATTTAAAATATGAAAGTCTTATATTGTGTTCAATGGCAAAAGAGACTTGCTCACTTGAACTATAAGACTATTTGTAAGCTCTTCAATGAAGAGCTTGTCAGAAATGGACCCAAAATGAAATGCACCTTGGAGGGTTTTTGTTCTGCATGCCAAAAGGGTAAGCTGACCAAAGCTTCTTTTAAGAGCATTGGTGCCAAGGACTCTGTGAGGTGTTTATACCTTGAAAGTCTTTAATTCGAAGGTAGCTAATCATCTAGAGGGGGGTGAATAGGTTTTTGATCTTTTATAATTTTCCCTCTACTTAGTGTGTTATGGGTGAGTTAAATAATGCTTCCAAGACAATCACACAAAGCACATACAAGATTTATAGTGGTTTCCCAGATTATAGGTACGTCCAATTCCCCTTACCTTTCTAACAGCTTATTAGAGAAGGCCTCTTCTCCAAACTCAGCTCCTTAGAGCTTACAACACAGATCCCTCAGGATCTCTCAGTCTCCTCCAAGACCTACAGCTTAGGCACAAAGCCCTACCTCAGAGCAAACTTGCTCCTACAACTTAGTGGCCAAAAGACCACCTACCTCATACTTGAGTACAAGTCTTACAGCTCAGGCTATAGAGGTTAGCCCTATAACTTAAAGAGCCACACTCTCCTACCTCAGATCTATTAAGATCCTACCTCAGGACAAAGGCCCTACCTCATACACAGAGGCCCTACACTCAGATCCACGCAAGGATACTACAAACTCTAGCTCAATAGCCCTACACTCAGATCCACACAGGGATCTTACCTCGGTCTTTATAAATCAGGCTTATCACTCAGATCAAAAAGGATCCTACAGGAAGATAAGTTGGTGTGGTTAATATAACACCAGAGAAATTTCTCTGTGTATACCTCCTAAGCTGAGTTAACAGCCCGAACTTTCTTCAAATCAATAGATATAGTATTTTTAGAATGAAGCTGCCTGTGTTGAAGAAACTCGGAAACTTGTTTCTGAACTTGTTGAAGAAGACTAAGGATTAGACAGTTCTTGTGTTCTTCAATCAACTAAACTGGACCAGCAAGAACTTGAAAGATTTGCTCCTCCTTCTTTATCATAATCCTTATCTGAACTTGCAGTAGCAGAAGAATTTAGCTACAGCAACTAGAAAGAACTTTAAGATCAACTAGTTTAACTTCAAGCTTAAAGCTCGGCAACAATGGCGAGGAAGATGAAGTTCAGCCGCAACTTTTTGAAATAAGAAAACCCTAAAAGTTAAAGTTCATCCAGTCTATCTAGTCCCTTTTATCTTCCGCTGATTAATGGCTCCAAGAAGCAGTGGGTACCACCTCTTGTTGACAGCTGCACCTTGCTTTAATGGAAGAAGATGTATAGTAGGCCTCCGACGCTATTTAGCGTGTTCTGTAGCTTTCCCGCAACTAATTTGAACTTTGTTGACTTTATTTACTTTGGTTGACGTCATCAATTGTGTACTTAGCCAAATCTTCATATTAAACTCCAGGCGTTGAGTGTGTTGAGTGAATGTCCTTCACTCAATGATTCTGGACTTAGTCAAATTCATTACATCATCATGTGTTGACTATGTTGAGTGAACTAGCTTCACTCAATGCCCCTGGACTTGTTCAAATTCTTCTGCACTGCTAGGAGTTGAGTGCGTTAAGTGAACTGGCTTCACTCAATGCCCCTGGATTTAGCTGCAACTATCTTTTTCTGATAGGCATTGAGAGCATTGAGTGAAGCATCATCACTCAACGCTTTTATACTTAGCCGCTTTCTGTCTTATTTCTTCTTAAGCTTTGACTGCAGCAGCATGACTCAATGCTTTTGTTGTCTAGCGATGAGTGAACTGGCTTCAATCAATGCCTATGGACTTAGCCTCAATATTGTCTCTACAACCTGTTGGGCTTTGACTATCCTATCTTTACTCAGTGCTTTTGTTATCTTGTATTGAGTGAACTAGCTTCACTCAACACCTATGGACTTAGCTGTTTTTTCAACTTACCAATACTGAGGCTTTGACAGGCTCTGCTTTACTCAATGTTTCTTGATATATGGTGTTGATTGAACTGCCTTCACTCAATGTCTGTGGACTTAGCCACAGAATTGCTTTGCAGACTGTTGGGCTTTGACAGTCCAAACCTTACTCAGCACTTTTTGGCATCTAGCATTGAGTGAATTGGCTTCACTCAATGCCTGTGGACTTAAGTGATTTTCAGCCTTTCCAATATTCTTATTTGCCATCTGGCATTAAGTGAACTGGCTTCACTCAATTCTTGTGGACTTAGATAGATTTTTGTCTCTCCACTTCTCTACCTTGTGACCACCTATAACAACCACTTAGACAACCTATCTAAACGTGTTTCATGGAACATCCTATACATGATGAGTTTAACCAACATCAAATACAACTATGGTCTTAGTTTTGATGGCGATGCCTCTTCAAATCAAGTCTAGGGAACATTGAGGGCAATATTCCCAACATGCCTCCTACATATGACTTATTTTTTCCTATGCCAGTTCATTGTCTAGGAAGGAAATTCTATACTCTTATAATAGTTGATGACTTTTCAAGATTTGCTTAGATTTTCTTTCTTAAGATAAAGTCTGAAACCCTTGGCATCTTCATGACCTTTGTCAAGCAAATTCAAAATGAAAAAGGAAGTACTATGGTCAAAATCAGTAGTGACCATGGTATTGAATTTCAATCTGATGGCATGACAAAGTTCTATGAATAACAAGGGATTCACCAAGAATTTTCTTCTCCAAGAACACCCCCAGCAAAATGGGATAGTTGAGAGGAAAAACAGAACTCTCATAAAAGCTAGAAGGACACTACTAAGTGACACACCTCTCCCAGAATACTTCTAGGCTGAGGCAATTAATACTTCTTGTCAAGTCCTGAATAGGGCTTCTGTCAACAAGTATCACAAGAAGACTACCTATGAGATCATGAAGGGAAGAAAACTAAACCTTGCCTATCTCAAGATCTTTGGCAGCAAATGCTATGTGTTGAACAATGGAAAGTCTAACTTGACTAAGTTTGCTGCCAAGTCCTGGAAAGGAATATTTGTTGGGTACAGCAACCAGAGCAAAGCATGTAGAGTCTATAACTTAAAAAATAAAGTTGAGAAGAGTCTGTAAATGTTGTCTTTGATGAATCTTCAATGATTAATAGTGAGTTACCAAGCTCTTCTAGATCTGCAAGTATAGAATAGGTGATGGACAAACTAACCATCAAGGTTGCTCCTCCAGCTGCCTAGAATGAAGACAATAGTGTGTGTGTTCCTAAAGAAGGACAAAGCTTGCAATACATGTGTGAAGATTAGTTGGATCAAGTCATTGAAGTCAGTGATGTAGAAGAAAGATTGCCTCCAGCAATTAGAATTCTAAAGGATCATCCCAGACATCAAATTATTGGTGATGCTAGCCAAGGGGTTATAACAAGGAGCAGAAGCCTGAACATAGCCATGTACTCTAGCTTTCTATCTAAGATTGAGCCCAAAAGGTTTGAAGATGCCAACGTAGACCAATTTTGGATTGTGGCAATGCACGAGGAACTGAACCAGTTCAAGAGATGTAAGGTCTGGAAGCTGGTTCCCAGACCACAAGGACATAACATCATTAAAACCAAGTGGATCTACAAGAATAAGTTAGATGAAAATGGTGTTATAATTAAGAATAAAGCTAGACTAGTGTCTAAGGGATATAGAGAAGAGGAAGGTATTGAATTTGATTAGACCGTTGCCCCAGTTGCTAGACTAGAAGCCATAAGACCATTCCTTATATATGCTACACATAAGGAATTCAAGGTTTACCAGATGGATGTGAAGTCAGCCTTCATAAATTGTGACCTAAGAGAGGATGTCTATGTTGAGTAGCCATTAGGTTTTGTTAATCCTAACTCTCCTGATTATGTTTATAGGATTAGGAAAGTAATTTATGGGTTGAAGGAAGCCCCAAGGGCATGGTATAAAACCTTGTCTAGCTTTCTCATTGAGGATAAATTCATAAGGAGAAAGATAAACAAGACATTGTTCCTAAGGGAATCCAAGGGTAAGATCATCCTAGTCCAAATTTATGTAGATTACATAATCTTTGGGTCTACTGATGATAATCACTATAAGAATTTTTCCAAACTTATGCAAGGGAAGTTTGAGATGAGCAGTATGGGTGAGCTTAAGTACTTCTTGGGACTCCAAGTAAGATAGTCTGAAGATGGATTGTCCATTTCTCAGTCTAAGTTCACTATGGAGTTAATTATAAAATTTGGTATGGAGAGTGCCTCCATAATGAAAATACCCATGGGGTCAAGTATGTCAATAAACAAGGATGAGACAGGGAAACCTCTTGATGAATCCTTATATAGAGGCATAATTAGCTCCCTCCTCTATCTTACTGTTAGTAGGCCAGACATCATGTATGTTATATGTGTTTGTGCGAGATACCAGGCTTGCCCTAAGGAGTTTCATTATTCCGCTGCAAAAAGAATTATGATATATCTTAAGGGCACACCAGATCTTGGCCTATGGTACCCTAGGAATAGTGATTTTGAGCTAACTGTTATTCAGATACAAATTTTGCAAGCTGTAGAGAAGACAGGAAAAGCACATCTGGCTCAAGTTAATTCTTAAGAGAATGACTTATATCTTGGAGCAGCAAGAAGCAGACTAGTGTTGTCATATCAATAGTTGAGTCAGAATATATATATCAGCATGGAGTTGTTATGCTCAGCTGTTGTTGATCCAACACTAGCTCCAAGACTACAACCTAAAGATAAGTAACACTCTCATGTATTGTGATTCCACTAGTGCAATCTATATTGTTAGGAATCTTGTCTCTCACAACAGGACTAAGCACATAGAGATTATGTATCACTTTATTAGAGACTATGTGGAATGTGAAGACATCAGTCTTGAATTTATCCCCACTGACAAATAAGAAGTTGATATCTTTACCAAATCACTAGATGAATCCAAGTTCAACTCCTTCAAATTGATTTGGGTATGTTGAATTTAGTTCAGCTTCAGTAGCTCTCCATATATTTTTTTGTTACAGGTAGTGTTAATCTCTGTAGGATAATCAAGAAGAAATGGACTAAGTATCTAGGCATTGAGTGCACTGAGACAAGATAAGGCATCGAGCGCACTGAGTCTAAGTGACCAGGCGTCGAGTTCATTGAGATAAGAAGCGTCGTGCGCATCGAGTTCATCGAGTCCACTCAATGCATGCTCCCAGTGACGTTAATATACGTCTAAATATCGAGATTTAATCTCAAATGTGAATCACTTCTTGATTTTAACAAGGTACGCGCCTCTCCACATTCTTTACTTGGAGGTAAGTATAAATAGACCTAAGTGTGCTTAGAATAATAAACACAATTCCTAGCCCTTGCGAATTTCTATCTCCCTATGATGAAAACTCTAAAAATCTACAACAACTCTCAGAATAAAAGGCGGCAAAGAGATTTGATTTCCTGTTCGAGGGTTCATAGCTGATTAGAAATGGATTGAAGGATGCTCCTGAAGAATTTCAGCAAGTTCTCCATCTGCTATAGGTCGCTAACCTAGAATATGTTCTCTCAAAGCCCATCCTGCTTTGGAAGAGAGAAGTTCTTTAGTTATACTCAACTGCTAAAGTCGACTCATCATCCATTAAACTTCGGTCCTTCATCAATGGAAACAAGGTTAAGATTTCCCCCAAAAGATTGAGCAAGGCACTGCAACTGCCCAAATTCAGATTGTCAGATGAAGAAGATGAATTAGACAAAACCAATATCAAATCTATACAAAAGTGGTGTGGACTCTCAAAGCACACCACTGGTTTGATTCTGAGGAAAGAACTAAACTTGAAAGGAAAATTTCTTGCATATGTCGTTGGGAAGGCACTACTGTCTAAGTTTGGTCCCATGAAAAAATATCCAAGAAAATGTTCGAGTTAATGGCAAGGATAATTCTTTATAAAAAGACAGATTGGGGTAGAGTACTCTTTGATAGAATTGTAGAGTGTATCCCAAAGCCAAACCTGGGTAGAATTTTGTATCTATTTATGCACAACAGTGTTCCGGGGATCATTAACATAAGGCTAGGAACAAGAATCCACCACATGAGAAGGATGGACTCAAAATGCTTGATAGATGGGAAAGAGTTCTGCAACCTCACCAACAGTTAGATGAGAAGAAAAAGAAAAAGGAAGTTCCTATTCCAGGAGACAGCACAGAGAGTAGCTCATCTGAGAATAGTGGAGAAGAGCCTCATGACCCAAATCACTTAGAGTCTACTGAGGAAACAAGGAGAGACATGAGTTCTGAAGTCTCAATGTCTTCTTAACTTACTGCAAGGTCCAGTTGACTAGACCTCAATCTGAAGAGAATCAAGCAAAAGCCATGATCACATAGGAAGACATACAAGTGGGAAAAACTTGTGTTGATGTTTAAGGGGAGACATCTCCAATGGGTGTTGCAGTTTAGGAGGAGATTCACCAAATTCCTTCTCAAACTGAGGGTGTGACCATCAAGTCTATTCTAGATGAATTGGATACCTTCATTGAGAATCTGGAGAAGAGGATTGTTGGAACTTCGGAGGGTCCTGAAGTTGTGCTTTTCTGCACTCAAGCTGAGGGGGAGAAACTTCTTCAGAAAGCTATGGAAGATGATCTTGCAGAGGGAGAGCATAATCAGCTCATGATGGAGAGTAACCAACTTCCTACTGAGGAGGTTCCATTTGTTGAAGCAATGGAAGAAGAACATCCAATCGACACTACTGAAGATCTGAATGTCCCTATGGATATTGCATAGGTTGAGGGGGAGATTCAAATTGAACTCCCTTCTCTAGAGATTGTTTATACTATAGACTCTTTTGAATCAGAGATGGGCAATGTTGCATATGAAAATGCAACTCAACACTCTTCTGAGTATAAGATGGCTGATTCTGAAGCTAGAGAAAAAGAAAGTCCAAAGCAACAAAATTTCTGTGATGAAGATATATCACACCAAGATGATCAGATGTCATCCTCCTTCCAAGCACAACTAAAAGGTCTACTGGATGACCAAAGAAGGCAACTGGAACACTTTGTGGATGATTCCATAAAGGAAGTGAAAAAAGACCTTTCTACTGAGATCAAATCTATAAGATTAAAGGTTAATCTGCTAAGAGCCAACACTGTATCATTCTTCAAGAGGGCTGCACCTTGATGAGTAGCAAAATATATATATTTTTAGTGTATTTTTTTTGTTTTAATAAAAAAAGTAATTATATTTTGTAAATATTTAAATAAATCATTTATTTTTTATTTTTAGTTCTAACTTAACTTGTTTTTGTGTCCTATAGGTATTTCTAGACATTTTGGGAAATTTGGGAAAATTTCCTAAGTCACACCCCAAGGTCACGCCCGTGACCTAGGGAGTGTAACTTTAAATCCAGCAATTCTAGCAGTTCGACAAATTTCAGGCATCAAGTGAAGTTACGCCCGGGTGACACGCTTATGTTCCACCTATCATGCTCGTGACATCACCCGTGACTAAGCAATCAACTCGTTGTCATGTTGTGCCAAAGTCCTGAAGCCAGCAAGATCGAGTCACGCCCGTCTTATACGCCCGTGTGCCAGCTTTCACACCTGTGACATCAGCCATAACCCGGATTTCTAGCTTTCACACCCCAAAGAAACCATGCTGCCACGCCATGTAGTCACGCCCGACTGTCATACCCGTGACCAACATATCATGCTTGTGTATTTGTCGATTCAATCCAACTATCGTCGGAAATTCTATCCACATCTGCCACGTTAGCATCATGCCCAGGCGACATGCCCTAGGGGGCGTGTACCTAAAAAATTTGGCTATAAATAGACCTCCAAGGCTGATGTTTAGAAGAGAGTTGGTAGAGTTCCACATAGTTGTACATAGTAGTTAGGAGTAGTTTCTGAGTAAGATTTTCCAAACCCTAGTTTGGGTTTCCTAATGTGTAATACTTTTTAGGCAATAAATTTCAGCTTTCAGTAATTTTTTATCTCTTCTTGCTTTTTAACTTAGCTTTTATTTCTATTGAGAAAGGGTGTGTGTGTGTGTGTAAGTACTTTTCTTTTTTTCCTTTCTTTTTACTACCACCCCCATCTCGGATGAGAGGCTAAGAACTTTTTAGCACTTGATTAAGGCGGTTGGGACGGATATTATTTCTGCACTTTTATAAGTCTTTTAATTTTTTACTACCACCCTTATCCCGATTGAGAGTCTAAGAACATGTTAACATCAACCGAGATACTTGGGACGGATATTATTTCTGCACCTCTAGAAGTCTTTAACTTGTTTTACTACCACCCCCATCCCGATGAGAGGATAAGAACATTTTAGCACTCGATTGAGATGAGCTTTGGGAAGGATATTAATTCTGCAATTTTAAAAACCCTATTTTCTATTTTAATAAAAACTTAAGATTTACTACGAATTGATCTCTCGCAGGTAAAGAGAAACTACGCCTCACTCTTGAAAGAGATGAACGTAAGCCTCCCTGGTTGAACATTCGAATATTAGTAGGAGGTCAATACCGGGGTTCACCACGTAAAGCGTGCATTAAAGGTATTTTTGATTAGATACGAAAGTTCAGTCAAAGTACGTAATCACAGGTGGATGTAACCTCGATAGAGGTGCACTCATATTTATGGAAGCTCCACGGTCAAGTAAATTAATAGAAAAGTAGAGTTTTTATTATTTAAATTTTATTTCCTAAAGTAAGTCAAAATTGAGGGCTCTCTACCTCATTTATTATCAAAACCCCTACGTATTACTTTTATTTTTACTTTAAAAAATCATAAACTCTTTTCGATAAATAATAGTTCCATTCCTTAAAGTAGAGTACTCGACACAGATCCGTGAAAAAATATGACCTTGATATTTTAAAATAATATACTATTACGCGATAGGTACACTTGCCTTAATCGAAATATATAAGTAAAAAAAAGATAGAACACACAAATGCTTAATTTCCAAATCCAATTTAATTTTCAATTCAAATTATCTCCAAAGTCAGTTTTTACTTATCAAGTTCTTGACGTCATTGCTGGGGATCATTTTTTGTTGATATTTGAAATAAAAAGGAATTACTATTACTTTTATCCTAGTTGTTATTTAAAACTATTGTATTTATAAAAATGAACAAACCACAAATTCTCTGTTAATTACAAAATCTTTGTTTTTATAAAAACTATAGTTTTTATTAACAACACTTTTATTTTTGTCTTTTTATTTTCTAAAAAAAACAAAACAAAACCACAAAAAAAACAAAAAAAAAGTTTTATACAATAGTTTTTTAGTGCATGACCCGACGAAACTCTCCTATTGATCCTAATCTTGATTTTGATCCTGAAATCAACTATACTTATCACAGGTGCCTTCGACCTCGTGACCACGACCAATCATTAAATCTGGAAGAGTCTATCAAAACCACGTACGTTGAAGCTATGGCAGAACAAAATCCAATTGCGGCCCCGCAAAGGACTATGTCTTATTATGTGAGGCCAAACTTGGACGACACTGGGTCAAGTATCGTTCATCCAATAGTTGTTAATAATAATTTTGAAATCAAACCTAGCATAATCCAAATGATTCAAAACTCAATATAATTCGATGGATTGCCAGATGAAGATCCTTACACGCATCTATTAAATTTCATAGAAATATGCGACACATTTAAAATAAATAGCGTCACTGATGATGACATTCGTTTGCGCTTATTTCCTTTTTCATTAAGGACGAAATTCAAGCAGTGTTTAGGTTCTCTGCCTAGAGGATCAATCACAACTTGGGCTGATATGACCGAAAAGTTTATAACTAAGTATTTTCTGCCTGCTAAAACTACTAAATTACGTGTGAATATTTCTTCTTTTGTTCAAGGTGAGTCTGAGTCTCTTAATGAGACTTGGGAATGCTTTAAAGAATTTTTACATAGGTGTCCACATCACGCACTGTCGGCTTGGCTCTAAGTGCTGACATTCTATAATGGTTTGAATTTCCAAACTAAATAAATGATTGATGTTATCGCTGGGGGAACGTTGAATAATAAAACCCCTGAGGTCGCTCAAGCATTGTTTGAGGAAATGGCCATGAATGCCAACTAATGGAATGTGCCTAGGTCATTCCCTAATAAACCCGTTGGGCTTTATGAGCTCAACGCTTCTTCAAATTTAGCACTGCAAGTAGAATATTTAACTAGAAAAGTAGCAGAGATATCGACTTCCTCCACTACCCCTACTTAGAATTCTAATAATATAATAATAAAAGTGTGCGTTGATTATATAGGAAATCCATATCAATATCCTTCCTATAACCCAAATATTAATAATTATAATTACAATCAAGGGTTTAGGAACCATCAAAATTTATCATGGAGCAACCCCAATAATGCTCAACGTCCGCCTAATGCAAATCCAATTGGATTTGCACCACCACCACCACAATCACAACCACTACGACACGCCCCGATAGAAGACATCTTTACAAAATACGTCGTTATAAATGAGTACAATATCTGGAATCTGACCGGATCAATTAAATATCTGGAAACTCAAATTGTACAGATTTCAATGATGTTGTCGGAGCGCCAACCAAGAACTTTACCAGGAAACATGGTAAATAAAGCTCTTGTGAAAGCCTCTTTATTCTATTTTACTTACAATTTTGTATATATATCTTCTTTTTCTTCATACGTTTACACAACATAAGTATGGGGGAATATTTCTTTAAAAAAAAGGTTTTTTTTATAAATACATAATATTTTATTATCAATATTTATGTATATATTTGCTAAAAAAAATAAAAAAAAAGTCTTGTTATTTATATATTTTGCTTAATCAATCATCCAAAAATAAAATTAAAAACCCTACTTCTTTTATCTCTTTTCCAACACTAAAAATATTTTTGAGTTGATATATAAATAGTTTTCTAGTTTTTCAATTTACTAGTCGTTTATTTATCATAAATTGATATATCTAAATATTTGGGGATAAGTTTTAAAAAATATCTTGTGCATTTTATTTTTTAAGAGGATTTGTTTTGAGCACTACTTCTATTTTTGTATAAATAGAGGCATGTGTATTATGTTAGCCAAACATATGTAGACTGTACTTATCTTTACTTCACTCTTATCGAAATATAAGAATTTTCATGCTATTATAAATTTCTCTCAAAAAATTTTATCAAAATTTGAATTTTTTTGAAACCCCCTACCTATTTACTTTTTGCTTGGCATGTTTTCTTATGCAAGCAAGCATCTAGGAGTATGTGCTCCTAGAAAAGAAAAGATTTTATGTCAATGGGAATAAGATTTTGTTCCATAAACATAGGCATCCAATAATTTTTAAAAAGACTTTATGAAATGGAGTATGTGATCCTAAACATATACAGTGGGTTAAAATAAAATTCAATTCTGCAAAGTTTTTTCTGTTTTGGAAAATATTTTCCTAAACAGTTGTAACAAAGCAAGATTATTGAATAACATGAGAGGATAAAATTCATCACCTTCTACATCATAGCCTACTTTATAGGCGAACACCAAGTTTATATCCCATAAAACCACTACAAATTGATCTAATTTTGTTTAAAATTTTGAGAGAGAATATTTAATAGGTTGTTTATTTTCCTTCATATCTCTTTCAAGGTACGGTTTTGATAATGCAAATCTAACTTGTTACTAATAATTGCAATGTTTCTTGCTATTTAGTTTGCTAAAAAAGTCTTTTAGCTACGAACATCTATCTCTAGCGAAATAATTTGCATAATATAGATCTTAACGCTTTATACTCCAGATTTTTATGTCTATTTTCCTTTGATATAATAAATTGATAGTTGAATTAGATATTTTATAACTATTTGTATAGTCAACTTATACTTTTACTCTGGAATAGCAAAGCTTAAGTTTGGGGTATTTGATGAGTAGCAAAATATATATATTTTTAGTGTATTTTTTTGTTTATTTTAATAAAAAAAAGTAATTATATTATTTAAATATTTAAATAAATTGTTTCTTTTTTATTTTCAGTTCTAACTTAACTTATTTTTGTGTCCTATATGTATTTCTGGATATTTGGGGAAATTCGGGAAAATTTCCTAAGTCACGACCCTAGGTCACGCCTGTGACCTAGGGCATGTAAATTTATATCCAGCAGTTCGGCAAATTTCAGGCATCAAGTGAAGTCACGCTCAGGTGACACGCCCGTGTTCCACCTATCACGCCCATGACATCACTTATGACCAAGCAATCAACCCACTGTCGCGCCATGCCGAAGTCCTAAAGCCAGTAAGCTCGAGCCATGCCCGGCTTACACGCCCGTGTGCCAGCTGTCACGCCCATGACGTTAGCCGTAACCAATCAGATTTCTAATTGTCACACCCCGAAGAAACCAAGATGCCACGCCATGCAATCACGCCTGAATGCCACGTCCGTGACAACCATGTCATGCCCGTGTAATTGTCAATTCAATCCTAATTGTTGGTACCCTAGGTTTTGATTTGAGTTCAGTCCTCTCTTTCTGTCTCTTGACCCAAGATTTATCTATGGTCAAAGGTTAGTTGATAGGTTAGATTCTCTAGTTGTGTAGAATTGCTTTTCCAGATGAATATTTGGTTAAGTAGTTTTTCGTTCGACTATAGTCGAACGTCGCTCGACTATCGTCTATCGGCTGATCGACGATCGTCTATCAGTTGGTCGACGTTCTGTCTGCATTGATAGCTCGACTATCTGTTGATAGATCGACTATCTGTTTGTCTTGGTAGTTCGACTATCTGTTAATAGGTCGACTATCTGTCGTCTTTGATAGTTCGACTATCTGTCCTGATAGTTCAACTATCTGATAGCTCGACTATCTGTTGATAGGTCGACTATCTGCTTGTTTTGATAGTTCAACTATCGGTTGATAGGTCGACTATCTGTGTTGCTTCGATAGTTCGACTATCTGCTTGGATAGTTCAACTATCCGATAGTTCGACTATCTGTTGATAGGTCGACTATCTGTTTTGTTTTGATAGGTCGACTATCTGTTGATAGGTTGACTATCTATTTTCTGTGATAGGTCGACTATCTGCTTGATAGGTCGACTATCTGTTTTGCTTTGGTAGTTCGACTATCTGTCCGGATAGATCGACTATCTGATAGCTCGACTATCTGTTCTGATAGGTCGACTATCTGCCGAGGTAGTTCGACTATCTTCTTTGATAGTTCGACTATCTGGATCGTTCGACTATCTGTCCGGTAGGTCGACGATCTCTGTGCGCCATTCGACGATCTCCGAAGGTTGTTCGACGTTTTGCTGTATGCTCTTATTTAGTTTTGTCATCTTCTGAGATGTGACTAATTTCATATGTATTTTGGCATATTTTATAAAAGATTATCTGAATAATTTGTGACATTATTTCCATGCAATATCAGTTCTATTCTATATGCATGAGCTAATCTTTTCTGACAAAGTTGTTTGTCTTATAGCTGAGATATGCAATCTGCTTTATCTGCCAGGCTGTCCTTTATAGCCGTTAGACTCAAAAAGTCTTCCTTGGCCGTAAAGAGTTCTTTCTGATGTGACTTTCTCTTATATTATTTCATCAGAAGTATTAGTAGCTTCTTAGAAAGCTTTATCCTTTTATAGGATATCTGCCTGCTGTAGTTTGTTTTTGCTTTATGCTTTTTGCAGCCCAGCTTGCAGAGTTCAAAAAAAGACAAGATTCAAACTCAATTAGAGCCGTTGCTGCTGCTAATATATAAAGAATTCTTTGAAGAAGAAATCAACGAGTCCACATAGAAAAGAGATCAACTAGTTCTCAGATTATATTCATTCAGCAAGCTTACAGCAAGAACAAGTTTAACTGCTCTCAGCAATCTTCACTCAACTGAGAACTGTTAGCTCTTCTGCTCTTCTTCAACCTGAGTTCTCCTGTTCGAGGAAGTTCTGACTCAGAGATCTTTTGAAGAAGAAGAAGAAGAAGATAGTTGCTAGAAGATTTTCATTTCTTATTTTATATCTTCTTGTAGTTCTTCCTTCAGTATTTACTGAAGTGTTTCTGCACTGAAGCAAGACTTCACCTGGACGTTCTTTGAGCCAGGGGGAGCCTTGATTCTTTTAGAGCTGTCTAGCTCAGTGCAAGTTATTGTGCTTCTCTAATCTTTTGTAAAATAGAGAAGACACCTTAACCTCCTTTCCCCCTCCTGTACAGGGTTATTACTCCCTTCAAAAGTATCCCTTGGTGGCAGGGCACCTGATCAAAAACCTGTGTTGGTTTTTAGACACCTGATCAAAAGTCTAAAGGGTCTCTTGATCTACCTGAAGCAGATCTTGTTGGTGGCAGGGCACCTGATCAAAAACCTGAGTGGATTCCTACCTTGTTGGTAGAAGAGTGGATGTACCCAAGTTGTTTGGGGAACCACTATAAATTTCTTGTGATGTCTGGATTGCCTTGTTTAATTTCTTGCATTGTGGCTGTGATTAGATCTTAACTAGGTTTGCTAGTTGCTGGATAGGATCCAAAGCTAAACTGTAATTACAGTTAGCTTTAGTTTGTGCACAACACTTGTGTTAGGCTCTAAGGTTTAATCTTAAATATCTATAACTTTCATTCTGCATTTAACTCCAAGGGAGTTGAGTAGAAAGTCAACTTTGCTAGTGCAATTTTTGATTACTCTATTCACCCCCCCCCCCTCTAGAGTAGTATCTATCCCTTCTCTTTAAATTGGTATCAGAGGGAGGTTGACTGACTGAATAGGCTAACACCTAAGTCACAAGATCCTGATAGATACCAAAGTTTATAGATATTCACTTTCACTATCATGGCCCAGTCCAAGGATTATTCTAGCACCAGACCTCCAGCATGCAACTTAGCTAAGTTTGGCATCTGGAAGGCAAGGATCAAATTATATATGAATTCTATTGATGAAAGTATTTTTGCTTCTATTTTGTCAGGACCACCAAGAGCACCTGCTGCTGCTACTGCCTCATCATCTGATATGAGTGCAGTGCCTCCTCCAGACTACAATGATGAGTACAAAAAGGCAAAGATAGCAGATGCCAAGGCAATGAACATTCTGGCTCAGACAATGTCTGATGAAGTATTCCAGAAGGTTGCTGACTGCTCCTCAGCAAAAGCTATGTGGGATACACTGAACCAGATTGTAGCTGGTTCAGCTGATGAAAGGAAGGACAGGAGGTCCAACCTTATCTCACAATATGAGAATTTCAAGAAAACTGATGCTGAATCAGTTGAAGCCATGTACACAAGGCTCAGCTCAATCATCAATGAGCTGAGGACCCTTGACAAGGATATTTCATTGACAGAGGTCAATGATAAGATTCTTATGTGCTTCCCTAGCACATGGGATCTGAGGATCTGGCCTATCAAGGTGGCCAGAAGCACAAATGAAATTTCAACAGAAGCCCTTCTCGGCAAGCTCAAGTCTTTTGAGCAAGTGCTGAAGTCCAGGGAAGCTGAAGCTGAAGCAAAGACCCCAACTCCTACAAGAAAAGAGCAAACTCTTGCTCTTAAAGCTGCTGACACTTCTGAAGGAAGCCAGTCAAATGAGGAACTAATGGCATTATTTGCCAAAAGGTTTCTCAAGATGGGAAGGAAGGAATTCAGAAAGAAGTCTTCAAAGTATGAAGAAAAGCCAAGGTATGATCGCACCCCTTCTAAAGATATTATCTGCTATGGTTGCAGGAAGCCTGGACATATCCTTCCAGATTGTACAGAGGAAAAGAATAAAGAAAAGAGGAAAGATAAGGATCAGCACAGGAAGCACTCCAAGCCATCCTCCTACAAGAATAAAAAGAAGGAGAGAGGCTTTGTCGCTGAAACCTGGAGTGATTCTGATGAGGAATCCTCTTCCTCAAGCTCCAGTGAGGATGAAGAAGAAAAGAAGGCAAAGGAAGTTTGCCTAATGGCAATTGATGCCTGCAGCAATCACTCAGCTGCAGAGATTTCAGATTCAGATGAAGAAATGCCAACCGAAGATGAGGTACTATCTTCTTATGATTTCACTTCTGCAGAATTTAAATCCTTATGTTTAGATTTAATTAGTTCTGAAAAAGAAATTAAAGAACTTAGACATAGGCTAGCTGAATCAGAAATCACATCTATTGAAAACATTAAGTTAAAGGAAGATCTCACTAATTCTAGTGAAGAAATTAAATTTCTTAAGAATGAGTTAGCTAAATCCAAAAGGTTAGAAGAGTCTCTAAATGGTAGAAGCCTTAAGTTGCTTGAAATAACCAGCATGTCTAACACTAGGACAGGCAATAACAAATTAGGCTTAGGAGCTTCTTCTAGTGAGCCCCCAATCATTCTTAAAAACCAACTTTCAACTCCAGTGAACTTTATCTCAGCTGATGGGATAAAGAACACTGAGCAAGTCAATCAAGTAAATAGAGCTTTAAATAAAGCTAAAAGAGAGAAAAGAAAACAGAAATTTAAAGAATTACAAAGAACATCGAACGCTGCTCGACGATCTCAGGCTCAGTGGTCGAACGAAGCTCGACGATCTGAGCATCTATCGTCGAACGTCGATCGACGATCGCAAGCTCAGTGGGCGAACGGAGATCGACGATCTGAGCAGCCATCGTCGAACGCTGGTCGACGTTTCCAATATGAATTTCAAAATTACACCCAGAACCTTAGAAACTCGAATATGAATAGAAACCCTAGGTTCATTGACCCATCATCTACATGGAGAATCCCACCTAGGAGATCTTACCCATTGGTTATCACCCTCAGCCTGCTTATTCTTTTATTTCCAGTTTTTCTTATGTGAAAAATAAGGGACCCAAGGTTACCTGGGTCCACAATGTTTAAATTGTTTTATTTGCAGGTGAAGACCTATCCTATCACTCAAAATAAGTGGTATTTGGATAGTGGTTGCTCCAAGCACATGAAAGGAAACAAAGAACATCTGTCAAAGTTCAAAGCAAAGCTTGGCCCAAAGGTAATCTTTGGAGATTCAAGCTGTGGTCAAACGGAAGGCTATGGCAGGATGACTATTGGAGCTGTTACTTTCAAGAGAGTTGCTTATGTGACTGGACTGAAGCACAATCTAATTTCAGTAAGTCAATTATGTGATGCTGGATACCAGGTATCATTCTCTAACTCTCTGTAATATTACGTTAAATAATAGTGTTGTATTGGTAGGCATTAGACAAGGTAACATTTATTTAGTAGATTTTAATTCAACTGATTCTGAAATCTGCCTGTTTAATGAAGTAACTAATAATAATACCTTGTGTCATAAAAGGCTTAACCATGTTAACCTCAAGAATATATCTAGGTTATCTAAACACAACCTTGTTAGAGGTTTACCTTCTTGCCCCTACAAGAAGGAGAGCCTATGCAAGGCTTGTCAGCTAGGCAAGCAAACCGAGAATTCTTTTAAATCAGTAAATAAAAGTGATTCTCCTAGAATCCTGTATTTATTACATTTGGACCTATTTGGCCCAATAAATGTACAGAGTTTAGGAGGGAAGTATTACACCCTAGTCATTGTAGATGATTTCTCTAGATTCACTTGTGTGTTCTTTTTGAGAACTAAGGCTGATAACTTCAAAGCCCTTACAGACTTTCTATTATGTGTGCAGACTGAGTACTCTACTCATGTGGCATTGATCAGAAGTGATCATGGTACTGAGTTTGACTCTCTTCTCATGCAAGAATTATGTGAGAGAGAAGGTATCAAACATAGCTTCTTAGCTCCTAGAACTCCCCAACAAAATGGGGTGGTTGAAAGGAAGAACAGAACACTAATTGAAGCTGCTGGCACATTGTTGGCAGATGCTAATATGCCTCTTTCCTATTGGGCAGAAGCTATTAGTACAGCCAACTATGTCTTGAATAGAAGTCTGATATACAAGCTTAAGTGTAAAACTCCTTATGAGTTACTTAAAGGAAAGAAACCTAAAATAAATTAATTTACAGTTTTTGGCTGTGTTGTTTATATTCATAATAACAATAAAGAATATCTTAGAAAGTTTGAAGCAAAGGCTTCAATGGGAATTTTTCTAGGATATTCCCAAGTAAGCAAAGCTTATAGGGTATTTAATAAATCATCTTCTAAAATTGAAGAGTCTGTTTATGTGTCCTTTGATGAATCCCAAATGTTTTACAAGGAGAAGGAATCTTCCCCTTCCTCAAGTTCATTATAGGTACAAGATTCTTCCAAAGATGTCTCTCAAGAAATCCTCCATCTTTCAACTCTTCATATCACTGAATTAGACAGTGATGAAGACATTGCTGAAGCTGTTGTTGTTCCACCAACAGTAGATCAAATTCCTCCTGAGGAATTAATCCCAACTGTTGCTGAAGATCACATCCCACCTGCTGATGTTGTCACACTTAGAGATCACCCCACATCTCAAGTGATAGGAGACATATCAGCTGGTGTTCAAACAAGACATCAATTAAGACAGGATGTGATGCATGCTTGTTTCCTCTCACAGATTGAGCCCCTCACCATTAAAGATGCAGAGCTAGATCCCCACTGGATCATTGCTATGTAAGAGGAACTCAATCAGTTTGAGAGATGTAAAGTTTGGACTTTGGTTCCAAGACCTAAAGGCCAACTGATCATAGGCACCAAGTGGGTGTATAGAAACAAGTTGGATGCAAATGGCATCATTGTAAGGAATAAAGCTAGGCTTGTAGCTCAGGGCTACAGACAGGAGGAAGGTATAGATTATGACCAAACCTTTGCTCCTATTGCAAGGCTAGAGGCAATAAGGATCTTCTTGGCCTATGCAGCCTACATGAAGTTTAAGGTTTTTCAAATGGATGTCAAAAGTGCTTTTCTTAATGGTGAGCTAAAGGAAGAGGTTTTTGTTGAACAGCCACCCGGTTTTGTTTCTTCAACTCAGCCCTCACATGTTTTCAAGTTACAGAAAGCTCTTTATGGACTAAACCAAGCTCCCAGAGCCTGGTATGAGACTTTAGCTAGTTTCCTGTTAGAGCACAACTTTACTAGGGGAGTAGTTGATAGAACCCTCTTCGTCAAGCACCACAAGGACACAATCCTCTTAGTTCAAGTGTATATGGATGACATTATTTTTGGTTCCACTGATCCCAAACTGTGCAAAAAGTTTTCTAACTTGATGCATTCCAAGTTTGAGATGAGTAGTATGGGTGAGCTGTCTTACTTTCTTGGTCTCCAAGTAAAGCAAGATGCTGATGGCATCTTCATATCCCAATCCAAATATGCCAAGGAATTGGTAAAGAAGTTTGGGATGGCAGATGCTTCAGCAATGCATACACCTATGGCTACTAATGTAGTTATTGATTCTGATGATCAGGGAAAGCCTGTAGATCAAAAGAATTATAGGGCCATTGTTGGATCCCTATTGTATTTAACTGCAAGTAGGCCAGACATAATGTTTGCTACATGACTTTGTGCTAGATTCCAGGTCAACCCCAAGGAATCTCATCTGATTCTTCTCAAGAGAATTTTGAGATACCTGAAGGGATGTTCAAATCTAGGACTCTGGTACCCAGCTGAGTCAGAATTTGAATTAATTGGATATTCTGATTCTGATTATGCTGGTTGTCGAGTTGACAGGAAAAGTACCTCAGGAACTTGTCAGTTCCTGGGAGAGAGATTGGTCTCTTGGTTCTGTAAGAAGCAGGCCTCTGTATCAACTTCAACTACAGAAGCTAAATATATAGCAGCTGCCAGCTGTTGTTCACAGATCCTGTGGATATAAAATCAACTTTTGTATTATGGGTACTCACACAAGAACACTAGAATCATGTGTGACAGTACAAGTGCTATCTCCATTGCACAAAATCCAGTGCACCACTCTAGAACGAAGCACATTGAGATTAGACACCATTTCCTGAGAGATTGTGTGGAAAAGAACAAGATTAGTCTTGAGTTCATATCCACAGACCTTCAGAGAGGTGATATATTCACCAAGCCCTTAGATGAACAGAAGCATCTGTTCTTTTTAGTTCAACTAGGCATGATTAATGGACGAGACTAAGTGTGACGTTTGCCTTGTTGAAATCTGTTCGAAGATCGTCGAACGACGTTCGACGATAGTCGAGCGGAGCAAGCCTATCGTCGACCTATGGTTGATGATGGCTTATCTGCTTGAAGATCGTCGACCGACGTTCGAAGATAGTCGAACAGGTCGAGCTCATCTTCGATCTATGGTTGACGACAGCTTGCTGTTTGTGAAGACAGAAATAGTCGAACGATTGATCGACTACTCTGCTTCAGGACCGATCGTCGAACGACCGTTCGACTATCGTCTCCAGTATCTTTTAAATAGATCGACGATCACTGTTTTAATATAAAGCTGATAGTCGACCTATGTTAAAAGATAGTTGCTTTTATCATCGACGGAGAGCGTCTTTTCGCATTCCGTCTTCCCGCTTGCTCTTTGTCTTGCTCTCTGTCTTGCGCTCCGTCCTCGCCGTCTCTCTCTCGACTTCTACAGCATTTTCAATGGAGATTGCTCCAGCGCTTCTTGCAGTGGTAAAGTTTGATGCCGGATTCAGCGTTGATTTCGACGCCTTCAGCAGTTGCGAACCAGGGATAGTAGAAATCCTAAATCTGTGCAGAGATCAAGGCCTAGAGAGACTCATGTCCTACAGGATAAAGATAAACACTCAGGAAATCAAAGAGTGGGCCTTCACTTCATCGTCGACTGATGATTCGATGACCGGGACAATCAGCGGAGAAGAGGTAATATTAACTCCCGCGATTCTAATTGAAATTTTTGGATTAATTAATGGTGAAGAAGAGTATGAGCAAGATGCTCCTGAATTCGGAAGAATGTTAACTGAGCTGGGACATGCCAAAGGCATCCCCTCCAAGCTGCTCAAGGTGAATTTTCCCTTTAAGATCAAGTTTCTTGCGGAAATTATTGGAAAAGTGCTACTGGGAAAGCACTCAGCCCACGATAATATCACCAGACAACAATTTGCACTAATGTGTGCAATTGTTAATAAGAAGCAGATAAACTAGGCTGGCATCATGTTTGATTTAATAAGAAAGAAGAATGGAAAGAAAGAGGTTACCCTTGGAAGGGTTGTTGGTATTTTTCTGAAGGATAAATACCCCCATTTGCTTGTGTCTGCCGCCACTTCCATCCACGCGAGTAAGAATATGGATCCTTCGCTGTTCTCAAAGTGGAAA
This sequence comes from Platanthera zijinensis, assembly GCA_039513925.1. NCBI lineage: Eukaryota > Viridiplantae > Streptophyta > Magnoliopsida > Asparagales > Orchidaceae > Platanthera > Platanthera zijinensis. The sequence continues at coordinate 178,859,630 of CM077084.1, forward strand.
AGGACATTCCTGAAGCCCGCTCCCGCAGGGGTTGCTCCAGTTATATCTGAGAGCACCAGGACTGTCGCAGTCACTCCCCCCCCCCCCTTCTAGTAGCTGGCTCAGCTGATATCTCTCTTCCATCCTCTTCCTCAGCTTTGCCGTCTACTGCAGTTGAAGTTCCTTCAACTTCAACTAAAGTACGACATTCTGCCTCTCCTCCTGCATCTTCTCTCCCGACTGATCTTGCTGGGATTTCTCAACCCAGCTTTGATTTGTTGGCGTCTGAAATATCTTCTCCAGTTCATTCTCCAATTCCAACTCCTCCTCACTCTCCAATTCTATCTTCAGATAATCTTGATCACCCTGCATCCACCCATGCATCTCCACATCATTCTCCAGCTCATATTGCACATACCACCCCTGCTGTTCTTCCACCCTCAGAAATTCCTTCATCATCATCTTCTTTTGTTATATCTCCAGCATTTATTGCTAGCATTGTGGAGTTAATTACCCCCTCAATCAAAACTATGATTGATGAGGCAATTGCTCCCCTTGCTTCTTCTATATCTTCTTTGACTGCTGTATTCAGGCACTCTCAAAGTCTGCTGAGCCCTCTTCTTCTAGGGGCCTGGTTTCAGTTTCTACTGAAATCAGGCAGGGGGAGATGCTTGATGAAGATATCTCAGAGCAGCCTTTGGCCTCCCCTCCAGCAGTTCATCTTGTAGTAACAGAGAAAGTAGTAGAAGATTTAGCTCCTCCTCCTCCATCTGAAAAGGAAATATCTGATGCAATTATGTTGATAGAGTTTATAGTAAAAGTTTACTTAGAAGAATCCTCAACTCCCTTGGTTGCCCAGTACCTAGAAGGAATTATCACTTCCTTTCTAGATGATTTATGGGAGTTAGGAAACCCTGAAGAATATCCTGAAGGTATGTCTCTTTCTCAATTTGTAGATTACTCAATTGATATGTTAGTATGGAAATATCTGGAAGGGATGACTAGATGTCATTTAGCAAGATTTTATTCCTAATCCTACAGATATAATGGAAGAAGTAGTTGTTGTCCAAGAGCCAGAACCAGAAACTGAACCTGCTCTAGAGATTTTAGATGCTATAGAGCCTGAACCTGTATCTGCTCCTGATGTCCAAGTGGTTGTAGAGCCAGTAAGTGAACCTGCTTCTGAAGTTCAACCTGAACCAGAAGTAGCTGTTCTAGCTTCTGAGGCTTCTGAGCAAGCAGTGCAAATTGAAGTGGTCCCCACGACAGTTCCTGAGCTTCAAGAAATGGATTCTGAAAGTCAAATTCAAAAATCTACGGTATGGGATGATTCCCCAGGATTGGACTTAGATACTCTCCTGGCACAGGATGCCATGGAAGAAGAAATGGAAAAAGCTGCTTTAAAGGAAAAAGAAAGAGCTTTAAAAGAGGCTATTGATCCCTATGATATGCCTATCTCTTCAAATTCTGAAGAAGAAATTGATTCTGATGAATCTGTTGATTCTAAGAGAAAAAGGATTGCTAAAAAGAAAAGAAAGGCTGTAGCTCCTCCTCCTGCAAATCCAGACAATGATATACCATATTATATACTAAAAGGGATTGATCCCAAGTCAAAAGAATTCCAGCATTGGATGTGGTTTTCTAAAAATCAGCAAAAGCAGAGGAAAAGGCTAAGAGGTATGACCCTCCTACTCCTAGATGGAATCCTAGAGGTCCTCCTCCTCCACCTCCCGGTGCAGGAGCCTTAGGAAATTTAACTTCTAAATCTGCCTCTCAATCTGAAAGATCAAATCCATCCCAGCCTGCTCAAAGGAGAAGTTCTCAAGGTTTCCAAGGTAAAAGCCAATCTGGTTATCAAAGAACTGATTCAGTTAAAGAACAAGTTAAGGAGGTAGTTTATCAAAGACCAACCTTTTCCCCTCCTCCTTCTCCTAAGAAAAAAGTTTCATCTCCAAAGCCAGTGCATACTGAGAAAGTTGTTACAAAAGGTAAGTAATTTATTTTATCTGAAAATTCTAGCAAGAACTTTGCTAAGTCTGCTCCCCTATCTTATCTAGTTAATCAAGATAAAGAACCAGCTGATACTCCTTCTGAGATTGTTTATGAAAGCCCAGAGCTTGATCCTAACTTTAGGATGGCTCGTTTTCTTGAACTGGTTGGAGCAGCACAAATCAGGAAAGCTAAAGAAGAAGGAAAGGACACTGCCGGATTAACTACTATGTCTAAATTCAGAAAGAAGGAGCTCGAAAAGTTCCAGGTCAGACCTGAGATGTTTGATCCTTCAAAATATATGGAAAAGCATCCAGAGGCAGTGGTCCCAAGAACAACTGAATTGAAAATTATTGGAGAACAAGATTTGAAGCAATCGAAGAAAGAAGCTCTAGATCCTTCAAGGAAAATTACTTTTGTTTCTAGCTCTTCTAATCCTGAATCTAACTCTAAAGCACGTTAATTGTTCATTGATTGACAGTTAATTTTTATCTGATTGATTGATGATATCTGCTTAGTTATTTCCCTTTATGCATTTTATTTACTTTCTGTAATTAGTGTTGTTTGTTTTATTTGATGAGAGACTTAACTCAAATAGGGGGAGATTGTTGGTACCCTAGGTTTTGATTTGAGTTCAGTCCTCTCTTTCTATCTCTTGACCCAAGATTTATCTATGGTCAAAGGTTAGTTGATAGGTTAGATTCTCTAGTTGTGTAGAATTGCTTTTCCAGATGAATATTTGGTTAAGTAGTTTTTCGTTCGACTATAGTCGAACGTCGCTCGACTATCGTCTATCGGCTGATCGACGATCGTCTATCAGTTGGTCGACGTTCTGTCTGCGTTGATAGCTCGACTATCTGTTGATAGATCAACTATCTGTTTGTCTTGGTAGTTTGACTATCTGTTGATAGGTTAACTATCTGTCGTCTTTGATAGTTCGACTATCTGTCCTGATAGTTCAACTATCTGATAGCTCGACTATCTGTTGATAGGTCGACTATCTGCTTGTTTTGATAGTTCGACTATCTGTTGATAGGTCGACTATCTGTGTTGCTTCGATAGTTCGACTATCTGCTTGGATAGTTCAACTATCTGATAGTTCGACTATCTGTTGATTGGTCGACTATCTGTTTTGTTTTGATAGGTCGACTATCTGTTGATAGGTCGACTATCTGTTTTCTGTGATAGGTCGACTATCTGCTTGATAGGTCGACTATCTGTTTTGCTTTGGTAGTTCGACTATCTGTCCGGATAGATCGACTATCTGATAGCTCGACTATCTGTTCTGATAGGTTGACTATCTGCCGAGGTAGTTCGACTATCTTCTTTGATAGTTCGACTATCTGGATCGTTCGACTATCTGTCCTGTAGGTCGACGATCTCTGTGCGCCGTTCGACGATCTCCGAAGGTCGTTCGACGTTTTGCTGTATGCTCTTATTTAGTTTTGTCATCTTTTGAGATATGACTAATTTCATATGTATTTTGGCATATTTTATAAAAGATTATCTGAATAATTTGTGACATTATTTCCATGCAATATCAGTTCTATTCTATATGCATGAGCTAATCTTTTCTGACAAAGTTGTTTGTCTTATAGCTGAGATATGCAATCTGTTTTATCTGCCAGGCTGTCCTTTATAGCCGTTAGACTCAAAAAGTCTTCCTTGGCCGTAAAGAGTTCTTTCTGATGTGACTTTCTCTTATATTATTTCATCAGAAGTATTTGCAGCTTCTTAGAAAGCTTTATCCTTTTATATGATATCTGTCTGCTGTAGTTTGTTTTTGCTTTATGCTTTTTGCAGCCCAGCTTGCAGAGTTCAGAAAAAGACAAGATTCAAACTCAATTAGAGCCGTTGCTGCTACTGATATATAAAGACTTCTTTGAAGAAGAAATCAACGAGTCCACATAGAAAAGAGATCAACTAGTTCTCAGATTATATTCATTCAGAAAGCTTACAGCAAGAACAAGTTTAACTGCTCTCAGCAATCTTCACTCAACTGAGAAGTGTTAGCTCTTCTGCTCTTCTTCAACCTGAGTTCTCCTGTTCCAGGAAGTTCTGACTCAGAGATCTTTTGAAGAAGAAGAAGAAGAAGATAGCTGTTAGAAGATTTTCATTTCTTATTTTATATCTTCTTGTAGTTCATCCTTCAGTATTTACTGAAGTATTTCTGCACTGAAGCAAGACTTCACCTGGACGTTCTTTGAGCCAGGGGGAGCCTTGATTCTTTTAGAGCTGTCTAGCTCAGTGCAAGTTATTGTGCTTCTCTAATCTATTATAAAATAGAGAAGACACATTAACCTCCTTTCCCCCTCCTGTACAGGGTTATTACTCCCTTCAAAAGTATCCCTTGGTGGCAGGGCACCTGATCAAAAACCTGTGTTGGTTTTTAGACACCTGATCAAAAGTCTAAAGGGTCTCTTGATCTACCTGAAGCAGATTTTGTTGGTGGCAGGGCACCTGATCAAAAACCTGAGTGGATTCCTACCTTGTTGGTAGAAGAGTGGACGTACCCAAGTTGTTTGGGGAACCACTATAAATTCCTTGTGACGTCTGGATTGCCTTGTTTAATTTCTTGCATTGTGGCTGTGATTAGATCTTAACTAGGTTTGCTAGTTGCTGGATAGGATCCAAAGCTAAACTGTAATTACAGTTAGCTTTAGTTTATGCACAACACTTGTGTTAGGCTCTAAGGTTTAATCTTAAATATCTATAACTTTCATTCCGCATTTAACTCCAAGGGAGTTGAGTAGAAAGTCAACTTTGCTAGTGCAATTTTTGATTACTCTATTCACCCCCCCCCCTCTAGAGTAGTATCTATCCCTTCTCTTTCACTAATCTTGCCGGAAATTCTACCCGCATCTATTACATCAGCGTCATGCACAGGCGACATGCCCTAGGGGGCGTGTAAGGGGGAGTGTGCCTCAAAAATTTCGGCTATAAGTAGGCCTCCAAGGCTGATATTCAGAAGAGAGCTGGTAGAGTTCCACATAGTTGTACATAGTAGTTAGGAGTAGTTTCTAAGTAATATTTCATAACCCTAGTTTGGGTTTCCTAGTGTGTAACACTTGTTAAGTAATATATTTCAGCTTTTAGTAATTTTTCATCTCTTTTTGCTTTTTAACTTAGCTTTTATTTCTGTTGAGAAAGGGTGTGTACGTAAGTACTTTTCATTTTTTTTTCTTTCTTTTTACAACCACCCCCATCCCAAATGATAGGCTAAGAACTTTTTAGCGCTTGATTATGATGGTTGGGACGGATATTATTTCTGCACTTTTATAGGTGTTTTAATTTTATTACTACCACCCTTATTCCGATTGAGAGGCTAAGAACTTGTTAGCATCAGCCGAGATACATGGGATGGATATTATTTTTGCACCTCTATATGTCTATTTTTCTACTACCGCCCCCATCCTGATGAGAGGCTAAGAACCTTTTAGCACTTGATTAAGATGAGCTTTGGGAAGGATATAAATTCTTCAATTTTAAAAATCCTATTTTCTAAATTAATAAAAACTTAAGGTTTACCACGAATTGATCACTCGTAGGTAAAGAGAAACTACGCATCACTCTCGAAAGAGATGAGCGTAAGCCTCCCTGGTTGAACCATCGAATATTAGTAGGAGATCAATAGTGGGGTTCACTACGTAAAGCGTGCATTAAAGGTAATTTTGTTTAGATACAAAAGTTCAGTCAAAGTACGTAATCACAGGTGGATGTATCCTCGATAGAGGTGCACTCATATTTATGGAACCTTCATGGTCAAGTAAATTAATATAAAAGTAGTTTTTATTATTTAAAATTTATTTCCCAAAGTAAGTCAAAATCGAGGGATGTCTACCTCATCTATTTTCAAAACCCCTACCTATTACTTTTATTTTTACTTTTAAAAATTATAAACTCTTTTCAATAAAATAATAGTTCCATTCCTAAAAGCAAAGTACTCGACATAGATTCGTGGAAAAATACAACTTTGATATTTTAAAATAATATACTATTACGCTATTGGTACGCTTTCCTAAATCGAAGTATATAAGTAAAAAAGAGAATGCAAATGCTTAATTTCCAAATCCAATTTAATTTTCAATTCAAACTATCTCCAAAGTCAGTTTTTACTTATCACTCCTGTAGTCACTTTCACAGAAAGCAGACTGATAGAACTAGGTCAGATTCAAAATGGAATTACAGAGAATAAAAATATTCTTTTTGTAAACATGCTGGCAATCCACAATGAATAGAAGTAATTATTGGAAAAGCACAAGACTATTCTTAAAAGAAGAATAGATGCATGTGCCCAAGTTCTAGATGATCACGTGCTCAAGCTCAAGGGACATGTCACCATTGGTGTTAACTATCTAGATTATCAGTTAATAAAGGTCAGAACCTCCCAGACTAAAAATGTCTATGAAGAAGTCAAAAAGGGGGAGGAGGAAGTGATAAGGGCCAATACTAAAAAATACAGTTTGGACTTCAAATGTTATAAGAGGCTCAATGGGACTTGAGCAACTCACCTATGACAACATACTTATTGTTCCTGAACATATACAAGAAGCATTGTGTGATGGATTGCTGGGCCAATATAATTATCAGTATACAGAGCAATATGATACTCAGCAATATGACATTCAAGAAGGTACTTAGTGGGCCGAACCTGCAACTGATGCTGATATTCCCTTTTTCATCCCTACTATTGAGTAGATTATCAGGGATAAAGGAAAATTTGTTACTGAATATGAAGATAGGGTCAGGATCAGCAAGAAGAGGTATAGAGAAGAAATGGAGTCCAGGCCAGACTTTGAGCAATGGAGTCCTCAATTAAGGACTATAGTTTTGTCTGTCTGGTACCGAGTGAAGTCCAAGAAAATTGATAGGGGAAAGCTTTATAGCTCCCTAGAATGGGCAAAGCTAGAGAGGAATGAAGAAGCAAGGAGGAAGTACAAAAGGGACAAGAAATCAGGTGTTCTGCCACCAGATGCATTAGAGCCAAGCAAATACTTCCCCAAGTCATACAGCTACTTTGAGAGGCAGAAAGAAAAGAGAGAAGATGAAGCAAAGTTTGCAAAGAAGCCAAACAGAGGCATTATTATAAGAGAACCTGAAACATGAGTTGTTTTGTGTTTTTCTTAAGGGTTTAGGGTTTAATCTGGATTGGTGATGCTTGTTTGCATATCGGAGAAGGCTCCGTGATAATGGCTTGTGATGCCTATGGCTTGTGATGCCTTGTTCCTACCTGTTGCTTGGTGCGGCAGGAAGTACTGGACGATGTCCAGGAAATGAAGAGGGTTGGATGCAACTCTTGTGGCCGTGTGTTGCCACTTTGTGAGCAGTTGAGCCGTTGGGCTGCAACTCGATAAAAAGGCAGATTGCCGAACAGGAAAGGTGAAACCGACCCGCGCCTATAAAAAGCCATGGATACTTCTGTATTCGAGGTGGCTCGGCGACTTGAGCAACGGGGGGTGGCTGATCCGTACCTGCGTTAGGTTCGTCCGACTTGGAAGCCTGGTTATAGGTTTTGTTGGAGCGCCTAATGAGAGTCTTAGGCCCGCGCGCCGGAAAGACTAGAATGCTCAAATACCGTGTAGACGGTGGTGTTGACCCTGGTATTCCGGTACACCGAAAATGTGCCCTGAGTGCACGGACTGTCGGGCCGGGTGGCCGATGGTTGTGATGGCTTGAATGTGCCTGCGCGCACATAGTTGCTATTTGATGATGCCATGCTTGCAGGGAAAGAATGCTCATGCCCCGAGAAAGGGGTAGGATTGTTATAATTAGGTCAGCTGAATGCTGACCGTTGCATTGTTTGCCACCGGTTGGGTGGATTGTTCCCGAGCAGGTGCTGGAGAGCCAAGTGGTAAGTGATGGGCTGAAGCCCTACTGCTGTTGCTGCTGCTGCTGTGGCTAGCCCTTGAAGGCTAAGCGAATGGCTTTGTTTTGTTTTCTCTTTTACTCATGTATGGCCGGCCTGCGCGCCGAGGTTTGTAAAACATGTTGTATGTAAGAGGAACTGTAAGGCCTTAAGGCCAAACTCTTGGATTTATGTACATTCCGTGGTATATATATAAAGGTGGTTTTATATATTGGACATTCCGGTTGAGAGTTCAAAGTTGTAACTTAAAGCTTCCGCTAGAATGCTCTGAGTTAGGATTCGTATTTGCTTTGGTATTATCCTGTGACCTCACCGTCTGTTTGTGGCATATAGTGTGGGGCCCCGGCCGGACCTTCTACTATACGTCATTTAACGGATGGGGTCGTTACATTTTGGTATCAGAGGGAGGTTTCGATCCTCCGACCTGTGGGTTATGGGCCCACCACGCTTCCGCTGCGCTTGGTATCAGCTTTCGTCGGTCTTCCTCTTTCGAATTCATGGTTGAATTCTTTTGTGGGGTGGCGAGCACGTGTTTGTGCGACCTGCTGTAATGCTCATGAACTCTGGAATGTCCATTAAGGAATGTACAAACTCTTGTTTGAGGAATCTGCGCGTTCCTTTTTGTGTTGTTTTGCTTGCATACGTTCGCTAATGTGTGTCTTGTCCACCTATAGGTGACACGTAGTGGTGCTGGGAAGTCTGAGCCCCAGCGTTCTGATGAGAGTGCGGCACCAGCTGAGGTGCCAACACCTCCTCCATCTGCGGAAACTGTTCGTTTAGTTGCTGAGGCGCTATTTGCCATGATTCAGCCGACCGGGCAAGCGCAGCCGGCGGTAGTGCCAGTTCGTGTTGATGTAAGACCCGAGCCGGTTGAGGCTGTAGATCCACGAGCAGCTGACCGACAGTTGAAGCAATTCATGAGCTTCAGTCCTCCTACGTTTGCGGGAATGGGATCCCCAACGCAGGCGGAAGATTGGTTATCGCGTGTCAAGAGGATAATGACAGCGATTAGGGCGGAGGAAACTCTCAAAGTCACCTTAGCCACCTTCATGCTTGAAGGGGAGGCGCGGTTGTGGTGGGACGAGGTTGAGCTACATCATTTGGCGGGCAGGCAATTAACACAAGTGTCGATTGAGGAGTTCTCTCGAATATTTCTGGCGAAACATGTCCCAGCGGCGCAACGCATTGCTATGGAAAATGAGTTCCAACGGTTAAAGCAAGGGGAAGATAGTGTGGATATCTACTTGCATGAGTTTACCAGGTTGGGACGATATGCGGGAACAATCTTCGCGGATGACCAAAGGAAAACGAATCGGTTCTATGAAGGATTGCGGGATGAGTTGCGATTCCTGCTTTCGAGTTCTGTGAGCCAAGGGTTTCAGGCGTTGGTTGATACTGCGTGCGCGTTGGAGAAGGACATGAGGCGAGTGCAAGGGAATAAGGGCTTGGTTGGGTCGAAGCCAGAGTTTCAAGCACCTCGCCCGAGCAAATCGTTTTACCAGAAGAAAGGGGGCAAGAGGTCCAAGCCATCTGGGCAAGTGACTACGACCGTTGTGTCGGGAGCGACATCAAGGCCGGATGCTCGTACATGCTATAACTGTGGCCGGGTGGGGCATATTGCTCGTGACTGTCGGGTTGTGCAGCCCAAAGGGGACAAGAAGACGGGTGCGTCGTATGCTGAGAAGGGCAAAGCGGTGGTGGATTCCTCTGCTTCCCAACCGCAGCCCCGAATCTATCAACTTGGCCAACAGGAAGCGATTAAGCAAAGTGACGTCGTCACAGGTACGAGTTGATTTAGTTTACTTGCTGGTGCTTTTGGTTTTGGTTATGTTTAGCTTGTGCATGATGTGTGTGTGCTGCAGGCTTTGTCCTGATTCGGAATAATTTAGCGAGAGCCCTGTTTGATACGGGTGCTTCGCATTCTTTCCTGTCTGAGGAGTTCGTATCTCGAATTGGGGTACCGAGTCATGTGACGGTGGATATTACAAGGGTGCTATTGCCGAATGGCTGTGTGATGCTTGCGGATAGGGCTTGCGAGGTGGATGTGCAAATAGGAAGTCGGGATTTCGGTTTGAGTGCAGCTGTGCTACCGTTATCGGAGTTTGATGTGATCTTTGGTATGGACTGGCTCTCGGAGCAGCGTGCCTTTATTGATTGCAACTCCAAAGAGATTACACTGGGCCAGAATACCGGGCTTGTGACGAAGTTCGCTGGTATGCGAGGAGTTGGCGGGACTCTGTTGTCTGCACTCCAAGTCGTCAATGCTGTTCGGAAGGGTGCGGAGTTATTCTTCACGCTAATTCAGGCTGTTGAGCCAAAGGCCAGTGTCGGTGAAGTGCCAGTTGTGTCAGAGTTTGCCGACGTGTTTCCTAAAGATCTTCCTGGGTTACCACCCTAGCGGGAGATTGACTTCTCTATTGAGTTGGTGTCAGGTGCGAAACCTGTGGCCCGCTCTCCATATCGCGTCGCGCCAAAAGAGATGGCTGAGTTGAAAGTCCAATTGCAAGAGTTGTTGGAGCAGGGATATATTCGCCCAAGTATGTCACCTTGGAGCGCTCCTGTTCTCTTTGTGAAGAAGAAAGACGGTAGCTTACGGTTGTGTATTGACTACCGCGAGTTGAATAAGCTGACGGAGAAAAACAAATATCCGATTCCGAGGATTGATGACCTCTTTGATCAGCTGGCGGGATCAACGGTCTATTCCAAATTGGATTTGAAATCGGGATATTATCAGCTAAGGATTCGGGAAGGTGACATTCCCAAGACGGCGTTTGGAACACGCTACGGTCATTATGAGTTCACGGTAATGCCGTTTGGCCTATGTAATGCGCCTTCGGTATTTATGGACCTAATGCATCGAACGTTCCGAGAGTATTTGGATTTGTTTGTTATTGTATTTATCGATGACATATTAGTATACTCTCAGTCGGAAGAGGATCACGCAAACCATTTGCGGTTGGTCTTGCATACCCTGCGGAGGAATAAGCTTTTTGCCAAGTTCTCAAAGTGTGAGTTCTGGCTCTCTTCAGTAGCCTTTTTAGGCCATGTGGTAAGCGGAGAGGGTATCGCGGTGGATCCGTTGAAGATAAGTGCCATCCGAGATTGGCCAGTGATGTCTTCAGTGGCCGAGGTCAGGAGCTTCCTTGGACTTGCGGGCTACTATAGACGGTTTGTGGAAAACTTCTCACGGATTGCTTTACCTCTGACCACGCTGACGAGAAAAGATCAAAAGTTCATGTGGACGCCGGAGTGCGGGCGAGCTTTTGAAGACTTGAAGAGTCGTTTGACCACGGCGCCTGTGTTGACATCGCCATGTGGTACCGATGGGTATGAGATCTATAGTGATGCATCAAGGAGCGGCTTAGGCTGCGTTCTTCTGCAGTTTGGTAAAGTGATTGCTTATGGCTCGCGTCAGTTGAAAGTGCATGAGCAGAATTACCCCGTCCATGATTTGGAGTTGGCGGCGGTAATCTTTGCGCTCAAGTTGTGGCGGCACTATCTATATGGCGTTAAAGTGGATATCTATACGGATCACAAGAGCCTAAAGTATTTGTTGGATCAGAAGGATCTGAATATGCGACAACGAAGATGGATGGAGTTCCTCGGGGACTACACCTTCGAGATTCACTATACTCCCGGGAAGGGAAATGTGGTCGCTGATGCTTTGAGTCGGAAGACTCCGGTACGGGCAAGCTGGTTGCAGAGGCATGATCAGCGTTTGATCCAGGAATTGGAAGCATTGGAGATATCGTGTGTTGACAAGGGTGCGTCAACCGATGCATGCTTGAACTGGACGGAGGTGCAGTATGACCTTACGGACCGAGTTCGGCGAGCAACGGAGCTTGATGAAAGTCTCCAGCGCTATGCTAAAGATGGGCCGGATGATCAATTCTCTTGGGATAACGGGTTGTTACGGAGAAATGGTCGAGTGTGCGTCCCAAGTGTGGGTAAATTGAGGGAAGAGTTGATGTACGAAGCGCACTTTGCAAAGTACTCAGTTCACCCAGGGAGCACAAAGATGTACAGGGATATGAAAAAGCTGTTCTGGTGGCCCGGACTGAAGAAAGATGTGGCTCGTTATGTGGCTGAATGCACTACCTGTGCGTTGGTGAAAGCAGAATGCCAGAAGCTTGGCCGGGTTTCTGAAGTCGTTACCTATTCCGGAGTGGAAGTTCGATGATATTTCGATGGATTTCGTGCACGGGTTGCCGAGATCTCAACGCGGTCATGATTCAATCTGGGTGATTGTGGACCGGTTGACGAAAGTAGCGCACTTCCTTCCAAACAGAAGAGACGATTTAGTGGAAACCTTGGCCAAGCTGTATGTGGAGCAGGTTGTTCGACTGCACGGTGTTCCTCGGAGCATCGTTAGTGATCGTGATGGGCGGTTCACATCGAATGATTGGCGGCTCGTTCATCAAATGATGGGTACAAAGTTAGCGTTTAGTACGGCCTTTCATCCCCAAACGGATGGCCAGACTGAACGAACCAACAGGACGATGGAGGACATGCTCCGCATGTGCGCGCTAGACTTTGGTAAGAGATGGGAAGATTATATATTTCTCGTCGAATTTGCCTATAATAATAGCTACCAAGCGAGTATTGGTATGGCACCATTTGAGGCGTTGTATGGTCGGAAATGCCGTACACCGTTAGCTTGGGCAGAAGCAGGCGAATCTAAGCTGTGTGGGAAAAAGGAAGTCGAAGAAGCTACTTCGCTCATACGCTCTATTCGGGAGAGGCTATTGATAGCCCAAGATCGTCAAGCAAAGTACTACAATGCCAAACACCGGAACGTGGAGTTCGCGGTGGGTGATTGGGTATATTTGAAGATCAAACCCTTCAAAGGTGTGTCCAGGATTTGGCGTTTGAAAAAGCTAAGTCCGAGGTATCTTGTTCCGTTTGAGGTGGTGGAGCGAGTTGGGGAAGATGCTTATCGACTAGCACTTTCAGCGGACTTGGGTGGATTACATGATGTATTTCACATCTCAGTCCTTCGTAAGGCGGTAAAGGATCCAGCTCAAGTAGTGGAGCATGATCGGGTACCGGTCGAGTATGGGCTAACGACGAGGGTTAGACCCATTCGGATCGAGGATCGAGCCGAGAAACAGTTGCGGAACAAAGTGATCGGGATGGTCAAGGTCCGATGGGACAATTGTGGCCGTGAAGAGCTAACATGGGAGCGAGAGCAGACCATGCGAGCTGAGTTTCCCGAGTTATTTGTATAAACTGTAGACCGTGCACTTTTTGTTATAACAGAGTTATAGCATTGCTGGTTTTGTTTCCTTACCATGCAAATTTCGGGACGAAATTTTGTTAAGGGGGAGAGGGTTGTAACACCCCAAAAGGCCCCAAAAGACTCAACATGAAGTTTGAGTAGCAGGCTGGTTTACACGGCCTGGGACACGGGCGTGTCCCAGGGCGTGTCGGGTGTACACGGCCTGGGACACGGGCGTGTCCCAGGGCGTGTTCGAATTATTTTGCGAAATTGGCCTATTCAAGTCAGAGCCGGACACGGCCTTGAACACGGCCGGGAACACGGGCGTGTCAGGCTGGACACGGGCGTGTCAGTTGCCGTGTTCCGACCCGTGTACTGGTTGCAGCTCGATGGAGCAGGAGACACGGGCGTGTCTCAGGTTTGACACGGGCGTGTCAGGTCCGACACGGGCGTGTCGATGACCCGTGTTGTTCAGTCGGTTCAAACTGTGTGTGCCGCTTAAAGGGTACACGGCCTGTGACACGGGCGTGTCACAGGCCGTGTCGGCCAAAAAAATGGGTTTTTGGGAAAATCTTGGCCGTTCAGTTTTCTCTCTTTTGATCCAAGGGTTCAGATGATTTCCTGGCTGGATTAAGTCGTGAGAGAAGAATGAAGAAGTCATTCTTCATTTGGCTTAAGGAAGAGAGAAAGAGAGAGGAAGAGAGGAAGAAGGAGGAGGAGAGCAAGCCACCGGCGGAGCTCCCGTGGTCCGATTCGTGATCCGAAGCCGGCGTTGTGAAGGCAAGGCTGCTGCGGTTCTTTCTCACTGGCTAGTTTTCGATGGCACCGAAGAGATCGACAAGGGTAACGATCTCCCTCCTTGGACATGTGAAGTCCTTCTTTTCTGCATTGCATAGGGAAAACCCTTCCCCGCGAGTGTGCGGTGGGTTGTGGTGTCCCTTGGGGTAGATATGTGAAGTCCCCCTTGTTAGAGGCCGGAATTGGAGTACGGCTCTAGGCATGCTGTGTGAAGCCCATCTGGATGTAATCTGGATTGGTGATGCTTGTTTGCATATCGGAGAAGGCTCCGTGATAATGGCTTGTGATGCCTATGGCTTGTGATGCCTTGTTCCTACCTGTTGCTTGGTGCGGCAGGAAGTACTGGACGATGTCCAGGAAATGAAGAGGGTTGGATGCAACTCTTGTGGCCGTGTGTTGCCACTTTGTGAGCAGTTGAGCCGTTGGGCTGCAACTCGATAAAAAGGCAGATTGCCGAACAGGAAAGGTGAAACCGACCCGCGCCTATAAAAAGCCATGGATACTTCCGTATTCGAGGTGGCTCGGCGACTTGAGCAACGGGGGGTGATGATCCGTACCTGCGTTAGGTCCGTCCGACTTGGAAGCCTGGTTATAGGTTTTGTGGGAGCGCCTAATGAGAGTCTTAGGCCCGCGCGCCGGAAAGACTAGAATGCTCAAATACCGTGTAGACGGTGGTGTTGACCCTGGTATTCCGGTACACCGAAAATGTGCCCTGAGTGCACGGACTGTCGGGCCGGGTGGCCGATGGTTGTGATGGCTTGAATGTGCCTGCGCGCACATAGTTGCTATTTGATGATGCCATGCTTGCAGGGAAAGAATGCTCATGCCCCGAGAAAGGGGTAGGATTGTTATAATTAGGTCAGCTGAATGCTGACCGTTGCATTGTTTGCCACCGGTTGGGTGGATTGTTCCCGTGCAGGTGCTGGAGAGCCAAGTGGTAAGTGATGGGCTGAAGCCCTACTGCTGTTGCTGCTGCTGCTGCGGCTAGTCCTTGAAGGCTAAGCGAATGGCTTTGTTTTGTTTTCTCTTTTACTCATGTATGGCCGGCCTGCGCGCCGAGGTTTGTAAAACATGTTGTATGTAAGAGGAACTGTAAGGCCTTAAGGCCAAACTCTTGGATTTATGTACATTCCGTGGTATATATATAAAGGTGGTTTTATATATTGGACATTCCGGTTGAGAGTTCAAAGTTGTAACTTAAAGCTTCCGCTAGAATGCTCTGAGTTAGGATTCGTATTTGCTTTGGTATTATCCTGTGACCTCACCGTCTGTTTGTAACATATAGTGTGGGGCCCCGGCCGGACCTTCTACTATACGTCATTTAACGGATGGGGTCGTTACATTGAGTGACAAGTCTTCACTCAACTCCTATGTAGAATTATATGAATTTTGCTAAGTCCATAGGTGCTGAGTCATAATGACATCAGCAAGAATTAAAATATTGCGGGAATGGAACAATAGGTGACAAATGGCACCGCTTGGCCGTTGTACAACAATTAATGCAAAAGAGAAGTTGCAGCTACAACTCCTATAATACCCCCCTCCCGGAACACAAGACACAACCGAGGGGATTCTTATGCACAGAACATCCACCTTACGGTAATGCCAACATACAGGTTGACTGATACTACAAGACATTTATCCTGCCGGCTAAAATAATATCATCCATGCCAACCCAACAAAAAGAATAAATAGAAGTCAAAATCCACATAAGTATAAAAGTCCACAAGTACATCAATAATAAGAAGCATCAACAGTCTTCTATAATATCAGAGTACATAAAAAACTTGGCCCAAAGGACTACAATAAGAGTCTCTCAACAACTCACATCCGTAATCAAAGGCTGCGATGGTATCGTCACGTCAGGCCCTATTATCCTGGCCTGGCTGCCTTCCTGCACAACCTGATGCCGCTCTATCTACGGGGTTTCCTCCTAAAAAGGAAGACATAACATCCGTTAGTTAAAAAGACTAAGTGGCTATCACATTCACTCCCCGACGACTCTTATGCCTTGGGCAGAGAAAGGAAAAGGGTATAATATATATATAAGTAGTAATACAAGCAGGTGGTATAAGTCTAATCAATATTATAGTATCCAACATATAAAACAAGTGAGTATATCAATTTACACTAGCAGTTCTACTATCAACAACAGTATACAAGTATGATCCTACAACAGGAAAGTAACTCAACTTATATAAATGCCCATACAGACATATACGTTAAGGATCGGCTTAACAGTAAAGCAACTAATCATATATGAGTGCCCATACAAACTTATATAATAAGGATCTTATGTGGTGCAATGCAATGACATGAATGCAATGTGATGACTCACCCAAGCTAACACGCGCACACTGCTATGTCGACACAGACTTGTAGTTCCAACTTTTTGAGCAAGTAGCTAATCTCTCAGGTGCCATCCGTCATGGCCAGACGGTGACAATGGAACGGGCATTCCACTACTAGGCGAGCATCCACACTACCAAGCCTAGGCCTTTATACGCCTCAACGCTAAGAACATAATAGTGGAGCTCACATGCATACTACAGCTTAGAGGGGTCTCGGGTAGATGTGCACCAAGAACACAGCCAAAACTGGCCTATATCGTGGCACGGAGATGGTCTTCATGAGCGTATCACCAAATAACACAGCCAAACCATTGACTGGAGCGGAGGGTGCCTCGGGAAGTAAGCACCGAGTGCCAAGGCCCAACCGTCCAAGTCTATCTGTCAACTCCCGTTGGTGTGATGACTGGCGAGCTCGTAGACCTGCCACTCTATCCTTAACCCAGGATTATGACACGATGTGTCAACTCACACCACATGCAATTTCATATTTAAGGGCTCCACACTGAGTCCCTTATCAACACATCATTCCAGTGCAGCAAACAAACATGCACTCCAACCTTTCCACATTTCCATACTACATAAGGGTTCATCATTTGCACCTGTGGAGAGACACCTTATACAACACACCTATCCCACACTGCTACCCATAGGGAGACACAACTCTAAGCAGTGGACTACTAAACACATTCCTTTAATCAACATATCACATGGATATACATTAACCACATCCAATTCATTTCCACATGATCAAGCATTCACAACAAGTGTAACACCATATGATAACCACAACAATATAATGATACTTCAAGCATGATAACATAGCTATTGTGCATTCAATTGTAGGACATCACACCTTCTCTCCAAAACCTATTTCATTCTCCTGATTATAATCATGCACATCCCTACCAGATTTCACAAGAATATCATTTGTACAACAAAATGTATTGATTCATTTGTTCACTAACTTACCCAAACCATTTGTTTATCAAACTCCTTCAAACCGTTTGTACAATCATGTTTCACCAAACCATTTGTTTATCACGATTACGTATAGACTAAGTTTACCAAAAGCTCAACATTATTTTACTACGAACTCTCTCTACCAAGTCCAAACCTTGTTCTACACTAACCCGAGAACAACATGTACTTAAGACATGACTGTACAGCAACTTCGACTGGACATTCCCGAGGCTACAAGACTCGTATGAAAATGTGTAATGACCCATTGGAAATTTCTTTCCAAGGGCTACGACTTTTGTGTTTAGTCAAAAACCCAGATCTTGTCGTATAATACTCGAAAATGATGTTGAAGTTCACTGCGCATAGAAAATAGATTTATGCACGCATCTTAAAGAAAGATGAACGACATCGGTTCATCTTCTTCCTTTAGTTATTTGTTCAAAGCCACTCACCGATTTTTCTCCTCCCTTATTCAGCCACAGTAGAACATTCCTCTTCACGAAACCAAGTCCATCATCTTCACAAAGAAGAGAGGAGAGGTTGAAGACATCAAATCCATAGGACAAGGTCCTTGCTTGGCTCTTCCTAGGAGATCTTCATCTTGCAAGTCAAACTCTTCTGAGTCGACATCTCTGCTAGATAATAACTATAGATCTAGCACAAGAGGAGAGGGTAGGAAGCTCATCTCTTTCCAGCCATGGATCTTGTTATCCTCCTTGGCAGCATGAGGGCGTCGATCTCGACTTTCGTTCTTCTCCTCTGAGAAAAGCACTCTCCGTTCCTTGTCCTTCCAAAGAAAATCTTCGTCATCATGTTCTTTCAGAAAATTCGGAGAAGGTAACTGGCAGCCAAGACTGGGGAAGCATATAAATAGGGAACGGTCAAATGGAGTTAGGATTTTCCCGATCAAGGAGCTTCCTCCACACGGTAGCATGTAGCGTCACACGGTACCTTTGAAGTTGATTTCCTCTACAAGCCACCGTCTAAACTGCCAACTCTGGTACCGCCACATATACCATAATGTCGCGCGGTACTATTCTTATCGTTATGCGGTATGTTGGCTTCCGCCAGCGGTATAACTAACTTCAGGCATTAAGTTCCCGAGCCATATGTCAATTAAATCACTCGGCTACCGCCACGCGGTAACCTACTAGCATCGCGCGGTAACCTACGAGTGTTGAGTCCACTCGACTCACTCAACGCCTTCAACTTCATGTGTTATTCGTCATATATTCTCAGAAAATGCTACCACCGCACGGTACCCCGCTACCACCGAGCGGTAGTACTCAACAATCGTTGAGACCACTTGACGCTCTTGATGCGTGGAAAATACGGCAAGCGCACCGGTCGCACAAGTAATAAAGTTTGGGAATAAATCCCCGAGTGTCGGTCTCTTGAGGAACACAGTAAGGGATGAGTTAATGTCGAGGAGGACTTGAGATTGAAGACCTCGGGTCGGAAGTAACGAAGGGGGTTTTGTTGGTTGCGGAAACAGAAAGTAAAATCTACAAGCTACTCCTATGCAACGCCGCTATGCGATGCTTCGCCAGGCGGGATGGAAACTACACGGGCCGCTATGCACCAAATCGCTTGGCGGATGGACGAGTAGGCTAGCGGATGAGGTTGTTAGAATGGCAAAATGAGGGTCGTTCGAGCGATAGCGAAGAGGAAACGAAGGCCCCCACGTGAGCACCTCTTCGCAACGCACGCCAGTAGCAATTGCTAGTGCGGCAAGGGTGGATGGTGGAGGATGGAATATGGCGCACCTCAAGCAATAATAACAAAATCACTATAACTCACATAGACATGAATAAGTGAAAATGCTAATCAATAAAAATACTTCATCAATACATAGAAATTAAACTAAGCTATCAACAACAAGAGGAAGAGGTGTGCGAATCTAACAAAGATACAAGTTCAACTCGTGGCACGCTAACAGCTAAGCTCGCGCTCATGTGGGTGCAGCGGTGTGCGAAGCAATGAACATAAACAAAATAAAACACGAAAAGCTTCTAGTATGCAAAAGAAATGTGCACGTGCAAAAGGTAAACATGCACTCCCCCAGTCTTAAACTAAACAACATATCAAATGATAGAGAAATTAAAATCAAAATGAGCTAAGGGAAGAGGTTACCCAATGCTCAGCTAGTGAGCATACTAGAAGACGCGTGGAAAGTAGCAGCAGGCCCGCCAAATGAAGGATCACAACCCCGCCAATGCGTAGTTTCCATGAATACCTGCAGGAGTGAGCTCCGCAAAAACAAAAGAAAAATATACAAAAAGAAATACTAAACTAAGCTAGACATAAAAAAAAAAAGAAAAATGCAGAAAATGAAAGATAAGCACTGGGGTTATTGTCATCCCAGCACGACTTATTAAATTCTAAATAGTTCTAGCTAATGGGCCTATGAAATAGAAAATGCACAGGTAACTGTCCTAATATCCGTGTCGGTAACGGGTACCGATACGGCGATAGAACAGTTACCCCTCTACCTGAGTAATAATACCTGCGACGCACAGGTAGAGGAAATAGGAAGTAAGATGAGGAGGAGCACTGGTCCTCACTCATCTCACCACAAAACAAATCCTTGCCTAGCAAGGTATCGTCCATCACAAGCTCGTTGGGGGCGAAGGTGAAGGTAGAGGCTTCAACTGCAAAAGGAGTAGGAAACTCCTCATGCAAGATGAGGCACTCGCCGACAACCTAAGCGCAAGGCTCAATGTCAACCCAACTCACCTGCAGGGAGTCAACCCGCACAGGCGCAGAAGGAGAAGGGGGGTCAAGGAATAAAGGAGAAGAAAAACTAAAAGAAGCGGAAATAGGGAGAGTGATCCCGGAATCACTCTCAGCAGGATCCAAACATAGATCACTGTCGGTGTCATGTGAGTCATGGCGAGGGGAAGCCGAGACTATGAGGTCCTCGATGGTGATTTGGACCTCCTCAACCAATAAGGAAGTGGGAACTTCCTCATCAGCAAGGATCTCCTCATCAACACACCTCGGTGCGTCACTGTGTTCCAAGACATAATATTCTCCATTGACGAGAATAATGTCCTCGTCACACCATGGCGCATCCTCATGTTCCCAATCTCTAAAGGGCACAACATCATCAACCAACTCACTAAAAAGAGGAGTAGATGATTCTTGCAAAGAAAGCGGAGGAACAACAACATCAGAGAAAGTAGGTGCAGGTTCCTCCGGGGGTGAATCAAGAAGAGGGGAAGAAGGTATAGAGGGTGACGGTACCGCAATGTCGTCACATCGATCAGTGGAAGGTCTGATGGGTGTATCCACAGCAGTCCCCCATAGACAAGGTGGTACTTCAGATACATCATCAGAATCAGAAGGAGCGGCCATTTGAGAGGTGGATGAGACGATCCGGATATCCGGTTCATCATCCGCCTCCATCTGGCGCTGAAATTCTGCGCAATCTTTCAACACATGGTCGGTGCTACGACAACACAAACACCGTTTTCCATTACTCCTCGGTCTAGGTGGGACCGGAGAGGAATATGAAAAAGGTGAAGGCGGAGAAGAGTAGTGACCATAAGTCTGAGGTACGGTGTATGAAGTACCATAAGACAACGGTGCTCCATACACTGAACCACGAGAATTATGCTCCCATTCTTCAGTGGGGCACTCATCACTATTATGCCTATAATCCCCGCACCAACGGCAACGAATATTCGCATAAGAATACATGGTGCAGCAAGAAAGAATTCACCACAAGAATTTTCTAAGCAAAAATTAACTACACACAAGCAGATAAATAAAAAGGAATACCTGCTACTGAAATATCAAAATTAGAAAAGGAATAAAGAAAAATAAGCAACAAATTATAAAAACTAAAGCGAAGAAAAATAAAACATGGAATGAACAGAGGGAAAAGGGCTTCAATCTATAATCTCCCTCTCCAAAAACTCAAACGACTGTGTTCCCCGGCAACGGCGCCAAAAACTTGATGCGTGGAAAATACGGCAAGCGCACCGATCACACAAGTAATAAAGTTTGGGAATAAATCCCCGAGTGTCGGTCTCTTGAGGAACACAGTAAGGGATGAGTTAATGTCGAGGAGGACTTGAGATTGAAGTCCTCGGGTCGGAAGTAACGAAGGGGGTTTTGTTGGTTGCGGAAACAGAAAGTAAAATCTACAAGCTACTCCTATGCAACGCCGCTATGCGATGCTTCGCCAGGCGGGATGGAAACTACACGGGCCGCTATGCACCAAATCGCTTGGCGGATGGACGAGTAGGCTAGCGGATGAGGTTGTTAGAATGGCAAAATGAGGGTCGTGAGCACCTCTTCGCAACGCACGCCAGTAGCAATTGCTAGTGCGGCAAGGGTGGATGGTGGAGGATGGAATATGGCGCACCTCAAGCAATAATAACAAAATCACTATAACTCACATAGACATGAATAAGTGAAAATGCTAATCAATAAAAATACTTCATCAATACATAGAAATTAAACTAAGCTATCAACAACAAGAGGAAGAGGTGTGCGAATCTAACAAAGATACAAGTTCAACTCGTGGCACGCTAACAGCTAAGCTCGCGCTCATGTGGGTGCAGCGGTGTGCGAAGCAATGAACATAAACAAAATAAAACACGAAAAGCTTCTAGTATGCAAAAGAAATGTGCACGTGCAAAAGGTAAACATGCACTCCCCCAGTCTTAAACTAAACAACATATCAAATGATAGAGAAATTAAAATCAAAATGAGCTAAGGGAAGAGGTTACCCAATGCTCAGCTAGTGAGCATACCAGAAGACGCGTGGAAAGTAGCAGCAGGCCCGCCAAATGAAGGATCACAACCCCGCCAATGCGTAGTTTCCATGAATACCTGCAGGAGTGAGCTCCGCAAAAACAAAAGAAAAATATACAAAAAGAAATACTAAACTAAGCTAGACATAAAAAAAAGAAAAATGCAGAAAATGAAAGATAAGCACTGGGGTTATTGTCATCCCAGCACGACTTATTAAATTCTAAACAGTTCTAGCTAATGGGCCTATGAAATAGAAAATGCACAGGTAACTGTCCTAATATCCGTGTCGGTAACGGGTACCGATACGGCGATAGAACAGTTACCCCTCTACCTGAGTAATAATACCTGCGACGCACAGGTAGAGGAAATAGGAAGTAAGATGAGGAGGAGCACTGGTCCTCACTCATCTCACCACAAAACAAATCCTTGCCTAGCAAGGTATCGTCCATCACAAGCTCGTTGGGGGCGAAGGTGAAGGTAGAGGCTTCAACTGCAAAAGGAGTAGGAAACTCCTCATGCAAGATGAGGCACTCGCCGACAACCTAAGCGCAAGGCTCAATGTCAACCCAACTCACCTGCAGGGAGTCAACCCGCACAGGCGCAGAAGGAGAAGGGGGGTCAAGGAATAAAGGAGAAGAAAAACTAAAAGAAGCGGAAATAGGGAGAGTGATCCCGGAATCACTCTCAGCAGGATCCAAACATAGATCACTGTCGGTGTCATGTGAGTCATGGCGAGGGGAAGCCGAGACTATGAGGTCCTCGATGGTGATTTGGACCTCCTCAACCAATAAGGAAGTGGGAACTTCCTCATCAGCAAGGATCTCCTCATCAACACACCTCGGTGCGTCACTGTGTTCCAAGACATAATATTCTCCATTGACGAGAATAATGTCCTCGTCACACCATGGCGCATCCTCATGTTCCCAATCTCTAAAGGGCACAACATCATCAACCAACTCACTAAAAAGAGGAGTAGATGATTCTTGCAAAGAAAGCGGAGGAACAACAACATCAGAGAAAGTAGGTGCAGGTTCCTCCGGGGGTGAATCAAGAAGAGGGGAAGAAGGTATAGAGGGTGACGGTACCGCAATGTCGTCACATCGATCAGTGGAAGGTCTGATGGGTGTATCCACAGCAGTCCCCCATAGACAAGGTGGTACTTCAGATACATCATCAGAATCAGAAGGAGCGGCCATTTGAGAGGTGGATGAGACGATCCGGATATCCGGTTCATCATCCGCCTCCATCTGGCGCTGAAATTCTGCGCAATCTTTCAACACATGGTCGGTGCTACGACAACACAAACACCGTTTTCCATTACTCCTCGGTCTAGGTGGGACCGGAGAGGAATATGAAAAAGGTGAAGGCGGAGAAGAGTAGTGACCATAAGTCTGAGGTACGGTGTATGAAGTACCATAAGACAACGGTGCTCCATACACTGAACCACGAGAATTATGCTCCCATTCTTCAGTGGGGCACTCATCACTATTATGCCTATAATCCCCGCACCAACGGCAACGAATATTCGCATAAGAATACATGGTGCAGCAAGAAAGAATTCACCACAAGAATTTTCTAAGCAAAAATTAACTACACACAAGCAGATAAATAAAAAGGAATACCTGCTACTGAAATATCAAAATTAGAAAAGGAATAAAGAAAAATAAGCAACAAATTATAAAAACTAAAGCGAAGAAAAATAAAACATGGAATGAACAGAGGGAAAAGGGCTTCAATCTATAATCTCCCTCTCCAAAAACTCAAACGACTGTGTTCCCCGGCAACGGCGCCAAAAACTTGATGCGTGGAAAATACGGCAAGCGCACCGATCACACAAGTAATAAAGTTTGGGAATAAATCCCCGAGTGTCGGTCTCTTGAGGAACACAGTAAGGGATGAGTTAATGTCGAGGAGGACTTGAGATTGAAGTCCTCGGGTCGGAAGTAACGAAGGGGGTTTTGTTGGTTGCGGAAACAGAAAGTAAAATCTACAAGCTACTCCTATGCAACGCCGCTATGCGATGCTTCGCCAGGCGGGATGGAAACTACACGGGCCGCTATGCACCAAATCGCTTGGCGGATGGACGAGTAGGCTAGCGGATGAGGTTGTTAGAATGGCAAAATGAGGGTCGTGAGCACCTCTTCGCAACGCACGCCAGTAGCAATTGCTAGTGCGGCAAGGGTGGATGGTGGAGGATGGAATATGGCGCACCTCAAGCAATAATAACAAAATCACTATAACTCACATAGACATGAATAAGTGAAAATGCTAATCAATAAAAATACTTCATCAATACATAGAAATTAAACTAAGCTATCAACAACAAGAGGAAGAGGTGTGCGAATCTAACAAAGATACAAGTTCAACTCGTGGCACGCTAACAGCTAAGCTCGCGCTCATGTGGGTGCAGCGGTGTGCGAAGCAATGAACATAAACAAAATAAAACACGAAAAGCTTCTAGTATGCAAAAGAAATGTGCACGTGCAAAAGGTAAACATGCACTCCCCCAGTCTTAAACTAAACAACATATCAAATGATAGAGAAATTAAAATCAAAATGAGCTAAGGGAAGAGGTTACCCAATGCTCAGCTAGTGAGCATACCAGAAGACGCGTGGAAAGTAGCAGCAGGCCCGCCAAATGAAGGATCACAACCCCGCCAATGCGTAGTTTCCATGAATACCTGCAGGAGTGAGCTCCGCAAAAACAAAAGAAAAATATACAAAAAGAAATACTAAACTAAGCTAGACATAAAAAAAAGAAAAATGCAGAAAATGAAAGATAAGCACTGGGGTTATTGTCATCCCAGCACGACTTATTAAATTCTAAACAGTTCTAGCTAATGGGCCTATGAAATAGAAAATGCACAGGTAACTGTCCTAATATCCGTGTCGGTAACGGGTACCGATACGGCGATAGAACAGTTACCCCTCTACCTGAGTAATAATACCTGCGACGCACAGGTAGAGGAAATAGGAAGTAAGATGAGGAGGAGCACTGGTCCTCACTCATCTCACCACAAAACAAATCCTTGCCTAGCAAGGTATCGTCCATCACAAGCTCGTTGGGGGCGAAGGTGAAGGTAGAGGCTTCAACTGCAAAAGGAGTAGGAAACTCCTCATGCAAGATGAGGCACTCGCCGACAACCTAAGCGCAAGGCTCAATGTCAACCCAACTCACCTGCAGGGAGTCAACCCGCACAGGCGCAGAAGGAGAAGGGGGGTCAAGGAATAAAGGAGAAGAAAAACTAAAAGAAGCGGAAATAGGGAGAGTGATCCCGGAATCACTCTCAGCAGGATCCAAACATAGATCACTGTCGGTGTCATGTGAGTCATGGCGAGGGGAAGCCGAGACTATGAGGTCCTCGATGGTGATTTGGACCTCCTCAACCAATAAGGAAGTGGGAACTTCCTCATCAGCAAGGATCTCCTCATCAACACACCTCGGTGCGTCACTGTGTTCCAAGACATAATATTCTCCATTGACGAGAATAATGTCCTCGTCACACCATGGCGCATCCTCATGTTCCCAATCTCCAAAGGGCACAACATCATCAACCAACTCACTAAAAAGAGGAGTAGATGATTCTTGCAAAGAAAGCGGAGGAACAACAACATCAGAGAAAGTAGGTGCAGGTTCCTCCGGGGGTGAATCAAGAAGAGGGGAAGAAGGTATAGAGGGTGACGGTACCGCAATGTCGTCACATCGATCAGTGGAAGGTCTGATGGGTGTATCCACAGCAGTCCCCCATAGACAAGGTGGTACTTCAGATACATCATCAGAATCAGAAGGAGCGGCCATTTGAGAGGTGGATGAGACGATCCGGATATCCGATTCATCATCCGCCTCCATCTGGCGCTGAAATTCTGCGCAATCTTTCAACACATGGTCGGTGCTACGACAACACAAACACCGTTTTCCATTACTCCTCGGTCTAGGTGGGACCGGAGAGGAATATGAAAAAGGTGAAGGCGGAGAAGAGTAGTGACCATAAGTCTGAGGTACGGTGTATGAAGTACCATAAGACAACGGTGCTCCATACACTGAACCACGAGAATTATGCTCCCATTCTTCAGTGGGGCACTCATCACTATTATGCCTATAATCCCCGCACCAACGGCAACGAATATTCGCATAAGAATACATGGTGCAGCAAGAAAGAATTCACCACAAGAATTTTCTAAGCAAAAATTAACTACACACAAGCAGATAAATAAAAAGGAATACCTGCTACTGAAATATCAAAATTAGAAAAGGAATAAAGAAAAATAAGCAACAAATTATAAAAACTAAAGCGAAGAAAAATAAAACATGGAATGAACAGAGGGAAAAGGGCTTCAATCTATAATCTCCCTCTCCAAAAACTCAAACGACTGTGTTCCCCGGCAACGGCGCCAAAAACTTGATGCGTGGAAAATACGGCAAGCGCACCGATCACACAAGTAATAAAGTTTGGGAATAAATCCCCGAGTGTCGGTCTCTTGAGGAACACAGTAAGGGATGAGTTAATGTCGAGGAGGACTTGAGATTGAAGTCCTCGGGTCGGAAGTAACGAAGGGGGTTTTGTTGGTTGCGGAAACAGAAAGTAAAATCTACAAGCTACTCCTATGCAACGCCGCTATGCGATGCTTCGCCAGGCGGGATGGAAACTACACGGGCCGCTATGCACCAAATCGCTTGGCGGATGGACGAGTAGGCTAGCGGATAAGGTGGTTAGAATGGCGGAATGAGGGTCGTGAGCACCTCTTCGCAACGCACGCCACTAGCAATTGCTAGTGCAGCAAGGGTGGATGGTGGAGGATGGATATGGCGCACCTCAAGCAATAATAACAAAATCACTATAACTCACATAGACATGAATAAGTGAAAATGTTAATCAATAAAAATACTTCATCAATACATAGAAATTAAACTAAGCTATCAACAACAAGAGGAAGAGGTGTGCGAATCGACCGAATCTGAAGCCTTATTGAGGGTTCACGGTTGGAATCCCGGGTTGTCAATCCGAGTCCAAGCTCGGTCCTCAACTTCGTCCGGGGTAGAGGAGGCTGTCACTCACTCCCAATGGACCCGTCTTCTTCGTTGAAATGACCCGGTAGATTGCGGCTCCAGCCCCTCCTAGCTTTATGGAGAAAGCTCGGTCAAAACTCCTCTTGAAGCTTGGGGATGAAGGAGGAGGCCGAGAGGATGCTCCTGCTTTGATTTGGCATTGAAGGCTTGCCCGGAGCAACTCCCTATGGTGGAGGATTATGGAGGACGGTGGAAACCCTCCTTGGAGACGAAAATGGCGGAAAAACGGCGGACTTTGGCGATCTCCCGAAATTAGGGCGGAACCTGCGTATTTATAGAAAGCAGAATAAACAACGCACACGATCACAGGCGCACGACCAATGGTCGTGCGCGATATGGCCTGTGATCGTGCGAAATGGAGGCAGAAAAGTGGAAAAAGATTGCATGACTGTGCACGACCGGCAGCGCACGAGCAGTGATCGTGCGCGGTATAGCTGGTGATCGTGCGATATGGCAGGGGCAGAACTTTCATAAAAGAGGGCAGACTACGCACGACTAATGATCGTGCGCCAAAGAGGTCGATGGTCGTGCGTGGGTAAAAACGCACGACCATTGGCTCCTTTGTCAAAAATGATGAAAGCCCTATCCCGGACGCCCACACGATCCCAGAACCTGCAGGAAAATTGGACGGGATGTCGACATGGCAGTCACAGACATAAATATAATGCACAGCAAAAAGGGAAATACACACATGCACAGAAATAGGCTAAAAAGGGTGCACAAGACATGGAAAACCGTAGCGAACCAAAAGGAGTGCAAATGACACTAAACGGTGTTCAAAGACAAGAAAATAAGCCTAGATGAGTCCGGAATTAAGTATAAAATATGGACTCATCAGCTCTCGATGCTTGGCTAACGCCGCGCAGTATCTACTACCGCCGCATGGTAGTATCATCACTCCCCCCCCCCTGCGGGCTCAGGTGCAAGCCTTTCCACCAGTGCACCCTGAGCCCAAGTCAGCTCACCTATCTTGAAAATGAGCATAATGGGCCTAGCGTGAATTGGGATGTTACAACTCCAGGTGGTCCCACTGCCCAAAGAGTCGTTGGACGATGGGATGCAAAAGAAATGTTCAAAGGGAGAGAAAAACTTTTAGAGAATTAACGTTTGGAAAAATAGAGCTCCATCTTCTTCCTCTTGACTGAGTTGCAAGGCTTGAAGATTTTGCTCCTTGTGGTAATCTAGAAGTTCAAGTTAGTTGGTTGTTGACATTTTTCCCTTCAACAGCAAGTTCAGAGAGTTATCTCTCTGAGGTAGAAGAAGGGATAGAGCTAGCCCTAGTTGTAGTTACTTCATAGCTCAAACAGAACTTTCTTGAAGATCCATTCTTGGAGCTGTGAAGAAGATAGGACTGAGTCATCTCAGTTCAGGAAGAGGCAGACTCAAAGATATCTTCTCTAGAGTCATTCAACATCAACCACCAACTTTACTAGCTGTAGGATCTTAATTGATCTGAGTGTAAGCCTAAATTATAAAGGTTGAGGTAGGATCTTTTTGTAGATCTGAGTTATAGGGCATCAGAGCCTGAGTTGTAGGATCCTACTGTGGATCTAAGGTAGGGCCTGTGTGCTTGAGCTGTAGGAGAGTTTATCTTTGAGGTAGGATCATGTGGTGGATCTGAGTGTAGGTCCAACCTCCTAGCTTGAGTGTAGGACTTTGAGTTAAATTCTAGGGTAGGGCCTGTGTTCCTGAGTTGAAGGAGAACATTTCTCTGAGTGTAGGGCCTTGGGATTTAGTGTAAGACATGGTGGAGTTTGATAAATCCTGAGGGATTTGTGTTGTAAGCTCTTGGAGCTAAGTTTGGAGAAGTTGATCTTATCTAACAAACTATTAGAAAGGTGGGAGGGACGGTGGATGTACCCATACTCTGGGGAACCACTATAAATAACTTGTGTACTGATTGTGTGATCTTGAAAGCTAACCTAAACTAAAACACAACTCACTAAATCAGAAGAAAGTATCAAAAAGTCAGAAAAACCTATTCACCCCTCATATAGGTGTTTAGCTACTCTAGAAACAAAAGACTTTCACACACTCAACCATAGAGATGAATGGGACATGCTTTGCATTTAACTAAAAGAGCACGACAGAGAGGCACATGGTCCATATCTATCCAAGAGAGTGTGATAGAGAGGAAAACAGTCCACATTTGTCCAAAGAACGGGATATAGGGGAGAAATAGTCTTCAAATGTCCAAAGGAGCGCAAGGGGGAGTATAACACTACTCCTGGTCCAATTATAACATGATGGGAGGTACAAACATGCCTCCAGTCCAAAGAATAATAGTTTATCAATATAGACTAAAGAGGCTCTAAACGTACTTGCAACATGACCTAGACTAAGAGGTCTATGAGCACGACTACAATGTGATGGAGAACTCACCTGTCCTACGAAAGCCCACAAGAATGTCATTCTACCGTGCCCAACCAAGCCCGCCTAAGAATGGGGCACTCTCAATCGAAGCCCACAAATTCCTGCAATCTCTATGACAAATAGTACGATACATTCTCATTCGCGCACTTAGCGCTAATCGCAATGCACATCACAGAAATAGCTTCTTCAGAATCTCTAAAAAACACTATCGCCATCTTTGGCAAGATATAACACAATCTTTTCTTTTCTCAACTCTTGTAATTTGCTTATTTCAATATTGTCTCTTTTTACAACCTAAAAGTACACAATATCAGAGCTAATGAATTTTGACTGTGAGTTTCTCAAACTTCTTAAATGGTCTGGGTACCACCCTTGCTGAAATTCCCATTATGTACAGTAGGAGCACATGTCCACACATTTTTGGGTTCATTTTAATACATAGTCCTCTTACTTCAAAGAAGAACTTCCATATGCACTTCGGAGTGTTGAAGAATGATGATGATAATGAGATCAGTAAAATGTGATAGGAGGGGTTATATCTGATTACTCTAGAGGGGGGTGAATAGAGTATTAAAAAATTTTGGTTTATTCTTAATTTATATTAGAGTGAAAATAGTGATACCATATAGTAGTTAAGCAAAAGAAAATTGGCTAACAATTCCAGCAATCACAAACACAGCTAGAACAAAACAAATAGAAAATGTGCAACCAAACAACATAAGAAATTTATAGTGGTTCCCCTAAACTTGGGTACATCCATTCTTCTACCACACTGGTAGGAATCCACTAACAGGTTTTGATCAGGTGACTGCCACCTATGAGCTTTTGATCAGGTGCTCAAAAACTAATCTCAAGCCTTTTGATCAGGAGACTTGCAACCAAGCTAACTTTTGAATGGAGTTAAAACCTTGTACAGTGTGGTGGAAAGAGGTTGATGGAATTCTTCTCTTTTCTTCAAAACAACTTGAGAAGACTATGTGGATTTTGATGGTTTCAAAGCTCCCCCTAAGAAGATGAAGGCTCGGGAAGAATGAGCTTTGCTTCAGGGTGAGTAGGTCTTCAGCTTTGATCTGCCATTGTCCAGGAAATCTAGTTGACTGATGTTGAATCAAAGATTTCTGTAGATTCCTGGAACTGAAGATGAAGAAGACTCTTGATTTTTTTTATGATTGTTCTTCTTCAGTCTTGAGTATTGGCAAAGAATGAAAAAGCGATGAGAGAGAATGAAAGAGACGTCCAGTGGTTCAATGTTCTCTGTGTTGTCTCTTTTTCTTTTCTTGTCTCTATATCCTTGAAAAGAGAGAATCTCTTTTTAATATTCTGTCAATTAATTCTCCTTTGAATTTTGAATAACTTCCTTAAATGCTGGCTGATCTGGAGAATTCAAAACGGCTGGAATAAAACATTTATGAGTTTCCCCAACTGTCTTTGATAGAATAAGCAAATAATTATTCTGATGAATACCATATTTAATGCAGCCAATAACGACTATTTCCAGATGAATATGTGAATTAAATACTCATTATAATACTGCCAATAAATGAGAAAATAAGGAAACAGGAGGAAGGAAAAACTCATTCTGGAACCAGACAGAAAACTTCAAACTCTGAACAAAATTCGTCAACTTGAGATCCAAGATCATCGACCAGAGAATTCCAATTCGTCGACCTGAGCTCTGCGAACTACTAACTGAGAAATGCTTTCCAAATCTGCACTCTGAGTTCATCGAGCTGAGAATCTGTCTGAAGAGAACAAATCGTCAACCTGATCTCGAATATTGTCAAGCTCAGCACAGATAATTAACTCTAAGTTTCGTCGATCTAAGATCGATGATCGTGGAGCTGAGTTCGAAGAATTTTGAACTGATCAAATTGTCTTCTGATATCTTTTAAGTCTAAGTCTTCTGAGGTCCTTTGTTGGCCGTTCCAAGGAAGTAGAACTAACAGGACTTAGCCTATACTCTAGGACTACTATACATGACCCTGGCTATATAATGTTGGGTCAGACTCAGCCTAAATTAGTGAACCTAGCCCAAATCCAACTAGGGATCCAACAATCTCCCCCTATTTGGGTGAGGTCACTAATATAAAACAAAATAAGAAATCATAAAGCAAAAGAAAATATATCTGACAGAAATAATCATTCAGCAGATATTTACAGCACTTGTTTCATGATATAAACAAAAATAGAGTTCAAATGTAAATGAGAACAACACAATAGATAAACTCATTTTCTCAGTTTATCTTTATCCTTGTCTGATCCTTCAGCAAGCTGTGAATATGATTTCCCTGTTTGGATTGGCAGCTTCTTTCTTTGACATATACTTGTCAGATGCTCCAATAATAGTTTGAGATGATGTTCTTGGAACAACAACCTCTTGGTGAAGTTTCATGTAATTATCAACATCAAAGAACTTATTTGCCTTTACATACCTTTTAAGCTCTTCTTTTCTGTAGGCTGACATTGTAGAATATTTAAAGATGTCATTGCCTTCAGCCTTTGCTTTGTTAATCAAAGAGAGTCCTAGAATTTCATGATATCTAGCCATCTTGGCAGAGGTCTCCTGTTCTGGATCAACAAAAGGAATGGGAGGAGACTCTGGCCTTTTTGGACTAGAGTCCTGCTTTATTCTTGAGTAGGAGCTTTCTTGGAAGAGTCTGGAGGAGGATTACTTGAAGAGGTTTGTTGACTGCTTTGCCTAGGATTTCTCTGATATTTTTTGGTCATATGAGTAGGTTTCTGAATGATGTTACCTGAGGAGCCTGAAGAGGTAGGAGGAGGAGGAGGGTCTTTCCTGAATTGTCTTGGAGGAGACCTATACCTTCTCCTCTTCTTCCTTTCTTTTTGTTCTTTCTTGGACAACAACATCCATTTAGGCATTCCAGGATAAGGAGTTATCTTTTGCAAAATATAATATGGAGTGTCATTATTTGGGTTTGACTTACGAGCAGCCTTAAGAATAGCCTTTCTTTTCTTGAATACTTTCTTCTTGCCATTATCAGAATCATAATCATCTATTAGATCATCTTCAGAAGAACTCTGTGGGTTTTCATATAATGCATCAATCTCTGCTATAACTTCATGTGGAATTTGCTTTTCAGCTTGAGATGGAACAACTGGAGGAAGAACCACTGCATCTGAAGCAATTTCAGCTTCTTGAGCAATGTCTGTAGTAAAAGTCTCATCCATATCTGGCAATGGAGAGGAGGAGAAGACAAAAGTGGGAGGAGAAAGAGCCTTGGGCTCAAAAAATTTATCCTCAGCCACCTTGATAAGCTCAGCCTCTGGAACTAAAACAAGTTCAAGCTCTGGAGCTTCTAAGCTATTCTGAATTTGCTATAGAATTTCTGAACTGATAGGAGCTATGTAACAAACTATATCTGTACACAATTGAAAAGAGACAAAAGGAAGACAGTCTCTATAAAAAAAGATCAAAAGAATTAAGAACTGAATTCAGTTCAAGATCTGGAGAAATGAAAAAAATTCCATAAAGAATATCCACAGAAAGAGGTAACTCAATTGACTTAAAATCTGAATCCAAAAATTCATCAAGTTCTGCATCAAGAACCTCTATATCAGCAATGTCTTCATCTGTTGTTATTACTGCTGTTGAAGCTTCTGTTGTTGTTACTGCTGGAGCTACTTCTTCACAGAGTATCTCCCCCTGCCTGGTTTCAGTAGCAAATGGAGCCAGGCCCCTGACAAAAGAAGGAGAGATAGGGAGGGCAGAAAGCTGAGCAGTAAGAGTGGAGATAGAAGAAGCAAGAGGTTAAATAGCCTCTGTTATAAGTTATTGAAGTAGGGGTGTGATGGATTGAAGTATGGAGGAAATGGAGAGTAAAATTAATTCCATGAATTCTGGAAGGGTCTGAGTAGAGACAGATGGATTGACAGAAGAGGATGAGGGATGACTGTCTGTCATGAGTTCATCTGGAGGAGATAAAGAATGGCTTGGAGATGAAAGAAGGTTGAATGATGGTAGTGATGAGAAATTTTGAAGTGGAGGTATATCTGCAAGATGAGAAGGAAGAGGGGACAGAGGAGGAGTAATAGAATCTAGTGAGAGATCTTGCTCTAGATGTTGTTGCACAGTAGAAGAAGTTGGGGATTATGGAGGTGTAGGTTGATTAAATGGTGAAGAAGAGTGGATGGGGGAAGCAGGAGGTGTAGGTGTAGGTGTGGTTTGATGAACTGGAGATGTAGAGATTTGTTGGAAGGATGTGGAAGGAGTTTGAATGAGGGGAGGAGGAGGAGGAATAGAATTGTCCTTTGTAGGGTGGGGAGCGGCTGGAACAGCCCTAGTACTCTCAGAAGTCTTGGAGGAGGAAGCCTTGGATGGATTTGGGATGTTCCTTTCCCACCTGCAAAATAAGGCGCAGGTCAGCCTCTTCGAGGCGTTGATGAATACGGTCAGGGCGACCAGTGATTCAGCGGCCTTTTCCTGAAGGAAGGCGCGAAGTATCCTCCCAAAACACACTTCTTTCTTAGTGTTTTTCTTCCTTATCAGATCAAACAAAATCCGAGCCCAGTTAACGACTTTCTTGTTAACTACAACACACATAACTAAAAACTGTTATCTAGTAATATAGTCATGGGCGGTATGCTTGCCCAGCAAAACCTTGCCAACTACGTCTGCAAGAAACTTGTACCCGGCAGACAAATGTTTCTTCAGCAATTTATTGGGTTTATCTCCAGAATATCCCATGAAAGTCAACATCTCATCAAATTCAGAAGAATCAATTTCAAGTTTTTCTTCTCCACTTACTAAACTAAAAATTTCTATAAGAGTTTCTGGGGTTAGAGGGATGGCGTTATCGACTATAGTTCCAACCATGGTATCAGCGTCTAGAGCCGATGACAAGTAAACCCATTCTCTAATTTCAGTCGCTGCTATCTTCATTCTGGTTGTCATCAAGTTCTTCAAGTGTAATTCTTCAAACAACCGCAGAATATCGAGAAATATTTGATCTGAGTGTTGAAATGATTCAAAGTCAATGTCAAAACCCATGTAAAACTTCATTCCTGCGAGAGCACATGCCGGAATCGCCATAGTCTCCTACAACAAGGAAACATAAAGATCAAGTGCAAGGGAACTGAAAGCGCGGGATGGAGGTCGAAGAAAACCTAGTTATAAGGTTTTTCAGAATATGAAATGACAAACTCCGTCCTGTAAAACATATGAAATCTTCGATCTGGGGTCGACCAAATGTTTTATTGACAAAAGAGTCCATCGATCTCAGACAGAAGAAGGGAAAACTTTTCGTCATTCTCAGGTCGACGATAATTTTTTAAAGCCAGATCATCGATCTCAGGTCGACGAAAAATGACTTACTCATAGAGTTCGTCGATCTCAGGTCGACGAAGAATATCAATTACATTTCCTAGTTCGTCAATCATAGACAGAAATTAAATTAAGGCTTCTCCATTTATCATACCAAGCTGATTTATAAAGAACAGATGGTTCCTCTCATCCAAAGGTTTGGTGAAGATATCTGCTCTTTGCAAATCAGTGTATATATAGACAAGGTTAATTTTATTTTTGTCTACACATTCTCTAATGAAATGATGCCTAATATCTATATGCTTAGTTCTATTGTGATGGACTGGATTTTGTGCAATGGAAATTGCACTTGTGTTATCACAAAATAGAGTTGAATTATTTAAGTTGAACCCATAGTCCAGAAGTTAGTCTATGATCCACAGCATCTGGGAACAGTAACTGCCAGCTGTTATATATTCTGCTTTAGCAGTTGATGTAGACACAGATGACTGTTTCTTGCAAAACTAGGAGACTAATCTAGTACCAAGGAATTGACATGTTCCAAAGGTACTTTTTCTGTCTACTCTGTATCCAGCAAAATCAGAATCTGAGTACCCAGTTAACTAAAACTCTGAATCAGTAGGATACCAAAGTCCTAAACTAGGACAACTCTTTATATATCTTAAAATCCTTTTTAAGAAAGTAAGTTGAGATTCTTTGGGGTTCACTTGGAACCTAGCATAAAGACATGTAGAGAACATTATGTCAAGTCTGCTTGCTGTAAGGTATAGTAAGGATCTAACAAAGGCCCTATATAATTTCTGATCAACAGGTTTCCCATGTTCATCATAGTTAATTACAACATTTGTAGCCATAGGTGTTTTCTTGGCTGAGGCATCTGACATCCCAAACTTTTTGATCAGCTCTTTAGCATATTTAGATTGGGATATAAAGATACCATCAGGTAGCTGCTTCACTTGGATACCAAGGAAGTTGGAGAGCTCACCCTTGCTACTCATCTCAAACTTTGAATGCATGAGGTTAGAGAACTCCTTGCATAGTTTGGAATCTATAGACCCAAATATAATATCATCTACATAAATTTGTACTAATAAAATTTGATCCTTATGGTGCCTAGTGAATAATTTCTTATCTACAATGCCTCTAAAAATTTTATGTTCTAAAAGGAAGCTAGCTAAGGTATCATACCAAGCTCTTGGAGCTTGCTTTAAACCATAGGGAGCTTTATGCAATCTAAAGACATAAGAGGGATGAGTTGGAGAGATGAAACCTGGAGGTTGTTCAACATATACCTCTTCTTTTAGTTCTCTATTCAGAAAGGTACTCTTGATATCCATTTGAAAAACTTTGAATTTCTTGTAGGCAGTATATGCAAGGAAGATCCTGATTGCTTCCAGCCTTGAAACAGGTGCAAAAAGTCTGGTCATAGTCAATCCCTTCCTCTTACATATAACCTTGAGTAACAAGTCTTGCTTTATTCATTATGATGACATCTTGGGCATCCAGCTTGTTTCTATATACCCACTTAGTTCCAATGACTGGGTAGTCTTTGGGTCTTGGAACTAAGTCCCAAACTCTACATCTCTCAAATTAATTGAGCTCCTCTTGCATTGCAATGATCTAGTGTGGATCTTGCTCTGCATCTTTAAAGGATTGGGGCTCAATTTTAGATATGAATCAGGCAGGCATCAAATCTTGGTTGAGTTGATGCTTTGTCTGCACACCAGCTGACATGTCTCTAATTACTTGAGATGTGGGGTGATTTCTATGTATGAGAAAGTCAGTGGGTGGAGTTAGTTGTTCAACAGCTTGGGGAGTAAATTCCTCTGGTAGAATAGGATTAGCTGTTGTTAGTTCTGTATTTACATCAGTTTCTTCATCATCACTTTCTTTAGCAACATGTTGAGGAGGATGTGTAACAGCCTCATTGGTGATGGTCAACTCATTTAGTCTCTCACACATGTTAGGTACCTGCAAAGTTTCACTGGTAGAAGCAGTCTTCTCCTTGTAAAACATGTTAGTCTCATCAAAAGAAACATGAATAGACTCTTCAATTTTTAAAGTAGATTTGTTATAAACCCTATAAGCCTTGCTTACTTGGGAATATCCAAGAAAAATTCCCATATCACACTTGGCTTCAAACTTTCTAATGTGTTTCTTATTGTTGTTGTGAATATAACATAAGCATCCAAATATTTTAAAGTAGTCTATTTTAGGTTTTTTCCCTTTCAGTAGCTCATAAGGAGTCTTATTCTTAAGCTTGTGTATAAGACTTCTGTTCAACACATAATTTGTTGTGCTTACATCCTCTACCCAAAAAGATAGGGGCAAATAAGCATCTGTAAGTAATGTGCCTGCAGATTCAATTATTATTCTATTCTTCCTTTCAGCAACCCCATTCTGTTGAGGTGTTCTAGGAGCTAAGAAGCATTGTCTGATACCTTCCTTCCTACAGAACTATTGCATAAGAATAGACGCAAACTCAGTACCATGATCACTTCTGATCAATGCAACTGGAGTAGAGTACTCAATCTATATGTTCTTGAGAAAGTCTGTAAGAATCTTAAAGTTATCAGACTTAGATCTCAGAAAGAAAGCCCAAGTGAATCTAGAGAAGTCATCTACAATCACTAAAGTATAAGATTTCCCTCCTAGAATTTGTACTATTATAGGGCCAAAAAGGTCCATATGTAGTAAGTGCATTATCCTAGGTGAGTAACTTTTATTTAATGATTTAAAACTACTTTTAGTTTGCTCGCCTAATTGACAAGCCCTACAAAGGATTTCCTTCTTATAGGGGTAAGAAGGCAATCCTCTAACAAGGTTGTCCCTAGATAATTTGGCAATGTTTTTCAAGTTAACATGACCTAATCTCCTATGCCAAAGGTCATTATTATTACTAGATGAATTAAATAAGCAAATTTCAGATTTCGCTGATTGGAAGTTAACTAAGTAAATGTTTCCTACTCTAGTGTCAGTCAATACTACACTATTATCTAAAGAAGTGATAATACAGGAGGTTTTAGTAAATGATACCTGAAACCTTTCATCACATAATTGATTTATGAAGATAAGGTTGTGCTTCAGTCCACTTACATATGCTACATTCCTGAAGGTAATAGCTCCCACTTTAACGTTACCATAGCCTTCAGTCTGGCCATAGTTGGAGTCACCAAATATTACTTTTGGTCCTAGCTTTGCCTTGTAGTGTGTTAGGTTGGCCTTGTTTCTAGTCATATGCTTAGATCAGCCACTGTCAAAATACCACTGTTGCTCTATGGTAGAACAGTCTTTTACCTGCAATGAAACAGATTAGTCATTTCTGACCCAGATTACCTTGGGTCCTTCTTTCTTCACATAATTAAAACTAGAAATGTAAGAGTATTCAGGTTGGCTTTTATAACCTAAAGGATGATATTTCCTAGGTGGGATAATCCATTGATTAAATATATTATTAAATATTCTTGGTGGATTATAGATTTCAAAAGGATTGAGATATCTGTTATACTGATCTAGGATCGACAAACATTGGTAAGTTTGTCAACCTAAGCTCGACAAATTGGGATAAGATCTTCGATCTCTGCTCGAAGAATGATGGTATTCACTCCAAGGGCACCAAGATCGTCGATCTCTGGTCGACGAACCATACTGGTTTTATCGATTGTAGGTCGAAGAATAATTGTTGCTATGGTTTGCGTTCAGAGTTCGTCGTTCTGAGGTCGACAAACTATTCATATTTCATTGATCTGAGTTCGACGAAAACTGTTGAACTTTGTTGTAGCTGTTTTTATTCTTATTCTTGGATTTTTGTTTTATTTCCATTTGCTTTAATACTTCATTTACTTTATCTACTTGTTTAGTATTCTTTTTACCCTTATCTGAAATAAAATTTACTGGTTTAGATAACTTATTCTTCTGGATTATAGGTGGTTCACTAGATGATGCACCTAGTCCTATTTTACTGTTATTAGTCCTAGAATTTATAGTACTAGTTATGTCTAACAGTTGTAAGCTTCTACCATTAAGAGATTCTTCTAATTTCTTGTTCTTGCTTAGTTCAGATTTTAGGAAAACAGTTTGTTCATTTGCTGAGTCAAGTTCAATTATTAGTTTTGTATTTTCAGCAATGTGATTGTCTTGATCATTTAATCTTTCACTAAGAAGTTTAATTACTTTTTAGAGTTAATTAAATCTATACACATGGTTTTAAATTCAATTTTAAAACTATCATAGCTATAATCAAATGATGATAGTACCTGATCAGCTTCTGATTTTGAAGCTTTTTCATTATCAGATTCTTCTTCAACATCAGATGGGAGGCAAGAGGCATTGATAGCCATGAGGCAAACTTCCCTAGCCTTTGCCTCTTCTTCCTCTTCACTAGAGCTGGAGGATGTGGATTCATCTTCTGTGCCACTCCAACTTTCAGCAACAAAGCCCTTCTCCTTCTTTTTTTGCTTGTTAGAGGAAGGCATGTTGTAGTGCTTGCTCCTGGAGTCTTTTTCTCTTCTCTTCTCTTTCTTCAGATTCTCAGGGCATTCAGAAATGAAATGTACAGGTTTCCTGCATCCAAAGCACACTATTTCTTTAGTGGGAGTTTTATCATACCTAGGCTTGTCATCATTCCTGGATGACTTTCTCCTGAAGTCCTTTCTTTCCATTTTGTAGAATCTCTTAGCAAAGAGACTCATCAATTCTTCATTGACTGTTGAAGCTTCAGTCTCTTCAGCAGCTTTGAATGCTATATTTTTCTCCTTTCTTGTTGGTGGAGGATTCCTTTGTTCTACAGCTTCCCTGGATTTGATCAGCTGCTAATAGGATTTGAGCTTTCCCAGGAGAAATTCTGTGGAAATCTCATTCAAGCTTCTGGCTTCTTTGATTGGCCAGATTCTGGAGTCCCATGATCTTGGGAAGCATATTAAGATATTATCATTCACCTCTATGAGAGAGATGTCTTCATCTAAGGTCTTCAACTCACTAATGATGGATCTTAATTTATTGTACATGTCACTAACAGATTCAACTTCATCTTTCTTGAAATTTTCATACTGTGAGATTAGAGTTGATCTTCTATCCTTTCTCTCATCTGCTGAGCCAGCAACCATCTGGTTGAGAGAATCTCAGATTGTTTTTGCAGAGGTGCATTCAACCATCTTTTGATAGATGTCATCTGACATGGTTTGAGCCAATATGTTCATTGCTTTGGCATCTGCAATTTTGGCTTTCTTCTATGCATCTGTCCACTCAGGTGGTGGAACAGCATGAGTGCTTGAAGTAGAAGTTGAAGTAGTTGCTACAGTAGGAGGTCCTGTCAAAATGGAATTAAATATGTCCTCATCAATAGAGTTTATATAAGGTTTCATTCTTGTCTTCCAGATGGAAAACTTATTTAGATTGCAAACTGGAGGTCTAGTGCTTGCATAATCCTTGTTATGTGCCATTATGATAGAAGAAAAGTTGAGAAGAAGAAACTCTTATCTAACTGGATCTTGATTTAAGTATTAACTTATATAACCAAACAAACACACCCTCTGATACCAATTGAAAGGAGGGGTTAGATCTGATTACTCTAGAGGGGGTGAATAAAGTATTAAAAAATTT
Organism: Platanthera zijinensis; assembly: GCA_039513925.1. Lineage (NCBI taxonomy): Eukaryota > Viridiplantae > Streptophyta > Magnoliopsida > Asparagales > Orchidaceae > Platanthera > Platanthera zijinensis. The sequence continues at coordinate 178,899,878 of CM077084.1, forward strand.
TAGTTTATTCTTAATTTATATCAACATGAAAATAGTGATACCATATAGTAGTTAAGCAAAAAAAATAGGCTAACTATTCCAGCAATCACAAACACAGCTAGAACAAAACAAATAGAAAATGTGCAACCAGACAACACATGAAATTTATAGTGGTTCCCCTAAACTTGGGTACATCCACTCTTCTACCACCCTAATAGGAATCCACAAACAGGTTTTGATCAGGTGACTGCCACCTATGAGCTTTTGATCAGGTGCTCAAAAATCAATCTCAAGCCTTTTGATCAGGAGACTTGCAACTAAGCTAACTTTTAAAGGGAGTTAAAACCCTGTACAGTGGGGTGGAAAGAGGTTGATGGAAGTCTTCTATTTTCTCAAAAATAACTTGAGAAGACTATGTGGATTCTGATGGTGTCAAAGGTCCCCCTGAGAAGAAGAAGGTTCAGGAAGAATGAGCTTTGATTTAGGGTGAGTAGGTCTTAAGCTTTGATCTGCCAATATCCAGGAAATCCAGTTGACTGATGTTGAATCAAAGATTTCTGTAGATTCCTGGAACTAAAGATGAAGAAGACTCTTGATTTTTTATGATTGTTCTTCTTCGGTCTTAAGTATTGGCAAAGAATGAAAAAGCGTTGAGAGAGAATGAAAGAGACATCCAGTGGTTCAATGTTCTCTGTGATGTCTCTTTTTCATTTCTTGTCTCTGTATCCTTGAAAAGAGATAATCTCTTTTTAATATTCTTTGAATTAATTCTCCTTTGAATTTTGAATAACTTCCTTAAATGTTGGCTGATATGGAGAATTCAAAATGGCTGGAATAAAACATTTATGAGTTTCCCCAACTGTCCTTGATAGAATAAGCAAATAATTATTCTGATAAATACCATATTTAATGAAGCCAATAACCGCTATATCCAGATGAATATATACATTAAATACTCAGAATAATACTACTAATAAATGAGAAAATAAGGAAACAGGAGGAGGGAAAAACTCATTCTGGAACCAGACAGAAAATGTCGAACTCTGAACAGAATTCGTCGACCTGAGTCGACCTGAGCTCTGTGAAATGCTAACTGAGAAATACTTTCCAAATATGCACTCTGATTTCATCGAGATGAGAATCTATCTGAAGAGAACAAATCATCGACCAGAGCTCAAATATCGTCGAGCTCAGCACAGAGAATTAACTCTGAGTTTCATCGATCTAAGACCGACGATCGTCGAGCTGAGTTTGAAGAATTTCGAACTGATCAAACTGTCTTATGATATCTTTTAAGTCCGAGTCTTCTGAGGTCCTTTTCTGGCTGGTCCAAGGAAGTAGAACTAACAGGACTTAACCTAAACTCTAGGACTACTAGACATGACCCTGGTTATACAATGTTGGGTCAGACTCAGCCTAAATTAGTGAACCTAGCCCAAATCCAACTAGGGATCCAACAAAATGTTTAAAAATTGATGATAACACTTTACACTTTTTTTTACAACTCATACTTTACGGTAAAGAGGCTGTTAGGGATTTTATTTTGACATTACTTAGTATTATTATTTATTTATGAATATGCAATTATTATGTCATAAGAGTCGCATCCTTATATGATGGCATTAATTATGTCTTGTGTTTTTTAGTTGCATGTCCAAGTATGTCGTTATTTCCCTTAGCATTCCTTCTTTTTTAGTGTCGATCATAAGTTTTATTTAAAGCATCTTGTGGGCCTTGTATCGACGGGAATGAAGAAAGTCTATTTTCCCTAACCCTAAAAAATATCTTGAAAGCTCTCTCTCACTCACTCAAGCATGCCCCGCTTAGCTAGACGCGATCAAGGCTCTATTATATCTCCACCTTCAGCCTCTTCTCCAACAACATTTTAAAACCCATAACAACTTGGTATCACAGGTTTCGATCCTTCCACCAAGTATCACCATCCACATATTCATTGCAACCAACATATTTTTTCTTGGATTTATTTACTTCATCACATCAACATTTAACTTGAACACTTACACAAATCAAATCAAATTAAACATATTGATACACTTTACATTCTTAAATCTCAAATTATTGAAAAGTTAATATTATGTGTATTACAACCAAGATTGGGTCAGCATCATGCAACTTTTCATTCAGTCTGAAAGTTGATTAAAGATAGAGCTCAGATGTCTCTAAATACATAAGCTATAATAAGAAATAATTTATTGTTGTGATTCAACTATAATATCTTACATATGCAAATTTTGGTATATGCAATGATCATCAAAAAAATTTGAGTTTTGATTGAGCCCTCCTAGTCAAACTTTTTGGATCCACCCCTGACTGGAATCAAACTTGAACTGTGACAGCTATTATTGAAAATTCTATAGTAAGTTGGGTTTCAAGGCTTCAAAAGATTATTGTTCTCTCTTACTAAAGAAGTTGAGTATGTTGCCATTACTAAAGTCAATAAAGAAATGGTTTTGATTAAAAAACTTTATGGAGGAATTGGTTAAGGGGCAAGATAACAACAAGCTTTATAGTGATAGCGTGAGCGCTACGCATCTAGCCATTCATGCCTCTTTTCATTCCATGATGAATCACATTCACCTAAGGTATCACTTCATTTGTTTACTTATGGAGGATGGCTTGCTATCTTTGGAGAAGCTTCACACATATCATAACCTGACAGACATGTTTACTAAGGTTGTGGTAGTGGAGAAATTAAAGCCATGTTCAACTTTAGTTGGTCTTGATGATTGAGTTCAAGGTAGAGATGAGCCACACCACATCTCTTGTTTCGAGATAAATATATGGGGGTTACTATTGGTGCAAAATTTGGGGGCTTTACGTCCATTGTTTGCATTCGTCTCCAAGTGGGAGATTGTTGTTCTTATAAGGACAAAAGTGTCAAGAATGTATAGACATTCTTACATGTCGTCACTGAAAGATAAATCTATGAGTTGTTAATCACCTAGAGGGGGTGAGTAGGTGTCTTTAAAATTCTTTGTCACTTATATTATATGTTCAGCAGATACTTGAAAAGTAAACTTTACAAGAACACAGTACAAGCAATCCACATAACATAGCACAAGCAATCCACAGTATACAGAAATTTTATAGTGGTTCCCCTATCTAGGGTACATCAACATTCCCCCTTCTTCCTAACTAGCAATGTGTTAGATAAGGTTATATCTCCTCCTCTTCAACTCAGATCAACAGATCTTACAGGCTCAGTTTCTGTTAAGAAACCTACAAATCAGACCAACAGGTCCTACCTCAGAGATCCACCCCATCTCTTACCCCAGGTCCCTCAAGAACCCTACCTCAGCCTTTACAACACAGGCTTACACCTCAGTGATCCCACACAAATCACATACCTCAGGTCCCTTATGAACCCTACCTCAGCCTTCATAAAATAGGCTTGTAACTCAGAGAATTTATCTCCTACCGACTCAGATATCAAAGAGATCTTACAAAATTAAGAGGTAAATAAGAAAGAAAGTAATCTTCAAATAATAGTAATTTTGTAATCTGACTTATCTAATACTTTAGATTCTTCAATTCAGCTGTAAAGGACTAATTCTTGATAAGCAAGCTAGCTGAAATGATTCTTCTCTGGATCTGCAATGTTCTTTATGATGATCTGCTTGATTTCGTTGAAGAACTTATAGAATAGATTCACCTTAATCCTCTGGTAAACTTGTTGAAAGGATCAGAAGACTTTCTTGAAGACTTGCATCTTCCTTCTTCTTCTTGGAGTTGTCGCCCACCTCTAACTTAAAAGAAATAAGAGAAATGATTGATTGGTTGATTCCTTCTGATTGTTGCATTCTGTGTAGATGACCCCTGTATTTATATCCTTCATGGGTTGTTGGCTTCTGATTGATGATGTCATCATTACGCCATCATACTCTATGTCTTCCTTCAAATAGTTTCTGATGAGATATCACGTTACCTTAGCTGATTACATTTCTGACTTGACTTGACACTTCTGTGTTGACTCTGTACATCTTTAGAATCATAAGTGTTGCGATGTCCAAAGTGTCTCGACATAATATTACTTAGTGTTCTTAGAAGGAGTCGAGACATCTTAGCAGTTTCGACACAATATTACTTTGTAGAATTTTTAAGTCTGAACTTGAAGGTGTCGAGACAGTTGACTCTTCTCGACACAACTGTCGACTGTGTCGTCATCTTTAAATCTCCACAGTGTCGAGACAGTTGAATTGACTCGACACTTCAGCCTGTCTGGTGTCGACACTTATTTTAATTCTCCATTGTGTCGAGACAGTTGAATTGTCTCAACACTTCAGTTTGTCAGGTGTCGACATCTTTAAGTCCACACTTCAGTCTTGATTGTGTTGAGACAATTGTATTGTCTCGACACTACTGTCTTAAGGTGTCAAGATATCTTTCTTGTCTCGACACATCTGTCTTGATCTTCAAAGTGTCGAGATAACTGAATTTTCTCAACACAATTGTCTTGATCTTCAAGGTGTCAAGATAACTGACTTGTCTTGACACTGCTCCTGCAAAGGTATCAACATAGTTGAAGTGTTTCGACACTTTTGTACTTAGCCATTTCTCTGCATTTCAACTTGCTAAGCATTGACTGTCCTGAATTCACTCAGAACTTTTACCTGTATGGCATTTAGTGAACTTGCTTCGCTCAGCGATTTTGGACTTCGGTAATTTTGTGCCTTTCCAGTCAGCTTCTTTGAGTCCACCTGTCAATATAACTTAGACCACCTATCCAATAAATTTGACATAGGCAACCTACATGCATGAACTGAAACATACATCAAATACATACTTATGTATATCATTGAGTTGAAAGGGATTCTTCAAATCAAGTACATTGTTTCCAATGTACCCAACAATCTCCACCTATTTGGAGAAGTCACAACCCCAATTCAATGATATACACCATAATACAAAAATATGATAATTATGATGTACATGATAAGTTCTGAACAAAATTATAAAGAGAACAACAATGATAACACAGATATAACAAAGTGCAACCAAACTTTTTCATTACAATTTGTTAAAAGATTACACCTTTCAATTTTTTACAATGTTCTTAAAACAAAATTACATAGTTCCTAGAAAAATAAACAATATTCTAAGATTGTTCTAGCTCTTTGATGATAATTCCTTTTCCTAATTGTACCTTAGCTTTAACTTCAGGCACCTTGTCATCAACAACCTTCTTCTTTCCCTTGGCATCCTTGGCTTTAGAGATCTCTTCTTGCTTGAACCTTTGCCTTTCAAGATAATGATATGGCTTAGGGAAATACTTGTTGGGTTCAATAGAATCAGCTGGGATCTTCCCTGCCTTCAGATTGTTTCAAAATTTATAGATGGTCTCCTGCTGTTTTGTATGTTTGACACATTCTTGTTCTGAATACCATTTTCCCCTATCAGTTGTATTTTTATTGACTGCTTTCCATGCAGTGAGTATAATAGATCTAGAAGTTGGACTCCACTGCTCAAAATCTGGCTTTGCTTCAGCCTGCTCCCTGAATATTTTCTTAGATAATTGAGCTTCTTTTTCTCTAATCAATGCAGAAGTTGTCATCTCCACCTCCTCACATACTATATGTTAAATATGTGGTGGAGGACTGTACATGCACTATACTGCAGTTTAAATAGCCTCCAAATGAGCTGGTTGGCAGCCAGACTTAGCAGTTTGATCTTCATCATAATTTAAGGGAGGAAAGCCTAGAGTTTCTCTGATGCTATTGGAGGTCCAAATAACATGTTCAGAGCTTGACTTTATCATTACACTCTCCCCCTTTATGACTTCTCTTTATACATGATCCCTTAAGTCATTCTTATGAAATCTGACCTGACCTTCAAGATGGGTAATCCCTAAGGACAAATGATTCTTTGCTTTAAGCATGTGGTCATCTAGTTCTTTACAAGAAGCCTTGATATTCTGAACCGCAGAAGCAGTGTGAGTAGATAGCTTAGTTTCAATATCCTTTGAGGTAGAGGCTATCTTTGTCTCCAAAGTTATAGTCTGCTCAGCTATCTTTACCAGTGTAGTATCATGCATTACTATCATGTTTTCATTCATTCTAGTCTAGTTTTCAAGGACATAGCCTTGTTTAATAGCTATTTCATCTTGAGTTTTCTTTGATTCCTGCTGCTGTTGAGCAATGTACACTACTACATTAGCTCCTCTTTGAAAGAAATCAGACGTATCCTTCTTCAACAGATTCACTTCAAATCTAATGGATTTGATTTCTTGAGCAAGCTGGAATTGCAACTCCTTATTATTTTCATCTACATATTTTTCCAGTTGATTTTTTTGTTCATCTAACATTATTTGCATTTGAACTATAAATGAGCTGAAATTCAAAGGAGAAGCAGGTGTTGCTCCAGACTGAATGATCTTCTTATAGCTTCTAGTCCTCTTTTTGATTTCAGTTAATTTTCTTTTCTTAATCTGAGAGGCTTCCTCCTCCCTAGAATCAGAAGAACTAACTACTTCAACTTATTTAGGCTCTTTAGCTCCTTCAGTATTTGAGGCCAGATCTGTTATCTCTCCCCTCAACTCTTGCGCCTTCTGCACCAAGATCTATGGCATAAGGAACTGGATCCTCTAGAAAAGCTATCATCTCCCCATGGATATCAGTATCTTTATTAAGAAAGATTTCTTCCTCAGTACCCTTAGAGACTGCATCCTCAATCTCCCTATTAGGCATTTCCTATTCAAGAACCTCTTCTTATTCCAGAATAGTGTCTCGCTCTTATACTACTTCCATTACTATTATGTTGATAGTATCCAAATTCATATCTGGAAAAATATTGTGGTTCTCCTCCTCACTTGGATCCCTAGCTGGGATTGTCTCCCCCTGCATCTGATCACTAGTAGCGGGAGAGGTCCTTGGAGATTTTTCAGGTGCTGCTTTATCTTGTTTTTCTGAGCTGGAACTTCCCTGATCTTCAGATTCACTGGAAGATTCTTCTTCCACAACCACTGCTTTTTTATTTTTCTCCTTCTCCTTCTCTACTATAGGTGTTTCCTTGGATAGTATTCTATCCCACCTTGTTGGTATTTTCATGTCCATTTTTCTCATGTGATTCATCTTAGAGCCAATCTTGAGATTGAGGCTGTTAGGAATGGCTTGTACTAAGAAAAGGCTTATAATTCTACCCATATTAGGCTTCTTGATGCTTTCTGCAATCTTGTCAAAGACTACTTTTCTCCAGTTAGTCTTGACTCTGAAGATAATTCTAGTCATCAGCTAAAACATATATGCAGAAATCTTATCATATGCCCCTGTCTTGCACAACAACACATTCCCTACTATCTCAGACAAGAATTTTCCCTGGGTATTCATACCCTTCCTGATTAGGGTGCTTCAAATATTTGTGGTTGGGGCCAATCCACACCAATCCAAAGAATCTACAGTCTTGGCAAAATCTAGGTCATCTTCTTGATCAATCCTTGGCAATAGAAAAATCTTAGCCAGCCTTTTGGTTGTGATTTCGACCTTTATTCCATTCATTTTAGAATTAGGCTTCGTTTGGGGGGACTTATTTTCACCGGTCAAGCGATTACGACCGCATGAACCGGACCTTAGTTTAAGGTCCGGTTCATGCGGTCGTAACTGCTTGACCGGTGAAAATAAGTCTCTCCAAATGAAGCCTTAATATTTTCATTGTTTGAATCGAGATGAGCATTTGAGAAGAATTCTGAAACTTCTCGTTTCAAGACATTTAAAGGTTCTGAGAGTAGATATTCCAAACCTGCTTCAGTGATTAGGGCTATGATATTCTTAATTTCTTCAGACACCGAGTCGAATCCATTGAGAACAAGTTCATAATCTTCAAAGATGTTATCGTCGATCTTCGGTGCAATGAGAGTAGATAGAAATGGTTGACAAGTGTCAACTTATTAGTGTTCTAGGGCTCGACTGTAACACCCCAAATCCCAAAAATAGAGTTCAGGCATGGCAATACGGCCTGGGACACGGGCGTGTCTCAAGGCGTGTCCTGCTCTGATTACTCGAGGATGAATTGGGTCTCGAATGAGGTACAAGGCCTGGGACATGGGCATGTCCCAAGCCGTGTCCTTCTCTGTGTCGTCTCGAGTACTCAACGAAATGCACTCGACGTTTGTCAAGAGGTTACACGGCCTGAGACACGGTCGTGTCATAGGTCATGTCCTCCTCGGGATTTGGCTAGGTTTGTGCGGCCTATTGAATGCAGCAAGGCACGGGCGTGTCTGCAGCTGTGTCTAGGCACACGGCCTGTGACACGAGCGTGTCAAAGGGCCGTGTCCTTCACGGGTTTTGGCCAGGCATTGAGGCCTGGTGAACACGGGCTAAACACGGGCGTGTCTGAAGCCGTGTCAGTGCACACGGCCTGTGACACGGGGATATCACATGGTCATGTCCTATTTTGGATAAGTCAGTTTGAGTACAGCTTAAGGTATACGGCCTGTGACATGGGCGTGTCACAAGCTGTGTTTGGCCCAGGAAAAGTTATTTCAGGGCGATTTGTGGTTGTTCATTTCCTTCAGATGGGATCTAAGGGTCCAATCTTCTCCCTGCTGAGTTAAATCCAGGAATTGAGAGAGAGATCTCATTCAAATATTGGCTATTCTCTTTCTAAAATAATAGAGAGAAGGGAGAGCAAGGAGGAGGAGGAGAAAGAGATCCGGCCGCCAGTGTAACTTCAGCGTTCGGAATTTCGAGCCGAGTCTAGATTTGTGGAGGCGAGAGCGTTGCGGTGCTTGCAATCCGGCTAGAATTCCATGGCTACAAAGAGATCGTCAAGGGTAATGATCTTCCTTCTTGGACATGTGAAGTCCTCGTTTTAGCATGTCTGTGGATTTCCCCCACCAAAAGGTGGTTGTTGAGGGATTTCCTTGGGTTGATTCTTGTAATCCCCAGTCTTGCATATAGATCCGGAAGTGTGTTGTACGAGATAGGCATGCTGTGTGAAGCCTATCTTGACAGGTTGGTCTAGATTGGTGATATTGCATCTTATGCACCAGAGAAGACTCCATGTATAAACGTGTAGTTTGTGGAGTCGATGGGTTGTGCCTGTGAAGGGTAGTAACAGGAAGTACTCGAATGATATTCCAGGAAAATACCCTCGTGATTCTTGTGTTGTATTCCATGTTTAAGTGAGTTTGGGTGCAGAAAGTGAGTTATGCTGAACCCGCGAAGCGACCGCGAAGAATGCTGGCATTATCTCCCATTTTTGAATTGTTAAGTCAGTCCTTTGTGCACAGTGTGGCTATTTTGAGCTGTGTGCTCTTAAAAAGGCTTAGTGCCGAACAGGAAAGGTGAAACCGACCCGCGCCTGTAAATTTGCCATGAGTACTTCGGTATTCGATGATGACATGGCGACTTGAGCAACGGGGGGTGGCTGATCTGTACCTGCGTTATGTCTGGCCGATGGTAGACCTAGTTATTGGTTCGTTGGAACGCATAATGAGAGTCTTAAGCCTGCGCGCTGTTAAGACTAAATTCTCAATAACATTGGGTTTTGGCCCTTGAACAGTGGTGGGACCCTAGTTCGCTATAACACTAAGAATGTGCCCTGAGTGCACGGATCGTCGGGATGTATGGCTGACAGTTCTGATATGTTGATTGTGTGTGAGTGCACATTGTATGATATATCGGCTTATGAAATCTATGCATGTAGGGAAGGAATACCACTGCCCTGGGAAAGGGGTAGGGTCGTTATAAATTGGTCAACTGAATGTTGATCGTTTCCTTGTTTGCCACCAAAATGGTGGGTTGTCCCTGTGCAGGTGCTAGAGAGCCGAGCGGGAAATAAAGGCTGAAACCCCTGCTACTGTTGCTGCTGTTGCTGCTGTTGCTGGCCCTCGAAGGCTGAGCAAAGGCTTTTGTTATGTTCATGTGTGGTCGGCCTGTGCGTTGATGTTTGTAATCCACACTTGTAAAGCGTAACTGTAAGGCCTTAAGGCCTAACTCTTGAGTATTTGTTGTACATTCCTTCGTGTGTTTATATAAATATGGTTATTTATATATAGTTTACATTCATGTTTTGAGTTTAGTTTTAACATTAAAAGCTTCCGCTAGTATGCTCTGTTTTAGGATGCGTACCTGTTTTGTATTAACCTGTGACCTCGCCGCCTGTTTGTGGCATATAGTGTGGGGTCCCGGCCGGACCTTCTATTATATGTTATTTAATGGATGGAGTCATTACATTTTTGTATCAACTTGTCTAGGTCTTCCTCTTTCAAATTCGTGGTCGAATTCTTTTGTGGGGTGGCGAGCACATGTATGTGCGATTCGCTTTAACATTAATGAACTCTGGAATTTCCACTAAGGAATGTAAATACTCATGTTTGAGGAACCTGCGTGTTCCTATATTATTGTGATTGCTTGTGCAAGGTCGCTAAAGTGTGTCTTGTTTACCTATAGGTGACTCGTAGTGCTGTTGGGCAATCGGAGCCCTAACATTCTGATGAGAGTACGGTACCAGCTGAGGTGCCAACACCTCCTCCTTCTTCGAAAACTGCCCGCTTAGTTGCTGAGGCGCTATTTGCAATGATTCATGCATAGCCCATTGGGCAAGCACAGCCAGCAGCGGTGCCATAATTGGTTGTTGTAAGACCAGAACCTATTGAGGTTGTTAATCCTCGAGCAGATGAGCGGCAGTTGAAGCATTTTATGAGCTTCAATCCTCTGACGTTTACAGTAAGGTATGGGAACCCCAGTACAAGCGGAAGATTGGTTGTTGGGCGTCAAGCATATATTGACAGCGATAAGGATGGAGGAAGATCAGAAGGTCACCTTGGCCACCTTCTTGTTGGAAGGAGAGGCTCGGCTATGATGGGACGAGATAGAGTTGCATCATCTGGCGGGTAGGCAATTAACACAAGTCTCGATTGAGGAGTTTTCGCGACTATTTTTTGCAAAGCACCTACCAGTAGCAAAACGCATCACCATGGAAAATGAGTTCCAACATCTAACGCAAGGTGAAAATAGTGTTGATACTTACTTGCACGAGTTTACAAGATTGGGCCGTTATGCGGAGTCTATCTTTGCTGATGAACAACGGAAAACCAATAGGTTCTACGAAGGGTTACGGGATGAGTTGAGATTCCTGCTCTCGAGTTCGGTGAACCAAGGATTTCAGGCGTTGGTTGATACTGCTTGTGTGTTTGAGAGTGATATGAAACGGGTGCAAGGAAAAAAGGGACTTGTCTATGACGAAGTCTGAGTTCAAAGTTCCTCATCCTGGAAAATCAAACTACCAAAAGAAGTGGAGCAAGAGAGCCAAATCTTCTGGACAGGCCCCTTCTTCAGTTGCATCGGGAGAAACGGCAAAGCAAGAGTCTCGTACCTGCTTTACGTGTGGCAAAGTGGGACATATAGCCCATGATTGTCGGGTTGGTCCGCCAAAGGGGGAAAAGAAGACGGGAGCGTCTTATGCTGAGAAGGGAAAAGCAGTGGTGAAGTCCTCTGCATCCCAGGCGTAGCCCCGAGTCTATAATCTTGGTCAATAAGAGGCCATAAAGCAAAGTGACGTTGTCACAGGTACGAGTTAAGATATTGATTGCTTTTTATATTGCATACCTTGTATGTAGCTTGTGTATGATGTGTTTGTCTTAGGCTTTGTCCTGATTCGGAATAACCCGACGAGAGCACAATTCGATATGGGTGCTTCGCATTTGTTTCTGTCTAAGGATTTCGTAGCTCGAGTCGGAGTACCTAGTCATATGACGACAGATAGTGTTAAGGTGTTATTACCAAATGGATGTGTGATGCTTGCGGATAGGGATTGTGATGTGGCAGTTCAAATAGGAAGTCGGGATTTCGTCTTGAGCGCATTCGTGCTACTGATATCGGAATTTAATTTGATCTTTGGTATGGACTGGCTCTCGGAGCAACGTGCCTTTATTGATTGCAATTCAAAGGAGATCACACTGGGCCAGAATACTGAGCTTGAGACAAAGTTCGTTGGTATGCGAGGAGTAGGAGGGACCTTGATGTTGTTGGATCTTATAGCCAACCTTAGAGGGGGGGGTGAATAAGGTTCGACGCGTTTCTTGAAATTTAAGCGTTAATTTGTCCACAGAACCAGAGCTTAGGAAACTGCTGCAGAGCGTTGGGTAACCAATGTTCTGCGGTACGTTATTCACTCTTTTCTTGTACAAATTAGCTTGTGCGCACCCACGTGAAACTAGACTTATCATTCACAAGTAAACATAAGAGGCAATGATATGAAGAAAATATCTCATATGAATCATTCAGTCACACACAATGTTACACTTGTAATTAGGATTGATTTAAAACATGTTTACACACAATACATACAACTTGGATCTCCATGACGCCGGAGATCAGAGGCGGTGAATAAGAATCTTGGGTTTTCTATACCGACCCAAAACCCGGACCGGTTGGCTCTTCACTTTCTCCCCGAAAGGTCTTAGAGCCGCTCTTCACCTCCATACCCAGAAGGGTCTTAGAGCCGCTCTTCACTTTCTCCCCGAAAGGTCTTAGAGCCGCTCTTCACCTCCACAACCGGAAGGGTCTTAGAGCACCGCTAGATCCCCGATCTAGACGCCCCAAATCCCGGGACGATTTTCCACGGAATCCAAACCGGATTCCGACGACCTTCCCCGGTCGATTTCCCTTACCACTTACAACAAGAGAAGAAGAAAAAGATACAAAAAGAGATTACAAAATATATTCGTTAAAGTTTAGGTTCTCCCTCTTGAGAAGTTCTCTGGATGGATCTACGGCCGGTGCTTGTGATCTTCGATGGAAAGCACCCGGTCGCTAGACGTAGACGATGCGAAGCCTTGATCCCCGGAGTTCTTCGATCTCGAACGGGAGGAAGAAACCTTGCTTTTTCTTTGACGAAGACGAGTAGAACGGACGTAGGAAGACGGCCGACCTTGGTATTCCTGGAGCACTTCGTCAATAATCTCTGGAGGCTTAGGTCTTGAAGAAACGGCGCTGCTTTTTATACGTCTTGGAGAAAATAGACTACCGCCTGCGATAACTCTATCGCCGGGCGGTAGGTTCGCGCGTAACGCCTGCCAGCTGTCTCCACGCGTCTCCCGAAACGGCAACTATGACTGCTCATTAAGGAAACTGCCGTTTCAAGAAAGCTATCGCCGGGCGGTAATGGTTACCGCGCCCAGTCAGAGCGATAGCGCCATTTTGCCAAATAATTCTACCGCCTGCGACACGACTATCGCCTGACGGTTTCAAGAGAGCTATCGCCGGGCGGTAATGGTTACCGCGCCCAGTCAGAGCGATAGCGCCATTTCGCCAAATAATTCTACCGCCTGCGATAAGACTATCGCCTGAGCGGTAGGTACCATCGTCGACGATCAACCCCTTGACGCACGTCGACCGGATACCGCCGGCGGTAGCGTCCTGTCGCCGGGCGGTAGCGTCCTTTTGAAGCTCTTCTCCTTTCCTTTTACCTGTCAGCCTGCACACTCTATCACACAACCAATCTCATCAAATACAAGCAGGGAGTTGATATTCTCAAACCTAAGGAGTGTGAAACCATGTTCCAACAAACTCCCCCTTTTGATAATATCAATCCCGTTCATGATAAACCAAAATCAAGTAGATAGAGTGCCAGAATAGATGTATGTAGCAACGTAGAACAGTATAAAGTAGAGTATCAGAGTAAAATGAACATAGAACAGTAGAATGATATTGAACAAATAAGCAATACACACCTATATCGATCCCGTTCAATCCTGTTCTATCCTACTACATACTCCCCCTATCGGTGGGACGCTCCCCCTATCTATGAGCACACACACACCTCACTACGCTCCCCCTATCATGAACACTACCTCCAATACCTTCTCCCCCTTTGATAATATCAAAAGAAAGGGCGAGGCCAACCGACCAAGGAGGATGAAAATTGTAGGCGAGAGATAACGTAATATAGACCCACAACGCACTTGAAACCAGAGAATTGTAAAACAGGGTCAAAAACAGGAGCAAACGCTAATCAGAGAGAAGAAATTGGACTATATGCACGAGACATAGCACACATCAAGTATGACATGAATGTTTGCAAGGTTTAGATAAATAGAGAGAAAAATAGGCAAACACAAATATCGTCATGAGAGAAAAAATGTGCCAGTACGTATTGTGCGAAAAAGCATCGAATGTAGTTGAGGTCCAATTCTTATGCGCGGAAGATTTAAATAAGATAATGACATGTGCACGTGTAGCACCAAGAGACAAAACAATCAAAAGAGATATCATGCAGACATGTTTTATATCAAGCAAACTAACGATGCTAACACCAAAGAAATATAGTGAAAAATCACGTCACATGACATAGTGCGGCATAAAGAAATTAAATCAAGGGCACAAATCATAAAGTGTAGTCCATGCACAAGATCGAAACGACTTTGTAATCCAAGGTGCTCACCCTCACAACGCTTATGAAGACTTATCAGGAGGGATGAGTAGTGCTTGGGGGGTCTGTAAGCGGGATTTGATGGCCATCATTTTATTTTGAGTTAGGCCATCAATTTTATACATAATCAAAGCAAGACAAGACCCCAAGTCAATCGAAATCTACCCACATAGGTAGATCCACTTTAACTTGTTTACATTGGACATATGCGATTCTAGTTTTGGCCCAAAAATTTAATTAGCATAGACACGCGCAATTTGATTTCATGACATTGATTGTTCAAGATATATCAGATATGTTAAATTTAGTGCCACGATTTATAGCATGTCAGCTTATTATCTCAGGTTGAGTGCATGATCAAGTGGTGTGTGAGTGGTGTAATCATTATCGTAAATAAATCCTCACACATACTTAGAGGCGTAGACAACGTACACCCACATTAATTTTCTCACTCAATAGCTAGACAAAAATTTAACTTCACTCATCATGACCGGATACCAATGTGCCGTACAAGTTGACAAAAAGAATAGCAAACATTGTATATACTTGAAAATATACCACGACTCGGTCATATGAGCCCCAAACCAACTTGACAGTTTTTTTTTTAATATTCTTGAAAACAATTTTAGCCACACACAGGGAACAACCAAAAACAACATGAGCATTGAATAAAAAACGAACAGTACATAAATTTTTTTTTTTTGATTTTGGTGTTACAACTTTGAACAGAACAAAAACGAAACCAAAAAAATTACAAACACAAAAAAACATATAACAAAAAAAATTAGGACGATAAATCAAGAATCCCAAGTTCGAGTCGTAGAAGTGAAAAACGAGCATCCGGAAGCGGTTTAGTAAGAATGTCCGCGAGTTGATCATCGGTCCCAATAAAGACGACACTCACATTCTCTTTCTTAATGTGGTCGCGAATAAAGTGATGTCGAACGTCTATGTGTTTGGACCGAGAGTGATGCACCGGATTATACGTTAAGTCTATCGCACTCTTGTTGTCGCACCTAAGTGTAATGTTGCGAAAAGAAAGACCAAAGTCTTCTAAAGTTTGCGACATCCAAAGTGCCTGTGCACAGCAACTTCCTAAGGCGATATACTCGGCTTCGGCGGTCGAAAGAGCCACCGAGTTTTGCTTACGACTCGACCACGAGACAAGTGCCGGGCCTAAAAAATGACAAGTACCGCTAGTGCTCTTGCGGTCAAGAGAGCAACCGGCATAATCGGAGTCAGAATATCCATGAAGGGTAAAATCATCTGAGTGAGGGTACCACGACCCGAGGTGTTGCGTGCCAAGGAGATAACGAAAAATATGTTTTACCGCTTTAAAGTGAGACTCCCTAGGGTCAGCTTGATAACGGGCACACATACCCACCGCAAACGTGATATCGGGCCGTGACGCACTCAAGTATAACAAAGATCCAATCATGCCCCGAAACATTGTTTGATCCACAGAGATTCCACTCTCGTCTTTTCCTAATTTAAGGGACGCACTCATCGGAGTTTTGACTTGTTTTAAAGACTCAAAACCAAAACGTACAAGCATATCTTTTATATATTTGGATTGATTTATGAAAATTCTGTCTTGTCGTTGAGAGATTTGAAATCCTAAAAAATAATTGAGTTCTCCCACAAGGCTCATTTCAAATTCAGATTTCATTAAACTCACAATCTCTTCAACCAACCTCTCATTAGTCGCTCCAAAAATAATATCATCAACGTAAATTTGGAGGATAACTAGATCCGAATTTTTGGCTTGTACAAAGAGAGTTGTGTCCGCACTACCCATCTTGAACCCATGATCTAAGAGGAACGTAGTTAGCCTATCATACCAAGCACGGGGTGCTTGTTTCAATCCATACAAGGCCTTTACTAATCTGTACACATGATGAGGGTGGGCGGCATTTAGGAAACCGGGTGGTTGCTCGACATACACTTCCTCTTTTATATAACCATTTAAAAATGCGCTCTTAACGTCCATTTGAAACAACTTTATTTTCTTATGGCTTGCGAATGCCAAAAACATTCGAATGGACTCAAGATGAGCAACCGGTGCAAAAGACTCCTCAAAATCCACACCCTCAATTTGTGAATATCCTTGTGCTACCAACCGAGCTTTATTCCTCGTGATCCTAGACTCACCATCAAGTTTATCCTTGAACACCCATTTTAAACCAATCACGGGATGGTTGTCCGGACGATCAACTAGAATCCAAACTTTGCTACGCTCGAATTGGCTCAATTCCTCATTCATGGCAAGGAACCATGATTCATCTTGAAGAGCCTCGGACACGTTTTTGGGCTCAATATCCGATAGAAAGCATAAGTTGGAGAACGCCTCATGAAGAGCAGAGAAAGGAGATCAAAGGCATGAAGAAGATGCTTAAGAAGATCATGAGGAAGCTCAGCATTTCTTCAACATCCTCTGATGAACAGGCGTGATCCCATTTTTCTTTGTACCCTTTCGAGTTTTAGATTTATGGACAATTAAAAATTGATGTAATAATACAGGTACCGGCCCGAACATTTTTCTTGAATGTTTTTGGTTTCATTTTATGTGGGCAATTTAATCTCTATTTTGTTATCACTTGATTATGCGTGAAAAGTGGATTTTGATCAGTATTAATTTGCTCCTAAGCTCTTTGAGTCCCGCACAACTAAAACAGACGTACGATGTGAAGTAGGAGATACTCATGACGTGATCAAGTGTGTCATTCTACTTCACTAACGGGACATACTTAGGAGTTGAGATGTTTGGGTATCCAGAAGGAGCCGAAAATGACTTTCCTTTTGGGAACCCAACGATGTTGTGATACAGTTGAACCCGGTGAAGGAGGGTTCGCCCGGTCTATCGGACTGGGCGTGCTACGTCGCGTGACTGGTCTCCATTCATACCTTGGTTTGATGTTTTTCTTATGTTGCAGATTCTCTTTTGGATGTCTAGGAGTCCTTACGTGAGAGATTGTGGTTGGGCACAATTGTCTTTGTGAATTAATCATGTTGAGATTACTTTCTGACATGAAATACTTCTTGTTACCATACTGACTCATAGCATAAAGGTTTTTTGAAGGATATCTGCATTCAATTGGTTTTGTAAATGGAGTAGTTGGTTTTCGCCAGTGGATATGATTTTCATATTTGAGGTTTTTACTCGCGTTGGCTTGAAGTTTACTACTCCCTTTGATTTTCCTAACTGACGTGAGTGAGCTTGTGTTCAACGTGCGTTTGGAATTTTCTTGATATTGCACGTTTATGTGTTGAGAATTTTTCTTTAAAATTTCCTTAAGCCCGTTGATTTTCGTTTCCAAATCTTCATTTCTCTGTTTGAGATTTGTTCTCGCTTTGGTGTAGGCAGATGTGCTATTCTTGAGTATTGCGACTATTGAGTTAATGTGGGCTTCATACTTATTTCTGTATTCTTCGAAGACCTCACTCATCTCAGTGATTTCAACTCTATAGTCCACGCACTTAGCACACTCCCCCTTTGACGCTAAGTTTTCTAGAAACAGCTTCTCATTTTGTTCTCTTAGAGAAATGCACTCTTTCTCTTCCTCCTCACGTTTCTCTTTTAACTTCTCACAGTTTATGCAAAGTGTAGAGTTGTCCTCTAAAGAGCATACAGGAGAACTAGACACGACAGTGGAAGATTCTACACTAACATTTGCTTTTAAAAGGTTATTTTCCAAGCGTAGTTTTGAATTAACATTTTTCAGTTTCTTAAGTCTACGCCAATTCATATTCAGCATATTCAGTGTATAAGCAGACTTGTATACACGGAGAGAGTTTGAGTTTCTTACAGCGCTCTTGGACGAGGCAAGATTTGAACACAAAGTTCCTTTATCATCTTCCCCTTGGCTCTTCTCATCCAGTGACAGGTGTTCATCTCCCCTCTTGCTTGACGTGTCTGTCTTGACTTCCTCCAAGAGTGCATCTCCATTTGACTCGTCACTTGGATCTATAAGAAACTGCTCGAAGTCATTATCTGCAGGATGAGAACTATAAGTAGACTCAAGATATTCCCATATCTCATATGCAGTGGAACACATGTGAATGCGTTTAAAAATTTCTTGACTAAGCCCACAAAACAAACTGTTCATAGCCTTGGCATTTAAATAACACTCGTGCTTATTTAGGCTATAAGGGGGCTTGGTACAAGTAATGTTCCAAACTTCTACATCCGTTAGCATAAGGAATTTTCTCATTAGAGTTCTCCATTCGTTATAGTTCACTCCTATAAAGAGAGGTGGTGCAAACACATTTTCGGTGTACAATTTTTCATCCCCACTCATCGGTCCATGATGGAGGTTGGCCATTATTCCCGGTGGTGAAACCGTTTTGGAATAACCTCCCTCTGATACCACTTGTTGGATCTTGTAGCCAACCTTAGAGGGGGGGGTGAATAAGGTTCGACGCGTTTCTTGAAATTTAAGCGTTAATTTGTCCACAGAACCAGAGCTTAGGAAACTGCTGCAGAGCGTTGGGTAACCAATGTTTTGCGGTACGTTATTCACTCTTTTCTTGTACAAATTAGCTTGTGCGCACCCACGTGAAACTAGACTTATCATTCACAAGTAAACATAAGAGGCAATGATATGAAGAAAATATCTCATATGAATCATTCAGTCACACACAATGTTACACTTGTAATTAGGATTGATTTAAAACATGTTTACACACAATACATACAACTTGGATCTCCATGACGCCGGAGATCAGAGGCGGTGAATAAGAATCTTGGGTTTTCTATACCGACCCAAAACCCGGACCGGTTGGCTCTTCACTTTCTCCCCGAAAGGTCTTAGAGCCGCTCTTCACCTCCATACCCAGAAGGGTCTTAGAGCCGCTCTTCACTTTCTCCCCGAAAGGTCTTAGAGCCGCTCTTCACCTCCACAACCGGAAGGGTCTTAGAGCACCGCTAGATCCCCGATCTAGACGCCCCAAATCCCGGGACGATTTTCCACGGAATCCAAACCGGATTCCGACGACCTTCCCCGGTCGATTTCCCTTACCACTTACAACAAGAGAAGAAGAAAAAGATACAAAAAGAGATTACAAAATATATTCGTTAAAGTTTAGGTTCTCCCTCTTGAGAAGTTCTCTGGATGGATCTACGGCCGGTGCTTGTGATCTTCGATGGAAAGCACCCGGTCGCTAGACGTAGACGATGTGAAGCCTTGATCCCCGGAGTTCTTCAATCTCGAACGGGAGGAAGAAACCTTGCTTTTTCTTTGACGAAGACGAGTAGAACGGACGTAGGAAGACGGCCGACCTTGGTATTCCTGGAGCACTTCGTCAATAATCTTTGGAGGCTTAGGTCTTGAAGAAACGGCGCTGCTTTTTATACGTCTTGGAGAAAATAGACTACCGCCTGCGATAACTCTATCGCCGGGCGGTAGGTTCGCGCGTAACGCCTGCCAGCTGTCTCCACGCGTCTCCCGAAACGGCAACTATGACTGCTCATTAAGGAAACTGCCGTTTCAAGAAAGCTATCGCCGGGCGGTAATGGTTACCGCGCCCAGTCAGAGCGATAGCGCCATTTCGCCAAATAATTCTACCGCCTGCGACACGACTATCGCCTGACGGTTTCAAGAGAGCTATCGCCGGGCGGTAATGGTTACCGCGCCCACTCAGAGCGATAGCGCCATTTCGCCAAATAATTCTACCGCCTGCGATAAGACTATCGCCTGAGCGGTAGGTACCATCGTCGACGATCAACCCCTTGACGCACGTCGACCGGATACCGCCGGCGGTAGCGTCCTGTCGCCGGGCGGTAGCGTCCTTTTGAAGCTCTTCTCCTTTCCTTTCACCTGTCAGCCTGCACACTCTATCACACAACCAATCTCATCAAATACAAGCAGGGAGTTGATATTCTCAAACCTAAGGAGTGTGAAACCATGTTCCAACAGATGTCTTCTCTCCAAGTCGTCAATGTTATTCAAAAGGGTGTGGAGTTATTCTTCACGCTTATTCAGGCTGTTGAGCCAAAGGCCAGTGTGAATGATGTTTCGATTGTGTCGAAGTTTGTTGATGTGTTTCCTAAGGATCTTCTTGGGTTACCACCCCAGCGGGAGATCAACTTCCCTATTGAGTTGGTGTCAGGTGTGAAACCTATGGCCCGCTCGCCATATCGCGTAGCGCCAAAGGAAATGGCAGAACGGAAAGTTCAGTTGCAAGAGTTGTTGGAACAGGGTTATATACGCCCAAGTATGTCACCTTGGATCACACCTGTTCTGTTTGTGAAAAAGAAGGACGGTAGTTTACGGTTGTGTATTGATTATCGTGAATTGAATAAACTGACAGAGAAAAACAAGTATCCGATTCCACGGATAGATGACTTGTTCGATCAGCTCACGGGATCAACCATCGATTATAAATTGTATTTAAAATCTAGATATTACCAATTGAGGATTCGGGAAGGTGACATTCCAAAGATAGCGTTTGGAACATGCTACGGTCATTATGAGTTCACTGTAATGCCATTTGGGCTTTATAATGGACCATCGGTGTTCATGGATCTAATACACCGAACGTTTCGAGAGTACTTAGATCTATTTGTGATAGTATTCATTGATGATATCTTAGTGTACTCTTAATCTGAAGCTGATCAAGCAAACCATTTACGGTTGGTGTTGCATACCCTGCGGAGAAATAAGCTTTATGCCAAGTTCTCAAAGTGTGAGTTTTGGCTGTCGTCAGTGGCTTTTCTTGGCCACGTGTTAAGTGGAGAGGGCATTTCGGTGGATCTGTTAAAGATAAGTGTCATATGAGAGTGGCCAGTGTTTTATTCGGTGGCCGAAGTCAGGAGTTTTCTTGGATTGGCAGTCTACTACAGATGTTTTGTGGAAAACTTCTCTCGGATCGCTTTGCCTCTTACCACATTAACGAGGAAGGATCAGAAGTTCGTTTGGATGCCAGAGTGCATGCGAGCTTTTGAAGATCTAAAGAGTCGTTTGACCACGGCGCCTGTTTTGACATAGCCATGTGGTACAAATGGCTATGAGATTTACAGTGATGCTTCAAGGAGCGGCTTAGGCTGTGTTCTTCTACAGTTTGGTAAGGTGATTGCTTATGGCTCACGCCAGATAAAAGTGCATGAGTGGAATTATCATGTCCATGACTTAGAGTTGGAGACGTTGATCTTTGCACTTAAATTGTGGCAGCACTATCTATATGGTGTAAAAGTTGATATCTTTACAGATCATAAGAGCTTAAAATACCTATTGGATCAGAAGGATCTCAATATGTGACAATGGAGGTGGAAGGAGTTCCTCAGGGACTACACCTTTGATATTCATTATACTCCCGGAAATGGAAACGTAGTCACAGATGCCATGAGTCGTAGGACTCCGGTAAGGGCAAATTGGTTGCGGATGCATGATGAGCGTCTAATCTAAGAGTTGGAAGCGTTAGAGATTTCTTGTGTTGACAAGAATTCCACAGCCGATGCATGCTTGAACTGGATGGAGGTACAGTATGACCTTGCAGATAGGATTCGGCGAGCAACGGAGCTTGATGAAAGTCTCAAACGCTATGTAGTGGATGGTTCAAATTACCAATTCTCCTGGGATGATGGTCTTTTAAGGAAAGAGGGTCGTTTGTGCGTCCCAAGTATGGGTAAGTTGAGGGAAGAGTTGATGTATGAGGCTCACTTTACAAAATACTCAATTCACCTAGGGAGCACAAAGATGTACAAGGACATGAAAAAGTTGTTCTGGTGGTCAAGATCAAAGAAAGACATAGCACATTTATTGCTAAATGTCAAACATGTGCCTTGGTGAAGGCGGAATGCCAGAAGCCCGGAGGTTTCCTAAAGTCTTTACCTATTCCGGAATGGAAGTTTGATGATATTTCAATGGATTCCGTGCACGGATTGTCAAGATCTCAACGCGGGAACGATCTGGTTTGGGTGAACATAGACCAGTTGACTAAAGTGGCTCACTTCCTACCGAACAAGAGGGACAATTCAGTGGAAGTCTTGTCGAAGCTATATATTGAGCAGATTGTACGATTTCGCGGTGTTCCCCGTAGCATCATAAGTGACCGTGATGGGAGATTCACTTCGAATGATTGGAGGCTAATCCATCGGTTGTTGGGCACAAATTTATCATACAGTATGGCCTTTCATCCCCAAACGGATGTCCAAACTGAGAGGGCCAATAGAATGATGGAGGACATGCTCCAAATGTGCGCCTTGGATTTTGGAAAGAGATGGGAAGATCATCTCTATATGGCAGAGTTTTACTATAATAATAGCTACCAAGCGAGTATCGGTATGGCACCGTTTGAAGCTTTGTTTGGTCGGAAATGTCGTACACCGTTAGCTTGGGCGGAAACAGGCAAATCTAAACTATATGGGCATAAAGAAGTTGAAGAAGCTAATTCGATGATACGATCTATTCGGGAGAGGCTACTGATAGCCCAAGATAGACAAGCCAAATACTATAATGCCAAGCACCGAAACATTGAGTTTGCGGTGAATGATTGGGTCTATTTGAAGATCAAACCCTTCAAAGGTGTTTCCAGAATTCGGCATCTGAAAAAGTTAAGTCTGAGATATCTTAGTCCGTTTGAAGTGGTGGAGCGAGTTGGGGAAGCTGCCTATCGACTAGCTCTTTCGGCAGAATTAAGTGGATTGCATGGTGTGTTCCACATATCAGTGCTTCGTAAAGCAGTGAAAGATCCAGCTCAAGTGATTGCAAACGATCGTGTACCGGTCGAATTTGGGCTAACGACGAAAGTTAGGCCCATTATAATCAAGGATAGAGCCGATAAACAGTTGGGGAACAAGACAATCGGGATGGTCAAGGTCCGATGGGACAACTGTGGCTATGAGGAGATAACATGGGAGCGAGAGCAGACCATGCGGGCTGAGTTTCCCGAGTTGTTTGGGTAAACTGTTGTACAGTGCATGTCAAGTTGTATCAAACTTTTGTGAAGTTATAACAACTTGATTGCTGTTTTTCCTTACTATGTGCAAATTTCGAGACGAAATTTATTGTAAGCAGGGGAGGGTTGTAACACCCCAAATCCCAAAAATTGAGTTAAGGCTGGGCAACACGGCCTGGGACACGAGCATGTCCAAAGGCGTGTCCTGCTCTGATTACTCGAGGATGAATTGGGTCTCAAGTGAGGTACACGGCCTGGGACACTGGCGTGTCCCAAGCCGTGTCCATCTCTGTGTCGTCTCGAGTACTCGATAAAATGCACTCGACGTTTGTCAAGAGGGTAAACGGCCTAAGACACAGGCATGTCACAGGCTGTGTCCTCCTCAAGTTTTGGCTAGGTTTGTGCGGCCTATTAAACATGGCTTGGCATGGGCATGTCTGCAGCTGTGTCTAATCACATGGCATGTGACACGGGCATGTCACAGGGCAGTGTCCTTCTCGCGTTTTGGTCAGGCATTGACGCCTGGTGAACACGGGCTAGATACAGGTGTGTCTGAAGCTGTGTCAGTGCACACAGTATGTGACACGGGCGTGTCACATGGCCGTGTCCTATTTTGGATAAGTCGGTTTGTGTACTGCTTAAGGTACACGGCCTGTGACACGGGCATGTCACAAGACGTGTTTGGCCCAGGAAAAGATATTTCAGGGCGATTTGTGGCTGTTCATTTCCTTCATATGGGATTTAAGGGTCCAAGCTTCTCCAGCTGAGTTAAGTCCAGGAATTGAGATAGATATCTCATTCAAAGCATGGTTATTCTCTTTCTAAAAGAAGAAGAGAAGGGAGAGCAAGGAGGAGGAGGAGAAAGAGATCCGGCCGCCGGTGGAGCTTCAGCGTTCGGAATTGCGAGCCGAGTCTAGATTTGTGGAGGCGAGAGCGTTGCGGTGCTTGCTATCCGGCTAGAATTCCATGGCTCCAAAGAGATTGTCAAGGGTAACGATCTTCTTTCTTAGACATGTGAAGTCCTCGTTTTGGCATGTCTGTGAATTTCCCCCACAAAAAGGTTGTTGTTGAAGGATTTCCTTGGGTTGATCTTATAATCCCCTGTCTTGTATATAGATCCGGAAGTGTGTAGTATGGAATTGGCATGTTGTGTGAAGCCCATCTGGACAGGTTGGTCAAGATTGGTGATGTTACATCTTGCGCATCGGAGAAGACTCCGCATATAAACGTGTAGTTTGTGGAGTCGATGGGTTGTTCCTATGAAGGGTAGTAACAAGAAGTACTTGAATGAAATTCCAGGAAAATACCCTCGTGATTATTGTGTTGTATGCCATGTTTGGGTGAGTTTGGGTGCAGAATGTGAGTTTTGCTGAACCCGCCAAGCGACCGCGAGGAATGCTGGCTTTATCTCCCCTTTTTTTATTGTGAAACCAGTCCTTGGTGGACAGTGTGGCTATTGTGAGCTGTGTGCTCTTAAAAAGGCTTAGTGTCAAACAGGAAAGGTGAAACTGACCCGCTCCTATAAATTGGCCATAAGTACTTCGGTATTCTATGATGGCATGACGACTTGAGCAACGGTGGGTGGCTGATCTGTACCTGCGTTATGTCTGATTGACTGGTTGACCTAGTTATTGGTCTCGTTGGAGCGCATAATTAGATTCTTAGTCCTCCGTGCCGTTAAGACTAAATGCTTGATACCGTTGGGTTTCGGCCCTTGAACGATGGTGGGACCCTGGTTCGTCGGTACACCAAGAATGTGCCCTGAGTGCACGGATCGTCGGGTCGCGTGGCTGACGGTTGTGATTTGTTGATTGTGTATGAGTGCACAATGTATGATATATCTACTTGTGAAAGCTATGCATGCAGGGAAGGAATACCACTGCCCCAGGAAAGGGGTAGGGTCGTTATAAATTGGTCAGCTGAATGCTAACCATTGCCTTGTTTGTCACCAAAATGATGGGTTGTCCCTGTGCAAGTGCTGGAGAGCCGAGCGGGAAATAAAGGGTTGAATCCCCTGCTGCTACTACTGCTGCTGCTGGACCTCGAAGGCTGAGCAAAGGCTTTTGTTATGTTCATGTGTTGACTGCCTGCTCCCCGATGTTTGTAATCCACACTTGTAAAGCGTAACTGTAAGGCCTTAAGGCCAAACTCTTGAGTATATGTTGTACATTCCTTCGTGTGTATATATAAATGTGGTTGTTTATATATAGTGGACATTCGTGGTTTTAGTTCAGTTTTAACATTAAAAGCTTCTGCTAGTATGATCTATGTTAGGATGCGTACCTATTTTGGTATTAACCCGTGACCTCGCCGCCTGTTTGTGGCATATAGTGTGGGGCCCCGGCCGAACCTTCTATTATATGTTATTTAACTGATGGAGTCGTTACATCGACACTCGAGAATCAACAGTTCACAATATCAAGAAAGTGTAGTTTACTTAAACTCTCATACCCTATTTATATGCTATCTTTCCTGAAGACGAAAGGGTGCACTGCATTTAGACTGTTCCAAATTTTTAGTTAAAGACCTAGTGTCGACATTGGAAAAATTTTCTATAGAGATGTGTCGACACAAGTCGACATAAGGATAAAGTCTCTCGATATATACCTTAGGGTCTTGACACCCTTGATGTCTCGACACTTACTTTGGTGTCTTAACACATTGCAGTATACAGTGTCGACACAATTTCTGGTGTCTCGACACATTACAGTATACAGTGTCGACACATTTTTTGGTATCTTGACACTTTCTTTGATGTCTCGACACATTCTCTGGTGTCTCGACACAACTTCTGACTTAGTCAATATTTTGTTTTCTTAACTATCGATACTTGACATTTTTGAGGTCTATTCTTGATATTTAGGTAAGTAAACTTAATTACTGACTAATATATTTTATTCTTATTTTTATCAGTTTATATATATATATATATGCATAAATTATTCAAGATTCAACATGCCAAGTTCAAACTTAAGGAAATTAAATTTCTCTTCATTTAGGGGCTTAGTGAAAATATCAGCAATTTGTTTATTTGTAAGAACAAATTCTAGATTAATATCTCCATTTTCTACATGCTCCCTAATAAAGTGATATATAATTTCAATATGTTTAGTTCTACTATGTGACACAGGATCGTTTGCAATTGAAATGGCACTAGTAGAATCACAATATAATGAAATTTTACTTAGCTGAATATTGTAATCTTGTAATTGATGTTGAATACAAAGCAATTGTACACAGCAACTTCAAGTTGAAATGTACTCAAATTCAGCAGTAGATATTGCTACACTTGTTTCTTTTTATTGCTCCATGACACTAGCCTTCTTCCAAGGAATTGACAAGAACCTGAAGTGATTTTCCTGTCTTCTTTACAACCTGCATAATCTACATCTGAATAGCCTGTTAGTTTAAAATCACTATTCCTGGGATACCATAGGCCAAGATTGGGTGTGCCCTTTAGATATCTCAATATTGTTTTTACTGTTATATAGTGAGACTCCTTAGGGCAAGCTTAATACCTAGTACAGACACAAGTAGCATACATTATGTCTAGTCTACTAGTTGTTAGATATAGCAGTGATCCAACTATGCCCCTATACAAGGTGATATCAACTGGCTTGCCAGCACCATCCTTGTCTAAAGATATACTGGACCCCATAGGAGTTCTCATGGAAGTGGTTATTTCCATGTCATACTTCTTGATCAACTCCTTGGTGAATTTAGACTAACTTATGAAAAGTTCATCTATAGTTTGCTTAACTTGAAGACCCAAGAAAAACTTGAGTTCTCCCATACTAATCATCTCAAACTTACCTTGCATAAGTTTGGAACCTTAGTGCAAAGTGACTCATCAATAAAACCAAATATAATATCATCTACATATATTTGTACTAAGATGGTCTTGCCTTTGACTTCCCTTAGAAATAGTGTTTTGTCTATTTTCCCTCTTGAGAATTTGTTCTCTAGAAGGAATTTAGACAAAGTCTTATACAAAGCCCTTGGGGCTTGTTTTAACCCATAAAGAGCTCTTAATAAAAGATAAACATAATTAGGATGAGTAGAGTCAACAAAACCTGAGGGTTGCTCAGCATAGACCCTTTCTTTGAGGTTACCATTTGTAACATCCCATTTCCGACCAGACCCCTAGGAGAGGTTTTGTCATGACAAAGTCATGAAAAAACCATAGGAAGCCCAAGAAGTCCAAGTGACCCGGGCTCAAGGTGAAAATCACCTTGGTCTGTAAATAGTAGGCCAGAAATTTACTTAAACTGGGATTTGGGCTTGGGCGTTGAGTGCATCGAGTGCACTCAATGCCAAAAGCTGAACGGCGTTGAGTGCACTGACTGCACTCAATGCCATCCTGTATAGGATGGATGGCGTTGAGTGAGCTTAGCTCACTCAATGCCATATTCTGAATGGCATTGAGTGAGCAGAGCTAACTCAACGCCGTAATCTGGATGACATTGAGTGAGCTGAGCTCACTCAACGCCATAGTCTGGATGGCGATGAGTGAGCAGAGCTCACTCAATGCCTTAGTCTGGATGGCGTTGAGTGAGCAGAGCTCACTCAACGCCATAGTCTGGATGGCATTGAGTAAGCAGAGCTCACTCAATGCCATAGTCTGGACGGCATTGAGTGAGCAGAGCTCACTCAACGCCATAGTCTGGACGGCATTGAGTGAGCAAATCTCACTCAACGCCATAGCCTGGATGGCGTTGAGTGAGCAGAGCTCACTCAACGCTATTGTCTAGATTGTGTTGAGTGAGCTGAGCTCACTCAACGCCATAAGCTAGATGGCATTGAGTGATCCGAGCTCACTCAATGCCATTTTACTTAAAAAATTTCTGGCAAGGTTTTAGCTTGGTTGAGGGTTCAGTTGAACCGGGCCGTTCCAAGAAGTGGGTCAGAATGCTTTATTGGGTTATATCTCTTATTAAGACTCAGTTAAGTTTTATTTTAAAATGTTGACTGGGGAATGCCACGTGGCGTCGGTTTTGAAAACAAAGAGAATATTCTCAGCCATGGCCGAAAACCGACGTTCAAGGCCATTGATGGCACATGATGCCATGGCCCCTTCCCCTCCTCTTTAATGGCTGGATTCAACTCCTCTAGGGAAGAAGAGGAGTTTTCTGCCGTTACTTGGCTAGATTAAGCTGTGTTCACCCCCCCCCCCTCCACCATGGCCGAAATGGCCTTTATGGACAATTAATGGCCACCATCGGTTAGTCCTTCCCCCTCCCCCTTTTACTGGTTTAAAAGCTTCCCTAGACCCCAAGCATTCGTTTCCCTAGTTATTTTCCTCCTTTTAAATTAAATAAATGAGGCCCTTAGAAGTTGTTTTAGGAAATATTGCAAGTCACAGAAGTTGTATCCCTTCGAGTCTAGATTATTCTAAAATTTATTTCAACTCGTTTGGGTAAGTGGTTTGACCACAGAACCCATTTTTGTGGGACCTATACCTAGGGCTATCCTGAGATTCAAATGGATGCCCACCCTTCATCCCTTGTCCAAATGATCTGAAACTTGGGTAGGGAGTCTACCCTAGCTATACCTAGGACCTGTCCAAAAATGGGAATTTTTGGAGAATATTTTTCTATAGTTTTTAGAAAAATTTAATAATCCTTATATAAATTAATTAGATGGCCTAATGACTTCCAAACCCTCCCAAATTTTGGTGAGTGGTCCCTGGATTCATCATAAGGCACCGTATAATTTTTCATCACATTTGGAGATGTTTTAGATTGTAAATGAACAAACCTAAGCTTTGCCCTATTAAGGGGTTTTTAGGTCAAAAGTGCACCTTGTGATTTGAGTGGTTTAATCACCTCAACAGAGGCTGAGATTTGACCACTGACTATGCATGATTCCTAGTACCCTCTCATGGAGTTTTAGATGGATTGGGGTAGATTTGCCCTAAGACCCAAGGCCAAACCCTAAGGATGGTTCTTGGTGGTTTGTGAAGGGCAGGTGGTCAAATGACTTGGTTATGATTTGAAACTTGGTAGAAAGAATTCTAGGGTAGGTAGAATCCTCTAGAAGAAATCAAAAACAGATTCTAAGGTGAATAGGTCCCTCAAAACCCTAACCCTAGTCTAGGGCACAAACCTTGTAGTGATAGAAAATATCACTAAAACTAACTGAACAGTGATGAGATTTGGGTAAAGTAGTGTTTAAAGTTAGTACAAGCTCTGGAGATTTTGTTATGAATTTAGGACTATTATTTTGGATACTTCATTAACAATTTAGTAATTTGTATTATTTACTTAGAAATTTATTATGGAGTAACTACTTTCTGGAAATTGATGAACTTTAGCCATAGGACTTTTGATTATGTTTTAAAGCTCTGTGAATTTTTATGGGATTTTTGGATGATTATTTCTAAGGGTTGGTTCATTAAGTATTGTTCCCCATGAAAACTTAATTAAATTTATTTTGGTGTCTAGCAAGCCTGTAAAATTAAGATTTTGTAACTTCTATATAATTTTCTGATGAATAATTTTGGTACTTCCTTCTTTACATATGATTAAGGGAATTATTTTAGATAAATTAATTAGAGGTCAAATAGTTTCTGAAAAATTATGGAAATTAGTATCTAATAATATATATTTGTTATTTAGTGATCAAAATTTTTGGGTGGCCATTACTTGATTAGATCATATAGTTCATGTTCAAAATTGCCCATGGCCAAACATTTGGGAAAATTTAATAAATATCAAATTAATTAGAAAAATTATTAATCTCTGATTTTAGACTAAACTTGTCATGATAGACCTCCAGTAAATTTTATAGGAATTTTGGAAGACAATTTGGAGTACCTCCCTTTGTATACCTCATATAGCTTAGGATGGTCTGCATTTACTAAAATCTGCTGAAATCATATTAAGTTGCAGGATTAACTTAGAGGATTTGGATATTGGGATAATGGTTTGGAAATGTGTATGAATGCATCCTCAATAGCCAGGATGAGGATAGGTTGGTAGGTTATCTAGTCGTAAGAGGTGCTCGGGACCGACGAAAGATCGTCCTCCCCGTTAGGGGAGGAAGAGTCTTAATACACTAGGGTTAGATCCAAAGTAATTTAAAAGGGATCGAGTAATGAGTAATAACCAATAAAAGTAAGTGCCTTGTGAAAGGGAACGATGGGCTTCAGCTACCATCATAGTTCCTAGTGCCCTTTTAGAGCCCTTCACGGGGTATACCAGGGGCAGTCCTGGGCTAATATAAACCGTAGGAATAATAAACCAAAAGAGCAACTAATATAACTAGAGTTTCACGTTCACACACCCCGATAGTTAGGGAGGTTGAGTAGGTTGGTTTAATTGTCTTTCAGTCAGTAGCTTCCAAAGGTAGATGCACGAACAGGACAGTTCGGGGAGCCGAGGGCTCGAGGGTTTAAATATAGAATAAGGTGGTGGGTCTTCGGTATTTTACTGTCGTTCACACCGACATCGGTACGTAGATTCGGCAGTGTGGGACACTTAGCCAAAGAAAGTCTGGTGGATACAGCCAGTACTAGTACGCGGATACTCTAGGTTGTGTTCTTCTAGGGGCGTACAGAAGGGCTAGGCCCGGTAGTGTGGATGCCCGCCTAGGAGTGGGGGTCCCGACCCACTTTCTCTGTTTGCCACTACGTAGGTTCCTGGGAGTGAAGCTAGCTGCCCAAACAGGTGGAACTAAAGGTATGTGCGCATGGAGTGGTATGCGTGAGTTGTACTTGCATGAATCATGGCATAGCGTATCAATACACTCATATTTGCATACAACCGACACCCCAACGTATAAATCAGTATGGGACTTTTTACACGATGGGAGCCTTGCAGAAGACCCCTTAACTTATAAGTTTGTATGGGCATTCATATAAGTTAAGGTTACATATTTAAATTCTACTTGTCCTTTCATATATATATATTTATTTACCACATGTTTATCTTACTGCTCACTATTTTAGAACTGCTAGATGTACCTTTCATACTTAGCTGCTTATACAATATATATTTACTGTTGGACTAGTTCCACTGTCACCCGCCTTGCTTATTCTCCACCATTGTAGCTTCCCTTTCCTCCTCTCCGCTCGGTGCCTAGGAGCCGTGGGGGGAGGGGTAGGGGATCATAGGACTTAGTCTTTATTACTAATGATTTTCGAACAACAACATTACAGGAGCTTCGGATGGGATACAGGGACCAGCAGTCCAAGGACCAGGACCAGCGGAGTACGGTGCACATGGAGGTGGGCTAGTCTAGTTCCGGAGTACCTGTGACCAGCTCCGTGAGTGATTAGTCTTCTTATAGCTTCCGTGAAGAGTGATTTGTAGTGAGGACTCTGATGTACCGGGCTTAAGCCCGTTTATATACTTCGTCTGTACTATTCTTTTACATTACTTTCTACTTTCTATATATTGATGGACTTGCTGTGATTTTTATTCATATATGATTATGTGGACATGTTGCATTTACTTCTCTCTCTTTGTGATCGAAAAAGGCCGGTAGAATTGGCATTTTGTAGTGGCAGCCTTCCCGAGTGTCGGTGCCACCGCAAAGCGGTAATTCTGGGCATAAGACCCCGGTGGTTGAAAAGGAAAAAAATGGGGTCTTATAAGTGGTATCAGAGGCAGACCTCGATCGAAAGAGAAGTAGTCCACAAAACCTTAGGCCACCCCCGTGCGAGCTTAGTTTGCGGACAAACTAGCAGTGGAAGCAGTTGTGTGCCCATAAGGAAATCACATGTAAAGTCCAATCTTACCCCTTTCTTATATTCCTTTCATACGTTGTCTAGCGAATTGAATTTTTCCTTGTAGCCTACGACGAACCCTACCCCATAGCAGGGGACACCTCAGGCTCCAAATGTGGTCCAACCTCCGCCGGCTCCAGCTCCGTTCCAGCAGACGGAGATGGGGCAAACACTAACGGCCATTCTGGAGGCCTTCAGAGCTCAGCAAGCCCCGGCTCCACAGCCAAACCCCGGGGCCAACTGGATGAGTGTCTTCCGGGGACTTTCCCCTCCATCCTACCTGGGGATAGAGTCGGAAGTACGCACGGAGGAATGGTTGGATACCATCTATGAGATTCTTGCGGGGTTTTTTTGCCCCTCTGAGGAGGCAGTTGCTCTGGCAGTCTCCTACCTGGAGTCACATAGGAAGAGGTGGTGGAAGTCACAGTTGGACACCACCTTTGCTGGTATGTATTGCGGAGATATTACTTGGGAGGAGTTCAGAGCAGCGCTCCTGGGACATTTCGTACCTCAGTCGGCAAGGGACGAGCTGGAGGATAGGTTCCTGCGGTTGAGGCAGAGGAACAGGATGGTGCTGGAGTATTATCAGGAGTTTACTCACCTAGCCCGCTATGCGGACGCTTATCAGTTGGACGGTGCTGGCTATGCCAGGAGGTTTTACAAGGGGCTACAAGACGACATGAGACAGGCCCTCCTCTTCGTCTCAGAGGGGAGTTTTGCCAGGATTCTGTAGATGGCTAAAAAGAGAGAAGCGGATCAGCTTACAGTCAAGAGTCGGAAGAGACCGGCTGACGATGCAGTGATTGGAGTTCGTAGAGACCGTCCTCGAGGCCAGGTTATTGGGGAGAGAAGGAACAGGGATCAACTTCGTTAGGAGATTGGGCAGGAGTAGAGGAGTCAGGGTGTATTGGCTCCCCAGCCCTTACAAATGCTGGAGATGCCAAGGATAGCAGAGCAGGAACCGGTGTGCTTTCAGTACAATTAGCTGGGGCATATCAGTAGGAACTGTCCTATGAGGCGAGCACCCCCACCAGCACTTTAGGGCGCCCCACCTCCTCGATATTTTGGCGGCCGAGGAAACAATCGAGAACGAGGATATCAGGACCGAGGCCACTGGCCAGAGATGGAGCAGGTTTATGCTCTAGACTTGACACAGCCCCGGAACCCGGAGCAGGTTATCGCAGGTATGTCAGTACTTTTAAATTTTTCTTTCCCTTCCTAGGAACTAGTTTTCTAGACATGGCCTTGTTAGAAACTAAGAGAAGACAACTATAACCAGAATACTAAGACACTTAATTACCTCAGGCATAGTTTTTATCTGCGGCAAGCCCGCTCACACGCTCTTCGACACTGGTGCTTCACACTCGTTTGTGTCGGAAGATTTCATGAAAGGACTGGCAAGCGTGGAGTAGTTCACCGGAAAGATAATGAGGGTGCGCCTACCCGATGGATCAGAGCTAATGACCTTTGCTCATTGCAATATGGAGGCGGAGATCGGCGGGAAGGCATTTGAGGCACCAGCGATGATTCTAAGGATGCCAGATTACGATCTGATCCTAGGCGTGACATGGCTGTACTAGAACCATGCCTAGATTTACTGCGTGGCGAAGAGGATCACCGTGAGGCACGGGGACTCCTTCATTGTTATCAAAGGTATTATACAAGCACCCCGCATATTTTTATCCTCTGTGCAGACCATCAAGGCCCATCTGCAGTGGGAGGAGGTTTATCAGGTTCTTTTTGAGGCGGTTGTGGCCAAGGACTTCATTTCCGATATTCAAGTAGTGTGAGACTTTGCTGATGTATTTCCGGAGAAGCTACCAGGGCTACCCCTGCACCAAGAGAGGGACTTCCAGATTCAGCTCATACCGGGGGCTAAGCCGGTATCCAGAGCTCCCTATCGAATGGCCCCGAAGGAGTTGGTGGAATTTCGAAGACAGCTTCAGGAGTTAATGGAGGTCGGGTTCGTCCGGCCTAGCTCTTCACCATGGGGAGCTCTGGTGTTATTCGTCAAGAAGTAGGACAGGACTCTTCGACTGTGTATAGATTACCGGGCCCTGAACAGGTTGACGGTCTGGAATACTTATCCCTTGCCAAGGATAGACGAGCTATTTGACCAGCTGGAGGGAGCCCATTGGTTCTCAAAGCTGGATCTGAGATCAGGGTACTACCAGCTTCGCATTCGGGAAGAGGACATCTAGAAGACGGCCTTCAGTAGCAGATATGGTTTGTACGAGTTTACCGTGATGCCTTTCGGGCTCACAAATGAACCCTCCGCATTCATGACCTTGATTAACCGGGTGTTCGAAGAGTATCTGGATGTCTTCATTATTGTATTCATCCATAACATCCTTATCTATTCGAGGTCGGAGGAGGAGCACGCGAGGCATCTGGCCTTGACTTTGGAGAAGCTCCTAGAGCATAAGATGTATGCCAAGTACAGCAAATGCCAGTTCTGGCTAAAGGAGGTTGCCTTTTGGGCCATTTCATCAGTGGAGCAGGTTTGGCAGTAGATCCACCGAAGTTCCAGGAAGTATGGGATTGGCCACAACTAAAGACGGCCTCAGATGTTCGAAGTTTCTTAGGACTTGCCGGTTATTACTGAAAGTTTGTAAAGGGGTTCTCTCAGATTGCCCTCCCTCTTACGTCTCTGACGAAGAAGGAGTCTCCTTTTATTTGGACGCCACGATGCGAATCTGCTTTTCAGGAGCTGAAGTATCATCATACCTCGGCTTCCATACTTGCTCTTCCTTTAGGGAAGGAAGGACTTCAGGTGTACACAGATGCATCCTATCAGGGGATGGGTGTCGTTCTGATGCAGAACAGGCACGTAATAGCCTATGCCTCCCGTCAGCTGAAGCAGCATGAGCAGAACTACCCCGTGCACGACTTGGGGATGGGGGCAGTTGTTTTTGCTCATAAGATCTGGCGGCACTACCTCTACGGAGTTCACTACGACGTCTTCTCAGACCATAAGAACTTTAAATACGTAGACACACAGAAGGAGTTAAACATCAGGCAGAGACACTGGGTGGAGTTTCTGTCAGACTACCAGTATACTATGCACTACCATCCAGGGAAGGCAAACGTGGTCGCAGACGCTTTGAGCCGGAGGGCGAGTACGTCAGGAGTAGGCCCGCAGCTGATGGCCTTGGAGTTGGTTAAATCATTAGAGGAGATGCAGTGTGGTGTCCGAGGATGACCCGGAGTTATACATGGAGTACCTGGGATCGTTGGTTACCACTGATGATATTCGGGACTGCATCAGAGATGGGCAGAAGCTGGATGTGAGGGCTGAGCCGATATTCAGAGCCTTAGAGGAAGGCACGACAGGAGATTACTCTTTGAGGGATGGTCTCCTGTGTTTCAGAGGCAGGGTCTACATACCGGCAGGAGGCCAGATCCGGGAGGACATTATGACGGAAGCTCACTACAACCGGTACTCGGTGCACCCGGGAATCACCAAGATGGTGAAAGATTTTAAGAGGACGATGTACTAGCCGGGTATGAAGAAGGACATTACGTACTTTGTGATGCATTGCGAGGCCTGCCAACTCGTAAAAGCAGAGTGTAGGAATCCAGTCGTCTTACTGCAGCCACTTCCGGTGCCGGAGTGGAAATTTGAGGATATAGCCATGGATTTCATACAGGGGCTACCTCGATCCCGTGCGGGAAATGACTCGATCTGGGTGATAGTGGATAGGCTAACGAAGGTGGCCAGATTCATTCCAATGGCAAAAGATACCCCGGTTTGTGTATTGGTACGGAGGTTCATTGAGCAGTTTGTGCATTATCATGGGGTACCCAAGACTATCATTTCGGATCGGGATGGGAGGTTTACATCCAGGGAGTGGAGGTCAGTTCAGGCCCATCTGGGTTCTCGGTTGACATTCAGCACGGCTTTTCACCCTCAGACCGACGTGCAGACGGAGCGCACTAACCGTACACTGGAAGATCTTTTTCGCCTGTGTATTTTGGACCGCGGAGAGCCTTGGGAGAGGTTGCTACCACTGGTCGAGTTTTCATATAACAACGCCCATCAGTCAAGCATAGGCATGGATCCATATGAGGCATTATATGGACGAAGGTGCAGGACCCAACTATCATGGGTTTAGGATGAGAATCCGCAGGCACTAGGCTCGGAGTTTGTGGGGGATATGGATGCTCAGATTAGATTGATCTGGGACAGGATGTTAGAAGCGCAGAGTAGGCAGGCTAAATATTACGATGTGAGGCATCGTCAGGTAGAGTTCCAAGTGGGAGACCGAGTTTTCTTGAAGATACGGCCGATGCACGGAGTCTCGCGGGTTCGCGGGCGGAAGAAGCTCAGTCCGAGATATATGGGGCCTTATAGGATCCTGGAGCGGATCGGCCCCTTAGCTTACAAACTGGAGCTACCGCCGGAGTTAGCAGGATTGCATGACGTCTTCCACGTCTCCTCTCTACGAGGGGCTCTACTATGCCCTGAGCAGCTGATTTCCCCAGCAGATGGCCTGGTGGCCTCGGATCGATCAGTCAACTTTGAGCTGATCAGGATCGATGACACGGTAGTGCGGGTCTTGCGACGTAAGAAGGTTCCGTTAGTCAAGGTTCTGTGGAGCAATCATGGGCAGGAGGAGCATACATGGGAGCCACATGACTTGATGCAGCAAAAGTATCCGGAACTCTTCGAGTCAGGTATACCTTAAATCGTAGGGATGTTATAATTTCTTCTATTCCAGTAGAAACCCCCGTAGGCTTAACCTTAATTTCGGGGACGAAATTTTTTTTTGTATATTGAGATTTGTAACATCCCATTTCTGACCAGACCCCTAGGAGAGGTTTTGTCATGACCAAGTTATGATAAAACCCTAGGAAGCCCAAGAAGGCTAAGTGACCCGGGCTCAAGGTGAAAACCACCTTGGTCTGCAAATAGTAGGGCAGAAATTTACTTAAAACAGGATTTTGGCTTAGGCGTTGAGTGCGTCGAGTGCACTCAACGCCAAAAGATGAAGGCGTTGAGTGCACTGACTGCACTCAACGTCATCCTGTGTAGGATGGATGGCGTTGAGTGAGCTGAGCTCACTCAACGCCATAGTCTTGATGGCGTTGAGTGAGTAGAGCTCACTCAATGCCGTAATCTGGATGGCATTGAGTGAGCTGAGCTCACTCAACGTCATAGTCTGGATGGCGTTGAGTGAGCAGAGCTCACTCAACGCCGTAATCTGGATTGCGTTGAGTGAGCAGAGCTCACTCAACGCCGTAGTCTGGATGGCGTTGAGTGAGCATAGCTCACTCAACATTATAGTCTGGATGGCATTGAGTAAGTAGAGCTCACTCAATGTCGTAGCCTGGATGGCATTGAGTGAGCAGAGCTCACTCAACGCCGTGGTCTGGATGGCATTGAGTGAGCTGAGTTCACTCAACGCCGTAAGCTGGATGGCGTTGAGTGAGCCGAGCTCACTCAACGCCATTTTCCTTAGAAATTTTTCTGGAAAGGTTTTAGCTTGGCTGATGGTTCAGTTGAACCGGGCCGTTCCAGGAAGTGGGCCAGAATGCGTTATTGGGTTGTTTCTCTTATTAAGACTCAGTTAAGTTTTATTTTAAAATGTTGACTGGGGAATGCCACGTGGCGTCGGTTTTGAAAACAAAGAGAATAGTCTCAGCCATGGCCGAAAACCGGCATTCATGGCCATTGATGGCACATGATGTCATGGCCCCTTCCCATCCTCTTTAATGGTTGGATTCAACTCCTCTAGGGAAGAGGAGGAGTTTCCAGCCTTTACTTGGCTAGATTAAGCCGTGTTCAGCCCCCCTCCACCATGGCCGAAATGGCCTTTATGGACAATTAATGGCCACCATCGGTAAGTCCTTCCCCCTCCCCCTTTTACTGGTTTAAAAGCTTCCCTAGACCCCAAGCATTCATTTCCACACCTTGCCCGAAGGAGACGAGATAATTTTGTGTGTTGTTGAAGAGCGTCGGCGACACCTCCACCACTAATGGCTTTCCGTCGATCTGCACGCCTCCAGCCTGCGAACAAGGTCCTCCTCTACTCCTTCTCTCATGGGTGATCGTAGGAATCGTTTAGGACAAGAATCAGACTCAATTGAGCCGGTCCAAGTTTTTATTTCCATGGTTTTTCAAAAAAACATGGTGGTCGGGTTCGCCAGAAACTGCCTCTCCGACAGCCGTGCCACCCCTTGACGGTAGCCCTCACCTCAACGGAAGTGGTGGTGGTGGTGGCCGGCCAGGGAGATGGCTGGGTTGACGGGAAATCCGCTTGGAAAGCTACAGGTTTTAGGCGTTTTTAGGGTTGCTGGTTTTCGGGTTTTTGAGAAGATGAACAGTGCCATGCTTTTTTTTAATTATATTTAAATGAATTAAATAGTTTATTGTTTCAATAGTTATTTTCCTCCTTTTAAATTAAATAAATGAGACCCTTAGAGGTTGTTTTAGGAAAAATGGCCAGTCACATAAGTTGTAGCCCTTTGAGTCTAGATTATTTTAAAATTTCTTTCAATTCGTTTGGGTAAGTGCTTTGACCACAGAACCCATTTTGGTGGGACCTATACCTAGGGCTATCTTGAGATTCAAATGGATGCCTCACCCTTCATCCCTTGTCCAAATGATCTGAAATTTGGGCAGGAAGTCTACCCTAGCTATACCTAGGGCCTGTCCAAAAATGGGAATTTTTGGAGAATATTTATCTATAGTTTTTAGACAAATTTAATAATCCTTATATAAATTAATTAGGTGGCCTAATGAATTCCAAACCCTCCAAAATTTTGTTGAGTGGTCCATGGGTTCATCATAAGGCATTGTATAATTTTTAATCTCATTTGGAGATGTTTTAGATTATATATGAACAAACCTAAGCTTTGCCTTATTAAGGGGTTTTAGGTCAAAAGTGCACCTTGTGATTTGAGTGGTTAAATCACCTCAACAGAGGCTAAGATTTGACCACTGACTAGGCATGATTCCTAGCACCCTCTCATGGAGTTTGAGATGGATTGGGGTAGATTTGCCCTAGTACCCAAGGCCAAACCCTAAGGATGGTTCTTGGTGGTTTATGAAAGGCAGGTGGTCAAATGACCTGGTTATGATTTGAAACTTGGTAGAAAGAATTCTAGGATAGGTAGAATCTTTTGTAAGAAATCAAAAACATATTCTAAGGTGAATAGGTCCCTCAAAACTCTAACCCTAGTCTAGGGCACAAACCTTATAGTGATAGAAAATGTTACTAAAACTCACTGAACAGTGATGAGATTTGGGTACAATAGTGTTTAAAGTTATTACAAGCTCTGGAGATTTTGTTATGAATTTAGGACTATTATTTTTGATAATTCATTAACAATTTAGTAATTTGTATTATTTACTTAGAAATTTATTATGGAGTAACTACTTTCTGAAAATTGATGAAATTTAGCCATACAACTTTTGATTATATTTTAAAGCTCTGCGAATTTTTATGGGATTTTTGGAAGATTATTTCAAAGGGTTGGTTCATTAAGTATTGTTTCACATAAAAACTTAATTAAATTTATTTTAGTGTCTAGCAAGCCTGTAAGATTATGATTTTTGCACAATGACCCTTTCTGTGCCATATTAAGATTTTTTAACTTCTATATAATTTTTTGATGAATAATTTTGGTACTTCCTTCTTTACATATGATTAAGGGAATTATTTTGGATAAATTAATTAGAGGTCAAATAGTTTCTGAAAAATTATGGAAATTAGTATCTAATAATATATCTCTGTTATTTAGTGATCAAATTTTTTGGGTGGCCATTACTTGAGTAGATCATATAGTTCATGTTCAAAATTGCCCATGGCAAAACATTTGGGAAAATTCAATAAATATAAAATTAATTAGAAAAATTATGAATCTCTTATTTTAGACTAAACTTGTCATGATAGACCTCCAGTAAATTTTATAGGAATTTTGGAAGACAATTTGGAGTACTTCTCTTTGTATACCTCATATAGCTTATGATGGTCTGCATTTACTAAAAACTGCTGAAATCATATTAAGCTGCAGGATGAACTTAGAGGATTTGAATATTGGGATAATGGTTTGGAAATATGTATGAATGCATCCTCAATAACCAGGATGAGGATAGGTTGGTAGGTTGTCTAGTCGTAAGAGGTGCTCGGGACCGATGAAAGATCATCCTCCCCGGTAGGAGAGGAAGAGTCTTAATATACTAGGGTTAGATCCAAAGTAATTTAAAAGGGATCGGGTAATGATTAATAACCAATAAAAGTAAGTGCCTTGCGAAATGGAACGATGGGCTTCAGTTACCATCATAGTTCCTAGTGCCCTTTGAGAGCCCTTCACGGGGTATACCGGGGGCAGTCCTAGGCTAACGTAAACCGTATGAATAATAAACCAAAAGAGCAACTAGTATAACTAGAGTTTTACATTCACACACCCCGGTAGTTAGGGAGGTTGAGTAGGTTTGTTTAATTGTCTTTCAATCGGTAGCTTCCGAAGGTAAATGCACGGACGGGACAGTCCGGGGAGCCGAGGGCTCGAGGGTTTAAATACCGAATAAGGTGGTGGGTCTTCGGTATTTTACTGTCGTTCACACTGACGTCGGTACGTAGACTCGACAGTGTGGGACACTTAGCCAAAGAAAGTCCGGTGGATACATCCAGCACTAGTACGTGGATACTCTAGGTTGTGTTCTTCTAGGGGCGTACGAAAGGGCTAGGCCCGGTAGTGTGGATGCTCGCCTAGGAGTGGGGGGGCCGACCCACTATCTCTGTTTGCCACTACGGAAGTTCCTGGGAGTGAAGCTAGCTGCCCAAACAGGGGGAACTAAAGGTCTGTGCGCATAGAGTCGTGTGCGTGAGTTGCACTTGCATGAATCATGGCATAGCATATTAATACACTCATATTTGCATACAACCGACACCCCAACGTATAAATCGATATGGGACTTTTTATACGATGGGAGCCTTGCAGAAGACCCCTTAACTTATAAGTTTGTATGGGCATTCATATAAGTTAAGGTTACATATTTAATTTCTACTTGTCCTTTCATATATATATTGATTTACTACATGTTTATCTTACTGCTCACTATTTTAGAACTGCTAGATATACCTTTCATACTTTGTTGCTTATACAATATATATTTACTGTTGGAGTAGTTCCACTATCACCCGCCTTGCTTATTCTCTACCATTGTATCTTCCCTTTCCTCCTCTCCGCTCGGTGCCTAGGAGCCGTGGGGGTGGGGTAGGGGATTATAGGACTTAGTCTCTATGACTAATGGTTTTCAAACCACAACATTACAGTAGATCCGGATGGGAGACAGGGACCAGCAGTCCAGGGACCAGCACCAGCGGAGTACGGTGCGCATGGAGGTGGGCCAGTCTTGTTCCGGAGTACCTATGACCAGCTCCGTGAGTGATTAGTCTTCTTATAGCTTCCGCGATGAGTGATTTGTAGTGAGGACTCTGATGTACTGGGCTTGAGCCCGTTTATATATTTCATCTGTACTGTTCTTTTGCAGTACTTTCTACTTTCTATATATTGATGGACTTGCTGTGATTTTTTTTCATATATGATTATGTGGACATGTTGCATTTACTTCTCTCTCTTTGTGATCGAAAAAGGCTGGCAGAATTGGCGTTTTGTAATGGCGGCCTTCCCAAGTGTTGGTGCCATCGCAAAGCGGCGATTCTTGGCATAAGACCCCGGTGGTTGAAAAAGAAAAAAAATGGGGTCTTACACCATTAAGGAATGCTGACTTCACATCCATTTGGTAAACCTTGAATCCTTTGTAGGCTGCATATATCAGGAAGAGTCTAATAGCTTCCAATCTAGCAACTAGTGCAAAGGTTTGATCAAAATCTATACCCTCTTCTTGTTTATAGACCTTTGCAACAAGTCTAGCCCTATTTCTGACTATAATACCTTTCTCATCCAGTTTGTTCCTGTAGATCCACTTGGTTCCTATGATGTTACAATCATCTGGTCTGGGAACTAGCTTCCATACATTACATCTCTTGAACTAGTTCAATTCTTCCTGCATAGCCCCTAACCAAAATGGATCTTCATTGGCTTCTTCAAACTTCTTTGGTTCTGTTTGAGACAGAAAACTTGAGTACATTACAATGTTGTGTTGTCTACTTCTTGTAGTCATACCATGAGCTGCATCTCTAATGATCAATTCCCTTGGATGATCCCTTAGATGTCTGACAGTAACTGGTAATGTGACCTCTTCTCTTTGAACAGCTTCATCTTATTGCTGAGTCTCTTCTTTTGGTTATTCCTGTGCAAGCTCTTCCCCAATAATGTTGACTCCATCTTGTATACTTCTTCTTGCTAGAACTGAGTCTTCTATTGACAGCTCCTTTAGCTTCAAGTCTTCTCCTGTTGTGCGTGATGTACCTGGCTTATCATTGTAATAAATAGAACTTTCATCAAATACAACATGAACAGACTCCTCTACAACTTGATCCCTCATGTTATAGACCCTATAGGCCTAACTATGGTTACTATAACCAATAAATATGCCTCCATAGGACTTCTCAACAAACTTAGTTAAGTATTTTTTTCCCATTCTTAAGGACAAAACACCTACATCCAAAGATTCTGAAGTAGGCCAAGTTTGGTTTTTTGCCCTTCATTAGTTCATAAGGAGTCCTATTCAGCCTTTTGTTGATTGAAGCTCTATTAAGAACATGACATGTTGTGTTAATAGCTTCCGCCCAGAAATATTCTGAGAGAGAAGAATCACTCAGCATGGTTCTTCCAACTTCAATGAGAGTTCTATTCTTTCTCTCAGCAATCCCATTTTGCTGGTGTGTTCTTGGAGAGGAAAACTCTTGCTGAATCTCAAGTTCTCCACAAAACTTTTTCATGCATTCAGATTGAAACTCAGTTCCATGATCACTTCTGATTCTGACCACAAAACTGTTCAATTCATTCTGTATTTGTTTGATAAATGTCTTGAAGACATCAGGAGTTTAAGACTTTTTCCTTAAAAAGAAAACCCATATAAATCTGGAATAGTCATCAACAATCACAAAGGTGTAGACTTTCCATCATAGACTATGAACTGGCATAGGACCAAAAAAGTCCATATGCAAGAGGTATAAACACCTCACAGAGTCTTTGGCTTCAATGCTTTTGAATAAAACTTTGGTCTACTTGCCTTTTTGGCATGCAGAGCAAATGTTCTTCTTAAAGCATTTAATGTTAGGACCATTCCTAACTAGCTCTTTACTAAAAAATTTGCATATTGCCTTATAGTTCAAATGAGATAGCCTCTTGTGCTATTTGACACGGTATCAGGTTTTCTCATTTACAACTAGGCATATGGTTGAGTCTGACTTTAGACAAATAAATTTTAAACAATACATATTCCCACACCTAATGCCTGTCAAGATGACCTCTTGGTCACTTTAGTTCTTTATGAGGCACCCATCCTTGTGGAATGAAATGTCATAGCCAAGATCATAAAGTTGGCTTATGCTTATAAGGTTGTGTTGCAACCCTTCCACATAAGCTACTTCAGTGAATGTGACTAAGGCATTTGAGATCTTACCATAACCTCTGGTAATCCCTTTGTCAGCTCAATCAAAGATCACCTTTAGTCCATTTTTCACTAGAATAAACTCCCTCAAATTGTTCTTTGTTTCAGTCATGTGTCTAGAACATCCACTATCCAAGTACCAGATGGGTTTATCTCTGGTGCTTGGACATACCGACAAAATAAGAATTTATTTATCCTTAGGAACCCAAATTGTCTTGGGTCTTAGGTGCTTGTTAGCTGGGGCTCCATTGATACCACCTAAAAATTTCTTAGCTGGGTACACTTTCTGCCCATGAGACGCAGTGTGAATGAACCAGCAGTCCAAGGCAAAGTGTCTAATCTTTCCACAACACCAACACTCCCTGTTGTATCTCCACTTTGGAGAAATAGTAGGAACTTTATGCTGACATTCCTTAGAATAGGAATCAGCAAACTTTACAGTTGCATTTTGACTGGGAGCAAAATGGTTGTTTTGCCTATAAGTCACAACAGTCCTCCTTGGAGCAAGCACATTAGGAATAGTTTTTCTACTCACATATGTGTTTGGTCCTACTGGTCCAGACTTTTGGATTTCTTTTTCCTTAGTTTGAAACACAGGTTATTGCATGACTGGACCCTGTTATCCTATCAGCTTTTCGCTTCTTCTTTTCTTAGGTTAAACATAACCAAGTCCACTTACAGGAGTTCCTGAGAAGGTATCTATAATGGGGAG
The DNA here is from genome assembly GCA_039513925.1 of Platanthera zijinensis. Lineage (NCBI taxonomy): Eukaryota > Viridiplantae > Streptophyta > Magnoliopsida > Asparagales > Orchidaceae > Platanthera > Platanthera zijinensis. Next base: position 178,944,110 of record CM077084.1, read on the forward strand.
CACAGTTTTAGGTTTAGAAAACAACTGAACAAGTCTTTTCTCATTCAGGAGTTTGAGTTCTAACTCCTAAATGGTTGCATCCTTTTGTTTTAGCAACATAATTTGATCATCAATGATCTTATTTAGCTTTGCTAACTTTGAACTTTGAAGACCAATCTTCTGAGTAGACATCTCATGATGGTACTTAAGACCTCTTAGTGATGCAATCTGAATGGCTTGTTCTTTGACAAGCTTCTTGCTCTTTACAAGTGCCTCTAGAATTTTTCCAAACTTAATTGTGAGGTACTGCAGTTCAGTCTCAGAGTTGGACTTTTATGAATCACACTTTGATTCATATGAGTCTAACTCATCCACGGTCTCATGAAAAAAGTTGTAGAATAAATGGAATTGTCAAAGATTACCTTAGTATCCTGATATTCAGCAATTTCTATTTCCGGATTATCAGACGGTGCCATCAAGTTAACCTCAATATCATCTTCAGAGTCCCCATGGAGTGATGAAGTTTGTGGATTTATTGCCCTTATATAAGGCCTCTCTGATGAATTCCGCTTCATAGGAGAACAGTCCAATAGTGCATGTTCTTCTGATTTAGTTGAATCAGTATCACTATCAGATAAAGTCTTTGGCTTATTTTCCATCAGACCCTTTTCTAATTTCTTGTCTTTATAGAACTTCCTTTCCTTGGAATTCATGTTCTCCTTTCTCTTTATTAGACAGTCAGTAATGACATGTCCAAGCCTGTTACAACAATAACCAATAATGTTAGTGTTGGGTATTGTATCCATAATGTACCTGATTTGAAGAAGCCCCTGAACAAGCTAAGGTAAATAGACAGTGTGTTTGATGAAATCTTTTAAGTTGTGCTTGCAGTTATTCCATGCTAAGTACACACCAATGTCAGGGTGCAGTGGGTCAATATACACGGGTCTGCATGACGCAATCCATCGTTGAGCAGATCAGTGTGTTGGCCTATGTGTACTCTCTCTATTGGGGTGTACTTAACTTCAAGTACAGGGCTATGATAAAGCAAGAGCAGACAAGGAGCAAGGATGGGCCAAAGACCAGCTCACGGGTTGAAATACGAGAATCGTCTAAGTGTAAATCGTCGAGAATCACTAAGTGATTCTCGCTGATTCGTCGAGAATCGACGAGTCGTCGAGAATCACTAGATGATTCTCGCCAGGTTGGGTCGGCTGTCTCGACGCAGTCAGAAAATTCTCTAAGGCAGAATCGTCGAGAATCACTAAGTGATTCTCGCCGATTCGTCGAGAATGACTTTGCATTCTCGATGATTCGGCGAGAATCAAATGTGATTCCCGCCGATTCTCCCCGGCCTCTATAACCTGTGCAGCCAGAATTCGCCAAGTAGAATTCGGCGAGAATCGTAAGTGATTCTCGCCGATTCGTCGAGAATCACCTACGATTCTCGCCGATTTTGCCTTGGGCGATTTTTCCGAATTCCTGGACCGGTCCATGTTACCTGCAGCTATTTGAACCGGACTTTGGTCTTTGCTTTGGTGGGGCCCACAACGGTCATCTCCATGACCTATTGTATAAATACACAGGTATTTGTGTACAGTGTTTTTACGGATATAGAATACGAAAGCCGAGCCGCCGACTAACCCGAAATTCGCGAACCTGCTCCGCCTCCGTCGCCGCCGCTCGTGCAGTGGTCACCGTAGCTGATCTCGATCTCCTCCAGATCCACGGTGACAGAAGCCAAGTCTTGCACAGCGTCTCACGCGTCTAACCAGAGATCTTTTATCTCTTGATTTGAGATAGGGAAATCCATCCCCATCCGAATCGATCGAGACGATCGATCCTAGTGTGACCGTTGGAAGACCTTGCCGACTTCGCTAAGAAGATTGAATCTCCATTGCATAGCTGCTGTTTTTAGTTGCCTCCGCCAACACCGAGATCCTTGCCGCCGCCCTTTGCCGTCGCCGGTCTCGGGGAGATTCTCTCCAAGAAAGATCAAGGGTTGTGGACTTTTCGTTGCCTACAAGAACAAGTAGTCTAACGAAAAGGGACACCTAGATCTTCAAGTTGTTTGTATTTCTTATACACTCCAATTTCTTTTTCATTGTAAAGGAACATTTGGTTCCTAGTTGTAGGGTTGGGTGCAACCCGTGTTATGGGAGTGTAGACTCCTACGTGTGGAAGGGTACCTTCCGATAGTGCAAGGATTGGATTTCAATCCGGTTGGTGAAGTGACCGAGTCGTCCCTGGATTGGGAGATAGGTCGAAGGGGGAAAGTGGACGTACCCAAATCGGGGAACCACTATAAATTGCCTGTGTTATTTTCTGTGCTGTGTGGTTTGTTTTGATACTGCAGGTACAATTTTAATTCCGCAAATACGCTGCAAGTCACCTATCCCCCCCCCCATATGTGAAGCTAGTTGGCACTAGGTGGACTTTCAAGTGGTATCAGAGGGAGGTTGCTCATCAAAAAGGTTCACACCTTGAGTAGAATCCTGCCACCAGTGTCAAGAAGAAGACCGATATCTTCCATGGACGGACTCAAGCACTCCGGCAAAATCCCAGTATGCACCAGACTGAACTTTCCTATCTGGAAGGAAAGAATCAGATTCTACATGGAAGCAGTCGACCCCCGGCTCTTCATGATAGTGGAGGAGGGACCTTACATTCCCACTAAGGCCTCCACCATTGATCCTACCAAGAAAGTGCCCAAGAAACTTTCGGAAATGGACAAGGACGAAATGGTGCTGTTCGGACTCGACAAGAAAGCTCAGAACATCCTGGTAAGCACATTTGACGACTCTATGATGCAGAACTTCTGCAACTGCAGGACAGCCAAGGATCTCTGGAGCTGTCTGATTGTCCTAATGGAGGGCACAGATGAAGTGAGGGACGATCGGAGATCCCTCCTCAATCAGAAATATGAGGCCTTCAGGCAAGGGCCAAAGGAGGAGATCGGAGTTACCTTCAAAAACTTCCTCAAGATCGTCAATGCACTTAAAGGATATGGAAGAGTGTTCACTGACGGTGAACTCAATGATAAGTTCCTTAGGTCCCTCACTAAGGAATGGGACACAAAGATCTGCGCCATCCGCGAGTTTGGCAGACTTGCGGAAACCAACCCTCAGATTCTGTTCAGGAAGCTCATGTCCTATGAGCTTCAGTTGAACACAAGGAAGGCTGAAGAGGAAGCAGAGAAAGCCGCGGCCAAGGAAAAGACGGTGGCCCTGAAAGCCATTCATTCCAGAAAGGGCAAGGGTGCTGCCTCTTCCCGTGCGTGGAAGAAGGATGAAGAGGAAGACTCTGAGCCAAGCTCCTCTGGCTCAGAATTGTCTGAGGAAGACTTATCCCTTATCACAAGGGAATTCAAGAAGTTCCTCAAGCTGAGGAATCAGAGAAAGATAAACGGCTCCTCTTCAAGGGATCAGAAGAAAAACTATTCTTCTGACAGGTATGTTTCCAAATCGAACAAACACCGCTCATCTGACATTATTTGCTTTGGTTGCAACAAGCCAGGACACGTCGTGGCCGACTGCCATCAAGGCAAGAGGGAAAAGGGAAAGGGAGAGGAGCACAGGTCCTCAAGAGATAAGAAGAAGGAGAGGATTTACATCGCGAAGAAGCCAAAGATGCTGAGTGAATCTGACACATCAGACACCAGCGATGATGAGGAAGCCTACTTTGGGCTAATGGGTCGATGTGACTCGGAAGGAGATTGCCCCCCATTTACTGGGAAGGTAAAAGCTCACACCCCTCTCTCCGACTCTGAATCTGATCCTGAGTCTCAGGATGATGACCCTGAGGATAGCCCTTCTGCCCGTGAAGCTGAGCTCCTCGATAAGTATGAGCTTCTGCTCAATACTTTCGTGGAATGTCGAAAGAGACTGAAGGCTGAGAAAAAGGAAGTTAAATTCCTTAAAGGTGAGAGTGTATCCCTGAGGGAAGAGATCACCAGTTTGATCTCCCTTTGACAGGATCACTTGGACCTGACTGCAAAGCATTCAGAGTCTCTTAAGCTCCTTGATCTTAAGTAGGAGGAAGTCGACAAGTTGGAAGAACTACTTGCGGCAGAAAGGAAGACCGTCAAGAGCTTCTCTATGCCAAAAACTATTCTTCCATTAGTTGATACCTTCTCTGCTCAGGCCAAAGGAGCTGGCTTGGGGCATGTAGGGGTATCTAGCTCCTCATCCAGGAGAAACAGGATCAAGAGGAAGAATAAGGCTGCCAAGAAAGCCTCTGCTGCTGAGAAAGGAAAGTGAAAGTGAAGGGATAGATACTACTCTAGAGGGGGGGTGAATAGAGTTATCAAATTTTGCACTAGACAAAACTTAATAGTCTACCCAACTCCCTTGGAGTAAAATGCGGAATGAAAAGATTATAGATAAGGAGATAACCCTAAAGCCTAACACAAGTGTTGTGCACAAACTCAAGCTAACTGTAATTACAGTTAAGGCTTGGAAATCCTAATCAGCAACTAGCAAGCCTAGTTATATCTAATCACAGCCACAATGCAAGTAATTAAATTAAGCAAGCCAGACGACACAAGGAATTTATAGTGGTTCCCCAAACAACTTGGGTACGTCCACTCTTCTACCAACAAGGTAGGAATCCACTACATGTTTTTGATCAGGTGCCCTGCCACCACAAGATCTGCTTCAGGTAGATCTAGAAACCCTTTAGACTTTTGATCAGGTGTCTAAAAACCGAACACAGGTTTTTGATCAGGTGCCCTGCCACCAAGGGATACTTTTGAAGGGAGTAATAACCCTGTACAGGAGGGGGAAAGAAGGTTAAGATGTCTTCTCTATTTTATAATAGATTAGAGAAGCACAAAGACTTGCACTGAGCTAGGAAGCTCAAGAGAATCAAGGCTCCCCCTGGCTCAAAGAATGTCCAGGTGAAGTCTTGCTTCAGTGCAGAAAACACTTCAGTAAGAACTGAAGGAAAAACTACAAGAAGATATAAAATAATAAAATAGAAATCTTCTAGCAGCTATCTTCTTCTTCTTCTTCTTCAAAAGAACTCTGAGTCTGAACTTCCTGGAGGCAGGAGAACTCAGGTTGAAGAATAGCAGAAGAGCTTAACACTTCTCAGTTGAATGAGGATTGCTGAGAGCAGTTAAACTTGGTCTTGATGAAAGCTTGAATGCTAATTGAATAACTCTTGGAATAACTGGTTAGCTAGCTGAAATCCTTCTCCAAAGGATTCCTTTTATAGCAGCAACAAGAAACGGATCTTTTCAAATTGAACTGTTTGTCTTCTTCTGAAACTTGAAACCTGGGCTGTAATTATCACAAAGACAAACAAACTCTGCAGCAAAATATTCTATAAAAGGGATAAACCTTTTTCAAGAAAGCTGCAGGAAGCAATCTGATAATAAAGGTACTAAATAAAATCACATCAGAAACAAACTCTTTATAGCATAAGGAAGACTTTTCAGTCTAACGGCTATAAAGGACTGACAGCAGATAAAGTAAAATAAAATGACAGCTAATAAGACAAACAACTTTATCTAAAAAGATTTTACTCAGGCAAAAGGGATGGAGCAGATATTGCCTGGAAATATTATCATAAAACAACTGAAATAAAATGCCAGATAATATATTGATTTATTAAATAGAATAAATAAATACAAAATAAAAAGGCAAACAGAAAACGTCGAACGACCCTCGGAGATCGTCGACCGACGCACGGAGATCGTCGACCTATCGGGCAGATAGTCGAACGATCCAGATAGTCGAACTATCGAAGGAGATAGTCGAACTATGACAACAGATAGTCGAACTATCAGAAGATAGTCGAGCTATCAAATAGTCGACCTATCAACAGATAGTCGAACTATCAACTCAGAACAGATAGTCGAACTATCAACAGATAGTCGAACTATCAAAGAACGACAGATAGTCGAACTATCAACAGATAGTCGAACTATCAAAGAACGACAGATAGTCGAACTATCAACAGATAGTCGAACTATCAAAGAACGACAGATAGTCGAACTATCAACAGATAGTCGAACTATCAAAGAATGACAGATAGTCGAACTATCAACAGATAGTCGAATTATCAAAGAATGACAGATAGTCGAACTATCAACAGATAGTCGAACTATCAAAGCGGAACCGATAGTCGACCTATCAACAGATAGTCGAGCTATCAGATAGTTGAACTATCAGGACAGATAGTCGAACTACCAAACCAAGCAGATAGTTGACTTATCAACAGATAGTCAAGCTATCAAACAACACAGATAGTCAACCTATCAAACAGATAGTCGAGCTATCAGATAGTTGAACTATCCAAGCAGATAGTCGAACTATCAAACACACAGATAGTCGAACTATCAACAGATAGTCGAACTATCCATGCAGACAGAACGTCGAGTAACTGATAGACGATCGTCGAACAGTTAGTCGACGATAGTCGAGCGCCGTTCGACTATAAACGAACGAAAAACTACTTAACCAAATTCTTCATTTGGAAAAGCGGGGACTCTACTGCTCGACCACTAACCATTGACCATAGATATTTCTTGGGTCAAGGGACTAAAAAGACAAGACTAAACTCAAATCAAACAAGGGTACCAACAATCTCCCCCTATTTGAGTTAAGTCTCTCAAAAACTAAAACACCGAACTAGCTATAGAACAATAGAATCAATACAGGAAATAGTTAAGCAACTAACTAGTAATTAACAATCAGTCAGATATATATAACAGCAGTCAATCAAAATTAAGAATCTACAGAATCAGGCTTGGGATCAGAAGAGCTAGGAACAAAATAAACTTTCCACAAGGGATCAATGGCTTCTTTCTTAGACATCTTCAAATCTTGCACGCCAATAATCTTCAGTTCTGCAGCCCTTGGAACAACTGCTTCTGGGTGCTTTTCCATATATTTAGAAGGGTCAAAAACTTCAGGACTAACCTGGATTTTATCGAGTTCCTTCATTCTGAACTTTGACATTGTAGAAAGTCCTGCAGAGTCCTTTCCTTCAGCCTTAGCTTTCTTTATCTGGGCTGATCTAACAAGTTCTAGAAATCGAGCCATCCTGAAATCAGGATCTAACTCTTGGCTTTCATACACATTTTCAGATGATGTATCAATAGGCTTCACAGCTTTAAACTTAACAGATAAATCTAATAAACTTTCAGCTGTATCTTTAACTTCTTGAATAACTAAAGATGATGGAGGAGCAAACTCAGCAAACTTTTTACTGGATTTTTCAGAGAAAACAGTTCTTTTACCTTTTGAAATATCCTTAGCAACATGAACTTGTATAGCAGGAGAAACCTTTTTCTTGGGAGAAGGAGGAGGTGAAAATGTTGGCTTTTGATATACAACCTCCTTTACTTGCTCTTTAACCTCAGTATCATGCCTTTAAGTACCAGTATATGATTTGCCTTGGTGGCTTTGAGAACTTTTCCTTGAATGAGGCTGAGAAGGAGCAGATTTTGCAGATGGAGCAGATGGATTAGCAGATAAATTGCCAGAGGCTCTTGCACCGGGAGGCGGAGTAGGAGGACCTCTGGGTGTCCATCTGGGAGCAGGACTATCATATCTCTTAGATTTCTTTCTCTCCTTTTGCTGGTTCTTAGAGAATCACATCCAGTGCTGGAACTCTTTGGATTTTGGATCAATTCCTTTCAGAATGTAATAGGGAATATCTTGATCTGGATTGGGAGCAGGAGGAGCTACAGCTTTCTTTTTCTCTTTGCAGCTTTCTTTTTCTTTGATTCCTCAGACAGATCTGAATCATCTTCATCCTCAGAATGAGATGAGGGAGGATGATCATATGGATCATAGGCTTCTGAAACAGCCTTTTCCTTTTCTTTCAGAGCAGCTTTCTCTTTCTCTTCTTCCAAGGCATCCTGTGCCAGAAGAGTATCCAAGTCTAAACCAGGGGAATCATCCCATAAAGTAGATTTTTCAGTTTCAGTTTCAGGATCCTTTTGTTGAAACTCAGGAACTATCGAGGGGACCAGTTCAGATAGCACTGCTTGCTGAGCAGGTTCAGCAACTTCAGAAACTAGAATAGGCTCTACAGCCTCAGATAGCACTGCATGCTCTTCAATCACTTGGGCATCAGGAGCTGATACAGATTCAGGCTCTTTAACAACATCTACTTTTTCCATTAAATCTGTAGGATTAGGAGTAAAATCTTGCTAAATGATATCTAGTCATCCCTTCCAAATATTCCCATACTAACTTATCAATTAAGTAATCTACAAATTGGGAAAGAGACATACCTTCTGGATTTTCTTCAGGATGACCTAACTCCCATAAATCATCTAGAAAGGATGTGATTAATCCTTCTAGGTACAGGGCAACTAAGGGAGTTGAGGCTTCTTCCAGGTAAACTTTTACAACAAATTCAGACATCATTATCGCATCAGATATTTCTTTTTCTTTTTCAGATGGAGGAGGAGCTGAAACTACTGCTGCTTTTTCTGATACTGCAAGTTGAGCTGCTGGAGGGGAGGCTGGGAGCTGCTCAGAGACATCTTCATTGAACATCTCCCCCTGCCTGATTTCAGTGGGAACTGAAACCAGGCCCCTGGATGAAGAGGGCTCAGCAGAGTTAGAAAGAATTTTTATGGCATCAGATAAAGAAGCAATGGAAGAAGCAAGTGGAGCAATTGCCTCTTCAATCATGATTTTGATTGAAGGGGTAATTAACTCCACAATGCTGGAAATGAATTCTGGAGTTATCTCAAAAGATGGTGGGGGAACTGCAGTGGATGGAAGATCAGCAGGAGGAATGTATTCCTGATGAACTGGAAAGCGAACTGGAGATGGAGAAGGAGAATGATGTGGAGAGTTAACTGGAGAATGATGTGGAGAAGGTGAGTGAGGAGGAGTTGAAATGGGAGAATGAACTGGAGAAGAGATATCAGACGCCAATAGATCAAAGCTGGGTTGAGAAGTTCCAGCAAGATCAGTTGGGTGAGAATATGCAGGAGGAGAGGCAGAATATCGTACTGCAGTTGAAGTTGAAGGAACTTTAGCTGCAGTAGACGGCAAAGCAGAAGAAGATGAAGGAATAGATGAAGGAGCTGAGCCAACTTCTTGAGGGTGGGGAGCGACAGAGTCAGTCCTTGTGCTCTCAGATGCAACTGGAGCATCCCCCGCAGGAGCGGGCTTCACGAATGTACTCTTCCACTTGGAGAACAGATTGGGATCCATCTTCTTGCTGGCATTAATGGTTGTAGCAGTTGAAATCAGCAGCTGGGGATATCTTTCCTTCAGAAAAATCCCAATAACCCTGCCTAGGGTAACCTCTTTCTTACTGTTCTTCTTCCTTATCAAATCGAACAAAACCCCTGCCCAATTAATCCTTTTATGATTTACAATTGCACACATCAGTGCAAATTGTTGTCTAGTAATGTTATCATGGGCGGAGTGCTTTCCTAGAAGCACTTTTCCAACTAACTCAGCAAGAAATTTTATCTTAAAAGGAAAATTTACCTTGAGGAGCTTGGAGGGAATGCCTTCTGCATGTCCCAGCTCAATCAACATCCTTCCAAATTCTGGAGCATCTTGCTCAAATTCTTCTTCGCCATTAATCAATCCAAAAACATCAGTCAAAACGGCGGGAGACAAGATTACCTCTACTCCGCCAATAGAGCCGGTCATCGATTCGTCAGTGGAGGACGAAGTAAATGCCCATTCCTTTATCTCTGGGATGTTTAACTTAATCCTTGTAGACATTAGTCTTTCTAACCCTTGATCTCTGCATAACTGGAGGATTTCCACAATCCCTGATTCACAACAGCTGAAGGCATCGAAGTCGACACTGAAACCTGCATCAAACTTCACAACTGCGAGCAATGCTGGAGAAATCGCCATTGAAATGCTGGAGAAGGCGCGAGAGGAACGGAGAAGACAAATTGGTAGAGAATCGCAAGAGGAGGAGCAAGCGGGAAGACGGAATGCGAAAGGACGCTCTCCGTCAACGATAAGAATAAGGATCTTTTATCCTAGGTCTACTATCGGCTTTATATTAGACCGGAGATAGTCGATCTATTTAAAAGATACTGGACACGATGGTCGAACGATCGTTCGACGATCGGTCCAGAAGCAGAGTAGTCGAGCAATCGTTCGACTATTTCTGTCTTCTCAAACAACAAGTTGTCGTCATCCAGAGATCGACGATGAGCTCGACTTGTTCGACTATGGTCGAACGCCGGTCGACGATCTTTAACCAGACAAGCTTTCATCAACCATAGGTCGACGATGGGCTTGACCCGATCGACTATCTTCGAACGTCGTTCGACTATCTTCAAACAAGTTTCAACATTGGCAAATATAGTCACACTTAGTCTCTTCCATTGATCATGCCTAGTTGAACCAAAAAGAACAGATGTTTCTGTTCATCTAAGGGCTTGGTGAATATATCACCTCTCTGAAACTCAGTGGATATGAACTCAAGACAAATCTTGTTCTTTTCCACACAATCTCTCAGGAAATGGTGTCGAATCTCAATGTGCTTCGTTCTAGAGTGGTGCACTGGATTTTGTGCAATTGAGATTGCACTGGTACTATCACACATGATTTTGGTGTTCTTGTGTGAGTAACCATAATCCACAAGCTGGTTTTGAATCCACAGGATCTGTGAACAACAACTGGCAGCTGCTATATATTCAGCCTCTGCAGTTGAAGTTGAGACAGAAGCCTGCTTCTTACAGAACCAAGAGACCAATCTCTCTCCCAGAAACTGACAAGTTCCTGAGGTGCTCTTCCTGTCAACTCTGCAACCAGCATAGTCAGAGTCAGAGTATCCAATTAACTCAAATTCTGATTCTGCTGGGTACCAAAGTCCTAGATTTGGGCATCCCTTCAGGTATCTCAAGATTCTCTTGAGAAGAATCAGATGAGATTCCTTGGGGTTGACCTGGAATCTAGCACAAAGGCATGTAGCAAACATTATATCAGGCCTACTTGCAGTTAAATATAATAGGGAACCAACAATGGCCCTATAATTCTTTTGATCAACTGGCTTGCCGTGATCATCAGAATCAATAACTACATTAGTAGCCATAGGTGTAGACATTGTTGAAGCATCAGCCATCCCAAATTTCTTTACCAATTCCTTGGCATATTTGGATTGGGAGATGAAGATACCATCAGCATCTTGCTTAACTTGGAGACCAAGAAAGTAAGACAGCACACCCATACTACTCATCTCAAACTTAGAGTGCATCAGGTCAGAAAACCTTTTGCAAAGTTTGGGATCAGTGGAACAAAATATAATATCATCCACATACACTTGAACTAACAGGATTGTGTCCTTGTGGTGCTTGACAAAAAGGGTTCTATCAACTACTACCCTAGTAAAGTTGTGCTCTAATAGGAAACTAGCTAAAGTCTCATACCAGGCTCTGGGTGCTTGTTTTAGTCCATATAGAGCTTTCTGCAACTTAAAAACATGTGAGGGCTGAGTTGAAGAAACAAACCCTAGTGGTTGTTCAACAAACACCTCTTCCTTAAGCTCACCATTTAGGAATGCACTTTTGACATCCATCTGAAAGACCTTAAACTTCATGTAGGCTGCATAGGCCAAGAAGATCCTTATTGCTTCTAGCCTTGCAACAGGAGCAAAGGTTTGGTCATAATCTATACCTTCCTCCTGTCTGTAGCCCTGAGCTATAAGCCTAGCTTTATTCCTTACAATAATTCCATTTGCATCCAGCTTGTTTCTATACACCCACTTGGTGCCTATGATCAGTTGGCCTTTAGGTCTTGGAACCAAAGTCCAAACTTTACATCTCTCAAACTGATTGAGTTCCTCTTGCATAGCAATGATCCAGTGGGGATCTAGCTCTGCATCTTTAAAGGTGAGGGGCTCAACCTGTGAGAGGAAATAAGCGTGCATCACATCCTGTCTTAACTGATGTCTTGTTTGCACACCAGCTGATATGTCTCCTATCACTTGAGATGTGGGGTGATCTCTAAGTGTGACAATATCAGCAGGTGGGATGTGATCTTCAGCAACAGTTGGGATTAATTCCTCAGGAGGAATTTGATCTACTGTTGGTGGAACAACAACAGCTTCAGCAATGTCTTCATCACTGTCTGATTCAGTGATCTGAAGAGTTGATAGTTAAAGAATCTCTTGAGTAGCATCAGGTACCTGCAATGAACTGGAGGAAGGAGAATTTTCCTTCTCCTTGTAAAACATCTGAGACTCATCAAAAGATACATGCACAGATTCTTCAATTTTACAGGTTGATTTGTTATAAACCCTATAAGCTTTGCTTACTTGGGAATATCCAAGCATAATTCCCATTGAAGCTTTTGCTTCAAATTTTCTAAGGTATTCTTTATTGTTATTATGAATGTACACTACACAACCAAATACTCTAAAATAATTAATTTTAGGTTTCTTTCCTTTAAGCAACTCATAAGGAGTTTTACACTTAAGCTTGTGTATCAGACTTCTATTCAAGACATAATTGGCTGTACTAACAGCTTCTGCCCAATAGGAAAGAGGCATATTAGCATCTGCCAACAATGTGCTAGCAGCTTCAATGAGTGTTCTGTTCTTCCTTTCAACTACCCCATTTTGTTGGGGAGTTCTAGGAGCTGAGAAGCTATGTTTGATACCTTCTCTCTCACAGAATTCTTGCATGAGAAGAGAGTCAAACTCAGTACCATGATCACTTCTGATCAAGGCCACATGAGTAGAGTACTCAGTCTGCACACATAATAGAAAGTCTGTAAGGGCTTTGAAGTTATCAGCCTTAGTTCTCAAAAAGAAAACCCAACTGAACCTAGAGAAGTCATCTACAATGACTAAGGTGTAATACTTCCCTCCTAAACTCTGTACATTTATTGGGCCAAAAAGGTCCAAATGTAATAGATTCAAGATTCTAGGAGAATCACTTTTATTTACAGATTTAAAAGAGTTTTTGGTTTGCTTGCCTAGCTGACAGGCCTTGCATAGGCTCTCCTTCTTGTAGGGGCAAGAAGGTAAACCTCTAACAAGGTTGTGCTTAGATAACCTAGATATATTTTTAAGGTTAACATGACTAAGCCTCTTATGCCACAGAGAATTATTATTAATTGTTACTTCATTAAATAAACAGATTTCAGAATGAGTTGAATTGAAATCTACTAAATAAATATTACATATTCTAATGCCTACTAAAACAATATTATTATTTAAAGTAATATTACAAGAAGAGTTAGAAAATGAAACCTGGTAGCCAGCATCACATAGCTGGCTGACTGAAATCAAATTGTGCTTCAGTCCTGTCACATATGCAACTCTCTTGAAAGTAACAGCTCCAATTATGATCTTCCATAGCCTTCTGTCTGACCACAGCTTGAATCTCCAAAGATAACCTTTGGGCCGAGCTTAGCTTTGAACTTTGACAAATGATTTTTATTTCCTGTCATATGCTTGGAGCATCCACTATCTAAATACCACTTATTTTGAGTGATAGGATAGGCCTTCTCCTGCAAGAAATTCATTTAGACATTGTGGACCCAGGTAACCTTGGGTCCCTTGTTTTTCACATAAGAAAAGCTAGAAATAAATGAAAATGCAGGCTGAGGTTGATAACCTAATGGGTGAGATCTCCTAGGTGGGATTCTCCATGCAGATGATGGGTCAACAAACCTAGGGTTTCTATTTTCATTTAGGTTTCTACGGGTTTGATGATGATTTTGAAAATCATATTGAAAACGTCGATCGACGTTCGACGATGGGCGCTCAGATCGTCGAGCTTCGTTCGACCATTGAGCTTCCGATCGTCGAGCAGCGTTCGACGCTCTTTGTATTTCTTTAAAAAATTTCTTCCTCTTTTCTCTCTTAGCTTTATTTAAAGTTTTATTAACTTGATTTACTTGCTCAGTGTTCTTTATCCCATCAGCTGAGATAAAGTTCACTGGAGTTGAAAGATTATTTTTAAGAATAATTGGGGGTTCACTGGGAGAAGCTCTTAAGCCTAGTTTGTTATTACCTGACCTAGTGTTAGTCATGCTGGTTATTTCTAATAACTTAAGACTTCTACCATTTAGAGATTCTTCTAACCTCTTAGATTTAGCTAACTCAATTTTAAGAAACTTAATTTCTTCACTATAATTAGTGAGATCTTCCTTTAACTTAATATTTTCAGTAGATATGATTTCTGATTCAGCTAACCTATGTCTAAGTTCTTTAATCTCTTTTTTAGAACTAATTAAATCTAAGCATAAAGATTTAAAATCTAATTTGAATTCTTCAGAAGTGAAGTCATAAGAAGATAGTACCTCATCTTCTGTTGGCATTTCTTCCTCTGAATCTGAACTCTCTGCAGCTGAGTGATTGCTGCAGGCATCTATTGCCATCAGGCAAACTTCCTTTGCCTTCTTCTCTTCCTCATCCTCACTGGAGCTAGAGGAGGAAGATTCCTCATCTGAATCACTCCAGGTTTCAGCGACGAAACCTCTCTCCTTCTTCTTGTTCTTGTAGGAGGATGGCTTGGAGTGCTTCCTGTGCTGTTCCTTTTCTTTCCTCTTATCTTTGTTCTTCTCCTCTGGACAATCTGGTAAGATATGTCCAGGTTTCCTGCAACCATAACAGATAATTTCTTTAGCAGGTGAACGGTCATACCTTTGTTTATCTTCATATCGTGAAGACTTCTTTCTGAATTCCTTTCTCCCCATCTTGAGAAACCTCTTGGCAAATAATGCCATTAGTTCCTCATTGGATTGGCTGCCTTCAGAAGCATCAGCAGCCTTAAGAGCTAGAGATTGCTCTTTTCTTGTTGGAGTAGGGGTCTTTGCTTCAGCTTCTGCTTCCCTTGTCTTCAGCACTTGCTCAAAAGACTTGAGCTTGCCAAGAAGGGCTTCAGTTGAGATCTCTGTTGTACTTCTGGCTTCCTTGATGGGCTAGATCCTCAGATCCCATGTGCTAGGGAAGCACATAAGAATCTTATCATTGACCTCTGTCAATGAGATATCCTTGTCAAGGGTCCTCAGCTCATTGATGATTGAGTTGAGCCTTGTATACATGTCTTCAACTGATTCAGCATCAGTTTTCTTGAAGTTTTCATATTGTGAGATAAGGTTGGACCTTTGTCCTTCCTTTCATCAGCTGAACCAGCTACAATCTGGTTCAGTGCATCCCACATAGCTTTTGCTGAGGAGCAGTCAGCAACCTTCTGGAATACCTCATCAGACATTGTCTGAGCCAGTATGTTCATCGCCTTGGCATCTACTATCTTTGCCTTCTTGTACTCATCATTGTAGTCTGGAGGAGGCACTGCACTCATATCAGATGATGAGGCAGTAGCAGCAGCAGGTGCTCTTGGGGGTCTTGACAAAATAGAAGCAAAGATGCTTTCATCAATAGAATTCATATATAAGTTGATCCTTGCCTTCCAGATGCCAAACTTAGCTAAGTTGCATGCTGGAGGTCTGGTGCTAGAATAATCCTTGGATTGGGCCATGATAGTGATAGTGAATATCTATAAACTTTGGTATCTATCAGGATCTTGTGACTTAGGTGTTAGCCTATTCAGTCAGTCAACCTCCCTCTGATACCAATTGAAAGTGAAGGGATAGATACTACTCTAGAGGGGGGGTGAATAGAGTTATCAAATTTTGCACTAGACAAAACTTAATAGTCTACCCAACTCCCTTGGAGTGAAATGCGGAATGAAAAGATTATAGATAAGGAGATAACCCTAAAGCCTAACACAAGTGTTGTGCACAAACTCAAGCTAACTGTAATTACAGTTAAGGCTTGGAAATCCTAATCAGCAACTAGCAAGCCTAGTTATATCTAATCACAGCCACAATGCAAGTAATTAAATTAAGCAAGCCAGACGACACAAGGAATTTATAGTGGTTCCCCAAACAACTTGGGTACGTCCACTCTTCTACCAACAAGGTAGGAATCCACTACATGTTTTTGATCAGGTGCCCTGCGACCACAAGATCTGCTTCAGGTAGATCTAGAAACCCTTTAGACTTTTGATCAGGTGTCTAAAAACCGAACACAGGTTTTTGATCAGGTGCCCTGCCACCAAGGGATACTTTTGAAGGGAGTAATAACCCTGTACAGGAGGGGGAAAGAAGGTTAAGATGTCTTCTCTATTTTATAATAGATTAGAGAAGCACAAAGACTTGCACTGAGCTAGGAAGCTCAAGAGAATCAAGGCTCCCCCTGGCTCAAAGAATGTCCAGGTGAAGTCTTGCTTCAGTGCAGAAAACACTTCAGTAAGAACTGAAGGAAAAACTACAAGAAGATATAAAATAATAAAATAGAAATCTTCTAGCAGCTATCTTCTTCTTCTTCTTCAAAAGAACTCTGAGTCTGAACTTCCTGGAGGCAGGAGAATTCGGGTTGAAGAAGAGCAGAAGAGCTTAACACTTCTCAGTTGAATGAGGATTGCTGAGAGCAGTTAAACTTGGTCTTGATGAAAGCTTGAATGCTAATTGAATAACTCTTGGAATAACTGGTTAGCTAGCTGAAATCCTTCTCCAAAGGATTCCTTTTATAGCAGCAACAAGCAACGGCTCTTTTCAATTTGAACTATTTGTCTTCTTCTGAAACTTGAAACCTGGGCTGCAAATATCACAAAGACAAACAAACTCTGCAGCAAAATATTCTATAAAAGGGATAAACCTTTTTCAAGAAAGCTGCAGGAAGCAATCTGATAATAAAGGTACTAAATAAAATCACATCAGAAGCAAACTCTTTATAGCATAAGGAAGACTTTTCAGTCTAACGGCTATAAAGGACTGACAGTAGATAAAGGAAAATAAAATGACAGCTAATAAGACAAACAACTTTATCTGAAAAGATTTTACTCAGGCAAAAGGGATGGAGCAGATATTGCCTGGAAATATTATCATAAAACAACTGAAATAAAATGCCAGATAATATATTGATTTATTAAATAGAATAAATAAATACAAAATAAAAAGGCAAACAGAAAACGTCGAACGACCCTCGGAGATTGTCGACCGACGTACGGAGATCGTCGACCTATCGGGCAGATAGTCGAACGATCCAGATAGTCGAACTATCGAAGGAGATAGTCGAACTATCACAACAGATAGTCGAACTATCAGAAGATAGTCGAGCTATCAGATAGTCGACCTATCAACAGATAGTCGAACTATCAACGCAGAACAGATATGTTGGGGCTGCGGTCCGGAATCGCCCCCGCGCTGCGGTGCTATGCGGTAATGGCTTAACTAGCTGCCCCGTGGATCCGCCCGAGGACCTTTGATATAAAGATTAGTTGCGCCGTCCTCCATCAGTCCGGGCTTTTGGTGCGAGTGGTTGCGCTAAGTCCTTTCAATTGGTATCAGAGGGAGGTTGACTGACTGAATAGGCTAACACCTAAGTCACAAGATCCTGATAGATACCAAAGCTTATAGATATTCACTATCATGGCCCAGTCCAAGGATTATTCTAGCACCCGACCTCCAGCATGCAACTTAGCTAAGTTTGGCATCTGGAAGGCAAGGATAAAATTATATATGAATTCTATTGATGAAAGCATCTTTGCTTCTATTTTGTCAGGACCCCCAAGAGCACCTGCTGCTGCTACTGCCTCATCATCTGATATGAGTGCAGTGCCTCCTCCAGATTACAACGATGAGTACAAGAAGGCAAAAATAGCAGATGCTAAGGCGATGAACATTCTGGCTCAGACAATGTCTGATGAGGTATTCCAGAAGGTTGCTGACTGCTCTTCAACAAAAGCTATGTGGGATACACTGAACCAGATTGTAGCTGGTTCAGCTGATGAAAGGAAGGATAGAAGGTCCAACCTTATCTCACAATATGAGAACTTCAAGAAAACTGATGCTGAATCAGTTGAAGCCATGTACACTAGGCTCAGCTCAATCATCAATGAGATAAGAACCCTTGACAAGGACATATCATTGACAGAGGTCAATGATAAGATTCTTATGTGCTTCCCTAGCATATGGGATCTAAGGATCTGGCCCATCAAGGAAGCCAGAAGTACAAATGAGATTTCAACTGAAGCCCTTCTCGGCAAGCTCAAGTCTTTTGAGCAAGTGCTGGAGACAAGGGAAGCAGAAGCAGAAGCAAAGACCTCTACTCCAACAAGAAAAGAGCAATCTCTAGCTCTTAAGGCTGCTGATGCTTCTGAAGGCAGCCAATCAAATGAGGAGCTAATGGCATTATTTGCCAAGAGGTTTCTCAAGATGGGGAGAAAGGAATTCAGAAAGAAGTCTTCACGCTATGAAGACAAACCAAGGTATGATCGCTCACCTGCTAAAGAAATTATATGTTATGGTTGCAGGAAACCTGGACACATCTTACCAGAGTGTCCAGAGGAGAAGAACAAAGACAAGAGGAAAGAAAAGGAACAGCACAGGAAGCACTCCAAGCCATCCTCCTACAAGAACAAGAAAAAGGAGAGAGGTTTCATTGCTGAAACCTGGAGTGATTCTGATGAAGAATCCTCCTCCTCAAGCTCCAGTGAGGATGAGGAAGAGAAGAAGGCAAAAGAAGTTTGCCTCATGGCAATAGATGCCTGCAGCAACCACTCAGCTGCAGAGAGTTCAGATTCAGAAGAAGAAATGCCAACAGAAGATGGTGTACTATCTTCTTATGACTTCACTTCTGAAAAATTTAAATTAGATTTTAAATCTTTATGCTTAGATTTGATTAGCTCAGAAAAGGAGATAAAAGAACTTAGAAATAAGTTAGCTGACTCAGAATTAATTGCTACAGAAAATATTAAGCTAAAGGAAGATCTCACTACTTGTAGTGAAGAAATTAAATTTCTTAAAATGGAGTTAGCTAAGTCTAAGAGGTTAGAAGAATCACTTAATGGTAGAAGCCTTAAGCTGTTAGAAATTACCAGCATGACTAACACTAGGTCAGGTAATAACAAACTAGGCTTAGGAGCTTCTCCCAGTGAACCCCCAGTTATTCTTAAAAATAATCTTTCAACTCCAGTGAACTTCATTTCAGCTAGTGGAATGAAGAACACTGAGCAAGTAAACCAAGTTAATAAAACTTTAAATAAGGCTAAGAGAGAGAAAAGAAAGAAATTTTTTAAAGAAATGCAAAGAGCGTCGAACGCCGCTCGACGATCGGAAGCTCAATGGTCGAACGAAGCTCGACGATCTGAGCGCCCATCGTCGAACGTCGATCGACGTTTTCAATATGATTTTCAAAATCATAATCAGTACCATAGAAACCTAAATGAAAATAGAAACCCTAGGTTTGTTGACCCATCATCTGCATGGAGAATCCCACCTAGGAGATCTCACCCATTAGGTTATCACCCTCAGCCTGCATTTTCATTTATTTCTAGCTTTTCTTTTGTGAAAAACAAGGGACCCAAGGTTACCTGGGTCCACACTATCTAAATAAATGTCTTGCAGGTGAAGGACTATCCTATCACTCAAAATAAGTGGTATTTGGATAGTGGATGCTCCAAGCATATGACAGGAAATAAAAATCATCTGTCAAAGTTCAAAGCTAAGCTCGGCCAAAGGTTATCTTTGGAGATTCCAGCTGTGGTCAGACAGAAGGCTATGGCAGGATTACAATTGGAGATGTTACTTTCAAGAGAGTTGCATATGTGACAGGACTGAAGCACAATTTGATTTCAGTCAGCCAGCTATGTGATGCTGGCTACCAGGTTTCATTTTCTAACTCTTCTTGCAATATTACTTTAAATAATAATGTTGTTTTAGTAGGTATTAGAATAGGTAATATTTATTTATAGATTTCAATTCAACTCACTCTGAAATCTGTTTATTTAATGAAGTAACAATTAATAATAATTCTTTGTGGCATAAGAGGCTTAGTCATGTTAACCTTAAAAATATATCTAGGTTATCTAAACACAACCTTGTTAGAGGTTTACCTTCTTGCCCCTACAAGAAGGAGAGCCTATGCAAGGCTTGTCAGCTAGGCAAGCAAACCAAAAATTCTTTTAAATCTGTAAATAAAAGTGATTCTCCTAGAATCCTGTATCTATTACATTTGGACCTTTTTGGCCCAATAAATGTACAGAGTTTAGGAGGGAAGTATTACACCTTAGTAATTGTAGATGACTTCTCTAGGTTCAGTTGGGTTTTCTTTTTGAGAACTAAGGCTGATAACTTCAAAGCCCTTACAGATTTTCTACTATGTGTGCAGACTGAGTACTCTACTCATGTGGCCTTGATCAGAAGTGATCATGGTACTGAGTTTGACTCTCTTCTCATGCAAGGATTCTGTGAGAGAGAAGGTATCAAACATAGTTTCTCAGCTCCTAGAACTCCCCAACAAAATGGGGTAGTTGAAAGGAAAAACAGAACACTCATTGAAGCTGCTAGTACATTGTTGGCAGATGCTAACATGCCTCTCTTCTATTGGGTAGAAGCTGTTAGTACAGCCAATTATGTCTTGAATAGAAGTTTGATACACAAGCTTAAGTGTAAAACTCCTTATGAGTTGCTTAAAGGAAAGAAACCTAAAATTAATTATTTTAGAGTATTTGGTTGTGTAGTGTATATTCATAATAACAATAAAGAATATCTTAGAAAATTTAAGGCAAAAGCTTCAATGGGAATCATGCTTGGATATTCCCAAGTAAGCAAAGCTTATAGGGTTTATAACAAATCAACCTGTAAAATTGAAGAATCTGTGCATGTATCTTTTGATGAGTCTCAGATGTTTTACAAGGAGAAGGAAAATTCTCCTTCCTCCAGTTCATTGCAGGTACCTGATGCTACTCAAGAGATTCTTTAACTATCAACTCTTCAGATCACTGAATCAGACAGTGATGAAGACATTGCTGAAGCTGTTGTTGTTCCACCAACAGTAGATCAAATTCCTCCTGAGGAATTAATCCCAACTGTTTCTGAAGATCACATCCCACCTGCTGATATTGTCACACTTAGAGATCACCCCACATCTCAAGTGATTGGAGATATATCAGCCGGTGTGCAAATAAGACACTAATTAAGACAGGATGTGATGCACGCTTGTTTCCTCTCATAGGTTGAGCCCCTCACCTTTAAAGATGCTGAGCTAGATCCCCACTGGATCATTGCTATACAAGAGGAACTCAATCAGTTTGAGAGATGTAAAGTTTGGATTTTGGTTCCAAGACCTAAAGGCCAACTGATCATAGGCACCAAGTGGGTGTACAGAAACAAGTTGGATGCAAATGGAATTATTGTAAGGAATAAAGCAAGGCTTGTAGCTCAGGGCTACAGACAGGAGGAAGGTATAGATTATGACCAAACCTTTGCTCCTGTTGCAAGGCTAGAAGCAATAAGGATCTTCTTGGCCTATGCAGCCTATATGAAGTTTAAGGTGTTCCAAATGGATGTCAAAAGTGCATTCCTGAATGGTGAGCTTAAGGAAGAGGTGTTTGTTGAACAACCACCAGGGTTTGTTTCTTCAACTCAGCCCTCACATGTGTTTAAGTTGCAGAAAGCTCTTTATGGACTAAAGCAAGCTCCCAGAGCCTGGTATGAGACTCTAGCTAGTTTCCTTTTAGAGCACAACTTTATTAGGGGAGTAGTTAATAGAACCCTTTTCGTCAAGCATCACAAGGACACAATCCTGTTAGTTCAGGTGTATGTAGATGATATTATATTTGGCTCCACTGATCCCAAACTTTGCAAAAGGTTCTCTGACCTGATGCACTCTAAGTTTGAGATGAGTAGTATGGGTGTGCTGTCTTACTTTCTTGGTTTCCAAATTAAGCAAGATGCTGATGGTATCTTCATCTCCCAATCCAAATATATCAAGGAATTGGTAAAGAAATTTGGGATGGCTGATGCTTCAGCAATGCCTACACCTATGGCTACTAATATAGTTATTGATTCTGATGATCACGGCAAGCCAGTTGATCAAAAGAATTATAGGGCCATTGTTGGTTCCCTATTATATCTAACTGCAAGTAGGCCTGATATAATGTTTGCTACATGCCTTTGTGCTAGATTCCAGGTCAACCCCAAGGAATCTCATCTGATTCTTCTAAAGAGAATCCTGAGATACCTGAAGGGATGTCCAAATCTAGGACTTTGGTACCCAGCTGAGTCAGAATTTGAATTAATTGGATATTCTGATTCTGATTATGCTGGTTGCAGAGTTGACAGGAAGAGCACCTCAGGAACTTGTCAGTTCCTGGGAGAGAGATTGGTCTCTTGGTTCTGTAAGAAGCAGGCATCTGTCTCAACTTCAACTGTAGAGGCTGAATATATAACAGCTGCTAGTTGTTGTTCACAGATCCTGTGGATTCAAAACCAGCTTGTGGATTATGGTTACTCACACAAGAATACCAAAATCATGTGTGACAGTACAAGTGCTATCTCAATTGCACAAAATCCAGTGCACCACTCTAGAACGAAGCACATTGAGATTCGGCACCATTTCCTGAGAGATTGTGTGGAAAAGAACAAGATTTGTCTTTAGTTCATATCCACTGAGTTTCAGAGAGGTGATATATTCACCAAGCCCTTAGATGAACAGAAGCATCTGTTCTTTTTAGTTCAACTAGGCATGATCAATGGACGAGACTAAGTGTGACTATATCTGCCTATGTTGAAACCTGCTTGAAGATCGTCGAACGATGATCGAAGATCGTCGAATGGTTCAAGCCTATCGTCGACCTCTGGTTAATGATAGCTTATCTGTTTGAAGATCGTCAACCGGCGTTCGAAGATCGTCGAACAGGTCGAGCTTATCGTCGATCTCTGGATGACGACAGCTTGTTGTTTGAGAAGCCAGAAATAATCGAACGGTTGATCGACTACTCTGCTTCTGGGCCGATCATCGAACGGTCGTTCGACCATCAGGTCTAGTATCTTTTTAATAGGTCGACTATCTCCGGTCTAATATAAAGCCGATAGTCGACCTAGGTTAAAAGATCTTTTGTTTTATCGTCGACGGAGCGTGACTTTTCGCATTCTGTCTTCCCGCTTGCGATTTTCAGCCGCTTCGTCTCCTTCGTCTTCTCCGTCTTTCTCGCGCAGTCTCCAGCAATTCAATGGCGATTTCTCCCGTAGTGCTAGCTGTTGTAAAGTTCGATGCAGGGTTCAGCGTCGATTTTGACGCGTTCAGATGCTGTGAAGCAGGGATTGTTGAAATTCTTCAGTTGTGCCAAGATCAAGGTCTAGAAAGATTAATGTCATCAAGGATTAAGTTAAATGTCCCCGAGATTAAGGAATGGGCTTTCACTTCGTCCTCCTCTAACGATTTGATGACTGGCACCATCGGCGGAGAAGAGGTAATTTTAACTCCGGCCATTCTGACTGATGTTTTTGGATTAATAAATGGTGAAGAAGATTATGAGCAAGATGCTCAAGAGTTTGGAAGGATGCTGACTGAGCTGGGACATGCGGAGGGCATTCCCACGAAGCTGCTCAAGGTCAATTTCCCCTTTAAGATTAAATTTCTCGCTGAGTTAGTTGGAAAAGTGCTCCTTGGAAAGCACTCTGCTCATGACAATATTACAAGGCAACAATTTGCACTGATGTGTTGCAATTGTTAATCAGAAAAAGATTGATTAGGCAGGAGTAATGTTTGATCTGATAAGGAAAAAGAATAGTAAGAAAGAGGTTACCCTAGGTAGGGTTATTGGAATTTTCCTGAAGGAAAAGTATCCTCAGCTGCTGGTCTCCGTTGCAACAACCATAAATGCGAGCAAGAAGATGGACCCAAATCTGTTCTCCATGTGGAAGAGGACTTTTGTGAAACCCGCTCTCACAGGGGTTGCTCCAGCGACATCAGAGAGCACTAGGACTGATTCAGTCGCTCCTCACCCGGTAGAAGTTGGCTCAGCTCTTTCCCTTCCCTCATCTTCTTCTGCTATGCAGTCTACCTCAGTTGAAGTTCCATCAACTTCAGCTGAAGTACGACTTTCTCCTTCTCATGTTCGAGAAACAACCACGGTTGTTCTTCCTTCCCCTCCAGCATCTCCTCTTTCTTCTCATCTGGCTAGGATATCTGCTCCTAGTTTTGATCTGTTAGGATCTGAGAGGATTCCAACACCTCCTCAGTCTCCTATTCAGTCTCCTATTCATTCTCCACATCTTTCTCCATCTCCAATTCGATCTCCAGTCCACACCACTTCTCATCCTAACACTACAACCATCTCTGCTGCATCTCCATCCACTGCAATTCCATCATCTTTTGAGATCACCCCAGAATTGATTTCCAGCATTTTGGAGTTGATCACCCCTTCAATCAAAATTATGATTGAAGAGGCAATTGCTCCACTTGCCTCCTCTATTGCTACCTTAACTGCTTCCATCCAATCTCTTTCTAAATCTGCTGAGCCCACTTCTTCAAGGGGCCTGGTTTTAGTTTCCACTGAAATCAGGCAGGGGGAGATGTTCTGTGAAGATGTCTCAGAGCCTCCAGCCTCCCTTCCAGCAGTTCTTCCAGCTGTTCAAGAAGAGACTGATGCAGTTCAAGCTCAAGATGAATCAGGTTCAGTGTTATCTGACAAAGAAATATCTGATGCAATTATGCTATCTGAATTTGCTGTGAAAGTTTGCTTAGAAGATCTCACCACTCCCGTGGTTGCCCATTTCCTAGAAGGGATTATTACATCCTACCTAGATGAATCCTGGGAGTTGGTAAAATATGAAGGTAATTCACTCATCCGCTTTATTGACGAGTCAATTAATTTGCTAGCTTGTGAATACCTAGAAGGAATGATTTTAGCTTATTTAGCAGATTTGTGTTCATAAATCTACAGATTATATTAAAGAAGATATAGCTGCTCAGGTTATAGTAATTGTTTCTGAAGCTGCTCCAGTTGTTCCTGATGTTCAAGTAGATCCAGAACTGGATTCCTTTTTAGATGACATAGAAGATGTGTCTGAAAATCAAGAAGAGAAAGCAAGAGATGCTTGGAATCAAAGAGTTCAATCTTTGTTAGAGGAAAAAAAAAAGATTTGCAAGTTGAAAAGTCAACTGTTTGGGATGATTCACCAGGGTTGGATTTGGATTTCCTTCTGGCTCAGGATGTCATAGAAGAGGAAAAAGAGAAAGCTAATCTGAAATTAAAGGAAAAGGCTGTTTCTAAAGCCTATGATCCATATGACAATCCTCCATCATCTCACTCTGAAGATGAAGAGGATTCAGATTTATCTGAAAATTCAAAGAAAAAGAAAGCTGCTCAGAAGAAAAGAAAAGCTATTGCTCCTCCTCCTCTCAATCGTGATAATGATACTCCATACTATATTCTGAAAGGAATTGACCCCAAGTCAAAAGAGTTTCAACATTGGATGTGGTTCTCCAAGAACCAGCAGAAAGAGAGAAAGAAAGCTAAGAAATATGATAGTCCTACCCCTAGATGGACACCCAGAGGTCCTCCTCCTCCACCTCCTGGTGCAGGAGCCTCTGGGAATTTATCTGCCAATCCTTCTGCTCCGTCAGGAAAATCTGCTCCTCCTCAATCTTCTTCAAGGAAAAGCTCTCAAGGTTTTCAAGGTAAATCATATTCTGGCTATCAAAGAACTGATACAGTGAGAGAACAAGGGAAGGAGGTTGTGTTTCAAAGACCAACTTTTTCCCCTCCTCCTTCTCCAAAGAAAAGGATTTCATCTCCAATGCCAGTGCATTCTGAAAAAATTGTTTCAAAAGGTAAGTAGTTTATTTTGTTTAAAAATTCTAGCAAGAACTTTGCTAAGTCTGCTCCCCTGTCTTATCTAGTTAATCAAGATAAAGAATCAGATGATACTCCTTCTGAGACTATTTATGAAAGTCCTGAGCTTGATCCTAACTTTAGGATGGCTCGCTTTCACGAATTAGTTGGAGCAGCTCAAATCAGGAAAGCAAAAGCTGAAGGAAAGGACACTACTGGATTAACCACAATGTCTGCATTCAGAAAGAAGGAGTTTGAAAAGTTCCAGGTTAGCCCTGAGGTCTTTGACCCTTCAAAGTATATGGAAAAGCACCCGGAAGCCGTTGTTCCAAGGGCTGCAGAATTAAAGATTATTGGCATGCAAGACTTGAAGATGTCTAAGAAAGAGGCTATTGATCCTTTGAGAAAAGTTTCCTTTGTTCCTAGCTCGTCTAACCCTAAGCCAGACTCTGTAGACTCTTAATTTTGTTTGACTGTTATTTATCTGTTTGATAACTGCTAGTTAATTGTTAACTATTTCCTGTATTAATTTTATTGCTCTTTAGCTAGTTCTATGTTTTAGTTTTTGAGAGACTTAACTCAAATAGGGGAGATTGTTGGTACCCTAGTTTGATTTGAGTTTAGTCTTCTCTTTTTGTCCCTTGACCCAAGAAATATCTATGGTCAATGGTTAGTGGTCTAGCTGTAGAGTCCTCGCTTTTCCAAATGAAGAATTTGGGTAAGTAGTTTTTCGTTCGACTATCGTCGAACGCCGCTCGACTATCGTCGACTAACAGTTCGACGATCGTCTATCAGTTGCTCGACTTTCAGTCTGCGAGGATAGTTCGACTATCGGTTGATAGTTCGACTATCTGTCTCCTTTGATAGTTCGACTATCTGCTTGGATAGTTCAACTATCTGATAGCTCGACTATCTGTTGATAGATCGACTATCTGCTTTCTTCTGATAGTTCGACTATCTATTGATAGATCGACTATCTGCTTTCTTCTGATAGTTCGACTATCTGTTGATAGGTCGACTATCTATTCTGCATTGATAGTTCGACTATCTGTTGATAGGTCGACTATCGGTTTTGCTTTGATAGTTCGACTATCTATTGATAGTTCGACTATCTGTTTTGCTTTGATAGTTCGACTATCTGTTGATAGGTCGACTATCTGATAGCTCGACTATCTTCTGATAGATCGACTATCTGTTGTGATAGTTTGACTATCTCCTTTGATAGCTCGACTATCTGGATCGTTCGAATATCTGTCCGATAGTTCGACGATCTCCGTGCGTCGGTCGACGATCTTCGAGGGTCGTTCGACGCTTTCTGTCTGCCTTTATATTTTGTATTTATTTATTATATTTAATTAATTAATACATTATCTGGCATATCTTTTCAGTTGTTTTATGATAATATTTCCAGGCAATATTTGCTCCATTTCTTATGCCTGAGTAAAATCTTTTCAGATAATGTTGTTTGTCTTATTAGCTGACATTGTATTTTACTTTATCTGCTGTCAGTCCTTTATAGCCGTTAGACTGAAAAGTCTTTCTTCTGCTATAAAGAGTTTGTTTCTGATGTGACTTTATTTAGTACTTTATTATCAGATTGCTTCCTGCAGCTTCTTCGAAAGAGGTTTTATCCCTTTTATAGAATGTTTCTGCTGCAGAGATTGTTTGTCTTTTTGATATTTACAGCCCAGGTCTCAAGTTTCAGAAGAAGACAAGCAATTCAAATTGAAGAGAGCCATTGCTTGTTGCTGCTATTAAAAGGATCCTTTGAAGAAGGATTCAAGCTAGCTAACTAGCTACCCAGTTATTCATTCAAGCATTCAAGCCTTCTTCAAGATCAAGTTCATTTGCTCTCAGCAATTTCCATCCAACTGAGAAGTGTTAAGCTCTTCTACTCTTCTTCAACCTGAGTTCTCCTGCTTTCAGGAAGTTCAAACTCAGAGTTCTTTTGAAGAAGAAGAAGAAGACAGCTGCTTGAAGATTTCTAATTTTATTATTTATTATCTTCTTGTAGTTTTTCCTTCAGATCTTTCTGAAGAGTTTTCTGCACTGAAGCAAGACTTCACCTGGACATCTTTGAGCCAGGGGGAGCCTTGATTCTTTAGAGCTTTCTAGCTCAGTGCAAGTTTTTGTGCTTCTCTAATCTATTGTAAAAAAGAGAAGACATCTTAACCTTCTTTCCCCCTCCTGTACAGGGTTATTACTCCCTTCAAAAGTATCCCTTGGTGGCAGGGCACCTGATCAAAAACCTGTGCTTGGTTTTTAGACACCTGATCAAAAGTCTAAAGGGTTTCTGGATCTACCTGAAGCAGATCCTGTTGGTGGCAGGGCACCTGATCAAAAACCTGAGTGGATTCCTACCTTGTTGGTAGAAGAGTGGACGTACCCAAGTTGTTTGGGGAACCACTATAAATTCCTTGTGTCGTCTGGATTGTCTTGTTTAATTCCTGCATTGTGCCTGTGAATAGATATAACTAGGTTGCTAGTTGCTGATTAGGATTTCCAAGCCTTAACTGTAATTACAGTTAGCTTGAGTTTGTGCACAACACTTGTGTTAGGCTATAGGGTTAATTCTATATCTATAATCTTTTCATTCCGCATTTCACTCCAAGGGAGTTGGATAGACCATTAAGTTTTGTCTTGTGCAAAATTTGATAACTCTATTCACCCCCCCCCCTCTAGAGTAGTATCTATCACTTCACTTTCAATTGGTATCAGAGCCGGGTTGCGGGTTCAAAACCCCGGGGTCGTTTCCGGGGGGATTGTTGGGGCTGCGGTCCGGAATCGCCCCCGCGCTGCGGTGCTATGCGGTAATGGCTTAACTGGCTGCCCCGTGGATCCACCCGAAGACCTTTGATATAAAGATTAGTTGCGCCGTCCTCCATCAGTCCGAGCTTTTGGTGCGAGTGGTTGCGCTAAGTCCTCTCAAGATAGTCGAACTATCAACAGATAGTCGAACTATCAAAGAACGACAGATAGTCGAACTATCAACAGATAGTCGAACTATCAAAGAACGACAGATAGTCGAACTATCAACAGATAGTCGAACTATCAAAGAACGACAGATAGTCGAACTATCAACAGATAGTCGAACTATCAAAGAACGACAGATAGTCGAACTATCAACAGATAGTCGAACTATCAAAGAACGACAGATAGTCGAACTATCAACAGATAGTCGAACTATCAAAGCGGAACCGATAGTCGACCTATCAACAGATAGTCGAGCTATCAGATAGTTGAACTATCAGGACAGATAGTCGAACTACCAAACCAAGCAGATAGTCGACCTATCAACAGATAGTCGAGCTATCAAACAACGCAGATAGTCGACCTATCAAACAGATAGTCGAGCTATCAGATAGTTGAACTATCCAAGCAGATAGTCGAACTATCAAACACACAGATAGTCGAACTATCAACAGATAGTCGAACTATCCACGCAGACAGAACGTCGAGCAACTGATAGACGATCGTCGAACAGTTAGTCGACGATAGTCGAGCGCCGTTCGACTATAGTCGAACGAAAAACTACTTAACCAAATTCTTCATCTGGAAAAGTGGGGACTCTACTGCTCGACCACTAACCATTGACCATAGATATTTCTTGGGTCAAGGGACTAAAAAGACAAGACTAAACTCAAATCAAACAAGGGTACCAACAGAAAGGCCCCACTCAGCCCTGTTGAGTTCAGAAAGCCTAGCTTTCCCTGTAACCAACATGACTTTGAGTCAACATATGGCCATCACTTCAGGCCCTCGGTTGCAAAGCCGAAGAGCCGGTATGATGGGTGGACCTTTCCCCGTAACTTCAGTGAGAGTGTCTTCAAGGCACCTTATGAGGAAATCCACTTGGGAAATTATGGTCAATTCTCTAGCGGCCATAATAGGAAACAGGCACCTAAGGCCAAGCCTGTTACACTGAAAAGCCAAGAGGTGAAGAAGTCATATGACTGTGGTCATCATGATGCCTCCACCTCCAGGTCTTCGGCCCCGACTGAACCCCACGTTTCAAGGGTGAAGCAGGCACCCAAGAGGAGGTATAATATGTTTGACTGCTGGTGCTGTGGCAAAATTGGTCACTTTGCCATGGATTGTTGGTTTAATCCGAGGAATATCGAGACTCCTCATGTTGGCAATGCGAGGCCGACCTCTCATAGGTCTAACCAACCGAGGGGGAGTATGCTAATGAAAAATCTATGACCCAAGTACGATTGGGTTCCTAAGGCAAATTAATTTTGTTTTGCAGGAATGTCCAAAGGCCAACAAAACTCCTATTTGGTATTTGGACAGTGGATGCTCCCGTCACATGATCGGGACAAAAAGCCTGTTGCGGGAGTACTCTCCAGTCGAGAATGGACCCAAAGTCATATTTGGGGGATCTGATCGGGGAGTCACCAGAGGTTACGGTACGATTTCCAACGGTGTACTCTCTATCACTAACGTAGCTTATGTTGAAGGGTTAAATCATAACCTGATCAGCGTAAGCCAGTTATGTGATAAAGGGTATGACGTTAAGTTCTGCAAGGATAAATGCCTGATAATATCATGTGATTCTTCGGAGACTGTATTAACTGGCATTAGGAGCAGAAATATTTTCTGTTTAGATTTCCTTAGTTTAGATTCTTCTACCCCAGTATGCCTCGTTACAAAAGACAGTGCATCTCTTTGTGAACAATGGCACAAGAGATTGGCACACATTAATTACAAGACAATTAATATGCTGTTTTCCAAAGACTTAGTAAGGGATGCTCCCATTATTAAGTGCATTAAAGATAGTCCATGTCCTGTATGTCAGATGGGCAAGTAGACTCGGGCTACCTTTAAGGGCATCCCAGACAAAGACTCCTCCAGATGTCTTTATCTTCTGCATATGGACCTGTTTGGTCCAATGCAAGTTCATAGCTTAGGAGGGAAGTCGTATACGCTAGTGATTGTAGATGATCACTCTCGGTTTACGTGGGTGTTCTTTTTAAAGCGCAAGTCTGATACGTTTGACATCTTCACCAGTTTTGTCAAGCAGATACAGAATGAACTTAACTGCTCAGTGGTCAAAATCAGAAGTGACCACGGAACAGAGTTTGAGTCTAGGGCTATGACAGAGTTCTGTGAAGAACTTGGTATCTTTCATGAGTTCTCCTCCCCTCGCACTCCTCAACAAAATGGAGTGGCGGAGAGGAGGAATAGAACACTCATTGAGGCGTGCACGACAATGTTGAATGATGCTTCTCTCATTGAATACTTATGGGCCGAGGCTGTCAATACGGCTTGTCATGTACAAAACCGGGCGTTGATCAACAAGAGCCATCGTAAGACTCCTTATGAGCTACTGAAAGGCAAGAAACCAACCATGTCCTATCTGAGGATCTTTGGATGCAAATGTTATGTACTGAATAAAGGGAAGTACCCTCGTACTAAGTTTGGTGAAAAATGCTTCGAAGGCATATTCATGGGGTATAGTAGCCATAGCCGGGCTTATAGAGTTTTCAACAAGAAAACCCTAGTGGTAGAGGAATCAATAAATGTTGTATTTGATGAAGGAAGTTTGCTTAATTGCAAGACTTCTAGTTATCTTCCTGAAAATGCAGGTGCCAGACTCAAAAAGTTACAACTGGATGATCCCGAGAAAGATGCAACTCCAAAATACGTCAAGGTCTCCACATCAACGCCGATCGGAGAAGTTGAAGATCAAAATGGTGCAAACCTATTAGAAGAAGGAGATGCCCAAGAAGTAGTCGAAGCTCCTGACGCCAGACTTCTTGAGCTCAGACACGTGAGGGATCATCCTAGAGATCAGATCATCGGAGATCCTCATGACGGGGTCAGAACTCGAAGAGGTACCATTAACGAGATTTTGCATCTTAGCTTCCTGTCATAAGTTGAGCCAAAGAAGTTTGATAAGGCAAACAAAGATGCTGCATGGATTTTGGCCATGCAAGATGAATTGCATCAATTCGAACGATGCAACGTTTGGACGCTGGTTCCCAGACCACAAAAGCAGAATGTGATTGGCACCAAGTGGATCTTTAGAAACAAACTGGATGAACATGGTGTCATCATAAAGAACAAGGCCAGGCTAGTGGCTCAAGGTTACCGACAGGAGGAGGGGATTGACTTCGACCAGACCTTTGCACCAGTGGCAAGGCTCGAGGCCATCAGATTGTTCCTGGCGTATGCTTCACACAAAGGATTCACTGTCTATCAAATGGACGTGAAATCAGCCTTCTTGAACGGAGACCTGAAAGAGGAAGTATACGTCGCTCAACCCCCAAGTTTTGTTAATCCTACTTATCCTAATCATGTATTTTTTCTTAATAAAGCTCTATATGGTTTAAAGCAAGCTCCTCGAGCTTGGTATGAGACCTTGTCTAGTTTTCTTCTTGAGAACAAGTTCTCTAGAGGAAAAATAGATAAGACATTGTTTCTTAGGGAAGTCAAAGGAAAGATCTTGCTGGTGCAAATCTATGTCGATGACATTATATTCGGCTCAACGGACAACAATCTTTGCAAAAAGTTCTCTAAACTTATGCAAGGAAAGTTTGAAATGAGCAGTATGGGAGAGCTAAAGTATTTCTTGGGACTTCAAGTGAAACAGTCTGAGGATGGAATCTTCATCTCTCAAACGAAGTTCACAAATGAACTCCTCAAGAAATTCGGAATGGAGAATGCAACCTCTATGAGGACTCCAATGGGATCCACTATATCTCTGGATAAGGATGAGAAAGGTAAACCTTTCGATGAAACCAAATACAGAAGCATCATTGGATCCCTGCTCTACCTTACTGCCAGTAGACCGGATATCATGTTCTCCACATGTGTCTGTGCCAGATATCAGGTGAACACTAAGGAATCTCACTATGTCGCTGCAAAGCGAATTCTAAGATACCTTAAAGGTACCCCCAATCTTGGCTTGTGGTACCCGAGAAACAATGATGTCGAGCTAATAGGTTTTTCAGATGCTGATTTTGCAGGGAGTAGGAATGACAGGAAAAGCACTTCTGGGACGTGTCAATTCCTGGGAAGAAGGCTTATTTTATGGAACAGCAAGAAGCAGAATTGTGTAGCAACATCCACTGCAGAGTCTGAGTACATCTCGGCAGGCAGCTGTGCGCACAACTCCTATGGATAAGAAACCAGTTAGCCGACTATGACCTCCAGTTCAAGGAAGTACCAATGTACTGCGACTCCTCAAGTGCAATTGCTATTGCCAACAATCCGGTATCGCACAGCAGAACGAAGCATATTGAAGTGCGCTACCACTTCATTCGGGAGCACGTGGAGAATAAGGACATCTCTCTCTGCTATGTCCCCACGGACAAGCAGATTGCAGATATTTTCACAAAGCCCTTAGACGAGGCCAAGTTCAGTCTCTTCAAAACTGAATTGGGGATGCTCAACTATGAGGAATGAAGACTCTAGAAGCTCCTGGCTCGTGCATCTAGGGGGAGCATCTGCCAGGAACTCAAGTGTAAGCATAGGTGCAAGAACTGAGGGGGAGCATGGTGTCAAATGCACCAGACCCAGATTTGCAGAAGCCGAAAAGGGGGAGATTACCCTCTCGGCTAAGGCTAAGGTGGCTCCAAGTTTTCTCTCAAGTAATTGGTAATGAATATCTCTCTCAACTCAATTTTAAGTTTATGATTTTCATTCCTATATGCTCTATTCACCTTAGCTTGTAGGGTTTAGGCTTCTTCAAATAGGGGAGATTGTTGGGTATTGTATCCATAATGTACTTGATTTGAAGAAGCCCCTGAACAAGCTAAGGTAAATAGACAGTGTGTTTGATGAAATCTTTTAAGTTGTGCTTGCAGTTATTCCACGCTAAGTACACACCAATGTCAGGGTGCAGTGGGTCAATATACACGGGTCTGCGCGACGTAATCCCTCGTTGAGCAGATCAGTGTGTTGGCCTACGTGTACTCTCTCTATTGGGGTGTACTTAATTTCAAGTACAGGGCTATGATAAAGCAAGAGCAGACAAGGAGCAAGGATGGGCCAAAGACCAGCTCACGGGTTGAAAGACGAGAATCGTCTAAGTGTAAATCGTCGAGAATCACTAAGTGATTCTCGCTGATTCGTCGAGAATCACTGTCGTTGAGAATCACTAGATGATTCTCGCCAGGTTGGGCCGGCTGTCTCGACGCAGTCAGAAAATTCTCTAAGGCAGAATCGTCGAGAATCACCAAGTGATTCTCGCCGATTCGTCGAGAATGACTTTACATTCTCGACGATTCGGCGAGAATCAAATGTGATTCCCGCCGATTCTCCCCGGACTCTATAACCTGTGCAGCCAGAATTCGCCAAGTAGAATTCGGCGAGAATCGTAAGTGATTCTCGCCGATTCGTTGAGAATCACCTACGATTCTTGCCGATTTTGCCTTGGGCGATTTTTCTGAATTTCTGGACCGGTCCATGTTACCTGCAGCTATTTGAACCTGACTTTGGTCTTTGCTTTGGTGGGGCCCACAACGGTCATCTCCATGACCTATTGTATAAATACACAGGTATTTGTGTACAGTGTTTTTACGGATATAGAATACGAAAGCCAAGCCGCCGACTAACCCTAAATTCGCGAACCTGCTCCGCCTCCGACGCCGCCGCTCGTGCAGTGGTCACCGTAGCTGATCTCGATCTCCTCCAGATCCACGGTGACAGAAGCCAAGTCTTGCACAACGTCTCACGCGTCTAACCAGAGATCTTTTATCTCTTGATTTGAGATAGGGAAATCCATCCCCGTCCAAATCGATCGAGACGATCAATCCTAGTGTGATCGTTGGAAGACCTTGCCGACTTCGCTAAGAAGATTGAATCTCCATTGCATAGCTGCTGTTTTCAGTTGCCGCCGCCAACACCGAGAGCCTTGCCGCCGCCCTTTGCCGCCGTCGGTCTCGGGGAGATTCTCTCCAAGAAAGATCAAGGGTTGTGGACTTTTCGTTGCCTACAAGAACAAGTAGTCTAACGAAAAGGGACACCTAGATATTCAAGTTGTTTGTATTTCTTATACACTCCAATTTCTTTTTCATTGTAAAGGAACATTTGGTTCCTAGTTGTAGGGTTGGGTGCAACCCGTGTTGTGGGAGTGTAGACTCATACGTGTGGAAGGGTACCTTCTGATAGTGCAAGGATTGGATTTCAATCCGATTGGTGAAGTGACCGAGTCATCCCTGGATTGGGAGATAGGTCGAAGGGGGAAAGTGGACGTACCCAAATCAGGGAACCACTATAAATTACCTGTGTTATTTTCTGTGCTGTGTGGTTTGTTTTGATTCTACAGGTACAATTTTAATTCCGCAAATACGCTGCAAGTCACCTATCCCCCCGCCCCCATAGGTGAAGCTAGTTGGCACTAGGTGGACTTTCAGTTAGTATTAATTTGTTTGTTCTGGTTTGAATCATACCTGACTACAGAGTTGTTTTGTGTTTGTCTTTGCTTTTGCTGGAACTTGGTTCAGATGATTTCTACTTGTTCCATTGCTTCCTTCTTCTCATCATCTTCTTGAATTTCCTGGTGAACAGTGCTAATTCATCATCTAACAATTCTTCTGATGAAGAACTAATTTAAGTGCTAACTGTATCTTCATCCCTTCTTGGTGATGATGGAATTTCTCTTCTAGCCTTCTTTGATGTGTCTTCTTTGAAATCCATATATCTAGTCTGATTTGAACTTCTGACAGATTCAGCTTCAGCTTTTCTAGAATTTAACTGAAGCTCATGTGACAACAGCTTCTCATACAAATCCTGGGGTAACATGTTCCTCAGATTGCCTATTTCTCTAACAGCACAGATCTTTATGTCTCATTCTTTATTTAGGGATCTCATAAATTTGTCATTAAGTTCATAGTTTGAGAATTCTCTGTCATAATTATTTAAGTCATTGACTATTCTAAAGAACTTTTCATAACAAAGTTCTACAGAATCATTCTTCCCTTGTCTAAATGCCTCATACTACTGGTTGAGTAGAGACTTTCTATCATCTCTAACTTCTTCTGTGCCTTCCATATAGACTATGAGAGTGTCCCACATATCCTTGGATGTTTTATAGTGTACTAAGTTCTTAAAGTTAGAATTATCTATTACACGTACAATTATGTTTTATGCTCTTTTATCTGTGGTGGCAAGAACCACCTCATCCTTTATCATCTCAGATAGTTTCTTAGGGCTTTGCACATTTGCATCTAAGACAGATACTTTCATGGGAATATATGGTCCTTCTTGTACCGTGACGAAGATTCTTGGATCTGATGCCTCCATGAACAATTTCACCCTTCGCGTCCAAATAGCAAAGTTGTCCTTTGTATATATAGGAAGCTTCATAGAACTGAGTTCTCTATGAGATTCTGAAGCCATTAGATCTGATATATTTCAACCACCCTTATGATCTTTTTCAGACTATTAGGTCTTTCTTTGAATAACCTCCCTCTGATATCACTTGAAAGATAAATCTATGGGTAGTTAATCACCTAGAGGGGGTGAATAGGTATCTTTAAAATTCTTTGTCACTTATATTATATGTTCAGTAGATACTTGAAAAGTAAACTTCACAAGAACACAACACAAACAATCTAAAGAACACAGCACAAGCAATCCACAGTACACAAAAAATTTATAGTGGTTTCCCTATCTAGGGTACATCCACGTTCCCTCTTCTTCCTCACTAGCAATGTGCTAGATAAGGTTATATCTCCTACTCTTCAACTCAGATCAACAGATATTATAGGCTCAATTTCTGTTAAGAAACCTACAACTCAGACCAATGGGTCTTACCTCAGAGATCCACCCAATCTCCTACCTCAGGTCCCTCAAGAACCCTACCTCAGCCTTTATAACACAGGCTTACACCTCAGTGATCCCACACAAATCATCTACCTAAGGTCCCTCAAGAACCCTACCTTAACCTTTAAAAAATAGGCTTACAACTCAAAGAATTTATCTCCTACCACTCAGATCTTAAAGAGATCTTACAAAATTAAGAGGTACATAAGAAAGAAAGTAATCTTCAAAAAATAACAATTCTGTAATCTGACTTATCTGATACTTCAGATTCTTCAATTCAGCTGCAAAGGACTGATTCTTGATAAGCAGGCTGGCTGAAATGATTCTTCTCTGGATCTGCAATGTTCTGGATGATGATCGGCTTGATTTCTTTGAAGAACTTATAGAATAGATTCACCTTAATCCTCTGATCAACTTGTTGAAAGTATCAAAATACTTTCTTGAAGACCTGTGTCTCCCTTCTTCTTCTTGGATTTGTCATCCTCCTCTGACTTAGAAGAAATAAGATAAATGATTTATCGATTGATTCCTTCTGATTATTGTATTCTGTGTAGAAGACCCGTCTATTTATAGCCTTCACGGGTTGTTGGCTTCAGATTGATGATGTCATCATTACGCCATCATACTCTAAGTCTTCCTTCAAACCTTTTCTGATGAGATATCACGTTACTGTAGCTGATGTGACATTTCTGACTTTACACTTC
Source organism: Platanthera zijinensis (assembly GCA_039513925.1). NCBI lineage: Eukaryota > Viridiplantae > Streptophyta > Magnoliopsida > Asparagales > Orchidaceae > Platanthera > Platanthera zijinensis. The sequence continues at coordinate 178,981,148 of CM077084.1, forward strand.
TGTGTTGACTCTGTACATCTTCAGAATCATAAGTGTCGAGATGTCCTAAGTTTCTTGACATAATATTACTTAGTGTTCTTAGAAGATGTCAAGACATCTTAGCAGTCTCGACATAATATTACTTAGTAGAATTTTTCAGTCTGAACTTGAAGGTGTCGAGATAGTTGACTTGTCTCGACACAACTGTCGACTGTCGATATCTTTAAATCTGCACTGGTTCGAGACAGTTGAATTTTCTCGACACTTAAGTCTGTCGGGTGTCGACACTTATTTTAATTCTCCATTGTGCCGAGATAGTTGAATTGTCTCCACATTTCAGTCTGTCGGGTGTCGACATCTTTAATTCTACACTTCAGTCTTCATTGTGTCGTGACAATTGTATTGTCTTGACACTACTGTCTTAAGGTATCGAGATATCTGACTTGTCTCAACACATCTGTCTTGATCTTCAATGTGTCGAGATAACTGAATTGTCTCGACACAACTATCTTAATCTTCAAGGTGTCGAGATAACTGACTTGTCTCGACACTGCTCCTGCAAAGGAGTCGACATAGTTGAAGTGTGTTGACACTTTTGTACTTAGACATTTCTCTACATTGCAACTTGCTAGGCGTTGACTGTCCTGACTTCACTAAGCACTTTTAGTTGTATGGCATTGAGTGAACTTGCTTCACTCGATGCTTTTGGACTTAGATAAATTTCTGCCTTTCCAGTCAGCTTCTTTGAGTCCACCTGTCAATATAACTTTGACCACCTATCAATTCAATATGACATATGTAACACCCCAAAACTTGGAAGAGGAATCGACGGCGTTGTTTTGGCCAAGTTTGGGTTTTGGGGGTAGGCACACGGCCTGTGACACGGCCGTGTCACAAGCCGTGTTGCGCCTGGGTCGTCGAGCCGTGTTGCGCCTGGGTCGCCGAGCCGTGTTGGTCGACGATCGGCGAGAAGGCACACGGCCTTGGACATAAGCGTGTCCCTGGTCGTGTCCTTCTCGGGCTATTCGCAGAATTTATTCTACTAGGCGTGACACGGGTCACGACACGGCCGTGTCGGGGCTGACACGGGCGTGTCGAGGGCCGTGTCTTTGGCCGTGTCTTGGGCTGTGTCCTTCTCTGACTGGGAATGTTGGTCGGTAGGGGGAGTGACATGGGCCTCGACACGGGCGTGTCAACGGCGACACGGCCGTGTCGGAAGCCGTGTCAAAGGCCGTGTGCTGGTTTTCGAATCGGTCGAGACGGCGAATGGCTAACACGGCCATGCACACTGCCGTGTTGCAACCCGTGTTCGGCCCAGATTTTCTATTTTGGGTTCCGATCGTGGCCATTCGTTCTTTTCTTTGGAAGATCCAACGGTGGGGAGCCTCCCTGGGAGGTTTAAGGCCGGTAATAGGGTTCCAAAACCTCATTCCCCACTTTCTTTTATCTTTCTAAGTTCTAGAGAGAAGGGAGAGCAAGGAGGCCAAGTTCCGGCCGCCGGCGAAGCTTCGGAGGTCCGTTTCGCGAGCGGAGTTCAGATCCGCGAAGGTGGGAGCGTTGCGGTGGTGTTCAACCGAGCAAATCTTCTCCGTGGCTAGGAAGAGGGGACGGAAGGTAACGACACTTCTCCTCTCGGTTTTTAGGATTTAGGATGCATGAATAGCATCCCCTTCCTTTCGTATTTTGAGCACCGAATCTCTCAAATGAGAGGGATTCGTGTAGCCTAGGTTCAAGAGGAACCTCCGGATTGAGTATGTTCATCCCGACATGCTTTGCATTAGAGACCCGCTCCGTTAGCGGATTAGGCATTGTGGGTGAAGCCGTGGTCGCGACCGTTAGTCCGACCCGGTGATGTTGCATAGCGAGCTTCGGGGATTCGGTAGAAATCCGTTGCGGTAATACGTCGTTGTATGTATGCATTTTCCCCCTTATATTTGAGTGAGTACTCGTGGTCGGAATCGGACAAGGTTAGCTCCGTGTTGTGCGGTAGATGGTTTCCTTGGAGTACGGGAAAGACACGGTGCGAATGGTGATTGGGGTGGGGAAACCTTTGTTTGTGCTGTGCAAAGGCGTGGCTATGTCTCCGTGGTCGGCTGGCTATCCCGTGACGCACAAGTCATGTGGGGGAAGTGTCCCGGCGAGACTAGCCCCTTGTGTGGACTGACGAGAATGTCGAGCGGAGGGCAAGCCCGGGCAGTGTGGCCATGAGCGGGTGGGGTCCAGCAAGGCTTCTTAGAATCGGTCAGTGTGAGCTGGAACCCTGACGTGCGAAGTCAGAATGTGTGGGCAAGCCCAGGGGTATATGACCCTTGTGCGGGTGGGGCCTTTGCAAGGTTCCGTGTGACGGCGTGTGTGCCGTTAGGGACATGGTGGTTCCCTTGTGTTTGCGGCTTTAAGCCAATGGGGAAACGGAAGTACCCAGTGTTTGATGTTGTGCTAGATACATACAAGCTAGGGTTCCTTGGGTGAAACCCGGGTTGCATTCATGTTGCATAGTAGGCCCCTTTCACTTTGTACAAAACATAGAGAACATGTATGTTGTATGAGACATCCAAGCCTTATTTACCGCTTTATTATATATACTCTTTTGGTACACGAAGTGCTAACTTGCAGGTGGAGTGGTACCCCGGGGTCCGTTAGGGACAGCCGGGAGGAGATGTGTTTGTTACACAGTAGAGGTTAGCCTTTGCTGACCCACATTACTTCAAATCCTTACAGGGCAAGGATCGCAAGCAGGAGCTAGCACGCCGGGAGAAAAGCCCTAAACCTCATGAAGTGTTGTTGTGCTTGGCTATTTTCTTTTCCTTGTTTTGCTGCTATTGTTTGACTATGTCCGGCTTGCGTGCCGAGGTAGCCTAGGGGTGCTTGGCACTTTTATATTTGGACTTATATTGTGTAAGGCCTTAAGGCCATTTGATACTCTTCTATTAGTGGATAACTTCTGCCTGTTAATGTTCTGTTTCCGCTGTGTTTGTCTGGAGTTTTGAGATTGGGTAGTTTTCATATCATCTTTTAATACTAAAGATGTGGCGTCTGTATGTTGTGGGGCCCCGGACGGACCCATATTATATGGTCTTTACAGGGGAGGTGTTACAATTTGGTATCAGAGCCAGGTTTGCGTTCCAATGAGAAGTTTCGCGGTCGAAAGTATAAGTCGAGTCACGTATAAGAAGTTATCCACATAGGAGTATCGCGGGACCATGAGTGTCCTTGTGTTCGAGTCTTGCAATTAGAGACTGATTTGCATTTTCTTGCTTGTGTTTAGAGTGCAAGCAACGAGGCTGGGACCTCGAGGCCAAGAGAAGAGCTCTCGGAAAGTAGTACGACTGCGTAAGGTCCGCTAGGGATGGGGGTCACACCGGCCGACTTCTGCCGTATGCTTGCAGAAGCGATGGTGGCGGCCTAAGCTGCAGCGATAACACAGGTAGCAGCTCCCGTTGCCCAGGTAGAAACTCCTGCTACCCCGGTCACTGCAGCGACCGTGCCGGTTGAGGAGGCCAGGCGGGCGGAGCCGCAGGCCGAGAGAGTGGTTGTCGGGCAGGGGGACCGGCAGATGAAGTACTTTCTGAGCTTCCACCCTCCAACCTTCAAGGGAATCGGCACGCCCACAGATGCAGAGGATTGGTGGGCTAGAATTTAGGAGCTCCTGAGGGCGGCAGAGGCACCCGAAGAGAAAAAGGCAGAGTTCGCAGCCTTTATGTTGGAGGGAGATGCCAAGTTATGGTGGGTGAGCCATAGTGGCCGGCAATTTCTAGGACGCACACCGTCCATCGAGGAATTTGGGAATGCCTTCCTGAAGAAGTACATTCCCGCCTCAACGAGGTTAGCCCTCCAGAGGCAGTTCCTACATCTGGTGCAGCGAGACAAGTCAGTGGATGAGTATGTTCAGGAATTTACTCGCTTGGGTCGTTATGCAGGGACGACCATGGCAGACGATGAAGAGAGGGACAATCTCTTCTATCATGGACTGAGGGAGAATCTAAGACAACCCCTCATATCGATGAAACGTGCGGGTTTCAACGAATTGGTGGAGGCGGCCCGAATTTTGGAGAGTGACATGGAGCGATCCCAGCGTCACAAGGGTCTCACACCCAAGCAGGGGGAGGAGAAGAAGCCTGCTCAGTCCCATGGAAAGACGGAAGGGAGCCGATGGAAGAAGAAGCCTTCCTCATATAAGTCGGGCGAGAAAAGTAATTAGACGTCCGGAGGGTCACGCTCTAAGGGACCGCAGACGTGTTACAGTTGTGGCAAGCCAGGCCACATAGCAAGATTTTGTACCCAAGGGGGCGCTGAGCAAGAGCCAAGGCAGGAGCAAACCATACGCTTCGGACCCAGTGCAGCAGAGAAGGGGAAAATGGCGGAGTCGAGTGCTTCCTGGTTTCAACAAGTGCAGCCAAGGGCCTACAACCTTGGGCAGTAGGAAGCAATCCGCCAAATCGATGTGGTGATAGGTATGAGAGTTCAACCTGTATCGTAGATTTCTTCCTTTCAAGCCTTTTTATGTTTGTTGCGTGTGTGTAGGCTTTGTAGTGGTATCTGGGTACCCCGCTAGAGTACTTTTTGATACGGGAGCATCGCACTCCTTCCTTGCGGAAAGTTTCACCCGGAGGATTGGATTTGAGTCCTTTGCAATGGACTCAGAGTTGGAAGTGCGCATGCCCAATGGGTCGTCTATGACAACCAGGGCTAAAGGGAGGATTTGTTGGAGTCTTGAGGGAGTCGACTTCATATTGGTAGCGGCGATCTTGCCGTTGTCCGAGTTCGATGTGATTTTGGGGATGGATTGGCTAGCGGAGCAGCATGCCAGTATCGACTGTTTGTCCAAGGTGGTAACCCTGAGGAGCGTGGGGCAAGCAGAAGTCAAGTTTGAGGGCCTGCATGGAGTGGCCTGTTCCCTAGTTTCGGCACTTCATCTAGTGCGAGCTGTTAACTAAGGGGGTGTAGCTCTAGTAGAGTTGTTGGAGGTTAGCCTTTCCAGGCTGTCTCTTGGAGAAGTGCCCGTGGTGGCGGAGTTTGGAGATGTTTTCCCTGAGGAGCTACCGGGAGCACCTCCTCGGCGGGAGATTGATTTCTCCATCGAGTTAGTGCCCGAGGCTAGACCGGTGTCACGACCACCCTTTAGCATGGCACCAAAGGAGTTGGCCAAGCTCAAGGTTCAGTTGCAGGAGATTTTGGAGCAAGGGTATATCAAGCCCAGCTCTTCACCGTGGAGTGCGCCGGTGTTATTTGTAAAGAAGAAGGATGGTAGTATGCGTCTGTGCATAGACTACCGAGAGTTGAACAAATTGACTGTCAAGAATAAGTATCTGATTCCTCGGATAGACGATCTCTTCGACCAGTTGGTGGGATCGGTGGTGTACTCCAAGTTGGACTTGAAGTCCGGATATTATCAGTTGCGGATTCGTGACGAAGACATACCCAAGACCGTGTTTGGTACGAGGTATGGTCATTTTGAGTTCTCGGTGATGTCGTTCGGGCTGACGAACGCGCCGTTCGTGTTCATGGACTTGATGAACCGAGTGTTTCGCAAATATTTGGACTGGTTCGTAGTCGTCTTTATCGATGACATATTGGTGTATTCCAAGTCAGAAGCGGAGCACGAGTCGCACTTGCGGATAGTGTTACAAGTGTTGAGAGAGAACCAGCTCTATGCAAAGTTCTCGAAATGCGAGTTTTGGTTGGAGAAGGTGGCGTTTTTGGGCCATGTAATCAGTGGGGACGGGGTGGCGGTGGATCCAACGAAAGTAGAAGCCATCAGAGAGTGGCCAGTTTTGAGGACCGTGGCGGAAGTCCGATGTTTTCTTGGACTAGCCGGGTACTACCGAAGGTTTGTGGAAAACTTTTCGCGGATAGCTCTACCCCTCACTTCACTAACTCGCAAGGATCAGAAGTTTGTATGGACTCAAGAGTGCAATCAGGCATTTGAAACCCTGAAGGAAAGCCTAATGACGTCGCCGATCCTAAGTCTACCAAAGGGGACCGAAGGGTTCCAGATTTTCAGCGACGCATCCGGATGCGGTCTAGGGTGCGTGTTGGTGTAGCATGGTAGTGTGATAGCTTTTGGGTCGAGGCAGCAGAAGCCCCACGAGAGAAATTACCCCGTCCATGATTTGGAGTTGGCGGCGGTAATTTTTGCTTTGAAGTTGTGGAGGCACTACGTTTATGGTGCAAAGGTGGAGATCTTCACAGACCACAAGAGTCTAAAGTATCTCCTAGATCAGAAGGACCTAAATATGCGGCAGCGCAGGTGGGTCGAGTTCCTTGGGGACTACGAGGTGGCGATCCAGTACACGCCAGGGAAAGCCTATGTGGTGGAAGATGCTTTGAGTAGGAAATACTCGGGGCAAGGAAATTGGATTGAAGCTCACGATGAGCGGTTAAGGCGGGACTGGGAGTCCCTTGGTTTGGAATGTGTGGCAAGAGGTGAGTCTAGCGTGGCTCGACTAAATTGGATTGAGATGCAGAGTGACTTATGCGATCGTATTTGGGAAGCGACCCGTATAGATGCGGAGTTCCAACCTTTCATGGAGGAAGCTCTAAAGGGCGAGGGTAGCGCCTGGGAGATGGTTGATGGAATTCTGAGGAAGGGCGGAAGGATTTGTGTACCGCAGTTCGGCAAGCTCCGTAAGGAGTTGATGTTTGAGGCCCACTTCGCTAAGTACTCCATTCACCCGGGCAGTACAATGATGTACTTGGATTTGAAGAAGTCCTATTGGTGGCCTGGGATGAAGCGGGACGTAGCTTTGTGTGTGAGTCGGTGCCAAACTTGTGCCTTGGTGAAGGCCGAGTGTCAGAAGTCGGGCGGGTTCTTGAAGCCTCTTCCAATCCCCGAATGGAAATTTGATGACATCTCCATGGATTTTGTGCATGGGTTTCCTAGATCGCAGCAGGGTAATGATGCCATTTGGGTGATTGTGGACCGCTTGACCAAAGTGGCACATTTCATCCCAAACCGGAAGGAGGACGGTGTGGAAAAGTTGGTGGAGTTGTACGTCCGCAATATTGTATGACTTCATGGGATTCCGAAGAGTATAGTCAGCGACCGGGATGGACGTTTCACGTCTAAGGATTGGCGGTTGGTGCAGAAGAGCTTGGGCACAAAACTCAAGTTCAGTACGGCCTTTCATCCTCAAACCGATGGGCAAACTGAGAGAACGAACCGTACTTTGGAAGATATGCTAAGGATGTGTACTCTCGACTTCGGCAAGAAGTGGGAGGATCACCTCTTCATGGTGGAGTTTGCTTATAACAATAGCTACCTATAACGGTCCAGGCCCGCCAACCCCGCGGGACCCAGCTGGCACCGCCGGCCTACCAGAGTCCAGACCCGGGGCCACTACTGGTAGTCAGCCTATCACATCAAGCCTGCAGGCCGTACACCCCAACCCCTCTCCCTCCACAGGCGGGTTGTTGGTGGCCGTAGCCCCCCTTAGATGAGTCAAACTCGATAGTCAAGCCCGCACTACGGGGACTTCCCAGGAGGTCACCCATCCCAGTACTACTCCAGCCCGAGCACGCTTAACTATGAAGTTCTTTCGACTCTCATCACCAATTGATCTGCAGCTCAATTGGTGATGAGAGTCGAAAGAACTCCATAGTTAAGCGTGCTCGGGCTGGAGTAGTACTGGGATGGGTGACCTCCTGGGAAGTCCCCGTAGTGCGGGCTTGACTATCGAGTTTGACTCATCTAAGGGGGGCTACGGCCACCAACAACCCGCCTGTGGAGGGAGAGGGGTTGGGGTGTACGGCCTGCAGGCTTGATGTGATAGGCTGACTACCAGTAGTGGCCCCGGGTCTGGACTCTGGTAGGCCGGCGGTGCCAGCTGGGTCCCGCGGGGTTGGCGGGCCTGGACCGTTATAAAAAGTGCACTTTTTATAACGGTCCAGGCCCGCCAACCCGCGGGACCCAGCTGGCACCGCCGGCCTACCAGAGTCCAGACCCGGGCCCACTACTGGTAGTAAGCCTATCACATTCAAGCCTGCAGGCCAATGCACCCCAACCCCTCTCCATCCAGGCGGGTTGTTGGTGGCCGTAGCCCCCCTTAGATGAGTCAAACTCGATAGTCAAGCCCGCACTACGGGGACTTCCCAGGAGGTCACCCATCCCAGTACTACTCCAGCCCGAGCACGCTTAACTATGGAGTTCTTTCAACTCTCATCACCAACTGAGCTGCAGCTCAATTGGTGATGAGAGTTGAAAGAACTCCATAGTTAAGCGTGCTCGGGCTGGAGTAGTACTGGGATGGGTGACCTCCTGGGAAGTCCCCGTACGGCCCAACTTAACTGTCGAGTTCGCTCATCAAAGGGAGGCTGTGGCCACCAACAACCCGCCTGTGGAGGGAGAGGGGTTGGGGTGCTTGGGCTGCAGCCCGGTAGCGACGCCTAGAGCGGAGCCGTGGCACTGCCACGTTGGATCGGCTAGGGTTGTTACAATAAAAAGTGCACTTTTTTGTAACGGCCTCCCCAGCCGTCGGCACCCCCAGCACCACGCTCGAAAGGGTTCAGCCTAACCAGGTCTGCAGACCATGCACCCCAACCCCTCTCCGCGCCTGTTTTTCAGCAGCGGTGGGTTGTTGCCACTGGGGATCGAACCCAGGACCTTGATAAGAGACTCTTTACCACAGCTCTCATCACCAACTGAGCTGCAGCTCAGTTGGTGATGAGAGCTGTGGTAAAGAGTCTCTTATCAAGGTCCTGGGTTCGATCCCCAGTGGCAACAACCCACCGCTGCTGAAAAACAGGCGCGGAGAGGGGTTGGGGTGCATGGTCTGCAGACCTGGTTAGGCTGAACCCTTTCGAGCGTGGTGCTGGGGGTGCCGACGGCTGGGGAGGCCGTTACAAAAAAGTGCACTTTTTATTGTAACAACCCTAGCCGATCCAACGTGGCAGTGCCACGGCTCCGCTCTAGGCGTCGCTACCGGGCTGCAGCCCAAGCACCCCAACCCCTCTCCCTCCACAGGCGGGTTGTTGGTGGCCACAGCCTCCCTTTGATGAGCGAACTCGACAGTTAAGTTGGGCCGTACGGGGACTTCCCAGGAGGTCACCCATCCCAGTACTACTCCAGCCCGAGCACGCTTAACTATGGAGTTCTTTCAACTCTCATCACCAATTGAGCTGCAGCTCAGTTGGTGATGAGAGTTGAAAGAACTCCATTAAGCGTGCTCGGGCTGGAGTAGTACTGGGATGGGTGACCTCCTGGGAAGTCCCCGTAGTGCGGGCTTGACTATCGAGTTTGACTCATCTAAGGGGGGCTACGGCCACCAACAACCCGCCTGGATGGAGAGGGGTTGGGGTGCATTGGCCTGCAGGCTTGAATGTGATAGGCTTACTACCAGTAGTGGGCCCGGGTCTGGACTCTGGTAGGCCGGCGGTGCCAGCTGGGTCCCGCGGGTTGGCGGGCCTGGACCGTTATAAAAAAAATTCAGGCCGGCCGCCGGCCGCCGGCCGCCGTCACTTTTTATTGTAACGACCCTAGCCGATCCAACGTGGCAGTGCCACGGCTCCGCTCTAGGCGTCGCTACCGGGCTGCAGCCCAAGCACCCCAACCCCTCTCCCTCCACAGGCGGGTTGTTGGTGGCCACAGCCTCCCTTTGATGAGCGAACTCGACAGTTAAGTTGGGCCGTACGGGGACTTCCCAGGAGGTCACCCATCCCAGTACTACTCTCGCCCAAGCACGCTTAACTATGGAGTTCTTTCAACCTTCATCACCAATTGAGCTGCAGCTCAATTGGTGATGAAGGTTGAAAGAACTCCATAGTTAAGCGTGCTTGGGCGAGAGTAGTACTGGGATGGGTGACCTCCTGGGAAGTCCCCGTACGGCCCAACTTAACTGTCGAGTTCGCTCATCAAAGGGAGGCTGTGGCCACCAACAACCCGCCTGTGGAGGGAGAGGGGTTGGGGTGCTTGGGCTGCAGCCCGGTAGCGACGCCTAGAGCGGAGCCGTGGCACTGCCACGTTGGATCGGCTAGGGTTGTTACAATAAAAAGTGCACTTTTTTGTAACGGCCTCCCCAGCCGTCGGCACCCCCAGCACCACGCTCGAAAGGGTTCAGCCTAACCAGGTCTGCAGACCATGCACCCCAACCCCTCTCCGCGCCTGTTTTTCAGCAGCGGTGGGTTGTTGCCACTGGGGATCGAACCCAGGACCTTGATAAGAGACTCTTTACCACAGCTCTCATCACCAACTGAGCTGCAGCTCAGTTGGTGATGAGAGCTGTGGTAAAGAGTCTCTTATCAAGGTCCTGGGTTCGATCCCCAGTGGCAACAACCCACCGCTGCTGAAAAACAGGCGCGGAGAGGGGTTGGGGTGCATGGTCTGCAGACCTGGTTAGGCTGAACCCTTTCGAGCGTGGTGCTGGGGGTGCCGACGGCTGGGGAGGCCGTTACACTACCAAGCTAGTATCAAGATGGCGCCATATGAAGCTCTTTATGGGAGGCGGTGTCGAACACCGATGTCTTGGACAGAGGCGGGAGGCACAAAGCTTTTGGGGAAAGAAGTGGTAGCCGATGCTAGTGAGCTAGTGCGGACCATCCGAGAGCGCATGAAGGTAGCTCAAGATCGGCAGTCGAAGTATTTCAATGCTCGCCATAGGCATGTGGAATTCGCTGTGGGTGACTGGGTGTACCTTAAGATCAAGCCGTTCAAAGGCGTTTCACGAATTTGCCGACTCAAGAAGCTGAGTCCGAGATTTTTGGGACCATTCAAGGTCATCGAGCGAGTGGGAGAGGCAGCGTACCGGTTGGCATTGTCCGCAGAGCTAAGTGGATTGCATGACGTTTTTCACGTCTCCGTTTTGAGGAAAGATTTGTTAGAAGCCAGCGTGGTGATTGAGCCGACGGCGGTGCCGGTGGAGGAAGACTTGAGGACGCGAGTTCGTCCAATCGGGATAGAAGATTCAGAGGTTCGGCAATTGCGGAACAAGGAAGTCAGACTCGTAAAGGTCCGTTGGGACAACTGTGGCTGCGAGGAGCTCTCATGGGAGCGAGAGCAGGCCATGCTGGAGGAGTACCCCGAGCTTTTCTCCTCAGGTACCGGTTAGAATTTGTGTACTTTCCATGTTTTAAATTTCGGGACGAAATTCTTTGAAGGGGGGAGAATTGTAACACCCCAAAACTTGGAAGAGGAATCGACGGCGTCGTTTTGGCCAAGTTTGGGTTTTGGGGGTAGGCACACGGCCTGTGACACGGCCGTGTCACAAGCCGTGTTGCGCCTGGTTTGTCGAGCCGTGTTTCGCCTGGGTCGCCGAGCCGTGTTGGTCGACGATCGGCGAGAAGGCACACGGCCTTGGACACGGGCGTGTCCCTGGCCGTGTCCTTCTCGGGCTATTCGCAGAATTTATTCTGCTAGGCATGACACGGGTCACGACACGGCCGTGTCGGGGCTGACACGGGCGTGTCGAGGGCCGTGTCTTTGGCCGTGTCTTGGGCCGTGTCCTTCTCTGACTGGGAATGTTGGTGGGTAGGGGGAGTGACACGGGCCTCGACACGGGCGTGTCAATGGCGACACGGCCGTGTCGGAAGCCGTGTCAAAGGCCGTGTCAAAGGCCGTGTGCTGGTTTTCGAATCGGTCGAGACGGCGAATGGCTAACACGGCCATGCACACGGCCGTGTTGCAACCCATGTTCGGCCCAGATTTTCTATTTTGGGTTCCGATCGTGGCCGTTCGTTCTTTTCTTTGGAAGATCCAACGGTGTGGAGCCTCCCTGGGCGGTTTAAGGCCGGGAATAGGGTTCCAAACCCTCATTCCCCACTTTCTTTTATCTCTCTAATTTCTAGAGAGAAGGGAGAGCAAGGAGGCCAAGTTTCGGCCGCCGGCGAAGCTTCGGAGGTCCGTTTCGCGAGCGGAGTTCAGATTTGCGAAGGTGGGAGCGTTGCGGTGGTGTTCAATCGAGCAAATCTTCTCCATGGTTAGGAAGAGGGGACGGAAGGTAACGACACTTCTCCTCTCGGTTTTTAGGATTTAGGATGCATGAATAGCATCCCCTTCCTTTCGTATTTTGAGCACCGAATCTCTCAAATGAGAGGGATTCGTGTAGCCTAGGTTCAAGAGGAACCTCCGGGTTGAGTATGTTCATCCCGGCATGCTTTGCATTAGAGACCCGCTCCGTTAGCGGATTAGGCATTGTGGGTGAAGCCGTGGTCGCGACCGTTAGTCCGACCCGGTGATGTTGCATAGCGAGCTTTGGGGATTCGGTAGAAATCTGTTGCGGCAATATGCCATTGTATGTATGCGTTTTCCCCCTTATATTTGAGTGAGTACTCGTGGTCGGAACCGGACAAGGTTAGCTCCGTGTTGTGCGGTAGATGGTTTCCTTGGAGCACGGGAAAGACACGGTGCGAATGGTGATTGGGGTGGGGAAACCTTTGTTTGTGCTGTGCAAAGGCGCGGCTATGTATCCGTGGTCGGCTGGCTATTCCGTGACGCGCAAGTCATGTGGAGGAAGTGTCCCGGTGAGACTAGCCCCTTGTGTGGACTGACGAGAATGTCGAGCAGAGGGCAAGCCCGGGCAGTGTGTCCATGAGCGGGTGGGGTCCAGCAAGGCTTCTTAGAATCGGTCAGTGTGAGACGGAACCCTGACGTGCGAAGTCAGAATGTGCGGGCAAGCCCAGGGGTATATGACCCTTGTGCGGGTGGGGCCTTTGCAAGGTTCCGTGTGACGGCATGTGTGCCATTAGGGACATGGTGGTTCCCTTGTGTTTGCGACTTTAAGCCAATGGGGAAACGGAAGTACCCAGTGTTTGATGTTGTGCTAGATGCATACGAGCTAGGGTGCCTTGGGTGAAACCCGGGTTGCATTCATGTTGCATAGTAGGCCCCTTTCACTTTGTACAAAACATAGAGAACATGTATACTGTATGAGACATCCAAGCCTGATTTACCGCTTTATTATATATACTCTTTTGGTACACGAAGTGCTAACTTGCAGGTGGAGTGGTACCCCGGGGTCCGTTAGGGACGGCCGAGAAGAGATGTGTTTGTTACACAGTAGAGGTCAGCCTTTGCTGACCTACGTTACTTCAAATCCTTACAGGGCAAGGATCGCATGCAGGAGCTAGCGCGCCGGGCGAAAATCCCTAAACCTCATGAAGTGTTGCTGTGCTTGGCTATTTTCTTTTCCTTGTTTTGCTGCTGTTGTTTGACTATGTCCGGCTTGCGTGCCGAGGTAGCCTAGGGGTGCTTGGCACTTTTATATTTGGACTTATATTGTGTAAGGTCTTAAGGCCATTTGATACTCTTCTGTTAGTGGATAACTTCTGCCTGTTAATGTTCTGTTTCCGCTGTGTTTGTCTGGAGTTTTGAGATTGGGTAGTTTTCATATCATCTTTTAATACTAAAGCTGTGGCGTCCGTATGTTGTGGGGCCTCGGCCGGACCCATATTATATGGTCTTTACAGGGGAGGTGTTACAACATAGGCAAACTGCAGGCATGAACTGAAACATACATCAAATACATACTTGTGTATATCATTGAGTTGAAAGGGCTTCTTCAAATCAAGTACATTGTTTACAAGGTACCCAACAGTCACCAGTTGAGCTTGACACTAAGCTCGTTGGAGGGTTGTAGGGGCAGTGCGACCCATGCTCGGGGGGTCAAGGTGTATTTTGATCATTTGGCATGCTTTATTCCGCCCTAATTTTGCCAATATTTGGTATACCTTAGGGTAGAACATGTATATAACGTGTTTTTCTGATACTAGATTTTTTTCTGATGGTGTGGCTCCATTATTTTTCCCGCAAAAAATTTTCACGTAAATTTGTGTTTAGCTTATTTGCAATTTTCTTACTTTGTGTATGGATTCCATGTTGAATCCATACATGATTGTCATCAGGGCAACGTCGCGGCCTCGCGGATAGCCTCAATGAATAGTCATTAGTTAGTAAAAATACATTAAAATACTACATAAAGTCCCTCTCTGCAAATGTATTGAAATATTCCATAGCAATTGCGGCTATCACGGTTCCAGTTCGATTATGGTTTTTCTAAAATTGTGAACCGAACCGCTAAGGTAACGGTTCTTCAAAATAGAACCAAAACCTTATTTGGTTTGATTGGTTTCGGTTCTAGTTCCGGTTCTAGTTCCTATTCTAGCATAATTTTTGGAACTGCCATATCAACGGTTTCGGTTACGGTTCAATAAGAATCAAAACCAAACTGTCCACTAACGGTTCAGTTCGGTTCTATATGGTTTAGTCTGGTTTCAATCGGTTCCAACCAGAGTCAAAACTAAACTTGGCGGAATGAATGAGGGAGGTTAAAAATAAAACACCTGAGGTGAAAAGTAAACCATTTAAAAAAAATTGCAAGAGGAAATTTAAGTTTGGGGCTTGGACGCATGAATTTCACGTTATATCAAAGGGAGTACTTTGTGTGTAATATAGTATGTAAAATTGAAAGTTAAAAATTGAAATCGCAAAACCACAAAGCTGCATCTGACCACGCTGATTTTAAACCGCACCGAACGGTTTGTTTGTTGGGCAGTTTCGTTCGTTATAAAACTGTATAGTTTGCGGTGTGGTTTTTTGCAGTGCAAAATCTACAAAACCACGTCACACCGTTATCATCGTTCGTACCGACTTTTTTGAGAGGGCCTGACATTCTAATCATCACAAATGAGTATAGGTTACTTTCATTTTTCCATATCTTTGTCGTCTCCTCTTTGTCTAGTGGTTCCTTCCTCTTTAACTCTTTCAAAACATCAATTGCAGGTCTTCATGTTAGAAACCACTTTGGTATTATTATTCATTTTCGGCTCTTTCTTGACAGGTATTAAATAATATTCAGAATTTGAATTTCTGACTCCTGGGGGTTGAAATAAAAAAGTGGACCTTCAATCTCCATTCAAAAATTCAAAGATAACGATCGTGTAATGTTGATGCAATGTTCAAACCACGCCACACAGTTTGGTGTGCTGTAATTTTATTCAGTCCAAAACCGACCCCCTTTTGTACGATTGCGATTTGAGTTCAAACCGCACAAGTTTCAACTTCAAACTGCACAAGTTTCACTTTCAAACCGCACATGTTTCACCCTTAATAGTAACTATAAATATTATAAATAGATTATAAAAAATAACAATATTATAATAATATTAATGTTGCGGACTAACTCGACGCCCCGGTCGGACCGGACTTACTTGGACCATCTTAGCTTACAGAGCGGTCGAGCACGCACACAGTCAATGAAAATAGAAGGTTGACACAAGATGTGATGACGTGGAAAAAGCCCTCAACTAGGTAAAATACAAAGTGACCGGGTTTGTGCAGGTCAGAATCCACTAGTTGTTTGCGGTTACAATGTGTAGGGAGAATCGGGGGCAACAGGCTGCTCCCCGTTATAACTTGGGGGGTGAGAGAGAGTTCCGCTCCCAATGGGCGACAGACCACACCACAGGAGCGACTTGGACACTGGAATCTGAGGAGTGGTTCTGGTGATTGGAAGTTTGGAGCACGGCTTTGGCGCTTGTTCGCTTGTAGTGGTCATCTTCTTCCTTCTTCCATTCGTTCCGGGACTTAGGTGCTCTCCTATTGGTGGTCCGCTGGTGGCCCGAGGTGGTCTGAGGGCGACCCGAGGGTGGAGTCCGGCAAAGCTGTTTCCTGAGGAAGAAGATGACCGGGAGACAAAAAGTAAATTATGAGGAGGCCCTGAGGCTCCTTTTGTAGCCTCCTAGAGAAGATTATGGCGGCCCCACTACTAACTTAGTGGGTTAGTGGGTGGTTACCCACCAGATTGGACGGTGAGGAGAGCCCACCATGATCGTATGGCGGGAAAACCATCGACGGTGGTGGGGCAGTCGGGCGGCGGTGGGGGCTGGACAGTGGCCAGGCGGCGGTTAGGCTGACGTCGGCCTGGCCGGCGACCGTGGCCTGGCTGGCTGCTAGGCAGGCGGTTGGGCAGGCAGTCTTGCTGGAGGCGGCGGCCTTGTGGCGGTTGGGCAGGCAGTCTTGCTGGAGGCGGTTGGCCAGGCCAGTCGCGGCAGCCTTGTGGCGGCAGTCATGGCGGCCTGGCCGGTCACAGCGGCCTGGCCGGTCACAGCGGCCAGGCCCGCGGCCGGGCTGGCCGCGACAGCCAGTCCGGCGGCGGTGGCTTCCTGGCTGGTGGCCGTGGTTTTGCCCTTAGGGGGGCTATTTTTTGGTGGAGGGAGAGGGAGTTGGCCCTCCCCCCATATTTCCCTCATTATGGGGAGTTAATAGGAGGTTGGGTTGACTAGCCAACCCCATGATTTCATATTTTTGGGAGGAAATCATGGGGGAATCCCCCTTATAAATAGTGGTGTAACCCATCAATTGCCCCCCAAATCCTTGTTGTTGTAGAGCGAAGCGAGTGAGAGAAAAAGGATTTTTCTGCTACCATCTTCTTCCCTGCTGTCATGACAACCTCTAGCGAGAAGGTGGAGGCGGTAACGAGTGTTGTTTAGAAGGCTCCTGGAGTAAGTTTGCCGAAGGAGATATGGCGAGCGAGGATGTCGAACAAGGTCGAGGGAGATGTCCGCCCCTTGGGGGTAAGCGTGCGCGAGCGGGCGAGCCCCGAGCTGTGCTCGTGGATGTGCGCGCATGTGTCCGCATGCGGGTGAGGGTGCACCTGTTCGTGCACTTCAGGTCGCGCGCGTGGGTGGGTGCGCACCTGTCCGTGCAAGGGTGGGCGCACCCTTGTCCGCGCGCACCAGGCCGTATGCGCACTAGGCCGCGCACGCACCAGGACGCGCTCACCAGTCTACGTGCGGGTAGGCGCGCACTAGGCCGCACGCGTGGGTAGGCGCTCACCAGTCCGTGTGCGCCTGTTTGCGCACGTCAGGTTGTGTGCGTGGGTGCGCGCGCACCAGGCCGCGCGCTCCTGGCCGCACACATTGTACTGTGTGTGCGGGTGTGCGCGCACCGGGTTGTGTGTGTGGGTGGGCGGGCACCAGTCCGTGCGGCCTGCCTGCGCGCGACAGTCGCGCGCGCAGGTGCGCGCGCACCAGACTACATGCACCAGGTCGTGCGCACGGGTGTGTGTGCCTCAGGCCGTGCGTACGAGCGGGTTTTTTCCTAGTTGTGCACGCTCTTTTACGCGGGTGTGCACTTCGTTTATGTATGGTTTGGGCTGCATGCGCTTGGATGCGTGACTCCCAGCCTTATTTTATTTTTATTAGGCAAACCTGATTCTTTTATTTCTTGTTTTTTACAGGTCTCGAAGCGTTCTTCTGATTCGATGCGCTTGTGCTCCTCTTTGACCGACGACGGTGTTAAAATTTGGAGGAGGAAATATGGGCTTCCTGCTAACTTGGAGGTGAGGATTCCACGTTCTGAGGAGCGAGTCCAGAATCCTCCTTGTGGCTGGTTGATGATTTGCAAAGTCTCCCTAAGATCTGGCTTCTGTTTCCCTCAATGTGAGGAGGTGATCGAGATCTTGAAGTTTTGCGGGGTGCCGATTTCTCAGTTTTTCTCGGTTGGAATTGCTCGAATTATGGGCTTAGTTGCCTTTTTTGCGAGCACGGAGAGTGGTTTTCCTTGGATCAGTTTCGAGATTGGTGCGATGTCCTCTATGATGGTGGCTAGCGAGTGGAGGTTCATAGCAACAAAAGTTGGTTGGAGTTTGAAGCTCGCAAAGATCGTCGACATGGTAATACTTTGTTTGGGTATGTTAGGAATTCATGGGTCCTTCCCGAGGTGTGGAACATATTGTCTGATCGTTGTCGCCGTGTGAGGGGGAAAGAATGATAATTTTCCCAGGTGCTTGGGTTTTCAGAGCCTCGCGAATTAGTCAATTGCCATTTTAATATTTTCATCTATGTGGAGGAGAAGCGCTTGTTGCGGTGTGGTATCTCTTCGGACATAGCTCAGATTGACGGGACTTCTTAGGGAGGGGGCCGGAAGAGGAAAGTTGTGGCGGCCCCTCTTGGTGGCTTTGATGCGGTGGTGGAGGTGACTTCTTCTGATGCTAAAATCTGATCTAGAAGGCGCACGTATGTAACATCCCATGTTACTTCTAGGCCCCTTAACTTAGATTGGGTTAGGCATGTGGTGAGTCAAGAGGAAATTAGCTAGGTTTGACCCTAGGTGGTGAGTTGTCACCAGGTGGGGCCCACTATAGGACCAGGTCAAACTAGGTCAAACTAGACTAACTGAAGACCCTAGCCACACCATGACCCTCACCACACTGCCCTAACCCTAATTACAATCTAAGTAGACCCAAGGACATACCCTAGGTCAACACTTTGACCATAGTTGACCCAGGTCAACCTTGGATCTAATGTGGTCAAACCTCACACTCATGAGCCCAATTGGATCAAGTAGGGCTTCACCATGACTCAAGCCATGTTGGGTGATGATTTAGGCCTCATGACCACTAAGTAGGGGTCAGCCCACTCACCCATTTGACCAAGTCAACCCTAAGGTCAAACTTGGTCAACCTTAAGCCTAATTAAGGGTAATTGAAGACCAAACCCATTCCTAGTGGGCTAAGACCATCACCATGGCCCAACCCATGTTAGGTGATGACATGGTGTCCATGGCCATCATATGGGGTCAGCCTACCCATCATGTTGACCAAGTCAACCCCAAGAGTCAACAAGTCAACACTTTATCCTAAAGAGGAAAAATGGACCCAAGCCAATTTCCCATGGGCCAAGCCCACCAAATTTGGCCCATGACCAGCCAAGTGGCCAATGACCAGCCCTACCCCCCCCCCTGATGGTAGAGAGAGAAGACATGCACAAGGGTAAAAATGGAAATTTGGGTGAATGAGGAGAGAGGAAGAAAGAAGTGATGGTGGAGGCCATGTGGTCTTCATCTCCTCAGCCCAAAAAGGTGATGGCCGACCACCCCACCACATTTCAGAAGAAAATGGGGCATGACAGCCACTTGTCACCCATGGTGGAGCAACCAAAGTGTCAACCCGAGCTCACCTCGGCCATATCTCCATGTATAAGCCACCTCAGTCCAATTCACCCCCACCAACAGCTTCAGAAGGAGGAATCGACTGGAGAACGATAGCTGGAACAAAGAAATCGGTGGAGAAATGAGGATTTGGGCAGGAGATCGCCGGCGCACCACCACCATGCCAAACCGCCGCCTGACTCGCCGCCGAGCCCCAATCCAAGTCTGTTTCGCCTCACCTCTCCACGTACTAGCTTCCTAGATCATTTAGGAGAGAAATCGGGCTCAATTGAGCCTGATGCCATGTGAGAAAATCTCGATTTTTCCGAGAATTCTATACCTCTCGGGATCGCCGACGCCGCCGTCTCCCGCCGCCTCATCGCCGGAAAATGGAAGCCATCACCACCGTGAAGGTGATGGCACCGTTGGCCGCCCACGGCGCCGCCTCAGCCGGCCGGAAATTGTCCCGCAAGGTGGCCCAGGAAACACCAATCCAGGTCGTCCATTCATTGGGGACGATGAAACGATCCCGTCCATCTAGCTTTAAGATTCGCGTTGTATCAATATGTATATATATTGATTTAAATAAATGAATAGTGATTATTGTCACACTTTTACAGCCTATTTCTAAGTGAAAATTAGGGCACCCAGAGACATTTCTAGGTCAGGACCCCTGAAGATAATATGTAGCCCTAGGCCTTAACTTTCCAATTCCACAATAATCTTGGACTTTGACCCAGTGGTCTGCCCTGTAGGTCAATTCTCCTAGGACTGGTCCTAGGCTAGGGCAGATATTAATTTGAGTGCCCATGCTAAACAAGTGATTCACATGGCCTCAAATTTTGGGCATGTGCATGTTTAGGGCATACCTAGCCCATGCCAAAAATTAGGAATTTTTGGAATACGTTTTCCTATAGTTTTGTTCAAAATGCAAAAAATTAAATAATTGGAATAAATGGAGTGTTAAGCCTCCAAATGGTCCCAAATTTTGGTGGCAAGTCCTCTGGGACATGGTTAGGGTCTGACAACAATTTCAGCCCATTTGAACCACTTCATGATGGGTTAACCCACTTGCAAGTGTAGGCTAGAATTAGCCTTGGTGTGCAATTAGCAATTTTTCTAAAATGTGTATTTATTCATCTCAGGACTTTTGAAGACCTTGAAATTAATTCTAAAGGATATTTAGGTCAAATGCAGCCCCTCAAAATTATTATGGGATTTTTGGGAACAAAAATCCCCTTATTTGGAATTATTGAAAACTATGGTTTTATTGGAAAATAAAAATAAAAATTAGATTCAATCAAGCAAAAATCCTCAAATTTGGTCCTATTAAATATTTGGATATAATTGAGTTGGGGTAATTTTATTTTCTCTGTTTGAGATCTTCTGAAGTGGAATGTTATGTAAATGACCATTTTACCCCTATTGCTTTTATTCATGATTTAATGAAAATATAGGTCAGAAAAATTTGGCAATATTTATAGAGGTGTATATAGATATTAGTTAACTGACATATTTATTTCAGAATTTTTGGTTGTGCATACAAATTTTAATTCATCATAATGGCATTTTGGTAAATACCCAAGAAATTGAATTGCAAGTTTATAACATTGTTAAAGTTGATGAAACTTTGTCAGTAGCCTTATTTTGATAATTTAGATCCCCTGTAATTTTCCTAGAATTTTTGTGATTAAAGTTCTCATACTTACTTTGAAAAGTGGTAATTATGATGGTTTTGTGATAATTAACAAATAAATACAAATGTTTGGTGAGAAATTATAAACCTTGGGAAATAGTGATATTTCATCATTTTAATGGTTAGGATAATTATTTTGTATCATTAGGGCTATGCAAAGACACACTTCATATGTTAAATGACCTTGGGAAATATTGGGAGAAAATAAATTAATTATGAAAATAATTGAGAAAATTGTGAAAATTACTATACTCATTCTAGTAGATCATACCACCCTAGAATAAATATTTGGGGGTTGCTGGCCCAAGGATTTGGAAGTTCGATTTCGGGGTGGTACTAGGTCATGGGGTGCGCATAGTAAAGGTAGGCTATACTATAGGCCGCCATGGAACGAATCAACAACTGAGTTAGAGTCTAAGATCGGAAGTATAACCCTGGGTGGCAGATGTATTCTAGAGACGTGAGTAATAGCGCAACCTTAGACTTACCTAGGAGGAGTCGACGGAAGACCGTCGTTCCTCAATCCATACCTAAGTCACTATGTCACTCTATGTAACAGGAGAGAGAAAAAGGGATTCTGGGTAGACATCAACTAAAGTAAACATCCTTGAGAAAGGAAACTTTGGGATTCAGCCCATCGTAGCTCCTAGTGCCCCTGAGAGCCCTTCACCGGGAATACCTTGGGCAGTCCTGGGATTAACCTTAAGTCACTAGGTATAACAACCGGTAGACAAGAGTAGTCTAATAGGTTAAGTGTAATGGACATGTGCTCACTCGTGCCGGGTTGGAGGGACTTGGAGTCTATTGACTACTTTCTCACCCGTGCAGAGTTGGAGGAAAGAGATTGACATATATATACTCACCCGAGCAGGGTTGGAGGTTTTGTAGCACATACTCACCCGTGACGGGTTGGAGAGATTTGGGACAGGATAGTCCTTCGAGCTGGAGGCTCAATATATTATACTTGCATGTGCATATACTAGTGGCGGGCCATGCGGTACTGGCCAGTCGTCACACCGACGGCAGTACGGTGGACCAGGCGGGTGCGAGGGTTAGAGGGACCAGTAGGTTGTTTTATACTGAGGTCTGGAGGACTTTTCCCGATAACGCGCACCCGGCCCAACAAGACTGACAGGTAGACAGCAAAGTGGTATGCAGAGACTCTATAGTACACTTTTCATGTACAGAGGCGCACAAGAGAGGTCTAGGCATGGTAGTGTGTATACCCGCCTAGAAAGCAGAGAAGTCCGATCCGTTGCTGCCGGAGCCACGACGGCGGTACCTGAGAGTGATGCTAGCTCTCGAAAAGTGGGAACTAAAGGTCTGTGATCACGGAGTCGTGTGTGTGTGTTGCACTGCATGTTCATATCATACCCACCATATAGATGCATATCATAAACATACATAACAACCTATGACACTTAATGTATAAGTGGTATGGGACGCTTATACATTAGGACCTGCTAAATGATCCCTTAGCCTATAAGCTTGAGTGGGCAAGTTTATAGGTTGAGGTTACTTTCCTTTTTATACATATACTGCTTATGATACCTGACACCCCATCGTATAAAATGGTATGGGACATTTTATACGATGGGAGCATTGTAGAAGACCCCTTGTTTATGCGTACTCGCATAAGTGAAGGTTACTTTTCATTACTTATATTTCTATATATTCTGCTTTAGTTCCTGTCACCTGCTTCCACCTTTGTCACCCCTTGTTGTCCTCCGCTTCGTCCTCCCGCACGGTGCCTAGGAGTTGCGGGGCGAGGTGTGGAGGAAACGACTTAGTCTTTTTTGACTAATGGTCGGTGACCATACTATATTTAGGAGCTCGAGGAGATGGACCAGCACGACGAGGAGGCAGGGCTTGAGGGGCAGATACCGGCTACTACTACTGGAGCACATGTTCAGGTGTGATGATTTGAGATGATAGATTCCGCTGCTATTAGATTGAGAGAGAGTGTGATTTGATATTGATGTACTGGGCATAAGCCCGTTTTACTCTCATTATATTGTACTCATTGTGGACTGTACCTTGTACTTTTCATTTGTTATATATATATATATATGTTTAGTACTGTGGCTGTGGACTTCTACATTTTTGCTCTGCTTTGTACTCTTTTATTCCCATATTGGCCGACAGGTTATGATCGTACTAGCCGGCAGAATCGGCATCTTGCGGTGTCGACTAACCCGTGCGTTAGTGTCACTGTAAGGCGACGGTTCTGGGCATAAGATCCGGGTTAGCCTCGGAATGGGGAGACAGGATCTTACAAACTGGTATCACTTGAACAAACGATCATATGAGAACGAAGTCCACAAACTGGTACACCCCGGTCGAGCATTAGTTTGCGGACAAACTATGCAGCGGAAGCAATGGTGTGCCCATGTGTAAAGCCACATAAAACTGTCCATTAAACAATGAGTTAGGCCAATTTTGACATTACCTTACCTTTATGCAGCCTCCACGGGATGCGGTTCCTCCCCCTCCGGCTACCATTCCGTTCATGCAGACAGAGATGGGGCAAACGCTGACGGCGATCCTGGACGCATTCAGAGCACAGCAAGCCCCGGTACAGCTGCCCAACCCAGGGTCGAACTGGTTGAGTGCGTTTAAAAGTCTGTCTCCGCCACTGTATCGCGGGACAGAAGATGTTGTGAAGACAGAAGAGTGGTTGGAGACCATTCAGGAGTTACTGGCTGGAATTAGCTGCCCAGTCAGCCAGGCGATACCACTTGCCACTTCCGCACTAGAAGCCCATGCAAAGAGATGGTGGAAGTCTATTCGGGACTCAGTTTATGGGGATAGGGAACTAACAGACATATCCTGGGAAGAATTCAGCGACTCGTTCCTGGACCATTATGTTTCTGTCATAGACCGGGACACATTGGAGGCGAGGTTTCTGAACCTCCAGCAGGGGAGTCGATCAGTGATCGAATATCATAGAGAGTTCTCCCACCTGGCTAGGTTTGTAGGCTTTCATGAATGGGATGATCGAAAGTATGCAAAAAGATTTTATCATGGCCTCCGGGATTCGTTGAGGCAGCCCCTGTTATTTATATCGCATGGTACCACTGCTCAGATCATAGAAATGGCAAAAAAGCTGGAGGCTGACCAGCTAATGGTACAGGGCAGAGGTAAAAGGCTGCTCGAAGGATCGTCTTCCGATGGTAGCAGGACATCCCAAAGGGGAAAGGTTATCGGATATAGGAGGGGTGGGGGACGTCGTCGTCCCAACTACAGGCAGGATCAGGGGCCTCCTCCACCATTAGCTCCCCCACCTATACAGACTCCCGGGCCGATGAGACAGGATGATGGAGGTCAGAGGCAGATCACCTGCTATGGTTGCAGCCAACCTGGGCACATCAGGACGCAGTGCCCGCTTCAGGTCCACCCTCTTCCTCCTCCTCCACCTCCAGTGGCCCCTCCAGTTCACCAGGGCCGAGGACGAGGACGAGGCCAAGGCCGAGGACATCACGGCTGAGGCCGAGATCGGGAGCAGGCGTATGCGCTGGACCTCACAGAGCAGAGGAACCCCGAGGAAGTGATTACAGGTACTTTAATTATGCAAGATTCATAAGTTTAAACTTTAATCAGCGCCTTATAGACCTTAAGAATAATATTTATTTTTGAACTCAAACGAACCCAGGCATAGTGATGATTAGCGGCAAGCCCGCTCATACCCTCTTCGACACGGGTGCTTCACACTCCTTCGTGTCAAACACGTTTATTGAAGGATTAGAGGGAGTAGAGAAGTTTTCCGGCTTGGAAAAAAGTGTGCTACTTCCTGATGGCTCAGAACTTCGAACCACAAATTGCTGCAATATGGAAGTCGAGATAGGGGGCAAGGCGTTCGAAGCTCCGGCAACGGTCTTGAGGCTACCAGACTTTGATCTGATTCTAGGCATGAACTGGCTCCATTGGAACTACGCGCAGATAGATTGTCCCTCGAAGAGGATCACACTCCGACATGGAGATTCTTACGTTACTATCGAAGGTATCCGACCTATCCCCCTTCTTTCATTGTCTTCCATACAGGCTATCAAGGCCTATGAGCAAGGGGAGGAAGTGTATCTTATTTGCTTTGAGATGGTAGCAGTAGAGAGTTCTATAGCTGATATCCTAGTGGTACGGGATTTCTCCGATGTGTTTCCGCAGAAATTACCCGGACTACCACCAGTTCGGGATTTGGACTTCAGGATCCAATTAGTGCCAGGGGCGAGGCCAGTGTCCCGGGCACCTTACAGAAGGGCACTTAGAGAATTGGCAGAGTTCAGGACTCAGTTGCAGGAACTTGTGGAGTCAGGATTTGTGCGGCCAAGTTCGTCGCCATGGGGAGCACCGGTTTTATTTGTGAAGAAGAAGGATGGATCCCTCCGACTGTGTATAGATTACAGGGAATTGAATAGGTTGACGGTTCGGAACACCTACCCATTGCCCCGGATAGATGAATTATTTGATCAACTTCAGGGAGCCTTCTGGTTCTTTAAGCTAGATTTACGATCCAGCTATTATCAATTACGCATTCGGGAGGAAGACATACCAAAGACAGCTTTCAGCTCACGTTATGGTTTATACGAATTCACGGTCATGCCATTTGGGCTCACGAATGCCCCCTCCGCATTCATGACCCTAATGAACCGTGTATTCGAACCATATTTGGATCGCTTCGTCATTGTGTTCATCGACGATATTCTGGTCTATTCCCGGACGCAGGAAGAACACGCAGAACATCTGGCCCAAGTTTTACAGAGGTTGAGAGAGTTTCAGATGTATGCAAAGTTCTCTAAGTGCCAATTTTGGCTACAGGAGATGGCTTTTCTGGGTCACGTTAGTAGTGGAGCTGGAGTGGCGGTGGATCCAGCTAAGATAGAGGCGGTACGGGATTGGCCACGGCCAAAGACAGCAGCAGACATCCGAAGCTTTCTGGGATTGGCAGGATACTATCGTAAGTTTGTGGAGGGATTCTCAAGGATAGCCCTCCCCCTTACATCACTGACGAAGAAGGATGCAAATTTTGTTTGGTCAGAACAATGTGAGGCAGCTTTTCAGGAGTTGAAAGACCGACTGACCTCATCCCCTATCCTTGCGCTCCCCTCCGGGAGTGAAGGATTCCAGATCTACACGGATGCCTCTTATCAGGGGATGGGTGCAGTCTTGATGCAGCATGGACACGTCATTGCTTATGTTTCGAGACAATTGAAGAAACAAGAACATAATTATCCGGTACATGACCTAGAACTCGGGGCCGTGGTATTCGCCCTAAAGACCTGGAGGCATTACTTATATGGGATTCATTGTGATATCTACTCGGATCACAAGAATCTTAAATATATTGATACCCAGAAGGATCTAAATCTACGACAGAGGAGATGGTTAAAGTTTCTCTGCGATTATGATTATCAGATTCATTATCATCCAGGGAAGGCTAATACGGTAGCTGATGCACTGAGTAGAAGAGCTGGCACTTCCGGATCGAAGCCTCGCTTGATATCCTTAGAGCTGGTACGAATGTTGGAGGAGATGCACATTACCATGGTGTCTGAGTCAGAACCAGCAGTGTACCGAGAGTATTTAAATTCAGTGACCAGCGATGACACTATTTGGGAGCGCATCGTTACGCATCAGAGACTGGATACTGATTTAGAGCCTATTTTTTGCGCTTTGGAAGGAGACAAGTATGAGGACTACACGCTGGAGGACGATCTTCTTCGATTTCGTGGTCGAGTATATATTCCAGCAGGAGGTGGGATCCGGGATGACATCCTCAGAGAGGCACACTACTCCAGATATTCAGTGCATCTCGGCATCACCAAGATGTGGGCTGACTTACGACGGACCATGTACTGGTCAGGAAAGAAGAGGGAGATCATATATCTTGTGACACACTGCGAGACTTGCCAGCGAGTGAAGGCCGAGTGCAAGAGCCCAGGCGGTGTATTATAGCCACTGCCAGTCCCAAAATGGAAATTCGAGGATATCTCCATGGATTTTGTACACGGACTCCCTCGCTCCCATTCTGGGCACGATTCCCTCTGGGTTATTATGGACAGTGTTGGAACACCCTATTACTAATTTGGGTAAGGATCACTATGGTCGTCTTAGGAAACCAGGTTGACCTAGTTGTATAGTTGTGAAGGTCAACACTAGAGTGAGTCTAGGGCTTAGAACTTAGGTTTGAAGCTGCCCCCAGGACCATTCCAAGATCAAAGTTGAAGAGCTAAGTCTAAGGCAATTTTCATCGAGCTCAGGTCGACGAATCGTCGAACTCCATTCGATGCTCTCTGAGCTCAACTTGGATAAATCGTCGAGCTCCGGTCGACGATCTTCAAGCTCAGATCGACTATTTGCCTTCAGCCCGTTCTGCTTAATCGTCGAACTCTGGTCGACGATCTTCGAGCTCAGTTCGACGTTTTCTGTCTGCTTGACCTCATTCTATCTCTGAGCTCAGTTCGACGATCGTAGAGCTCAGATCGACGATTCTTCTGAGAGATTGACGTTTTTAAGGATCCAAATGCTGTTATTCTTTGGTATGTTTTTGAATATTATCAGCATTTATGATAAGAAGATCTGCCAGCCGTTTGTCTTTATTCTGGAGCAAGTTTCAAGGTATTATTTAGAGAATGTTTGCTGGAATTTCCTCTAGAAGACAAGACTCTTTATGGAAGACATGTATGACTGCCAATGGCTACTTTGGACAAAGAATTTTTCAGAGAATAAGATCTTCCTTTTTCAATTACAAGAAGATACACAGAATACAGAATACTGATACAAGAAGAACAATAGAAGAGTGTTCACAACATCAATCTTCTTGCTTACTGAAAAGTGTTCACAACTTCATCTCAAGAACTCCAGACACCTCATCTCTCAGTCTTCTTGCTGAAACAATCGTTTGCTGGAGATCAAAGTTCTGAAGACCTATCACCCTAGAACAAAGATTCCCTTCCTGAACCAGCCTAGATCTCAGGGGGAGCTTTGACAACAAAGATCCACTAGTCTTCTCTCTTTTGATTTGAGAACAGATAAGACAACTTCATTTCCTTTTCCTTTTTATTTTCCTTCTGTAAAAGGGTTTTCAAAACTCCCTTCAAAAGCTTTGTGTCTGGTTCTGAGAGCCTTATCAAAACTCAGTGGTGGCAAGACACCTTATCAAAAAATCCAGTTTTGGTTTTTGAGCACCTTAACAAAAGCTCATTGGTGTCAGGACACCTGACCAACTCATCCTGAGTGGATTCCTACCAAGGGTGGTAGAAGTGTGGATGTACCCAGGTGTTTTGGGGAACCACTATATTTCCTTGTGTCTTCTGGATTGTTTGTTTGATTGTTGTTGTGTGTTGTGCTCTTAGTTTCTTGCTTCTTTAATTATTTTCTAGCACTATACACTATAGTATAAATTAAATTTTATATGTGTTGATATTTTCAAAACTATGAAACTTATTTGAATAAACTCTATTCACCCCCCCCCCCTCTAGAGTTGAGATAGATCTTACCCTCACTTTCAATTGGTATCAGAGGGAGGTTGGTTGCTCATACAGGCTAACACCTGAACCAAGTGATCCTTGGTAAAATCTATCTTTTAAGAGGGTTATCTCTTTTTATATATATATATTACTCTAAGACATGGCACAGAACAAGGATTATGCAAGCACCAGACCTCCAGTGTGCAATCTATCTAAGTTTGCACTTTGGAAGGCAAGGATTAAATTATACATGAACTCTATTGATGAAGATATTTTCAATTCTATCTTGACAGTTTGTCCAAGTCCACCAGCAAGCTCAAGCACAAATGCTGTTCCACCTCCCTCAGGAACAGATGCAGACATAAAGAAATGGAAAACTGCAGATGCAAAGGCCATGAACATCTTAGCTCAGACAATGTCTGATGAGATATTTCAGAAAGTAGCTGACTGCAACTCAGCCAAAGGAATTTGGGACAAGCTCTCTGAAATTGTCTCAGGGTCTGCTGATGAAAGGAAAGACAGAAGATCTCACCTCATAACCCAATATGAGAATTTCAAGAAAGGAGAGACTAAGTCTGTGGCAGATATGTACAACAGATTGAGTCTGATTGTCAATGAGCTAAGGACCTTGGATAAAGAAATCTCATTGACTGAGCTTAATGACAAAATCCTAATGTGCTTCCCCAGTACTTGGGATTCAAGAATCTGGCCAATCAAAGATGCCAGAAGTCTAAATGAAATCACTACTGAAACTCTCCTAGGCAAGCTCAAATCTTATGAGCAGCTTATCAAGAACAGAGAGGAAGAACAGAAGGCTGCTTCACCAGCCTCAAGGAAAGAGAAGTCAATAGCTTTCAAAGCTATTGAAGATCTGCCTGAAGAAAAACTCACAGGCAATGAGGAATTGGTCAGCCTACTGGCCAAAAGATTTTACAAGCTGGCCAGAAAGGACTTCAGAAAAGGCCATACAAAGGTCATGACAAACCAAGGTATGATAAGTCAAATAATAATAACAAAGAAATCATATGCTTTGGTTGCAGGAAACCAGGCCACATTGTGCCTGACTGTCCAGAGAACAAGAACAAGGACAGAAAGGATAGAAGAGAAAGAAGAAAAGAAAAAGATTTCAAAAAGAACAGCTCAGACAAAGCCTCCTCTAGCAGGAACAAAAATACAAGGAAGGGGTTTGTTGCTGAGACATGGAGTGAGACAGAAGAAGATTCTGAAACTTCATCTAGCTCCAGTGATGATGAAGATGATGCTGATGAGAAAGAATTCTGCATGATGGCTATCAATGCCTCACAGCAAAACTCTGATGAAGAATCAGATTCAGATTCAGAAAATCAACCAGAGGAAGATCAGGTAATTAGCTCTTTTGATTTTAATTCTGAGTACTTCAAAAATGAATTTAAGACATTGTGCTTGGATTTACTAAGATCTGAAAAGGAGATAATCTCTCTCAAAAATAAATTATCTGAATATAATGTCCTAAACTCAAATAACCTCAAACTCTCTGAGGAGTTAGAATGTTGTAGGGAGGAGATAGCTTCACTGAAAAGTGAACTGTCAAGAGCTAAAAAGTTTGAAGAATCCCTAAATGGGAGAAGTATTAGACTGATGGACATTACAAGCACAGTGAACTCTAGATTCAACAGTACACTGGGCTTGGGTGCCTCATCCAGCCAACCTATAATATTAACAACTCCAATCAAATTTGTCTCTGATAAAGGAAAGGGAGTAATAGAGGTAGCTAGGAAGAATGCAGATCTGTCAGAGAAAAATTCAGTTCAACAGATTGCGTTGAGCAGAGCTCGACGATCGTTGAACAGAGCTCGACGATCTAACCACAGATCGTCGAACTCAGCTCGACGATATCCAAACTCTGAACTTCAGAATAATCGATCTTCGAACAGAGATCGACGATCTGACCCAAGATCGTCGACCTCAGCTCGACGATTGTCGAACAGAGATCAGGACTGTGAACATTCCTTCAATGGCACATCTAGATTCAATCCTAGAGGTCCCACATCCCAAGGCTTTAACCCCTATACTGAATGGATAGTTCCTCCTAGGAGATACCATCCTGAAGGCTATAAGAGTCAACCTGGGATGTCTTTTATTTCTGAATTCAAAGGATATCAGCCTAGGCCCAAGGTTAACTGGGTCAAAAACAATTAAGCTGCTCATGTGCAGGTGAAGACCTTTCCAGTATCTAACCAATAATGGTATCTGGATAGTGGGTGCTCAAAGCACATGACAGGGAACAGGGAGAACCTATCATCCTTCATAACCAAACTTGGACCCAAGGTGATTTTTGGTGATTCAAATTTTGGTCAAACCAAAGGATATGGTGCTGCTCAGATAGGCTCAGTCACTTTTAAGAAGGTGGCATATGTAGAAGGACTGAAGCACAATCTGATAAGTATCAGTCAACTATGTGATGAGGGATACAAGGTGACTTTCAACAAATCCCTGTGCAAGATCAAGTCTGAGAATAACACAACTGTGTTAACAGGTAAAAGGACAGGTAACATTTACTTAGTAGACTTTCTTTCATCTAAAGTAGATATCTGCTTATTCAATTCCATATCTAAGCCTAATATCTTGTGGCATAAGAGACTAGGACATCTAAACCTTAGAACCATTGCTAGGCTCTCCAAGGACAACCTAGTTAGAGGACTACCTTCTGGCCCCTACAAGAAGGAAGGACTCTGCAAGGCTTGTCAATTAGGCAAGCAAACTAAAAGTAGCTTTAAGTCACTTAATAAGAGTGATTCACCTAGGATTTTGTATTTGTTGCACATGGATCTTTTTGGACCCATATCTGTACAAAGCCTAGGAGGGAAGTCCTATACTCTAGTGGTTGTAGATGACTTCTCAAGATTCACTTGGGTATTCTTTCTGAGGAAGAAGTCTGATAACTTCAAGTGTTTGACAGATTTTCTCAAATGCATTCAGATTGAGTTCAACACTCACATTGCCCTGATCAGAAGTGATCATGGGACAGAGTTTGATTCTCTTCTCATGCAAGAGTTCTGCCAAAGTGAAGGGATTAGGCATACCTTCTCAGCTCCTAGAACTCCTCAACAAAATGGGGTAGTTGAAAGGAAAAATAGAACCCTAATTGAATCTGCTACTACATTGTTAACAGATGCTCACTTACCTCTATCCTTTTGGGCTGAGGCAGTGAACACCTCCAACTATGTATTAAATAGAAGCCTGATACATAAACTAAAGGGCAAGACTCCCTATGAATTGCTCAAAGGGAAGAAACCTAAAGTAAATTATTTTAAAAATTTTGGCTGTATTTGTTATATTCATAATAATGACAAGAAACATCTAGCAAAATTCCAAGCTAAAGCTGATGAAGGAGTGTTTCTGGGATACTCCATGATCAGCAAGGCCTATAGGGTATATAACAAATCATCTTGTAAAATTGAAGAATCTGTTCATATTACCTTTGATGAGACTAACATGTGTTATAAGGAGAAGTCTACTTCTACCAAAGAACCCTTGCAGGTACAATCTATATCAGAAAGTATGGACATATTACAGGTTAAAGAAGAGGACACAACCTCTCAACCTATTCAGCAAAAGAATGAAAGCAGTGATGATGAAGAAGTGCAACATCTTGAAGAAAATCATCCTGAAGAGCCAGTTGTTGTTCCACTAGAGGAGACAACAACACAGGCTGGTGAACAATCAACACCCCCTGTTGATTTAGTAACAACAAGAGATCATCCAATCACCCAAGTAATTGGAGAGATCTCAGCTGGTGTGCAAACCAGAAATCAGGTCAACCAGAACCTGATGCACACTTTCTTCCTATCTCAAGTTGAACCTCAATCCATTCAAGATGCAGAGCAAGATCCACACTAGATCATTGCAATGCAAGAGGAGCTACATCAATTTGAAAGGAACAAAGTTTGGGAACTAGTGCCTAAGCCAAAGGGTCATTCCATTGTTGGAACAAAGTGGGTTTTCAGAAACAAGCTGGATGACCAAGGAATTATTGTCAGAAACAAGGCCAGGCTAGTTGCTCAAGGCTACTCTCAACAAGAAGGAATAGACTATGACCAGACCTTTGCACCAGTTGCAAGGTTAGAGGCCATCAGAATATTTCTAGCTTATGCTGCTCACAAAGGCTTCAAGGTCTATCAGATGGATGTGAAGAGTGCATTTCTCAATAGGGACATCAAAGAGGAAGTCTATGTTAGACAACCTCTAGGTTTTATCTCTCTAACTCACCCTGATTATGTTTTCAAATTGCATAAAGCATTATATGGTCTCAAGCAAGCTCCTAGAGCATGGTATGAGACCCTAGCATGCTTTCTTCTGGAAAATGATTTTGTTAGGGGGAGAGTAGACCAAACTCTTTTTATTAGAACCCATAAGTCCCATACCCTACTAGTACAAATTTATGTAGATGATATCATATTTGGATCTACTGATTCAAACTTGTGCAGAAAGTTTTCCAAACTAATGCATTCCAAATTTGAAATGAGTAGCATGGGTGAGCTCTCCTTCTTCTTAGGATTGCAAGTAAAACAACATGCTGAGGGCATATTTATTTCCCAAACCAAGTATGCTAAAGAATTGGTTAAGAGATTTGGTATGTCTGAGGCATCTTGTATGAAAACACCCATGCCTACCAATGCTGTATTGGATGCTGATGAACATGGGAAACCAGTTGATCAGACAACATATAGAGCAATGATTGGCTCTCTATTGTACCTTATAGCCAGTAGGCCAAATATAATGTTTGCTACATATATATGTGCTAGATTCCAAGTTAGCCCTAGAGAGTCACACCTAACTCTAGTTAAAAGGATTCTTAGGTATGTAAAAAGTTGTCCAAATCTAGGACTCTGGTATCCAAAAGATTCAGGATTTGAATTAACTGGATTCTCAGATGCTGATTATGCTGGATGCAGAATAGACAGGAAAAGCACCAGTGGAACATGTCAGTTTCTTGGTGACAGACTTGTCTCCTGGTTTTGTAAGAAGCCAACATCTGTGTCAACTTCAACTGCTGAAGCTGAGTATATGGCTGCAGGCAGTTATTGCTCACAAATATTGTGGATACAAAATCAGCTTCTAGACTATGGTTACAACTTAGAGAAGTCAAAAATTTTCTATGATAATACTAGTGCTATCTCTATAGCATAAAATCCAGTCCTCCATAGTAGGACAAAACACATAGAAATTAGGCATCACTTTATGAGAGATAATGTAGAGAAAAATAAAATTGAACTTCAATATATACCTACTGATTTGCAAAGGGGAGATATTTTCACCAAACCTTTGGATGAAAAGAAACACAGTTTCTTCCTAAATCAGTTAGGCATGTTAGATGGAGGAAGCCTAAATTAAAGTACAAGTTTTTGAAAAGCTAAAAACAGACCAAGACTAGGCTAAAAATCAATTCTTTTTGTGTCTGTAGAATAAGTTTTGTCTCTGAACTGCGCTCGACGTTTTCCCAGAAATCGTCGAACGAAGATCGACGATTTTCCAAAAATCGTCGACCAGAGATCAACGTTCCCGAAGTCGTCGATCTGAGTTTAGAGCCTTCGCTAGATCTAGGCTTTCTCTCCTTCTGTTCAGAGGCCGTCGAGCGGAGCTCGACGCTTTTCAACATCGTCGAACGGAGATCGACGATATTGACGTCTCTTCAGATTCCTTCTGCAGCCCAAATCGTCGAGCTGAGTTCGACGCTTCTTCGAACTGAGCTCCACGATTTTCCGTTTCTCCGTCAAACCCTAATATAAAATCATTTCTTCAGTCGTCGTTCTCCTTTTGCACTTTCATACTCTGCAACTTTCTTCGTTTTCCCTCCAAATCCTCTACACTTGGTCGCGTTTGGTTTTCTGTTGCAGGTGCAAATGGCGGAATCCAGTGCTGCTATCTCTAAGATGAAATTTGATACAGGATTCGATATAGACATGAACTCGTTTGATGGAAGCGACCAGCGCTTCAAGGACATTCTGAATCTGTTCATAGAACAACAGTTGA
This sequence comes from Platanthera zijinensis, assembly GCA_039513925.1. Classification (NCBI taxonomy): domain Eukaryota; kingdom Viridiplantae; phylum Streptophyta; class Magnoliopsida; order Asparagales; family Orchidaceae; genus Platanthera; species Platanthera zijinensis. The sequence continues at coordinate 179,015,154 of CM077084.1, forward strand.
TTCAAATAATGACTACACGGATGAAAATTGCTTCAGAAGAAATCAAAGAGTGGTGGTTTACAGCGACAGACGAGACTGAGAACTCTGTCATCGGCGTCATTAAAGGGACTCAGGTACATCTATCACCAGCTCTCTTAACAGATGTCTTTCAACTTAGTACTGGAGAAGATTCTATTGAATTATCTGGAGAATATTATGATTCAATGCTTAATCGAATGGGTCACAATGCTGTCAACCCTAACAACTTTTAAAGAAAAATCTGTCTCTGGAATATCAATTCCTGGCTGATGTAGTTGGGAAAGTGCTGTTGGCCAAGCACTCAGCTCATGACACCATCTCTAGATATCAACTTTGCTTGATGGGAGCTTTAGTCGATAAGAAACACCTTGATTGGGGATCCATCTTCTTCAACTTAATTAAGAAGAAGATCAATAAGACTGCAGTGAGTTTTGGGAGAATCTTAGGGGTCTATCTGCACTACAGATGCCCTGAACTATTAACCTCCTCTAGGATGTTCATCAATGCATCCAAGAGGCTCTCCTGTGCCCTATTCAGCAAGTGGGACAGGCAAATCATCAACCCTACAAGAGCTACTGCACCACTTCCTTCAGGCACAAGGACTGCTTCAGTCACTCCACCAGCAGAAGTGTTGCCTGCCTCTCTTCCTCCTCCAGCTGTATCTACCCCAACCATTTCCTCCTCACCACCAGTCCCAACCATAACCACATCATCCCCAATTACCATCTCCTCACCCGTTTCATCCCCTCCTGTATCCACCTCAGAGGAATTCCATCCCCTCTTCTCCTATTCAACCTTCTCCCTACCATCCTTTTCCCTTGCAGATGATTCCTTCATGGATGATTCTCCCTCCACTCCTCCTGAGCCACCCTCTACCTCCTCTTTTCAACAAATGCTTCATGACATTCTCTCCCAACCATCCTTCACATCCTCTCTTTCTTCACCTCTCTCCACCTCAACCTTTTCTATCTCCACAATTCCATCCTCAGAGCCATTCATTCCTACTTCACCTACCTCCACACCTTCAGCTCCAGCCAAAATCCCTCCATCTACCTTTACTCCTACCTCTGCTCAAGCCCCATTTGAGCATGTAGATTTTCCAAGATTGGCAGATAGACTTTATGAGTTGTTAGCTCCCAGGCTGACATCTCTGTTGGAGACTTCCCTGGCTCCACTCCTGAAACAAGTTTAGGAGCTGTCTACCAAGCTTTCTTCCTTTTCCTCCTCCCAGGAAATCCCTTCTACTGGGTGCCTTGGTTCAGCTCTCCTTGAACCAAGGCAGGGGGAGATGCTTTATGAAGAAGTGGATGTGCCAGTGGATCCTCCTGTTTTTGCTCCAGCTCCAGCTCCTGCCAGTGGATGTGCTTTTGCACTAAATCTTCAGAGCCTGCTATCTCAATTTGATACAGTTCATTTCAGATTTCTGTCAGTACCTCTCACTGAAGATCTGTCTAAGGCCATTGTGCCTGTATCTGTTTGTGATCCCAGCCACATTGAATCCTATATCAATTCCTAGAAGGCTGTGGATATTCCTGATGCTGCTACTAAGGCCATTGTGCCTCCTGTTGTTGAAACTGCTGCTGCTGCTGCTGAAGATATAGAGATGATTCCAGCAACTGCTGATGAAGAACTTGCTTCCTACCTAGAGGATCCCACACCTGCTGCTATGACTGCTCCTGCTCAAGTATCTGCGGCTGCTGTTGCTCCTGTTCTGACCTCTGATCAGTTAAAGCTATAAGAAAAGTACTTGAAAAGCATTGATGATCTGTATGACAGACCACAAAGCTCAGATAGTGACCAATTTCAGACTGAATCAGATGACTCTGCCCATACCATTGCCAAGAAGAGGAAAGCTAGAAGCAAAGCCATGATGTCAGTTCCTCCAGCTACAGCAAAAGACTCTAATGATATTCCCTACTACATTCTGCATGATTGCCCCATTTCTGAGCCATGGATGCAATACTCCAAGAATCAACAGAAAGCTATGAAGAAGAGAAGGAAGCTTGATAAATATGAAAAAGGATCTTCACAATATCAGCCTCCTCCTCCTCCTCCTCCAGATTCTGGATCAGGCTCAGCCCCTCAAGCTCCAGCTTCAAGGCAAAGCTCCTCCCAATCTTATCCAAGATACTATCAAAGGGGACAACATCAAAGAGGATATCAATCCAGAAGGGGTCATTACAGAGGAAATCAGAGAGGACAAAGATCTTATCAAAGGGAAGGACAAGGCCACACTGATCTTCTTCAGGTCCTTTCCCTTACAGGCTGAAAGACACAGTTGTTTCCAGTACTCCTCCTGCTTCTGAATCTCTCAACAGGTATGAACCTCCTGTTCCTTTTAAGGATCCTGAGAACAATCCTTTATCTTGGACAGCAAGAATGAAAGAACTAGCTGCTCTTGATCAACTAAAGAAAGCCAGAGAGCAAGGCATGGACATCTCCAATATAACAACTTTATCAGATCAAAGGAAGAAAGAATTGGAAAGATATGCTTCTAGAAAGTTTTTCAACCCAGAAGACTACATGAAGCTGCACCCAGAGGCTGTAGTTCTAAGGCCAAGATCTCAAACTTCTCTAGGTGCAGAGGATGACAGAAGATCAAAGAAAGAAAGCCAGAATCCTAACAGAGAAATTTTGTTTAAAAAGGGAACTGAGAAGAAGTAAATTGTGTAAGCTGAACTTTCATCCTCATCTGGATAATTGCGGCTATTTTCTCTGTGATCTGCTTGCTGCTATATCTTTGCTTAGTTAGCTCTTGTTTTTGTATGAATGCTTATTCATTTCCTAATGTTATTTGTAAATAGTAATCCTAACCCAAATAGGGGGAGATTGTTGGAACACCCTATTACTAATTTGGGTAAGGATCACTATGGTCGTCTTAGGAAACCAGGTTGACCTAGTTGTATAGTTGTGAAGTTCAACACTAGAGTGAGTCTAGGGCTTAGAACTTAGGTTTGAAGCTGCCCCCAGGACCATTCCAAGATCAAGGTTGAAGAGCTAAGTCTAAGGCAATTTTCGTCAAGCTCAGGTCGACGAATCGTCGAACTCCATTCGATGCTCTCTGAGCTCAACTTGGATAAATCGTCGATCTCCGATCGACGATCTTCAAGCTCAGATCGACTATTTGCCTTCAGCCCGTTCTGCTTAATCGTCGAACTCCGGTCGACGATCTTCGAGCTCAGTTCGACGTTTTCTGTCTGCTTGACCTCATTCTATCTCTGAGCTCAGTTCGACGATCATAGAGCTCAGATCGACGATTCTTCTGAGAGATCGACGTTTTTAAGGATCCAAATGCTGTTATTCTTTGGTATGTTTTTGAATATTATTAGCATTTATGATAAGAAGATCTGCCAGCCGTTTGTCTTTATTCTGGAGCAAGTTTCAAGGTATTATTTAGAGAATGTTTGCTGGACTTTCCTCTAGAAGACAAGACTCTTTATGGAAGACATGTATGACTACCAACGGCTACTTTGGACAAAGAATTTTTCAGAGAATAAGATCTTCCTTTTTCAATTACAAGGAGATACACAGAATACAGAATACTGATACAAGAAGAACAATAGAAGAGTGTTCACAACATCAATCTTCTTGCTTACTGAAAAGTGTTCACAACTTCATCTCAAGAACTCCAGACACCTCATCTCTCAGTCTTCTTGCTGAAACAATCGTTTGCTGGAGATCAAAGTTCTGAAGACCTATCACCCTAGAACAAAGCTTCCCTTCCTGAACCAGCCTAGATCTCAGGGGGAGCTTTGACAACAAAGATCCACTAGTCTTCTCTCTTTTGATTTGAGAACAGAGAAGACAACTTCATTTCCTTTTCCTTTTTATTTTCCTTCTATAAAAGGGTTTTCAAAACTCCCTTCAAAATCTTTGTGTCTGGTTCTGAGAGCCTTGTCAAAACTCAGTGGTGGCAAGACACCTTATCAAAAAATCCAGTTTTGGTTTTTGAGCACCTTAACAAAAGCTCATTGGTGTCAGGACACCTGACCAACTCATCCTGAGTGGATTCCTACCAAGGGTGGTAGAAGAGTGGATGTACCCAGGTGTTTTGGGGAACCACTATATTTCCTTGTGTCTTCTGGATTGTTTGTTTGATTGTTGCTGTGTGTTGTGCTCTTAGTTTCTTGCTTCTTTAATTATTTTCTAGCACTCTACACTATAGTATAAATTAAATTTTATATGTGTTGATATTTTCAAAACTGTGAAACTTATTTGAATAAACTCTATTCACCCCCCCCTCTAGAGTTGAGATAGATCTTACCCTCACTTTCAATTGAACAGGAGCAGATACTTGAGCAGGAGCAGTCATAGCAGCAAGTGTGGGATCCTCTAGGTAGGAAGCAAGTTCTTCATCAGCAGTTGCTGGAATCATCTCTATATCTTCAGTAGCAGCAGTAGCAGTTTCAACAACAGGAGGCACAATGGCCTTAGTAGCAGCATCAGGAATATCCACAGCCTTCCAGGAATTGATATAGGATCACAGCTAAAATATTATTTTAGCTGTGCCTGCAAATTGTACCGCAGTTTATTCAAATAAGTTTCACGGTATTGTTGTTTTTTTTGGATTGTTCTGGATCCTTGCCACCAGTAAGGAAAGAAATAATAGAGAAATCTTTTCCTTAGTTTGTTGATCTCCCATTAACAGGAGATGGACAAAATAATTGCACATTAATTGTGAGGTTATTTTCTTGGTGGCTACTTAACCGAGAGATACAGGAGAAGAGCCGGTCAATAATGCTGTGAGGAGAAACCCTCCTGTAGCCTTTGTGGAGGAGGAGCCGCCTGGAGCATAGGAGGAGTCTGTCGCCTCTCTCTCGTTCTTTTATCTCTCTCTCTCTTGTGCACTCGGAGGGGCCGCCGGCCTTGGGTGTAGTTGCCGGTCTTGGAGAAGATAACCGCCGGCGTTGAGAGAGGTGTTGCCGCCGGGCTTGGTGAAGTTTGTCGCCGGCGTTGCAGTGGATGTTCTTTGGAGTTGAGTGGCGCGGTGTCGACGGCGTGCGCGGGTGCAGTTAGCCTCGACGGTGTTTCTCTCTGGTGGTGGCGTTATTCTCCGGTGGCGGCGTTGTTCTCCGGTGTTGGTGTGGTTGAACGTCGGGCTTCGACGTTGAAGGTTCGGTGAACCTTATGCGTCCGCAAGGCGGATTGCAGTCCAGATCTACTATTTTCTTGCGGATCGCGCGCGTCCGGCGCATCCGCGTGCGTTTCATCGGACGATTTATTTTTCTCCTGTATTTGATTTATATTTTCATTATAATAAATTTGTGGCCGTTTTGTGTTCTTGTTACTGCAATATTATTTTAGCTGTGCCTGCAAATTGTACCGGATTTTACAACAAGTGGTATCAGAGGGAGGTTCCGTGTAGGTGACTGATTGGACGTTCCGGTATTAGTTTTGGGTCAACGGTAGGTGACGACATCGGTCCGCTCCCTATCTTCCCAAATCTGATCCGTGAATTAATCAGATCATCTAGAGGTACTGCAGACAGCTATGGCAGCGAAGAACACGGTGTTGGCCAGATATTCGGTGGAGAAATTTGATGGTAGCGGGAACTTTCGCCTATGGCAGATTCGGGTCAAGGATATGCTGGTTGAGCAGGGGTTGATCCAAGTGCTGCGGGGGCGTGATACTTTGCCCGCTCCGGTGAAGGATTCTGAGTGGACGGAGATGGATGAGCGCGCCACTAGTGCTATTCGGATGTGCGTCGACGACAAGGTGTTGTTCAACATCGGTATTGAAGAATCAGCTGTCACGTTGTGGGAGAAGCTGGAAGGACTCTACATGAGCAAGTTGTTGACCACGAGGCTATTACTGAAGCAGAGACTATACGGCCTGAAGATGCAGGAAGGTGGTAACCTGCAGGAACACTTCAATGTGTTCAATGGACTTCTGAGCCAACTGCATGTGGTTGGTGTGAAGGTGGAGGAAGAAGACAAGGCCTTATTGCTTCTTACCTCTCTCCTGGCGTCGTATAAGCACATGCAGACCACACTGCTGTATGGGAAGGATACAGTAGACGTGGAGCAGATTACGTCTGCGTTACTGTCCAGTCAGATGCTGTCAGACCCCGCTCCTGAGGGTGAGCATGCTTTGGCAGTAGGAGGATGACGAGGGAGGCAGTTCGAGAAGTGGTAGCTGTGCCTGCAAATTGCCAGCGAGTGAAGGCCGAGTGCAAGAGCCCAGGCGGTGTATTACAGCCACTGCCAGTCCCAGAATGGAAATTCGAGGATATCTCCATGGATTTTGTACACGGACTCCCTCGCTCCCATTCTGGGCACGATTCCCTCTAGGTTATTGTGGACAGATTGACCAAGGTAGCACGGTTCATTCCAGTCAGAAAGGATGCCCCAGTTGCTGTGTTGGTGAGATTGTTTGTAGAGCAGTTCATCCGGTACCACGGCATTCCCAGGTCTATTGTTTCGGACAGAGACGGTCGCTTCACCTCCAGAGAATGGAGGGCCGTGCATGCTTATTTGGGTTCCAGACTTACCTTTAGCACTGCCTTCCATCCGCAGACCGACGGTCAGACGGAGCGGACGATACGGATTATGGAGGACCTGCTCAGGCTATGTGTATTGGATACTGGGAAGCCTTGGAAGAGGCTACTGCCACTGATCGAGTTTTCATACAACAACAGTCACCAGGCCAGCATCGGGATGGCTCCTTATGAGGCACTCTATGGGAGGAAGTGCCGGACACCGCTATCTTGGGTTCAAGATGTTGACACTCGAGCCCTCGGATCAGATTTTGTGGAAGATACGGAGGCCCAGATTCGCTTGATCAGGGATCGGCTTTTGGAGGCACAGAGCAGACAGGCAAAATATTATGATGCTCAGCACCGGAAGGTGGAGTTCCAGGTTGGGGACAGGGTTTTCCTGAAGATACGTTCGGTACATGGTGTCTCTCGAGTGCGGAGGCACAAGAAGCTCAGTCCACGATACATGGGACCCTACTTGATTTTGGAGCGTGTTGGCCCCTTGGCCTACCGACTGCAGCTACCTCCGGAGTTGAGCACCTTACATGATGTTTTCCATGTCTCTTCCTTGCGAAGAGCTCTCCTTCGACATGAGCAGCATATTACCACCACAGCTGGACCGGTAGAACCTGACTGTTCAGTTAGATTGGAGCCGATCCGGATCGACGATACAGCCGTCCGAGTGTTGCGGAAAAAGAAGGTCCCGCTCGTGAAGGTATTGTGGTCCAACCACGGACGGGAGGAGCACACCTGGGAACCGAGGGATCTGATGCTGGAGCGACACCCGAAGCTGTTTTCATCAGGTATTTTTAATGCTTTCTTTTAAAAGTTCCTTAAAATTCCTGCAAATAGAACCCGTAGACCCGAACTTAAATTTCGGGGACGAAATTATTTGTTTTGTTTATAGGATTTGTAACATCCCATGTTACTTCTAGGCCCCTTAACTTAGATTGGGTTAGGCATGTGGTGAGTCAAGGGGAAATTAGCAAGGTTTGACCCTAGGTGGTGAGTTGTCACCAGGTGGGGCCCACTATAGGACCAAGTCAAACTAGGTCAAACTAGACTAACTGAAGACCCTAGCCACACCATGACCCTCACCACACTGCCCTAACCCTAATTAATATCTAAGTAGACCCAAGGACATACCCTAGGTCAACACTTTGACCATAGTTGACCCAGGTCAACCTTGGATCTAAAGTGGTCAAACCCCACACTCATGACCCTAATTGGATCAAGTAGAGCTTCACCATGACTCAAGCCATGTTGGGTGATGATTTAGGCCTCATGACCACTAAGTAGGGGTCAGCCCACTCACCCATTTGACCAAGTCAACCCTAAGGTCAAACTTGGTCAACCTTAAGCCTAATTAAGGGTAATTGAAGACCAAACCCATTCCTAGTGGGCTAAGACCATCACCATGGCCCAACCCATGTTAGGTGATGACATGGTGTCCATGGCCATCATATGGGGTCAGCCTACCCATCATGTTGACCAAGTCAACCCCAAGAGTCAACAAGTCAACACTTTATCCTAAAGAGGAAAAATGGACTCAAGCCAATTTCCCATGGGCCAAGCCCACCAAATTTGGCCCATGACCAGCCAAGTGGCCAATGACCAGCCCTACCCCCTGATGGTAGAGAGAGAAGACATGCACAAGGGTAAAAATGGAAATTTGGGTGAATGAGGAGAGAGGAAGAAAGAAGTGATGGTGGAGGCCATGTGGTCTTCATCTCCTCAGCCCAAAAAGGTGCTGGCCGACCACCCCACCACATTTCAGAAGAAAATGGGGCATGACAGCCACTTGTCACCCATGGTGGAGCAACCAAAGTGTCAACCCGAGCTCACCTCGGCCATATCTCCATGTATAAGCCACCTCAGTCCAATTCACCCCCACCAACAGCTTCAAAAGGAGGAATCGACTGGAGAACGATAGCTGGAACAGAGAAATCGGTGGAGAAACTAGGATTTGGGCAGGAGATCGCAGGCGCACCACCACCATGCCAAACCGCCGCCTGACTCGCCGTCGAGCCCCAATCCAGGTCCGTTTCACCTCACCTCTCCACGTACTAGCTTCCTAGATCATTTAGGAGAGAAATCGGGCTCAATTGAGCCCGATGCCATGTGAGAAAATCTCGATTTTCCCGAGAATTATATACCTCTCGGGATCGCCGGCGCCGCCGTCTCCCGCCGCCTCATCGCCGGAAAATGGAAGCCACCACCACCGTGAAGGTGATGGCACCGTTGGCCGGCCATGGCGCCGCCTCAGCCGGCCGGAAATTGTCCCACAAGGTGGCCCAGGAAGCACCAATCCAGGCCGTCCATTCATTGGGGACGATGAAACGATCCCGTCCATCTAGCTTTAAGATTCGCGCTGTATCAATATGTATATATGTTGATTTAAATAAATGAACAGTGATTATTGTCACACTTTTACAGCCTATTTCTAAGTGAAAATTAGGGCACCCAGAGACATTTCTAGGTCAGGACCCCTGAAGTTAATTTGTAGCACTAGGCCTTAAATTTCCAATGCCACAATAATCTTGGACTTTGACCCAGTGGTCTGTCCTGTAGGTCAATTCTCCTAGGACTGGTCCTAGGCTAGGGCAGATCTTAATTTGAGTGCCCATGCTAAACCAGTGATCCACATGGCCTGAAATTTTGTGCATGTGCATGTTTAGGGCATACCTAGCCCATGCCAAAAATTAGGAATTTTTGGAATACTTTTTCCTATAGTTTTGTTCAAAATGTAAAAAATTAAATAATTGGAATAAATGGAGTGTTAAGCCTCCAAATGGTCCCAAATTTTGGTGGCAAGTCCTCTGGGACATGGTTAGGGTCTGACAACAATTTCAGCCCATTTGAACCACTTCATGATGGGTTAACCCACTTGCAAGTGTAGGCTAGAATTAGCCTTGGTGTGCAATTAGCAATTTTGCTAAAATGTGTATTTATTCATCTCAGGACTTCTGAAGACCTTGAAATTAATTCTAAAGGATATTTATGTCAAATGCAGCCCCTCAAAATTATTATGGGATTTTTGGGAACAAAAATCCCATTATTTGGAATTATTGAAAACTATGGTTTTATTGGAAAATAAAAATAAAAATTAGATTCAATCAAGCAAAAATCCTCAAATTTTGTCCTGTTAAATATTTGGATATAATTGAGTTGGGGTAATTTTATTTTCTCTGTTTGAGATCTTCTGAAGTAGAATGGTATGTAAATGACCATTTTACCCCTATTGCTTTTATTCATGATTTAATGAAAATATAGGTCAGAAAAATTTGGAAATATTTATAGAGGTGTATATAGATATTAGTTAACTGACATATTTATTTCAGAATTTTTGGTTGTGCATACAAATTTTAATTCATCATAATGGCATTTTGGTAAATACCCAAGAAATTGAATTGCAAGTCTATAACATTGTTAAAGTTGATGAAACTTTGTCAGTAGCCTTATTTTGATGATTTTGATCCCCTGTAATTTTCCTAGAATTTTTTGGTTAAATTTCTCATACTTACTTTGAAAAGTGGTAATTATGATGGTTTTGTGATAATTAACAAATAAATACAAATGTTTGGTGAGAAATTATAAACCTTGGGAAATAGTGATATTTCATCATGTTAATGGTTAGAATAATTATTTTGTATCATTAGGGCTATGCAAAGACACACTTCATATGTTAAATGACCTTGGGAAATATTGGGAGAAAATAAATTAATTATGAAAATAATTGAGAAAATTGTGAAAATTACCATACTCATTCTAGTAGATCATACCACCCTAGGATAAATATTTGGGGGTTGGTGGCCCAAGGATTTGGAAGTTCGATTTCGGGGTGGTACTAGGCCATGGGGTGCGCATAGTAAAGGTAGGCTATACTATAGGCCGCCAGGGAACGAATCAACAACTGAGTTAGAGTCTAAGATCGGAAGTATAACCCTGGGTGGCAGATGTATTCTAGAGACGTGAGTAATAGCGCAACCTTAGACTTACCTAGGAGGAGTCGACGGAAGACCGTCGTTCCTCAATCCATACCTAAGTCACTATGTCACTCTATGTAACAGGAGAGAGAAAAAGGGATTCTGGGTAGACATCAACTAAAGTAAACATCCTTGAGAAAGGGAACTTTGGGATTCAGCCCATCGTAGCTCCTAGTGCCCCTGAGAGCCCTTCACCAGGAATACCTTGGGCAGTCCTGGGATTAACCTTAAGTCACTAGGTATAACAACCGGTAGACAAGAGTGGTCTAATAGGTTAAGTGTAATGGACATGTGCTCACTCGTGCTGGGTTGGAGGGACTTGGAGTCTATTGACTACTTGCTCACCCATGCAGAGTTGGAGGAAAGAGATTGACATATATATACTCACCCGGGCAGGGTTGGAGGTTTTGTAGCACATACTTACCCGTGACGGGTTTGAGAGATTTGGGACAGGATAGTCCTTCGAGCTGGAGGCTCAATATATTATACTTGCATGTGCATATACTAGTGGTGGGCCATGCGGTACTGGCCAGTCGTCACACCGACGGCAGTACGGTGGACCAGGCGGGTGCGAGGGTTAGAGGGACCAGTAGGTTGTTTTATACTGAGGTCTGGAGGACTTTTCCTGATAACGCGCACCCGGCCCAACAAGACTGACAGGTAGACAGCAAAGTGGTACGCATGGACTCTAGAGTACACTTTTCATGTACAGAGGCGCACAAGAGAGGTCTAGGCCTGGTAGTGTGTATACCCGCCTAGAAAGCGGAGAAGCCAGATCCGCTGCTGCCGGAGCCACGACGGCGGTACCTGAGAGTGATGCTAGCTCTCGAAAAGTGGGAACTAAAGTTCTTTGATCACGGAGTCGTGTGTGTGTGTTGCACTACATGTTCATATCATACCCACCATATAGATGCATATCATAAACATACATAACAACCTATGACACCTAATGTATAAGTGGTATGGGACGCTTTTACATTAGGACCTGCTAAATGATCCCTTAGCCTATAAGCTTGAGTGGGCAAGTTTATAGGTTGAGGTTACTTTCCTTTTTATACATATACTGCTTATGATACCTGACACCCCATCGTATAAAATGGTATGGGACATTTTATACGATGGGAGCATTGTAGAAGACCCCTTGCTTATGCGTACTCGCATAAGTGAAGGTTACTTTTCATTACTTATATTTCTATATATTCTGCTTTAGTTCCTATCACCTGCTTCCACCTTTGTCACCCCTTGTTGTCCTCCGCTTTGTCCTCCCGCACGGTGCCTAGGAGTTGCGGGGCGAGGTGTGGAGGAAACGACTTAGTTTTTTTTGACTAATGGTCGGTGACCATACTATTTTTAGGAGCTCGAGGAGATGGACCAGCACGGCGAGGAGGCAGGGCTTGGGGGGCAGATATCGGCTACTACTACTGGAGCACATGTTCAGGTGTGATGATTTGAGATGATAGATTCCGCTGCTATTAGATTGAGAGAGAGAGTGATTTGATATTGATGTACTGGGCATAAGCCCGTTTTACTCTCATTATATTGTACTCATTGTGGATTGTACCTTGTACTTTTCATTTGTTATATATATGTTTAGTACTGTGGCTGTGGACTTCTACATTTTTGCTCTGCTTTGTACTCTTTTATTCTCATATTGGCCGACAGGTTATGATCGTACTAGCCGGCAGAATCGGCGTCTTGCGGTGTCGACTAACCCGTGCGTTAGTGTCACCGTAAGGCAGCGGTTCTGGGCATAAGATCCGGGTTAGCCTCGGAATGGGGAGACAGGATCTTACAACGTACATCCCTGGAGGTAGAGAAGACCCTAGTGGAAAGGACCACCCAAATGTTGAAGCACTCGAAGGAGGAGACTTTGGGCTTGGAGACCCAGTTACAGGCGGCGCGGGAGGAAGCCACCGACCTTGAGACTCAACTTCGGGTGGCGAAGGCCCAAGTGGAGATGCTGTCTTCCGATAGCCACACATCAGAGTTGAAGGTTGTGGGACTTGTGGAGTATCTAGAATCATTGGACTACATGCAAGACCATTTCCTGATTGCAGAGGAGGTTCGTGACGAGATTTGGTCCAAGGAGGTGGAGCTTTAGATGGACGATGTTCGTGAGTTTGCACTCCAGCGCGGTGTCTTGAAGGCTTTCCGCCTGGTCAGCAAGAGCTTAGGATGTGACACATCCGGCTTTAGCTTTGCAGATGTTTCTGAGGATGAGCATCCTGACTCGGATTCCGAGGATGAGTAGTAGTTCTTATATCTTTGCAGTTGTGTATTTGCATTTTGTTATTTAGTTAATCGTACTGTATTTTGCTTTTTGTTCAGCATTTATTGTTGTTGTTTCCCTTAGGTGTTGATTGTCCCTTTTATAGCTGCTTCGTATGAAATTATTTTCTTTATGTCATCTTAACTATTTTATTTGCATGGTTTGGGTCCGTGGCTTTGTTTGTGCGGCTCTTGTCCGCGGCTTTATTGCGAAGGGGGAAGGCCCTTGCGATATTGCGCGAGACAGGCTCGCGGCTTTGTTTGCACGGCTCAGGTCCGTGCCTTTGTCGTAAAAGGGGGGCAGGCCCATGCGAGGTTGCACGAGTCAGGCTCATGGCTTAGTTTGCGTTAGGGCTGCTCGCGGCTTTATTTGCATGAGGACTACTCGCGGATTCTTCGTGAGGGGGGCAGGCCCCCGCAGGGTTGCGCGAGGGCTGCTTGCGGCTTTGTTTGCACGAGGGATTCTCGCGGTATCTTCGTGATGGGGCAGGCCCCCACGGGGTTGTGCGAGGGATGTTCGCGGCATTGTTTGCACAAGGGTTGCTCGCGGCTTCTTCATGAGGAGGGCAGGGCCCCATGGGGTTGTGCGAGGGCTGCTCGCGGCTTTGTTTGCACGAGGGCTGCTCGCGGCTTCTTCGTGAGGGGGGCAGGTCCCCACAGGGTTGCACGAGGGCTACTCGCGGCTTTTTTTGCACGAGGGCTGCTCGTGGCTTCTTCGTGAGGGCGGAAGGCCACCACGAGGTTGCGCGAGGGCTTCTCACGGCTTTGTTTGCGCGAGGGCTGCTCGCGGCTTCTTCATGAGGGGGGCAGGCCCCCACGGGGTTGCACGAGGGCTGCTCATGGCTTTGTTTGCACGATGGCTGCTCGCGACTTCTTCGTGAGGGGGAAGGCCCCCACGGGGTTGGGCGAGGGCTGCTCGCGACTTTTTTTGTGCGAGGGCTGCTCGTGGCTTCTTCGTGAGGGGGGCATGCCCCCACGGGGTTGCACAAGGGTTGTTCGTGGCTTTGATTGCACGAGGGCTGCTCACGGCTTCTTCATGAGAGGGACAGGCCCCCACGGGGTAGCGTGAGGGCTACTTGCGGCTTTGTTTGCGCGAGGGCTGGTCGCGGCATCATAGTGAGGGCTTTCGGACCGTCATGAACCTTTTGATGAAGAGATCTGTGAGTTCAATGTAGTTGTCTATCCCTTCTTCTTATAGAGAATGAAACCAAGCTCGAGCTTTCCCTTTTAATGTTGTTTGAAATGCCTGGACCATGAGTTGAATTGAAGCGTTGTGAGCGTGCATGATAGTTTCGAAATACTCCACGTGTGCCAGCGGGTTGCCTATTCTGCTAAAACTGCGGATTTCATGGCCATCATCTAAACCTGGGGCTTCCCAGGAGTCAGGTGTGTTGTATTTGGGTAGATATTCATTTAGTCTTTGTTTCGTGGATGAGTCAGGTGAGGTGGTGATTGTATATCTCTTGGAGTGATGTTGCGGGTGCGGGGGAGCTACTTGTGCTTGAGAATTCCTTCTTTATGTCGTACTCCTTGTGCAAGCAATGTCTGTTTGAGGCAGAGAGTTCTTCTGATGGCGGTAAATCAGCTTGCTTGAATGGCTGAGGAATTCATGGCCGGTGGAATGCCAGATAATTTCACAATGCGTGCATCACGTCAGTTCGGGTGGTATTCAGATGGGAGTATTCTAGAGGTGGATATTGCCCCCCAGACCTTGGAGGGTTATGCCGACGGGGCATGATGCGTCGGCAAGTGTACTGATCGTAGTTAAGTAATAAAGTTAAGGAGTTTAATCCCTGGATATCGATCACTCGAGGAGTGCAAGTAGGGAATGTGATTCCTCTATTTGAAAAAGGGCTTGTAAGCGTAAACGGAAACAAAGGTGGTTTTGATTTGGGGTTTCCTAAATCTAACTCTAATTATCCTATTGCGGGTCGCCGTCACCGCGTCTCTTTGGGTGATTACTCAAGAGAGTAAAACGGAAGATGGATGAGCTAATGAGGGTCACAATCAACTCTTCTCAATGCACGCTTCTAGCAATAGCTAGAACGACACAATCACAACCTGAATAAGAGAAAATCTGAAGTTCAACAGCACTATCAAGAACTAAAATATATCAACACTTAGACATGCTGAAATATTCAAGCTAACAATATTCTTACACAACATTCCAACACTCAAACTATGTAGAAAAAGGAAATACTACAAGTGAAGGGGAAGAGAAACAACCAAATGCACGAAGACTCTCCGAGATTTATGGCCAGATTCAAGGGTTGTCGGGCCTTGTCCGAGCTCGGTCTACGGATGACGTCCGGGGTCCAGAAGGGCTGTCACTTCCTTCAAATATCCCGTCTTCTTCGTGATTAATCATTGGGCTGGATCTATCCGGAAAACTCCACGGATGCAGCAACCTATGAGCTTGAAACGGAGCTTGGATCTTGGGGATGACAATGGTAGCCGGAGATGAAGCTTTTGCAAGCTCTTGGAGGATAAATGGTGGTTGGATCAACTCTCCAAGGAGGAGAGAGAAAAGGTGGTTGGAGGGAATATTTCCCGCTCAAAGGAGCAGGAATGGCGGGTTGGAGGTGGACTGGTTCCGACTTGATTGCAGGGAAGAGGAAATCTGCACTTTAAATACAAGCAGGTCAGAAAATAAGGCACGCACGGTTTGGCGCACGACCGTGCGTCAACCATGCATTATTTAACTTACAGGATTAGCCTGCGGAAGGAGAAGCGTTGACCCGTGCGTTTTACTCACGCACGGAAGCTTCCGCCCATGCGTGAAGAAAATCGCATGGGTAACGAAAGAAAGCTGGAAAACTGGAATAAACAGGAAAACCGTGTGTTTTACTCACGCACAGTGGCTGCCGCACGTGCGTGAACAAATCCCACGATTAACCACAGAATGGAATAAGCAGGAAAGCTACAGGAAAACCGTGTGTTTCCTTCTCGCACGGTTTGGCCGAAACCGTTCATTTATAATCGTCGAGTTCATCTCGACGAAACTTGTCAAGATCCACTCGACGAATTAAAACGCACGATTAGGAAGAAACTGTGTGCTAAGGAAGCGCACAACCGTGCATTTTCCACAAATCAGATTTCCTATCTTGGGGAAAACGCGCCACCTGCACAGCAAAAAGCAAGCTGGAGCACTAGCTCCCAGCACCAATTCATAGCATAAAATAAACAAAAGAGCCATTGGGAGCACCATGTGATTACCCCCAATAAAAGAATGAGCATTTGCACACCCATAAGCTAAAATAGTGCACAATGTGGTCAATTACCAAACGATGCAAATATAACCGATATCCGGTTGAAATGTAGTGCACTAGTGAGAAAACAA
Organism: Platanthera zijinensis; assembly: GCA_039513925.1. Classification (NCBI taxonomy): domain Eukaryota; kingdom Viridiplantae; phylum Streptophyta; class Magnoliopsida; order Asparagales; family Orchidaceae; genus Platanthera; species Platanthera zijinensis. The sequence goes on from CM077084.1 coordinate 179,031,241, forward strand.
GCCAAGATGAGTCCGAAAAACCCTATAAATATCGGACTCATTACACCACAACACATAAACATTTGCTCGTCCCGAGCAAATCATCTCTCCATGAACTAGAAAATAGCTAGCTGGCTTAGTAATTTCTAAATAAAGTAAAGCGAGAAATTGAAAACTGCATGGCCATAGAAAATATAATAGATGTAATTTTTAATTATGCTACGAAGTTTATAAATTTCGACAAGTGTAAATAAGTATTGTAACTACTCAAAAATAGAATTCTGGAGAATCGTTCAGTCATGCGTAGGAAGAAAGTAGTGTTGGGTATTGTATCCACAATGTACCTGATTTGAAGAAGCCCCTGAACAAGCTAAGTTGAATTGACAATGTATTTGACGATCTTCTATCAAGTTGTGCTTGCAGTTATTCCATGCTAAGTACACACCAATGTCAGGGTGCAGTGGGTCAATATACATGGGTCTGCACAACGTAATCCCTCATTTAGCAGATCAGTGTGTTGACTCACGTGTGCTCTCTCTATTGGAGTGTACTTATCTTCAAGTACATGGTCGAGATAGATCAAGAGCAGAAGAGGAGCAAAGATGGGTCAAAGACCAAGTTCATAGAAAGGAAAAGAAAAATCGTCTAAGTTAAAATCGACGGGAATCACTAAGTCATTCCCGCCGACTTCGACGGGAGTCACTTGTGATTCTCGCCGATTCGATGAGAATCAGGCTGCATTCCTGCCGACCTCTTCCGGATGATAGTTTTCCTACAAAAATTCTGCTAAGGCAGAATCGACGGGAATCACCAAGTGATTCTCGCCGACTTCGACAGGAATCGTTCTGATTCTTGCCGATTCGACGAGAAACAGGTTACACTCCCGCCGATTCCCACAGGATGACAAGCTTTTCAACTGGAAATCGGCCAAGGCAGAATCGATGGGAATCGTGAGTGATTCCCGCCGACTTCGACGGGAATCACCAACGATTCTCGCCGATTTTGCCTTAGGCAATTTTTGCCTGTTCGCTGGACCAAACCAAGAAACCGTGCGCTGTTTCGACCGGGACTAAAGCTTTTCCTTGTGGGCCCCATAATGGTATTTTAGGGTTGGCTCGGGTATATATACATTCGCATTTCGAACCTCTACAGTAACTCATTCACGCGAAATCAAAAAACAGACGCCGTGCCCTAGCAGATCGCGGAAAATCGTCGATCGCTGTCGCCGCTCGCAAGCTCGTTGCCGCCGCAGATCTCAGAGCTTCTTTGATCTTCCAACGAAAGAACCGAGGCTACCAGTGCGTCTCACGCATCTCTCTTGAGATCTATTGTCTCTCGATTCGTTGAACGAGGTTTGTTCTTCATTCTGAATCGATTGAGATGACTTATCCAACTGAGATCGTTTGTAGACCTTGCTTGCTTCGTCAAGAAGTTTGGATCTACAAAGCATCGCCGCCGCAATCACTTGCCGCCGCCAATCTTGACAAGATCCTCTCCAAGAGAGTACTCCGGTTGTGGACTCTTCGCATCTTTCAAGAAAGCTTCAACGATCGAAGAAGGACATCGGAAAATCCAAACGTTTGTTTGTATTTTCTAATACATTCTATTTTTTGTTTTGTTGTAAAGGAATTTTGATTCCTAGTTGTAAGGGTTGGGTGCAACCCGTGGTGGAGTAGTAGTGACTCCTTTGGTTGGAAGGGTTCCTTTCGTAGTGTGAGGATTGGATTTTAATCTGTTTGGTGAAGTGACCGAGTCGTCCCTTGGTGGGAGATAGGTCGAAGGGGGAAAGTGGACGTACCCAAATCGGGGAACCACTATAATTTCTTATGTGCTTTCTGTGCTGTGTTTGTTTAAATGTGCAGGTAAATTAATTCTGCAAAAGACTGCACGACACCTATCCCCCCCATAGGTGGACTTAGTCGACACTAGATACTTTCAAGTGGTATCAGAGGGAGGTTGCTCGTTAATAAGGTTAACACCTTGAGTAAGATCCCGCATCTAGTGTTAAGAAGAAAGAAGATCTCTGAAATGGACGGACTCAAGTATTCAGGTAAGATCCCAGTGTGCACCAAGCTGAACTTTCCTATCTGGAAGGAAAGGATCAGGTATTACATGGAAGCAGTCGACCCCCGATTTTTCATGATAGTGGAGGAGGGACCTTATATCCCTACTAAGGCCTTCACCATTGACCCAACCAAGAAAGTGGCCAAGAAACTCCATGAAATGGATAAGGATGAGATGGTGCTTGTTGGACTTGACAAGAAAGCTCAGAACATTCTAGTAAGCGCCGTCGATGATTCCATAATGCAGATTTTCTGCAACTGCATGAATGCCAAGGACATATGGCACTGCCTGATCACTCTGATGGAAGGCACAAATGAAGTAAGGGATGATCGAAGATCCCTTCTGAACCAGAAGTATGAGGCCTTCAGGCAAGGTCCCAAGGAAGAAATCGGAGTGACATTCGAGAACTTCCTGAAGATCGTCAATGCCCTGAAGGGTTATGGCAGAGTGTTCACCGATGGTGAACTAAATGACAAATTCCTTAGATCCCTTACTAAGGAATGGGACACCAAGATCTACGCCATCAGAGAATTTGGCAAGATGGCAGAAACTGATCCCCAGATTCTGATTGGGAAACTTTTGTCTTATGAGCTTCAGCTGAACACCAGAAAAGCTGAAGAAGAAGTTGATAAAGCCGCTGCCAGAGAAAAGACTGTGGCCCTGAAAGCCAATCACTCAAGGAAAGGCAAGGGTGCAGCCTCGTCCCGCTCTCGGAAAAAGGATGAGGAAGAAGACTCTGAGCCATGCTCTTCCGGCTCAGAGCTATCTGAAGAAGACTTCTCCCTCATCACTCGAGAGTTCAAGAAGTTCCTCAAGTTGAGGAATCAAAGAAAGAGAGGCGGCTCCTCCTCCAGAAATCAGAAGAAGAATTATTCTTCTGATAGGTATGAATCCAAACAGAACAAACATCGCTCTGATGATATTATTTACTTTGGATGCAATAAGCCAGGCCACGTCGTTGCTGACTGCCACCAAAGCAAGAGAGATAAGGGGAAGGGAGAGGAGCACATGTCTTCTAGAGATAAGAAGAAGGAGAGGAGCTACATTGCTAAAAAGCCAAAGACAATGAGTGAATCTGATTCTTCAGACTCCAGTGATGATGAGGAAGCCTACTTCAGGCTAATGGGTCGCTCCGACTCAAAAGGAGACTGCCCCCCATTTACTGGGAAGGTAAAAGATCGTACCCCCCCCCCCCCTCCCTCTCTGACTCTGTCTCTAAGTCTCCTGATGATGATCTCGAGGACAGCCCTTCTGCCCGTGAAGCTGAGCTCCTCGAAAAGTATGAGCTTCTGCTCAATACCTTTGAGGAATGCCACAAGAGGTTGAGAGCTCAAGAAAAGGAAGTAAAATTTCTTAAGGCTGAGGGTGTGTCTTTAAGAGAAGAGATCACTAGCTTGATCTCTCTCTGACAGGGAAACCTGGACCTGACTTCTGAGCACTCAGAGTCTCTAAGGCTCCTTGACCAGAAACAGGAAGAAATCAACAAATTGGAAGAACAACTTGCGGCAGAAAGGAAGATTGTCAAAAGCTTCTCCATTCCCAAGACCGTTCTTCCTCTGGTTGATGAATTCTCTGCTCAGGCTAAGGGGGCTGGCTTAGGGCATGTGGGTGTGCCTGGTAAATCATCCAGGAGAAACAGAAAATAGAGGAAAAATCAGGCTGCTAAGAAGGCCTCTACTGCAGAAAAGGGAAAGGCCCCACTCGATCCTATTTTATTCAGAAAGCCTGGCTTTCCTTGTAATGAGCAGGACTTTGAGTCAACCTATGGCCACTTCTTCCAGCCCTCGGTTGAAAAGCCCAAGAGCCGGTATGATGGTTGGGCCTTCACCCGCAACTACGCTGAGAGTGTCTTCAAGGCACCTTATGAGGAAATCCAAGTGGAGAATTATGGTCACTTCTCTAGCGGCCATAATAGGAAGCAGGCACCAAAGGCCAAGCCTGTTATACTGAAGGAACAGGAAGTGAAGAAATCGTGTGACTGTGTAAGTGAAGGGATAGATACTACTCTAGAGGGGGGTGAATAGAGTTATCAAATTTTGCACAGACAAAACTTAATAGTCTACCCAACTCCCTTGGAGTGAAGTGCGGAATGAAAAGATTATAGATATTGATTTAACCTTAAAGCCTAACACAAGTGATGTGCACAAACTCAAGCTAACTGTAATTACAGTTAAGGCTTGGAAAACCTAATCAGCAACTAGCAACCTAGTTATATCTAATCACAGCCACAATGCAGGAATTAAACAATGGAATCCAGACGACACAAGGAAATTTATAGTGGTTCCCCAAACAACTTGGGTACGTCCACTCTTCTACCCACACGGTAGGAATCCACTCAGGTTTTTGATTAGGTGCCCTGCCACCAACAGGATCTGCTTCAGGTAGATCCAGAAACCCTTTAGACTTTTGATCAGGTGTCTAAAAACCAAGCACAAGTTTTTGATCAGGTGCCCTGCCACCAAGGGATACTTTTGAAGGGAGTAATAACCCTGTACAGGAGGGGGAAGAAGGTTAAGATGTCTTCTCTATTTTACAAAGATTAGAGAAGCACAAAAACTTGCACTGAGCTAGAATGCTCTAAAGAATCAAGGCTCCCCCTGGCTCAAAGATGTCCAGGTGAAGTCTTGCTTCAGTGCAGAAAAACTCTTCAGAAAGTTCTGAAGGAAAAGCTACAGGAAGAAAGTAAATAATAAAATCAAAGATCTTCAAGCAGCTATCTTCTTCTTCTTCAAAGGAACTCTGAGTTTGAACTTCCTGAAAGCAGGAGAACTCAGGTGAAGAAGAGATGAAGATCTTAACACTTCTCAGTTAGATGGAAATTGCTGAGAGCAGAAGGCTTTTTCTTGATGAAGGCTTGAAAGCTTGAATGAACAACTGGTTAGCTATTAGCTAGCTTCAATCCTTCTTCAAAGGGTCCTTTATATAACATCAGCAAGCAACGGCTCTCTTCCATTTGAATTATTTGTCTTCTTCTGAGCCTTGAGACCTGGCTGTAAATATCAAGAAGACAAAAACATCTCTGCAGCAAAACATTCTATAAAAGGAATAAACCTCTTTCTAAGAAGCTGCAGGCTCAAATCAAATAGCAGAAGGACTAAATAAAGTCACATCAGAAATAATCTCTTTATAGCAAAAAGAAGACTTTTCAGTCTAACGACTATAAAGGGCTGACAATAGATAAAGTAATTTATAATGACAGCTAATAAGACAAACAACTTTATCTTAAAAAGATTTGACTCAGGCAAAAGAGATGGAGCAAATATTGCCTGGTAATTTTTATCATACAGCTTAAAATAATGTGCCAGAAAATGTATTAATTAATTAAATATAATAAATAAATACAAAATACAAAGGCAGACAGAAAGCGTCGAACGACCCTCGAAGATCGTTGAACGACGCACGGAGATCGTCGAACTATCGGGCAGATAGTCGAACGATCCAGATAGTCGACCTATCGAAGAAGATAGTCGAACTACCCCGGCAGATAGTCGAACTACCAGAGCAGATAGTCGAACTATTAGATAGTCGATCTATCTTGGACAGATAGTCGAACTATCAAGCACACAGAGATAGTCGACCTATCAAGCAGATAGTCGACCTACCTCAGAAAACAAATAGTCGATCTATCAACAAATAGTCGAACTATCAAAACAAACCAGATAGTCGATCTATCAGCAGATAGTCGAACTATCAAAGCGGAACAGATAGTCGACCTATCAACAGATAGTCGAACTATCAGATAGTCGATCTATCAGAACAGATAGTCGAACTACCTCGCCAAGCAGATAGTCGAACTATCAACAGATAGTCGAACTATCAACGCAAAACAGATAGTCGACCTATCAACAGATAGTCGAGCTATCAACGCAGACAAAGCGTCGACCAACTGATAGACGATCGTCGATCAGCCGATAGACGATGGTCGAGCGGCGTTCGACTATAGTCGAACGAAAAACTACTTAACCAAATTCTCAATCTGGAAAAGTGAGGACTCTACAGCTAGACTTCTAACCATTGACCATAGATATTTCTTGGGTCAAGGGACTAACAAAGGCAAGACTAAACTCAAATCAAAACTAGGGTACCAACAATCTCCCCCTATTTGAGTTAAGTCTCTCAACATCTAAGACATAAAGCTAGCTAAAGAGCAATAACATAATACAGTAAATAGTTAACAATTAACTAGCAGATTATCAAACAGATAAACAAATATAGCACAGCAGTTAATCAAACTATGGATCAACAGAGTCAGGCTTAGCTACAGAAGAGCTAGAAACAAAAGAGATTTTCCTTAAAGGATCATCAGATTCTTTCTTTGACAGTTTCAGGTCCTGCGCGCCAATGATCTTCAGTTCTGCAGCTCTTGGGACTACTGCTTCAGGATGCTTTTCTATATATTTTGATGGATCAAAAATCTCAGGATTAACCTGGAACTTTTCAAATTCTTTCTTTCTGTAAGCAGACATGGTAGTTAGACCAGTCGTATCTTTTCCTTCGGCTCTAGCTTTTCTTATTTGAGCTGCTCCAACTAGTTCTTGAAAGCGAGCCATCCTAAAGTTAGGATCAAGCTAAGGATTTTCATACACAGGCTCAGGAGAAGCAGCATCAGCTATTTTATCTTGAATAACTAGATAAGACATTAGAGTATACTTAGCAAAAGGTTCTTGCTAGATATTTTAGAACAAAGTAAACTATTTACCTTTTGAGACAATTTCCTCAGACTGAACTGGTGTTGGAGATGGAATTCTTTTCTTTGGAGAAGGAGGTGGGGAAAAGGTTGGTCTTTGAACCACAGCCTCCTTCATTTTTCTTTGAGAGCCAGAAAATGATTTGCCTTGCGAGCTTTGATAACCTTGTCTTGGCTGGGGCTGAAAAGAAGCAGATCTTCCAGAAGAGGCAGCAGGATTAGCTGATAGGTTCCCAGAGGCTCCTGCACCTGGAGGAGGAGGAGGACCTCTGGGAGTCCATCTTGAGACAGGACTATCATACCTCTTAGTTCTTTTTCTTTCTTTCTGCTGATTCTTTGAAAACCACATCCAGTGCTGAAATTCTTTGGATTTAGGGTCAATGCCCTTCAAAATATAATAGGGAGTATCATTATCCTTACTGGGAGGTGGAGGAGGAGCAGCTTTTCTCTTCTTTGAGCCAGCTTTCTTTCTCTTTGACTTCTCAGAAACATCAGAATCATCTTCATCATCAGAATGAGATGAGGGAGGATTTTCATAAGGATCATAGGCTTCTGAAATAGCCTTTTCTTTAAGCTTAAGAGCAGATTTTTCTCTTTCCTCTTCCATGGCATCCAGAGCCAGAAGGGAATCTAAGTCCAACCCTGGTGAGTCATCCCAGATGGTTGACTTTTCAATTTGTAGATCTTTTTCTTTCTCTTTTAAAGATTGTACTCTTAAATCCCAGGCAGCTCTTGCTTGAGCTTCTTCCAAATTCAGAACAGGAGAGTCATCCATGACTTTATCTTGATTCTCAGATTCATCCTCTCTATCATCTAAGAAAGATTCCAATTCAGGATCTACTTGAGTATCAGGAACACTTGGATCAGCTTCAGAAACAACTGCTACGATCTGAGCAGCTAAATCTTCTCTAATAACATCTGTAGAATTATGAATACAGATCTGCTAAATAAATAGAAATCATTCCTTCCAGGAATTCACAAACTAATAAATTAATCGACTCATCAACAAAACGGATGAAAAAGTTACCTTCATACTTGACCATCTCCCATGATTCATTCAGATATGAAGTTATAATTCCTTCTAGAAATCTAGCAATCACAGGAGTGGTAAGATCTTCTAAGCAGACTTTAACTGCAATCTCAGATAGCAAGATTCCATCTGCTATTTCCTTATCTGATAAAACTGGAGCTATTTCTTTCTCAGCTAGAGCTATTTCTTCCAGGGCTGTTGGTACCCTAGATGTGATTTGGCTTATGTAATCCCTTTCCAGCCCCTCTTGATCCATATAAAGATATATGATCATGTTTTAGACTTTGCTTAGTCTCCCTAGGGCAGTATATAACTGACCTAGAGTTTAGGCTAGTAGTTTTAGAATGTGTTTTGGTTAAGGCTTTTTCCGTTCGACTATCGTCGAACGAGGCCTCGCGATCGTCGATCATTGATCGACGATAGCAGGGCTATCGAATCGTTGAGTCAAGACAATTATCGTCGACCGTTGGTCGACGATCTCAGAGCAAGCTTACTACGCTCTGAAGGTTGGTCGACGATCTGTCATCAACAGATCGACGATCGTGTTCTTGCTTCACGATTTCTGTCTCGACAGATATTTGCTTTTGCTGGTCGACTATCTGTTTGCTGGTCGACTATCTGTTAGCCGGTCGACGATCTATTAGCTGGTCGACGATTTCCGTTCGACGATTTCTGTTTCGACAGACTTCTGTTTTCAGTCGACGATCTGTTAGTAGGTCGACGATCTTCGAACCCCTGTTCGACGATTTCTGTCTGCCTTTATCTTTTTATTTATTCTATTCCTTGGTTTATTTCCAAGTGTTTTAGTTGGTGGTTAGATTGATTCTCTGATATTATTGTTGCTAAATTTATGGTTTAAATTCAAATAAATTGATTACAAATTCTGTCAAGCATAAATCACGGGATTCAGTATTCTTGATAAAGCATTTTGTCCTATTATACAAATTGCGTTGACTTTATCTTTCCAGCCTGTTTTCTAGCCGTTGGTACTATGTACTATTTCCAAGAATGGTACGTCTTTATGCTGAGATATTTTTCCCGCTTATTTTATTCCTTATTGGGACTGACAGAAAGTTAATAGGTCATTCTATTCCTATTGCTATATTCCATTTTGAGATAATCTGTTGCAGGGCTCGAGAATTCAAATCAATAGAGCCGTTCCAAAGGAAAACGTGAAGACATATTTAAAAGAGATTCTTCTCTCAGAAAAGAAGAAGTCACAGACACAGAGAAAGATTATTCATTCGCTCAAGCATCATCAGAGCACCTCTTCACAATCTCACAACAAGAAGAAGAAAAGTTTTTCCTGAAGCAAAAGCCCAGAGCAATCATCTTTCATTCTCAAGTCTCCTGAGCATTTGCTTAGAGTTTTCAAGACTTCAGAAAGAGCTCCAGTTCTGCTTCAAGTGCTCCAGAATCTTAAGACCTGATAAAAATCAGTCTTCAGATCTCTGAGGATTTAGTTTCAGTTTATCTGAAACTCCTTCATCCTGAAGCAAAGGCTTTCCCTGGACTTCCACTGAGCCAGGGGGAGACTTTGATTCTTTAGAGAATCCACAAATCTTCTCTAATCTGTATTTAAAACAGAGAAGATAATCTAACCCTCTCAACCCCTTTGTAAAAAGAGTTTGTTCACATCTCTTCAAAAGTGAACGTTGGTGACAGGGCACCTTATCAACAACCTGTGGTTGAGCATCCTTATCAAAAGCTCAAAGGGTCTGTTTGATCTACCTGAATCAGATCATTGGTGGCAGGGCACCTTAGCAAAAACCTGTAGTGGATTCCTACCAGGGTGGTAGAAGAGTGGATGTACCTATTTAAAGGGAACCACTATATATCCTGTGTCTCTCTGGTTCTTGCTGATTTGTTTATTCTGTGGCTGTGTTAGAACTACCTAGGATTGCTAGTTGCTGTGATAGGCTTGTAGTTAACTGAAATTTCAGTCAACTTCTCCACTTGTGCACTTCACTGTGTTAGGCTCTTAGGGTTCAAGTATCAGATTTTTTATTCCGCAAATAAACTCCAAGGGAGTTGACTAAGTGTTCATAAAATTTTGAATACTCTATTCACCCCCCCTCTAGAGTAGTTTACAACTTATCCCCTCACTTTCAATTGGTATCAGAGGGAGGTTAGCTGTTCATACAAGCTAACACCTGAGTTAAAAGATCGTGTGATAAGTTGTTTTCTGATACCATTCACAAACACTTTCACACATGGCCCAGTCTAAGGATTATTCAAGCACCAGACCTCCTGTATGCAACTTGTCCAAGTTTGGCATATGGAAGGCCAGGATAAGACTATACATGAATTCTATTGATGAAGATATTTTTTCTTCTATTTTGACAGGACCACCTGCTAGGCCTGCTGCTGCTTCCACTTCTGCTGATCTCAGTGCTGTGCCACCACCTGACTACAATGAAACTTACAAGAAGGCAAAAGCAGCTGATGCTAAAGGCAATGAATATCCTAGCTCAGACAATGTCTGATGAGATATTCCAGAAGCTGGCTGAATGTACCTCAGCCAAAGCTATGTGGGATTCCCTCAACCACATAGTTGCTGGCTCAGCTGATGAGAGGAAGGACAGGAGATCCAATCTCACCTCTCAGTATGAAAATTTCAAGAAGGATGATGCTGAAGACATTGACACAATGTACACAAGACTCAATTCAATAATAAGTGAACTGAGGTCTTTGGACAAGGAGATAACCTTGTCAGAAGTAAATGACAAGATCCTGATGTGCCTTCCCATCTCTTGGGACTCAAGGATATGGCCCATCAAGGATGGAAGAAACACTGTGGAACTCTCCACAGAAGCTCTGTTGGGAAAGCTCAGGTCATATGAGCAAACCTTAAAGAGTAGAGCTGCTGTAACTGAAGTGAAGACTCCTACTCCAACAAAGAAAGAGCACTCTCTAGCTCTCAAGGCTGCTGAGACTTCTGAAGGAAGTCAATCAAATGAGGAGTTACTGGCGCTCATTGCCAAGAGGTTCTTCAACATGGGAAGAAGAGACCTCAGAAAGAAGTTCTCCAAGCATGAGGACAAGCCAAGGTATGACAAGACTCCATCTAAAGAAATCATTTGTTATGTTTGCAGCAAGCCTGGACACATTGCCCCAGATTGTCCAGAGAAGAAGTACAAGGAGAAGAAACATGAGAAAGAGTACAGGAAGCACCACTCCAAGTCCTCATCACACAAATACAAGAAGAAGGACAAGGGATTTGTGGCTGCTACCTGGAGTGAAACAGAAGAGGATACCTGCTCCTCTAGCTCCAGTGATTCTGAAGAAGAAGAAGAGAAGAAAGCCAAAGAGGTCTGCCTCATGGCTATTGATGCCTGCAGCTCTCTGTCAGCTGCAGAGAATTCTGAAGAAGAAGGTGACAATGAAGAAGATTCCTTTATGGAGGACCAGGTAATCGACTCATTTGATTTCTCATCTCCTGAGTTCAAACTAAAATTTAAAACTCTATGTTTAGATTTACTATTATCTGAAAAAGAAATTAAGTCACTTAGATTAAAAATAATGGAACTAGACATGGAAGGTACTGAAATAATCAGATTAGAAAAGGAATTAGAGAGCTCAAAAGAAGAAGTAACATTCCTAAAATTAGAACTAGCTAAATCTAAGAGGTTAGAAGAACAATTAAATGGCAGAAGCCTCAAATTATCTGAAATAACCTGTATAGCAAACACTAGGGTTGGTAATGATAAACTAGGCTTAGGTGCTACACCTAGTGAACCCATCCTCCTCACAAAGGAGAGATTTAGCACTCTAGTAAAATTTGTTTCTGAATCAGGAATAAAGAATACTGAGGAAATTGAAAAATGCAAGAAAATTCAGAATAAGATTAAGAAAGAGAATAGGAAGAAAAAATTTCTAGCTTTACAAAAATCGTCGAACATTAATCGACGATCGTCAAACCAATCGTCGAACGACTATCGACGATCGCTGAACACCTACACTAAGTATAATAGCTTTGGTGCAGGAGGTCGACGATCTCATCTTGAGTCGTCGACCAGTGATCGACGATCGTGGAATCCAGAACATCGTTCTACCATAAATGATCGACGATATGGCTTGCGATCGTCGACCATTGATCGACGATCTGGACTTAAGCTGGAAAATAAAAACCAAACTTCCAGAACTTCAAATCCCAATCACCACCCCAGGTTGTTTAATCCTTCAACTGAATGGATTATCCCACCTAGGAGATCACACCCTTTAGGATATAAATCTAAGCCTGCAAAATCTTTTATATCTAGTTTTTCTTTTGTGAAGAATACTGGACCCAAGGTAACCTGGGTCCACAATGTATAACTGTTTTTTCTGCAGGTGAAGACCTATCCAGTCATACATGACAAATGGTATCTGGATAGTGGATGCTCAAAGCATATGACAGGAAAGAAGAAGAACCTGTCAAGTTTCAAAGCCAAGCTGGGACCAAAAGTTGTATTTGGGGATTCCAGCTGTGGACAGACTGAAGGGTATGGCAGCTTCACCATAGGAGCTGTAACCTTCAAGAAAGTAGCCTATGTCTCAGGACTAAAGCACAACCTAATCTCTGTAAGTCAAATGTGTGATGCTGGGTACAAGGTATGGTTTACTGACACTGCTTGCAATATTTCTTTAAATAATACTGTGGTGTTAGTAGGTATTAGAATTGGAAATGTTTATGTTGTAGATTTTAATTCCTCCAAATCTGAAATATGCTTATTTAATGAAGTAACCAGTAATAATACCCTTTGGCATAAGAGACTTAGTCATGTAAATTTGAAAAACATTTCTAGGTTGGCTAAATACAATCTTGTACGAGGTCTACCTTCTTGCCCCTACAAGAAGGAAGGCCTTTGCAAAGCTTGTCAATTAGGTAAGCAAACAAGAAATAGCTTTAAATCAGTTAATAAAAGTGATTCTCCCAGGATTCTGTACTTGCTACATTTGGACTTATTTGGTCCTATTGCTGTACAGAGTCTTGGAGGGAAGTCTTACACTTTAGTAATTGTAGATGACTTCTCTAGGTTCACTTGGGTATTCTTCTTGAGAACTAAGGCTGATAACTTCAAGGTTCTTACAGATTTTCTAAAGTGTATACAGAGTGAGTATTCTACTCAGATTGCTTGATCAGAAGTGATCATGGTACTGAGTTTGAGTCTCTTCTTATGCAAGAATTCTGTGAGAAGGAAGGTATCAAACATAGCTTCTCTGCTCCTAGAACTCCTCAACAAAATGGGGTAGTTGAAAGGAAAAACAGAACCCTAATTGAAGCTGCAAGCACATTGTTGGCAGATGCTAACATGCCTCTGTCCTTTTGGGCTGAAGCAGTTAGCACAGCTAACTATGTATTGAACAGAAGTCTGATACATAAACTTAAGGGTAAGACTCCCTATGAATTACTTAAGCAAGTGAAACCTAAAATAGACTATTTTAGAGTATTTGGCTGTGTTGCTTTTGTTCATAACAATAACAAAGAATACCATAGAAAATTTGAGGCAAAAGCATCAATGGGAGTTTTTCTAGGATACTCTCAAGTAAGCAAAGCCTATAGGGTCCTTAATAAATCCTCTCTTAAGATAGAAGAGTCTGCACATGTCTCTTTTGATGAGACAGTCATGTATTATAAGGAGAAGGATTCTTCCTCTAATAGTACAGTGCAAGTCCTAGGAGTAAGTAAGGATTTGGAAGGTTTGAGACTCACACAGGAGAATCATCCCCAACAAACTCCTCAGGCTGCTTCTTCAGATTCTGAATCTGATGTAGAACTTTTTGAAGTTAAAGCACCTGCTCCAACAGTTGATCAAATTCCACATGAGGAATTAAATCTTGAAACTGTTGAAGATCAGATCATTGTTGAACCTACTGATCTTGTCACACTTAGAGATCACCCAGTATCTCAAGTGATTGGAGACATTTCAGCAGGAGTCCAGACAAGACATCAACTCAACAAAAATGTGATGTTTGCTTGTTTCCTTTCTCAGGTTGAGCCCCTAACCATTAAAGATGCTGAGCTTGATCCCCACTGGATTATAGCAATGCAAGAGGAGCTTAACCAGTTTGAAAGATGTAAAGTTTGGACCTTGGTTCCAAGACCAAGAGGCCAACGGATCATAGGCACCAAGTGGGTGTTCAGAAACAAGCTTGATGCCCAAGGCATAGTAGTTAGAAATAAGGCTAGGCTAGTAGCTCAAGGCTATAGACAGGAGGAAGGCATAGATTATGATCAGACTTTTGCCCCTGTAGCCAGACTAGAAGCCATTAGGATTTTCCTAGCCTATGCTGCCTATAAAAGATTTAAGGTCTTCCAAATGGATGTGAAGAGTGCCTTCCTCAATGGAGATTTAAAGGAAGAAGTGTTTGTTGAACAACCACCAGGGTTTGTTTCATCAACCTTACCCACTCATGTGTTCAAACTCCAAAAGGCTCTATATGGACTTAAGCAAGCTCCTAGAGCTTGGTATGAGACCTTAGCAAATTTTCTTCTAGAACACAAGTTTGTGAGAGGTGTAGTAGATAGAACCCTATTCATTAGACATCATAAGGACTCACAACTGTTAGTTCAAATCTATGTAGATGACATTATATTTGGTTCTACTGATCCCAAACTATGCAAGAGGTTCTCTGAACTAATGCACTCTAAGTTTGAGATGAGCAGCATGGGTGAGTTATCCTATTTCCTTGGTCTCCAAGTGAAACAGAGTGTTGATGGCATTTTCATTTCTCAATCAAAATATGCCAGGGAGCTGGTTAAAAGATTTGGAATGTCTGATGCTTCATCAATGAGCACACCTATGGCCTCAAATGCAGTTATTGATTCTGATGTCAATGGCAAGTCTGTTGATCAAAAGAATTATAGAGCCATTGTTGGTTCCCTGCTGTATTTGACTGCAAGTAGGCCTGACATAATGTTTGCTACATGCCTATGTGCTAGGTTCCAGGTCAACCCAAAGGAATCTCACTTAACTCTTCTCAAGAGGATCTTGAGATACCTTAAGGGATGCCCTAACTTAGGACTGTGGTACCCAGCTGAGTCAGGATTTGAATTAAATGGATATTCAGATGCTGATTATGCTGGTTGTAGAGTTGACAGGAAAAGCACCTCAGGGACTTGTCAGTTCCTGGGAGAGAGACTTGTCTCTTGGTTTTGTAAGAAACAGGCATCTGTGTCTACTTCAACTGCTGAGGCTGAATATATAGCAGCAGCTAGCTGTTGTTCACAGATCCTGTGGATTCAAAATCAGCTAGTGGATTATGGGTACACACACTCAAACACAAAAATTCTGTGTGACAGTACCAGTGCAATATCAATTGCTCAAAATCCTGTGCACCATTCCAGGACCAAGCACATTGAGATTAGACATCATTTTCTGAGAGATAATGTGGAAAAGAACAAGATAGTAATGGAATTTATATCCACAGACCTGCAAAGAGGAGATATTTTCACTAAGCCCCTTGATGAACAAAAGCATTTGTTCTTCCTGAACCAGCTTGGCATGATTAATGGTTCAGAGTAGTGAAAATTTGGTTAGTTTTGTTTTCTGTCTAAAATCGTCGAACGACTGCTCGACGATCTTCGACCAGGTCAGAACTATCGTCGACCA
Source organism: Platanthera zijinensis (assembly GCA_039513925.1). NCBI lineage: Eukaryota > Viridiplantae > Streptophyta > Magnoliopsida > Asparagales > Orchidaceae > Platanthera > Platanthera zijinensis. The sequence continues at coordinate 179,046,596 of CM077084.1, forward strand.
ACCGTCGACGACAGCTCGTTCTGTAGTAAGGCAGGAATCGTCGACCATCATATATTGATCGATGATCGTGGTAATTGCGTGTAGTCGGTCGATGTTTACCGATTAGTCAAACATTGACTATCGTCGGTCTGTGTTCGACGACCGATTTTATTCCGGGTTCGACGATCGCAGATTTGTTTCTAATAGTCGATTTAGGTCTGAAGATCGTCGTCCTTCCGCTCCGTCTTTTCATATTCCTTCTTCTGGCTTAGAATTCGCTCTCGAACTCTAATCCCGCGCGATTCTCTTCTCCCCTGCTTTGCTTCTCGATTCGCCATTTTCTCTCAAATCCTATGGCGATTCCTTCTGCTGTTCTCTTCGGAATGAAGTTCGACACTGGCTTCTGTGTCGACTTCGATTCTTTCAGCCGATGCGATCAACCAATCCAAGATATTCTGAAGCTATGTGAAGACCAAGGCCTCAAGAAATTTATGTCGTTCTCTCCTAAGATTCATATATCAGAAATTCGTGAATGGGTATACACCTCGTCCTCCAGCGACGAAGCGATGTCAGGAAAGATAAATGGCGAGGAGGTCTCTCTGACTCCTGAAGTATTGACTGAGCTGTTTGGACTGCCAACAGGAACTGAGGAATATGAGCAAAGCACAGAGGAATATGGCCGCATGCTATCTGTGATGGGCCATGCCGAAGGGATTCCGGCTAAGCTGCTAAAGATAAACTTGTCTCCAGAATACAAGTTTCTGGCCGACCTGGTGGGCAAGGTGGTTTTGGGAAAACATTCTGCTCATGACAATATCAACCGGCAACAATTTGCCCTGATGTCAGCTTTGGTGAATAAGGCACAGATTGCCTGGGGAAAAGTTCTGTTTGAACTAATAAGGAGAAAGAACAATCAGAAAGAGGTAAATCTTGCCAGGGTACTGGGTGTGTTTCTGTATGTGAAAGCACCCCTGCTGCTTATTTCTGCACCGTCTGCAGTAAATGCCAGCAAGAGGTTGGACCCTTCTCTATTCAAGAAATCCCAGAGGATTATCAAGAAGTCAGCCAGGGTTGATCCTAACCCTCCTTCAGACACAAGGGCTGATTCGGCCGCTCTCCCGCTTACTGGGGAAGGCTCAGCAATCCCTTCATCCTCCCTCTTTACCCCTGCATCCTCTTCTCCTGCATTACTTTCTACAACACCTGCAGTGCCACCACAACATGCATCCTTCATTCCACCTGCATCTCCACACCAGTCACCAACACCACAACATCTGGCAGCTTCAGCCAGTGTTGACATGGTGACTGCTACCATCCTCACGCATCTTTCTCAACATGAATCCCACACTCATGTTGATGACCACCCATCTCCACATGACTCATTTGATCATGTGGCAGATCATCCTGCCTCCATTCCATCCACCTCCACATCATCAGCATTTCAGATATCCCCTGAAATGCTTGCACACCTTGTAAGGCTCATCACTCCCTCCATCCAAAGCATGATTGAGGCTGCCAATGCCCCTCTCATTGCCTCCATCAATTCTCTCACTGATGCCATCAAATCCATCTCATCTTCTGCTGAGCCCCCTTCTGTAAGATGCATGACTCCAGTCCCCACTGAAGTCATGCAGGGGGAGATGTCTGTTGAAGTGGTCTCAGGTGATGCCCTGACCCTTCAGGACAATTCCTCTCTTCCCCTTCAAGAAACTGTAGAAGAACCTCAAGAGAGTCCAGAGAAAGAACCAGAAGATAAACCTTAAAACTCTTCCTCCAAAGGATATAATCAGGACTTCAATTTGATATTTGTATCTAACAAAGACATTCACTCCCTAGTGAATCTAGCTTCTGAGGAAGAAGTTTCTGAAAAAGAAAATGAGGAAGTCCCCATGGACGTCTGTGAGAATGATGCTGCTCAACCTGATGGTATAGCTTTATTTAAGATTCTAATTAATTCAAACTCCAACTTTGAGTTAATTTCTTATTCTTTCCTTTCCATCACAGCTGCTGATGATCTCACATCAGTATTGCAAGTTGATGCTGCTAAATCCATTGATTCTGATAAAGATTTAGAATCCTATCTTAACCTAGACTGTGAGTCCTCACTCACATCTACTCCTTTTGTTCCTCCTTCTCAAGAGAAAATGGTCCCTTATAGACCTGAGTACCTTGATGACCCCTTGGTCAAGGATACTCTTTTCTTTTCCTGTATGGCACTCCTCTTATGCCTTGCAGAGGTGTCTATCCCTGATGTCACTGAACATCTAGAAGGAATTATAACCTCCTTCCTAGATGCAAAGTGGTATCCTGTGTAGATCTTCAGGTAATCCTATCTATTACCTGTTGTTTGTTCACCTTGGGGGGAATATTTTATTCCCACTTGGTTGTTAACCTATCTCTCTTTGCATGCAGGCACAACCATAAATGCTGCTGCTGCTGAAAACATCAACATCCCTGCTGATGCTGCTACTGAAGAAATTGAAGATGTGCAAGATAGGGCAGACAATGCTCCCAAGATGACTGAAATGGACTCAAGCTCAGGTACTCTAAACCTAGAACAATTTATAGCCTTTGTGGCTGAGAACATTGCCTCTGAGTACATTGAAGGGATGGCTAATTATCATCTGGATTCCCTAGCCATCTCTCTAGAGAAAGCATCTGCCCCTGCAGATATCGTCATCTTTTCTCCACCTATCCTTACCTATCCTCTATCCATTCCTTCTATTGCAGAACTGGTCCCCAAGACAGTTCCTGAGTTGTATCCAGAATCAGAACTCTGGAAGAGGACTCCAAATGTGGATCTTGATGCCCTCCTTAGGCAAGATGCCATTGAGGAAGCTAAAGAGAAAGAAGAAAGAGAAAAGAAAGACAAAGCTGAACCTGCTGCCAAGGATCCTTCTGAACTTGACTTTGATGATTATGCTGGGAAAGACTCATCTCATTCTGATGATGATGATGATGATTCTGATAATTCTGACTTCACTAAGAAAAGGAAAAGAGTTGCTTCCGAGAAAAGAAAAGCTCCTGCTCCTCCTACTGCCAATCCTAACAAGGATGTTCCCTATTACATTCTGAAGGGAATAGATCCTAAGAGCAAGGAATTCCAGCCATGGATGAGACTGTCAAAGAATCAGACTAAAGAGAATAAGAGAAGAAAGAGATATGACACTCCTGTTCAGAAATTCCCCCCCAGAGGTCCTCCTCCACCTCCTGGTGCTGGAGCCTCTGGAAGCCTCTCTTCTGCCCCCTCTGCAAGGTCAGCCAGTTCTAACACTTCTCAGACCTACCAAAGAAGGAGTAATCAAAGCCAGGGTGGCCAAGATGTTTCAGGACAGGGAAGAAAAAGAAATGACAATGCTCTCGTGGAACAAATAAAGGAAATGACTTTTCAGCAACCTACATTCTCTCCTCCTCCTTCTCCTCAAAGGAAAGGTCCATCCTCTTCTTCAAGAAAACCTGCTGCTGCTGAGAAAACTGACTCAAAAGGAAAAAAGAGTGGTCTTTTCAGAAAAATCCCACAAAAAGTTCATTGAGCTTGCACCTCCAAGATCTCTATATGCTCAAACTGATCCTAAGAAGGCTGTGCAGATTCCTCTTGATTCAAGCAAACTTGCTACAGCTCTTCAAAGAAACATAGAGATTGCAGCTCATACAGATACTGATAGACCTCCCTCTCCATCAGATAAAACTGAAGCTGAAAGGATTGCCTCTATGGCAAGATTCAAAGAGTCTATTGCTCTAAGCATGTCGGAGAGAGCCAAATCTCAAGGACTAGATCCTACAGCCTACTCAACAATGTCAGAATTCAGAGAAAAGGAACTCAGCAGAATTCAAGTCAATCCAGAAGCCTTTGACACTGAAGAATACATGAGACTTCATCCTGCTGCAGTTCTACCAAGTTATGCTGAAAAGAAAATCATAGGTGAACATGATCTAATGCTATCCAAGAGACAAGCAGCAAACCCTAACAGAGAAATTATTTTCAAACCAGCTGCAATACCCAAAAACTCATCTGATGCTAAACATGCTGATAAATCTGCTTGATACATTCCATTTCTGCTGATTTATGCTTGTTATATTTTCTGTGTATTGCCTGTGTTTTATCATTCTGGTTAATCTTTAGATTTGTTGGTGTCTGCTTTAGCCTTTAAACTGGATTGGATAACATAACCCAAATAGGGGGAGATTGTTGGTACCCTAGATGTGATTTGGCTTATGTAATCCCTTTCCAGCCCCTCTTGATCCATATAAAGATATATGATCATGTTTTAGACTTTGCTTAGTCTCCCTAGGGCAGTATATAACTGACCTAGAGTTTAGGCTAGTAGTTTTAGAATGTGTTTTGGTTAAGGCTTTTTCCGTTCGACTATCGTCGAACGAGGCCTCGCGATCGTCGATCATTGATCGACAATAGCAGGGCTATCGAATCGTTGAGTCAAGACAATTATCGTCGACCGTTGGTCGACGATCTCAGAGCAAGCTTACTACGCTCTGAAGGTTGGTCGACGATCTGTCATCAACAGATCGACGATCGTGTTCTTGCTTCACGATTTCTGTCTCGACAGATATTTGCTTTTGCTGGTCGACTATCTGTTTGCTGGTCGACTATCTGTTAGCCGGTCGACGATCTATTAGCTGGTCGACGATTTCCGTTCGACGATTTCTGTTTCGACAGACTTCTGTTTTCAGTCGACGATCTGTTAGTAGGTCGACGATCTTCGAACCCCTGTTCGACGATTTCTGTCTGCCTTTATCTTTTTATTTATTCTATTCCTTGGTTTATTTCCAAGTGTTTTAGTTGGTGGTTAGATTGATTCTCTGATATTATTGTTGCTAAATTTATGGTTTGAATTCAAATAAATTGATTACAAATTCTGTCAAACATAAATCACGGGATTCAGTATTCTTGATAAAGCATTTTGTCCTATTATACAAATTGCGTTGACTTTATCTTTCCAACCTGTTTTCTAGCCGTTGGTACTATGTACTATTTCCAAGAATGGTACGTCTTTATGCTGAGATATTTTTCCCGCTTATTTTATTCCTTATTGGGACTGACAGAAAGTTAATAGGCCATTCTATTCCTATTGCTATATTCCATTTTGAGATAATCTGTTGCAGGGCTCGAGAATTCAAATCAATAGAGCCGTTCCAAAGGAAAACGTGAAGACATATTTAAAAGAGATTCTTCTCTCAGAAAAGAAGAAGTCACAGACACAGAGAAAGATTATTCATTCGCTCAAGCATCATCAGAGCACCTCTTCACAATCTCACAACAAGAAGAAGAAAAGTTTTTCCTGAAGCAAAAGCCCAGAGCAATCATCTTTCATTCTCAAGTCTCCTGAGCATTTGCTTAGAGTTTTCAAGACTTCAGAAAGAGCTCCAGTTCTGCTTCAAGTGCTCCAGAATCTTAAGACCTGATAAAAATCAGTCTTCAGATCTCTGAGGATTTAGTTTCAGTTTATCTGAAACTCCTTCATCCTGAAGCAAAGGCTTTCCCTGGACTTCCACTGAGCCAGGGGGAGACTTTGATTCTTTAGAGAATCCACAAATCTTCTCTAATCTGTATTTAAAACAGAGAAGATAATCTAACCCTCTCAACCCCTTTGTAAAAAGAGTTTGTTCACATCTCTTCAAAAGTGAACGTTGGTGACAGGGCACCTTATCAACAACTTGTGGTTGAGCATCCTTATCAAAAGCTCAAAGGGTCTGTTTGATCTACCTGAATCAGATCATTGGTGGCAGGGCACCTTAGCAAAAACCTGTAGTGGATTCCTACCAGGGTGGTAGAAGAGTGGATGTACCTATTTAAAGGGAACCACTATATATCCTGTGTCTCTCTGGTTCTTGCTGATTTGTTTATTCTGTGGCTGTGTTAGAACTACCTAGGATTGCTAGTTGCTGTGATAGGCTTGTAGTTAACTGAAATTTCAGTCAACTTCTCCACTTGTGCACTTCACTGTGTTAGGCTCTTAGGGTTCAAGTATCAGATTTTTTATTCCGCAAATAAACTCCAAGGGAGTTGACTAAGTGTTCATAAAATTTTGAATACTCTATTCACCCCCCCTCTAGAGTAGTTTACAACTTATCCCCTCACTTTCAAGGGCTGTCATGACTGTATCTTTTATAGCTGGAGGGGAGGCAGGATGGTCTGAGGCATCTTCATGGAACATCTCCCCCTGCCTGATTTCAGTGGATACTGAAACCAGGTCCCTTGAGGAAGATGGCTCAGCAGATTTTGAAAGGGATTTGATGGAGGCAGATAAGATATCAATGGAGGCTGCAAGGGGAGCGATTGCCTCTTCAATCATGGTCTTGATTGACGGGGTAATCAGCTCCACAATGTGGGAGATAAGCTCAGGGGAGATCTCAAGAGATGAAGGATGGGAAGTGGATGGAGCTGCAGCAGATATGGTAGTGGTGCTGGGATGAGAAATGGTGTGGACAGGGGATCGAGCAGGAGATGGAGCAGGAGAGTTAACTGGAGAATTGACTGGGGAATGAATGGGAGATAATGGAGGAGTAGGAATTCTCTCTGATCCTAACAAATCAAAGCTAGGAGCAGATATCCTAGCCAGATGAGCAGGTAGAGGAGAAGCTGGAGGGGAAAAAGGAACAACCGTAGTTGTCTCTAGAGCAGAAGAGGAAGAATGTCGTACTTCAGCTGAAGTTGATGGTACTTCAACTGAGGCAGACAGCAAAGCAGAGGAGGAGGAGGGAAGAGCTGAGCCAGCTTCAACATGGTGAGGAGTGACTGATTCAGTCCTGGTGTCCTCAGATGTTGCTGGAGCAGGTTTCACAAAAGTTCTCTTCCACTTAGAGAACAGGTTGGGATCCATCTTCTTGCTCGCATTGATTGTTGTTGCAGTAGAACTCAGCAGCTGGGGGTATTTTTCCTTAAGGAAGATTCCAATGACCCTTCCTAGGGTGACTTCCTTCTTACCAGTCTTTTTCCTTATTAAATCAAACACAACTGCTGCCCAATCGATCCTTTTTCGATTAACAATCGCATACATCAGTGCGAATTGCTGCCTTGTTATATTATCGTGAGCAGAGTGCTTACCCAGGAGCACTTTTCCTACTAACTCAGCCAGAAACTTGATTTTGAAAGGAAAATTCACTTTGAGCAGCTTCGTGGGAATGCCCTCAGCATGTCCCAGCTCAACTAGCATTCTTCCGAATTCCTGAGCATCTTGCTCATAATCCTCGTCACCATTAACTAATCCAAAAACATCAGATAAAACGGCCGGAGTCAGTATTACCTCTTCTCCGCCGATGGTACCAGTCATCGATTCGTCTGTGGAAGACGACGTGAAAGCCCATTCTTTGATTTCTGGGATGTTTATCTTAATCCTTGCAGACATTAACTTCTCTAATCCCTGATCCCGGCACAGTTGTAGAACTTCTACGATTCCTGCATCGCAGCTGCTGAACGCGTCGAAATCCACGCTAAATCCTGCATCAAACTTCACGACGGCTAGAACTGCTGGGGAAACCGCCATTGATTCGCTGGAGAAAGCTCGAGAAAGCTGCAGAGAACGAAGAAGACGAAACGCCCGGAAATCGCAAGCGGGAAAGCAGAATGCGAAAGGGCACGCTCCGTCGACGATAAAACACAAGATCTTTTAACCTAGGTCGACTATCGGCTTTATATTAGACCGGGAATAGTCGATCTATTAAAAAGATACTTGACCCGATAGTCGAACGGCCGTTCGACGATCGGCTCAGAAGCAGAGTAGTCGAACCATCGTTCGGCTATTTCTGGCTTCACAAGCAACAAGCTTTCGTCATCCAGAGATCGACGATGAGCTCAACCTGTTCGACGATGGTCGAACGTCGATCGACGATCCTCAAACAGATAAGCTATCATTAACCAGAGGTCGACGATAGGCTTAATCCGTTCGACGATCTTCGATCATCGTTCGACGATCTTCAAGCAGATTTCAACATAGGCAGATATAGTCACACTTAGTCTCGTCCATTAATCATGCCTAGTTGAACTAAAAAGAACAGATGCTTCTGTTCATCTAAAGGCTTGGTGAATATATCACCTCTCTGAAACTCAGTGGATATGAACTCAAGACAGATCTTGTTCTTTTCCACACAATCTCTCAGGAAACGGTGCCTAATCTCAATGTGCTTCGTTCTAGAGTGGTGCACTGGATTTTGTGCAATAGAAATGGCACTGGTACTATCACACATGATCTTGGTGTTCTTGTGTGAGTAATCATAATCCACAAGTTGGTTTTGAATCCACAGGATCTGTGAACAACAACTGGCAGCTGCTATATATTCAGCCTCTGCAGTTGAAGTTGAGACAGAAGCCTGCTTCTTACAGAACCAAGAGACCAATCTCTCTCCCAGGAACTGGCAAGTTCCTGAGGTGCTCTTCCTGTCAACTCTGCAGCCAGCATAATCAGAATCAGAATATCTAATTAATTCAAATTTTGACTCAGCTGGGTACCAAAGTCCTAGATCTGGACATCCCTTCAGGTATCTCAGGATTCTCTTTAGAAGAATCAGATGAGATTCCTTGGGGTTGACCTGGAATCTAGCACAAAGGCATGTAGCAAACATTATATCTGGCCTACTTGCAGTTAGATATAATAGGGAACCAACAATGGCCCTATAATTCTTTTGATCAACTGGCTTGCCGTGATCATCAGAATCAATAACTACATTAGTAGCCATGGGCGTAGGCATTGCTGAAGCATCAGCCATCCCAAATTTCTTTACCAATTCCTTGGCATATTTGGATTGGGAGATGAAGATACCATCAGCATCTTGCTTAACTTGGAGACCAAGAAAGTAAGACAGCACACCCATGCTACTCATCTCAAACTTAGAGTGCATCAGGTCAGAGAACCTTTTGCAAAGTTTGGGATCAGTGGAGCCAAAAATAATATCATCTACATACACCTGAACTAACAGGATTGTGTCCTTGTGATGCTTGACAAAAAGGGTTCTATCAACTACTCCCCTAGTAAAGTTGTGCTCTAACAGGAAACTAGCTAAGGTCTCATACCAGGCCCTAGGAGCTTGCTTTAGTCCATAAAGAGCTTTCTGCAACTTAAACATATGAGACGGCTGAGTTGAAGAAACAAACCCTGGTGGTTGTTCAACAAACACCTCTTCCTTAAGCTCACCATTTAGGAATGCACTTTTGACATCCATTTGGAACACCTTAAACTTCATGAAGGCTGCATAGGCCAAGAAGATCCTTATTGGTTCTAGCCTTGCAACAGGAGCAAAGGTTTGGTCATAGTCTATACCTTCCTCCTGTCTGTAGCCCTGAGCTACAAGCCTAGCTTTATTCCTTACTATAATTCCATTAGCATCTAACTTGTTTCTATACACCCACTTGATGCCTATGATCAGTTGGCCTTTAGGTCTTGGAACCAAAGTCCAAACTTTACATCTCTCAAACTGATTGAGCTCCTCTTGCATTGTAATGATCCAGTGGGGATCTAGCTCTGCATCTTTAAAGGTGAGGGGCTCAACCTGTGAGAGGAAACAAGCATGCATCACATCCTGTCTTAATTGGTGTCTTGTTTGCACACCAGCTGATATGTCTCCAATCACTTGAGATATGGGGTGATCTCTAAGTGTGGCAATATCAGCAGGTGGGATGTGATCTTCAGCAACAGTTGGGATTAATTCCTCAGGAGGAATTTGATCTACTGTTGGTGGTACAACAACAGCTTCAACAGCTTCAGCAATGTCTTCATCACTGTCTGATTCAGTGATCTGAAGAGTTGATAGTTGAAGAATTTCTTGAGGGACATCAGGTACCTGCAAAGAACTGGAGGAAGGAGAATTTTCCTTCTCCTTGTAAAACATCTGAGACTCATCAAAAGTCACATGCACAGATTCTTCTATCTTACAGGTAGACTTGTTATAAACCCTATAAGCTTTGCTTACTTGGGAATATCCAAGCATGATTCCCATTGAAGCTTTTGCTTCAAATTTTCTAATATATTCTTTATTATTATTATGAATATAAACAATACAGCCAAAAACTCTAAAGTAATTAATTTTTGGTTTCTTTCCTTTAAGCAACTCATAAGGAGTTTTACACTTAAGTTTGTGTATCAAACTTCTATTCAAGACATAGTTGGCTGTACTAACAGCTTCTGCCCAATAGGATAGAGGCATGTTAGCATCTGCCAACAATGTACTAGCAGCTTCAATGAGGGTTCTATTCTTCCTTTCAACTACCCCATTTTGTTGAGGAGTTCTAGGAGCTGAGAAGCTATATTTGATACCTTCTCTCTCACAGAATTCTTGCATGAGAAGAGAGTCAAACTCAGTACCATGATCACTTCTGATCAAGGCCACATAAGTAGAGTACTCAGTCTGCACACATAATAGAAAGTCTGTAAGGGCTTTGAAGTTATCAGACTTAGTTCTCAAAAAGAAAACCCAACTGAACCTAGAGAAGACATCTACAATTACTAAAGTGTAATACTTCCCTCCTAAACTCTGTACATTTATTGGGCCAAAAAGGTCCAAATGTAATAAATACAGGATTCTAGGAGAATCACTTTTATTTACAGATTTAAAAAAATTCTTGGTTTGCTTGCCTAGATGACAAGCCTTGCATAGGCTCTCTTTCTTGTAGGGGCAAGAAGATAAACCTCTAACAAGGTTGTGCTTAGATAACCTAGATATATTTTTAAGGTTTACATGACTAAGCCTTTTATGCCATAGGGAATTATTATTAAGGGTTACTTCATTAAACAGGCAGATTTCAGAATGAGATGAATTAAAATCTACTAAATAAATGTTACCTATTCTAATACCTACTAAAACAACATTATTATTTAAAGTAATGTTGCAAGAGAAATTAGAAAATGAAACCTGGTAGCCAGCATCACATAGCTGGCTGACTGAAATCAGATTATGCTTCAGTCCATTGACATAAGCAACTCTCTTGAAAGTAACTGCTCCAATTGTGATCTTGCCATAGCCTTCTGTCTGACCACAGCTGGAGTCTCCAAAGATAACCTTTGGGCCGAGCTTAGCTTTGAACTTTGACAGTAGATCTTTATTTCCTGTCATATGCTTAGAGCATCCACTATCCAAATACCACTTATTTTGAGTGATTGGATAGGCCTTCATGTAACACCCCAAAAAGGCCCCAAAAAGACTCAAGATGATTTTGAGGTGCAGGTCAGGTTACACGGCCTGGGACACAGGCGTGTCCCAGGGCGTGTCGGGTGTACACGGCCTGGGACACGGGCGTGTCCCAGGGCGTGTTCGAATTATTTTTCGAAATTGGCCTATTCAAGTCAGAGCCGGACACGGCCTTGAACACGGCCTTGAACACGGGCGTGTCAGGCTGGACACGGGCGTGTCAGCTGCCGTGTTCCGACCCGTGTACTGGTTTTGGAAATCTGTGAGTGCCGGGTAGCAGGAGACACGGGCGTGTCTCAAGAATGACACGGGCGTGTCAGGTTCGACACGGGCGTGTTGATGCCCGTGTTGTTCAGTCGGTTCAAACTGTGTGTGCCGCTTTAGGGTACACGGCCTGTGACACGGGCATGTCACAGGCCGTGTCAGCCAAAAAATTGGTTTTTTGGGAAAATCTTGGCCGTTCAGTGTTCTCTCTTTTGATCCAAGGGCTCAGGTTGTTTCCTGGCTGGATTAACTCCGTGAGGGAAGAATGAAGAAGTCATTCTTCATTTGGCTTAAGGAAGAGAGAAATAGAGAAGAAGAGAGAAAGAAGGAGGAGGAGAGCAAGCCACCGGCGGAGCTCCCGTGGTCCGATTCGTGATCCGAAGCCGGCGTGGTGAAGGCAAGGCTACTGCGGTTCTTTCTCACCGGCTAGTTTTCGATGGCTCCGAAGAGATCGACAAGGGTAACGATCTCCCTCCTTGGACATGTGAAGTCCTTCTTTTCTGCATTGCATAGGGAAAACCCTTCCCCGCGAGTGTGCGGTGGGTTGTGGTGTCCCTTGGGGTAGATATGTGAAGTCCCCCTTGTTAGAGGCCGGAATTGGAGTACGGCTCTAGGCATGCTGTGTGAAGCCCATCTGGATATGGTCTGGATTGGTGATGCTTGTTTGCATATCGGAGAAGGCTCTGTGATTATGGCTTGTGATGCCTATGGATTGTGATGTCGTGTTCCTACCTGTTGCTTGGTGCGGCAGGAAGTACTGGTCGATGTCCAGGAAATGAAGAGGGTTGGATGCAACTCTTGTGGCCGTGTGTTGCCACTTTGTGAGTAGTTGAGCCGTTGGGCTGCAACTCGATGAAAAGGCAGATTGCCGAACAGGAAAGGTGAAACCGACCCGCGCCTATAAATAGCCATGGATACTTCCGTATTCGAGGTGGCACGGCGACTTGAGCAACGGGGGGTGGCTGATCCGTACCTGCATTAGGTCCGTCCGACTTGGAAGCCTGGTTATAGGTTTTGTTGGAGCGCCTAATGAGAGTCTTAGGCCCGCGTGCCGGAAAGACTAGAATGCTCAAATACCGTGTAGACGGTGGTGTTGACCCTGGTATTCCGGTACACCAAGAATGTGCCCTGAGTGCACGGACTGTCGGGCCGTGTGGCCGATAGTTGTGATGGCTTGAATGTGCCTGCGCGCACATAGTTGCTATTTTATGCTGCCATGCTTGCAGGGAAAGAATGCTCATGCCCCGAGAAAGGGGTAGGATTGTTATAATTGGGTCAGCTGAATGCTGACCGTTGCATTGTTTGCCACCGGTTGGGTGGATTGTTCCCGTGCAGGTGCTGGAGAGCCAAGTGGTAAATGATGGGCTGAAGCCCTACTGCTGTTGCTACTGCTGCTGCGGCTAGCCCTTGAAGGCTAAGCGAATGGCGTTGTTTTGTTTTCTCTTTTACTCATGTATGGCCGGCCTGCGCGCCGAGGTTTGTAAAACATGTTGGTTGTAAGAGGAACAGTAAGGCCTTAAGGCCAAACTCTTGTATTTGTGTACATTCCATAGTTTATATATAAAGGTGGTTTTATATATTGGACATTCCGGTTGAGAGTTCAAAGTTGTAACTTAAAGCTTCCGCTAGAATGCTCTGAGTTAGGATTCGTATGGTTTGGTATTATCCTGTGACCTCACCGTCGGTTTGTGGCATATAGTGTGGGGCCCCGGCCGGACCTTCTATTATACGTCATTTAACGGATGGGGTCGTTACATTTTGGTATCAGCTTTTCTCGGTCTTCCTCTTTCGAATTCGTGGTCGAATTCTTTTGTGGGGTGGCGCGCACGTGTTTGTGCGACCTTCTGTAACGCTAATGAACTCTGGAATGTCCATTAAGGAATGTACACAATCTTATTTGAGGAATCTGCGCGTTCCTTTTTGTGTTGTTTTGCTTGCATACGTTCGCTAATGTGTGTCTTGTCCACCTATAGGTGACACGTAGTGGTGCTGGGCAGTCTGAGCCCCAGCGCTCTGATGAGAGTGCGACACCAGCTGAGGTGCCAACACCTCCTCCATCCGCGGAAACTGTTCGCTTAGTGGCTGAGGCGCTATTTGCCATGATTCAGCCGACCGGGCAAGCGCAGCCGGCGGTAGTGCCAGTTCGTGTTGATGTAAGACCCGAGCCGGTTGAGGCTGTAGATCCACGAGCAGTTGACCGACAGTTGAAGCAATTCATGAGCTTCAGTCCTCCTACGTTTGCCGGAATGGGATCCCCAACGCAGGCGGAAGATTGGTTATCGCGTGTCAAGCGGATAATGACAGCGATCAGGGCGGAGGAAACTCTAAAAGTCACCATAGCCACCTTCATGCTTGAAGGGGAGGCGCGGTTGTGGTGGGACGAGGTTGAGCTACACCATTTGGCGGGCAGGCAATTAACACAAGTGTCGATTGAGGAGTTCTCTCGGTTATTTCTGGCGAAACATGTCCCAGCGGCGCAACGCATTGCTATGGAAAATGAGTTCCAACGGTTAAAGCAAGGGGAAGATAGTGTGGATATCTACTTGCATGAGTTTACCAGGTTGGGACGATATGCGGGAACAATCTTCGCGGATGACCAAAGGAAAACGAATCGGTTCTATGAAGGATTGCGGGATGAGTTGAGATTCCTGCTTTCGAGTTCTGTGAGCCAAGGGTTTCAGGCGTTGGTTGATACTACGTGCGCGTTGGAGAAGGACATGAGGCGAGTGCAAGGGAACAAGGGCTTGGTTGCGTCGAAGCCAGAGTTTCAAGCACCTCGCCCGAGCAAGTCGTTTTACCAGAAGAAAGGGGGCAAGAGGTCCAAGCCATCTGGGCAAGTGACTACGACCGTTGTGTCGGGAGCGACATCAAGGCCAGATTCTCGTACATGCTATAACTGTGGCCGGGTGGGGCATATTGCTCGTGACTGTCGGGTTGTGCAGCCCAAAGGGGAAAAGAAGACGGGTGCGTATGCTGAGAAGGGCAAAGCGGTGGTGGATTCCTCTGCTTCCCAGGCGCAGCCCCAAATCTATCAACTTGGCCAACAGGAAGCGATTAAGCAAAGTGACGTTATCACAGGTACGAGTTGAATTAGTTTATTTGCTGGTGCTTTTGGTTTTGGTTATGTATAGCTTGTGCATGATGTGTGTGCTGCAGGCTTTGTCCGGATTCGAAATAATTTGGCGAGAGCCCTGTTTGATACGGGTGCTTCGCATTCTTTTCTGTCTGAGGATTTCGTATCTCGCATTGGGGTACCAAGTCATGTGACGGTGGATAGTACAAGGGTGCTATTGCCGAATGGCTGTGTGATGCTTGCGGATAGGGCTTGCGATGTGGATGTGCAAATAGGAAGTCGGGATTTTGGTTTGAGTGCAGCTGTGCTACCGTTATCGGAGTTTGATGTGATCTTTGGTATGGACTGGCTCTCGGAGCAGCGTGCCTTTATTGATTGCAACTCCAAGGAGATTACACTGGGCCAGAATACCGGGCTTGTGACGATGTTCGCTGGTATGCGAGGAGTTGGCGGAACGTTGTTGTCTGCACTCCAAGTCGTCAATGCTATTCGGAAGGGCGCGGAGTTATTCTTCACGCTAATTCAGGCTGTTGAGCCAAAGGCCAGTGTCGGTGAAGTGCCAGTTGTGTCAGAATTTGCCGACGTGTTTCCTAAAGATCTTCCTGGGTTACCACCCCAGCGGGAGATTGACTTCTCTATCGAGTTGGTGCCAGGTGCGAAACCTGTGGCCCGCTCTCCATATCGCGTCGCGCCAAAAGAGATGGCTGAGTTGAAAGTCCAATTGCAAGAGTTGTTGGAGCAGGGATATATACGCCCAAGTATGTCACCTTGGAGCGCGCCTGTTCTCTTTGTGAAGAAGAAAGACGGTAGCTTACGGTTGTGTATTGACTACCGCGAGTTGAATAAGCTGACGGAGAAAAATAAATATCCGATTCCGCGGATTGATGACCTCTTTGATCAGCTGGCAGGATCAACGGTCTATTCCAAATTGGATTTGAAATCGGGATATTATCAGCTAAGGATTCGGGAAGGTGACATTCCCAAGACAGCGTTTGGAACACGCTACGGTCATTATGAGTTCACGGTAATGCCGTTTGGCCTATGTAATGCGCCTTCGGTATTTATGGACCTAATGCATCGAACGTTCCGAGAGTACTTGGATTTGTTTGTTATTGTGTTTATCGATGACATCTTAGTATACTCTCAGTCGGAAGAGGATCACGCAAACCATTTGCGGTTGGTCTTGCATACCCTGCGGAGGAATAAGCTTTTTGCCAAGTTCTCAAAGTGTGAGTTCTGGCTCTCTTCAGTAGCCTTTTTAGGCCATGTGGTAAGCGGGGAGGGTATCGCGGTGGATCCGTTGAAGATAAGTGCCATCCGAGATTGGCCAGTGATGTCTTTAGTGGCCGAGGTCAGGAGCTTCCTTGGACTTGCGGGCTACTATAGACGGTTTGTGGAAAACTTCTCACGGATTGCTTTACCTCTGACCACGCTGACGAGAAAAGATCAAAAGTTCATTTGGACGCCGGAGTGCGCGCGAGCTTTTGAAGACTTGAAGAGTCGTTTGACCACGGCGCCTGTGTTGACATCACCATGTGGTACCAATGGGTATGAGATCTATAGTGATGCATCAGGGAGCGGCTTAGGCTGCGTTCTTCTGCAATTTGGTAAAGTGATTGCTTATGGCTCGCGTCAGTTGAAAGTGCATGAGCGGAATTACCCCGTCCATGATTTAGAGTTGGCGGCGGTAATCTTTGCGCTCAAGTTGTGGCGGCACTATCTATATGGCGTGAAGGTGGATATCTATACGGATCACAAGAGCCTAAAGTATTTGTTGGATCAGAAGGATCTGAATATGCGACAACGAAGATGGATGGAGTTCCTTGGGGACTACACCTTCGAGATTCACTATACTCCCGGGAAGGGAAATGTGGTCGCTGATGCTTTGAGTCGAAAGACTCCGGTACGGGCAAGCTGGTTGCAGAGGCATGATCAGCGTTTGATCCAGGAATTGGAAGCATTGGAGATATCTTGCGTTGACAAGGGTTTGTCAACCGATGCATGCTTGAACTGGACGGAGGTGCAGTATGACCTTACGGACAGAGTTCGGCGAGCAACGGAGCTTGATGAAAGTCTCCAGCGCTATGCTAAAGATGGGCCGGATGACCAATTCTCTTGGGATAACGGCTTGTTACGAAGAAATGGTCGTGTGTGCGTCCCAAGTGTGGGTAAATTGAGGGAAGAGTTGATGTACGAAGCTCACTTTGCAAAGTACTCAGTTCACCCAGGGAGCACAAAGATGTACAGAGATCTGAAAAAGCTGTTCTGGTGGCCCGGATTAAAGAAAGATGTCGCACGTTATGTGGCTGAATGCACTACCTGTGCGTTGGTGAAAGCAGAATGCCAGAAGCCTGGCGGTTTCCTGAAGTCGTTACCTATTCCGGAGTGGAAGTTCGATGATATTTCGATGGATTTCGTGCACGGGTTGCCGAGATCTCAACGCGGTCATGATTCAATCTGGGTGATTGTGGACCGGTTGACAAAGGTGGCGCACTTCCTTCCAAATAGAAGAGACGATTCAGTGGAAACATTGGCCAAGCTCTATGTGGAGCAGGTTGTTCGACTGCACGGTGTTCCTCGGAGCATCGTTAGTGACCGTGATGGGCGGTTCACATCGAATGATTGGCGGCTCGTTCATCAAATGTTGGGTACAAAATTGGCATTTAGTACGGCCTTTCATCCCCAAACGGATGGCCAGACTGAACGAAACAACAGGACGATGGAGGATATGCTCCGCATGTGCGCCCTAGACTTTGGTAAGAGATGGGAAGAGTATATATTTCTCGTCGAATTTGCCTATAATAATAGCTACCAAGCGAGTATTGGTATGGCACCATTTGAAGCGTTGTATGGTCGGAAATGCCGTACACCGTTAGCTTGGGCAGAAGCAGGCGAATCTAAGCTGAATGGGAAAAAGGAAGTCGAAGAAGCTACTTCGCTCATACGCTCTATTCGGGAGAGGCTATTGATAGCCCAAGATCGTCAAGCAAAGTACTACAATGCCAAACATCGGAACGTGGAGTTCGCGGTGGGTGATTGGGTATATTTGAAGATCAAACCATTCAAAGGTGTGTCCAGGATTCGGCGTTTGAAAAAGCTAAGTCCGAGGTATCTTGGTCCGTTTGAGGTGATGGAGCGAGTTGGGGAAGCTGCTTATCGACTAGCACTTTCAGCGGACTTGGGTGGATTACATGATGTATTTCACATCTCAGTCCTGCGTAAGGCGGTAAAGGATCCAGCTCAAGTGGTGGAGAATGATCGGGTACCGGTCAAGTATGGGCTAACGACGAGGGTTAGACCCATTCGGATCGAGGATCGAGCCGAGAGACAGTTGCGGAACAAAGTGATCGGGATGGTCAAGGTCCGGTGGGACAATTGTGGCCGTAAAGAGCTAACATGGGAGCGAGAGCAGACCATGCGAGCTGAGTTTCCCGAGTTATTTGTATAAACTGTAGACCGTGTACTTTTTGTTATAACAGAGTTATAGCATTGCTGGTTTTTGTTTCTTTACCGTACAAATTTCGGGACGAAATTTTGTTAAGGGGGGGAGGGTTGTAACACCCCAAAAAGGCCCCAAAAAGACTCAAGATGATTTTGAGGTGCAGGTCAGGTTACACGGCCTGGGACACGGGCGTGTCCCAGGGCGTGTCGGGTGTACACGGCCTGGGACACGGGCGTGTCCCAGGGCGTGTTCGAATTATTTTTCGAAATTGGCCTATTCAAGTCAGAGCCGGACACGGCCTTGAACACGGCCTTGAACACGGGCGTGTCAGGCTGGACACGGGCGTATCAGCTGCCGTGTTCCGACCCGTGTACTGGTTTTGGAAATCTGTGAGTGCCGGGTAGCAGGAGACACGGGCGTGTCTCAAGAATGACACGGGCGTGTCAGGTTCGACACGGGCGTGTCGATGCCCGTGTTGTTCAGTCGGTTCAAACTGTGTGTGCCGCTTTAGGGTACACGGCCTGTGACACGGGCGTGTCACAGGGCGTGTCAGCCAAAAAATTGGTTTTTTGGGAAAATCTTGGTCGTTCAGTGTTCTCTCTTTTGATCCAAGGGCTCAGGTTGTTTCCTGGCTGGATTAACTCCGTGAGGGAAGAATGAAGAAGTCATTCTTCATTTGGCTTAAGGAAGAGAGAAAGAGAGAAGAAGAGAGAAAGAAGGAGGAGGAGAGCAAGCCACCGGCGGAGCTCCCGTGGTCCGATTCGTGATCCGAAGCCGGCGTGGTGAAGGCAAGGCTGCTGTGGTTCTTTCTCACCGGCTAGTTTTCGATGGCTCCGAAGAGATCGACAAGGGTAACGATCTCCCTCCTTGGACATGTGAAGTCCTTCTTTTCTGCATTGCATAGGGAAAACCCTTCCCCGCGAGTGTGCGGTGGGTTGTGGTGTCCCTTGGGGTAGATATGTGAAGTCCCCCTTGTTAGAGGCCGGAATTGGAGTACGGCTCTAGGCATGATGTGTGAAGCCCATCTGGATATGGTCTGGATTGGTGATGCTTGTTTGCATATCGGAGAAGGCTCCGTGATTATGGCTTGTGATGCCTATGGCTTGTGATGCCGTGTTCCTACCTGTTGCTTGGTGCGGCAGGAAGTACTGGACGATGTCCAGGAAATGAAGAGGGTTGGATGCAACTCTTGTGGCCGTGTGTTGCCACTTTGTGAGTAGTTGAGCCGTTGGGCTGCAACTCGATGAAAAGGCAGATTGCCGAACAGGAAAGGTGAAACCGACCCGCGCCTATAAATAGCCATGGATACTTCCGTATTCGAGGTGGCACGGCGACTTGAGCAACGGGGGGTGGCTGATCCGTACCTGCATTAGGTCCGTCCGACTTGGAAGCCTGGTTATAGGTTTTGTTGGAGCGCCTAATGAGAGTCTTAGGCCCGCGCGCCGGAAAGACTAGAATGCTCAAATACCGTGTAGACGGTGGTGTTGACCCTGGTATTCCGGTACACCAAGAATGTGCCCTGAGTGCACGGACTGTCGGGCCGTGTGGCCGATAGTTGTGATGGCTTGAATGTGCCTGCGCGCACATAGTTGCTATTTGATGATGCCATGCTTGTAGGGAAAGAATGCTCATGCCCCGAGAAAGGGGTAGGATTGTTATAATTGGGTCAGCTGAATGCTGACCGTTGCATTGTTTGCCACCGGTTGGGTGGATTGTTCTCGTGCAGGTGCTGGAGAGCCAAGTGGTAAATGATGGGCTGAAGCCCTACTGCTGTTGCTGCTGCTGCTGCGGCTAGCCCTTGAAGGCTAAGCGAATGGCGTTGTTTTGTTTTCTCTTTTACTCATGTATGGCCGGCCTGCACGCCGAGGTTTGTAAAACATGTTGGTTGTAAGAGGAACAGTAAGGCCTTAAGGCCAAACTCTTGTATTTGTGTACATTCCATAGTTTATATATAAAGGTGGTTTTATATATTGGACATTCCGGTTGAGAGTTCAAAGTTGTAACTTAAAGCTTCCGCTAGAATGCTCTGAGTTAGGATTCGTATGGTTTGGTATTATCCTGTGACCTCACCGTCGGTTTGTGGCATATAGTGTGGGGCCCCGGCAGGACCTTCTACTATATGTCATTTAACGGATGGGGTCGTTACACTTCACCTGCAAGACAATTATTTAGACAGAGTGGACCCAGGTAACCTTGGGTCCCTTGTTTTTCACATAAGAAAAACTGGAAATATATGAGAATGCAGGCTGAGGGTGATAACCTAGTGGGTGAGATCTCCTAGGTGGGATTCTCCATGCAGATGATGGGTCAACAAACCTAGGGTTTCTATTCTCATTTAGGTTTCTATGGAATTGATTATGATTTTGAAAATCATATTGAAATCGTCAATCGACGTTCGACGATGGGCGCTCAGATCGTCGAGCTTCGTTCGACCATGGAGCTTCCGATCGTCGAGCGGCGTTCGACGCTCTTTGCATTTCTTTAAAGAACTTCTTTCTCTTTTCTCTCTTAGCTTTATTTAAGGTTTTATTAACCAGATTTACTTGCTCAGTGTTCTTCTTTCCACTAGCTGAAATGAAGTTCACTGGAGTTGAAAGATTATTTTTAAGAAGGACTGGGGGTTCACTGGGAGAAGCTCCTAAGCCTAATTTATCATTTCCTGACCTAGTGTTAGTCATGCTGGTAATTTCTAACAGCTTAAGGCTTCTACCATTAAGGGATTCTTCTAATCTCTTAGACTTAGCTAACTCTATTTTAAGAAATTTAATTTCTTCACTACAAGTAGTGAGATCTTCCTTTAACCTAATGTTTTCAGAGGCTATTGATTCTGAGTCAGCTAACCTATTTCTAAGTTCTTTTATTTCCTTTTCTGAGCTAATTAAATCTAAACATAAAGATTTAAATTCTAATTTAAATTCTTCTGAAGTAAAATCATAAGAAGAAAGTACCTCATCTTCAGTAGGCATCTCTTCATCAGAATCAGAACTCTCTGCAGCAGAGTGGTTGCTGCAGGCATCTATTGCCATTAGGCAAACTTCTTTTGCCTTCTTCTCTTCCTCATCTTCACTGGAGCTTGATGAGGAGGATTCTTCATCAGAATCACTCCAGGTTTCAGCAATGAAACCTCTCTCCTTCTTCTTGTTTTTGTAGGAGGATGGCTTGGAGTGCTTCCTGTGTTGTTCTTTTTCTTTTCTCTTTTCTTTGTTCTTCTCCTCTGGGCATTCTGGCAAGATATGTCCAGGCTTCCTGCAACCATAACAAATAATTTCTTTAGCGGGAGAGCGATCATACCTTGGTTTGTCTTCATAGCGTGAAGACTTCTTTCTGAACTCCTTTCTTCCCATCTTGAGAAATCTTTTGGCAAACAATGCCATAAGTTCCTCATTAGATTGGCTGCCTTCAGACACATCTGCAGCCTTAAGAGCTAGAGATTGCTCTTTTCTTGTTGGAGTGGGGGTCTTGGCTTCAGCTTCTGCTTCTCTGGTCTTCAGCACTTGCTCAAAAGACTTGAGCTTGCCGAGGAGAGCTTCAGTTGAGATCTCATTAGTACTTCTGGCTTCCTTGATGGGCCAGATTCTTAGATCCCATGTGCTAGGGAAGCACATAAGAATCTTATCATTGACCTCTGTCAATGATATGTCCTTGTCCAGGGTCCTCAGCTCATTGATGATTGAGCTGAGCCTGGTGTACATAGCTTCAACTGATTCAGCATCAGTTTTCTTGAAGTTCTCATACTGTGAGATCAGGTTGGACCTTCTGTCCTTCCTTTCATCAGCTGAACCAGCTACAATCTGGTTCAGTGTGTCCCACATGGCCTTTGTTGAGGAGCAGTCAGCCACCTTCTGGAACACCTCATAAGACATTATCTGAGCCAGTATGTTCATTGCCTTGGCATCTGCAATTTTGGCCTTCTTGTATTCATCATTGTAGTCTGGAGGAGGCACTGCACTCATATCAGATGATGAGGCAGTGGCAGCAGCAGGTGCTCTTGGGGGACCTGACAAAATAGAAGCAAAGATGCTTTCATCAATAGAGTTCATATATAATTTAATCCTTGCCTTCCAGATGCCAAACTTAGCTAAGTTGCATGCTGGAGGTCTGGTGCTAGAATAATCCTTGGACTGGGCCATGATAGTGAATATCTATAAGCTCTTGGTATCTATCAGGATCTTGTGACTTAGGTGTTAGCCTATACAGTCAGTCAACCTCCCTCTGATACCAATTGAAAGTGAACGGATAGATACTACTCTAGAGGGGGGGTGAATAGAGTTATCAAATTTTGCACAGACAAAACTTAATAGTCTACCCAACTCCCTTGGAGTGAAGTGCGGAATGAAAAGATTATAGATATTGATTTAACCTTAAAGCCTAACACAAGTGATGTGCATAAACTCAAGCTAACTGTAATTATAGTTAAGGCTTGGAAAACCTAATCAGCAACTAGCAACCTAGTTATATCTAATCACAGCCACAATGCAGGAATTAAACAATGGAATCCAGACGACACAAGGAAATTTATAGTGGTTCCCCAAATAACTTGGGTACGTCCACTCTTCTACCCACACGGTAGGAATCCACTCAGGTTTTTGATCAGGTGCCCTGCCACCAACAGGATCTGCTTCAGGTAGATCCAGAAATCCTTTAGACTTTTGATCAGGTGTCTAAAAACCAAGCACAGGTTTTTGATCAGGTGCCCTGCCACCAAGGGATACTTTTGAAGGGAGTAATAACCCTATACAGGAGGGGGAAGAAGGTTAAGATGTCTTCTCTATTTTACAAAGATTAGAGAAGCACAAAAACTTGCACTGAGCTAGAATGCTCTAAAGAATCAAGGCTCCCCTTGGCTCAAAGATGTCCAGGTGAAGTCTTGCTTCAGTGCAGAAAAACTCTTCAGAAAGTTCTGAAGGAAAAGCTACAGGAAGAAAGTAAATAATAAAATCAAAGATCTTCAAGCAGCTATCTTCTTCTTCTTCTTCAAAGGAACTCTGAGTTTGAACTTCCTGAAAGCAGGAGAACTCAGGTGAAGAAGAGATGAAGATCTTAACACTTCTCAGTTAGATGGAAATTGCTGAGAGCAGAAGGCTTTTTCTTGATGAAGGCTTGAAAGCTTGAATGAACAACTGGTTAGCTATTAGCTAGCTTCAATCCTTCTTCAAAGGGTCCTTTATATAACATCAGCAAGCAACGGCTCTCTTCCATTTGAATTATTTGTCTTCTTCTGAGCCTTGAGACCTGGCTGTAAATATCAAGAAGACAAAAACATCTTTGCAGCAAAACATTCTATAAAAGGAATAAACCTCTTTCTAAGAAGCTGCAGGCTCAAATCAAATAGCAGAAGGACTAAATAAAGTCACATCAGAAATAATCTCTTTATAGCAAAAAGAAGACTTTTCAGTCTAACGGCTATAAAGGCCTGACAATAGATAAAGTAATTTATAATGACAGCTAATAAGACAAACAACTTTATCTTAAAAAGATTTGACTCAGGCAAAAGAGATGGAGCAAATATTGCCTGGTAATTTTTATCATACAGCTTAAAATAATGTGCCAGAAAATGTATTAATTAATTAAATATAATAAATAAATACAAAATACAAAGGCAGACAGAAAGCGTCGAACGACCCTCGAAGATCGTTGAACGACGCACGGAGATCGTCGAACTATCGGGCAGATAGTCGAACGATCCAGATAGTCGACCTATCGAAGAAGATAGTCGAACTACCCCGGCAGATAGTCGAACTACCAGAGCAGATAGTCGAACTATCAGATAGTCGATCTATCTTGGACAGATAGTCGAACTATCAAGCGCACAGAGATAGTCGACCTATCAAGCAGATAGTCGACCTACCTCAGAAAATAAATAGTCGATCTATCAACAGATAGTCGAACTATCAAAACAAACCAGATAGTCGATCTATCAGCAGATAGTCGAACTATCAAAGCGGAACAGATAGTCGACCTATCAACAGATAGTCGAACTATCAGATAGTCAATCTATCAGAACAGATAGTCGAACTACCTCGCCAAGCAGATAGTCGAACTATCAACAGATAGTCGAACTATCAACGCAAAACAGATAGTCGACCTATCAACAGATAGTCGAGCTATCAACGCAGACAAAGCGTCGACCAACTGATAGACGATCGTCGATCAGCCGATAGATGATGGTCGAGCGGCGTTCGACTATAGTCGAACGAAAAACTACTTAACCAAATTCTCAATCTGGAAAAGTGAGGACTCTACAGCTAGACTTCTAACCATTGACCATAGATATTTCTTGGGTCAAGGGACTAACAAAGGCAAGACTAAACTCAAATCAAAACTAGGGTACCAACAGACTGCTGTCATCATGATGCCTCCACCTCCAGATCAAAGGCCCCAACTGGACCCACCGTTCCAAGGGTGAAGCTGGAGCCTAGGAAGCGGTACAATATATTTGATTGTTGGTGTTGTGGCAAAGTTGGTCACTTTGTCGTGGATTGCTGGTTTAATCCAAGATTCAACGAGACTCCTCATGTTAGAAATGCGAGGCTGACCACTCGTAGGGTTAACCACCCGAGGGGGAGTGTGCTAACAAGGAATCTAGGACCCAAGTTCGATTGGGTTCCTAAGGTAAATTAATTCTATTTTGCAGGTATGTCCAAAGGCCACCAAAATGCCAATCTGGTACTTGGACAGTGGATGCTCCCAGCATATGACCGGGACAAGAAGCCTGTTGCCTGATTACTCCCCAGTCGAAAATGGACTCAAAGTCATCTTTGGAGGATCTGATTGAGGAGTCACCAGGGGTTATGGTATGATTTCCAACGGTGTATTCTCTATCACTGACGTGGCCTATGTTGAAGGGTTAAACCATAACCTGATCAGTGTAAGCCAGTTGTGTGATAAAAGATACGACGTTAAGTTCTGCAAGGATAAGTGCTTGATAATATCGTGTGCCTCTTCGGAGACGGTATTAACTGGCATTAGGAGCAGAAATATCTTTTGCTTAGATTTTCTTAGCTTAGACTCTTCTACCCCCGTATGCCTAGTAGCAAAAGGCAGTGCATCTCTTTGTGATCGATGGCACAAGATATTAGCACATATTAATTTCAAGACTATTAATATGTTGTTTTCTAAGAATTTAGTAAGGGATGCCCCTACTATTAAGTGCATCAAAGATAGCCCCTGTACTGCATGCCATAAGGGAAAACAGATTCGGGCTACCTTTAAGGGCATTACAGATAAAGACTCCTCCAGATGTCTTTATCTTCTGTATATGGACTTGTTCGGTCCAGTGCAAGTTCATAGCTTAGGAGGCAAATCGTATATGCTAGTGATTATTGATGATCACTCTCGGTTTACGTGGGTGTTCTTCTTGAAACGAAAGTCAGATAAGTTTGACATCTTCACTAACTTTGTCAAGCAAATTCAGAATGAACTTGACTGCTCCATGGTCAAAATCAGAAGTGACCATGCAACAGAATTCGAGTCTGGTGCTATGACAAAATTCTGAGAAGAACATGGTATCTTTCATGAGTTTTCCTCCCCGCGTACTCCTCAGCAAAATGGAGTTACGGAGAGGAGAAATAAAACGCTCATTGAAGCATGTACGATAATGTTGAATGACGCTTCTCTTCCAGAGTACTTCTGGGCAGAGGCTGTCAATACGGCTTATCATGTGCAGAACCGGGCATTGATCAACAAGAATCATCGTAAGACGCCTTATGAGCTACTAAAAGACAGGAAACCGACCATGTCCTATTTAAGGATGTTTGGCTGCAGATGCTATGTACTCAATTATGGGAAGTACCCACGTACTAAATTCGGCGAAAAATGCTTCAAATGCATCTTCATGGGCTATAGTAGCCATAGTCGGGCATATTGGGTCTTCAATAAGAAAACCCTTAGTGGTAGATGAGTCCATTAATGTTGTTTTTGATGAAGGAAGCTTGCTTCATAGCAATTCTTCCAGTGGCATTCTTGAAGATGCAGGTGCAAGGCTTGAATAGCCAAGTCTCAATGAGACTGCAAAAAGTGCAACTTCCAAGTACATCAAGGTTTCCACCTCAACGCCAACTGGAGAAGTTGTCGATCAGGATGGAGAAAATCTCTCAGAAGAAGGAGAAGCCCGAAAAGCTGTCAGAGCTCCAGATGCGAGACTCCTAGAGCTCCGACATATGAGGGATCATCCCAGAGATCAAATCATAGTAGATCCTCGTGACGGTGTCAGAACTCAGAGAGGTACAATTAATGAGATTTTGCACCTTAGTTTTCTATCACAGGTTGAGCCAAAGAAGTTCGACGAAGCGAACAAAGATGCGTCATGGATATTAGCCATGCAAGATGAACTGCATCAATTCGAACGATGCAACGTCTGGATGCTTGTTCCCAGACCAAAGAACCAGAATGTGATCGGCACTAAGTGGATCTTCAGAAAAATACTGGATGAACACGGTGTCATCATCAAGAACAAGGCCAGACTGGTGGCTCAAGGATACAGACAGGAGGAGAGGATTGACTTCGACCAAACCTTTGCACCAGTTGCAAGGCTGGAGGCGATCAGATTGTTCCTGGCATATGCCTCTCACAAAGAATTCATTGTTTATCAGATGGACGTGAAATCTGTGTTTCTAAATGGAAATTTGAAAGAGGAAGTGTATGCCGCGCAACCTCCAGGTTTTGTTAATCCATCACTTCCTAATCATGTTTATTTTCTTAATAAAGCATTATATGGCTTAAAACAAGCTCATCGAGCTTGGTATGAGACTCTGTCTAGTTTTCTTCTTGAGAACAAGTTCTCGAGAGGAAAAATAGATAAGACATTGTTTCTTAGGGAAGACAAAGGCAAGATTTTGCTGGTGCAAATCTATGTCGATGACATAATATTCGGCTCAACGGACAATAATCTTTGCAAGAATTTTTCTAAACTTATGCAAGGAAAGTTTGAAATGAGCAGCATGGGAGAGCTAAAGTATTTCTTGGGACTTCAAGTGAAACAGTCTGAGGATGGAATTTTCATCTCTCAGACGAAGTTCACAAATGAACTCCTCAAGAAATTCGGAATGGAGAATGCAACCTCTATGAGGACTCCAATGGGATCCACTGTGTCTTTGGACAAGGATAAGAAAGGGAAACCTTTTGATGAAACCAAATACAGAAGCATAATTGGATCCCTGCTCTACCTTACTGCTAGTCGACCGGATATTATGTTTTCCACATGCGTTTATGCCAGATATCAGGTGAACACTAAGGAATCTCATTATGTCGCTGCAAAGCGAATTCTTAGATACCTTAAAGGTACACCAAATCTTGGCTTGTGGTACCCAAGAAATAATGATGTCGATCTGATAGGCTTTTCAGATGCTGACTTTGCAGGAAGCAGGGATGATAGGAAAAGCACTTCCGGGACGTGCCAATTCCTCGGAAGAAGGCTTATTTCATGGAACAGTAAAAAGTAGAACTGTGTCTCAACCTCCACGGCTGAATCTGAGTACATCTCAGCAGGCAGCTGTTGCGCACAAATTCTATGGATCAGAAATCAACTCGAAGATTATGACTTACAGTTCAGAGAAGTTCCTATGTATTGAGACTCCTCGAGCACAATAGCAATTGCGAACAATCCAGTGTCGCACAGCAGAACAAAGCACATTGAAGTGCGCTACCACTTCATCAAGGAGCATGTGGAAAACAAAGATATCTCTCTCTGTTATGTCCCTACGGATAAGCAGATTGCAGATATCTTCACAAAGTCCCTAGACGAGGTCAAGTTCAGTCTCTTCAAAACTGAACTCGGCATGCTAAACTATGAAGATTGAAGGGCTCAAGGCTCTTGGATCAAGGGGGAGCATCAGTAAGGAACTCAAGATCGAGCACGGATGCAAGAACTGAGGGGGAGCATTTGGCTCCAAGTGAAGTCCCAGATTTGCAGAAGCCGAAAAGGGGGAGATTACCCTCTCGACTAAGGCTAAGGTGGCTGCCAATGTTAAGTATGCTCTCAGGAAAATGGTAATGAATTTCACTCTCAACTGAATTTTTAGTTTATGATTTTCATTCTCATCTGTTCTATTCACCTTAGCTTGTAGGGTTTA
This sequence comes from Platanthera zijinensis, assembly GCA_039513925.1. NCBI lineage: Eukaryota > Viridiplantae > Streptophyta > Magnoliopsida > Asparagales > Orchidaceae > Platanthera > Platanthera zijinensis. The sequence continues at coordinate 179,074,560 of CM077084.1, forward strand.
GGCTTCTTCAAATAGGGGGAGATTGTTGGGTATTGTATCCACAATGTACCTGATTTGAAGAAGCCCCTGAACAAGCTAAGTTGAATTGAAAATGTATTTGACGATCTTCTATCAAGTTGTGCTTGCAGTTATTCCATGCTAAGTACACACCAATGTCAGGGTGCAGTGGGTCAATATACACAGGCCTGCGCAACGTAATCTCTCGTTGAGCAGATCAGTGTGTTGACTCACGTGTGCTCTCTCTATTGGAGTGTACTTATCTTCAAGTACAAGGTCGAGATAGATCAAGAGCAGAAGAGGAGCAAAGATGGGTCAAAGACCAAGTTCATAGAAAGGAAGAGGAAAATCGTCTAAGTTAAAATCGACGGGAATAACTAAGTCATTCCCGCCGACTTTGACGGGAGTCACTTGTGATTCTTGCCGATTCGACGAGAATCAGGCTGCATTCCTGCCGACCTCTTCTGGATGACTGTTTTCATACAGAAATTCTGCTAAGGCAGAATCGACGGGAATCACCAAGTGATTCTCGCCGACTTCGACGGGAATCATTCTGATTCCCGCCGATTCGACGAGAATCAGGTTGCACTCCCACCGATTCCCACAGGCTGACAAGCTTTTCAACTAGAAATCGGCCAAGGCAGAATCAACGGGAATCGTGAGTTATTCCCGCCGACTTTGACGGGAATCACCAACGATTCTCGCCGATTTTTCCTTAGGCAATTTTCGTCTGTTCGCTGGACCGAACCAAGAAACCGTGCGCTGTTTCGGCCGGGACTAGGGCTTTTCCTTGTGGGCCCCACAACGGCCTTTTAGGGTTGGCTCGGGTATATATACATGCGCATTTCGAACCTCTACAGTAACTCATTCACGCGAAATCAAAAAGCCGACGCCGTGCCCTAGCAGATCGCGGAAAATCGCCGATCGCTGTCGCCGCTCGCAAGCTTGTCACCGCTGCAGATCTCAGAGCTTGTTTGACCTTCCGATGACAGAACCGAGGCTAGCAGTGCGTCTCACGCATCTCTCTTGAGATCTATTGTCTCTCGATTCGTTGAATGAGGTTTGTTCTTCATTCCGAATCGATTGAGACGATTGATCCAATTGAGATCGTTCGTAGACCTTGTTTGCTTCGTCAAGAAATTTGGATTTACAAAGCATCGCCGCCGCAATCACTTATCGCCGCCGATCTTAACAAGATCCTCTCTAAGAGAGTACTCCGGTTGTGGACTCTTCGAATCTTTCAAGAAAGCTTCAACAATCAAAGAAGGACATCGGAAACTCAAAACGTTTGTTTTTATTTTCTAATACATTCTATTTTTGGTTTTGTTGTAAAGGAATTTTGATTTCTAGTTGTAAGGGTTGGGTGCAACCCGTGGTGGAGGAGTAGTGACTCCTTTGGTTGGAAGGGTTCCTTCCGTAGTGTGAGGATTGGATTTCAATCCGTTTGGTTAAGTGACCGAGTCGTCCCTTGGTGGGAGATAGGTCGAAGGGGGAAAGTGGACGTACCCAAATCAGGGAACCACTATAATTTCTTATGTGCTTTATGTGCTGTGTTTTTTAATTGTGCAAGTAAATTAATTCCGCAAAAGACTGCACGACACCTATCCCCCCATAGGTGGACTTAGTCGACACTAAATACTTTCAAGTAGGCAGGCAACTAAGTTGAGCATTGCCAAAGACCGGGGCTCGGGATCACCTCCAAAGAAATCCATCAATGTCGGGGACCATACTCTTGCCGGTTCACACTCTCTCCACAGTGCTAGTTTGACTCCAGTGTGAATCCGTAGGACTTTAGGAAAATAACGGGGCTTGGGTATATATGTAGGTAAGGATGTAAAAGGGATAAGAACGATGGCTACGCACATCCCCAAATGAGCTTATACAAAAGAAACTCCCTAGCCAGCCAAACATGCAGGTGCACCACAACACCAAACATGAACTTGACAACACGGGTGTGCGCACTGTCTAACACGATAACAATACCATAAACAAACTCTGCATTTTCACTTTCTTCTTTTATATCATCAGCACATATATATTTTTTCAGGTTTTTTTATTTTTTACAATGCACCTTCAGCCAAATTTTCAAAATAGCTTCACCACACAACCACATAATAACTTCACAACTACAACACCAAGAAGTATCATACTACTATAGCGAAATTGGGGGTGTGCAACTGGGAAAAGATTTGAGGCTTTGGTGATCGCGAAGTGGGGCTAAATCAATAGGAGGGGTAGGCTCAAAATAGGCTAACAAGGATTATCGTTAGGATGGATACAAGGCTCAACCGGGCCAAAATGATGGCCTACATCACGCTCACGCTAGACTAACCATGCACCAATGCTTCGATAGTAGCTCGGGGCAAGTTCTTAGTCACCGAGAAAGATGATCCTTTCCCCCGACTCGAGCAATACGAGGCTAGTGGCGGCTACACACATTTCTACACTACCGTTCAATTACTCCAGATTCAACAGTTTTGAGTAGTACAAACAATATTTACACATGCAAAAAAAGTATAAATCTACGAGCATAAAGAAAAATTAAATCTATACGATTTCTACACACCATGAGTCCTCGATTAGGAGCACTGCACGAGTTTCACACTACTCTATCCTAAAATCCTAAGCCAGCACCCTATTTTGAAGTTAACACAAAAGAAATAAATTTGACTTAAGACGAGCGCGTGCTTAAGATCGCGCTCATATGGGTGTAGGTGCACAATGCATACATGATAATAAAAAAAAAGCAGAAAATAATAATACTCTTTTGGTATGAAAGTGCTAATAGTGCATGTGCATAGGTAACCCGGGAAACTCTCCCCCACCATACTTAAACTAAACAAACTATCCAAGATTTGCAATAAAAATAGAGAAATAAAAGTTGAGGGAAGAGGTTACCCCATGCTCAGCAAATGAGCTTACCAGAAGATTGGCGTTAATGTAAGTAGAAAGTCCACGGCCCACAAACTCAACCTGCACAAGAAAACATCTCTAACCACGCATACTCAAAACATATATTCACAGCAACATATTTGAACAAATTAAAAGCAATAAAATTGGGTTGTCTCCCATAAACCCTTTTCTTTACCGTCCTTAAGGTGGACCAAATACCTGTATTAGCAGTTATATAAATATTGTTCTGGGAATAAGTCAAAAACATAATGATAACGGTCTACAGATACACACAGAAGTATGCAGAAAATGAGACTAGAAAAAGCAGCAAAGGAACACCCCGGAGATCCTTCACTACTCAGCTGAATGCTTACTTGTGATAGATCCCCCCAGTCACGCGAGATGAGGGCGAGGCGAAGGATTTAGGGCCCAGGGAAGACGAGTCTCCCCTGCCCCTAAGCTCGTCCTTCTTGCATTGGCGGGCAAAATTCTTTGCCTTGCGCAGGAGACTCTCCTTTCATTTCAGATCCACAGAAGGGGATCTCCAGGGTGGTATGATCACACCCACCAATTCAGCAGTAAGTTTATCTTTCGCATCTGGGGGCATCCTTTCCTCACCTATAGCGGGTGAAAGATCAGCCCAAGTTACCTTTTTAATAGTCTTACAGACTTTATTAGAAAAAAATAGAAGTTTTTAAATCAGTTTTTTGCACGCTTTCTACATGCGTGCTCAGCTCATAATTCTTCTCAATGGAATCTTGTTTCACGTTAAGTGACTCCGTCTCTATCTCTCCTTCAGCTACCGTCAGCAGTTCCACCACGTTCTTAACTTGATCTTGCTCCTTCAGTAGAAGATCTGTCTTAGCAGCACTAGATACATCATTAGAGAACCCAACAGTCAATTTCATAAGTTCTCCTGGTTCATCTGAAATTATTGAGGGAGGTGAAGGTGGTATACGCAAATTGACCTTAGAAGCCAAGGTGACACCACGCACATTAACTTGTTGTGTAACTTCACTGGCTTTTAGGAATGGGACCCCTAAGATGGGTTTTGATGTATTACCCATGGGTCTTAACACCTGAAAGTCAGTGACCACAGCTGCCCCATTCAGAATCACTTCCACATCTTTAATATCACCATCGGTCTTAACTACCGATCCATCAGCTAGCACCAGTGATTTTCGGATATCAGATTCGATATTTAAATTCAGTTTTTCAACATCTTGCAAAGCAAGAATGTTGCACGAGGATCCAGAATCACATAGAGCTATTATCTCTACCGCATTAATCTCACATTTAACAGCCACTTCATTTTTCTTGCGCTTTTCTGCATCCCCAGCACTCTTCCCTTATTTGCGGGGATTTTTCTCCGTATCACTTGGGAGGGTGTCGCGAGTACGCTCAGAGAACACTTGGGCCAATTGCCCCAACTGTGTCTCCAAGTTCCTCATGGAAGCGGTTTGCTTGGACATATTAGATTGGTCCATCTCAACAAACTTCTCCATCATTTCTCCAGCGCACTCTTACGCGTACCTTGCACGTTTGGATTATAACCCGTATGCGGCGGTCGTGGTTGGCTACTAGAGTCTTGAGCATCAAATTGATGTTGGACTCCCTGCCACCTTTGACCGGAAGCATTTTGATTCCACGAGAAATTAGGGTGATTTCTCACGTTGGGGTTATACGGGTTATTATAAGGAACAGTGCAGTTTTGACTATTTATAAAATTTTCATTTTCGTCAGAAATTATACCTGACGGCTCAGCGAAGGTCTCTCCCACAGTGCACTCAAAATCATGATGGTCGGGGTTACCACAAACCTGGCACGATATGTCCATATATCGAGCTGGAGGAGGGGCTGATCTGGTTAGCATAGTCCTTCCATCCAAATTATGATGGCTCGCTTCAGCTTGTTGCACCATCGTATTTACTTCAAACAAATTCCTCACCCCTCTAGGTGCATTCCTTTCGGCAGTCCAGTATGTGTTATGGGAGGCGGTGTCACGAAGCAGCCTTAACACCTCATCAGGAGGTAAGTTCATTATTGTACCTCCAGCCGTTGCGTCGATCATGGCCCTGAAATTAGGCTCAATACCAAAATAAAATATTTCAACTAGATTTCACGGCTCACAGCCGTGTTGGAGGCATCGACGCTGCAGGTCTGAGAATCTCTCTGACGCCTCAGATAACGTCTCTTAATCTAGCTGCCGGAAGGTCGAAATATCCCTCTAGGCATTCACAATCTTGTCCACAGGGTGGAACTTAGCCAAGAACTTGGAGGTCAGGGCCTCCCATATAGTAGCGGTCCCTGGGACAATAGTATGAAGCCAGGTTTTTGCTTTGTCCCTCCACGAAAAAGGGAACAACCTCAACTTCACCACGTCATCTGAGATACCGGCATATCGAAAAGTGCCGCAGATTTCCCTGAACTCTGCCAGATGGAGCTGCGGATCCTCACTCGGCAAGCCCAAGAACTGAGTATTATTCCTGATCATATTCAGGATGGATGGTTTAATCTCAAAGTGGTTATTTATGATGGCCGGTCCGAAGCCAGGGTAAACACTTCCTATAGTGGGGGTTGTGAAATCACGCATTGTTCTAACGCGTGGCTGAACCACCTCTTGGCCCTCAGCAACCCTTTCATCTTGGCCATTTCCTCCTAGGCCCAGATTCTCCATCCTCTCTTCAATAGCAGCAGCACGCAGGCGAGCTCGCCTCGCACATGCGGTTTCAGGCTCCAATACAAGATCTTCAAACCTATCACTGGAGTTGGGATCTGTCATACACCACAAAAAAAACCTTTCAAAAATAAAAAAAACACTTACACACTTTTTCAAAAGAAAAATACACACAACGGTTGCACTCCGCGGCAACGGCGCCAAAAACATGATGCGTCGACAAGTGTACCGATTGTAGTCAAGTAATAAAGTTGAGGAGTTTAATCCCCGGATATCGATCTCTCGAGGAGTGCAAGTAGGGAATGTGATTCCTCTATTTGAAAAAGTGATTGCAAGCGTAAATACAAACAAAGGGGGTTTTGATTTGGGGTTTCCTAAATCTAACTCTAATTATCCTATTGCGGGGCGACGTCACCGCGTCTCTTTGGGTGATTACTCAAGAGAGTAGAATGGAAGATGGATGAGCTAATGAGGGTCACAGTCACCTCTTCTCAACGCACGCTTCTAGCAATCGCTAGAATGACACAATCACAACTTGAACAAGAGAAAATCTGAAGTTCAACAACACTATCAAGAACTAAAATATATCAACACTTAGACATGCTTAAATATTCAAGCTAACAATATTCTTACACAACATTCCAACACTCAAACTATGCAGAAAAAGGAAATACTAGTGAAGGGGAAGAGAAACAACCAAACACATGAAGACTCTCCGAGATTCACGATCGGATTTAAGGGCTGTCGGGCCTTGTCCGAGCTTGGTCTACGAATGACGTCCAGGGTCCAGAAGGACTGTCACTTCCTTCAAATATCCTGTCTTCTTCGTGAATAATCACTGGGCTGGATCTATCCAGAAAACTCCACGGATGCAGCAACCTATGAGCTTGAAACAGAGCTTGGAGCTTGGAGATGACAATGGTAGCTAGAGATGAAGCTTTTGCAAGCTCTTGGAGGAGAAATGGTGGTCGGATCAACTCTTCAAGGAGGAGAGAGAAAAAGGTGGCTGGAGGGAAGATTTCCCTCTCAAAGGAGCAGGAATGGCGGGCTGGAGGTGGACTGGTTCCGACTTGATTGCAGGGAAGAGGAAATCTGCACTTTAAATAGAAGCAGGTCAGAAAATAAGGCACGCACGGTTTGGCGCACGACTGTGCGTCAACCGTGCGTTATTTAACTTACAGGATAAGCCTGCAGAAGGAGAAGCGTTGACCCGTGTGTTTTACACACGCACGGACATTTCCGTCCTTGCGTGAACGAAATCGCATAGGTAACGAGAGAAAGCTGGAAAAAAGGAACAAATAGGAAAACCGTGCATTTTACTCGCGCACGGGCGCTGCCGCCCGTGCGTGAACAAATCGCACAATTAACCACAGAATGGAATAAACAGGAAAGCAACAGGAAAACCGTGTGTTTCCTTCTCGCACGGTTTGGCTGAAACCGTGCGTTAACCGTGCGTTTATAATCGTCGAGTTCATCTCAATGAAACTCGTCGAGATCCACTCGACCAAGTAAAACACACAATTAGGAAGAAACCGTGTGCTAAGGAAACACACGACCGTGCGTTTTCCACAAATCATATTTCCTGCCTTGGGAAAAACGCACCACCTGCACAGCAAAAACCAAGCTGGAACACAAGCTCCCAACACCAATTCACAGCATAAAATAAACAAAAAGAGTCATAAGGAGTACCATGTGATTACCCCCAACAAAATAATGAGCATTTGCACACCCGTGGGCTAAAACAGTGAACAATGTGATCAATTACCAAATAATGCAAATATAACCGCGAGAAAACAAGCCCAGATGAGTCCGAAAAATCCTATAAATATCGGACTCATCAGGGCACAACCTGACGCCATTCTTCCTGTCCCGTGAGAGTTTGTCCTTTTTTTGCAGAAATTCTTGCGTCGGGCCATGATTTGGCAGAGGCGGGGGAATGGCTGATGCTGGTGGCAGCGGGGGAGCAAGAGGTGCTCCCAGGTTTCGGAGAAGGGTGAGCATTTCGGTTTGTTGCTCTTTCATCTGACGAACACGCTCCTCCAGGGTGGTGACGGGGGCAAAAGCGACTTCAGCTGTCAGTGGCACGTCCACCAAAGAGTGGGAGCGTACGTGTCCGCCAAGGGATCCTTCAGTGGCTGCTCGCAGCTTGGCCAGCGGCAGCCTGGCCGGTCGCGGCGGCCTAGCGGCGGCGACCAGGCCGATCGCAGCGGCCTGGCCTGCGGCCGCGGCCGGGCTGACCGCGGTGACCTGGCCGGCGGCGGCCTGGCCGGCAACCAGTCTGGTTGCGGCGGCTGCCTGGCTGGTGGTCGCGGTTTTCCCGTAAGGGGGCGGTTTTTTGGTAGAGAGAGAGGGAGTGGGCCCTCCCCCCATGTTTCCCTCATTATGGGGAGTTCATGAGAGGTGGGGTTGACTAGTCAACCCCATGATCTCCTATTTTTGGGAGGAAATCATGGGGGAATCCCCCTTATAAATAGTGGTGTAACCCATCAATTAATACTAATAAAAAAAATTAATAAACCTGTCACGGTTCGATTCTATTTCGGTCCGGTTCGGATCTGGTCTTAAATTCTTAAAACCGCTTGAGACTTTTACGTTGTGGCTTCGGTTCCGGTTCCAGTCAGGATAATAAAATGAAAGAATCATACCCGGACCAATGTTGTTCACGGTTCCAAAATTCAAACAGGAACCCGATAATTAGCAAACGGTTCGCTCTGATTCTTTGCGGTTCTGATTCGACTTACGATTTTCAGTTTACCATTTTCAATTTTAAGTGACAGCTATAATTGCAATATGCTTTACTACTAAAAACAACATGAACTAGAAATCATATAAAAGAAAAAAAAAGTAATAAATATTAAATAACAAATATAATATGTTGTATATAGTAAATAACAAAGGACGAGTGGTTTCCAATTGGAAAGGCTTTCCCTTCACCACTGTTTTTTTTTGTCCTGCGCCACAATAAAAAACTGTATTTAAGTAACTCTACTTAGGCAAATAACGCACTTTCTCCCTCTCTTCCACACTCCATTGATGGCAAACAGCCCTAGAATTGTTCTCCTCCTCCTCGGCCTCTCTTCTTTCTCTTTTCTCCTACCGCGCGCCGCCGCCCAGCTCCGCCGGAACTACTACGCCGATGTCTGTCCCGACGTCGAACAACTCGTCCGCGCCGCCATCACCGCCAAGTTCAAAGAAACCTTCGTCACCATCCCCGGCACCCTCCGCCTCTTCGCTCATGATTGCTTCGTTGAGGTAAGTCTGACCATGTCTTTTAATGCGAAATTATTGGGTCCGACGTCCGTCTCAAACTACTACTCTGGGACGCATATTTACGCTACAGGTCATGTAATTTTTCATAATTGTTTTGAAGGGCGCAATTTTATTGAAAAAATGATTCCGCTTTTATGTTTTAACCAAGAAAATGCACAAAGTAAAAAAAATGTTAATATTAGTACTGCACTTTTGGCTATAAGTATTTTTGATTAACCACAAGTACTGTTTTTGGATGTCGACTATTCGCAGGAGATTTTATATTAGCAAACCTTCTTTTAGAGTGAAGGTTATCCGCAAGTAATATAAATTGACGTCTGTAGGGGGATTTATACGAGATTTGAAATAGACGGTGGAAACTCAGAAATGGAGGAAGAAAACTAGATGCAAAGCCGCCTGGAGGAGGAGCAAATAGGTTCTGGAAGAGAAGAAATCGCCAATTGGATGGACGCGTGGAGGCTGGAAGATGCGAACCCACGACCGTCCAAAAATCACCGGGAAAAATGAAGCATGTGAGGAGAAATTGCCAAAAGACGAAGCAGGGGAAGAGGAGGAAACACCAACTGGAGGACACGAATGGTGGTGCGGGATCGGGGATACTGAAAGTGCAAATAGGGTGCCAATTTGCTTACTAATAGGAAATAGAAAAACCTTTAAAAAATGCAACTTTTAAGTGTTTATAGTCAAAACGTCAGTGCTAATATCAGCGCTCAAAAAAAGTCACACTCCTCGCGTAATTAGACGTCCCAAACAGTGGTTTCAGACTGCCGGTCCGGTGGCCGGTGGCTGGACAGAGACCAAAAAAATTGCATCCGAACAGTGCGGGCTTGGATTTTGAAGAAAAGTTGATGCATTTGAGGATGATGAATGAATGCAGGGATGCGACGGATCGATATTGATAACATCGACTTCAGAAAACAAGGCGGAGAGGGATCACCCGGACAACTTATCGATCGCCGGCGACGGATTCGACACGGTGGTGAGGGCCAAGGCGGCGGTGGACGCGGTGGCGCGGTGCAACAACAAGGTCTCCTGCGCGGATATCCTCGTCATGGCTACCAGAGATGTCGTTCAACTGGTAAAAATATAGAAAATTTTAATTTAAATTTATTTATTTTATTTAACTTAATATATTCCGCCCATCCCTCGGCCTGATTGGTTTAATTTATTGGAAAGGATGGAACAGGTAGACGATAAGAGCTTGAACTCATAAATCCGGCATTAAATTCCACGTTAATTTTTAGGCTGGAAATTAAATTAATTATTGTGAAAGAATAACAATATTATAATTTTATTAATTTATTATTGTTTATTAGTAATTGAGGTCGGGCCTCTGTCCCCTGCAGTATCCCGCTCATTATTTTTAGGTGATTGTTATGGACAAATTTTTTTGAATAGATGCAAATCAATTTTATGAGCAAATCAAAAAATTATATGTGCAAATCAAATTGTTATGGACAAACTAAAATAAAAACTTTCTTAATTACTTTAGCAAAATAGAAAATAACTGATTAACATCAACATTAAACTTTAACATATTACAAAAAATTCTAATTCATTTTAGAAATCTTCTTTTAGTGATAATTGTTTGCTCAAACTTTCTTAATTGCTTTAGCTTTCGTTTGCTTAGGTTGCCAATTGAAACTTTCAAAAATCTCTTGAGTTGACTATGACTATCCTCAATGCGATTCGTAGTACAGTTACCTAAGTGCAAATGCATGTCCACCCATGCGGAAACAAAATATTCTCTGTATGATGTTATCCAAGTGAAGACCACATAAGAGTATACTTCCGGATTAGTACACTCGTACTTGTTTTTAAGATCAAGAAATTGTCGATAAAAATCAGACTCTCTTTCAGAGTTCACTAATTATTGCTATGTTGCTATGAACTCCTCTTATTCTTCTCCCTTTCTAAACAATCTCTTACAATGTGTTAATATATTCTTGCTTATGTGAAACCTGCACAAAATATTTTTTGTTTGTGGAAAGATTACTGCAATTGCATTCATTAATGCAATTTCTCTATCTGTTACCAATACGATTGACAAATTTTGTTGATACAAAAAAGATCTGAAGCAGTCAAGAGATCATACATAACTTGCTTGTACTTCATTAGACATGAAGACAAAAGCCGAATAGAAGGAATTGTTGGTTGAAGTAACACCAATAATACATAATAGTGGTAATCTGTATCTGTTTGTCTTGTACGTACAATCTAACAAGATTACACTTGGAAACATTTTACATAATTTAACTGCATCAGGATGAGCATAAAAAAGGTTTTCCAACTGATTAGTAACAACATTGACTTTATTAAAGCTAATGTATCCACCATTAGTAATACATTTGTATAGAAATTGAATTTGTGTGCCCCCATCCAATTCATCTTTCTGCATCTTCGCCCTTTTATTATAAATTGTTCGCATTGTCGTGGTGTTAGAAGGATCTATTTTTTTCAAAGCCGATAGTATTTTCCTAAATTTTACCCCGGCTGAATACATGTCCTCCACAATCTTTTCCTCGGCTTCATCTAGTTTACATGCATGGGCATGTGCTTCAAGATGAATCAATTCATGGTTGTGTGATCCGCACATAACTTCAAGTGTCAACTCATTTACATGTGCATTTTTTTTGACATTTAAGTGAAATTGAACATCCACACCTCTTTGTGGTAGTTCTTCGCAAATTTTTCTTGACCCGTCCAGGACCTCGTTGTTTCTCATGATAATAACCAGCTCTGTCACATCCCAAAAAAACTCGAGGCTTAAGTCTGCTAGTAAGCTTGTCAGAACCTTGAATTGTCACAGCAAATCCTAATTCCCTCGCCGTTTGTTGAACCCAAGATACTAACTCCTCCTTACATTAAAAATATTGTGATGTGACTAAATGAATTCCAACGTCATTTTCTGTTTGTTGAGATGATTCTCCACAAGTCAATAATTTTATATTTTCCATACTCAAACAAAGAACAAGATCTGAAAAGGAACAAAGAAAATCGACACTTGAGGAGCATACTTGACTAAAGTGCTTATAAAAATAAATCATAATTAAACCTTAAACATCCACACATCTAACATATATGAAGAACAAACCATCAAAAGAGTCCACATGATGAAACTAAAAATGAGCAAGTTGCACAAGAAAGTACGCCAAAAATCATTTGAGCAACTCATTGCTTCATTTTTAGAATTTCTTGCTAACTTTAGAGGTGTAATTAGGATCACTGTGAACATTGATTATTTCAAATTTTTCCTAGAACCAGTCATGAGTGCTGTTTTGGATTAGCTGAATGTTTGATAGAATGAATGTCTACTTCTACGGGCATTTCTTAATAATAATAAGTTGGCGCATTGACCCTAAACAGTCACACATTTATAAAATTTGCAAAATCAAAAAATCTGAATGGACATTGCACCACAAAAACTCGGTATTGCTTGCTTGAAACACAATCAAAACGGCACAGGAAATCAGCAAACAAGGGTACCTTTCCAGCGTATGCTGGAGATGCAGAAATCGGGAGAGCCGGCGTGTGCTGGAGATGCAGAAATCGGGAGAGCCGACGTGTGCTGGAGGTGCAGAAATCGGGAGAGCCTCGCCAGCGTGTGCTGGAGAAGCCCGCCTTTGAAGTTTCCGAAGGAGTTGTCTCAGGTGATGCGGGGAGAGAGGCGGTCGTAGGGCGATGCAGGGAGAAAGGGGGCCGTAGGGAGGAATCGGGAGAGAGGCCGGGGTGGGGAGTGGTTTGCCCGGATCCACACAAACACTAAATATAAAATATTTATTTAATGTTTTTAATTTTAACTTTTTGTTTGCACCTATCCAAAAAAGGTTTGCCCATGTTGGGATTTGTCTCCACAATACCTCAGATTTGTAGGAGGTCGGACCTTGAACTAAGATGAATTAAGGTGTATTTGATATTGTGTTTAAGTTGTATGTGTGCAGGTTCTTATTGCCAAGTGTAGACCAATGTCAGTCTATAATGAGTCACCAAACACAGGACCATACAATGTAATCCCTCATTGTGTGATCCAAAGTATTGGCCCATGTATAGCCTCTCAGTTGGGATACACTTCCTATACATGCACTTGGATTGGTGGACTGAAGTATTGAAGTTTATGTTTTTCAGAAGAATTTTTCTAAGTCCACAAACTCGAGTAGCTTCATTCATCTACTCGAGTAAGTGACCTAGTACTCGAGTAGATCCTTAGACATACTCGAGAAGACTCTGTATACTCGTGTAGATAAGCTTATACTCGAGTAGATAGTTAGTCACTCGAGTAGGTCATATTTTATACTCGAGTAGATCTTTCTGTTCTTAGATCCGAAATTTTCTCTAAGTCCACATACTCGAGTACCTCTTTTGTACACTCGAGTAAGTGAGTCTGTACTCGAGTAAGTTGGATTACATACTCGAGTAGACTGTATTGTACTCGAGTAGGTGATAACTTGTACTCGAGTTGTTGGTTAGTTACTCGAGTAAGTGTTATGTTCATACTCGAGTAGATCTGCACTTCTCATCTCAGAAAGTTTCTAAGTCTACCTACTCGAGTAGTTCTCTATATACTCGAGTAAGTGACTCTGTACTCGAGTAGTTGTTTTTTTCATACTCGAGTAGTTTAGTGATTACCCGAGTAGTCTTCCCAAGATATTCGAGTAGTTCATTTTCCCCTCACTCGAGTATCTCCAACTCTTCTACTCGAGTAGTTCTTTCTATTTTATCTGAGAAATTTTCTCTAAGTGTTTTTACTCGAGTATATACTCTCATACTCGAGTAGTTCTAAAATCACTCGAGTGTTGATCTCTGAATCACTCGAGTAGCTTCTCTTCTTATACTCGAGTATGCTCCTCCTATCCACTCGAGTATATAACATCTTATACTCGAGTATGTTTCTTCTCTATCTCGAGTATATCTGTTCAAACTTTCCTGAAATTCTCCAAGTACAATTTCGCTGTGTATTTCGAATTAATCATTTCTGATTGGTCCACGTGTCATCCCTAATTAAATTTCTGACCGTTGGAGTCCACCTATAAATAGGTCCTTTCAGATTTGACATAACAAGCTTTTATAACGACCCCATCTGTTACATGACGTATAGTAGAATGTCCGGCCGGGGCCCCACACTATATGCCACAAACAGACGGTGAGGTCACAGGATAATACCAAACCATAAACGCATCCTAACTCAGAGCATACTAGCGGAAGCTTTAAGTTGTAAATTGAACTCGAACCAGGAATGTCCAATATATATACCACAGTTATATATATAGCCACGGAATGTACAACAAATACACAGGGTTTGGCCTTAAGGCCTTACAGTTCCTCTTTCCACACCGTATGGATTACAAACATCGGCACGCAGGCCGGCCATACATGAGTAAAAGAAAACAAACAAAAACATTCGCATAGACTTCAAGGGCCAGCCGCAGCAGCAGCAGCAACAACAGCAAGGGCTTCAGCCCTTCATTTACCACTTGGCTCTCCAGCACCTGCATAGGGACAATCCACCCAAACGGTGGCAAACATGGCAACGGTCAGCATTCAGCTGACCCAATAATAACAATCCTACCCCTTTCTCGGGGCAGTAGCATTCCTTCCCTGCACAACATGGTATCAACAATAGCAAATATGTGCTCGCAGGCACACTCAAGCCATCACAACCGTCGGCCATACGACCCGACAGTCCGTGCACTCAGGGCACATTCTTGGTGCACCGGAAAACCAGGGTCAACACCACCGTTTACACGGTATTGAGCATTCTAGTCTTTTTGGCGCGCGGGCCTAAGACTCTCAATATGCGCTTCAACAAACCTATAACCAGGCTTCCAAGTCGGACAGACATAACGCAGGTACGGATCAGCCACCCCCCGTTGCTCAAGTCGCCGTGCCACCTCGAATACGGAAGTATCCATGGCAATTTATAGGCGCGGGTCGGTTTCACCTTTCCTGTTCGGCAATCTGCCTTTTCATCGAGTTGCAGCCCAACGGCTCAACCGCACACAAAGTGGCAACGCACGGCCACAAGAGTTGCATCCAACCCTCTTCATTTCCTGGACTTCATCCAGTATTTCCTGCTGCACCAAGCAACAGGTAGGCACAAGGCAAAACAAGCCATAACCACAGAGTTTTCTCCGATATGCAAACAAGCATCACCAATCCAGACCAACATGTCCAGATGGGCTTCACACAGCATGCCTAGATCCATACTCCAATTCCGGACTCTAACAAGGGGGACTTCACATATCTACCCCAAGGGATGCCACAACCCACCGCACACTCGCGGGGAAGGGTTTTCCCTATGCAATGCAGAAAAGAAGGACTTCACATGTCCAAGAAGGGAGATCGTTATCCTTGACGATCTTTTGGGAGTCATCGAAATCTAGCCGGTGAGAAAGCACCGCAGCAGCTTTGCCTTCACAGCGCTGGCCTCGGATCTTGAATCGGACCACGGGAGCTCCACCGGTGGCTTGATCTCCTCCTCCTTCTTCTTCCTCCTCTCTCTTTCTCTCTTCACTTAACCAAATGAAGAATGAGCTCTTCTGGTGTTTTAATCCAGCAAGAAATCACATGAGCCCTTGGATCCAAATAGAGAAAAGGAACGGCCATGATTTTCCCAAAATCCCATTTTTTTGGCTGACACGGCCTGTGACACGCCCGTGTCACAGGCCGTGTACCCTTAAGCGGCACACGCGGTACTCGTACCGACTGAACTCTACCAGAACACGGGCATCGGCACGCCCGTGTCGGACCTGACACGCCCGTGTCAGTCATGAGACACGCCCGTGTTACCCCTGCCTCATCGAGCTCCAAAACCAACAAGCAGTACACGGGTAGTCACACGGCATCGGACACGCCCGTGTCAAATCTGACACAGCCGTGTTCAAGGCTTGGTTCCGGGCCGTGTACTTCCCTGACTCGATCAGCCTATTTCTTGAGTGACACGCCCTGGGACACGCCCGTGTCCCAGGCCGTGTACCCCCGACACGCCCTGGGACACGCCCGTGTCCCAGGCCGTGTCAAACAGCCTGCACCTTAAATTCAATTTTGAGATTTTTGGGGTGTTACAATCCTCCCCTCCTTAATAAAATTTCGTCCCGAAATTTGACACGGTAAGGAACCAGAAAAAAAAAACAATGATATAACTTGATAACTCTGTTATAACAAAAGGTACACGGTCTACAGTTTATACAAACAGCTCGGGAAATTCAGCTCGCATGGTCTGCTCTCGCTCCCATGTTAGCTCTTCACGGCCACAATTGTCCCATCGGACTTTGACCATCCCGATCACTTTGTTCCGCAACTGTTTCTTGACTCGATCCTCGATCCGAATGGGTCGAACCCTCGTCGTTAGCCCATACTCGACCGGTACCCGATCATTCTCCACTACTTGGGAGCCATCGAAATCTAGCCGGTGAGAAAGCACCGCAGCAGCTTTGCCTTCACAGCGCTGGCCTCGCATCTCGAATCGGACCACGGGAGCTCCACCGGTGGCTTGATCTCCTCCTCCTTCTTCTTCCTCCTCTCTCTTTCTCTCTTCACTTAACCAAATGAAGAATGAGCTCTTCTGATGTTTTAATCCAACAAGGAATCACCTGAGCCCTTGGATCCAAATAGAGAAAAGGAACGACCACGATTTTCCCAAAATCCCATTTTTTTGGCTGACACGGCCTGTGACATGCCCGTGTCACAGGCCGTGTACCCTTAAGCGGCACACGCGGTACTCGTACCGACTGAACTCTACCAGAACACGGGCATCGACACGCCCGTGTCAGACCTGACACTCCCGTGTCAGTCATGAGACACGCCCGTGTCACCCCTGCCTCATCGAGCTCCAAAACCAACAAACAGTACACGGGTAGTCACACGGCATCGGACACGCCCGTGTCAAATCTGACACGGCCGTGTTCAAGGCTTGGTTCCGGGCCGCTTACTTCCCTGACTCGATCAGCCTATTTCTCGAGTGACACGCCCTGGGACACGCCCGTATCCCAGGCCGTGTACCCCCGACACGCCCTGGGACACGCCCGTGTCCCAGGCCGTGTCAAACAGCCTGCACCTCAAATTCAATTTTGAGATTTTTGGGGTGTTACAGCTTTACATAGATTATTATTTTAAGAAAGAAAGAAGTTCCCGTGAACCCTAATTTCTCACGCCGCCACCATTGCCGTTCACGGAAGAAGGTCTGGATCGACGATCTCCGATCGCTGCTTTCAACTCTGTTTCTCCAAAGATCCAGACGAAAGATAATCACTCGATCTCGCCGAGCCTCAAAGATTTCTGATCTATTTTCTCGATCGAGGTGATTCCGTTTTTCAGATCTGTGGATCTCTCTCAAGTCGTCTTCAACATATTCTGATCAAGCCAAAGTTCTCAAGGAAGAAGACTATCAAAGATCCAGATCTGTGCAATATATTGTTTGTATTTTCTTTTCAAACAAATTTCATTGTAGGAGTTTTTCTCCGAGATTTGTAGGAAGGCTTTATCTTCCAAGTGTAGATCCGGTTTGGATCGAGTTTTGTAGGAATGTGGTTCTGAGGTGTAGGATTGTTTTCAATCCGAGATAGTGGAGTAGCCGAGTCTAGTGGTTTGCTAGATCGGTGAGGAAAGTGGACGTACCCAAAATTGGGGAACCACTATAAATCTCTTGTCGTCTGTGTGATTGCTTGATCTGTGTTGTGTTAATTTTTTTTATTCCACTTTTGACACGCAATTCACCTATTCACCCCCCTCTAGGTGATTTAGGT
Source organism: Platanthera zijinensis (assembly GCA_039513925.1). Classification (NCBI taxonomy): domain Eukaryota; kingdom Viridiplantae; phylum Streptophyta; class Magnoliopsida; order Asparagales; family Orchidaceae; genus Platanthera; species Platanthera zijinensis. The sequence goes on from CM077084.1 coordinate 179,092,137, forward strand.
AGACAACTTAGTTCTCTCAATTGGTATCAGAGGGAGGTTGATCGTTAAAAGGTTAACACCTTGATCTAATCCTTACCAAGTTGTCTCAAGAGAAATTTCAAGCATGAGTAAGACCAAGGATTTTGCTAAGCTCCCTATCTGCACCAAGAATAATTTTTCTATGTGGAAGGAAAGAGTTAAATTCTTTATGGAAGTAGTAGATCCCCGGATCTTCATGATTGTTGAAGAAGGTCCCCACATTCCTATGACCACCTCCACCATAGATTCATCTAAGCAAGTTCCCAAGAAATTGATGGATCTAGATAAGGACGAGATTGCACTTGTCTCTTTGGATAAGAAAGCTAAAAATATTATCGCAAGTGCAGTCGATGACTCAATGCTGCAGAATCTGATTCATTGCCAATCTGCCAAGGAGATGTGGCAATCCCTAGTGACTCTAATGGAAGGTATAGAAGAAGTGAGGGATGATCGAAGATCCCTACTGAACCAGAAATATGAAGCCTTCAGGCAGGGTCATAAGGAAGCCATAGCTGACACTTTTGAGAACTTCTTCAAGATAGTAAATGGCCTAAGAGTTTATGGACGTGTCTTCACCAATGGAGAACTCAATGACAAATTCTTAAGATCTCTAACCAAGGAATGGGACAATAAGGTATGTGTCATTCGGGAGTTTGGAAGGTTAGCTGAGACGGACCCGCAGAATCTGTTCAGAAAGCTTATGTCTTACGAGCTGCAAATCAACTCAAGAAAAGCTGAAGAAGAGATAAGCAGGTCTGCATTCAAGGAGAAGTCTGTCGCTCTAAAGGCAGATAGCTCAAGGAAGACAAATGCTAGTTCTCCTGCCCCAGTTCCTGAAGCTGATGAAGAAGAATCATCTGAGCCAAGCTCATCTGGCTCAAAACTATCTGAAGGAGAGTTCTCATTGCTCTCCCGACAATTCAAGAAATTCTTAAATAAGAAGAAGCAATGGAGAGGCAAAGATGCCTCATTCAGAAGATCACGACGTGACGGTGATCAGCGAAAGAAAGGCTCAAGTAGCCATGACAGGTATAACTCTAAACAGAACAAACAGATTTCAACTGACATCATTTGTTATTGTTGTAATAAGCCAGGTCACGTCATTGCGAACTGCCCTCACAAGAAGAAAGAGGGCGGCAGAAGAGAGGAAAAGAAATCCTCATACCACAAGAAGAGGACAGAGAAGAGTCTAGTAGCCAAGAAGAACAAAACTCTCAGCGACTCCGACTCATCTGAGTTGAGTGAAAAAGAGGAAGCTTACTTTGGGCTCATGGCTCACTCAGATGATGAACAAGTCCCCCAGTTCACTGGGGAGGTAAAATCTCACACTCCTCTCTCTGATTCTGATGATGATAATGATCAAGAGGGTATTCCTCTGAAGATGAATCTGAACTCATGGGTCAGTATAAGGAGTTACTCACAGCTTACGAAAAATGTCGTAGAGTAGTGAAAACTCAAGCCAAAGAGATAAAATCTCTACAGGCTAGTGAGAGCAGCTTGAGAGAAGAAGTCACCAAGACTAACTCTCTTCAAGAGAACTTCAATAGTGCTATGGAGGAATACAATCAAGCTCTCAAGCACCTCGACCTTAAAGAGGAAATCATCAAAGAATTGGAACAACAACTTGAGGCTGAGAAGAAACTTGTTGAGAGTTTCTCAAAGCCTAAGACAGTTCTTCCACTCGTTGCTGAATTCTAAGCTAAGGCCAAGGGTGCTGGTTTAGGCCACATTGGTTCTTCTAGTAAATCCTCTAGGAGAAACAAGGCCAAGAGAAAGAATAAGGCTGCCCAGAAGGCTCTAGCTGAAGAAAAAGGGAAAGCTCCCTTGGAACCTGTTTTGTTCAAGAAAGTTATCTTTCCTACGAACGAACTCGACTATGAGTCTACCTATGGACACTTTTCTAGGCCGATCCCTGAGAAGCCTAAGTCAAGATACCAAGGTTGGACCCGTCCTCGTAACTTTGGCGAGAGTGTCTTCAAAGCACCTTATGAAGAGATTCAACTTCAAAGCTATGGACCTTATGCTCATGGTCATAACATCAAGAAGACACCAAAGGTAAAACCTATTATGGAAAAGCCTATGAAGGAGAAGACTTCATGTAGCTGTCTTCATCATGAAGCCTCCTCCTCCAAGAATAAGGTTCCTGCTAGACCATCACTTCAGAAAATCAAGCAGGAATACACTAGACAAAGATACAACAGGTTCGACTGTTGGTGTTGTGGCAGAATTGGTCACTTTGCCATCGATTGTTGGTTCAATCCTAGTAATGCTACAACCCCTCAAGTTAACAACGTGAGAATGACTACTCATGAGGCTAATACTCGTAGGGGGAGTTTTCTAACTCGAGACCAAGGACCCAAACGAGTTTGGGTTCCTAAGGCTAAGTGATTGTAATTGCAGGTATGTCCAAAGGCCACCAAAATGCCAATCTGGTATTTGGACAGTGGATGTTCTCGGCATATGACCGGGACAAGAAGCCTACTCCAGAATTTCACCTCAGTCTGCAACGGACCAAAGGTCATCTTTGGAGGTTCAGATCGAGGATAATTAAAGGCTATGGTATGATTTCTAACGGTAGCGTATCCTTTTTGGATGTAGCCTATGTTGAAGGATTGGAACACAATCTCATCAGCATAAGCCAACTATGCGATAAACGATACGTAGTTGAATTTCATGCTGACAAGTGCCTGATAAAATCGGTTGACAATATGGAAACTGTTTTATCAGGCACTCGAAGCAGAAATATTTTCTGTTTAAATTTCATTTGTATAGACTCTTCGACACCAGTGTGTCTTTTAGCAAAAAGTAGTGCATCTCTTGCTGACCAATGACACAAGAGACTAGCTCATATTAATTTCAAAACTATTAATATATTATTCTCTCAAAACCTAGTACGTGATGCCCCTAATGTCAAGTGCGTTACGGACAGTCCTTGTCACGCTTGTATCAAGGGCAAACAAACAAGGAGTTCATTTAAAAGCATCATAGACAAGGATTCCATTAGAAGCTTACAGCTTCTCCATATGGACTTGTTTGGTCCACTGCAAGTTAGAAGTTTGGGAGGTAAGGAATATACGTTGGTTATTGTGGATGATTACTCGCGCTTTGCGTGTGTGTTCTTTCTGAAACACAAGTCAGATACCTTCAGTATTTTCACCAATTTTGTTAGGCAAATCCAGAATGAATACAACTGTTCCGTAGTCAAAATCAGAAGTGACAATGGAATGGAATTCAAGTCTGGAGCTATGACAGAATTATGCGAAAGTCAAGGTATCTTTCATGAGTTTTCCTCTCCTCGCACTCCACAACATAATGGAGTAGCTGAGAGAAGGAACAGAACACTCATAGAGGCTTACCGGACCATGTTGAGTGATGCCTCACTTCCAGAATACTTCTGGGCTGAAGCCGTCAACACCGCTTGTCACGTGCAAAATCGAGCACTCATCAACAAGAACCATGATAAGACTCCTTACGAACTTCTAAAAGGCAGGAAACCAACCATTTCATACTTTAGAATCTTTGGCTGTAAGTGCTTCGTACTTAACAACGGCAAGTATCACACTACTAAGTTTAGCGAGAAAAGCTTTGCAGGTATTTTTGTAGGTTATAGTAGCCATAGTAAGGCCTATAGAGTATTCAATAGAAAAACTCTGGTGGTAGAAGAGTCGATACATCTTGTATTTGATGAGAAGAGTCTGCTGCACAGCAACTCGTCTAGTGTGCCTATTGTAGATGTAGGTACAAAGTTGAAGGAACTTAGCTTGGATGAATCTACTAAAGATAAAGATGAGACGTACATCAAGATCACCTCTACAACCCCTATTGGAAGGTAGATCATCAAGATGAAGAACACATCCCAGCTGAAGATGCAACTCCAGTGGCTGAAGAGATCCCAGATGCAAGGACTTTAGAGTTCAGACACTTGAAGGATCATCCCGTTGATCAAATCATAGGAGATCCTCGGGATGGCGTCAGAACTCGTCGAGGTACAACCAACGAGAATTCACACTTAAGTTTTCTCTCACAGGTTGAACCAAAGAAATTTGAGGAAGCCAACTCCGACGCATCCTAGATTCTAGCCATGGAAGAAGAACTGAATCAGTTCAAACGATGCAAAGTTTGGATACTTGTTCCTAGACCCAAGGGTAAGAACGTCATTGGGACAAAATGGGTCTACCGGAACAAGATGGATGAAGATGGAACCATTATAAAGAATAAAGCCAGACTTGTCGCAAAGGGATATCGTCATGAAGAAGGAATTGACTTCGACCAGACTTATGCTCCAGTGGCAAGACTGGAAGCGATCAGGTTATTTCTTTCCTACGCTGCACTTAAGGGCTTTACTGTCTATCAGATGGACGTTAAGTCTGCCTTCCTAAATGGTGACATAAAGGAAGAAGTGTATGTAGAGCAACCACCAGGTTTCGTTGATTCAACTTATCCTAATTATGTTTACTTATTACAAAAAGCTTTATATGGTCTTAAACAAGCTCCTCGAGCTTGGTATGAGACGATGTCCACCTTTCTTCTTGAGAACAAGTTCACCAGAGGAAAGATAGACAAGACATTATTTCTTAGGGAAATAAAAGGCAAGATTTTGCTAGTACAAATCTATGTCGATGACATTATTTTTGGCTCTACAGATAACAACCTCTACAAGAAGTTTTCTAAACTTATGCAAGGGAAGTTTGAAATGAGCAGTATGGGAGAGCTGAAGTATTTCTTAGGGCTTTAGGTGAAACAATCTGAGGATGGAATTTTCATCTCACAGACCAATTTCACCAAAGAGCTACTCAAGAAATTCGGAATGGAGAATACAACCTCTATGAGGACTCCAATGGCCTCAACTATGTCTCTGGACAAGGATGAGAAAGGGAAACCTTTTGATGAAACCAAGTACAGAAGCATAATTGGGTCCTTGCTCTACCTTACCGCAAGTAGACCAGACATAATGTTCTCAACATGTGTATGTGCTAGATTTCAGGTGAACTCTAAGAAATCTCATTACATTGCGGCAAAGCGAATCTTGAGATACCTCAAAGGTACACCAAATCTTGGCTTATGCTACCCAAGAAGTAATGATAGTGAACTAATTGGATTTTCAGATGCAAATTTTGCAGGAAGCAAAGATGACAGGAAAAGTACTTCCGGGACTTGTCAATTCCTCGGAAGGAGACTTATTTCCTGGAGCAGTAAGAAGCAGAACTGTGTTGCCATCTCAACGGCTGAATCAGAGTACATCTCTGCAGGCAGCTGTTGTGCACAGCTTCTCTGGATCAAAAATCAATTTGAAGACTACAATATGAAGTTCCAGAACATTCCTTTGTTTTGCGACTCATCCAGCGCTATAGCAATCGCCAACAACCCAGTCTCCCACAGCCGGACCAAGCACATAGAGCTTCGTTATCATTTCATCCGGGAGCATGTGAAAAATGGAGACATAGATCTACAATATGTCTCCACAGACAGGCAAGTTGCAGATATATTCACCAAGCTGCTGGACGAGTCCAAGTTCTCGTTCTTCAAAACGGAACTCGAGCTGCTCAACAAAGAAGACTAGTGATGGACTCACAAATCAAGAAGATATCAGTGGTGTTGGCTGCTCAGAGTTAAAGATTTCAGTGGCAATATACATCTCCCAAGGAAAATTGTCTTTCAAGTAATATATACTCGAGTATATCCAGACAGATACTCGAGTAAACGTGAATTACTCAAGTAAAAGGATTTACATACTCGAGTACTTGACAACATACTCGAGTACTTGACAACATACTCGAGTACTTGACAACATACTCGAGTACTTGACAACATACTCGTGTACAAACTTGCCCTGCTCGAGTATGCTCTGTCTAATACTCGTGTATGATGTTACCTACTCGAGTATACGACATTCATATTTTGGATTTCTAATTTTTCTATTCGCACCGAGCTATTTGCCGCTTCATTCAGGTATGAATTTATTTTTTAAAAAAACCTAATTAGGATTATATATATATATATAGAGAAAAATCGGGAAACCCCTTTCCACTTCTCATTCTCTCGAGTAGCCGCCGACTCTTCATCTTCCGGAAAACCGCAGAGCATCGTCGTCTTCGCCTCTCTCATCCTCCAGAATCGCAGATGGCCCCCTCTTCTAAAATCGGCATTGGCTCAGAACTCGCCCCCACGGGTATAGCCGACCTTTCAGATGATTTCCGAAATCTTCTGATTTTGTTCGATACCGCCGGACTGTCGTTCATTCTCCAGACGCCGTGCCGAATTATTTTCCCAGTTGTTGAAGAGTTTTATCAGAATCTGAAGGTAAAACGAAATGGCAAGCTCCTGAAATCCAAGGTCAGAGGGATACAAATCCGACTGGACAAAGGCTCCTTAGCTGCTCTGTTAAAACTGCCAGTAGTAGATGACGATGCCGAAATGACTGCTGAAGATTCAGTAAGAACTAGTTTATTCTGTGGAGGTAACCCTCAAGCCCATTCCTTTAGCAGAGCTGATTTCAACTCAGAAGGAAAATTCCTAGTGGATGTAATTGCAAAGGTACTGTTATGCAAGACTTACTCCATTCGAGACATTTCTATGGAAATGTTTGATATAATGCAAGCCATTATCTGCCGCAAACAACTCCAGTTTGGACTGTTGATCCTAGATAAACTCAGAGAAAGCATTAAGCATCCAAGTTTTGCCAGGATTATTTCCCTCCTTCATGAAATCAACCCGTCAGTCTTTGACTTATCCAAAGGGACTCCCCTCCATCACATGAAAAAGGTTTCTATATCCTCCATCTAGCGATATGAAATTAAAATTCTGAACACTGCCCAAGCATCCAAAGCTGCTGTCCCTTCAGTAGATTCCCAAGAAACCAGTGTACCTGATGACAGGATTCCATCCCCTCCTCCACATCAAACTGCTGCTACCTCAGGTGCAATAGTTGAGGGGGAGCCTGCCTCATCTCATCCTCAGTACCCAGCTTCATCAGAACCCTCACAGCAAGCATAAGTCAGGGATTCTACTCCTCCAGTTTCTCCTCCTCCAGCAGATCCCCACTCAGAGATTCCAGATCCAGCAACCCTACTGTCTACTGTAGAAGATATCAATAAATTGATTGCTGAGCTCAGCTCAGATGCTCCTCTGTTTCAAAATGAATCAGTTGTACTGACTCTAGAAGCTCAGACTCCAGTGGATATTTCTCCAGCTCAGTCTCCTGCTCAGACTCCAGCTCAGTCTCCTGCTCAGACTCCAGCTCAGTCTCCTGCTCAGACTCCTGCTCAGACTCCAGCTCAGTCTCCTGCTCAGACTCCTGCTCAGACTCCTGTACAATCTCCTGCTCAGTCCCCTACTACAGAGAAAAGCCAACCAGAAACTATTCTTTTGTCTGATGACAAGGAAGTATCTCCAGAACCAGTGGAGGCCCCTCTGAGGACTTTGGACTTCTCTATTCCCTCCTTCCTAAATGAGGAAGAATCAGATGTCCTAGAATCTTTCAAGAGAGCTGAAAGCTCAATGGTAATTACTGAAATCCCACCATGGGTTACTTCTGCTCCTTCAGTCCCTGCCCCAACTTCAACTCCTTCTACTTCTTCAGATCTGGTAAGCAAGATTGAACAGTTACTCAGAGAACAAAGAAAGTACTTTGATGACTCTCTAGCCTCAGTAAATAACAAGGTCTCTAATCTTGAAAAGGAGATGAGTAGAGGTTTTGCTGAAATTCAAGCCAATACTGATGAGCTCAAGAAACTCTTTCAGCTAGGTGGAAAAGCTATTGATCATACTATTACAAGTATAGGTGAACTAAGAAATCAAGCTGAAACTGTTGCACATAATCAGATACAATTGGACAAGAATGCTGAAGCAAATGTGATGAAAGTATGTGAAGAAGTTGACACTTTCAAAGATGAAGCAATTGCCAAGCTATCTGTAGATATCAGCAAGGGGGAGAAAATTGTCAAAGAACAAGTTGAAAAAGTAGTTGAAAAACTATCTGAACAAGCTCAAACAACTGTGAATGATCTAGTCAAGGATATGAAAGCAGATATTCTATCTCAACTCCAATCTATCAAATTCTACATTTATGATACAGCTGTATGGGTAAATAATCAGAACTTCACAAATTCTCAGCTCAACCCTACCATAATTCCTAAATTTCTGGATCCTCTTGAAGAAAATCCTCCATCAGGTGCTCTAGCTTAAGAAAATTTTCCAGCTCAGGCAAACATTCCAGGAGGTGTGCCAGTCTTCTCACCCAGACTTGCTGGTGATGTGACTGAGCCTCCTCTCTCCTATACTGATATTTGGCAAGATGAACTTCCTCCTAGTTCTCAAGGTGCCCCAAGGAAGAAAAGGAAATATGGTGACGGCGCTTCTGCCAGCCGTTCTGCACCTAGAAAAGAGCTTGCCCCAGCTTCTGAAGGTAGACCAGAAATTGTTCATACTGAAGTTTGGAGTCCAACCTCCAAATCTCTGATCCTTGATACCTTGAAGCTAGTAACAGATCTTTGTGAGCACAGAGATCAGTATTACAGTTATTCAGAATGGAAAGCTTATGAAGTATCCCAGATCAAGATCAGACTTCATGACAGAAATTGGGGATACAACAACCCAGCTGCTCCTCCTAGGCCCAAAACATATTTTCCTAAACCATTCAGTTACCTAGAGAGGCAAGAGCTGAAGAGAGAAAGAATGCACAAAGAAGCCCCTTCTCGAGTCAATGAGAATGTGGAAATGGACTTTTTAATCTGTTAAAAACATTTCTATATATATTTGATTCTGATTATGGCTATCTTATTATTTATCCTGCTTCAGTTTACTTTATTTTTTTTAAGTATATGTGTGTTGTTCTTTTTACTCTAAGTAATTCACCTTAGTGTAGAGGGTGCTGACATCTACAAATAGGGGGAGATTGTTGGGATTTGTCTCCACAATACCTCAGATTTGTAGGAGGTCAGACCTTGAACTAAGATGAATTAAGGTGTATTTGATATTGTGTTTAAGTTGTATGTGTGCAGGTTCTTATTGCCAAGTGTAGACCAATGTTAGTCTATAATGGGTCACCAAACACAGGACCATATAATGTAATCCCTCATTGTGTGATCCAAAGTGTTGGCCCATGTATAGCCTCTCTATTGGGATACACTTCATATACATGCACTTGGATTGGTGGACTGAAATATTGAAGTTTATGTTTTTCAGAAGAATTTTTCTAAGTCCACATACTCGAGTAGCTCCCTTCATCTACTCGAGTAAGTGACCTAGTACTCGAGTAGATCCTTAGACATACTCGAGAAGACTCTGTATACTCGTGTAGATAAGCTTATACTCGAGTAGATAGTTAGTCACTCGAGTAGGTCATATTTTATACTCGAGTAGATCCTTCTGTTCTTAGATCCGAAATTTTCTCTAAGTCCACATACTCGAGTACCTCTTTTGTACACTCGATTAAGTGAGTCTGTACTCGAGTAAGTTGGATTACATACTTGAGTAGACTGTATTGTACTCGAGTAGGTGATAACTTGTACTCGAGTTGTTGGTTAGTTACTCGAGTAAGTGTTCTGTTCATACTCGAGTAGATCTGCACTTCTCATCTCAGAAAGTTTCTAAGTCTACCTACTCGAGTAGTTCCCTATATACTCGAGTAAGTGACTCTGTACTCGAGTAGTTGTTTTTTTTCATACTCGAGTAGTTTAGTGATTACCCGAGTAGTCTTCCCAAGATATTCGAGTAGTTGTTTTTTTTCATACTCGAGTAGTTTAGTGATTACCCGAGTAGTCTTCCCAAGATATTCGAGTAGTTCATTTTCCCCTCACTCGAGTATCTCCAACTCTTCTACTCGAGTAGTTCTTTCTATTTTATCTGAGAAATTTTCTCTAAGTGTTTTTACTCAAGTATATACTCTCATACTCGAGTAGTTCTAAAATCACTCGAGTGTTGATCTCTGAATCACTCGAGTAGCTTCTCTTCTTATACTCGAGTATGCTCCTCCTATCCACTCGAGTATATAACATCTTATACTCGAGTATGTTTCTTCTCTGTCTCGAGTATATCTGTTCAAAATTTCCTGAAATTCTCCAAGCAATTTCGCTGTGTATTTCGAATTAATCATTTCTGATTGGTCCACGTGTCATCCCTAATTAAATTTCTGACCGTTGGAGTCCACCTATAAATAGGTCCTTTCAGATTTGACATAACAAGCTTTACAGAGATTATTATTTTAAGAAAGAAAGAAGTTCCCGTGAACCCTAATTTCTCACGCCGCCGCCATTGCCATTCACGGAAGAAGGTCTGGATCGACGATCTCCGATCGCTGCTTTCAACTCTGTTTCTCCAGAGATCCAGACGAAAGATAATCACTCGATCTCGCCGAGCCTCAAAGATTTCTGATCTATTTTCTCGATCGAGGTGATTCCGTTTTTCAGATCTGTGGATCTCTCTCAAGTCGTCTTCAACATATTCTGATCAAGCCAAAGTTCTCAAGGAAGAAGACTATCAAAGATCCAGATCTGTGCAATATATTGTTTGTATTTTCTTTTCAAACAAACTTCATTGTAGGAGTTTTTCTCCGAGATTTGTAGGAAGACTTTATCTTCCGAGTGTAGATCCGGTTTGGATCGAGTTTTGTAGGAACGTGGTTCCGAGGTGTATGATTGTTTTCAATCCGAGATAGTGGAATAGCCGAGTCTAGTGGTTTGCTAGATCGGTGAGGAAAGTGGACGTACCCAAGATTGAGGAACCACTATAAATCTCTTGTCGTCTGTGTGATTGCTTGATCTGTGCTGTGTTAATTTTTTTTATTCCGCTTTTGACACGCATTTTACCTATTCACCCCCCTCTAGGTGATTTAGATGGACAACTTAGTTCTCTCAGCCCATAACAATCACCTATATTTATTTCCCAAAAAAATCACACTTACAACGTTGTGGCATTGTCCTGACGTGACGGCGCTCCCGCCGCTCGCAAATCCCTGAAAGCTATACTCCGTTCATCACTCATATTTTTCTTATGCATGATGATATTGAAATATTTGTAATAAAGAATGATAAAATCGGAAAGTTGAACGTTTAAGATGATTCTTTTATTTTAAAATATATTATAGATAATAATATATATTATATTACACTTGTGAGAGCAAGTAACAATTCAATATTTATTTTATTTTAATTAATTGGGCAAAAAATCATATCTATTATATTACACTTGTGTAATTCTCTAAATTTCAACATATATCCAAGGTTTTGAGAACCGGACCGGAGATCGAATCGGTGAGTTCAAAGGTTCAAGGTCCGACTGATTGGACCGGCCGGACCGGGGTCGAACTGTTTGTCCGTTATATATATATATATATATATATATATATATATATATATATATATAACAATATTAGAAAATAAAAATAATAATATTATAATAAATATTTGCATGTATATTGTTATTTATCACAACACCTATAATAAAAATGAATAATAGCTTTTTAATTAAAATGTTGGATGTATTTTTATTTTACTAATAAATATGAATAGATATATTATATATAATATATAGTTCTTTTATTTTTAACAAAGTCAATTTGGCGTAGTGGATGATGCATTTAGATTATATTAATAGGTTGTAGGTTTGATTCACAACAACTTTAATTTAAATTTGGATTTTTACCGGGCTTAAATTGCGATTTTTACCCCCCCCCCCCCCGGTTTCGGAAAACCGGCCACAGTTTCCGGGTTTCCGTTCGACCCGCCCGATTCCCCGGTTTTCGTGCGGTTCCTGTGTAATCTGGTTCTTGTACATGGACCGGACCGGATAGGTGCCCCGTCGGCGGTCCGACCGGTCGGTCCGGTCCGGTTTTTAAAAGCTTGCATATATCATGTAATATTTTAATTTATTTGATGATTTATTAGCTTAAAAATAATTTATGATTAACATTTAAGAGTGAAGCTATATGTAATTATTAAGGTTTAAATTAAGTTAGGAAACATTTTAAACTGTAGTGAATAATAAATATCAAATTTAATTTTCTAAAATGTAGTGAATACGTGAGATTGATTGCTCTTTAAAGAAATGCGCATATCTACTTGTTTTAGAATTTGGAATAAAAAAAATACTAATTTTTAATATGAAATCAAGAAATATTATTTTGAGGGAAAAAAAAGATTGAGGCTCCATTTGACACGGCAGCGGTGGTCATGAACGAGATAGTTATGAACCGCCGTTTGTGAAGGCCGACCTTACTTTAGAAATTTCATCTATTTTTATGTTTAAAACTACATCTCTTTTCTTGGTGGCTGTCATAACCGCTGCCATGCCAAACTTACCTTCTATTGCGGCGGTGTTTTTGTCCGAACTCATTGGAACAAAAACTCCGTGTCAAATCGGGAAAATTTTTTGGTCTGGCTCCATCTCCAAATTTGAAGACGGGGATCTTGCGATACTGTCACGACAATAAATATATCATTTTACCGCCTAATCAACATGTTGATTGTCTCCATATCATTTATGGTATCCTTGCATCCCTATTTGGTTGCGAAAAAATTTTATGTGTGTTTCTCCCGCTTAGTTTTATGTGGGGAATTAAATACGGCCGTATGATTCGATATCCAACGATTGAGTTGTTTTCGTGAAATACTACGGTATGAAAAAATACTCTCAATATTGTCAGTATTTCGATCAAAACCGTTGTTTTTTACAAGTATCAATGATTTGATGCGCGCCCTCACTCTAATCTTAAATGAGAGAAACACACCTAAAATTTATAGGGGGATATCAGAAGTCCATGTATTAATTTTTGTATGTCTGAATATTCAAAATATCATAAATAATTTTGAGACAATCAATTTTGTATGACTATTACTACATTGCACCATCCCAAACTCCCGGTTTCCGAATTTGGAGACGGGTCCCGGCCGGAAAAAAATATTAACATAATTAAATGCTTACATTTAATATAGTTTAAGCTTAATAAAATATTTCAGCTCAAAAACAAATTTAAAGCTTATTAGTATGAATATTAAAAAACATTGCAGGCCGGCGGCCCTTCCTATGAGGTAGAGCTGGGGAGGCTTGACGGACTTAGCTCAACGGCTGCTAGCGTTGACGGAAAAGTGCCGAAAGGAAGCTCTAAACTTGACGAGCTAAATTCAATTTTTGGCAATCTCGGCCTCTCACAGGAAGATATGATTGCCCTCTCGGGTAAGTATTTTTATTAACTATGTGAAACATTCAAAATTATAATTTTATTATTTTAATATAATGACTTTATGTATGTTTTAATCTGTTAAAAAAAATTAAAATACAATAGTAAATTATGTAATTAAACTGTAACCTCAAATTATAAGTACAGATAAAAATTCAAAAAATCAAAAAAGATTTAGTATAGCTCTTACCTCTTATATCTATTACAATAGATTGTTATTTAGCATGCAAGTGATATTTTCGAAGAAGGTTATCATTACACAAGTCAACGGTACTCTTGAAAAACTATCATTAAACTTATCAATTTTATTAAAATTACTTTAGCATGTTTTATGATATATGCATAAGAATTAGATTTTTTATAAAAAATGAGAAGTTATGCATAACTATGTTCCGTGTTAATTGATTTATAGTGTGTTTATTTTATGTTGCATAAATCAATTCATAGTGGCGGAGCCCCATGCCTGTCACGGTCGGAATACTGTGGTGATCGAGGTATTGTTGTGATTGGCTGTAGCAAACGAGCTATGTGCCTCTCACTCATATAATATGTATTTTTGTGATATAGACCCCTTAAAATTATAGGGAAAATGAGCAGCAAATATCAAAAGTTAATGAGTGGGGTGCCAATAGCTCCACCTCACCCACATGGGAGGATCTTGGGGGGAGGGGGAGGGAGGCGGGGGCCCGGGTCCCCCCTCCCCCAAGAATTTTGGCAAAATAGATGATGAATTTGAGTTTCTCTCGTCGAGCCAATGAATTTTGACTACTTATACGTCAAAAATAATGTCCGAACAAGGGAGAAAATAACCCGAAAAGGTGAAGACGTTAAATTTTTTTTTGATTGGAATATGAGAAAGTTGATATGAGAGCAAACTGGTTTAATTAATTTTTGTAGAGATGACATATAAATTTAGTTGAGATAGCTGCAACCAATTTTGACTTCATCAAGTCCACATTCTTCTTTACTCATAGCTTTTTCAAAATCTCAGAAAGAAACACTATCGTCATCTTCATCACGATATAACGCGACATCTTCTTTACTTAACTCTTGTAATCTTGCTTATTTTACTAGTGTCTCCTTTTTATTACACCCTAAGTGTACACGAGATTAAAGACAATGAATTTTGACTAGGTGTTTCTCAAACTTCTTGAATGGTTTGGCCCCCCTTGTTGAAATTCTCATTCGCTGCAGTAGGAGCACATGTCCACACTTTTCTTTTGAGTTCGTTTTAATACGAAGTTCTCTTACTTCGAGAAGGAACTTTCATATGCTCTTATGGGTGTTGATCAATAATGTCGGTGATCAGCTCAGTCGAATGTTTAAATACTGATGATAACATTTTACATTTTTATTGCAACTCATATTTCGTAGTAAGGTCATCTTGAAAATTTTCATTATAACCAACATGTTTTTCTCTTGGATTTATTTACTTCATCACACAAATATTTAACCTGAACACCTGAACAAATAAATCAAATTGAAATTGTTGACAATTTTTATATTCTCATATATCAAATTATTGAAAAGTTAATATTATGTATACTACAATAAAGATCAGGTCAGCATCACACAACTTTGCATTTGTTCTGAAAGCTGGTTAAAGATTGAGTCCAAATGCTTCTAAATAGATAGGCTGCAATAAGAAATAATTTTTTTATTACTAAATTGTGATATCTCTACATGTGCGAATTTTGATATAGACATTGATTATAAAAGAAAATTTTTTGCGCCTTTTGATTTGCCCCCCCCCCCCAATCAAACTTTCTGGATCCACTCCTGAATAGAAAAGGCCCACAAAACAAACTAAAATAATATCTAAATACAGAATAGAGCTCATCCGTAGTGGACAAGAGCTAGAAAGAAAAACCGCACAGGAGTTAGAACTCGTCCGAATCAATGTTCGAGAGACGATTGACCATGGGTTTAGTTTTAAGAATGGGAGAGGTCTGATGACGGCGAGAAAGTGCACGATCATGAGCCGACATGAGGGGGAATGACCTACGATCATGAGCCGGCGGCAAGGGAAAGCTCGAGGCCTCTCAGACTCTGTTTGGCGTGACTGTAGCGACTGGAGAAGCAGTGGTGGGAAGCAGTGGTGGAATAATCAGCTGTTTTGCAGAGTGGTGGCAGAATCTACGAATCTGTTTGGGAGAACAGTGTTTGCAGTGTAGTTAATAATTTTATTTTATAAATCTTATATAAATAAATTATAAGTTATAATATTATTTAATATTAATTTAATATAATAACGTATATTATAATAACTTATAATATATTAATATTATAACTTTTTTTTAATAAAAAACGGTATTTTTAATTACGTTATTATTATAACTTATAATATTTTATAACTTTATTAATATAACTTATAATATATTTAACATAAATTTATTTAAAAAGTATTTTTTTTATAAAAAACGGAGCAGCGCTGTAGCCATTGGCTGCAACGCTGCTGCTATTTTCCAGTCGCGGGAAATTTTCGCGACTGGGAAATAGCGGGCCACCGCTATTATTAGCGGTGGCGTCAGCCACTGCTGCCCGCCAATTTTTTGTTTGGCGCGGCGGTGACAGAAGTCGCGGCCCACAGCCCTCAAAACGCCCCGCCAAACAGAGCCTCAATTTTTCAAAAGTGAGAAGGGGAGTTGGGGACGATGCAAGGGTTTGAAACAGGATAAAAATAGCTAGGCTGCGACATATAACTTTTACTTTTTTGGGTTTTAACTATTGTTATTTTAAATCTTTAATATAATAATATTAGTATAAAATATAAATGCCAACGCGGGATTTGGGGATGCAATCAACCAATAGGGGAAGGAAGTCCTATTTAAATTAATAAATCGGTTCGGGTCGGTTCTCCGGTATTCGAGCATTGGACCCAAGAATCGAACCGAACCGAATCGTCAATTCTATTTTTTTAAGAACGATACCCAAACCGAACAATTTGGAAACCGACCTGAACCACCTAGTTCTGATTCTCAGTTCTTCGGTTACTTTTGCACATCCATAATGTAAATCTATAAAATTTTAAAAAATAACTTATTAGAGCTCATATACCTACTATGGTAGACTGTCGTTAGGCATGCCAACTTTATTAAAGGTTGTTCGAAAAATAACGTTGAAAACCAATTGATTTAACTAATAATAATAATAATGAAAAATTAATAGTATATGATTCAAGATGAGTTTTTTTAACAAAAACCGAAAATGATATATAATTATTTTATGCATTGATTAAATAACTATACAGTGTGTTTTTAATTACTGTTGTTGGTCGCCCGGTCTTTTCCGGGTCCGGAGAAATCAGAACGCTTTTGCTCGGAATCGGATCAGGCGCGCAAACAATGAAAGTGAACCGCAACAAATGACAAGAAACGTTTTTGACGTGAAAAACCCGAAAAGGGTGAAAAACAACATGACTAGAGCCGTGTCGAGCCAAAATCCACTAGTTTCTCGTAGTTTTACAAATATTGATTTGATCTCGGAAGGTGACAAACCGCTACTCCGTTATAGATGCAAAGTGAGGAAAATGAGGAAAAACGGCTAAGACCTCGGAGGCTCGATGGAAGCGCTCCGACCTTGAAATGTTGCTGAGCTCACAGAGCCTTGGTGGGAGCGTTCCGACTGGAAAATTTTCTAAGCCCATGAAGCTTCTGGAGGAGTGCTCTCGTTGATGTGAAGCCTTGATGAGAGCTCTCTTATGAAGGCAGTTGATGTGACTTATTGCGTGTTAAAGCCTTAGAGCAAGGAGAAAAGCAGAGAGAATTCCTTAGCGGAGAATCGTCCTAAGTCCACGATCTTGCTGGAAAATCTCAGAGCTCTCTCTTGACTCGAGAGTTGCTTGTCTTTGAATGAAGCTTTGTGCACATATTTATAATTTTCTAGAGGGTCATAGTGGTAATTGCGCTGGAGATTGATTTATGCTGGAAAATAGCATCGCTCCGTTTCGATCACCGGGATTGACATTTTTGCCGAAATGATAGGAGTGCCCCCCAGGCAGTTCGGGCGGCCCCAGGCAAGGTGCCCGGAGGCAGAGGAGGCGGGCAAAGACGGCAAGGGTCATCGACGACGGCCGTCGGCGCGCACGCGGGCGCGGTGCACGACCGCGTGACCGCAGCTGCGCGCGGAAAGCGTCCGTGCGGTGCGCAACCTTGCGGGGTCGGGTCATGCGGCCATACGGGGCGGGGCCGCACGGTGCGCAGCCTTGCGCTGTCGTGCGGTGCGCGGCCGCGCGGTGTGCGGCCTCACACTGTGCGGCTACACGACCGTGTGGCCTTGCGCGGTCGCGCGGCCTTGCGTGGCCCCACAGTGAGCGGCCTCACGCAGTGCGGCTACGCGGCTGTATGACCTTACGCGGCCACACGACCTTGTGTGGTCGCACGGTGTGCGGGCCTACGCGGTCACGGGGCCTTGCACAATCGTGCGCGCGCAGGCCGCATGGGTGCAGGTCGTGCGCGAGCGCTTTCCACGATGTGCGCTTCTCCGCTCGTGCTGTCCCGGTTCTTTAGCGATGGTGCGTGCGGTTTTGTCCTCTTCTCGGGTGTTTTTGGACCTTTTGGGGGAGCACGGATTTTTGCGTGTGGCTCACCTGGACGGGTTTGCTTGTACCCCGTATCTTTGGCCAAAACCCTTTCTGGTTCTACTTGGAAATTTCTGGGGGAACCCCATCAATTATATTAATTAATTGAAAAGGACGGAGCCCCGTGCCGATCAGGGTACAGTGACAGTCGGAATACTGTCATAGTTGGCTGTAGGGGTGGAGCCCCGTGTCATTCACACATACATAATTTTATAGATAAAAATGGCATTTGATTATAGGAGTACGTGTATTATTATATTTAGTAGGATCAACTTTTATGCCTACTATTATATATATATATATATATATATATATATATATATATATATATATATATATATATATGTACACACACGAGTATCTTCACACGTGATAACGCCTATGCTCGATGCACTTTGTTTCGACAGTACCTCAGCAGCGAAGTTACCTCCGTTCAAACTCGCCACTCTCAGACGCTAATATACAACTCAGTGTTCGCCGAGTGGATCCGACAAGGCAGAGGGGGCCCTCAAGATAGCAGACTCGCACACGCCTAAGCAGACAGCCGAACCAGGCGAGCCGGGGAGTCCGACCCGCTTCAGCTTGATAGACAAACGAGCTGTCACAACCCGTATTTTCTCCGCAAGAAGGGGGGGGGGTATATTAGAGTAAGGGAAAATGCGCGTCATGATACCACGTCAGCAGGGGATAACTGCGGACGCTCAGGCATTGACTAGTCTGCTTCTTACTACTCCATGACACCAGTCTTCCACCTAGGAATTGACATGTACCGGTGGTACTTTTCCTGTCTTTTTTGCAGCTTGCAAAATATACATCTGAAAATCTAGTTAGCTCAAAATCTCTATTCCTAGGATACCATAGACCAAGACCTGGTGTCCCCTTAAGACACTTTAAAATTCTCTTTGCAGTAGAATAATGAGATTCTATAGGGCATGCCTGATACCTAGCACAGACACATGTAACATACATGATGTCAGACCTACTAGCAGTCAAGTATTGAAAAAAGCCAATTATCCCTCTATACAAAGACTCATCAACAAGTTTTCCTGCCTCATCTTTGCTACAAGCATACTTGACCCCATTAGAGTTCTCATGGTGGAGGCATTCTCCATACCATATTTCTTAATTAACTATCTTGTGAACTTAGACTGGGATATGGACAAGCCATCATCAGTCTGTCTTACTTGGAGTCCCAAGAAGAATTTTAGCTCACCCATGCTGCTTATCTCAAACTTCCCTTGCACAAGTTTGATAAACTTCCTGCAAAGGTTGTTTTCAGTAGATCCAAAGATAATATCATTGACATATATCTGGACTAGGATGACCTTGCCCTTAGATTTCCTTAGGAATATGGTCTTATCTATCTTTCCCCTTGAGAATTTATTCTCAATGACGAAAGTAGGCAATGTTTCATACCGTGCTCTAGGGGCTTGCTTCAACCCATGTAGAGCTTTCTTAAGCTTATAAAAAAATTTAGAAAAGTAAGGATCTACAAAACCTGGTTGCTGATCCACAAATACTTTCTCTTTTAAGTCTCCATTCAAAAATGCTGACTTCACATCCATTTGAAAGACTTTGAATCCTTGATAGGCAGCAAAAGCAAGGAATAATCTTATTGCTTCCAGCCTTGCTACTAGGGCAAAGGTCTGGTCAAAATCTATTCCTTCTTCTTGCATGTATCCTTTTGCCACCAATCTGGCCTTATTTTTGACAATAATGTCATTATCATCTAGCTTGTTCCTGTAGATCCACTTTGTTCCTATGACATTATGTCCCTTTAGTCTGGGAACCAGCTTCTAAACTCTACACCTTTTGAACTGGTTCAGCTCTTCCAGCATAACTCCAATTCAGTAAAAGTCTTTGATAGCCTCTTCAAGCTTCTTGGGCTCTATTTGTGATAGGAAGCTTGAACATAGAGCTGTGTTGATGCTCTTGCTCCTTGTCTGGACACCATGTCTTGCATCACCAATGATTTGGTGTGCTGGATGGTCCCTCAGATGTCTCTCAACTGGAGGCATTCCATCTTCAGTTTGCTGTTCTGCATTGTTCTTATCTGGTTGAACTTCATTATCTTTAGCTGGTTGTACTGCATTGTCTTCAGTTAACTGTTCTTTATCCTCAGCTTGTGAGTCTTGAGCTCCCCTTGGACAACACCCATCTTCTTCTTTATCTTGTCCCGCTGGATCCATTTCCCTGATGGTAAGCTTGTGCATCACATTCTTTATGTAACGACTCCAGCCGTTAAATAGCATATAATAGAAGGTCCGGCCGGGGCCCCACACTATATGCCACAAATAGACGGCGAGGTCACAGGTTAATATCAAAATACCATCGCACCCTAACACAGAGCATTCTAGCGGAAGCTTATTAATTGCAAGAACTCAACCAATGAATGTCCACTACATATATAAACAACTCATTTATATATAACACTAGGAATGTATACAAGAACACACCGCTCACGGCCTTAAGGCCTTACAAGTTTCTCTTTACAAAAGATGGTTTCATGCATCAGCACGCAGACCGGCCACACATGAAATCCAAAGCTTCGCACGACCTTCAAGGGCCTACAAGCAGCAGCAGCAAGGGCTCCAACCCGCTCAATCCAAGTCAGCCCGCAACACCTGCATATGGACGTCCACCCTAAGAGTGATAAAAAAAGCAACGGTCAGCATTCAACTGACCAATTATAATGACCCTACCCCTTACCCGGGGTAGTGGTTCCTTCCCTGCATGCATTCCAATCACAATATATATATCAATGCACAATATCATCACAAACGCCGGCCTTCGTGCCAGATGCTCCGTGTACTCAGGGCACGCTTACGGTGTACCGGTACATCCATAGTACACCATCGATTAGAGATTCTCCACTTGGTGGTCGAGCACTAGTCTACTACAACACGCGTGCTGGAGATATCCTCGCCCGTCCCACCAAGAGGTGTTCACCTCACGACAACCATTGAGCATTATCGATCGACACGCCGAGAAGGTCCGCAGCCCCCCATTTGTCGTGCTACCAAACGACCGCTCACAACGATCTTACCACTGAACTTGTTGGTTGGCGCACCCACTCAGAGGTTCTTAACTTGTTGGCCATGGGCATCAGCCGCCAAACCCCTGTCGGAGACCTCTCGCACCCATCCCACTCAGAGGTGCTCGCTCACAATAATCTTACCACTGAACTTGTTGGGTGGCCCACCCACTCAGAGGTTCTCGTATCCATCTCTCAACACAGACACATACTGCCATTTTCCAATCCATCATACAGCTCGTGCCGAGCATACAACCAAAGGAGCTATGCAAAGCTTCCTTACCACATTTCACAAGCGTCCTCACAATCTCCGCAAGATAATTATTTTATACACGGAGTCTTCTCCAGTTCACAGCATCACCAATCTAGATTACCCGTCCAGATGGGCTTCACACAACATGCCTATTCCGTACTACACACTTCCGAATCTAAATGCAGACTCAACTGCTGGAATCTCTTACGCTTCCACCTTTTGGTGGAGGATCTCATGCACATGCATAAAGTAGGACTTCACTTGTCTAAGAAGGAGATCGTTACCCTTGACGATCGCTTTAGAGCCATGGAAAACTGGCCAGTTGGAAATCACTGTGATGGCCTTGCCTCCACAACGCTGCCCTCGGATCTCGAGTCGGACCGCTGAAGCTCCACCGACGACCGAAATCCTTCTTCCTTCTCCTCCTTCTAGCTCTCCTCTCTCTTCTCTTTAGAAAGAGAATGTCCAAAGCTTGAATGAGAAATACTTCTCAATTCTCGGCCTTATAATAGCAGGAAGGAGCTTGGACCAAAGGATCCAAAATGAAGGAAATGGACGGCCACGATCTTCCCTCAAATATATATTTTTGGGCTGACACGGTCTATGACACGGGCGTATCACAGACCATATTCCCTAAGCGGGTAAGGAACCGACTCTATCCAGACTAGGACACGGGCTTAGACACACCCGTGTCAACTCCTGACATGCCCATGTCGCGAAGTACACGCCCGTGTCACGAGGTACACGCCTGTGTTGAGGTGCGTATCCCTCATTCGGCACAGGATCAACACTCCCGAAAAGGACACAGTTAAGGCACACACCCGTGTTCTTGGCTGTATGCCAAATATGCCCCTGTGACACGCCCGTGTCATAGGCTGTGTGCCACACTCGACATAGCCTGGTTACTAACCCGAGCAGGACACGGCCTGGGACACTCCCGTGTCCCTGGCCATGCCGTCTCGCGACGATCGTCGACTGTACTGTGTCGACAACTCGACACACACAGTGAAGGAAACGCCCTAGGACACGCTCGTGTCCCAGGCCGTGTGCCTCACTCGAGACACACTCGAGCCCAACTCGAGTACTACTCGACCCACTCGAGTACCCAGAGCTGGACACACCCTGGGACACGCCCATGTCCCAAGCAGTGTCACCCAGCCTGAACCTTAAAATGGAATTTGGGGCGTTATACTTTAAACCTGCAGAACTAGAAGAGGTGCTTGACATCTCATAGTTAATTAGGTTTGACTCATAAAAGAAAATATGTACTGATTCTTCTACAACTTGATTTGTCAAGTTATAGATCATATATGCCCTACTATTGTTGTTGTACCCAACAAATATCCCTTCTTGGGACTTGACAACAAACTTATTCACATAAGACTTACCATTATTTAGAACATAATACTTGCTACCAAAAATCCTGAAGTAGGATAAAATTGGTTTTCTGCCTTTCAGAATCTCATAGAGAGTCTTCTTGTGGCATTTGGTGATGAAAGCCATATTAAGAACATGACATGCAGTGTTTACGGCCTCAGCCTAGAAATATTCTGGGAGAAATGTGTCACTTAACAAGGTTCTACCAGCCTTTATGAGAGTTCTGTTTTTCCTCTCAACATTCCCATTTTGCTGGGGTATTCTAGGAGAGGAGAACTCTTGATGAATCCCAAGATCTTCACAGAATCTTGTCATGCATTCAGATTGAAACTCAGTCTAATGGTCACTTCTGATTTTGACCACAATACTGTTAAGTTCACTCTGAATTTGCCTAACAAATGTCTGGAAGACATCAGGGGTTTCAGGTTTCTTCCTTAGAAAGAACACCCAAGCAAATCTTAAAAAGTCATCAACAATCACAAGGGTGTAGACTTTCCTACCAAGACTATGAACTGACATAGGACCAAATAGTTCAATATGTAGGAGGTATAAACACCTCACTGAGTCTTTGGTATCAAGGCTCTAGAAGGAGGTCCTGGTCTACTTGCCCTTTTGGCATGCTGAGCAGATACCCTCCTTGATGCACTTCACCTTAGGACCATTTCTCACTAACTCTTCACTAAAGAGTTTGCCATGGTCTTGTAATTCAGATGAGCTAGCCTCTTGTGTCATTGGACACAATGTGAGGCTTTCTCATCTGCAACTAGGCATATATGAGAGTCCTTACTCTCACAAAAAAATTGAGACAATAGACATTTCCTCTCCTTGTGTCTGTCAAGATGACCCCTTGGTCACTTTACCTCTTAATTTGGCACTCATCCTTAAGGAAAGAAATGTCATAGTCAAGATCACATAGTTGGCTTATGCTTATCAGGTTATATTGCAAATCTTTCACATAAGTTACTTGTGTGATAATGATTATGCCATTAGATATCTTACCAAACCCTTTGGTTACTCCTCTTTCTGAACCACTAAAGATGACTTTGGGTCCATTTTCAACCGGAGTGTACTCTTTCAGCATGCTCCTTGTTCTAGTCATATGCCTGAAATATCCACTGTCCAAGTACCATATAGGGGTATGACCACTTGGACTTACCTGCAACAAATAAATCATCTTTCCTTAGGACCCCAATTTTTATTGGGTCCTAGGTGCAGGTTAGACTGAAATTGAACATACCTACCTGCAGCTCTTCTGACAAGTAAGCTGACATTATCTCTCTAGACACTCTTATTGTGCCAGCAATCAATAGCGTAGTGGCCCACTTTGCCACAGCACCAGCACTCATAAATGTTGTACCTTATTTTAAGAGTTGGCTTTATAACATAGCAGTCAGCAACACTCATTCCAGCAGGTATAACAATCTTTTTCTTAAGTCTTCCAGCCACAACCTGATTTGGGATTTGTCTGGTAGTAGAGGTACTAGTGATATCTTGGACCCTATCAGCAGCTGCCTTCTTTTTAGATTGCAAGCTCCTGATAGCTTCAGATATACCCAAGCCTGGTGTGATGACAGAATTTCCTTTAGTTTGATTATGGACTGATAGACTTTGAGAATGGGTTGCAGCCATATTTTTGAATGTTGGGGCTGGTACACCAAACACAAATGGTTAAGGATGGGCCATTTAGATTTCTTCATGGGCTGCCTTGTAGGCACTAACACCCTTGCCATTCCTAACACCATACTCCCAGTGACCATAAATGCTCTCATGGTCATACCTGTTATATGGTAGAACCACTCTCCTTAAAGGAATTTGAGGCTTGGAGTCTAGTTTCTGCACTGGAGCTTTGCCATTCCTTTTGGAATAGGCAGCTCTTGTTCTCCCTTTGAAGCCTAACCCCTTCTTAACCTTTTGGGAGGAGGAAAAAATCAATCAAAGACAATACTGAACATGGCTTTGAGAACTTAACCACTAGCAATTTCTCCTTTTGGAGTTTACCTTCAAGATTCCTAATGTGGTCATTTTTGAAGGTGATTGTGTCCATCTGAATAACAATGATGTTTTTCACCTTGCTGACTTCTTTTATCTTCAGGTTCAGTATGTTTGCTGAGTCTGAAACAGCTAGCTTCAGAGAGGCAATCTCCCAAGCCTATTTTTTGGCTAGGAGTCTGCTTCTCTTCAGTGCTTGCAGGAGTTCATCATAAATATCAATCAATTGATTGACATCTCCTTCAGATTCAGAACCATCTTCATCTCTTGATGCAGATGCTTCTGATTTCGAACTAGTTGCATAATCTGACACAGAAGGTGTAGAATGTACCTTACTAGGGTCAAGCTGCTCCTAGTTGGGTCCTTCCTCAGTCAAAGCCATCAACCCAAGGCAATGGTTGAATTCTTCTCCTTCTTCAAATCTGGCAGCATCATCAGCTTCTCCAGTGATTGTAGCCAACATCTCTAAGAAGTCTGCTTCTACAGATTCTTCTTCAGCAGTAAATAGCCCAATGTAGACTTCAGCTTCATCTACCTCTTCTAACTCTGATGATAAGGAGTCAGTCTAGCTCTTTTACTTCTTAAAAATAAAGGAATTCTCCTTCTTGCCCTTATGTTGATGTTCCTTCTTTCCACCAGCATTCTTTCTTTTGACAGGGCAGTCGACTATGACATTCCCTGACTTGTTGCAACAATAACACACCACTTTAGAAGAAGTATATTTACTTAGTTTAGAATCATACCTGTCCTCTTTAGAGGATTTCTTCTTGCCCTTATAGTAATCTTCCTTGGGATAAGAAGAAGAGGATGACCTGCTTCTCTAGTGCTTCTTCTTCATAAATTTCTGAAATTGCCTAGAGAAGGCAGCAAAGTCTTCATCAGAAATGTGACAGTCTGATGTGCTGGTTTCTGAGCTTTCTGACTCAGAATCAGCAACTCTCCTTGGTGGAGAAGGAATCTTTCTCCTGCTCTTCCTTGTGGCTTCAGCTTTGAAGGCCACTGACTTGTCTTTGACTATAGGCCTGCTAATTTTCTCCTCCTCCTTTCTAACAGTCAGCTGCATTTCATAAGACAACAACTTTCCCAACAGGGTTGGTGGTGGAGTGTCTGCAAGTCTGGCCACTTCTTTGATGACACATATTTTTGTGTCCCAGTCTTTAGTTAAAGACCTGAGGAACTTATCATTCAATTCATAAGTGCTGAATACTTTGTCATATGTCATCAGCTCATTCATAATTCTGAAAAACTTCTCATAGCACTCAGCAATGTTATCTGACTTGTCTTGCCTGAAGCTTTCATACTCTTGATTGAGCATGGACTTCCTGTCCTCCCTCACTTCTTCAGTCCCCTCCATGTAGACAACCAATGTGTCCCACATCTCCTTAGATGTCTTGTAGTTGACTAGGTTTTGGAAGGTTGAGTCATCTATGACACTAATAATAATGTTTTGTGCCCTCTTATCCAAT
The DNA here is from genome assembly GCA_039513925.1 of Platanthera zijinensis. Lineage (NCBI taxonomy): Eukaryota > Viridiplantae > Streptophyta > Magnoliopsida > Asparagales > Orchidaceae > Platanthera > Platanthera zijinensis. The sequence goes on from CM077084.1 coordinate 179,118,027, forward strand.
GTAGCTAAGATGATTTCATCTTTAGTCATCTCAGAATACTGCTTTGGAGTCTTCAGATTTGCATCAAGGACTGATGTCTTCATTACGATGAAGGGTCCTTCCTGTACTGTGATGTATATCCTAGGATCAGATGCTTCCATGAAAAGTCTGACCCTTTCCTTCCAGATATTAAAGGTCTCCTTCCTACAAATAGGAAGTTTCATGGATCGAAGTTCTTTATGATTCTCACTTGAACCTATTTTGGCCTTCTGATAGCTGCCCCTGGAGATCAATGAAAGTCCACTTAGTGTCAACTACTTACACCTAGGGGGGGGGGAATAGGTGTTTTTGCAGCGTATTTGCGGAATTAAAGTTTTACCTGCACAAGAAAATAAACCAACACAGCACAACAAGTACACAAGAAATTTATAGTGGTTCCCCGATTTGGGTACGTCCACTTTCCCCCTTCGACCTATCTCCCAACCGGGGATGACTCGGTCACTTCACCAACATGATTGAAATCCAATCCTTGCACTAACGGAAGGAACCCTTCCACACATAGGAGTCAACACTCCCACAACTCGGGTTGCACCCAACCCTACAACTAGAGACCAAACGGTCCTTTACAAAGAAATGAAAATAGCTTGTAAGAGCTACAAACAACGTATGGAGAATAGGGTGTCCCTCTTCGTTCAATGACGTGTTCTTGAAGTCAACGAAGAGTCCACAACCCTAGATCTCACTTGGAGAGGATCTCCCCGAGACCGGCGGTGGCGTCAAGCGGCGGCAAGGCTCTCGGTGTTGGCGGCGGCAACTGAACACAGCAGCAAAGCACTGGAGATCCAATCTTCTTAGCGAAGTTGGCAAGGTCTACCAACGGTCACACGAGGATCGATCGTCTCGATCGATTCAGACGGGGAAAAATTTCCCTATCTCAAATCAAGAGACAAAGGATCTCTGGATAGACACGTGAGACGCTGTGCGGGACTTGGCTTCTATCACCGAGGATCTGGAGGAGATCGAGATCGGCTGCGGCGACGGAGGCGGAGCAAGATCGCGAGATTAGGGTTTGGTCGGCCGCTCTCTTTCGTATGTCGTCTGTGTATTTTACTGTACACAAATACCAGAGTATTTATACACTAGGTCAAGAGATGACCGTTGTGGGCCCCACCAGCAGTAAGACCGAAGTCCGGTTCAAAATCCCGCAGATAACGTGGACCGGTCCAGACAGAGTTGGAAAAATGCCCAAGTCAAATTCGGCGAGAATCGTGAGTGATTCTCGACGAATCGGCGAGAATCACTTACGATTCTCGCCGAATTCTACTTAGAGAATTCTGGCTGCACATGTTATAGAGGCCGGGGAGAATCGGTGGGAATCACCTTGGATTCTCGCCGACTCGTCGAGAATGCAAAGTCATTCTCGACGAATCGGCGAGAATCACTTGGTGATTCTCGACGATTCTGCCTTAGATGATTTTTCTGACTGCGTCGAGACAGCCGGCCCAACCCGGCAAGAATCAACTAGTGATTCTCGACGAATCGGCGAGAATCACTTAGTGATTCTCGACGATTTATACTTAGACGAATTCTCGTCTTTCCACCCGTGAGCTGGTCTTTGGCCCATCCTTGCTCCTTGTCTGCTCTTGCTTTATCATAGCCCTGTACTTGAAATTAAGTACACCCCAATAGAGAGAGTACATGTAGGCCAACACACTGATCTGCTCAACGAGGGATTACGTTGCACAGACCCGTGTATATTGACCCACTGTGTAAGACCCCCCTTTTTTTTTCTTTTTCAACCACCGGGGTCTTAGGCCCAGAACCGCCGCTTTGTGGTGACTCCTTCACGTCCTGAAGGGTCATCACCACAAGGCGCCGATTCTGCCGGCCAATTCGATCACAGAAAAGTAGCACAATTATTGAAGTAAGAACAATGCAGTCCACAATAATAAATCACATGTAAATAAGATAAAATCTCCACGAAGGGAGTGTCCACAGAAATCATCAGAGTACTATAAATACGGGCTTATGCCCGGTACAAAATGTCCTCACTACAAGTCTCTTATGCGAAAGCGAAAACAGAAACTACTCAAGGTCGAGACTCACGGTCCCGGCTGTGTGAACTCCAGAGCTAGACTGCCCCATCTCTAGGCGCACCGATCTCTGGGGCTGCTCCTCCATGCTGGGCTCCACGATCCCCTAAATGATGCGGTTCGAAAACCGTTAGTCATAAAGACTAAGCCCTATCATCCCCTACCCCTTCCCCCATGGCTCCTAGGTACCGAGCGGGGAGGAAGAAAGGGAAGGACATGATGGTAGAGATAAATCAAGAAACAGGTGACTGTGGACTTAATCTAGGAAGTTGTATCCGGTGAGCAGTTAATATGATTGTTATAATAGGTCTAGCTGTAAGAAAAGCAAATATATGAATTTAAACCTTCACTTATGCGAGAACACATAAGCAAAAGGGATCTTTTGCAAGGCTCCCATCGTATAGAGTGTCCCATACCACTTATACGTTGGGGTGTCGGTTATCAAACAACAATGGTTGTTATATATTGAAATTAACCTTTGATTTATAAACTTGCCCACACAAGCTTATAGACCAAGGGGTCGTTTTGCAGGTCCTAATGTATAAGCGTCCCATACCACTTATACTTTAGGTGTCAGGGTTAAATGAATCGATTATGCTATGACATGCTAGTGGGTATGATGAAACATGCAAGTGCAACTCACACACCCGACTCTGTGCACACAGACCTTTAGTTCCCCCTTTCGGAGCTGTACCTCCCAGGATACCTCCGTAGTGGCAGACGGAAGCGGTGGGTTGGGCCTCGCCCACCTCAAAACCAGTAAAAGTGAGAGGTCTAAGTTGTTAGCCTAAATCACCTAGAGGGGGGTGAATAGGTGAAATGCGTGTCAAATGCGGAATTAAAAACTAACACAGCAAATATCAAGCAATCACAGAAGACAAGAGATTTATAGTGGTTCCCCAACCTTGGGTACGTCCACTTTTCTCACCGATCTAGCAAATTACTAGACTCGGCTACTCCACTATCTCGGATTGAAAACAATCCTACACCTCGGAACCACGTTCCTACAAATCTCGATCCCAAAACGGATCTACAAAAACTCGGAAGACAAAACTTCCTACAAGTCTCGGAGAAGAATCTCCTACAATGAAATTTGGTTTGAGAGTAAAAATCAAAACAATAATCTCAGATCTGGATCTTTGACGGTCTTCTTCTTCAGGAACTTCGGCTTGATCAGAAAAAGGTTGAAGATGACCTGAGAGAGATCCACGAGTCTGAAAACTAGAACCACCTCGATCGAGAAGAGAGATCTGAAATATTTGAGGCTCGGCGAGATCGAGTGATTCACTTTGTCTGGATCGCTAGAGAGAAAGTCGTTGAAGACGAAGATCGGCGATCCAAAGTTTTTCCCGTGAGCAACACTGGCGGCGGCGTGAGAATTAGGGTTCACGGAATTTTCTCTTTCCTTAAAAATATATCTCTGTAATCTCTTGATCATAAGTCAATTCTGAAAAGACTATTTATAGGTGGGTTCCAACGGTCATAACGTTGATTAATGATGACACGTGGACCAATCAGAATTGACAGATTCAAATTACTTATGATGAAAATGGACTTAGAATAATTCTGGAGAACTTGACTGCGATACTCGAGTAATGAAGGATATACACGAGTATGGAGAGATGGATTACTCGAGTAGCAAGAAGCAGTATACTCGAGTATAGAAAGAGAGAATTACAGGAGAGAAGAATGAATTACTCGAGTATCAAGAATGGTATACTCGAGTATCAGAAGTGTATACTCGAGTAATAGAAAGGTATACTCGAGTATCAAGACGATATACTCGAGTATCAAGACGATATACTCGAGTATCAGAAAATATACCTGAGAAACGTTTATATCAGAGTCAATTACTCGAGTATGGAAGAAAGTACTCGAGTATCAAAGATCAATTACTCGAGTATGAACATACTTACTCGAGTATCAGAAGATATACTCGAGTATCAACAGACTTACTCGAGTATCAGAAAACACTTACTCGAGTATAGACAGACTTACTCGAGTATCAGAAGATATACTCGAGTATCAACAGACTTACTCGAGTATCAGAAAATACTTACTCGAGTATAGACAGACTTACTCGAGTATCAGAAGATATACTCGAGTATCAACAGACTTACTCGAGTATCAGAAAATACTTACTCGAGTATAAACATACTTACTCGTGTATTACAAGGAAATACTCGAGTATAAAAGACTTAGGAAAATTCTAAGAGGAAATTTGCTCCAATGCTTCTGTCCATCAATCCAAGTGCATGAAGGAAGTGTATCCCAATAGAGAGGCTATACATGGGCCAACACTTTGGATCACACAATGAGGAATTACATTGTATGGTCCTGTGTTTGGTGACCCATTATAGACTGACATTGGTCTACACTTGGCAATTAGAACCTGCACACATACAACTTAAACACAGCATCAAATACACCTTAATTCATCTTAGTTCAAGGTCTGACCTCCTACAAATCTGAGGTATTGTGGAGACAAATCCCAACAATCTCCCCCTATTTGTAGATGTCAGCACTCTCTATACTAAGGTGAATTACTTAAGAGTAAAAGAACAGCAAGCATATAACAGGAGAATAAGCAGAGTAAACAAAATATGGCCATAATCAGAATTAAATATATATATATGTGAGGAAATGTTTTTTTAAAGCACATAAACAAAATAGTCCAATTCCACTTTCTCAGATCCACTCAAGATGGAGCATCCTTGTGCATCCTTTCCCTTTTGAGCTGTTGCCTCTCCAGGTAGCTGTAAGGCTTTGGAAAATAGGTCCTGGGCCTGGGAGGAGCAGCAGGGTTGTTGTGTCCCCAGTTTCTGTCATGGAGTCTGATTTTAATCTGAGAAGCTTCATATGCTTTCCACTCTGAATAGCTGTAATGATTGTCTCTGTTTTCCCCAAGATCTGTCACTAATTTCAGGGTATCAAGAATAAGGGATTTGGAGGTTGGACTCCAGACCTCTGAGTGAACAACTGCTGGATCTCTTCTGGGTTCAGAACGACTTGCAGAAGCACCTTCACCATACTTTCTTTTCCTTTTAGATGGACCTTGAGAACTGGAAACAAAATCATCTTGCCACAAGTCAGAGTAGTTAAGAGGAGGCTCAGTCAGATCACCTTCAGGTCTAGGAGAGAAGACTGGCACACCACTTTCTGGAATGGTAGCTTGGACAGGGGCATCTGCAGAGGGTTGCTCTTCAAGAGGATTTAGGTGATGAGGAATGATGGCTGGGTTGAGCTGAGCATTGGGGAAGTTCATATTATGCAGCCACACAGCAGTATCATATGTATAAAACTTTACAGATTGTAGTTGAGAGAGAATGTCTGCTTTCATTTCCTTCACAATTCCATCCACTGTTGTTTGAGCCTGTTTAGAGAGAGTTTCAACTTGTTCCTTTACAGCTATTTGAGCTTGCTCATTTAGTTTGTCCACTTGTTCTTTTACAACTTTCTCCCCCTTGCTGATATCTATGTTTAGCTTTGCAATGGCTTCATCTTTGAAGGTGCCCACTTCATTACACACTTTCACAACATTCAGTTCAGCTCTCTCATCTAGCTTGAGCTGGTTATGAGCTACTGTCTCAGCCTGATTTCTTAGTTCACCAATGCTTGTAATGGTGTGGTCTATGGCTTTGCCTCCAATTTGAAACAGCCTTTTTAACTCATCAGTATTTGCTTGAATCTCAGCAAAGCCTCTGCTCATCTCTGTTTCAAGAGCAGAGACCTTGGATGTTACTGATTGCAGAGAGGCATCAAAGTAAATTCTCTGTTCTTTGAGCATAAGCTCAATCTTGCTTATTATGTCTGAAGAGGAGGGAGCTGAGGTTGGTTCAGGAGCTGAAGCAGCAGGAGCAGGAGCAGTCCAAGGAAGGATTTCTGTGATTACCACTGAGCTGACTGCTCTCTTGAATGGAACTGGTTCAACATCTGCTTCTGAGGGTAGGAGAGAGGGCATGGAGAAATCCAAGTTCTTCAGAGGTGCCTCCACAGGATCTGGAGACATCTCATCATCAGACAGGAGAATATGAGCTGATTTACTAGGCTCACTCTCAGGAGAATGGACTGGAGATTTAGCAGGAGAAGGAGCTGGAGTTCTAGCAGGAGACTGAACTGGAGACTTAGCAGCTGAGTCATTCTGGAAGAGAGGGGCATCTGAGCTGAGCTCATCAATGAATTTGTTGATATCCTCAGCCGTAGACAGAAGTGCTGCTGAGTCTGGAATCTCTGAGTCTGCATTTGCTGATTGAATATCTGCTGGAGGAGGAGAGATTGGAGGAGTGGGAATTCTTACTTCTTCTGTTTCTGGAATTACTGATGCTGAAGAGACCTGATTCTGAGGAAGAGAAGAGGCAGGCTCCCCCTCAATTGCTGCACCCAGAGTGTCAGCAATTTGATGTTGAGGAGGAGATGGGGTCCTGATGACAGCTTGCTGTCTGGAGGTTTGGGCAGGGTTCATGATCTTGAGGTCATACCTCTGAATGGATGATATTGAGACTTTCTTCATGTGGTGAAGAGGAGTCCCTTTAGAGAAGTCAAATACTGTAGGATTTATCTCATGGAGGAGGAGGGAGATAATCCTGGCAAAGCTGGGATGTTTGACGCTTTCTTTGATCTTATCTAGTATCATCATTCCAAACTGAAACTTCTTCCTGCAGACAATAGCTTGCATAACATCAAAAAGATTTTGTGATACATCTCGAATGGAGTAAGTCTTGCACCAGAGGATTTTGGCAATGATGTCAACTAGAAACTTCCCTTCCGGATTGAACAGAGAGCGGTTCAGGGTTTCACCTCCACCTTCTGGATCTCGACCACAGAATAAGGAGGTGCGGTCGGCATCTGCCTTGTCTAAATCATCTTCTTCGTCGACCACCGGCATCCGAAGCAGAGTGGCGACAGAGGTTTTATCTAACCGAACATCAACTCCCCTTACCATTGATTTCAGAACTGTACCATTGTGCCTAATCTTCAAGTTTTTGTAGAACTCTTCAACATCAGAAAGCAAAAGGCGGCAAGGTTCTTGAAGAACGAAGGTTAATCCGGCCGTATCCAGGAGAATCAGAAGGTTCTTGAAATCATCGGAGATATCTTCTATGCCATCAGTCACTAATTCCGAGCCGATTCCAAACTTGGAGGAGGGAGGAGCCATCAGCGATTCTTCAATGAGGACGACGGAAATCTGCGGCGACGGAAGATGAAGAACAGGGTTTCGGGAATACGAACAGCCGACGGCTACTCGAGTGAATGAGAAGTGGAAAGGACTTTGTCGTTTTGAATATAGATATAAATAATTCTAATTAGGTTTAAAAACGAATTAAGTAAAAGACATACCTGAAGAGGCGGCAAATTAGTTGTGCGAATAGAGATTTTGAAAAATTCCAGAGAAATTCGATTACACGAGAGGAGTTTACGGCATACACGAGTAATCCTTAACATATACTCGAGTATGGACTGAGTATACACGAGTATTAAGTTTAGACGGATTTTTCCATACTCGAGTATATGAAGTTCAATACACGAGTATTAAATTCTGAAGACTTTTCATACACGAGTATAAGGAGTGCATACACGAGTATTGATTTGATTACTCGAGTATTTTTGACTTGTTACTCGAGTATTCACTATTTCACTCGTGTAAATGTAACTATTCTCGAGTCTCAAATTTCTTGAAGGAATTTTCACTAAGCAAAAGAAAAATGTACCTCAGAGTATCCAACATGTCTGACTTCTTCTAAATTTCTGAGTCCATCATTGGTCTTCTTTGTTAAGCAGTCCAAGCTCAGTTTTGAAGAATGAAAACTTGGACTCATCCAGCGGCTTGGTGAAGATATCTGCAACTTGCCTGTCTGTGGAGACATACTGTAGATCTATATCTCCATTTTCCACATGCTCCCGGATGAAATGGTAGCGAAGCTCTATGTGCTTGGTCCTGCTGTGGGAGACTGGGTTGTTGGCTATTGCAATTGCGCTGGAAGAATCACAGAACAGTGGAATGTTCTGGAACTTCATGTCATAATCTTCAAACTGATTCTTGATCCACAAAAGCTGTGCACAACAGCTCCCTGCAGAGATGTACTCTGATTCAGCCGTTGAGATGGCTACACAGTTTTGCTTCTTACTGCTCCAGGAAATGAGTCTCCTTCCGAGGAATTGGCAAGTCCCGGAGGTGCTTTTCCTGTCGTCTTTGCTTCCTGCAAAATCTGCATCTGAAAATCCAATTAGCTCACTATCATTACTTCTTGGGTACCATAAGCCAAGATTTGGTGTTCCTTTGAGGTATCTCAAGATTCGCTTTGCAGCGATGTAGTGAGATTCCTTAGAGTTCACCTGAAATCTAGCACATACACATGTCGAGAACATGATGTCTGGCCTACTTGCAGTAAGGTAGAGCAAGGACCCAATTATGCTTCTGTACTTGGTTTCATCAAAAGGTTTCCCTTTCTCATCCTTGTCCAGAGACATAGCTGAGGCCATTGGAGTCCTCATAGAGGTTGCATTCTCCATTCCGAATTTCTTAAGCAGCTCTTTGGTGAACTTGGTCTGAGAGATGAAGATTCCATCCTCAGATTGTTTCACTTGTAGCCCTAAGAAATACTTCAGCTCTCCCATACTGCTCATTTCAAACTTCCCTTGCATAAGTTTAGAAAACTTCTTGCAGAGGTTGTTATCTGTAGAGCCAAAAATGATGTCGTCGACATAGATTTGCACTAGCAAAATCTTGCCTTTTATTTCCCTAAGAAATAATGTCTTGTCTATCTTTCCTCTTGTGAACTTGTTCTCAAGAAGAAAGGTAGACAGCGTCTCATACCAAGCCCGAGGGGCTTGCTTGAGACCATATAGTGCTTTTTGTAATAAGTACACATAGTTAGGAAGGGTTGGATCAACAAAACCTGGGGGTTGCTCTACGTACACTTCTTCCTTAATGTTACCATTTAGGAAGGCGGACTTCACGTCCATTTGATAGACGGTAAAGCCCTTAAGTGCAGCGTAGGCAAGAAATAACCTGATTGCCTCCAGTCTTGCTACTGGAGCATAAGTTTGGTCGAAGTCGATCCCTTCCTCTTGACGATATCCCTTGGCGACAAGTCTGGCTTTATTCTTTATAATTGTTCCGTCTTCATCCATCTTGTTCCGGTAGACCCACTTTGTCCCGATGACGTTCTTATGCTTGGGTCTAGGAACAAGTGTCCAGACTTTGCATCTTTTGAACTGATTTAATTCTTCTTCCATGGCTAGAATCCAGGATGCGTCGGAGTTGGCTTCCTCAAATTTCTTTGGTTCAACCTGTGAGAGAAAGCTTAAGTGTAAATTCTCGTTAGTTGTACCTCGACGAGTTCTGACACCATCCCGAGGATCTCCTATGATTTGGTCAGCAGGATGATCCTTCAAGTGTCTGAACTCTAAAGTCCTTGCATCTGGGATCTCTTCAGCCACTGGAGTTATATCTTCAGCTGGGATGTCTTCTTCATCTTGATCATCTCCCTCTCCAAAGGTGGTTGTAGAGGGGATCTTGATGAACGTCTCATCTTTATCTTTAATAGGTTCATCCAAGCTGAGTTCTTTCAACTTTGTACCTGCATCTACAATAGGCACACTAGACGAGTTGCTTTGCAACAGACTCGTCTCATCAAATACAAGATGTATCGACTCTTCCACAACCAGAGTTTTTCTATTGAAAACTCTATAGGCCTTACTATGGCTACTATAACCTACGAAAATACCTTCAAAGCTTTTCTCGCTAAACTTTGTAGTGTGATACTTGCCATTGTTAAGTACGAAGCACTTACAACCAAAGATTCTAAAGTATGAAATGGTTGGTTGCCTGCCTTTTAGAAGTTCGTAAGGAGTCTTATCATGGTCTTTGTTGATGAGTGCTCGATTTTGCACGTGACAAGCGGTGTTGACGGCTTCAGCCCAGAAATACTCCGGAAGTGAGGCATCACTCAACATGGTCCGACAAGCCTCTATGAGTGTTCTGTTCCTTCTCTCAGCCACTCCATTTTGCTGTGGAGTGCGGGGAGAGGAAAACTCATGAAAGATACCTTGACTTTCACAAAATTCTGTCATGGCTCCAGACTTGAATTCCGTTCCATTGTCACTTCTGATTTTGACTACGGAACAGTTGTATTCATTCTGGATTTGCCTGACAAAGTTAGTGAAAATACCGAAGGTATCTGACTTGTGTTTCAGAAAGAACACCCACGCAAAGCGCGAGTAATCATCCACAATAACCAACGTATATTCCTTACCTCCCAAACTTCTAACTTGCAGTGGACCAAACAAGTCCATATGAAGAAGCTGTAAACTTCTATTGGAATCCTTGCCTATTATGCTTTTGAACGAGCTTCTTGTTTGCTTGCCTTTGATACAAGCGTGACAAGGACTGTCTGTAACGCACTTGACCTTGGGTGCATCACGCACTAAGTTTTGAGAGAATAATTTATTAATAGTTTTGAAATTAATATGTGCTAGTCTCTTGTGCCATTGGTCAGCAAGAGATGCACTACTTTTTGCCAAAAGACACACTGGTGTCGAAGAGTCTATACAAATAAAATTTAAACAGAAAATATTTCTGCTTCGAGTGCCTGATAAAATAGTTTCCATATTGTTAACCGACTTTATCAAACACTTGTCAGCATGAAATTCAACTACGTATCCTTTGTCGCATAGTTGGCTTATGCTGATGAGATTGTGCTCCAATCCTTCAACATAGGCTACATTCGAGAAGGATACGCTACCGTTAGAAATCATACCATAGCCTTTAGTGATTCCTCGATCTGAACCTCCAAAGATGACCTTTGGTCCGTCGCAGACTGAGGTGTAGTTCAGTAGTAGGCTCCTTGTCCCGGTCATATGCCGAGAACATCCACTGTCCAAGTACCAGATTGGCATTTTGGTGGCCTTTGGACATACCTGCAATTACAATCATTTAGCCTTAGGAACCCAAACAAGTTTGGGTCCTTGGTCTCGAGTTAGAATACTCCCCCTACGAGTATTAGCCTTATGAGTGGTCACTCTCACGTTGCTAACCTTAGGGGTTGCAGCATTTTCAGGATTGAACCAACAATCACTGGCAAAATGACCAATTCTGCCACAACACCAACAGTTGAACCTGTTGTATCTTTGCCTTGTGTAGTCCTGCTTGACTTTCTGGAATGAAGGTCTGGCAGGACCCTTACTTTTGGAGGAAGAGGCTTCATGATGATTGCAGTTGCATGAAGTCTTCTCTTTCATAGGCTTTTCTACAACGGGTTTTACTTTTGGTGTCTTCTTAAAGTTATGACCATGAGCATAAGGTCCATAGCTTTGAAGCTGAATCTCCTCATAAGGTGCCTTGAAGACACTCTCGCCAAAGTTACGAGGACGAGTCCAACCTTGGTATCTTGACTTAGGCTTCTCAGGGATCGGCCTAGAAAAGTGTCCATAGGTGGACTCATAATCGAGTTCGTTCGTGGGAAAGATAACTTTCTTGAACACAACAGGTTCCAAGGGAGCTTTCCCTTTTTCCTCAGCTAGAGCCTTCCGGGCAGCCTTATTCTTCCTCTTGGCCTTGTTTCTCCTAGAGGATTTACTAGAAGACCCAATGTGGCCTAAACCAGCACCCTTGGCCTTAGCAGAGAATTCAGCAACGATTGGAAGAACTGTCTTAGGCTTAGAGAAGCTCTCAACAAGCTTCTTTTCAGCCTCGAGCTGTTTTTCCAGTTCTTTGATGATTTCCTCTTTAAGGTCGAGGTGCTTGAGAGCTTTATTGTATTCCTCCATAGCTTCATTTAGGTTCTCTTGAAGAGAGTTAGTCCTACTGACTTCCTCTCTCAAGTTGCTCTCACTGGCCTGTAGAGAATTGATCTCTTTGGCTTGACTTCTCACCATTCTACGACATTTCTCGTAAGCGGTGAGTAATTCCTTATACTGTCCCATGAGTTCAGATTCATCTTCAGAGGAGTATCCCTCTTGCTCATTGTCATTTTCAGAATCAGAGAGAGGAGTGTGAGATTTTACCTCCCCAGTAAACTGGGGGACTTGTTCATCATCCGAATGAGCCATGAGCCCAAAGTAAGCTTCCTCTTCTTCACTCGACTCAGATGAGTCAGAGTCGCTAAGAGTTTTGCTCTTCTTGGCTACTAGGCTTCTCTCTGTCCTTTTCTTGGGGTGTGAGGATTTCTTTTCCTCTCTTCTTCCACCCTCTTTCTTTTTGTGAGGGCAATCAGCGATGACGTGACCTGGCTTATTGCAATAGTAACAAATGATGTCAGTAGAAATCTGTTTGTTCGGTTTAGGATTATACCTGTCATGGCTACTTGAGCCTTTCTTCCGATGATCACTGTCATGTCGTGACTTTCTATATGAGGCATCCTTGCCTCTCCATTGCTTCTTCTTGTTCAAGAATTTCTTGAACTGCCTTGAGAGTAGGGAGAACTCTCCATCAGATAGTTCTGAGCCAGATGAGCTAGGCTCAGATGATTCTTCTTCATCAGCTTCAGGAACTGGGGCAGGAGAGCTAGCCTTTATCTTCCTTGAGCTATCTGCCTTTAGAGCGACAGATTTCTCCTTGGATGCAGACCTGCTCGTCTCTTCTTCAGCTTTTCTTGAGTTGATTTGCAGCTCGTAAGACATAAGCTTTCCGAACAGATTCTGCGGGTCTGTCTCAGCTAACCTTCCAAACTCCCGAATGGCACATACCTTATTATCCCATTCCTTGGTTAGGGATCTTAAGAATTTGTCATTGAGTTCCCCGTTGGTGAAGACACGGCCATACACTCTTAGGCCATTTACTATCTTGAAGAAGTTCTCAAAGGTGTCAGCTATGGCTTCCTTATGACCTTGCCGGAAGGCTTCATACTTTTGATTCAGAAGGGATCTCCTATCATCCCTCACTTCTTCAGTGCCTTCCATTAGAGTCACAAGGGATTGCCACATCTCCTTGGCAGACTGGCAATGAATTAGATTCTGCAGCATTGAGTCGTCGACTGTACTTGCTATAATATTTTTAGCCTTCTTGTCCAGAGAGACAAGTGCAATCTCATCCTTGTCTAGATCCATCAGCTTCTTGGGAACTTGCTTGGTGGGATCTATGGTGGATGCAGTCATAGGAATGTGGGGACCTTCTTCAACAATCATGAAGATCCGGGGATCTACTGCTTCCATGAAGAACTTTACTCTTTCCTTCCACATAGGAAAGTTGTTCTTGGTGCAGATAGGGAGTTTAGCAAAATCCTTGGTTTTACTCATGCTTGATACTTTTCAGAAAACAACTTAGAAGGATAAGATCAAGGTGTTAACCTTTTAACGATCAACCTCCCTCTGATACCAATTGAGAGGTCTAAGTTGTTAGCCTAAATCACCTAGAGGGGGGTGAATAGGTGAAATGCGTGTCAAATGCGGAATTAAAAACTAACACAGCAAATATCAAGCAATCACAGAAGACAAGAGATTTATAGTGGTTCCCCAACCTTGGGTACGTCCACTTTTCTCACCGATCTAGCAAATTACTAGACTCGGCTACTCCACTATCTCGGATTGAAAACAATCCTACACCTCGGAACCACGTTCCTACAAATCTCGATCCCAAAACGGATCTACAAAAACTCGGAAGACAAAACTTCCTACAAGTCTCGGAGAAGAATCTCCTACAATGAAATTTGGTTTGAGAGTAAAAATCAAAACAATAATCTCAGATCTGGATCTTTGACGGTCTTCTTCTTCAGGAACTTCGGCTTGATCAGAAAAAGGTTGAAGATGACCTGAGAGAGATCCACGAGTCTGAAAACTAGAACCACCTCGATCGAGAAGAGAGATCTGAAATATTTGAGGCTCGGCGAGATCGAGTGATTCACTTTGTCTGGATCGCTAGAGAGAAAGTCGTTGAAGACGAAGATCGGCGATCCAAAGTTTTTCCCGTGAGCAACACTGGCGGCGGCGTGAGAATTAGGGTTCACGGAATTTTCTCTTTCCTTAAAAATATATCTCTGTAATCTCTTGATTATAAGTCAATTCTGAAAAGACTATTTATAGGTGGGTTCCAACGGTCATAACGTTGATTAATGATGACACGTGGACCAATCAGAATTGACAGATTCAAATTACTTATGATGAAAATGGACTTAGAATAATTCTGGAGAACTTGACTGCGATACTCGAGTAATGAAGGATATACACGAGTATGGAGAGATGGATTACTCGAGTAGCAAGAAGCAGTATACTCGAGTATAGAAAGAGAGAATTACAGGAGAGAAGAATGAATTACTCGAGTATCAAGAATGGTATACTCGAGTATCAGAAGTGTATACTCGAGTAATAGAAAGGTATACTCGAGTATCAAGACGATATACTCGAGTATCAAGACGATATACTCGAGTATCAGAAAATATACCTGAGAAACGTTTATATCAGAGTCAATTACTCGAGTATGGAAGAAAGTACTCGAGTATCAAAGATCAATTACTCGAGTATGAACATACTTACTCGAGTATCAGAAGATATACTCGAGTATCAACAGACTTACTCGAGTATCAGAAAACACTTACTCGAGTATAGACAGACTTACTCGAGTATCAGAAGATATACTCGAGTATCAACAGACTTACTCGAGTATCAGAAAATACTTACTCGAGTATAGACAGACTTACTCGAGTATCAGAAGATATACTCGAGTATCAACAGACTTACTCGAGTATCAGAAAATACTTACTCGAGTATAAACATACTTACTCGTGTATTACAAGGAAATACTCGAGTATAAAAGACTTAGGAAAATTCTAAGAGGAAATTTGCTCCAATGCTTCTGTCCATCAATCCAAGTGCATGAAGGAAGTGTATCCCAATAGAGAGGCTATACATGGGCCAACACTTTGGATCACACAATGAGGAATTACATTGTATGGTCCTGTGTTTGGTGACCCATTATAGACTGACATTGGTCTACACTTGGCAATTAGAACCTGCACACATACAACTTAAACACAGCATCAAATACACCTTAATTCATCTTAGTTCAAGGTCTGACCTCCTACAAATCTGAGGTATTGTGGAGACAAATCCCAACAAAAAGAACCACTGGTCTGACCTATCGAACGCCTCAATGCTTGGTGCACTAAGCGGACGCCTGCGTACTCTTGCCAGCTGGCGCACCGGACTTCTGTTGGCGAAGTGCTAACCACCTCGCCGAGTCAACGATATCGGTGTCGGTGCAATCGAACTCCCCGATATCGAAAAACCCACCACCTTAACTTAGTCCTATCTTATGCACATGCAAGTTTATCGTAAACACACAAAACCGAGCCGAAGCTCCCCGGACCAAAACGTCCGTCTCCAAACCAACCGAGCCGAAGCTCCCCGGACCATCCCGTCCGTCTCTTAACCAACCGAGCCGAAGCTCTCATCAATCTTCCTGTGCCAATAGTGTTTGTGAAAAGTGCAGCCCTAGTTACCTAGTTACTCTTGTCGATTTGTTATTACAGTTTACGTTAGCCCAGGACTGCCCCCGGTATACCCCGTGAAGGGCTCTCAAGGGGCACTAGGAACCAAGACGGCGGCATTACGGCCCGAAGTTCCCTTTCGCAAGGCACTTATTGTTATTGGTTGATCTCCCTTAACCCGATTCCCTTCTCATATTTCGTTAGACTATCCTAGGGTGATTTTTAACCTTCCTCTCTTCGGGAAAAGCGATCTTTCGCCCAACCCGAGCACCTCTTAACTCTAGCTATCACCACTTCTCACCACTCTTTATATCTCCCTATTGTGATTTCCTCCACCATTGCCCACCCAGACATTATGATTAGCTCCAGTGCCTTCCTCAGATCATGTCCTATTGCATTTCACAAATTGCTATATGCAGACCGACCTAGGCTACATGTCGAACCGGTTATGCAATGATCCATTACTCATCCAAATGCCCTAAATTATTTACTGGAGACTTACCATGATATAAATGACCTAAGTCCAGAAAATGGAAATTTTCCTAATTTATTTGGCATTTAATTAAATTCTTCGAAAATCCCAAGGGCTACCGGTTTGAACATGAACTACCCTAAGTTCTCATGCAAGATATCCAGCAAATTTATGATAAATACTAGGTTATCTCAATAGGTTAAATCTTAAGTATCATAATTTTTCTATCATTAAAAGGGCATGAAAACTATTTTAGAAATAATCTCTAACTTCTGTTGTTTATGAATCAAGTACAGAAAATATTCTTCCAAAAATTATAAATAATTTATGCCATGCAGATAAAGGCCTAAAATTAGCACTGGCCAAGTTTCATAATTTTCCAGCAAGTATTTTATCCATAATTAATTTTTAAACATAAAAGCCCTTTCTATCATCTGTGAATTAAGTACTAG
Source organism: Platanthera zijinensis (assembly GCA_039513925.1). Classification (NCBI taxonomy): domain Eukaryota; kingdom Viridiplantae; phylum Streptophyta; class Magnoliopsida; order Asparagales; family Orchidaceae; genus Platanthera; species Platanthera zijinensis. Next base: position 179,134,444 of record CM077084.1, read on the forward strand.
ATTTACTCAACATAAAATTCTATGAAAATCCAGGGATCAATGTTCTGCTAGCCGAGATCTAAATCCAGAATTTTAACTGATTATAATTAATTTAAAGCCTCCAAATAATTGAAACAACAAATCGGGCTAATAATCATTTAACACATGGAGTATAATATTTATTAATCATAAAATTCCAGAAAAATTACTATAAGTCTAAAACATCCTAAACCTCCCTCTTCCCGAGTTTCATAATTTTTGGATTAGATTTAGTGCTTAAAATAACTAAATTACATTTTTATCCTAAACCGAAATCTCAACTTTCGAGGTACCTAATTACCTCCAATTCCTTCACTATTTCAACCAGAGGGTTTTCATCATATCATCCCCCTCTCCTCCAAATTTCAAGGGCATACAAGAGCTTTTGCTCCTATGTCCTTCACAAACCTCAAACTACCACACACTGGGTTTGAGCCGATCTCTTAGGGTAAAATCCACCCTAATCCACACCATGTTACCCAAGAGGGTAGACATAGACTTAACAAATCAGTGGCCACAACTTCAGCCTCTTTTGAGGAGATTTGTCCACTCCATTTCCAATTGTACTTTTCCCCCAAAGTACCCCTCACCAAGACCTATCTAGGACTTGATACTTCCCTATTCAAAACTCGACCAATTGATTTGAAATTTTGTACAGATCTTAACATTGATACCAGGGACCACCACACAAAATTTGGAGGAGTTTGGACTTAATTTCATCTCCTAACTAATTTTATAATGTTTATTAAAATTTTACAAAAACTTTAGGTAAAAGTTCTCCAAAAATTCTCATTTTTGGACAGCCTCTCGATATACATATTACAGATCTCCAGTCCAAATTTCAAGTCATTTGGACATGTTATGAACCGTGGGCAACCATTTCAATTTCTGGTTAGCCTAGGTCTTGATCCCACCAAAATGAGTGTTGTGGTCAAACCACTCACCCAAATTGAATAAAATCAATTTTATATTAAAGTAGACCCAGAGGGCTACAACTTTTGTGACTGGTCATTTTTCCTAATTCGGCCTCTAAGTGCCTTGTTTTGCAGCCTCAAAATATACTAATCCAAGTATATTTTTCCTTATAAAATTATTTACATAAGTTATATATTATAAACCGTTTTTACTGTTCATCTTCTACAGAACCCGAAAACCAGAACACAGGAAGTCATTTTTCCTGTAACATTTCCGTGATCCGTCGCCGGCCGTCCGGTCACTTCCCTGGCCAGCCACCACCACCACCACCTCCGTTGAGACGATGGCTAGCGGTCGGCGGTGGTTTGGCCGCCGGAGGTGGCGGTTTCCGGCGAACTCAAAAATACCATTTACATGGTTTTCCCATGAAAACGAAAGACGGGTCCGGCTCCGTTGAGCGCGAACCTCCTTTCTAAGAATCCTAAGATCTACCCATGAAAGAGAAGGAGCAGAGGAGGACCTTGTTCGCGGTTTGAAGGCGAGAAGAACGACGGGGTGCCATGGCGCGGTGGTGGCATTGCTGAACTTCTCCTACAGCAAGAACAAAGGTCTGATCCGTTTGCTTGAGCGTGTAACCTTCTCCTCTGGTTCTAGGTGGGCTTTTATAAGTCAGAAAGTGGGAAGGTGAATGGGTAAAGCCTTTATGGCCATGAAGGTTCTCCCCTTAACGTTTCGGTTACAGTGAAGGGATAAGAAACGGTTGAAACTGAACAGGTGTGTCCAGGTGGCGGCTTCCTATTGGACCATATCTTCCTCATTTATTATATAATTACAGAAGGAAAACGGCTTGAAATTACTCCTGGTGTAACTTCCCACACCAGCATTTATTACCACGCGTGTTAGAATAATTTCGGGCCTGAACCGTCGTTTCGGCCAATGTCACGGGCGTGACACATAGGTCACGGGCGTGACAGGCCCGAATAGCCAATTCTGGGTTCGACGATCGTCGAACTGAGATCCACGATCGTCGATGGATGGTCACGGGCGTGACACCTTGGGTCACGGGCGTGACAGGTCCGTGTGGTTAATTCTGGGCCGACAATCGTCGATTTGAGATCGACGGTCATCGAATGGTGGTCACGCCCTAGGTCACGGGCGTGATACCTAGGTCACGGGCGTGACAGGCCCGAACGGCAAATTTCGAGGTCGACGATCGTCGAATTGAGATCGACGATCGTCGAAGGCTGGTCACGCCCTAGGTCACGGGCGTGACACTCATGTCACGGGCGTGACATGCCCGGGCTGCAAGGTCGACGATCGTCTCACGGAGATCGACGATCGTCGAAGAAGTCACGCCCTTAGTCACGAGCGTGACACCTTTGTCACGGGCGTAACATGCCCAGGCAGCACGTTCGACGATCGTCTCACGGAGATCGACGATCATCGAAGAAGTCACGCCCAGGTCACGGGCGTGACGGGTCGGTCACGGGCGTGACCAACCCGTGACCCGAAATCTCGGTCGATTTATTTCAATTTCCGGGCTTCCTCGGGTTCTGTCACGACCAACCGACTCCTAGGGGTCTAGCCGGAAATGGGATGTTACACACTGCACCCTGACATTGGTGTGTACTTAGCGTGGAATAACTGCAAGCACAACTAGACAAATTTCATCAAATACATTGTCTATTTACCTTAGCTTGTTCAGGGGCTTCTTCAAATCAGGTGCATTGTGGATACAATACCCAACAATCTCCCCCTATTTGAAGAAGCCTAAACCCTACAAGCTAAGGTGAATAGAGCATATAGGAATGAAACTAAAATTGAGTTGAGAGAGATATTCATTACCAATTACTTGAGAGCAAAACTTGGAGCCACCTTAACCTTAGCCGAGAGGGTAATCTCCCCCTTTTCGGCTTCTGCAAATCGTGGTCTAGTGCATATGACCCCATGCTCCCCCTCAGTTCTTGCACCTATGCTTACACTTGAGTGCCTGACAGATGCTCCCCTAGATGCACGAGCCATGAGCTTCTGTGGTCTTCATTCCTCATAGTTTAGCATCCCCAATTCAGTTTTGAAAAGACTGAACTTGGCCTCGTCCAAAGGCTTTGTGAAGATGTCTGCAATCTGCTTGTCAGTGAGAACATAGCAGAGAGAGATGTCCTTGTTCTCCACGTGCTCCCGAATGAAGTGGTAACGCACTTCAATATGCTTTGTTCTGCTGTGCGAGACCGGATTATTGGCAATAGCAATTGCACTGGAGGAGTCGCAGTACATCGGTACTTCCTTGAACTGGAGGTCATAGTCGGCTAACTGGTTTCTTATCCATAGGAGTTGTGCGCAACAGCTGCCAGCCGAGATGTACTCAGACTCTACAGTGGAGGTTGCAACACAATTCCGCTTCTTGCTATTCCATGAGATAAGTCTTCTTTCGAGGAATTGACACGTCACGGAAGTGCTTTTCCTGTCATCCCCACTCCTTCCTCTTTCAGGTCTCCATTCAAGAAAGCCGATTTCACGTCCATCTGATAGACTGTGAATCCTTTGTGAGAGGCATAGGCTAGGAATAGCCGGATTGCCTAGAGCCGTGCAACTGGTGCAAACGTCTGGTCGAAGTCAATCCCCTCCTCCTGTCTGTATCCTTGAGCCACCAGTCTGGCTTTGTTCTTGATGATGACTCCATGTTCATCCCACTTGTTTCTGAAGATCCACTTGGTGCCAATCACATTTTGCGTCTTCGGTCTGGGAACCAGCGTCCAAACGTTGCATCCTTCGAATTGATGCAATTCATCTTGCATGGCCAAAATCCATGCAGCATCTTTGTTCGCCTCATCGAACTTCTTTGGCTCGACCTATGACAGGAAGCTAAGATGCAAAATCTCGTTAATGGTACCTCTTCGAGTTCTGACCCCATCACGAGGATCTCCGATGATCTGATCTCTAGGATGATCCCTCACGTGTCTGAGCTCTAGAAGTCTGGCATCAGGAGCTTCGACTACTTCTTGGGCATCTCCTTCTTGTAAAAGATTTGCTCCATTTTGATCTTCAACTTCTCCAGCTGACGTCGAGGTGGAGACCTTGACGTACTTGGGAGTTGCACCTTTAGCAGTCTCATCTAAGCTTAGTTGTTCAAGCCTTGCACCATAGTTAGCGTTATCTCTTTTCCCTTAATCTTGTTCCATGGCAAGCCTGGAACATCTCTTGTCTAGGTCCCATCATGTACCTGGGTACCTAGACTATCCTGTAAAAAAGAATTACCTTTCCTTAGGAACCCAATATGTATTGGGTCCTAGGTTCTTGTCAGCATAAAATCTTGAATGCCTTCCTGCAGGAATCCTGTTAGGAAGACTAACTCTGCCCAGAGGAAGTGGACATACCCTTGCCCTTGGCACAGAGGGATTGTGCCAACAATCGACGGCAAAGTGACCCACCTTGCCACAGCACCAACACTCGTGAATGTTGTATCGCCGTTTCTGACCTGATCTGTTGACTGAGGTAGTCATGATCTTAGGTCTAAACGGGAAAAAGCCGGTTCTGCTCACAAAATTGCCTTTTCCACCGTGACACATGGGAGGGTGGAAAGAATGCATGTGGTGAGTGTCAAGTGGCCTTGGAGGTGGTGCCTTTCTTTCAGTCAGCACGCTTCCAGAGGCCCCATGGGTACTTACCACATGTTTCCTGACCCCCCTTTCCTGCATCCTAGGGTGGAAAGTACTGCAGTGATAGCTGGTTCCGGTAGATTCATGATGAGTTGGGGCTGAGGCCGAGAATACAAAGGGATCAGGATGAGCCTTGGGTATTCTCTCAGGGGTAGCCATGACAGCTCTGGCACTGTGGGTATTTCCACATGAGGGCTGATCATTCTTGTAGTGACCATGGTTGTTCCTATGGTCATACCTGTAGACATGATGAGTACCTTTCCTTCCTGGAGTGGGGGGTCTAAATACCGTTTCCCCATTTCTCCATGAATTGATAATTCGGGAGATCCACCCATTTTCTTCCTTTCTTTTAATAGCATCAACCTTGGAAAAGTTGGATACTATCCTCTTCTCATTCTCTAGACTACTCTCTAGATCTGAGATTTTATAGTCCTTAACCTTATTGGATGCCAATTGGAGAACCAATAAGATTTTCAGCTGAGCAATCTCCTTAGCTTGCTCCTTCACAAGTAAGTTGCTCTTCTGAAGGGCACTCACAAGGGAATCAGGATTTTCAATCTTTTGATTGAAGCTATCCATATCCCTTGCATCTCTGGAAGGACTACCCTCTGAATTGTTCCCGTCTTCAGGAACTTCAAGAGGAGAGGGGCATGAGGAAGAAGTTATCTGCTCCTGGCTTTGTTGTTCAGGGTTACCGTTAATATCGACAGAGACTGTTGAGTCAGCTTCATCAGAACTGCTTTCCTCAACTTCTTCTTCAGTCTCTGACAAGGACACAGGAGCCCTGATACTGACAGATTGATCATGCCCTTCATCTTCAGAAATGAGGACCCCTACATAGGCTTCATCCTCTTGTTGACGACTGGTCCCTGTTTTCTCTGATCCCTCCATGAGGTCTGAGATGGTTTGCCACATGGACTTGGCTGTCCTACACTTGTCCACTCTAGAGCGAGATGGTCCAGACCAGACATCAGTGATGATCTGACGAATCACCTGATCCAGGTTGAACAGTGAGAGCTCTGTCTCCGACATCTCTTTGGGACACTTGGGGATTTGGAGATCTTTCCCCGAGCTGGAAGCCTTCATGGGAATGAAGGGACCCTCTTCCAGAATGAGTGATGCTCGAGGGTCGATGGCCTCCAGATGAAATAGTACTCTCATCTTCCATACAGGATAGTACTCCTTTGTACATGAGGGGAGTCTTAGAGGAGGGACATCATAATCCAACTCCATGCTTGAGTCTGATCTTCTTGTTGACACTAGATGCAGGAACTTACTCGAGGTGTTAACCCCTTTGATGAGTAACCTCCCTCTGATACCACTTGAAAGTCCACTTAGTGTCAACTACTTACACCTAGGGGGGGGGGGGGGAATAGGTGTTTTTTGCAGCGTATTTGCGGAATTAAAGTTTTACCTGCACAAGAAAATAAACCAACACAACACAACAAGTACACAAGCAATTTATAGTGGTTCCCCGATTTGGGTACGTCCACTTTCCCCCTTCGACCTATCTCCCAACCGGGGACGACTCGGTCACTTCACCAACAGGATTGAAATCCAATCCTTGCACTAACGGAATGAACCCTTCCACACGTAGGAGTCAACACTCCCACAACTCGGGTTGCACCCAACCCTACAACTAGAGACCAAACGGTCCTTTACAAAGAAATGAAAATAGCTTGTAAGAGCTACAAACAACGTATGGAGAATAGGGTGTCCCTCTTCGTTCGACGACGTGTTCTTGAAGTCAACGAAGAGTCCACAACCCTAGATCTCACTTGGAGAGGATCTCCCCGAGACCGGCGGCGGCGTCAAGCGGCGGCAAGGCTCTCGGTGTTGGCGGCCGCAACTGAACACAACAGCAAAGCACTGGAGATCCAATCTTCTTAGCGAAGTCGGCAAGGTCTACCAACAGTCACACGAGGATCGATCGTCTCGATCGATTCAGACGGGGAAAAATTTCCCTATCTCAAATCAAGAGACAAAGGATCTCTGGATAGACACGTGAGACGCTGTGCGGGACTTGGCTTCTATCACCGAGGATCTGGAGGAGATCGAGATCGACTTCGGTGATCGGCTGCGGCGACGGAGGCGGAGCAAGATCGCGAGATTAGGGTTTGGTCGGCCGCTCTCTTTCGTATGTCGTCTGTGTATTTTACTGTACACAAATACCAGAGTATTTATACACTAGGTCAAGAGATGACCGTTGTGGGCCCCACCAGCAGTAAGATCGAAGTCCGGTTCAAAATCCCGCAGATAACGTGGACCGGTCCAGACAGAGTTGGAAAAATGCCCAAGTCAATTCGGCGAGAATCGTGAGTGATTCTCGACGAATCGGCGAGAATCACTTACGATTCTCGCCGAATTCTACTTAGAGAATTCTGGCTGCACAGGTTATAGAGGCCGGGGAGAATCGTTGGGAATCACCTTGGATTCTCGCCGACTCGTCGAGAATGCAAAGTCATTCTCGACAAATCGGCGAGAATCACTTGGTGATTCTCGACGATTCTACCTTAGATGATTTTTCTGACTGCGTCGAGACAGACGACCCAACCCAGCAAGAATCAACTAGTGATTCTCGTCGACTCGTCGAGAATCACTAGTGATTCTCGACGAATCGGCGAGAATCACTTAGTGAGATTTATACTTAGACGAATTCTCGTCTTTCCACCCGTGAGCTGGTCTTTGGCCCATCCTTGTTCCTTGTCTGCTCTTGCTTTATTATAGCCCTGTACTTGAAATTAAGTACACCCCAATAGAGAGAGTACACGTAGGCCAACACACTAATCTGCTCAACGAGGGATTACGTTGCACAGACCCGTGTATATTGACCCACTGCACCCTGACATTGGTGTGTACTTAGCGTGGAATAACTGCAAGCACAACTAGACATATTTCATCAAATACATTGTCTATTTACCTTAGCTTGTTCAGGGGCTTCTTCAAATCAGGTGCATTGTGGATACAATACCCAACAATCAACTAAGACTGTTAAGTCTATCTTGAGGAACCTCCCTCTGATACCACTTGAAAGTCTTGATTTCAAGAACAACTAATCACCTAGGGGGTGAATAAGCCCAATTTTAAAACTTAGGTAACTTATCGATTAAAATCACAACACAACAATCTTATCACAATCAATCCAGCACAGTACACAACACAATACACATCACAATATACAGAGATTTATAGTGGTTCCCCAATTGATGGGTACATCCACTCCCCCCCCCCTTCGCCTATCTAACAATATACTAGATTTGGACAAACTTACTTCTATCTTTCTCAGATCCTCATATCTTACAGCTCAGAGCCCAACCGACTCCTACAACTCAGGCGCAAGCCCTACCACTCAGATCACCAAGATCCTATAACTCAAGTTCTTCTCAAGAACTCTATCTCAGAGTGACTCCACACTCTTACAGCTCAGGCAATCCTGCCCTACCTCAGTGTTAATCCACACACCTACAACTCAGGCAATTCTTGCCCTACCTCAGCCATTATAACATAGGCTTACAACTCAGGCCTTAGCCTTACCACTCAGATTCAAAATGAATCTTGCACAGAAATATTCAAGATAATGAATTACAGACACCAGATAAAATTCTTTTTGCCTGTCTACTTGGACCGAGCAGATGTCAGCCCTAACTTCGTCTTCACATCAACAAGATGATATAGCAATTTTGAAATGATGCTCGGCTTGTTCTCGAATCAACTAGACGATGAATATGCTTCTTATTCTTCAGGAATATATTCCGATCTGGACTGAGCAGATTTCATCCCTTCCTTATTCTTTGATTCAACGAATTGATCTTCAGATTCTGGCTCGGCTGGGATCGAGAAGAAAACTTCAGCTAGGGCACGCCTAGGCTGATTCGTCTCTCTTAGAGGATTACTCTAAACCTGCTGGAGTGGATGTTAATTGCACCAACAAACTCAGAAGCCCTTCAGATTTGAACTTGAGGTTATTGGCTTCTGCAACAATGACGGATGAAGACGACGAACTCCGCTTCTCGTTTTTTCCGAAAGTTAATCAGAAATTAATCTAATAATAATTCTTAGATCTCGATCTCTTCTGCTATTTATAATCCCGTCACATTGGAGAGATGATCGACACGTGTCTCAGTTTTAACGGTGGTTAAAACCTCAGCTTTATTAACTTGATATCCACTGTAGACTGACAGTGACGTTAATGTTGATTTACATCAAATCTGAACTTCGTTGAATTGTTGACTTTACTGAGTCAACATCATTCTGGACTTAGCCAAAATCAACTAACTTTTCTGAAATCCTGCGTTTGACGAACTTCAAGCTCAGCTCGACGAAATCTGAGCTCAACTTGACGAAACAGTGAAGCTGAGATCGACGAATTCTTTCAGCTCAGTTCTTTCTTCAGGTGAAGGCTGAGGTCGACGAACTTCGAGCTCAATTCGACGAAACCTGAGTTCAGCTTGACGAAATAGTGAAGCTAAGATCGACGAATTCTCCCAGCCCAGTTATTTCTTCAGTTGAAGGAGGAGGTCGACGAACTTCGAGCTCAGTTCTTTCTTCAGGTGAAGGCTCAGGTCGACGAACATCGAGCTCAGTTCTTTCTTTAGGTGAAGGCTGAGTTCGATGAAATCTGAACTTCGGTCGACGAAATCCGAACTCAGGTCGACGAAATCTGAACTCCAGTTGACGATTCTGATAGTTAAGTCCTTTTTATAGGTAAAAGCTTAGATCGATGAACTCTGAACTCCGGTCGACGAAAGCTAAGCTCAGCTTGACGAATGGTAGACTCAGCGATTCTGGACTTAGAAATATCTTCAGCTTTGCTTGATGATGGTTAGAGCGTTGAGTGAGCTAGCCTCACTCAACGATTCTGGACTTAGTCGATTTTTTGGATTCTTCACAGTAAGGCCATGACAGGATAACCTTGACTCAACGCTTCTAGCTGTATGGTGTTGAGTGAGTTGAGTTCACTCAATGCTTCTGGACTTAGCCCGATTTCTGCCTTTGCAATACTGTCAGTTTTGACTGCCTCCATTCTCTCAGCACTATTAGCTGTATGACGTTGAGTGAGCTTGCCTCACTCAACGCTTTTGGACTTAGGTAGTTTTCTGAGTTTCCAGCTCCACCTTGAGTCCACCTGTCATTATCTCTTGAACTAGCTGTCCAATCATTGAGACAAAGACTAACATATATGCATGAACTTAACCACACATCAAATACAACTATGTCTATCTCATTGACACGTTTGACATCATCAAATCAGGGCCATTAGGATGATCAATGGACCCAACATTGCTCATAATGAGAAAAGAGAAATCGCTCATAACCACCCAAAAGACACCCATAACAGTCGGGGGAGTGCACGTATGGGCGCTCGTAGATGGTTGCACCTCGCATAGCCTTGATGAGGATAGGGGAGCGGCATCCCGACTGCGAGACCAGCGCATGGCTGTTTCCGAATAGGAGTACAACCATGGCCGCATGAGCCCAGGCACGCGACCATGGCAGCACGCGCTGAGGCGTGCAACCCTTGTTGTCTGCGTGTAGGGCTGGCCGTGTGCACCCTCGCTCTGGGATGGCTGTACACACCATTGCATACCCTGAGCGTGAGTATTGTTGTGAGCGCTCGCATACGGGGGCTAGCCCCGTACAGTCGTGCTTAGCTTCCCGCACGCAGGTCTGGCCGCGTGCACCCAAGCATGGGTCTAGCCGTAACACTAGTGCACACCCCACGAGCGGGGTAGTCACGAGTGCCCGTGCGTAGATCCTTTTCCACACACACCCTTTCTCGTGCTTGGCTGCATGCGCTCGTGCTCGTGCCTGGGTGCACGCACACTCATATGTCAGGTCTCACGTGCCCGTGGCTGGCCGTATGTACGACATTTATTGCACACTCACTTGCACGCGACCAAAGCCGCGTACCCCATTTTTTCAAGGCGCCTCTGCGCTCACTCTTACCGCTCTATCCCGTTTCGCTTCCTAAGTCACACAGACTCTGGGCATAACACCTTCGTGCTCATAGCGCACTCACAACTTCTTTGTGCTAACTGCACGCTCAAAATGACTTCGTGCTCACTACGCACTTAGAACTCCTTCATGCTCACTATGCGCTCAAAATGCCTTTGCACTCAATGCACGGTCATAAAACTTTTGAGCTCACTATGCGCTTAGAATGCTTCCACGATCACATCGCGCTCAAAATTGCCCAAACTGCCCACGGGGCAAAAATGATGATTTGTGTACTCCATATCAAGTAACATGATTCTCCTATTTGGTAGTTATGGTGGTTACAATGATGCAATTACCAAGTCGCCCCAACAAAAACTATAAAAGGAGTTCAGAGCCCTCATTTGAGGGGCTTCCCTTCACCACTAGAGAAAACTCATTTGAAGATTCTTCAGAGTTCTCCTTTGGCATTTGATGACTCCCTCGAAGATCTACTTCAAAACCCTCAAAGATCTCCTTTCTACTTGAAGATCTCCTTTAAGCCTCTTGAAGATCCCGCCTCTCTCTCTACAAAACACTCATTGTAACGAGCAGCGATCTGTCACCCTCTAGCCTTCTTCAATTTGTAACACTCAAATATATAATGCAATTTGATCTGCACCGATCCGAGCATGTGGCTTTTCACCATTTCCAGGTTTTTCACGCTAAAAGTCCTTTTGCCAACTGCTGACCTCTACTTTGACTGTTTGTGTGCTCAAACCGTTCTCGCGCAAAGACGATCCGCTTCAACCGGTCTACAAGAGCATCGACTTTTCAATAAAATATAAATATTCTCATAAAAAAATATATTTAAAAAGAGTCGAGTGATTTTAAAAAAAGTCAAATCAATAAAATAATAATAATTGATTGATTATTTCGCCCAAACCGTTCAAGAAGTTTGAGAAACAGTTAGTTAGAATTCATTGCCTTTAATCTCGCGTACTCTTACAGTGTAATGAAAAGTGACATTAGTAAAATAAGCAAGATTATAAGAGTTAAGTAAAAAAGATTTCGCGTTATATCGTAATGAAGATGACGATAGTGTTTCTTTCAGAGATTTTGAAGAAGCTATGAGTAAAGAAGAATGTGAACTTGATAGAGTCAAAATTGGTTGCAGCTATCTCAACTCGATTTACATATGTCATCTCTACAAAAATTAATTAAACTCGTTAGCTATCATGTCAACTTTCTCATCTTCCAATAATAAAAAAAAACGTCTTTACCTTTCCAGACCCTTTTCTCCCTTATTCGGACACTATTTTTGACGTTTAAGTAATCAAAATTCATTGACTCAACGAGAGAAACTCAAATTCATCATCTATTTTGCCAAAATTCTTGGGGAGACCCGGGCCCTGCCGCCCCCATCCTTAGATTCGCCCTTGGTTCTGTTAGTTTCAATGGGTTTGTTCCCGTAGTCCATTATGACAACGCGAGGTTGTTTTTGTTGTAACCTTCTTTTTTATTCAATGAAACTTTAACACTTTGTCAAAATTAAAAAAGATGCATGCATCTCCCAATTTGATTTTTTGGAGTTTAAATAAATAGCAACACTTCCTTTTGGTTACTTCACGAGGCACAACGTTCAAACCATGATTTCCTTGTAGGGTTTCATGGTTTGTTAGACCATGATATCCTTGTAGGATTTCATGACTTGTTAGACCATGATATCATTGTAGGGTTTCATGACTTGTTAGACCTAATTATTTTGATTTATAAACATTGATTTTGTATTTATTTTTTTAGTGCAACATGTTTACACTATAAATTTAAGGAATCGAGAATTGAACTAGAACCGAACTAATATTTCTGATTTGATTCCGGTTCTATAATTTAGAACCGTATGTCGGTTCCGGTTCCAAAAATTTAGAGCCAAATATACAGGCCAGATTTTGGTTATGAGTTGAACTGAACTAAACCGATCCGAATTGCCTCCTAATTTTTATCATTACTTTTAATTTAGGAAGAATGCAATTATATTTTGAAATAGATTATAATATATGTTAAGTGATTAGATGAAAACAATAAGACTATATTTGACAATTTTAAATGTTTTTACAACTTTTACCTTTTATTATTGTAAAGCTATCAATTTGTTTATGCATTGTCTAGTTTTTTTTCTCCTCACAGGTGCACATACGCTCGGTTTCTCGCACTGTGACAACTTTGCGAATCGGATCCGAAACTTCAGCAACAACACCCCTGTCGACCCGACCATGAACCAGACATATGCGGCCCAACTGCAGACCATGTGCCCAACCAATGTGGACCCTGCCATGGTGGTAGCTTTTGACCCTGTCACCCAGATGCAGTTCGACAACCAGTACTACATCAATCTTCAGAAGGGCATGGGGCTCCTGACTTCGGACCAGATTCTGTACACAGACATCCGGTCCAGACCCACGGTCGATTCATATGCTGCGAACCCACAACTTTCGGCCCAGCGGTTTGTGTTGGCCATGACCCGGATGGGTCGAGTCGGGGTGAAGACCAACCCGGCCCAAGGAAACATACGACTGGATTGCTCCGTGTTTAATTGATTTTTATTAATTAAATTTACAATTTGATTAATTTGGCATTGGGTGAGAAAGTGCATGGCTATGCGTGCCATCTTTGGTACATGCGAAAATATATTGAGTATATTTTTAAAATTATGGTTAATTCAGTTTTGATTTTTTAATACAATTTCGACATTGGCTATAAAAAATTTTGTTGTATGTAGATAATCACTGCCCGTCTGCCCGCCTGAACAAATTATTTTGAACATGATATTTTATGCATTTAAGGCCCAGTTTGGCAAGGTCGTTCGTCAATGCCAGACCACAGTACCTATGTATGTTAGGCTCCGTCAGGAGGACTTATTTTCACCGGTCAAGCGGTTACGACCGCATGAACTGAACCTTAATTTGGAGCCTTAATCAACCTTCATGTTCAAAATTAGTTATCTTTTCTTGGCAGCGGTCATAACCATTTTCTTGCCAAACATGCATTTTATGACTGTTGTGAATCACTTGAGGCTCTTGATAGACCGAATTAATTGAACCATCTTAGCCTGCGGAGCGGTCGAGCGCGCTAACAGTTACAAAAAAATGAGATCTGATAAGACAATTTTTTTAACGTGAAAAACTAAGCAAAGGGGTGAAAAATCACGTGATCGGAGTTGTGCCGACAAAAACATACACTATTTGTTGGTTGTTGTACAAGACTTTGAAGAGAATCGAGGATGAAAAACCGCTTCTCATTACAATTACTAGGGAGAGAGCAGAGCTAGGAGGGTGACAGACTGCAACTCACGGAGCAAAATATTTCTTCTTATGCTGCGGGGAGCGATGCACTCTTTGTATTATGGAGTTTTTTGTTGGTGCTTGGAAGCGGGAGCGACGTGCCTTGCACGTCTTGGTACTTGCTACCGGGAAGTTTGGGTGGCGCATTCTACGCGCCTAAACCTTTGCAGCTTGTCTCGTGTTCCGCACAAAGAAGTCTGGGGCAGTTCACTTGTTGTTGACTGATGGGTCCGTTACTGAGTGGAGGGTGCTGTGAGTTCTATGTGTGTAATGTATGATGTAATACGCATGGAACGTGTCTTGCTGGTGGTGGAGTGCGCTCTTAGAAGCAGTATGGAAAGTAGGGTGTGCATGGGCGCTCTTGGAGAAGAGCGCGCAGGAGTGCACTTGGAGAGGAGCGCGCAGAGGCATACAAGGAGAAGCATGCGAGAGCGCGTAAGGACGCGACGCGCGTGTCAATGACGACACGCGAGGTATCGGTGCGCGCGGGGCAGCGGCGCAGGCGAGGCTGCGGCGGGCGCGGGGCAGCGGCGGGCGCGGGAGCAGCGGCGGGCGCGGGAGCAGCGGCGGGCGCGGGAGCTGCGGCGGGCGCGGGAGCAGCGGAGGGCGCGGGAGCAGCGGCGGGCGCGGGAGCAGCGGCGGGCGCGGGAGCAGCGGCGCGCGCGGGAGCAGCGGCGCGCGCGGGAGCAGCGGCGCGCGCGGGAGCAGCGGCGCGCGCGGGAGCAGCGGCGCGCGCGGGAGCAGCGGCGCGCGCGGGAGCAGCGGCGCGCGCGGGAGCAGCGGCGCGGGCGGGAGCAGCGGCGCGGGCGGGAGCAGCGGCGCGCGCGGGAGCAGCGGCGCGCACGGGAGCATGCTAGAACCAGCCACGCACGGGAGTACGCATGGAGGCGGCGCGCACGGGAGTGCACAAAGACGAGGCATGCACGAGAGCGCACAAGAAAGCGATCTACATAATAACGCGCAAGGAGGCGGCGCACACAGGAGTGCACAAGAATGAGGCACGTGGTGGAGTACGCAAGGAAGAGACGCACGCAGGAGCTCGCAAGGAAGTGGAGTGCGTGGGAGCACGCCAGGAAAGGGCACGCGTGTGAGCCCATAAGAAAGCGACATGCATGGGAGCGCGCTCTAGAAGGAAAAATGGACGAGAGATAAACTCGTAAGTGGAATTCCTAGGAGGTGAAGAGGATCCAAGTAAAGTTGGCCAGAGCCCTTTTTATAGATTTTAGGCGGGGTAACCCGTCAATTTTACCTAGTAACTATCAGACGAGCTAATAAAAACGTCAAAAACAGAGCATGTGAATCACCACTTTTACGAAAATAACGAGTTTGCCCTTCGTGTAATTCGAGACAACTGCCCAATCCGTGGGGGAGATGGGTGATTGGCGAGACCGGTGGCTGGGGAAAGGTACCCCCGACCAAGGTCGAGCGGCCAAAAGGCCTCCCAACTTGGGCAGCAAGGAGCCCGCCCAAACTGGGAGGCCAATGAACCACCTAATGGGCGGTCATGCCCCCATGGGAGGGGCATCATCAAAGGTTGGGCAATCAATTTGGCCGTCTCACCTCGACAAATGGGAGGTCGCCCCTAATATACACTGCAATAGAGGGCGTGCGACCAAATTGACCGCCCATCTTGGGTAAACGGATGTCCATCCCTAACATAGGCAGTGATAGAGGGAAGACGATAAAATTAGCTTCCCGTTCTTGGTGAGTGGGAGTCCGCCCCTAATAGGGGAGGCTGCAGGGGGTAGGCGACCCAAATGTAGACCCATCCAGGGCGAGCAAGAGGCCTCCCCTAACAGGGCGGTGACAGAGGTAGGGCGGCCAAAATGTCCTCCCGTCCTGGGCGCCATAGAAAGTGGGAGGGAGGCCATAGGGGTTGCCTGCCCCGGTGGTAAGGAGGTCACCCATTTTGGGCGGTCGAAGAACCAAAGGAATGGGGGGACGCCCGATTCGGGCAGTCGGATGTCCCGATGGTTGAGCCGAGGTGGTTTCTCTTTGGTTACCCCCCACTAGCGGGTGGTTACACGCAGTGGTGGGATTTTCCCGATAACTGCTCACCACACAAGGGGGTGTGTTTAACACTCTATGTGAACCCAATAAAGTGCCCCCAAGTCCCCGGAGTCCAGCACCACAGCGAAAGTAGGGCGGAGACTTTTTCCACATTGTCAGCATACCGATTTGTAGTGTTCATGACAGAGATGAATTGTGTGGTAGAGGTGCATAAGGTGTGCTAGCTATCGAGCGGAGAGCTCTCTTGTAGTAGCGTGCTTGCATAACAAGATGCACTGAAGGTGTGGAGGGTGGACCGTGAGTGGGGCGCATTGCGCGCTGGGAGAGGTGCGCGTAATTAGCACAATGTGCATGAGGCGTGCACTAGGTACAATGTGTAACGCCCCCATCCGTCGTATAACATAGGACAGAAGGTCCGTCCGGGGCCCGACGCCATATACTACGGACAGGTAAGGAGATTACAAGTTGTGTCAAAATCTAAGTTCACTTATCAATGCACCCTAACTCAGAGCATTCTAGCGGAAGTATTTTAGTTTATGAACCCATACTGTACAAGAATTTCCATTACACAACCGGAATGATATATACATATACATAACACATGTTTTGGCCGTAGCCTTGTTACAACTGTTTCATTTTCAAAAGGTGAGTTCATACATCGGCACGCAGGCCGACCACACATGAAAACAGTAAAGTTTGCCTTTGGGCCTTCAAGGGCCAGCCACTCGCAGTATAAGGGCTTCAGTCTGCTACTTCCCACTTGGCTCTCCAACACCTGCAACAAAGGGCTCACCAAAACGTGGCAAACAAAGCAACGATAAGCATTTTGCTGACTCGTTTATAACGATCCCACCCCTTACTGGGGGGGGGGGGTATTTCTCCATCCCTTAAAACAAGGCATCATGTATATATTGGCATTTACAAAGTGCACTTTAAGCACCATTCACCACAGACCTAGGCCCAACGACCATATGCCCTGTGCACTCAGGGCATATTTTCGGTGTCCACGTCTTCCCGTGTATCACCACCGTTCAGAAATACTTCACAGTTAACTTTGTCGTTCAGAGGTCCTTAACTTGACGACTGCATCGTTCAGAGGTAATTAACTTAACGACCAACTGCCCATTCAGAGGTACTTAACTTAATGACTCTGTCATTCAGAGGTATTTAACTTGATGGCACAATAATTGGCCATCACGACACAATTCATCATTTACCGTTTTGGGCTGGTGCCCACCACAATGGACCCCAGGTCTCATTGAGACAGGCCTCACAATAATGTAGCTCCCTGGGAGCTATTGCCGGCGATAGTCACTGTCGCCCGGCGATATCCACAGTTCTTCATGCTGGGATCTTTTCTAGGTCTTTTCCTGGAAATGCTTCCAGTAGTATGATGCAACATCCTATACACCCCTAGACCCCGGATTTCACACGTACATCACACACATATCCACGGAGTCTTCTCCGGCACGCGAATTAAACATCACCAATCCAGATCAACTTATCCAGATGGGCTTCTCACAACATTCCCGTTCCGTACTCTACATTTCCGGATCTAAATACATGAATATATGGGGATCAAAATGATCTTCCCATTGGAATCCACCCTTTTTCACCTTTTGGTGAGGCGATCCATGCAAATATGCATATTGAGGACTTCACTTGTCCGGTAGAAACTCGTTACCCTTATAGTTCTCTTCGGAGCAATAATGAAGCTTTTCTATGCGGATGGAAAGGAGTACGTCACTCTCCTCTTCGCGGATCTATCCTCAGATCTGACCTCCGACCACAAGATCTCCTTCAGCTAGCTTACAAAGCTTAGCCCAGCACTTCCTTTGCTTCTTCTTCCTTTTCACTCAAGGAAACTCAAGAGATAATGAGAGAGAGAGAGAGAGAAAGAGAATGAAACCTCCTTCTTATTCTTCTCTGGTTAAGTGGATTCAGGATTAATCTCAGCCACATGATCTCTTGTTCAAAACAAAGGAAAGGCCAGGATTTGAGTTGACTGGTCAACCTTGGCGCTATTGCCTGACGATATCGACTATCGCCACTTGGCGATATCGAGTTCATCGCTTTGACCGCTTTGACCTAGGTCAACCACCGCTTATTGTCCGCTTAACAGCCAATCCGACACGTGTCTCACGACACATGGCACTATCGCCCGGCGATATGCACTGTTGCGCGCGATATCAAGCCACTCAACGCTTTCAGGCGTTGAGTACGTCGAGAGCGTCGACTCAACACTTACCGCTATCACCACCTGGCGATACCCACTATCGCCACTCGGCAATATAATTTTGATGATTTGTCGAACGCGTTGAGTGCGTCGAGTACAGCTCGACGAACTCTGCATCGCTATCACCATCAGGCGTTACCCAGTATCGCCTAGCGATAGTGATAATCTTTATGCTGTCAAATTTGGGGTGTTAGAACCCTCCCCTCTTTACAAAAATTTTGTCCCAAAATTTGCATACAGCTATAAGGAAGACAACAACGTAAGAGTTACAACTTTTTATTCACACAAATAATATTATAACAATCTACACAAATAACTCAGGATATTCATCACGCATGGTCTGCTCACGCTCCCATGTTAGCTCTTCACGACCACAGTTGTTCTATCGGACTTTGACCATCCCAATTGCCTTGTTCCGTAGCTGTTTGATCTTCGTATCCTCGATCCAAATGGGCTTAACTTTCGTCATTAGCCTACTATGGACCGATACTTGATCCGCAACAACCACTTGAGCTGGTTCTTTCATAGCTTTTCGCAGTACCGATATATGAAACATATCGTGCAAACCACTTAGCTCCGCAGATAGAGCTAACCGATATGCAACTTCTCAAACTCGCTCCACCACTTCAAACGGACCAAGGTACCTAGGACTTAACGTTTTCAAGCGCTAAATCTTGGACACACCTTTGATTGGCTTGATTTTCAAATATACACAATCGCCTACCGCAAACTCCACGTTCCGATGCTTGGCATTATAGTATTTTGCCTGCCTATCCTGGGCTATCAATATCCTCTCCTGGATAGAGCGTATCGTCGAATTAGCCTCTTCGACTTCCTTACATTTATAGAGCTTTGACTCACCTGTTTCCGCCCAAGCTAATGGTGTACGACACTTCCTACCGTATAATGCCTCAAAGGGCGCCATCTGTATACAAGCTTGGTAGCTATTATTATAGGAGAACTCAATCATATAAAAGTGATCTTCCCACCTCTTCTCGAAATCCAGGGCACATATACAGAACATGTCCTCCATTGTTCTGTTGGTCCTCTTAGTCTGTCCATCCATTTGCGGGTGAAAGGTCGTACTAAACTTTAATTTGGTACCCAATAATTGGTGGATTAGCCTCCAATCATTCGAAGTAAAATGCCCATCTCGATCACTGACGATGCTACGGGGCACACCGTGCTATCGTACTATTTGCTCGACGTAAAGCTTAGCCGAACTTTCCACTGAATCGTCCCTCTTGTTCGGAATGAAGTGAGCCACTTTAGTTAACCGGTCCATGATCAACCAAACCAAATCGTTATCGAGTTGAGATCTCAGCAAACCGTGCACAAAATCCATCGAAATATCATCAAACTTCCATTCCGGAATAAGTAGCGACTTCAGGAAACCTCCAGGCTTCTGGCATTCAGATTTTACCGAGGCGCAAGTCTGATATTTTGCTACATAATGGGCTATCTCTTTCTTCAGTCCTGGCCACCAGAACATCTTCTTCATGTCTTTATACTTTTTTGTGCTCCCTAGGTGGATTGAATACTTTGTGAAGTGTGCTTCATACAATAATTCTTCACGTAATTTACCCACATTCGAGACGCACAAACGATCACCTTTCCGTAAAAGACCGTCATCCCAGGGGAATTGGGCATTTGACCCATCCACTGCATAACGTTGTAGACTTTCATCAAGTTTCGTTGCTCGCCGAATCCTGTCCGCAAGGTCATATTATACCTCCGTCCTGTTCAGGCATGCACTTGCAGTAGCATTCTTGTCCACACAAGAGATGTATAAGGCTTCCAATTCCTTGATTAGATGCTCATCATGCATCTGCAAGTCTGCAACCAACTTGCTCTTGCCAGAGTCCTACGACTCAAGGCATCTGCGACTACATTTCCCTTCCTGGGAGTATAATGAATCTGGAAGGTGTAGTCCCCGAGGAACTCCATCCACCTCCGCTGTCGCATATTGAGATCCTTCTGATTCAATAAATACTTAAGGCTCTTATGGTCCGTGAAGATGTCAACTTTCACACCACATAAGTAGTGATGCCACAATTTAAGTGCAAAAATCACCGCCGTTAACTCCAAGTCATGGATGGGATAGTTCCGCTCATGCACTTTCAACTGGCGTGAGCCATAAGCTATCACCTTACCAAACTGAAGAAGAATGCAGCCTAAGCTGCTCCCTGACGCATCACTATTAATTTCATAGCCGTCCGAACCACATGGCGTCTTCAAGATTGGCGCTGTAGTTAGACAAACTTTCAGCTACTCGAACGCACGTGCGCACTCCAGCATCCAAATGAACTTCTGATCTTTTCTCGTTAGTGTGGTGAGAGGTAAGGCTATCCGCGAGAAGTTCTCTACGAAGCGCATATAGTAGCCCGCCAGTCCAAGAAAACTCCTGACATCAGCGACAGAAGACAATACGAGCCACTCCTGTATCACAACTATCTTCGTAGGATCCACCGCAATGCCCTCTCCACTAACCACATGGCTAAGAAAGGCCACTGATGACAACCAGAACTCGCACTTCAAGAACTTTGCATAGATCTTGTTCTTTCTTAGGGTGTGCAACACCATCCGTAAATGGTTCACATGATCTTCTTCAGACTGAGAGTACACCAAAATGTCGTCAATAAAGACGATGACAAATAAATCTAAGTACTCTCGAAATATTCGGTGCATTAGGTCCATAAATATTAATGTCGCATTTATTAGCCCAAACGGCATTACCATAAACTCGTAATGACAATAACATGTACCAAACGCTGTCTTGGGAATATCACATTCCCGAATCCTCAACTGGTAATAGCTAGAATTTAAATCTAGCTTTGAGTAGACAGTTAAGCCCACTAGCTGATCGAAAAAGTCATCAATCTGTGGAATCAGATACTTGTTCTTTTCCGTCAGCTTATTCAGCTCTTGATAGTCAATGCATAGTCGCAATCTTCCATCCTTCTTTTTCACAAATAGGACCAGAGTGCTCCAAGGTGATATACTTGGGCATATAAAGCCTTGCTCCAGAAACTCTTGCAATTGAACCTTTAGTTCCGCCATCTCCTTTGGCGCAACACGATATGGCGAGCGGGCAACAGGTTTCGCACCTGACACCAACTCAATCGTGAAGTCAATCTCCCACTGGGGCAGTAACCTTAGAAGATCCTTAGGAAATACATCAACATACTCTGATATAATAGGAACATCTCTCATACTGGGCCTCGACTCAACAACCTCCAATAGTGTGAAGAACAACTCCACACCCTTCCGAACTGCCTTGACCACTTGGATATCAGACATTAATGTCTTATGTTGGAACCCTAGTTTGGATATGGGCAAGGAATACTATTAGGATGCTTTTAGATTGACCCAAAATGTATAGTCAGGGTCATAGGATTATTTCTAGGTTTGCATCAAAAGAACTCCAGAGAAATGTTGCAGAAATCAGTTTTATCAAAAGCAGAAAATCAATTCGACGATAGTCGAACTCAGCTCGACGATAGTCGAACTCAGCTCGATGATAGTCGAACCCAGCTCGACGATAGTCGAACTCAGGTCGATGAAACTCAGAGTTCTATCTCTGAGTTGAGCTCGACGATCTCCGAACTCCGGTCGACGATCGCTGATCTCAAGACAAAATCTTAGCTCGACGCAGAGATTATTCAGGTCGACAAGATCTATGAGCTGAGGTCGACGAATATCAGATTGAGGTCAACAAAATCTGTATAGTCTTACAAGACAGAGATTTTAACAGCTGGCCGAATTAATTAATGCATTTAATATATCTCAGATTTAATGCATATAGCCGTTCAACAACAGCAGTTAATGTGATTAATTCCCCAAGCATCTTTCTCTCTCGGGAATGCTTCAGCCATTTCAAGATAGAGTTAATTCAAATGTTTGAATACGGCTCAAGAGAATATATTCTGATTGGAGTTTTGCAGATATAACACAAGAAGAATAAGTGACTGACAACAAGACTAAGCAGTAGTCAGAATAAAGATTTTAAAGAACACAACACATTCTCTTTCATATAGTGTTCTTCATCATTTGCTCCAGGCTTTCAAGAGACAACAATAAATATGAGTCTAGAAGCTTGCTGGAGAGCAACATCAATCTGAAGACCTACACCCTGAAGCAAAGCTTCCACTCCTAAACCATTCTACATCTCAGGAGGAGCTTTGACATTATCAAAATCCACATAGTCTTCTCAAGTTGATTTGAGAAAAGAGAAGACTTTCATCACTATTTCATCCCCACCTCTGTATAGGATTTTAATTCCCTTCAAAATTATTCCTGGTTGCAAGTCTCCTTCCAAAAGACTTGGGTTGGTTTTTGGGCACCTGATCAAAAGCTCATTGGTGACAGTCATCTGATCAAAAACCTGCTAGTGGATTCCTACCAGGGTGGTAGAAGAGTGGATGTACCCAGTTTGGGGAACCACTATAAATTTCCTTGTGTTGTCTGGATTGCTTGCTCTTCTTCTTTATTTTTGTGTTGTGCTTACTCTTTTATATAACAAATATATATATAACTATAGTAAATAAGATTTATCCCTTTCTTTCAATTGGTATCAGAGGGTCGTTCTTTGGTTGTACAGACTAACACCTGAACAAAAACGATCTGATAGATCTTATATTTCTTAAGAGTTTCTCATGGCATAAAATGAAGAATGTTCAAGCACTGGACCTTCTAAGTACAATCTGGATAAGCTTGCACTATGGAAGGCAAGGATTAGGTTATTTATGAATTCTATTGATGAAGCCATTTACAACTCTATTTTGTCAGGTCCCATTACACTATTTGCAGACTCAGAAGCCTAAAAATTACTAAAGATGGCTGATGCAAGAGCAATGGACATCCTTTCTCAATCAATGTTTGATGAAATTTTTCAAGAAGTGGCTGAATGTACTTCAGCAAAGGAAATTTGGGACTCCCTCACAGAAATGGCTACTGGATCAGCAAAAGAAAGAACATTAGATGCTGAATCTTGGAGTGATTCTGAAGCTTCACCATGTATAACTGAGGATGAAGAAGAAATAAGAGCAAGAGAGTTTTGCCTGATGGCAATAAATGCATCCTGCAGCAGATCTGATGATGAATCAGAATTTGAAGAATTAAAATGTGAATTAGAAGAGGATCAGGTTATCTCTTCTTTTGATTTTTTCTCAAAATATTTTAAAGAAGATTTTAAAATTTTATGCAATGATTTAATTCAATCTGAGAAGGAAATTAAACTTCTCAGAGAGAAAGTGTATAATCTATCTTCTAAAAACAAAAACCTTAAAAAAGATTTAAAAAATGTTTCTGAACAATTAGCTTCATTAGAATCAGTTAAAGGCAAAGAAAATATAATAGATTTAGACAAAATAACTGAATTTTTACCAAAACAAACTAAAAATATTCAGGAATTTTTTGTTCAAAATAAATCGTCGAACCAAGATCGACGATCTCAGTATTACTCGTCGAACAGCGATCGACGATCTCTGAGCCCAGAGGTTAGGTTTAACTACTCAGCAAAAGGGGATCAACGATATCATCACTTTTCGTCGAGCAGAGATCGACGATCGTGGAACACAGGTAGTAGTCATTATTACTCTGTTAACCGAGATTGACGAGATCAATACTGGTCGTCGAACGCAGAACGACGATCTCAACATAAATCATCCAACTTAGAATTTCAAAACAAAAATTTTTATCCTTTTGAAAATTATAATCAAACTCAAATATTCAAAAATCCTTTTACCCAATGGTTCATTCCTTATAGGAAATTTCATCCATTAAGTTATAAAGATCAACCTGAATATTCTTTTATTTCTGATTATTATGAAAAAAAACCAGGACCCAAGGTAATCTGGGTCTAGAACTTCTAACCTCTTATTTCAGGAAAAGACCCTTCAGTATAGGGTAGTTGTATAGGGGGAGACTGCTTTAAAGGATACAGTAGCAACAATTTCAATTAGTCAGAAATCAGGGAGATGATGTCAAGGAAATTGTTGAATACAGTAGGGGCAACATATCTTAAATAAGCTCAGTTGAAGTTTAGCAAAGAACAACTACAGAGACTATCGGCCGTTTCAAGATAGAGTTAATTAAAATGTTTGAATACGGCTCGGGAGAATATATTCAGATTGGAGTTTTGCAGATATAACACAAGAAGAAGAAGTGACTGACAACAAGACTAAGCAGTAGTCAGAATAAAGATTCTGAAGAACACAACACAGTTCTCTTTCATATAGTGTTCTTCATTATTTTCTCCAAGCTTTCAAGAGACAACAATCAATGTCAGTCTAGAAGCTTGCTGGAGAGCAACATCAATATGAAGGCCTACACCCTGAAGCAAAGCTTCCACTCCTGAACCATTCTACATCTCAGGGGGAGCTTTGACATTATCAAAATCCATATAGTCTTCTCAAGTTGATTTGAGAAAAGAGAAGACTTTCATCACTCTCTCATCCCCACCTCTATACAGGGTTTTAATTCCCTTCAAAATTATTCCTGGTTGCAAGTCTCCTTCCAAAATACTTGGATTGGTTTTTCGGCACCTGATCAAAAGCTCATTGGTGGCAATCACCTGATCAAAAACCTGCTAATGGATTCCTACCAGGGTGGTAGAAGAGTGGATGTACTCAGTTTGGGGAACCACTATAAATTTCCTTGTGTTGTCTGGATTGCTTGCTCTTCTTCTTTATTTTTGTGCTGTGCTCACTCTTTTATATAATATATATATAACTATAGTAAATAAGATCTATCCCTTTCTTTCATCTTGCTCGATCCTCACCTACCAGCGCATTTAGTCTCTCATTTGGTGTTCTGCCCCAGTGTGACTTCCTTAGAGTTGCAATATATATAGGCACGTTGCTCCGAGAGCCAGTCCATACCAAAAATTACATCAAACTCCAATATCGATTGTACTAATGCTTCCAATCCAAAGTCTCGACTTACTATTCACACCTCTACACAATAGGCTCGATCCGCGCGCATCAAGCACCCATTAGGTAACAGCACATTCACTCGATCTGTCGGCGTAAACGAAGGCACTCCAATATGCCCCACAAAGTCTTCCGACAGAAAAGAATGAGAAGCTTCTGTATCGAACAGTGCTCTTGCCGGACACTCTGAAATAAGGACAAAGCCTGAAGCAAACCAATCATGGACAAGCAACGCATAAGGTACTAAGTATGGAAAGCAATAAAAATTGTATCTTAACTCATACCTGTTATGACCTCGCTTTGTTTTATGGCCTCCCGTTGGCCAAGATTATAAACTTGGGGTTGCGGTTGGGATGCAGTCGATTCCATCACTAACTTTCCCTTTTCAGCATAAGATGCGCCCGTATTTTTCTCCTATTTTGGAAGGCCACTCCAGCAATGTCGGGCTATATGTCCCACCTTCCCACATGTATAACATGTGAGCGGACCTCTCCCAGATGTTGCTCCATACGCAGGAGAAGAAGGAGCCGACGCAGAAGTTTTAGGCTTCTTTTTCCACTGTTGAAACCCAGACTTTGAAGAACTAGGTACCTTGAACTCTGTCTTCTTCCCTGCCAAATCATTCTTACGCTGCACGCACTTCATGCCCAGCTGAAGGGAACGGGATGTATTGACCAAGGTAAGGAAACCCCGCGTCATCGGTCCTGAGAGAAGCAATCGTAGGTCATCTCTCAGTCCTTCATAGAACCAGTTTGTTTTCTGTTCCTCATCTGCAAATGTAAAGCCTGCATACCTTCCTAATCTCATAAACTCGTGCAAGTAGGCATCCACTGACCTCTCTCCCTGAGTTAGCCTTTGAAATTGGTTCTCCATCGCAATCCGCTGTGCTGATGGAAAATATCTTGCTAGAAAACACCTTGAGAACTCCTCCATTTAGATCTAGCTCAACGGCCGACCAGCGAACTAGTGCAACTCCAACTCATCCAACCAAAGTCTTGCCTCACCATCCAACAAGAAGGTAGTCACAATGACTTTTTCCAATCTTCTATTTCAGTTTCCGTCAAGACCCTCTTTATTCTTGAGAGCCAATCTTCGGCTTGTGTAGGGGTTCCAATACCCATAAATACAGGGGGATTGAAACTCATCAAGTGTTTCATTTGCTTCTTCGTTGCTCGCCTTGCGGCCACTGGCTAAACGACCAATTGTCTCACTGCCACACGCTCCACTACACCAACCGGTTTCTGAACCATTGCAGGAATAGGAGGTTGTCCCTGACCTCCAGGTTGCGCATTCATCATTTCGAACACAGCCTTAGAACCTAACCGTATAGTTTCCGCAAAAGGAGGTATTGGCACCTCATTTTGTGCATTACTCTCCACTGAGCACTGGGGTTCATGCTGCCCTGCACCACTTCTAGTCGCCTGCAATGTGAAACACACAATTAAGCAACTACGAATATTGCCAAAAGCAATCATAGGAACATACCAATTCCTCAAACATGTGTATTTCCATTCCTAAGTGGACATTCATAGGTTCAGTTATGTTATCACGGTACCGCACATACACATGCTCACCACCCCTTAAAAGAATTCGACCACGAATTCAAATAAGAAAGATCGAGAACGGGATCTGATACCAAATTTGTAATTCCCACATCCGTCGTATCGCATAGGACAGAAGGTTCGGTCGGGGCCCGATGCCATATACTACGGACAGGTAAGGAGATTACAAGTTGTGTCCAAATCTAAGTTCACTTATCAACGCACCCTAACTCAGAGCATTCTAGCGGAAGCATTTTAGTTTATGAACCCATACTGTACAAGAATTTCCACTACACAATAGGTATGATATATACATATACATAACACATGTTTTGTCCGTAGCCTTATTACAACTGTTTCATTATCAACTGTGACTTCATACATCAGCACGCGGGCCCGTCACACATGAAAATAGTAAAGTTTGCCTTTGGGCCATCAAGGGCCAGCCACTCGCAGCATAAGGGCTTCAACCCACTACTTCCCACTTAGTTCTCCAGCACCTGCAACAAAGGGCCCACCAAAACGTGGCAAATAAAGCAACGGCCAACATTTTACTGACCCGTTTATAATGATCACACCCCTTACTTGGGGCGGTATTTCTCCATCCCCGCAGACAAGGCATCTTGTATATATTGGCGTTTACAAAGTGCACTTTAATCACCATTCACCATAGACGTAGGCCCAACGGCCATACGCCCCGTGCACTCAGGGCACATTTTTGGTGTCCACGTCTTCCCGTGTATCACCACCGTTCAGAAATACTTCACGGTTAAATTTTTCGTTCAAAGGTCCTTAACTTGATGACTGCATCGTTTAGAGGTAACTAACTTAACGACCAACAACCTATTCAGAGGTACTTAACGACTATGTCGTTCAGAAGTACTTAACTTGATGGAACAGTAATTTGCCATCACAACACAATTCATCATTTACCATTTCGGGCTGGTACCCACCACAATGGCGCCCAAGTCTCATAGAGATAGGCCTCACAACAATATAGCTCCCTGGGAGCTATTGCCGACGATAGTCACTATTGCCCGACGATATCCGCAGTTCTTCAGATTGGGATTTTTTCTGGGTCTTTTCCTAGAAATGCTTCCAGTAGTATGATGCAACATCCTGTACACCCCTAAACCCCGGATTTCACATTTACATCACACGCATATCCATAGAGTATTCTTTGGCACGCAAATTAAACATCACCAACCAGATCAACTTATTCAGATGAGCTTCTCACAGCATGCCTGTTCCATACTCTACATTTCTAGATCTAAATGCAGGAATATATGGGGATCAAACCGATCTTCCTATTAGAATCCTTTTTAACTTTTGGTGAGGGGATCCATGCAAATATGCATATTGAGAACTTCACTTGTCCGAGAGAAACTCGTTACCCTTATAGTTCTCTTCCGAGCCATGGCGAAGCTTTTCCTTGCGGATGGAAAGGAGCACATCGCTCTCCTCTTCGCAGATCTATCCTCAGATCTGGCCTCTGACCACAAGATCTCCTTCAGCTAGCTTGCAAAGCTCAACCCAACACTTTCTTAGCTTCCTCTTCCTTTTCACTCAAGGAAACTCAAAGAGATGAAGAGAGAGAGAGAGAAAGAGAATAAAACCACCTTCGTATTCTTCTCTGGTTAAGTGGATTCAGGATTAATCCCAGACACATGATCTCTTATTTAAAACAAAGAAAAGGCAAGGATTTGAGTTGACTGGTCAACCATGGTGCTTTCGCCTAACGATATCGACTGTTGCCACTTGGCGATATCGAGTTCACCGCTTTGACCCAGGTTAACCACCGCTTATTGGGCGCTTAAAATCCAATCCAACACGTGTCTCACGCCACACGGAACTATTGCCCGGCGATATCCACTATCGCCCACGATATCAAGCCACTCAACGCTTTCAGGCGTTAAGTGCATCGAGAGCGTCGACTCCACTCTTACTGCTATCGCCATATGGCGATACCCACTATCGCCACTCAACGATATCATTTCGACGATTCATCGAACGCATTGAGTGCATCGAGTTCAGCTCGACGAACTCTGTGTGGCTATCGCCATTAGGAGATACCCAGTATCTCCCAGCGATAGTGACAATCTTCTGCTGTCAAATTTGAGGTGTTACACAATGTGCGTTATGCATGCATAGGGCGCGATGTGCGCATGATATAGTGTGCGCATAGTCATACGAGGTAGGTTGTGTGCATCTGTCACTTTATATTCACAAAGATTCATGTGAATTCGCTTATCAAATAATGAGGCATCGCTTACAGGGGAGGCTGATGCTGCAGCACTCTGTGTTAATTTGGGAGTAGGTCAGTGCTTGAAAGGAACAGTTATGGGATACGTGCAAGGCTAGGGGTGTTGGTACACATGGAGGCGCAAGTACGTCACTGCGTTGTAGATGAATTTTTTGTTAGAGATTACTTTGAGGATGAGAGCATGAGCTCTGATGTTGATGCCGACTAAGTGTAGCTCCACCTTTATGTATCTTTGCACGTATGCCTCCTGTAGTGGATTTGTACCATGTTTATGGCATCTTGGTCACTCTGTATGTATTAATTGATTGTTTGTTAAGTACTCCAGCTTTGAGTGTTTGCTTCTAATGGTGATTGAGAGCATGTGGTGTTGGCACCATTACTTTGCGCGCAATTGGTTTAGTTATTTGATGTTTGAGGTTGGAGGACGAGACCTAGGTGGTGTTGTACCCTACTACGTGGGTGAAGGGAAGACGCTTCGAGCCAAGTAGTGGGAGGTTCGGATCACTAAACAGGGGGATGTCGCTGAGGGTGACGGTGAATGGCATACCTTCGAACCTGGTCAACCTCGAGCAGTGGCAGGCCCTGATGGTGTCATGAACTACTATGTCAGAGAAGGACAGACCTTCGATCAGCGGCAGTGGGAGGTCACAGGGGCATGAACCAAAAGAAACAGTGAAGGGAAGACCTTCGAAGCATTGGCGAGCACAAGGGGGGCAGGCCCTGGCGACGCCATGACTTACTATGGCTAATAAGGGCAGACCTTTGATCAGCGGTAGTGGGAGGGAGCTGGGACATGGTCCCTGGAAAGACATTGAAATTTGGATGCTTCGAACTACCGGAGATCAAGAGGGGGCAGTCCCTGGCAATACCGTGACCTACTATGATGGATAAGGGCAGACCTTTGATTGGTACCAATGGGAGGTCGCTAGGATGTGGTCCTTGAAAAGATAGTGAAGTTCAGATGCTTCAAACCGCTTGCGAGCATGAGGGGGCCAAGCCTTGACGACGCCAGAACCTACTATGGCAGATAAGGGCAAACCTTTGATCAGTGACAATGGAAGGTCACTGGGACATGGTCCTTGGAAATACGGTTAAGTTCAGATGCTTCGAACTGCTGGCTGGCGCGAGTGGGATAGGCCCTGGCGATGCCACAACCTACTATAACAGATAAGGGCCGAACTTTTATCTGTAGTAGTTAGAGGTCGCTATGGCTAGGATCCCTGAGAAGGCGATAAAGGGAAAACACTAGCGCAGGCTTAGACCCACTACAGGGGAGAAGGGTAGTCCTTTGATTCCTAGTGGTGGGGAGTTCGCGATGATCCGTCCCTGAGAGCAAAGATGAGGGGAATAACTCTAATATAGGCTTCAAACCACTGCGGGAGAGAAGGGTAGACCTTCGATAGGCAACATTGGGAAGTTCGTGAGAGCTTGTCCTGGGAGGGACAACGAGTGGAAAACCCTGTCATAGGCTTTGAACCACTACGGGGGAGAAGGCTTGACCTTCGATCTGCGACGGTGAGTTTGTGAGGGCCCATCATAGGAGGGAGAACGAGGGGCACTCCCTTGCTTAGGCTTTGACCCACTGCGAGGGATAAGGGTTGACCTTCGATCACAACATTGGGGAGTTTAGGAGGGCTTATCCCAAGAGGGTCGACGAGGGTAAAAACACCCACTATAAGGGAGAAGGGTAGAACTTTGATCCACGGAGGTAGGGAGTTTGCGAGGGACCATACCAGGAGGGATGATGAGGGGGCACACACTTGCATAGGATTCAACCTACTACGGGGGAGAATGGCTGACCTTCGATTTGCAGTAGCGGGGAGTTCGCTAGGGCTTGTCTTGAACAATCCCGTGTTCGCCGAGTGGGTCAACCAGACCAGAACAAGCGAATTCAGAATGGCCAGCTCGCTCTCGCCAAAATTAGATGGGCGAGCTGAGCGAGCTGAGCCACTCGACCCGCACCCACCCGAAGTTCGTTGATGTGGACCCGGCCTTCTTCGAACTAAACTCCAATCCCGAAGTAGCTGCCCAAAGCGGCCAACTCACTCTTGCCGAGGTTAGGTGAGCAAGCCGCGCGAGCTGACCCACCCAGCCCGCCCTCTCATAAGCGACCTCGCCGCCAGCCCGCCTCAGACCGAGGACTGGAGGACTACCGTGGCCTGGCTCGTGCTCGCCTAAAGGAAGGAAGGCGAGCTGCAGGAGCAAGGTCGTGTCCGCCTCAGCAGGATGGAGTGTTGCGGCGAGTTGACCTCCAGATCCTTGGAACCTGCCAAGTAGGGCACAACGACCAAATTACCTAAGTACCCTTGCAGGGGGTGCCAATATACTTCTAGAACAGCAGAGTTGCACTGTTGGTAGACTCTGTTGGGCTGCACATAGCTGTTCAGAAAAGCGGAGGTTGGCTATTTGCAGGCCGTTTTCATAATCCTATAAATAGGACCCAAGTGGCACCTCAGAATGTATGTTGACTGGATCCCAGACCTTCTTGCATTTTTTGAGGTAGTCTTCACACACCATGCCTATGCCAGTTCTTCGATTCCGGACTCTAAACAAGGGGACTTTACATATCTACCCCAAGGAATACCGCAAACTCGCCGCACACTCGCGAGAGAGGGTTTTCCCATGTAAAAGAAGAAGAGCTTCACATGCTCAAGATGAGAATCATTACCCTAGCATTTCTCCTCGATGCCATGGAAAACTACACGGATGAAAAGCACCACGATGATCTTGCCTCCGCAGATCTGGGCTCGGTTTACGATTTGGCGCTACGAATCTCCTCCGGCGACCGTATCTCCCTCTTCCTTCCTCCTCCTTGCTCTCCCTTCTATCTAGGATTTAGAAAGAGAAAACACAAATAGAATGAGGGTTTCTAAGCCCTATTCCCGGGTATATCCCAGCAAGAATAGCCCTGAACCGTTGGATCCCAAAATAAGGAAACGGACGGTCACGATTCACACTAAAAATGAACTTCTTGGGCCGAACACGGCTTGCGACATGCCCGTGTGCAAGGCCGTATGACTTATTTGTCGTCGCAACTGTCGCGTCCCGATAAAAACACGGGCACTAAACACGTCTATGTCGGTATTGACACGCCTGTGTCACCCAACACGCCCGTATAGATGGGCGTGTTCCTCCACCGACACAGGTCCAAAACGTCCAGAGCATGACACGGACAAGTGACAGGCCCGTGTCGCATGCCGTGTGATAGACACACCCTGGGACATGCCTATGTCCCAGGCCATGTAGCTGCCTTAGCATAACTGGCCAAATGACCCGAGCAGGACATGGGGATTAGACATGCCCGTGTCGAATTTGACACGCCTGTGTCAGACCCGAACACGCTTTGTGTTAGGTCGTGCATCCTAACTCAACGGTCATTGTGAAAGGCATTGAGTGGCTTACACGCCCTGGGAAATGCCCATGTCCCAGGCCGTGTTCACCCCCCGACGACCGTTGAATGTAATTTCATCGACCACGCGACCATCGCCGAACCCGAGCACGACACGCCCCTGTGACACACCCATGTCCCAGGCCGTGTCACCTCTACCAAATCCCAGACTTGGCTCAAAATTCCACCTGTCACTCTTTTGAGTTTCGGGGTGTTACACAATGTCCCCAGAGGCTGAGATAACAACTCATACTAAGTTGGCTAGTTAAGTGGACCTAGGGACTTGCTTGAACCTACATGTTGTTGAATTTATACCTCAAGTGTCATAAAATAAACCATCCTAAAGCACTGCTAATAGCTTTATTCTCTCATCTCTAAAAGCTTTATTGGATGAGAAAGCAACATCTTTAAAATTGTACATTTAGGAGAAAGTTAAAGGAATGAAAGTTGAAATCTTGGCTGAAGTCCAAAAAGAAAAGACAGAAATTTTGGAAGATATGGATTCTTTGAGAAGGGATACTGCACATATAAATGCACAAATCATAGAATGGTTTGATAAAGTTGCTACTACAGTGCACCGAAATATGAAGATCCTAACATCAATGGATGAAAGCATGAGGCTGACTACAAAGTATATTACTTGTGTGAAGCAATATGTTAGTCAAACAGATGAGACCATCAAGCAAGTTGCGGATCATATTGAAGAATATGTGTATTCCAATCAAGTTCAAGCTATGCAGCTAGCTGAAGAATCTTGAGATGCTATTTTGGGAGATAATGAAAACAACTTTCAAACTTTGTCAATCAAATATGAGGCTAAATCCCTGCATCTGGAAAATATAATTTTTGAAGAAGCTAGAAAGGGGGAGGGAATCAATAAAGAGCAAGCTCTATGGGTTTTGCAAGGAATCAAGATTGCTATCCACTTACCTCTGCTAATGCTAACAGGCCAACTAACATTGATTTTCAAGCTCAGGAGAGGGTAGCTCAGGATACTTAGCTAGCCAAGAGAAGGACTCTTGCTACATAAGGAGTTCATGGCCATGAAGAGAGCTGACAAGGCACAAGACCCAACCTTTGAATATCGGAGTGATGATTCTCAGCCAATCATCATCATTGTCTGGATACATCATGGACAAATATTGAATAACATTGAAAGTACTTATCCTGTATAGGAATGGAAAATCACTTGGAAAAATAGTCTCTAAGGGAAAGGACCTTCAAGAAAAATCTAGTTAGGAAGAACAACCCGAAGAGGATTCCATCCAAATATCTTCCCAAACCTTTCCTATACTTCAAAATACAAGAAATCAAGGGCAAGAATGCTAAAAGAAGAGCAACTGAATAGGGTGAATGATCGCAAGCATCTGTACTAAAAAGGAAGAGTTCAGACTTTGTTGATATGATCAACCAGCCAATTGACAAGCATCCTGTACTTTGAAATCAAAGAACATCTGTGTGGCCGAAATTTATAATGACTATTAATGGACTTATGTTTCATAGTTAAACCCTCTGGTTATATTTATACATATATACATTTACATATATCTATGATTGGTTGTGCAAAATGCTTATTATGTTCATTCAAATTTTTCATCGGTTATATAATATTATTTTATTGTTAATGCATCTTACCATTGATTAAGTATTCTTCATTCTTCAAATAGGGGGAGATTGTTGGCAATATTGCCCCCAATATTTCATGATTTGAAGAAGCATAAGTTATAATGATAAGTTCATACTATATTTGATGGTATATCTATTCCAAATCTATACAATAATTATTTATTATCTTTAGAACAAGTTTGGAGAAGAGTTAGTGCAAATGGAGTAGTACCATTTAGATACATGGTGGATTCGCAACTGTATCGTCATGAACGCGGAGTACTTTATGACTGCATCATCCCAAATAACTATAAAAGAAACTTAAAGCACCAAGGAGAATACCATTTAGATCAGTATATAGTTCTCTATGGTGTCAGCATGATCGTGGAAAGCTTCAAGATGATATCATGGAGAAGATGCAGAAAGAGCTAGAATTAAGTGCTATGGTAAAAAAGATGAATTGTTTCTATACCAACCCTTAACCAGGACTTGTTGGCTCTCTCTCTTCTTCCTAAGAAGATTGACGAGTTGGCTGGTCACCTTCCTCTTAGGAAGGGTCTTAGAGCCCACTAGATCTCCTAGATATAGAGATCCTCCAAGTATGATTTTCTATGGAATCCTTCCCTGATTTCAAAGACCTTCCCGATCAATTTTACTCACACACAGAATAATTAGAAAAGAGAAAAAGTACAAATAAATTTAAAGATAATGAGGTTTTAAATTATTGCTCCCTCAAAGAAGAATTCCTCGGTAGAATAGTGCATGATTGAGGCTTCATAATATCATTCTTCTTGCACTCGATCAACTATTGATTGTCGTTGAAGACTTCGTTCTTTGGAGTTTTTCGATCATGAACGTGAGGGAGATATTTCTCTTTTCCTTACACGGAGATGGTGGTTCGCAATAACAGAGGTAGTTGTCAAATCTTAGGCTTGTAATTCTCCTCTCTGTCTCCTCAGAAAAAATGCGCGTTTTAAAGCCTCCTTGTCTTTTCATGCGGTGTCGCCTACTGTCCATCAAATTAGGAAAAATATCCTTAAATATTATTTTGGCGCTTTTAGATATCACAGCGTAGTAATGGCTATCGGCCGGTAGTAGCAGTTTCTTCTTAACGTAATTTATTTGATGGTCGTTGAAATGACAAACGCTCAGTGGTAGGGGCTTGCGCCCAGCAGTAGGTCAGAGGGAGAACTCATTATGCACTCAATTTTAATCTTGCGTCACTAGTGCCAGCTATAGAGCTATCGCTCGACGATAATACATAGAGATTGAAAATCTTGTTCTTCATACCTGTAAACCTGCACAATATACCCAATATAATATGATAAAATACAACTTGGTATTTGATATTGTCAAACTAAAGAGATACAAACCATGGGTTTCAACATATACTCTCTTTTGATAATATCAAATCACATTCATGAGAATTGTTAGTAGCATGTTATAGTGTAATCCAACAATAAGCATGAAATATAATGAGGTTTATGAATCAAGATATCCCGGTATGACTGAAGTATGTGTGCTCCCGCTACATGTGATCTTCCCCTAGGTGACTAGCATATGACTAACTCATGAACAAACAAATCTCCCCCTTTTGATATTATCAAAGGGGCGGAGAATCAACAATAGTGACTTGAGATTAAGCAAAGAGATGAAGTTTTGGCAAAGCAAACACAAAAGTATTGGAAAAAATATAAGCTGGGAATAATGATTATAGACCTAGTCAACATAAGAAAAAATTTGATTTAAATTATTGGCAAAGAATAAGAAATTTTGAACAAAACATGTGAATCTAAATATACAATATTTAACGTACAATGTATGGTGATTTTTAGAGTTAATACAGTATAACATTATAAGCATAATGAATAGTAATGGTGTACTAGTACACTTGTGCGATAGATAGTTAGTGCTGTTTAAGTCCAATTATTATGCATGGAAAAGTTAGATAGAAATATGCTAGGTGTACATGTAGCATCAAAGAGAAAACATCAGTTAAAAGTTATCTTTAATACATGTTTTATCTCAATAAATCAATATGATAACACAAGAGTGATGATGTGAAAAATCGTGTCACATTTCTATCTACAATATACAAAGACTAGAACAAAGGGGCCTGAACTCAATTTATTATCTTTGCACACGATCAAAATGATTTTAAAGACCAAGGTTCTCATCCTCACAATGCTCGTGGCGGCTTATCAGGAGAGATGTGTAGTGCTTGGGGGGGGGTATCCTTGCCACATATTATGAGAGCATATATATGAGTTTTTTTTACTATCAATTTATACTTATTTTTTTAAGGTCCCTGAATCAATCAAAATTTACCCACATAGATAGATACACTAACTTGTATACAAATAACTTATTACAGTAATTTTGGCCAAATGTTCTAAACTCTATATATGAAAAATGAACAACGTGACATTGATTTTTCAAGTCATTTCTAGCATGCTAGACACAATATCACGAGTTTTAACATGTAGGCTTTAAAAATTCTACAAGAGTGCATTTTCTAGAGATGTGTGATCAGCGAAATGTCATTATATTACCTAAATCCTCACACATAACTTGAGGCATATTAAACATACACTATTCTATTTAGTTGCACTAAGTAGCTAAATACCAATAGATTAAACACATTATGACACAAACAAACACAATTAAACAGAGTTTTTCAATCCTAAATAAAACATTTCACGTAATCTTTATGTTTTCAGTTCTAGTCATGCATGTCCTAATAATAATGATCATGTAATTTTTGTTTCAGTTCCCCCCTTTTTTAAGAAATAAACACACACAAGAAAAATTAAGTCAAAACCATGTTTATGTAATTTTAGGGTTTTATAATTTATAGGAGTTTTTTTTAATGAATTGGAATAGAAATTAAAACACATATTAAGAGAACTAAATAATAAAAGGAAGATTAGAAGAAAGAAAATGTGGCTTAACATGAAAGAAACACTAATGCCGACGATAGAACTAATGTTGGGCGATATCAACTAGAGACTCAAATTTTAAAACAAGCCCAGTTTTCATTATATGCTCTTCAATTATTCGATAGTAATTGTATTTTACAAAAAAACGTATCACAACTCAAAAAAAATAAGTATGCAAAAGACACAAGGTTCACATGTTCGTACTGGCCAAATATGCATGAACTAAGGAATCATGACCTATAATGAGATACTAGTCATGCAAATGGTATGTTATAAGCATGTCCAAGATTATAATACCCAAGCTATACAACTATACCCTAGCTTCAAACTAATGACAGATGGGCATGAGGAGCTGCACAAATGTCATAGTTTGTGGTGTTAATCCCATATGAATACAAAAGAGACTCGCTCAAACTTATGCTCTTTCCCTCCAGTGCCTCTCAAGGCCCTACTAGAACCCTCCTTGGTTAATGGCAAGACGTTTTACAAGTTAGCATCTTTAATGCATACAATCCTACGCCCCCATTATTGTGAGACACAAATAATGGGTGAATGATCGTATTCATACCCATGCATTTAGTCATTAAGGATACATATATATAACTATGACACTGATGCATGATAAGAGTTTGGATATATTGTTGTTTTACCTATTATTGATTTTATATCCAATTATTGTTTTATATTTATGCATTCAATTATATAGATATCACGATTTTCCACTTTTAATATTCTAAATTCTAAAAGAGTTAGCATAACAAGCCATAAAGTTTCTAAAAAAGATATTCAATTAAGAATATACCATATGGTGATGATAGAGAGATGAGTACGAATACAAAATGCATTGTTATGCTTCCAAAAAGAAATTGATATATATTAAAAAAATGTTGCATGTATTCAGTACAAATATATTTCATGGACCAAGAAAGATGTGATAATGATTATGTGATTTGATTTTGATTGTTATACAATTGATTCTATGGTCCTCATAAGAAAGAAATACATGCAAATACATGTGAAGCACTTCACATACACAATACACCAAAGTGAGTCAAAAAGATGAGACCATCAAGCAAGTTGCGGATCATATTGAAGAATATGTGTATTCTACTAAAGTTCAAGCTATGCAGCAAGCTGATAAATCTTGAGATGCTATTTTGGAAGATAATGAAAACATCTTTCAAACTTTGTCAATCAAATATGAGGCTAACTCTCTGCATCTGGAAAATAGAATTTTTGAAGAAGCCAGAAGGGGGAGGGAATCAATAAAGAGCAAGCTCTATGGGTTTTGCAAGGAATCAGGATTGCTATCCACTTACCTCTGCTGATGCTAACAGGCCCACTAACTTTGATTTTCAAGCTCAGGAGAGGGTAGCTCAGGATACTTAGCTAGCCAAGAGAAGGACTCTTGCTACATGAGGAGTTCATGGCCATAAAGAGAGCTGACCAGGCACAAGACCCAGCCTTTGAATATTGGAGCGATGATTCTCAGCCAATCATCATCATTGCCTGGATACATCATGGACAAATCTTGAAGAACATTGAAAGTACTTATCCTGTAGAGGAATGGAAAATCACTTGGAAAGATAGTCCTTAAGGGAAAGGACCTTCAAGAATAATATAGTTAGGAAGAACAACCCAAAGAGTATTCCATCCAAATATCTTCCCAAACCTTTCCTATACTTCAAAATACAAGAAATCAAGGGCAAGAATGCTAAAAGAAGAGCAACTGAACAGGGTGAATGATCACAAGCATCAATACTAAAGAGGAAGAGTCCAAACTTTATTGATATGATCAACCAGCCAATTGACAAGCATCCTGTACTTTGAAATCAAAGAACATCTGTGTGGCCAAAATTTATAATGACTATTAATGGACTTATGTTTCATAATTAAACCCTCTGGTTATATTTATACATTTACATATATTTGTGATTGGCTGTGCAAAATGCTTATTGTGTTCATTCAAATATTTCATCGGTTATATAATATGATTTTATTGTTAATGCATCTTACCATTGATTAAGTATTCTTCCTTCTTCAAATAGGGGGAGATTGTTGGGAATATTGCCCCCAATATTTTAGGATTTGAAGAAGCATCAGTTATAATGATAAGTGCATACTGTATTTGATTGTATATCTATTCTATAGCTATACAAGAATTATTTATTATCTTTAGAATAGGTTTGGAGAAGAGTAAGTGAAAATGGAGTAGTACCATTTAGATACATGGTGGATTCTCAACCGTATCATCATGAACGTGGAGTGCTTTATGACTACATTATCACAAATCACTATAGAAGAAACTTTAAGCACCAAGGAGAATACCATTAAGATCAGTATATAGTTCTCCATGGTGTCAACATGATCGTGGAAAGCTTCAAGATGATATCATGGAGAAGATGCAGAAAGAGGTAGAATTCAGTACTATGGTAAAAAAGATGAATTGTTTTAATACCAACCCTCAACCAGGACTGGTTGGCTCTCTCTCTTCTTCCCAAGAAGATTGACGAGTTGGCTCATCACCTTCCTCTTAGGAAGGGTCTTAGAGCCCACTAGATCTCCTAGATCTAGACATCCTCCCAGTATGATTTTCTACGAAATCCTTCCCAAATTTCAAAGACCTTCCCGGTCAATTTTCCTCACACACAGAATAATTAGAAAAGAGAAAAGTACAAATAAATTTAAAGATAATGAGGTTTGAAATTATTGCTCCCTCAAATAAGAATTACTTGGTAGAATAGTGAGCGATTGAGGCTTCATAATATCGTTCTTCTTGCACTCGATCAACAATTTATTGTCGTTAGAGACTTCGTTCTTCGGAGTTTTTTCGATCATGAACATGAGGGAGAGATTTCTCTTTTCTTTGCACGGAGATTGTGGTTCGCAATAGTAGAGTCGGTGGCCAAATCTTGGGAATGTAATTCTCCTCTTTGTCTCCTCAGAAAAAAATTGCACGCTTTTATAGCCTCCTTGTCTTTTCATGCGGTGTCGTCTACTTTCCATAAAATTAGGAAAAATATCTGAAAGTATCTAGTATCACATAAATCCACCTATTGGGGGGTGGGAATAGGTGTCGTGCAGTCTTTTGCGGAATTTAAAATACCTGCACAAATAAACAAACACAGTACAGAAAAACACACAAGCAATTATAGTGGTTCCCCGATTTGGGTACGTCCACTCTCCCCCTTCGACCTATCTCCCACCAAGGGACGACTCGGTCACTTCACCAGCCGGATTGAAATCCAATCCTCACACTACGGAAGGAACCCTTCCAACCAAAGGAGTCACTACTCCTCCACCACGGGTTGCACCCAACCCTTACAACTAGGAATTAATATTCCTTTACAACAAAACAAAAATTGAATGTACAAAAAATACAAACAAGCTTGTGGAGAATCCAATGTCGTTCTTCGTTCATTGATGCTTCCTTGAAAGAGATGAAGAGTCCATGACCGGAGTACTCTCTTGGAGAGGATCTTGATAAGATCGGTGGCAGCAAGAGGTTGCAGCGGCGATGCTCTGTGAATCCAATCTTCTTGACTAAGCAAGCAAGGTCTACGACGATCTCAGTTGGATCAGTCGTCTCGATCGATTCGGAATGAAGAACTAACTTCGTTCAACGATTCGAGAGACAAGAGATCTCAAGAGAGAGGCGTGAGACACACTGCTAGTCTCGGTCCTATCGCCGGAAGATAAAAGAAGCTCTAAGATCAATGTCAGCGACTAGCTTTTGAGCGGCAACAGCGATCGACGGAGTTACGTGATCGGCTAGGGCACGACGTCGGCTATTTTGATTTTGCGTGAATAGTTCCTATAGATGTTCGAAATAAGCATGTATATATACCCGAGCCAACCCTAATGACCGTTGTGGGGCCCACAAGGAAAAACCCTAGCCCCGGCCGAAACAGCGCACGGCTTCTTTGATCGGTCCAGCGAACAAGCAAAAATTGCCTAAGGAAAATTCGGCGAGAATCGTTGGTGATTCCCGTCAATGTCGGCGGGAATCACTCATGATTCCTGTCGATTCTACTTTAGCGGATTTCCAGTTGTACAACTAGTCAGCCTGAGGGAATCGGCGGAAATGCAACCTGATTCTCGTCGAATCGGCGGGAATCAGAACGATTCCCGCTGAAATCGGCGAGAATCACTTGGTGATTCCCGTCGATTCAGCCTTAGCCAAATTTCTGTATGAAAATAGTCATCTAGAAGAGGTCGGCGGGAATGAAGCTTGATTCCCGTCGAATCGGCGAGAATCACAAGTGACTCCCGTCGAAGTCGGCAGGAATGACTTAAGGATTCTCGTCGATTTTAACTTGGACGATTTATCTCTTCCTTTCTAAGAACTTAGTCTTTGACCCATCTTTGCTCCTCTTCTACTCTTGATCTATCTTGACCTTGTACTTGAAAATAAGTACACTCCAATAGAGAGAGCACACGTGAGTCAACACACTAATCTGCTTAACGAGGGATTACATTGCACAGACCCATGTATATTGACCCACTGCACCCTGACATTGGTGTGTACTTAGCATGGAATAGCTGCAAGCACAACTTGATAGAAAATCATCAAATACATTGTCAATTCAACTTAGCTTGTTCAGGGGCTTCTTCAAATCAGGTACATTGTGGATACAATACCCAACAATCTCCACCTATTTGAAGAAGCCTAAACCCTACAAGCTAAGGTGAATAGAACATATAGGAATGAAAATCATAAACTAAAAATTCAGTTGAGAGTGAAATTCATTCCCATGTTCTACTGAGAGCATACTTAACGTTGGCAGCCACCTTAGCCTTAGCTGATAGGGTAATCTCCCCCTTTTCGGCTTCTGCAAATCTGGGACTTCACTTGGAGCCACATGCTCCCCCTCAGATCTTGCATCCGTGCTCGAGCTTGAGTTCCTTGCTGATGCTCCCCCTTTATCCAAGAGCCTTGAGCCTTACAGTCTTCACTCTTCATAGTTCAGCATGCCGAGTTAAGTTTTGAAGAGACTGAACTTGGCCTCGTCTAGGGGCTTCGTGAAGATATCTGCAACCTGCTTATCCGTGGGGACATAGTAGAGAGATATATCTTTGTTTTCCACATGCTCCCGAATGAAGTGGTAGTGCACTTCAATATGCTTTGTTCTGCTATGCGACA
The DNA here is from genome assembly GCA_039513925.1 of Platanthera zijinensis. Lineage (NCBI taxonomy): Eukaryota > Viridiplantae > Streptophyta > Magnoliopsida > Asparagales > Orchidaceae > Platanthera > Platanthera zijinensis. Next base: position 179,176,344 of record CM077084.1, read on the forward strand.
CTGGATTGTTCGCAATTGCTATTGCGCTCGAGGAGTCGCAATACATCAGAACTTCTCTGAACTTCAAGGCATAATCTTTGAGCTGATTTCTGATCCATAGAAGTTGTGCGCAATAGCTGCCTGCTGAGATGTACTCAGATTCATCCGTGGAGGTTGCGACACAATTCTTCTTTTTATTGTTCCATGAAATAAGCCTTCTTCCGAGGAACTGGCACATCCAGGAAGTGCTTTTCTTATCATCCCTTCTTCCTGCAAAGTCAGCATCTTAAAAGCCTATCAGCTCGACATCATTGTTTCTTGGGTACCACAAGCCAAGATTTGGTGTACCTTTAAAGTAACTTAGAATTCACTTTGCAGCTACATAATGAGATTCCTTAGTGTTCACCTGATATCTGGCACAAACGCATGTGGAAAACAAAATATCCGGTCTACTAGTAGTAAGATAGAGCAGGGATCCAATTATGCTTTTGTATTTGGTTTCATCAAAAGGTTTCCCTTTCTCATCCTTGTCTAGAGAGATAGTGGATCCCATTGGAGTCCTCATAGTGGTTGCATTCTCCATTCCGAATTTCTTGAGGAGTTCATTTGTGAACTTCATTTGAGAAATGTAAATTCCATCCTCGGACTGTTTCACTTGAAGTCTGATGGCCGCGGAACAGAGACCTACAGTGGTTGGTTCGAAATGGTCAGATTCCGCGGGCCGGTTAGAAGATCGAGTTTTCTAACGAGAGGAGGCAAGTGCACCTATCGCAAGTAGTACCCGGTATTCGGGAAAATACCGAGGTCGTATTATTCTCGGGGGCGCGTTGATTATATCTACTCTTCCAGGAACACTATTATCTTACTATCAGTAAGGTGGGATTTTTTAGTTTAATTTAAAACAGAAAGAAAGAAAGCAGAATTTTGCTAAGTTAGTTCGATGACGGGTTAACGCTCGGCATCAAATCGGATTAAGACTAAAATAATTCTTAACAATTATTAAACTTTGTTTTTAAATTAATAAAAGGCACTCGGCTGTGGGGGTTCCAAAAATATGAGCGCACTTATCTCTAGGAATATTGCTCACCTAAATATTAAGACTATTCGACCGATCGTTAGACCGACGAAGGATTCCTCTTAATGCCCGCTTTACGCTAAGAACCCCGCTATTGGGTGGGGAACCCATTCCGGCAGAACTACGCTTCTCCTCTTTCGAGGGGGCGTACGCAGTTCTCTTTACCCAAGGGGTATCGGTCCATACGTGCAGCCTCTCGGCGTCGCGTATGGATAACGGAAATAGAGCCCACACATCGATTATGTGGTCCTATGCGTCGTTAACCCGGGGTAAACCTTAAGTCCTTAAATTAAAATAAAAATAAAGTTTTTTAATTATTTCAAATCATTTTATATGTCCCAATGCTCTTCGATGCCGAAGGCTAAAAGAGATTAGCCACTCATCGGTATGGGGACGGCTTTATGTTTTTAGGTGAAGCGTGAGTGTTAAATTAAGCACTGAACAATTATAAGAGAAAACACGAAAAATAGGACAATTAGATAAATTGAAGGCTAATTGATGCAGGCACTCACGCACACTTCAAAACCATAAAGAAAATTGAATAAAGCAAGACCTACTCAAATGAGTAGGCGGAAATAAATGCACACACGCACACACTCTTCTTAATTGAAGAAAGCGATAAATAAAGCGGTAAAATTATCTCCTACACGCACACACTCTACATAATTGAGAAAGCGATAAAATTGCAAGTCCCGGCTCAAATGAGTGGGCGGGAGTAAATCTATCTCATACACGCACGCACTCTACTTGAAATTAAAACACACACACACACACACACTCTACAGAAAAGTAAACACACACACACACACACGAAGTTTTCCTACTCAAGTGAGTAGGAAGAAAATGAAAGCAGTAAAAAGACAAGTCCCACTCAAACGAGTGGGCGGGAAATGAAAGCAGAGCGCCATTTAACTCTTAACGAGTAGGCGAAAATAAATGCATACGCACACACGCACTCTACAGGAGTTGAAATAAAGCAGTAAAACCTAACTCATACACGCACACACACTTGCAAAAATAAGAAAAAAAAAGTGCTCAGAAAATTTAAACGACTGCATTTCTACCGCTAGAATGCGGTAGAAATGCATAAAAAGTGAAAATAAAAATTAACCGGAGCGAAAAGTTTTGCAAATAAACGCAAAATGAAAGTACTCGAAAAATTAAAACAACTGCATTTCTACCGCTAGAATGCGGTAGAAATGCATAAAAAGTGAAAATAAAAATTAAAGGGACTAAAAGTTTTGAAATTAAAAAGATAAAATGAAGTTGACGAAAAATTATAACGACTACATTTTTATTCATAAGTTTTTATAAAACTTCCAAAAAAGTGAGAATAAAACTAAAAAGGAACGAGAAGTTTTACATTCCTAGGAGCCTAAGTTAAAGAAAATAAAAAAGAACACTTTTAGGGGAGTTTTTATAAAATCTATATGAATAAAAAATGATAAAGAAGAAAAAGCTAAAGCTAAAAAGTGCAGAAAATGAAAACTAAACAGACGGCACAACGGCTAGAAATGCCGATAAATCCTAAATCTAACTAAGTTATCAAAGCTATAAAATGAAAATTTAAAAGAAACACAAAAAGGTGAACGAAAAATTGCTTAAGCAGGCGCATTCAAATGGATTTTTCATACTAATTAAGAGAGAAAAATTCAAATTTTATTAAAGCAAAGAAAACCCTAATATAAACTAAGAGAGAGGGGGGGGGGGGAAATTCTCCTTACATAAGTATGGAATCCAAATGGGCAGCACCTCCCCTAAGCAAAGTGGTCAAAAAAGTGGACAAAATAAGCTTCCTGGAAGCTCTTATTTATAGGCAAAATTTCGGGTGGGTCACGCCCGTGACTAGGGCGTGACAGGGGGGCGTGTCGACACTATTCATGAGCTGATCGGGTGACTTGACTGGAATATTGACTTCGGTTGAAAACGTGGCGGTCACGCCCTAGGTCACGGGCGTGACATGTGTCAGTCACGGGCGTGACTGGGGCGTGTCGGGGAGGTCGATCTGGGCGCGGTCCGGCCACAAAGTCACGCGCGTCACGTCGGGCCAGGTGACTAAGTCACGCACGTGTCAGACCTTGACACGGGCGTGTCTTGGGGCTTGTCGAGCTTGGTTTGATCATCGCCGATCGTCGAGCTGGCAACTGTGGTCGGCGATCGTTGAGGGCGTGACACGGGCGTGTCGGTCATGTGACACGGGCGTGTCAGTCAACATTTTGACTTTTTCTGGAATAAAAATAAAGCTAAGTTAGAAATAATATTTACAAAAATAAGCTATTTATTGAATAGAACTAATAAAAAGGACAAAAAATAAACAAAATTGACTTAAATAAAATGCGAAAATATAGGTATATTTACAACTCATCAAACACCCCCATACTTAAGCTTTTGCTATTCCAGAGCAAAAGTTTGAGGTGAACTTATAAGGAATAATAAAAAACCCTAAGTTCTGCAACCGCTAAATTAATTATAAGAGAGATCAAATAAAAATATACGGGGTATAAGAGTTAAGTCCTAAAATTATTTAGATGATTTAAACAGAGCAAAAGTTTTGGCCAAAAGACTTCTTGTTGTAATCAAATAGAAAGCAATAATTTGTATTGGTTAGATTAACAGAAAATAGTTTGGAGTTATACGAACTTTAGCTTATAGGAGTGTTATTGGAAATAATGCAATTTATGAATTATGCTCTCAAAAAGATTTTTGAATTAATTCTAGAGTCATGAAATTGGCTAAGGGGGGTTGATGTTGGTTTATGAAGATGCTTGGATTTTGAGGCGAGGTTATTTTTTCTCGAACCTCCATTTTTTTTGATTTGGATGTTAAAGAAAAATGAAATCTTATTTTCCTTAACATAAAATTTTTCTTCTTCATAAATAAAAATAACCCAATGTATATGTGTTGGAGTAATGAATTTTATCCTCTTACTCCGTAACGTATAATCTTTTAATTTATTGGGTGCTTATGTTTACGGAATGAAATCTTATTCCCATTGACATAAGATCTTTTTCTTTTTGGGGAAATACTTTTATCATACCAAGTAGGTTATGATAGGTAAGGGGAGAAAAGAGAACTAGATTTTTAATTGAAAAATAATTGAGAGCAACCTTTATAAATTGTACGTTCCAATTTTTCAGAAAGCTAAAAGCAAGCATAATTGAATTCTATAGTCGTTATTTTCTAACATGGTACACATGCTCCTATCTATGAAAAATTAGAAGTAGTGCCTAAAGCGAGTCCCCTATTTTTAACAAAGTATAATAAATTCTTTAAAACTTAACCCCGGCTATTTAGATTTTTCAATCTATAATTAACAAACGAATAGTGAACAAAGAATTGATCAAATTCTCATATAAATAAACTCAAAACGAAAGTTTTGGATAACAAGAAACTTAAGAACGAAATGTTTGATTTATTTGTTTCATAACTTATAAAAAATTTTTTTTTTGTTTTTTGTTTTTTTTGAAGTTATGCTCTTTTTTTTTGTATTTTTGTATTTATATCTTTAATATATACATACTAAAAAGAAAGAAAGAAAAATGCGAAAATAATTTTTTTTTGGATTTTTAAGTTTTGTGATTTTTTTTGTATTTTTATGTTTTGTGAATTTTTTTGTATTTTTAATGAAATTTTTATTCTATTTACAAAAATTTGGGAAAAAGAAAAAAATATTTACAAGGATGAGAGGGAAAAAGGGAGAGGGGAAAGAGAAAGAATATTTACAAAAAGTACTTGTAAAAATTATTTTCAAAAAATATTTACAAGAATATTTACAAAAATATAGAAAAGTGCTGCCGCGAGATGACTCGTTATGTGGATGGCTCGATGAGCCGGATCTCGCGGACAAAGTTAAAAATAAGTCAAAAGTTTCAAAAATGAAACTTCAAGATTTTTAATTAAAACTTTTTTTTTGATTTTTTGTTTTTTTTTGTTTTTTTTTATAATTTTTGAAGTTTTGTTTTTAAAATTTTTTTTTGTTTTGTTTTGTTTTGTTTTTGTTTTGTTTTGTTTTGTAAGTGAAAAAGGAAGTACGAAAATACGAAAACACCCCCATACTTAGATCCAACATTGTCCCCAATGTTGTATGCTAAGCATGAGGAACAAGAGCTGCGTAAATGTACAGAAAAACAAAAAGAGGGGGCAGAAAACGTCCCTGATCCGCGCTCGGGGAAGCCCATTAGAAACCCTGCATTTATTAGAAAAATAGAAAACGTAATAAATAAAGACGTAAAAAAGGATAGACGTGGGGTGCCTCCCAGGAGCGCTTTGTTTATAGTCGCGTAGCTTGACTATAGTGGCGGGTTTATAAGTCAAGGAGGGATATGGTTTCGCTATACTCGAGCACAGGGTCGCCCGCTATATAAGTCTTTAACCGATTACCGTTCACCTTAAAAGAGCCTTTTTCCGGGTGGGAGACGAGTACGGTCCCATATGGAAAAACTTCTTCAACTAAGAAGGGACCAGACCAACGGGATTTAAGTTTGCCAGGAAAAAGTTTAAGACGAGAATTATAAAGAAGGACTAGATCGCCCGGAGAAAAATTTTTGGGGGTTTTAAATTTTCGATCGTGATAAAACTTAGAACGCTCCTTATAGAACTTATTGCTCTCGTAAGCGTTCGCACGCCATTCATCGAGATCGTTTAGTTGCAGTTTTCTATTCTGAGCGGCTAAGTTAGAGTCGAGGTTTAAGAGTTTTAATGCCCAAAGTGCGCGGTGCTCCAGTTCTACGGGTAAATGGCACGCTTTGCCATAGACTAATCGAAACGGGGTACAACCGGTAGCGGTTTTGTACGCCGTACGATACGCCCATAACGCATCGTCGAGCTTAGCAGACCAATCTTTCCTATTAAGTGAAACGGTTTTTTCTAATATGCATTTTATTTCTCGATTTACTACCTCAACTTGGCCACTTGTTTGCGGGTGGTAGGGGGTGGCAAGCTTGTGCGTGACTCCGTATTTAGCTAACGTCTTAGCCATTAGAGCATTACAGAAATGCGTTCCCCTATCACTAATAATAGCGCGAGGCGTGCCGAAGCGAGAAAATAATTTTTTTAGAAATGTAACGATGACTCGCGCATCGTTGGTGGGGAGAGCTTGCGCTTCCGCCCACCGTGATACGTAGTCGACCGCTACTAAAATATACATATTTTTATAAGAAGGAGGTAGGGGGCCAACAAAATCTATGCCCCATAAATCGAAGACTTCGCATTCTAAAAACATATTTTGGGGCATCTCGTCGTGACGTGAGATGTTACCCGACCGCTGACAGCTATCGCATGCGCGCACAAAATTGTGCGCATCTTTGAAGAGAGTGGGCCAAAAGTAGCCCGCCTCTAGCGCCTTCCTAGCAGTCCGGTTGGCTTGATAGTGCCCCCCGGCTGGACCCTCGTGGCAGTGCCTCAATATTTGTGTGCACTCCACTCCCGCGACGCATCTTCGAACCGCTTGGTCCGCGCAGATACGGAAAAGAAATGGGTCATCCCAAAAGAAATTTTTCAAGTCGGAAAAGAATTTCTTCTTTTGATGACTTGAAAAGTCTTTTGGAAGTACCCGCGTGACTAAGTAGTTCGCAAAATCTGCGAACCAAGGCGAAGATGACGAAGACGAACGAATGGCGAGAAGGCGTTCCTCAGGGAATCTGTCATTTATTTCAGATTCGACGAGCGCTTCCGCACCCGGATTTTCTAAACGGGAGAGGTGGTCTGCCGCTAGATTCTCCGCGCCCTTCTTATCTCGGATCTCCAAGTCAAACACTTGTAGGAGGAGAATCCATCGAAGAAGGCGGGGCTTCGCGTCGGTTTTGGCTAGTAAATACTTAAGGGCGGAGTGATCGGTAAAAATGATAACTTTAGATAGCGTAAGATACGAGCGAAACTTATCGAAAGCGAAAACGACGGCTAAGAGTTCCTTTTCCGTCGTCGTGTAATTCACTTGTGCGGAAGTGAGCGTCTTGCTAGCGTAATAAATAGGATGAAAGTGTTTTTCTACGCGTTGGCCAAGAACGACGCCTAAGGAAATATCACTAGCGTCGCACATGATTTCGAACGGAAGGGACCAATTAGGGGCCACTAGAATCGGAGAATTGATAAGTTTTTGTTTTATAAAGTTAAAAGCAGACTCGCAATCGCTACTAAAGACAAAAGGTGATTCCTTTTCTAAGAGGTGAGTAAGCGGCTTTGTTATTTTCGAAAAATCTTGAATGAAGCGCCTATAAAAGCCCGCGTGGCCTAAGAAACTCCTAATGGATTTTATGTTTGTCGGCTGAGGAAGCTTTTCTATGATTTCTACTTTGGCCTTATCGACCTCTATCCCCTTACTCGAAATCTTATGGCCGAGGACCAAACCTCCTCGAACCATGAAGTTACATTTTTCCCAATTTAAAACAAGATTCGTGTCCTCGCATCGCTGGAGGACACGATCAAGATTACGAAGACAATCCGGGAATGAGCATCCGAATACAGAAAAGTCATCCATAAATACTTCCATAATATCTTCTACTAGCTCGCCAAAGATTGCCAGCATACATCTTTGGAATGTAGCTGGCGCATTGCAGAGGCCAAATGGCATCCTTCTGTAGGCGAAGGTGCCAAAGGGGCAAGTAAAAGTTGTTTTCTCTTGGTCCTCGGGGGAAATGGGGATTTGGAAAAACCCCGATAAACCGTCGAGAAAACAATAAAATGGATGACCGGAAAGACGCTCGAGAATCTGGTCAAGGAACGGTAGTGGGAAATGGTCCTTGCGGGTAGCATCATTAAGTTTGCGATAATCGATGACCACACGCCAACCTGTAACAGTACGAGTTGGGACGAGCTCGTTGTGCTCATTCGCCACTACGGTTAGACCGCCCTTCTTGGGCACGACATGAATGGGACTAACCCATGCACTATCAGAAATGGGATAAATAATCCCCGTATCTAATAATTTAATTATCTCAGCTTTCACGACGTCTTTCTTGTTTGGGTTAAGACGCCGCTGCGGCTGAATGGTTTTGCGGCAATTATCGTTTAAGAAAATTTTGTGAGTGCAGAAAGAAGGGTTAATCCCCTTTAGGTCAGAAATTTGCCACGCAATTGCGTGGCGATGTTTAAGCAAAACCTCAAATAAATCGGAGGTCTCCGAATCGCTTAAATACGAAGAAATGATTACCGGGAGTGTATCATTTTTCCCCAAAAAGGCGTATTTTAGGGATTAGGGTAGTGGTTTGAGTTCTAGGATGGGCGGTTCTTCTAGTGAGGTTTTAGTGCTAATGTCTTTCGAACCAATTGGTTCAAAAGGCATGTTCGTAGACGCGTCCTCATCGCAATAAAAATTTTCGAGTGAAAAAATATTTTCGTTTAAAAACTCGGACTCGAAAACCGGAGAAGAACAATCTCCATAAAAAGAATCTAAAGAGTAGCAGAAATCGTCGCTCGGCGATGAATCTTCCATAGAGGAGTTAATAGAAAAAGTAACTTGGTCGTCTCCTACCCGAAGGAGAAGCTGACCATTACTTACATCAATTAACGCACGTGAGGTCGCGAGGAAAGGGCGACCAAGTATTATTGGTACGTTGGCGTCTTCCTCGATGTCCAAGATGACGAAGTCCACCGGGAAGGTGAACTTGTCTACTCGGACAAGGACATCCTCAACAACCCCGATGGGGAACCTAACCGAGCGATCTGCTAGTTGGATGCGTATATTGGTAAGAGAAGGAGTACCCAAACCTAAACGCAGGAAGAGCGAGAACGACATCAAATTAATGCTCGCGCCTAAGTCTGCCAAGGCGTATTTTACTAATACATCGCCAAAAAGGCACGGGATGGAGAACCTTCCCGGGTCGTTTTGTTTTAAGGGCAATTTACTAGTAAGAGCCGCCGAGCAGACAGCGTTGAGAGATATATGCGAAATATCCTCGAGTTTGCGTTTATTAGAAAGTAGTTCTTTTAAAAATTTCCCATATTTAGGCATTTGCGAGATAGCCTCGCAAAAAGGAACATTAATATGAATTTGTTTGAGTAATAAAATAAATTTTTCATATTGCGCGTTTACTCGCTCGTTATCTAACTTATGCGGGTAGGGCAATGCCTTGTTTAAAATAGTTTTATCGTTAAAAATCGGTAAGGGTTGCGTAATCGAAGAAGAGGGAAGAGGGGTCAGAGGTGAAATATGTACCTGAGGATCGATCCGTTTTGGATCGACCACCTCCTTACCGCTACGGAGGGTTATAGCGTTGGCGGTTTCCCTTGGATTGGGCTCCGTGTTCCCTGGCAGTGCCCCCAGGGCGCGTTCCGACATAAGTCGCGCCAGCTGTCCAACCTGGAGTTCTAAATTTTTTAGCGATCCGGTGATGTTCCGGATATTGGACTCATTGGACGCGACATAACGATTAAAATTTTCCTCCACCGGGGATGGCTTCATAGGAGGGGGAGGAGGAAATGTTGGCGCAAAAGGAGGGGGAGGGGGACGCTACGCGTTGTTCGGGTTGCTCCAGGAGAAATTCGGATGGTTCCTCCAACCCGGATTATAGTGGCTACTATAAGGGTTGTTTTGAAATGAGGGACGCACCGGATTTCCCATGTAGTCCACGAATTCGTCGACTACGCAGACGTTGGAGGGGGGGGGGGGGGGAGAAAACAAGGCGGAGTGGAGGAGGCAACAGACATCTCCGCCACCTGCTTAGTTAGCCTTTCCACTTGGAGGGCTAGCTGAGCAGTGGCATTCACTTCAAAAATGCCTGCCTGCTTAGGGCGCGCCCGCGGGACATTCCACTGGTAGGCGTTCACCGCCATTTCCTCGAAAAGGGCTTGGGCGGCCTCGGGGGTCTTATTGTTCAGGGTGCCCCCAGCAGTCGGGTCAATCATTTGACGCGTCTGACTATTCAGTCCATTATAAAAAATTTGTACCTGCAACCACGTTGGCAGAGCGTGGTGCGGGCACCGGCGAAGAAACTCCTTAAAGCATTCCCAAGTCTCGTAAAGAGACTCGGAGTCGTTTTGGACGAACGAAGATATGTCCTCCCGCAGTCTTGCAGTTTTCGCGGGCGGAAAATACTTCGTAAGGAATTTTTCTGCCAATTCCGCCCAGGACGTGATGGATCCCCGCGGGAGGGAGAGTAACCACGCCTTAGCCTTGGACTTAAGAGAGAAGGGAAAAAGGCGCAAACGAATAGAGTCATCAGTGACGCCATTAATTTTAAAAGTATCGCAAATTTCAAGAAAATTAGACAAGTGATTATTGGGGTCCTCATCCGGCAGTCCGTCGAACTGTACGGCATTTTGGATCATTTGAATCACACTTGACTTAATTTCAAAATTATTGTTGGCCACAGAGGGCCGAACAATACTCGACCCCGTATCATCCAAATTGGGCCGAGCGTAATAAGACATAGTACGCTCGGCCGGTTGGGCATTATTCGGGTCGGCCATAGAAGAAGAAGAGGGTTCTCCGATAGATTCTGCGGGGTCTAAAAAGGGAATTCGACGGAGAGATCGGATACGCGCAAGAGAGCGGTCGATCTCGGGGTCGAATTCAAGATTTTCAGAACTCGAAGGTTGTCCACGGGTCATGCACCCTAAAAAAACGAAAGGGTGAAGGATTTTTTTTTATAATTTTTTTTTTGAAAATAAAGTAAAATTAATAGAGTCCCGGATTCAATATAACAACCGAGATTACCCGGCAATGGCGCCAAAAACTTGATGGCCGCGGAACAGAGACCTACTGTGGTTGGTTCGAAATGGTCAGATTCTGCGGGCCGGTTAGAAGATCGAGTTTTCTAACGAGAGGAGGCAAGTGTACCTATCGCAAGTAGTACCCGGTATTCGGGAAAATACCGAGGTCGTATTATTCTCGGGGACGTGTTGATTATATCTACTCTTCCAGGAACACTATTATCTTACTATCAGTAAGGTGGGATTTTTTAGTTTAATTTAAAACGGAAAGAAAGAAAGCAGAATTTTGCTAAGTTAGTTCGATGACGGGTTAACGCTCGGCATCGAATCGGATTAAGACAAATAATTCTTAACAATTATTAAACTTTGTTTTTAAATTAATAAAAGGCACTCGGCCGTGGGGGTTCCAAAAATATGAGCGCACTTATCTCTAGGAATATTACTCACCTAAACATTAAGACTATTCGACCGATCGTTAGACCGACGAAGGATTCCTCTTAATGCCCGCTTTATGCTAAGAACCCCGCTATTGGGTGGGGAACCCATTCCGGCAGAACTACGCTTCTCCTCTTTCGAGGGGGCGTACGCAGTTCTCTTTACCCAAGGGGTATCGGTCCATACGTGCAGCCTCTCGGCGTCGCGTATGGATAACGGAAATAGAGCCCACACATCGATTATGTGGTCCTATGCGTCGTTAACCCGGGGTAAACCTTAAGTCCTTAAATTAAAATAAAAATAAAGTTTTTTAATTATTTCAAATCATTTTATATGTCCCAATGCTCTTCGATGCCGAAGGCTAAAAGAGATTAGCCACTCATCGGTATGGGGACGGCTTTATGTTTTTAGGTGAAGCGTGAGTGTTAAATTAAGCACTGAACAGTTATAAGAGAAAACACGAAAAATAGGACAATTAGATAAATTGAAGGCTAATTGATGCAGGCACTCACACACACTTCAAAACCATAAAGAAAATTGAATAAAGCAAGACCTACTTAAATGAGTAGGCGGAAATAAATGCACACACGCACACACTCTTCTTAATTGAAGAAAGCGATAAATAAAGAGGTAAAATTATCTCCTACACGCACGCACTCTACATAATTGAGAAAGCGATAAAATTGCAAGTCCCGGCTCAAATGAGTGGGCGGGAGTAAATCTATCTCATACACGCACGCACTCTACTTGATATTAAAACACACACACACACACTCTACAGAAAAGTAAACACACACACACACACAAAGTTTTCCTACTCAAGTGAGTAGGAAGAAAATGAAAGCAGTAAAAAGACAAGTCCCACTCAAACGAGTGGGCGGGAAATGAAAGCAGAGCGCCATTTAACTCTTAACGAGTAGGCGAAAATAAATGCATACGCACACACGCACTCTACAGGAGTTGAAATAAAGCAGTAAAACCTAACTCATACACGCACACACACTTGCAAAAATAAGAAAAACAAAGTGCTCAGAAAATTTAAACGACTGCATTTCTACCGCTAGAATGTGGTAGAAATGCATAAAAAGTGAAAATAAAAATTAACCGGAGCGAAAAGTTTTGCAAATAAACGCAAAGTGAAAGTACTCGAAAAATTAAAACAACTACATTTCTACCGCTAGAATGCGGTAGAAATGCATAAAAAGTGAAAATAAAAATTAAAGGGACTAAAAGTTTTGAAATTAAAAAGATAAAATGAAGTTGACGAAAAATTATAACGACTACATTTTTATTCATAAGTTTTTATAAAACTTCCAAAAAAGTGAGAATAAAACTAAAAAGGAACGAGAAGTTTTACATTCCTAGGAGCCTAAGTTAAAGAAAATAAAAAAGAACACTTTTAGGGGAGTTTTTATAAAATCTATATGAATAAAAAATGATAAAGAAGAAAAAGCTAAAGCTAAAAAGTGCAGAAAATGAAAACTAAACAGACGGCACAACGGCTAGAAATGCCGATAAATCCTAAATCTAACTAAGTTATCAAAGCTATAAAAATGAAAATTTAAAAGAAACACAAAAAGGTGAACGAAAAATTGCTTAAGTAGGCGCATTCAAATGGATTTTTCATACTAATTAAGAGAGAAAAATTCAAATTTTATTAAAGCAAAGAAAACCCTAATACAAACTAAGAGAGAGAGGGGGGGGGGGGGGAATTCTCCTTACATAAGTATGGAATCCAAATGGGCAGCACCTCCCCTAAGCAAAGTGGTCAAAAAAGTGGACAAAATAAGCTTCCTGGAAGCTCTTATTTATAGGCAAAATTTCGGGTGGGTCACGCCCGTGACTAGGGCGTGACAGGGGGGCGTGTCGACACTATTCATGAGCTGATTGGGTGACTTGACTGGAATGTTGACTTTGGCTGAAAACGTGGCGGTCACGCCCTAGGTCACGTGCGTGACATGTGTCAGTCACGGGCGTGACTAGGGCGTGTCGGGGAGGTCGATCTGGGCGCGGTCCAGCCGCAAAGTCGCGCGCGTCACGTTGGGCCAGGTGGCTAAGTCACGCCCGTATCACACCTTGACACGGGCGTGTCTTGGGGCGTGTCGAGCTTGGTTTGATCATCGCCGATCGTCGAGCTGGCAACTGTGGTCGGCGATCGTTGAGGGCGTGACACGGGCGTATCGATCATGTGACACGGGCGTGTCAGTCAACATTTTGACTTTTTCTGGAATTTTTCTGGAATAAAAATAAAGCTAAGTTAGAAATAATATTTACAAAAATAAGCTATTTATTGAATAGAACTAATAAAAAGGACAAAAAATAAACAAAATTGACTTAAATAAAATGCGAAAATATAGGTATATTTACAACTCATCAAAGTCCCAAGAAATACTTTAGTTCTCCCATGCTGCTCATTTCAAACTTTCCTTGTATAAGTTTAGAAAACTTTTTGCAAAGATTGTTGTCCATTGATCCGAATATTATGTCATCGACATAGATTTGTACCAGCAAGATCTTGCCTTTGACTTCCCTAAGAAACAATGTCTTATCTATTTTTCCTCTCGAGAACTTGTTTTCAAGAAGAAAACTAGACAAAGTCTCATACCAAGCTCGAGGAGCTTGTTTTAAGCCATATAATGCTTTATTAAGAAAATAAACATGATTAGGAAATGATGGATTAACAAAACCTGGGGGTTGTGCGACATATACTTCCTCTTTCAAATTTCCATTTAGAATTCAGATTTCATGTCCATCTGATAGACAGTGAATTCTTTGTGAGAGGCATATGCCAGGAACAATCTGATCGCCTCCAGCCTTGCAACTAGTGCAAAGGTTTGGTCGAAGTCAATCCCCTCCTCCTATTTGTAGCCTTGTGCAACCAGTCTGGCCTTGTTCTTGATGATGACACCGTGTTGATCCAGTTTGTTTCTGAAGATCCACTTGGTGCCGATCACATTATGGTTGTTTGGTCTGGGAACAAGAGTGCAGACGTTACATCGTTCGAATTGATGAAGTTCATCTTGCATGGCCAATATCCATGACGCATCTTTGTTCGCTTCGTCGAACTTTTTTGGCTCAACCTGTGACAGGAAACTAAGGTGCAAAATCTCGTTAATTGTACCTCTCTGAGTTCTTACACCGTCATGAGGATCTCTATGATTTGATATCTGGGATGATCCCTCATGTGTCGGAGCTCTAGGAGTCTGGTATTTGGAGCTCTGACATCTTCTCGGGCTCCTCCTTCTTCTAGGAGATTTTATCCATCAAGATTGTCAACTTCTCTAGTTGGCATTGAGGTGAAAAACTTGACATACTTGGGAGTTGCACCTTTTGCAGTCTCATCGAGACTTAGCTGTTCAAGCCTTGCACCAGCATCTTCAAGAATGTCACTGGAAGAATTGCTACGAAGCAAGCTTCCTTCATCAAAAACAATATTAATGGACTCCTCTACCACTAGGGTTTTCTTATTGAAGACCCTATATGCCCGACTATGGCTACTATAGCCCATGAAGATGCCTTCGAAGCATTTTTCTCCGAAATTAGTATGTGGGTACTTCCCATTATTGAGTACATAGCATCTGCAGCCAAAAATCCTTAAATAGGACATGGTCGGTTTCGTGCCTTTCAGTAGCTCATAAGGCATCTTACGATGATTATTGTTGATCAAGGCTCGGTTCTGCACATGACAAGCCGTATTACAACCTCTGTCCAGAAGTACTCTGGAAGAGAAGTGTCATTCAGCATTGTCGTACATGCTTCAATGAGCATTCTATTTCTCCTCTCCGCAACTCCATTTTGCTTAGGAGTACGCAGGGAGGAAAACTCATGAAAGATACCATGTTCTTCACAGAATTCTGTCATAGCACTAGACTCGAATTCTGTTCCATGGTCACTTCTGATCTTGACAACGGAGCAGTTAAGTTCGTTCTGAATCTGCTTGACAAAATTAGTGAAGATGTCAAACGTATCTGACTTTCGTTTCAAGAAGAACACCCACATAAACCGAGAGTGATCATCAATAATCACTAGCGTATACGATTTGCCTCCTAAGCTATAAACTTGCACTGGACCGAACAAGTCCATATGCAGAAGATAAAGAAATTTGCAAGATTCTCTGTCTACAATGCCCTTAAAGGTAGCCAGAGTCTGTTTGCCCTTTTGGCATGCAAGACAGGGGTTATCTTTGATGCACTTAATAGTAGGGGCATCCCTTACTAAATTCTTAGAAAACAACATATTAATAGTCTTGAAATTAATATGTTCCAATCTCTTGTGCCATTGCTCACAAAGAGATGCACTGCCTTTTGCTACTAGGCATACGGGGGTAGAAGAGTCTAAGCTAAGAAAATCTAAGCAAAAGATATTTCTGCTCCTAATGCCAGTTAATACCGTCTCCGAAGAGGCACACGATATTATCAAGAACTTATCCTTGCAGAACTTAACGTCGTATCCTTTATCACACAACTTGCTTACACTGATCAGGTAATGGTTTAACCCTTCAACATAGGCCACGTCAGTAATAGAGACTACACCGTTGGAAATCATACCATAACCTCTGGTGACTCCTCGATCAGATCCTCCAAATATGACTTTGGGTAAATTTTCAACTGGGGAGTAATCACGCAACAGGCTTCTTGTCCCGGTCATATGCTGGTAACATCCACTGTCCAAGTACCAGATTGGCGTTTTGGTGGCCTTTGGACATACCTGCAAAAAGAATTAGTTTCCCTTAGGAACCCAATCGAATTTGGGTCCTAGATTCCTTGTTAGCACACTCCCCCTCGGGTGGTTAACCCTACGAGTGGTCGGCCTTGCATTGCTAACATGAGGAGTCTCATTGAATCTTGGATTAAACCAGCAATCTACGGCAAAGTGACTAACTTTGCCACAGCACCAACAGTCAAACCTGTTGTACCGCTTCTTAGGCTCCAGCTTCACCCTTGGTATGGTGGGTCCAGCCAGGGCCTTGGATCTAGAGGTGGAGGCATCGTGATGACAACAGTCACACGATTTCTTCACTTCCTGTTCCTTCAGTATAACAGGCTTGGCCTTTGGTGTCTGCTTCCTATTATGTCCGCTAGAGAAGTGGCCATAATTCTCCACTTGGATTTTCTCATAAGGTGCCTTGAAGAGACTCTCAGCGTAGTTGCGGGGGAAGGCCCAACCATCGTACCGGCTCTTGGGCTTTTCAACCGAGGGCTAGAAGAAGTTGCCATAGGTTGACTCAAAGTCCTGCTAATTACAAGGAAAGATAGGCTTTCAGAATACAATAAGGTCGAGTGGGGCCTTTCCCTTTTCTGCAGCAGAGGCCTTCTTTACAGCCTTATTTTTCCTCTATTTTTTGTTTCTCCTGGATGATTTACCAGGCACACCCACATTCCCTAAGCCATCCCCCTTAGCCTGAGCAGAGAATTCATCAACAAAAGGAAGAACGGTCTTGGGCATGGAGAAGCTTTTGACAATCTTCCTTTCTGCCGCAAGCTGTTCTTCCAATTTGTTTATTTCTTCCTGTTTTTGGTCAAGGAGACTTATAGACTCTGAGTGTTCAGAAGTCAGGTCCAGGAGTTCCTATAGGAGAGATATAGAGCTAGTGATCTCTTCTCTTAGAGACACACCCTCAGCCTTAAGGAATTTGACTTCCTTTTTCTAAGCCTTCAACCTCTTGCGGCATTCCTCAAAAGTATTGAGCAGAAGCTCATACTTTTTGAGGAGCTCAGCTTCACAGACAGAAGGGTTGTCCTCGAGATCATCATCAAGAGACTCAGAGTCAGAGTCAGAGAGGGGGGTATGATCTTTTACCTTCCCAGTAAATTGGGGGCAGTCTCCTTCTGAGTCAGAGCGACCCATTAGCCCGAAGTAGGCTTCCTCATCATCACTGGAGTCTGACGAATTAGATTCACTCAGTGTCTTTGGCTTTTTGGCAATGTAGCTCCTCTTTTTCTTATTATCTCTAGAGGACATGTGCTCCACTCCCTTCCCCTTATCTCTCTTGCTTTGGTGGCAGTCAGCAACGACGTGGCCTGGCTTATTGCATCCAAAGCAAATAATGTCATTAGAGCGATGTTTGTTCTGTTTGGATTCATACCTGTCAGAAGAATAATTCTTCTTCTGATGTTTGGAGGAGGAGTCGTCTCTCTTTCTTTGATTCCTCAACTTGAGGAACTTCTTGAACTCCCGAGTGATGAGGGAAAAGTCTTCTTCAGATATCTCTGAGCCGGAAGAGCATGGCTCAGATTCTTCTTCCTCATTCTTTTTCCGAGAGCGGGACGAGGCTGCACCCTTGCCTTTCCTTGAGTGATTGGCTTACAGAGCCACAGTCTTTTCTCTGGCAATGGCTTTATCGGCTTCTTCTTCAGCTTTTCTGGTGTTTAGCTGAATCTCATAGGACAAAAGTTTCCCAAACAGAATCTGGGGATCTGTTTCTGCCAGCTTGCAAAATTCTCTGATGGCGCAGATCTTGGTGTCTCATTCCTTAGTTAGGGACTTAAGTAATTTATCATTTAGTTCACCATCGGTGAACACTCGGCCATAACCCTTCAGGGCATTGACGATCTTCAGGAAGTTCTCAAATGTCACTCTGATTTCTTCCTTGGGACCTTGCCTGAAGGCCTCATACTTCTGGTTCAGAAGGGATCTTCGATCATCCCTTACTTAATCTGTGCCTTCCATCAGGATTATCAGGCAGTGCTATATGTCCTTGGCAGTCCTGCAGTTGTAGAAAATCTGCATCATGGAATCATCAACAGCGCTTAATAGAATGTTCTGAGCTTTCTTGTCAAGTCCGACAAGAATCATCTCATCCTTATCCATTTTGCAATGTTTATTGGGCACTTTCTTGGTTGGATTAATGGTGGAGGCCATAGTGGGGATATAAGGTCCCTCCTCCACTATCATGAAGAGTCGGGGGTCGACTGCTTCAATGTAGTACTTATCCTTTCCTTTCAGATAGGAAAGTTCAGCTTGGTGCACACTGGGATCTTCCCTGAATACTTGAGTCCTTCCATTTAAGAGATCTTCTTTCTTCTTGACACTAGACACGGGATCTTACTCAAGGTGTTAACCTTATTGACGAGTAACCTCCCTCTGATACCACTTGAAAGTATCTAGTGTCACCTAAATCCACCTATTGGGGGGGGGGAGGGAATAGGTGTCGTGCAGTCTTTTGCGGAATTTAAAATATCTGCACAAATAAACAAACACAACACAAAAAAGCACACAAGCAATTATAGTGGTTCCCTGATTTGGGTACGTCAACTCTTCCCCTTCGACCTATCTCCCCCCAAGGGACGACTCAGTCATTTTACCAACCGGATTGAAATCCAATCCTCACACTACGGAAGGAACCCTTCCAACCAAAGGAGTCACTACTCCTCCACCACGGGTTGCACCCAACCCTTACAACTAGGAATGAATATCCCTTTACAACAAAACAAAAATAGAATGTACAAAAAATACAAACAAGCTTGTGGAGAATCCGATGTCGCTCTTCGTTCGTTGATGCTTCCTTGAAAGAGAAGAAGAGTCTACGACCGGAGAACTCTCTTGGAGAGGATCTTGACAAGATCGGCGGCAGCAAGAGGTTGCGGGAACGATGTTCTGTGAATCCAATCTTCTTGACTAAGCAAGCAAGGTCTATGACGATCTCAGTTGGATCAGTCGTCTCGATCGATTCGGAATGAAGAACTAACTTCGTTCAACGATTCGAGAGATAAGAGATCTCAAGAGAGATGCGTGAGACACACTGCTAGTCTCGGTCCATTCGCCGGAAGATCAAAGAAGCTCTAAGATAACCGTCGGCGACTAGCTTTCAAGCGTCAACAGTGATCGGCGGAGTTACGCGATCGGCTAGGGAACGACATCTGCTGTTTTGATTTTGCGTGAATAGTTCCTGTAGATGTACGAAATAAGCATGTATATATACCCGAGCCAACCCTAATGACCATTGTGGGGACCATAAGGAAAAACCCTAGCCCCGGCCGAAACAGCGCACGGCTTCTTGGATCGGTCCAGCGAACAGGATAAAATTGCCTAAGGCAAATTCGGCGAGAATCGTTGGTGATTCCCGTCGAAGTCGGCGGGAATCACTCACGATTCCCGTCGATTCTGCCTTAGCTGATTTCCAGTTGTACAATTAGTGAGCCTGAGGGAATCAGCGGGAATGCAACCTGATTCTCATCGAATCGGCGGTAATCAAAACGATTCCCACCGAAGTCGGCGAGAATCACTTGGTGATTCCCGTCGATTCAGCCTTAGCCGAATTTCTGTATGAAAATAGTCATCCAGAAGAGGTCGGTGGGAATGAATCCTGATTCCCGTCGAATCAGTGAGAATCACAAGTGACTCCCGTCGAAGTCGGCGGGAATGAATTAGTGATTCTCGCCGATTTTAACTTGGACGATTTTTCTCTTCCTTTTTAAGAACTTGGTCTTTGACCCATCTTTGCTCCTCTTCTACTCTTGATCTATCTTTACCCTGTACTTGAAAATAAGTACACTCCAATAGAGAGAGTACACGTGAGTCAACACACTGATCTGCTCAACGAGGGATTATGTTGCGTAGACCCGTGTATATTGACCCACTGCACCCTGACATTGGTGTGTACTTAGCATGGAATAGCTGAAAGCACAACATGATAGAAAATCATCAAATACATTGTCAATTCAACTTAGCTTGTTCAGGGTCTTCTTCAAATTAGGTACATTGTGGATACAATACCCAACCATATCCTTAAATATTATTTTGGCGATTTTAGATATCACGACGCAGTAATGTTTATCGCCCGACAGTAAAGGTTTCTTATTGATGTAATTGATTCGATGGTCGTTGAAATGACAAACGCTCAGTGGTAGGGACTTGCGCCTGGCAGTAGGACAGAGGGAGAACTCATTGTGTACTCAATTTTAATCCTGCGTCACTAGTGCCAGCTATAGAGCTAACGCTCGACGATAGTACATAGAGATTGAAAATATAGTTATTTATACCGGTAAACCTGCACAATATACCCAATATAATATGATAAAATACAACTTGGCATTTGATATTGTCAAACTAAAGAGATACAAACCATGGGTTTCAACTAACACTCTCTTTTGATAATATCAAATCACATTCATGAGATATAAATTGTTAGTAGCATGTTATAGTGTAATCCAACAATAAGCATGAAATATAATGAGGTTTATGAATCAAGATATTCCGGTGTGACATAAGTATGTGTGCTCCCGCTACACGTGATCTTCCCCTAGGTTACTAGCATAGAACTTACTCATGAACAAACAAATCTCCCCCTTTTTATATTATCAAAGGGGTGGGGAATCAATGGTAGTGATTTGAGATTAAGCAAAGAGATGAATTTTTGGCAAAGCAAACAGAAAAGTATTAGAAAAAATATTAGCTGGGCATAATGATTACAGACCTAGTAAACATAAGAAAAACATTCGATTTAAATTATTGGCAGAGAATAAAAAATTTTGGACAAAGCATGTGAATCTAAATATACAAGATTAAACATAAAATGTATGGTGATTTATAGAGTTAATACAGTGTAACAGTGTAAGCATAATGAATTATAATGGTGTACTAGTACACTTGTGCGATAGATAGTTAGTGCAGTTTAAGTCCAATTATTATGCATGGAAGAGTTAGATAGAAAGATGATAGGTGTACATGTAGCATCAAATAAAAAACATCAGTTAAAAGTTATCTTTAATACATGTTTTATCTCAATAAATTAATATGATAAGACAAGAGTGATGAAGTGAAAAATCGTGTCACATTTCTATCTACAATATACCATGACTAAAACAAAGGGGCCTAAACTCAATTTACTGTCTTTGCACAAGATCAAAATGATTTTAAAGACCAAGGTGCTCATCCTTACAATGCTTATAGTTGCTTATCAGGAGAGATTTCTAGTGCTTAGGGGGGGGGGGAGGGGTATCCTTGCCACATATTATGAGAGCATATATACGAGTTTTTATTGTTTACTATCAATTTATACTTATTTTTTTTCAAGGTCCCTGAATCAATCAAAATTTACCCACATAAATAGATACACTAACTTGTATACAAAGAACTTATTACGGTAACTTTGGCCCAATGTTCTAAACTCTATATATGAAAAATGAACAACATGACATTGATTTTTCAAGTCATTTCTAGCATGCTAGACATAATATCACGAGTTATAACATGTAGGCTTTAAAATTTTTACAAGAGTGCATTTTCTAGAGATGTGTTATCAGTGAAATGTCATTATATTACCTAAATCCTCACACATACCTTGAGGCATATTAAACATACACTATTCTATTTAGTTGCACTAAGTAGCTAAATACAAATAGATTAAACACATTATGACACAAACAAACACAATTAAACAGAGTTTTGTAATCCTAAATATAACATTTCACTTAATCTTTATGTTTTCAGTTCTAGTCATGCATGTCCTAATAATAATGATCTTGTCATTTTTGTTTCAGTTCCACTTTTTTAATAAATACACACACACAAGAAAAATGAAGTCAAAACCATGTTTTTTGTAATTTTAGGGTTTTATAATTTATAGGAGTTTTTTTTAAATGAGTTGGAATAGAAATAAAAACACATATTAAGAGAACTAAATAATAAAAGGAAGATTAGAAGAAAGAAAATGTGGCTTAACATGAAAGAAACACTAATGCCGACGATAGTACTAATGCTGGTCAATATCAACTAGAGACTCAAATTTTGAAAACAAGCCCAGTTTTCGTTATATGCTCTTTAATTATTCGAAAGTACTTGTATTTTACAAAAACATATCACAACTCAAAAAAATAAGTATGCAAAATACACAAGGTTCACATGTTCGTACTGGCCAAATATGCATGAACTAGAGGATCATGAACTATAGTGAGATACTAGTCATGCAAATGGTATGTTATAAGCATGTCAAAATTATAATATCCAAGATATGCGACCATACCCTAGCCCCATACTAAGTGACAGATGGGCATGAGGAGCTGCACAAATATCGTAGGTTGGAGTGTTAATCCCATATGCATACAAAAGAGACTCGATCAAACTTACACTCTTTCCCTCCAGTGCCTCTCAAGGCCCTACTAGAACCCTCCTCGGTTAAGGGCAAGACAGTTTACAGGTTAGCATCTTTAATGCATACAACCCTACGCCCCCACTATTGTGAGACAAAAATAATGGGTGAATGATCGTGTTCATACCCATGCATTTAGTTACTAAGGATACATATATAGAACTTTGATACTAATGCATGATAAGAGTTTAGATATATTGTTGTTTTATCGATTGTTGATTTTATATCCAATTATTGTTTTATATTTATGCATTCAATTATATAGATATCACGATTTTCCACTTTTAATATTCTAAATTCTCAAAGAGTTCGCATGACAAGCCATAAAGTTTCTAACAAAGATATTCAATTTAAAATATACCATATGGTGATGCTAGAGAGATGTGTACGAATACAAAATGCATTGTTATGCTTCCAAAAAGAAATTAATTTATATTTAACAATGTTACATATATTCAGTACAAATATATTTCTTGGACCAAGAAAGATGTGATAACGATTATGTGATTTGATTTTGATTGTTGTACAATTGATTCTATGGTCCTCATAAGAAAGAAATACATGCAAATACAAGTAAAGAACTTCACATACACAATACACCAAAGTGAGTCAAACAGATGAGACCATCAAGCAAGTTGTGAATCATATTAAAGAATATATATATTCAACTAAAGTTCAAGCTATGCAGCTAGCTGAAGAATCTTGAGATGCTATTTTGGGAGATAATAAAAACAACTTTCAGACTTTGTCAATCAAATATGAGGCTAACTCTCTGCATCTAGAAAATAGAATTTTTGAAGAAGCCAGAAAGGGGGAGGGAATCAATAAAGAGCAAGCTCTATGGGTTTTGAAAGGAATCAGGATTGCTATCCACTTACCTCTATTGATGCTAACAGGCCCACTAACTTTGATTTTCAAGCTCAGGAGAGGGTAGCTCAGGATACTTAGCTAGCCAAGAGAAGGAATCTTATTGCATGAGGATTTCATGGCCATGAAGAGAGCTGACCAGGCACAAGACCCAGCCTGTGAATATTGGAGTGATGATTCTCAGCCAATCATCATCATTGCCTTGATACATCATGGACAAATCTTGAAGAACATTGAAAGTACTTATCCTGTAGAGGAATGGAAAATCACTTGGAAAGATAGTCTCTAAGGGAAAGGACCTTCAAGAAAAATCTAGTTAGGAAGAACAACCCAAAGAGGATTCCATCCAAATATCTTCCCAAACCTTTCATATACTTCAAAATACAAGAAATAAAGGGCAAGAATGCTAAAAGAAGAGCAACTGAATAGGGTGAATGATCACAAGAATCTGTACTAAAGAGGAAGAGTCCAAACTTTATTGATATGATCAACCAGCCAATTAACAAGCATCCTGTACTTTGAAATCAAAGAAAATATGTGTGGCCGATATTTATAATGACGATTAATGGACTTATGTTTCATAAAGAAATGCTCTGGTTATATTTATACATACAAGCAGTCATTCACGAGGGACCCCGTGTGGGCAACATTTGTCGTGGGTGCGACAATTGTCGTGGGTGAGACATTTGTCATGGGGTGCGACATTTGTCGTGGGATGTGACATTTGTCGTGGGTGCTACATTTGTTGTGGGGGGCAACATTTATCGTAGGGGGTGATATTTGTCGTGCGGGGCGACATTTGTCGTGGTGGAGACATTTGTCATTGGGGCTTCATTTGTCATTAGGTGCGACATTTATCATAGGGGCGACATTTATCGTGGGTGCGACATTTATCGTGGGTGCACCATTTGTCATGGTAGGCAACATTTGTTGTATCAACAATAGCCGTGAGCGATGACGTTGATCATGGTGGCGATGACAATGGTCACGGGGGTGACATTGGTCGTGAGCGATGACGTTGATCGGGTGCGGCGATATTGTTTGTGGGCGGCGACATTGGTCGTTGGAGGCGACATTGGTTGGGGCGGAGACATTGGTCTAGGCGGCGACAATGTCGGGGTGGCGATAATGTCGGGGCGGCGACAATGGTCGTAAGCGATGACATTGATCATGGATGATGACATTGGTCACGGAGGGCGACATTGGTCGTAAGCGATGACATTGATCGGAGGCGGCGACATTGGTCGTTGGCGGCGACATCGGTCATTGGCAACGACATTGGTCGTTGGAGGCGACATTGGTTGGGGTGGAGACATTTGTCAGGGCGGCACAATGGTCGGGGCGGCGATAATGGTCGGGGCGGCGACAAAGGTCGGGGTTATGACATCGATTGCCATTCTCTGCTCTAAAAAAATGTTGGAATTAGGGAAGCCGTCGCATTACATAAACTATACAGCTTCTGCTTGCACAATTATAGCTATGCATTCAATTATTGACCATTCAATACTTAACCTGACTCTTGATGTGAGGGAATGCTTTGTGCACGGGACTGGACTTACCAAATATGTCAACAATTTAATTCATTTTTCACACATAAACATTAGGATGCTACACATATTTGATATTTCACAAAAAAATGGAAGGAAAGGAAATTTAAGCATATAAGAAGATAAAGTAACCATACATGTTTTGGAAAAAACTGGAGCAAAAAAGTGCGTACATAAGTGCATATAAGAAAACCTATAAGAAGATAAAGTAACCATACATATTTTGGAAAAAATTAGAACAAAAAAGTGCTCAATGATCATCATTTCTTAGATCCCATTGATCATTTAGTATTCCTTTTTCCCAGCAATTCCATCGCAGCGGCATTTTCGTCGTAGTTCTTTGGAACCAGATATTTCGACGTCATGAATAACTCACGAAAAGAAAAAGCCCATTGATCATCATCGCTTAGATCCCTTGGCACCCTTTTTATGATCTTTCAGAGCCCATTGTACTCCAGTTTAGGCCTTAAGTGATATGGTAGTGGTAAATTTCCATCTTAATCTCTGTAATATTCTTCGATGCTATCGGGCATGCCATCTACCAAAAATATAATTCAATGTGTTATGACATGTAACTGTAGCGCAGTAAAAAAATCTAGAAAGAGAAAAGAAGTAAGCTGCTTACACATTTTATCTTTATGATGTTACATCTAGTAATGCTTGGTAAAATTTTCCTAATTTTCAACATAAGTTAGAGATAATGGTTGTGAAATCTTTCAAGTACAAACAATTCTTGCAACAATCAGCATTAAAGAGCAAATTAATTAATACAATTCATGGAGCAAATTCATACATGTAATTTGGCTTGATGCTTGTAATTTGACTTGAGGTATGTAATAAAACACATAAATATTACAGAAGTTACATTGATTCATACAATCTATGTAATTTGGCTTGATGCATGTAATTTTGTGAATATTTCCTTGAACACAACATTTCTAGTGTATACGCCTTCCCGCTCATCCAATGTACCATTTTTAATCATCACATTGGTGCTTTTTGCAGAAACTCCCCTTGACAATGCCACATACAGTTGACCATGGCTAAAAACATCATTCGGTAAATATACTCCAACATTTGAAATTGTTTGGCCCTGTGATTTGTTGATGATTAGAGCATAGCTCAAACGTATTGGGAATTGCTTACGGGTGAGCTCAAATGGCAGTTTAACATCTTCTGCACTCTTTAAGGGAATTCGTGGTAGAAATACTTTGTGCCCTTTAAATTCTCCGCTCAATATTTCAGCTTCAATAACAATTCTTGAAAATGTTACACATATAAGTCTTGTTGCGTTGCACAACCAAATTTTTTGATCAATGTTTCTAATCAGCATTATCGGTGAACCTTTCTTGAGATTGAGCTCATGAGGTGGTAGATTTCCCGGATTTATTGAATTTAAGAATTCTTGCAAATATAAATTACAGGTGTCATCCACAATATATTCAAAAGAGTAGTATGTTTTGCATTCCCTCGGATATATTTCAAGACATTTTTCATTTATTCTGTTGACATCCTCATTTGAAGGTGTTATTATTGCTCTGCTTTCCATATATCTGACATCAATTGGGGAACATAGCTCGGGAAATATTGCATCGGTCAATATATTTACTGAACGTTCATCTTCCCAAGGTATGACCATGGAGTTTGGAATTTGAATCATATCATTTAGCACAGTCGGCTCATCACCGTTACCCACGCGCAATAGGAACTCTGAGAAATGAGGATCGTCATGAGCTCGCATGTTCACAGTTAGACTAAGAATGTTAACATTTGTCCAAAGATACGATTCAATGATGCTCGCGCTAATAATTTGAGATTTTGTTCCATTTACAACAACTGGTGTTAGCTGACGGAAATCACCACCAAAAATAATAACTTTGCCACCAAAGGGCAGATTGACATCAAGCACATCCCTGAAAGATCGATCCACAGTCTCAAATTCCTTCTTATGAATCATTGGAACCTCATCCCAAATAATTGCTCCGGCTTGTTGTATCAATTCACGCAAATCAGACTGCTTATTAAATTTACATGTTTACATTATTTCGAATCTGATCAGTATTTTGAATTTTGAATGTGCAGTCCTCCCACCTTGGAGCAAGTTTGCTGCGATCCCCGATGAAGCTGTTGCTAATATAATGAAACCTTCCTTTCTGAAAGTTGCTAGCAATGCATGATAAAGGTATGTTTTTCCCGTGCCTCCTGGACCATTTAAGAAAAACATTGCATTTTGTTGCTTTCGTATAGCTGTATCGATTATGTTGAATGCTGACAGTTGTTCTAGATTAAATGAGTGAACTGAATTAATGTCATCATCAGATATTGTGAATGATCGTTCATGTTCTATTAGGCTGGAGAAATTGTACAAACCCTCAAAACCTTCACTTGTGGCCGGCAGACCAAAATCTGTTACTGTTTTCTTATGTTGCTGTAGAATGTCATCTAAATCATGAAGTAACTTATCTTTTATAAACGTGTTACTTGAAGTGCTTGTTGAGCTGTAATCTTCAGTCATACTATCAAAATTTTCATCCCACAGGTCTTGTACAGAGGTCGGTTCACAGTATAACAAAATTATTGCAAAAAGTCTTCTTAACAAAATTGGCATTTTAAAACATCTTGCTTCAGCCAGGCAATCTCGAATGCTATTATCCTCTCAAGAAGTCTGTGTCGCTCTACAGCCTGTTTAAATGTTGTACATTGAAAACCAGTCACACACATTAAGTCATCAAATGATTTTGGACACTTAACATGATTGAGTAGCTGTCGCAAGTAAAATCTTTCGCCTTCCATCAGATTGACTGCATATATCCTACCAATAACCCTTTGGGTTGATACTCTCGGTATACACTTGCGCTCGGTAATTAAATATCTATAGTACTTTGGAAAATCTTTATATAGGAACTTCTCAACCACTTGGCCGTCATTGTATACACTAAAAAATTCAGTCAACATCGATTTGGAGTTCCTCTCATTTGTCAGGACACTTGAAATTGTTTGTTCACTATCGAAGTGAACCTAATGTTTATTTGGTAGATGAATTTGTAGTCTCGAAACAGAGAGATACATCCTCTTCATCTTAAACTTAAATATTTTCCATAAAGCCTCGGGTGCATAAACCCAACGACCGTCGACGTATTTGCTCACCTCATCATAATTAGGGGCAGGTCAAACTTCAAATGACACGTAATCATGTCCCTTGTAAACATTCTTATACAAATACTTGATACTCTTAATATTACTACATATTTCCACATTGATATGACAATTATACTTTAAGAGTAACCACGGGTTATATGGTACGACCCATCTATTATCCACAACAACTCCTCCACGACCAACTGTAATAGTTCTACTATATTCAAGCCGATGCTGATATACTTGATATGAGTCATTTCCTTGGACTGTATATTCTGCAAAAGGCTTAGGATATCTTTTGCTGCACCAAAAATTTTTCATGCACTAGGCATTCGGTTTGTGGTTACCACATAGGCCATGTATCATGTTTTAGAACTACATCATACAAAGGGCGATCCTCCACTTGATTGGGTATCTCAGCGCTGACCAATGAATCATACTCATCTGGAGTATTTAATTTATATTCTTCATCAAAAATAACTAACATATGAATGTGGGGTAGACCTATCTTTTGAAACTCAATGATGTGAACGTGTGCAACCACCTTTCCAAGGATACCTCTATTGAAGATTTCATCTTTCAAATTTTCATACTTTGCTCGAAAAATTCTCGTAAGGAGATCTGGACGATCATATGGAAATTATCCTGGATACAGTTCATTTTTTATTTCATTCCAGTTTTGATTGCATATCATGGTTAAGAATATATCTGGTTTGCCATAGTGCTGGACGATTGACATTGCATCTTGATACCTCTAGTACATATCCCGAGGGCTTCCAATGAAGGAGGATGGAAGGACGGTTCGTCGCCTAATGTTTCCTATGCAGAAATAATTTCACGAAAGAAGGTAATGAACATCTATATTTACTAAAGTATGGGGAGAAACATCAATAAGCATGTGAATATACCTGCATCATTTTCGCCAGCATTTAAGCAATCTTGCAAACCATGATATAGTTCTGCACGAATCTTATTTTGATTCAGGCCAATCCATCTCAATTTCTGAGTCTCAATCTTAATGTAATTATCTATGACATACTGTTGAAGAAATCGTCCACCATGAAGGAGTATCGATGGATTATTTGAACGTATCTATATCAAGCCATAAATTGACCGAACAATTGTAAATTGAAAATTCAATATATGAAGTTTTGAAGTAATAAGAAGAAATTTTAAAACCTGGAGCAAGCATGCATAGAAGTCGCAAAAACTAACGCGCAACACTTGATCCGTCTGAAAAGCTAAATCCCAACCAAAAGTAGCATGCGATAGTAGAAGTGGTTATTGAAATGGATCATAATGACCTACGTACTCTTTGACTGTTGTTAGATGTCCTGCTGTAGAATGAATTTTGATGTCCCTATCGGTAGACTCTGGAAAATCTTCTACACCCACCAATATTGCAGCCACCTGAGAAGTGGTAGGAAGGATGTATTGCCGGTCAGTAGATCATCGTTCACAAATAAGTAGTTTACACGATCGTAACTGCTTATGTTGAGCAATTTGTCTGAAAGTCATGACATACGAGTTGTGAGAATCAAGGATATATTTGATCTCATTCAAAATTTCTATATCGAGTCCATTACTCTCCTCCAAACAATGCGAGGTTTCATTTTCAGTGTCGTAGATGAACATCTGCAGAAATCGTGGTTTGTTTCCCGGAGTAGGAATAAGAGATCCAATCTTGTGATATATAGCCCCATGCGCTCTAAATGTGTACAAACCTTGGTTGAATGCCGGGAGTGTTTCATCAAGCATCAAACCCATGGATGTGAAAGAGAATACATGATTGTATGCATGAATATTTTGCCTGAAATGGCGCCCTTTCGTGGTCTGGTCAGTGTAAAGAGACATCAACTGCGGGGGTATAGGAATGGGAGGTAAAACTACTTTGCCAAGTTTACAGCATAAATTTTTTGATTCTTTGTGGAATAATCGAGCCGCACAGTGAGGGCAAGTCATCGGTTGTGGGAGTCAAAAGACGCTGACGTTGTTGGAAGAATGATAATTTCTTGCTATATTTCGATGGCCAATTCTCGAATTGGGCACAGGTTGATTATCAATAATTTCATCTGGCTGATTTGGATCTTCAGACTCGGTTGGTTGGACTTCCAAGGTTGGTTGTAAAGCCAACGATGCACGCGATTGTCTTCGTCTCGCATTCACTACACTCCGTTGTTCTGTGGTTAATGATTGGTCCCAATTACTAATACGCTCTCGGGTTGACTCTCGAGCCTGCTCAGGCGTTATCGTCAAAGTCGAAGGCCTCCCACTTTTACGTTGGACTAACCCACTCTGATTTGGCAATGATGATGATGTCCCAGCTTGATTTTGGTCATCCATCTGCAAGTGTTTGAAAATAGAGGTGATATAGTTCAGGATTGGTTGTGGTTTATGTGGTAGGCAACATACTTGTTTTATCAAAATTGAAGAACAGAGGTGTCATTGATGGGACCATCATTGGATATATGGTTGGCAACATTCTTCAATTTTATTTTGTAAACTAATGAACAATCTTCAAATCATTGGCAATACTCATTGTTTTAATCGAAGAACCATAAAAACTTGATATATATCATATAAACCTACCATTCTAATTAAGATATAATTTTATTAGTTAAGTACATGTATGAAGCTAGTTTTCCCTATGGTATTCATAAGTATCCCGTCCGCCTCGACATTGCAGTTAGGGTGATTGGAAAGCCAACGATGCAAGTACATCACTAATAAAATTGAACATAAATGAACAGAAACAACTTGATATATCATTATAAACATATAGCTAGGATATAGAAACAGTGTAAGTGAACATAAAAATGGTTTCATAAGATGCATCTAATTATTGCGGCTACTGCAGAACTGAGCACAGAAATTGTTCAGTCAAATTGAATCTCTCTTTGCTCTGTTCAAGCCAACCAAAACTATAGTCCTATACTGAACAATTTCTATTTGCCAACAATCAACTTCCTATACTTTAATCTTAAACCAAAACTATAGTCCTATAGAAATTTATGCCGTGATATATAAATTAACTATGATAATCTTAAACAAAACTTCCTATACTTTAATAAACTTCCTATATAAAAAGTTATCATTGGTTTGGAAAAGATGCTGAGCACAATTCTACTGAAAAAATGCAGAGCCAAAAAAGAGGGCATTCTACTGAACAAATGTTGGGCACAATTCTCCTGAACAAATGCTGAACAAAAGAGGGCATTCTACTGAACAAATGTTGAGCAAAAAAGAGGGCATTCTACTGAACAAATGCTGAGATCAATTCTACTGAACAAATGCTGAACAAAAGAAGGCATTCTACTGAACAGATGCTGAGCAAAAAAAGAGGGCATGCTGTGATAAAAAAAGAGGGCATTCTACAAAACAAACCATCAACATATAAATTTCAATCTGCATAACAGAGCAAAAAAAAACTAATCACAAAAACTTAGCACAGAATAGAGCACAAAAACTGAGCATAAAAACTTAAAATCATTTCTGTTTGGGTTATTTTGTGTTCAATAATTTCAGTTTGGCATCTCTCTGTGCTCTATTCAGGCCATCCATTCTGCAGAACTGAGCACAGAACAATTTCTATTTCAGTAGCACAGAGAGACTGCAAAATCTGAGCATATAACAAATGTTGAGCATGAAGAAATTACCGGCGAGAGTTGTAAAGGAGGAGATGAGCTGTTGATGGAGGAGCATCGTGCTCTATTGAAACACAAAGTCAGAGTTAGTATGAAATAGTTAACATGCTTGCTATTCCTATCAAAATATAGTCTCATTAACCCCAACAGCTTGGTTTCTATTCGTTTAAAAAAAATAGTACCTGGATGTAACAAGGTTGCAAATGGTCGGCAAAAATCATGATGATCGGGAACCTGCTCAGGGAAAAGGCTGTTAACAGGGTTCTACACTTGGAACCTACAAATTTGGAACAAAATCAAAAGCATCAATGAAGAACAATTTTCATAGGGGAAATCAAAAGCTGCAATTTTACAGCAACAGTTATCATAGCAGAAATCAAAAGCATTTTTACAGCATATCATTCGTAAAGCAATAATGGGAGGTTTGTTTTATAACATGCATTTTTACAGCATATCATTCGTAAAGTTGCAACATTTTTGAATTCACTTTTAGAAGAAGCCAGGAATGGAAAATGAATTCACTTTCTTTTTCTTTTTAAAGCTGCAACTTTTTCACGTCTTTTGAATGGTGTGTTTGTGTATCTTATTAACAAACCTCCTGTAAAACCGAGAATATAAAAAATTTTTCGCCCAAAATCTCAAATCAAACAGCTCAGATTTTTAATATTCATAAAAACCTTCTAAATCTCAAATCAAATAGCTCATAAAAACCTTCTAAATCTCAAATAAAATACCTCATAAAAACCTTCTAAATCTAAAAAAATGGTTCTAAATCACAGCATCTCTCTATTACTCCATACTAGTAAAAAAAAATCAGAAATGGCAGGAAGATTGATGTCAGGCATGAAGAATCAGGAATAAAATCAGATTTTTGAATTCACTTTTAGTAGAAGAAGCCAATAATGGAAAATGAATTTGTAAAAAAATCAGAAATGGCAGGAAGATTGATGCCAGGCATGAAGAATCAGGAATAAAATCAGATTTTTGAAATCACTTTTAGCAGAAGAAGCCAAGAATGGAGAATGAATTCACTTTCTTTTCTTTTTAAAGCTGCAACTTTTTCATGTATTTTGAATGGTGCGTTTGTGTATCTTATAAAACAAACCTCCTATAAAACCAAGAATAGAGAGATGCACAGAAAGTATAGGAAGTTTTTGTTTACCTTCTCTAAGAGTAATGGAGATCTGAAACCCAAACTGAGCACAAAAACTAAAAATCATTTCTGTTTGAGTTATTTTGTGTTCAACAATTTCAGTCATAGATTAACCAATTTCAGTTTGGATTATTTTGTGCATTTGAAATTATTGAATCTCTCTGTGCTCTGTTCAATCAAACCATTCTGCAGAACTAAGCACATAACAATTTCTGTTTGGGTTATTTCAAGAGCACAAAGAGACTGCAAAAACTACCGGCGAGAGCTGTAAAGGAGGAGATGAGCTGTTGATGGAGGGGCATGAAGAAATTACTGACGAGAGCTGTAAAGGAGGAGATGAGCTGTTGATTGAGTAGCACCGTAGAGGAGATGCTCTGTTGATGGAAGAGCACCGTGGAGGAGAACAAAATAAACTCTGAAATGGCGTTGTGGAGAAGGAGCGCTGTGGAAAACAAAATGGCAGGGAGAGGAGGTAGGGTTATACCTCTGTGGAGAAGGAGAACCGTGGATCACCTATTGTGGGTGGTAGTCGAGGTCGGAAGCGACGAAACGATGGTGGCATGTAGAGACGAGAAGGAAGGACGACACAGAGGTGGGCAGGCGCTGGCAGGAGGTGCTTTCGGCGTTGGCAGGAGCTGCTTTCAGCACAAGTACTGGCCGATACTCTTGAATTTAACCTAACGCGTGTTTGAGTCTCGCAAAAAAGCATTGTTGTATAAAGATATGTATTAATTATTTGTATTAATTAAGTTTGAGATGGGCAAAAGACCAAAAATCCTATACATTATCAAAAATAAAATATTTTAAAGGGGGTATTTTAGGATTTATAAGTTACACCATGAGGTGTTTAGCTCTTTCCTTATATAGTAAAGATATACATTTACTTATATCTGTGATTGGTTGTGCAAAATGCTTATTATGTTCATTCAAATTTTTCATCGGTTATATAATATGATTTTATTATTAATGCATCTTAGAATTGATTAAGTATTCTTCCTTCTTCAAATAGTGGGAGATTAATGGGAATATTGCCCCCAATATTTCAGGATTTGAAGAAGCATCAGTTATAATGATAAGTGCATTCTGTATTTGATGGTATATCTATTCTATATCTATAAAATAATTATTTATTATAAGAACAGGTTTGGAGAAGAGTTAGTGCAAATTGAGTAGTACCATTTAGATATATGGTGGATTCTCAACCGTATTATCATGAATATGGACTGCTTTATGACTGCATCATCCCAAATCACTATAGAAGAAACTTTAAGCACCAAGGAGAATACCATTTAGATCAGTATATAGTTCTCCATGGTGTCAGCATGATCGTGGAAAGCTTCAAGATCATATCATGGAGAAGATGCAGAAAGAGGTAGAATTCAGTGCTATGGTAAAAAAGATGAATTTTTTCTATACCAACCCTCAACCAGGATTGGTTGGCTCTCTCTCTTATTCCCAAGAAGATTGATGAGTTGGCTCATCACCTTCCTCTTAGGAAGGGTTTTAGAGCCCACTAGATCACCTAGATGTAGACATCCTCCTAGTACGATTTTCTCCGGAATCCTTCCCGGATTTCAAAGACCTTCCTGGTAAATTTTCCTCACACACAGAATAATTAGAAAAGAGAAAAAGTACAAATAAATTTAAAGATAATGAGATTTGAAATTATTGCTACCTCAAAGAAGAATTCCTCGGTAGAACAGTGCACGATTGAGGCTTCATAATATCATTTTTCTTGCACTTGATCAACTGTTGATTTTCATTGGAGACTTCGTTCTTCGGAGTTTTTCGATCATGAACGTGAGCGAGAGATTTCTCTTTTCCTTTCACGGAGATGGTGGTTCGTAATAGTAGAGGCGGTGGCCAAATCTTAGGCTTGTAATTCTCCTCTTTGTCTCCTCAGAAAAAAAATGCGTGCTTTTATAGCCTCCTTATCTTTTCTTGCGGTGTCGTCTACTATCCATCAAATTAGGAAAAATATCCTAAAATATTATTTTGGCGCTTTTAGAAATCACGGCGCAGTAATGTCTATCGCCCGGCAGTAGCGGTTTCTTCTTGACATAATTGATTCGATGGTCGTTAAAATGACAAACTCTCAGTGGTAGGGGCTTGCGCCCGACAGTAGGTCAGAGGGAGAACTTGTTGTGCACTCAATTTTAATCATGCATCACTAGTGGCAGCTATAGAGGTAACGCTCGACGATAGTTAATAGAGATTGAAAATCTAGTTCTTCATTCCTGTAAACCTTCACAATATACCCAACATAATAGATCAAATACAACTTGGCATTTGATATTGTCAAACTATAGAGATACAAACCATGGGTTTCAACAAACTCCCCCTTTTGATAATATCAAATCTCATTCATGAGATATAAATTGTTAGTAGCATGTTATTGTGTAATCCAATAATAAGCATGAAATATAATGAGGTTTATGAATCAAGATATCCTGGTATGACATAAGTATGTGTGCTCCGGCTACACGTGATCTTCCCCTAGGTGACTAGCATAGAACTTACTCATGAACAAACAAATCTCCCCCTTTTGATATTATCAAAGGGGCGGGGAATCAACGGTAGTGACTTGAGATTAAGCAAAGAGATGAAGTTTTATCAAAGAAAACACAAAAGTTTTGGAAAGAATATGAGCTAGGCATAATGATTACGCACCTAGTCAACATAAGAAAAACATTTGATTTAAATTATTGGCAGAGAATAAGAAATTTTGGACAAAGCATGTGAATCTAAATATACAAGATTTAACATACAATGTATGGTGATTTATAGAGTTAATACAGTGTAACATTGTAAGCATAATGAATAGTAATCGTGTACTAGTACACTTGTGCAATAGATAGTTAGTGCAGTTTAAGTCCAATTATTATGCATGGAAGAGTTTGATAGAAAGATGATAGGTGTACATGTAGCATCGAAGAAAAAACATCAGTTAAAAGTTATCTTTAATACATTTTTTATCTCAATAAATAAATATGATAACACAAGAGTGATAAAGTGAAAAATCGTGTCATATTTCTATCTACAATATACCAAGACTAGAACAAAGGGGACTGAACTCAATTTACTGTCTTTGCACTAGATAAAAAGATTTTAAAGACCAAGGTGCTCATCCTCACAATGCTCATGGAGGCTTATCAGGAGAGATGTGTAGTGCTTGGGGGGGGGGGGTATCCTTGCCACATATTATGAGAGCATATATATGAGTTTTTTTTGTTTACTATCAATTTATACTTTTTTTAACGGTCCCTGAATCAATCAAAATTTACCCACATAGATAGATACACTAACTTGTATACAAAGAACTTATTACGGTAATTTTGGCCCAATTTTCAAAACTCTATATATTAAAATTAAACAACGTGACATTTATTTTTCAAGTCATTTCTAGCATGCTAGACACAATATCACGAGTTATAACATGTAAGCTTTAAAAATTCTACAAGAGTACATTTTCTAGAGATGTGTGATCAGTGAAATGTAATTATATTACCTAAATCCTCACACATACTTTGAGGCATATTAAACATACACTATTCTATTTAGTTGCACTAAGTATCTAAATACCAATAGATTAAACACATTATGACACAAACAAACAAAATTAAATAGAGTTTTGAAATCCTAAATAAAACATTTCACGTAATCTTTATGTTTTCAGTTCTAGTCAAGCATGTCCTAATAATAATGATCATGTCATTTCTGTTTCAGTTCCCCATTTTTTAAGAAATAAACACACACAAGAAAAATGAAGTCAAAACCATGTTTTTGTAATTTTAGGGGTTTATAATTTAAAGGAGTTTTTTTAAATGAATTGGAATAGAAATAAAAACACATATTAAGAGAACAAAATAATCAAAGGAAGATTAGAAGAAAGAAAATGTGGCTTAACATGAAAGAAACACTAATGCCGACGATAGTACTAATGCTGGGCGATATCAACTAGAGACTCAAATTTTGAAAACAAACCCAGTTTTCGTTATATGCTCTTCAATTATTCGAAAGTACTTGTATTTTACAAAAACGTATCACAACTCAAAAAAATAAGTATGCAAAAGACACAAGGTTCACATGTTCGTACTGGCCAAATATGCATGAACTAGAGGATCATGACCTATAGTGAGATACTAGTCATGCAAATGATATGTTATAAGCATGTCCAAGATTATAACTACCCAAGCTATGCGACTATACCCTAGCCCCATACTAAGTGACAGATGGGCATGAGGAGCTTCATAAATGTCATAGGTGGGGTGTTAATCCCATATGCAACCAAAAAAGACTCGCTCAAACTTACACTCTTTCCCTCCAGTGCCTCTTAAGGCCCTACTATAACCCTCCTCGTTTAAGGGCAAGATAGTTTACAGGTTAGCATCTTTAATGCATACAACCCTACGCCCCCACTATTATGAGACACAAATAATGGGTGAATGATCGTGTTCATACCCATGCATTTAGTTACTAAGGATATATATATAGAACTATGATACTAATGCGGGATAAGAGTTTGGATATATTGTTGTTTTACTGATTATTGATTTTATATCCAATTATTATTTTATATTTATGCATTCAATTATATAGATATCACGATTTTCCACTTTTAATATTCTAAATTCTCAAAGAGTTAGCATAGCAAGCCATAAAGTTTCTAACAAAGATATTCAATTTAGAATATCCCATATGGTGATGCTAGAGAGATGAGTACGAATATAAAATGCATTGTTATGCTTCCAAAAATAAATTAATTTATATTTAAAAAAGTTTGCATGTATTTAGTACAAATATATTTCATGGAGCATGAAAGATGTGATAACGATTATGTGATTTGATTTTGATTGTTGTACAATTGATTCTATGGTCCTCATAAGAAAGAAATACATGCAAATACAAGTGAAGCACTTCACATACACAATACACCAAAGTGAGTACGTCACAATTGTACCAATATCTATTACATGATTTACAACTTCTAAGATAGATAGACATAGTCAATTCAAGATTATTCTTACGTACTCTTATGAATTTTGTTACTGAATTAGATAGAATTTGAGTTTAGGATATTAATTGATCACACTAAATCATTGTGGTGTATGTGATTCTCACATTCATCCTTGTTAATTTATTATGCGGAGCACATTCAGTTTTACTTTAGCAAATTATGATGATATAACCAGCATGAATAGTGATGTTTTCCTATATTAAGAGACGATGCTGTAATGATAAATTAGAGTAACCATGTGCATTGTTATATAAGTGTTAACAGATATATAATTGATTTGTTTGTGCCCAAGATGGACCTCTTAACTCAATAATCATAAGCCTTCATTATAGTTAGTGCTAGGAAACTAAGATAAGTAGGTAACTTGAAATACTGACTTTTATTCAATTACATTCAATATGATTTGTTAAGAAATTAGGCTTAACTAGTCTAAGTCATATCATATATCAAATGTGACCATAAATCGTGTTAGCTCAAACAAATAAATGTAAGAACAAAAACAAAAAATAACAAAAATAAGCATATCATGAAGTAAAAATATAGTGCATTACATTTTGATTATGTATACAAGTGAGACCATGTGAGGAAGTTCCCTTGGGTACCCAAATACTTTGTGTTGGGTTATGGAGAGGCAAAGATGAATGAGCCATTTCTTTTGGAAGTGATGCTACATTTTTACTAATGGGTCTCCATGCATACTTTGGTTTAATATCATTTTTATGTTGCAAATTTTCATAATGAATTTTAAGAATCATTATATGATGATCTTCAATTGAACAATATTTCGTTGAAGAATTAGATATATTGAAATTATTTTCTAGGTTAGAATTATGTCGCTTACCATAAAGACACATAGTGTAGTGATTCTATAAAGGAAATTTATGTTCATTTGATTTTATATTGGGAGTGATTTGATTTTGCAAATAAAAATGATTTTTATGTTTGGGAATTTCATTTGCATGTGCTAGATTATTTCACTCCATTTGTTCGACTTAGGCTCTGTTTGGGACAACTTATGCTGATCTATAATCTCTACTTAAAACGCAAAAGTTGTTTTATAGCTGTTTGTTTGTGCAGCTTATATAAAATCACTTATTTTAAAACAGATTATAAGTTGATTTTTTATAAGCTATCCGGGTCCAGCTTACGATTACTCATAAGCGCTTATTTCTTAAAAAAAGCCATATGAGTGATTTTTTCTCCGGATGTGATTTTTTCGTTCGGACGCGAATTTTTCGCTCGGGCTCGAATTTTTCGCCCAGACTCGAATTATTCGCCCGGGCGTAAATTTTTCGCCCGGGCGCGAATTTTTCGTCCGGGCGCATTTTTTCGTCCGGGCGCATTTTTTTTCGCCCGGTCGCGTTTTTTCGCCCGGGCGCGTTATTGTTTCGCCCTGGCACATTATTTTTTCGTCCGGGCGCATTATTTTTTCGTCCGGGCGCGTTATTTTTTCGCCCGGGCGCGTTATTTTTCGCCCGGGCGCGTATTTTTCGCCCGGGCGCGTTTTTTTTCGCCCGGGCGCGTTTTTTTTCGCCCGACCGCGTTTTTTCGCACGAACGCGTTTTTTCGCCCGGACGCGTTTTTTCGCCCGTGCGCGATTTTTTCGCCCGGGCGCGATTAATTTGCCCGGGCGTGATTTTTTCGCCCGGGCGCGAATTTTTCGGCCGGACGCGATTTTTTCGCTCGGGCGCGATTTTTTTGCCCGAACGCGAATTTTTCGCCCGGAGGCGATTTTTTCGCCCGAAAGCGATTTTTTCGCACGAAAATGATTTTTTCACCCAGGTGCGCTAAGAAGCGATTTTTTCGCTCGGACGCGTATTTTTTTGCCTGAGCGTCTTTTTTTCGCTCGGGCATGATTTTTTCATCCGGACGCGTTTTTTCGTTTTTCTCCCGGCGAAAAAAGTGTTTCGGGTTGAAAAATTTTGCTGGGGAAAAAATCACACCTGTGAGAAAAAATTACGCCCGAGACAAAAAACACGGGCGGTCGAAAAAATCGCGCTCGGGCGAAAAAAACGCGCCCCGACAAAAAAATGCGCATCGGCAAAAAAAGCGCGCCCGGACGAAAAAACCGCGACCGAGCGAAAAAAACCGCGATCGGGCGGAAAAAAACACGCTCGAGCGAAAAAAACGCGCCCGGGCGAAAAAAACCGCGGTCGGGCGAAAAAATTGCGCCCGCATAAAAAAAATGCACCCGGTTGAAAAAAATCGAGCGGGCGAAAGAACGCGATCGAGCGAAAAAACGCAACCTGGCGAAAAAATCACGCCCGGGCGAAAATAAACCAGCTTGGGCGAAAACAATCTTTACTGGACGAAAAAAATCGTGACGAGCGAAAAAACACGTCCGAGCGAAAAATCGCCCCCAGGCAAAAAAATCGTGCACGGATAAAAAAAACGCGTGCAAACAAACAAATCCTTATGAATGAATGAAATTTTAGATAAGCATTTTTGAACAAACTATCCAAACAGTCGACTGCTTATTCATCATTGATTATATAAAATCTCTATTCAACCATCAATTTTTAATTAGCGGCTTATTCATCATCCTAAGCTGTCCCAAACAGAGCCTTAGTTATTATATGAAAATTCATATTCAACGTGCTTTTTGGGTTTGCTTGAAATTTTGGAGTTATGTTTTGTGAGTTTTTAATCATAATTTCCTTAAGCATATTGATTTTTGTTTCCAATTCTCTATTTATAAATTTGAGAATATGTCTAGCTTTATTGTGTGTGATTGTACTATTTTTAAAAATTGAGGTTAATGAATTAATTTGTCTTTCATAATCATTTTTAAAATCTTCAAATGTTTCATTCATTTCATTAATTTCTATTTTATAATTCTTGCAACTAGCATAATCACTTATCAATAATGAGTTTTCTAAACATAGGCTCTGTTTGGGACAGCTTTTGATGATGAATAATCTCTATTCAAAACGCGAAAGCTGTTTTTCAGGTATTTGTTTGTGCAGCTTATAGAAAATCACTTATTTTAAAATTGATGATAATCTGATTTTTCATAAGCTATCCAGGTCCAGCTTATGGATTCTCATAAGCGCTTATCTCTTAAGAAAACTCAAAGTTGATTTTTTTGTCCGGCCGTGATTTTTTCGCCCGGGCATGATTTTTTCACCCGGGCGCGATTTTTTCCCCCGGGAGCGATTTTTCCGCCCGGGCGCCAATTTTCCGTTCCGGGCGCGATTTTTCCGCCCGGGCGCGATTTTTCCGTCCCGGGGGCGATTTTTCCGCCCGGGCGCGAATTTTCCGCCCGAGCGCAAATTTTCCGCCCGGGCGCCATTTTTTTGCCCGGGCGCCATTTTTCCTCCCGGGCGCCATTTTTCCAGCCGGGCGCCATTTTTTCGCTCGGGCGCCATTTTTTCCGCCAGGGAGCTGATTTTTC
The DNA here is from genome assembly GCA_039513925.1 of Platanthera zijinensis. Taxonomy (NCBI): domain Eukaryota; kingdom Viridiplantae; phylum Streptophyta; class Magnoliopsida; order Asparagales; family Orchidaceae; genus Platanthera; species Platanthera zijinensis. Next base: position 179,217,330 of record CM077084.1, read on the forward strand.
GCCCATGCGCGAATTTTTCGCTTGGGAGCGAATTTGACGCCCAGACGCGAATTTTATACCGCGACGAGAATTTTTCCACCCGGACGCTATTTTTCTGCCCGGGGGCAATTTATCCGTCCCGGCGTGATTTTCGCACGGCAGCTGTTTTTTCTCCCTGGCTCGATTTTTTCGCCCGACGGTGATTTTTTTGCCTGACAACGATATTTTTCGCCCGGACACGAATTTTTCACTCGCGAGCGATTTTTTTGGTCGGACACAATTTTTTTTGGCAGAATGCATTTTTTGCTTCCGTGCAAAAATATCGCGTGTGAGCAAAAATATCGAGTCCGGGCAAACATATAACGCTCGGGCAGAAAATTGGGGCAGGGGCGGAAAATTCGGTCCCCGGCAGAAAATTCGCGTCCTGCCAGAAAATTCGCACCCGGGAGGAAAATTCGTGCTCGGGCAGAAAATTCGGGCCCGGGCATAAAATTCGGGCCCGGTTAAAAAATTCGTGCACGGGGGAAAATTCGTGCCCCGAAAAAAATTTCGCGCCCGGACGAAAAATTTGCGCCCCGTCGGAAAATTCACGCCCGGACAGAAAATTCGAGTCGAGGGGTTCCCTCCTTGGCGGAAAATTCGTGGTTGGGGGAAACATTCGCGCCCGGGCGAAAAAATTATGCCCGGGCGAAAAAAAAGCTTCCGTGAAAAAAAAATCACACCTGAGCGAAATAACCGCGCCCGGGCGAAAAATTTGCACCCTTACGACAAATTCGATCCCGGGTGACAAATTTGCGTTCGGGCGAAAAAACCACGGTGGGACGAAAAATCCGCATCCATGTGAAAAAACCGCGTTCGGGCAAAATATTTGCGTTTGGGCGAAAAAATCGCTGCCGGAAGAAAACATCGCGCCCGTGTGAAAAATTCACACCTAAGCAAAATAACGTGCCTGAGTGAAAAAATCGTGTCTGAATGGAAAAAACAAGTCCAAATGAACAGACTTTTATGAATGAATAAAACTTTAGATAAGCACTTATGTACAAACTATCCAAACATCCTACGACTTATTCATCATTGTTTTTATAAAATCTATATTCAATCATCAATTTTCAATTAGCAGCTTATTCATCATCATAAGTTGTCCCAAACAGAGCCATAATTTCTCATTTTGTTTTTTTGCAAAAACAAGCTCTTCTTCAATGTCATGGTATTTTTCTTCTAAAACATTACAATAAGTACACGATGTAGAATTTTCAACTACGGAACTTGCAAGTGAACTAAATACTTCATAATTAGAATCTACATTAAGTTGTGCTTTTAAATTTTTATTTTCTAAATGCAACTCTGAATTCATATTTTTCAATTTCTTAATTCAACGTTTAGCCGCATCTAGCATTTGCAATGTAGAAATAGAATTACCAATAAAAAGGAAATTTTATTTTCTTATAGCGCTCTTGGACGAGGCATAATTAGATCATAAGGTTCCTTTGTCATCTTCCTCTTGGCCTTCCTCTTCAAAAGATATATTTTAATCTTCCCTTTCCCTTGATGTGGTTGCCATGTCTTCCTCCAAGATTTAGTCTTCATTTGATTCTTCACTTTGATCCAAAAGAAATTACTCAAATTCACTATCTACAAAAGGAGAACTATAAGTAATCTCAAGAAATTTTCATATATCATAGGCAGTAGGAAGCATGTAGATGGGTTTAAAAATTTGTTGACCAATCCCACAAAATAGACTCTTTACAGCATTGGCATTTAAATAACATTCATGCTTATTTGAATTATTTAGGGGATTGATACTAGTCATGTTACAAACTATTATATCTAATAATATAAGGAATTTTCTTATTAACATTCTCAAGATGTTATAATTCACACCTATAAATTGTGGTGGTGCAAACGAAATTTTTTTGTACAAACTTCCATCACTGCTAGTAGATTCGAGATCGAGGTTGGCCATTATTCTCAACGGTGAAACTGTTTTCAGAATAACCTAACTTTTATACTACTTGTTAGATCTGGTGGCCAACATTAGAGGGGGGGTGAATAAGGTTTTCAATTAAATTCAGAATTAAATAAATTTAAGTAGGGCAACCTTTTCTGGAAGCTACCACGGGGCGGTAGGCTACTATCGCGCGACGGTAGGTCATAGAAAAAACTTTTCCCCGTACAAAAGTTATTTTCCAATTTTCCAGGCAACCCTCAATATCCTAATAACATGCAACCACAAATTCAATATGAAATAAAGTACTTTTAATTTTATTCAAAATTAAGAAGAGGTTTATAATAATACAACTAGATCTCTGTGACATAGGAAATCAGAGGTGATGAAACAAACAATTCTCTTTCTATTTCTATATCGACCCTCAACCAGGATCGTTTTGCTCTCCCTCTCTTCTTCCAAAGATGATTGACAAGTCGGATCCTCACCTTCCTTCCAGGAAAGGTCTTAGAGCCCACTAGATTTCCCAGATCTAGACGTCCTCCTAGGACCATTTTCTACGGAATCCTTCCCGAATTCCAATGACCTTCCCGGTCAATTTTCTTCATACACAGAATGATGAGAAAAGAGTAAAAGTACAAATAAAGATAAAGATAATGAGGTTTGAAACTATTTCTCTCTCAAAAAAGAATTCCTCTCTAGAACGGTTTGTGAATGATGCTTCTGAATTTTATTCTTCTTACACACGGTCAGCTACTGATAGTCGTTGGAGACTTCGGTCTTCAAAGTTCTTCGATCACAAATGGGGGGAGAGAATTCACTTTTCCTTGCACGGATATGGTGGTTCGCAACAGCAGAGGCAGTGTTCAAACCCTAGGCTTGTAATTCTCAGCCTTATATCCTCAGAAAGAAACACACCCTTTTATAACCTCTTTTTAAATAAGCTCTTACTGATGGTAGTGCTAGCATCTGGCAGTAGGTATTTTCAAGTCGTGTCACCAGCTATCCATCAAATTAAGAAAATATCCTAAAATAACATTTGACTGCATTTGTATATCGCGCCGTGGTAATAGTTATCACCTGGCAGTAGCGGTTTCTTCTCGATGCAACTTATTTGATGGCCATCGAAATGATTAGTGTCCAACGATAGGGTCTAGCGCAAGGCGATACGTCGCAGAGAGAACTCATTGCATACTCAACTTTAATCATTTATCGTTAGCGCCAGCGGTAGAGCTAACGCTCTGCGGTAGGTCGAAGAGATTTAAAATCTCATTCTTCATTCTTGTAAACCTGAAAACTATACCCAACACAAGTATGATCAAATACAGCTTGGGATTTGATATTTTCAAACCAATTAGATACAGACCATGGGTTCCAACAGTATGATCTCGGTGTGGATATGGGGTAGGAGACCAACTGGGTCTCTGAGCTATAGGAGTTGGAATACTCTGAGTTGTAGGATTGTTGAGCCCGAGGTAGGGTTGTAGATCCTGAGAAAGGATCTGGAAGTATACCAAAGAGAAATTGAGGAATTTTAGTTGTAAGCTCTTGGAGTCGAGTTTTAGAAAAGTGTGCTGAGTCTAGCACACTTCTAGGTAGGCATAAAGGGACAATGGATATACTTATATCTTGGTGAAACACTATAAATTAGTGTGTGTTGTATGTTGTGCTTGTTTTGTTTTTATTTATATTTCGTATAACTGTTGAAAAAACTAAAATGGAACCAACAAGTTACTAGGCCACCTGAAAGTATCTAGCGTCTACCTAAATCACCTAGAGGGGGTGAATAGGTTATGTTTGCGTCTTTTTGCGGAATAAAAATAATCGTAAATAACAAGCACACAAACACAGAGATTTTATAGTGGTTCCACGAGTTGGGTACGTCCACTATCCCGCCTCACCTATCTTCTACGAAGGGCAGATTCGACTACTTAATAAAACTCAGATTTCGTCAAATCTTACACCTCGGGGTCCCAACTCCTACACATCGGAGACGAGGCTCTTACCACTCAGAGAACAAACTCTATGTTTGGTATTGTATCCACAATAACCCTGATTTGAAGAAGGGTTTATTCAAGCTAAGCTGGATTGAGGTTATATTTAACATTGCTTTCTAGTTATGTACTTGCAGGTTTACAATGCCAAGTACACACCAATGTAAGGTTACAGTGAGTCAGTAAACACAAGACTGCATAATATAATCCCTCATTGTGTAGGCCAATGTGTTGACTCACGGGTAATCTCTCTATTGGGGCATACTTCTATCCCAAGTACAGGAGAAAGATCTGGGAAGGCCAAAAACTAGGATTCAGAAATATAGAATTTTACCTAAGTAAAATTCGGCCAGTATGGTTAAGCATACATGTCGAATTCATCGAGTATCGTCGTTGATACACGCCGAATTCATCGAGTATACTTACCAATACCCGTCGACTTCGTCATATTTACTTAGGGTAAAGTTTTTGGATAAGTGAAAAATCTATCAAGTAAAATTCGTCGAGTATCATTATGCTTACTCGTCGAATGTATCTAACGATACTCGCCAAATTCGTCGACTATGCTAAGTGATACACTCTGAATTCGTAGAGTCAAGTCGACTCTACTTCTTGAGATCTTTCCAAGTCTTATTCGTAGAAGATCATAGCATTGAGTGCGTTGAGATAACTCGGTGATATTCGTCGAATGCTTCATATGGAGTTGAGTTAACTCAAGGCATTGAGTGTAACGACATTGAATGGGTTGAGTAAGTTAACCGATACTCGACAAATTCGTCGAGTATGCCAGGTGATACTCGACGAATTCGTCGAGTATGACTCCTCGCTATAGCGTTGAGTGACCATCCGACCTGTGATTGTTTGTCTAAGTCTTTTTCGTCGTATATCAAGGTGTATTCGACGAGTATCATTATGATACTCGTCAATACTCGATGAATTTGACTTAGGTCATTTTTCTGAAAATTTCTTCCTCCTATTACGGGTTCGGTCAACCATGTACAAAGCTTTTTAGGTTTCATTTTTGGAAATCTTTTATAGTCGTTTCATTTTGAATCCCTCTATAAATACCTAAAGTAATTTTGAAATGTAAATGAATCTTGAAAACCTAATTTCTAGAATCAATTTTCACATTTCCCGAAATAGCAATCGTCGGCCGCACACTCTAGTTTTTGCGATTTACTTCCGATTGGCCGCGAAATCGAGCAATAATCTTCTTCTATTACATCATCGACTAGAACGATTCTTCCTTCAAGATTATTTCTACTCCAGTCCAAATCAGTTGAAGATTCAAGATCAAAATTTCAAGATCCAAAGATTTGAAGTCTTCCGAGTTCTCCAAGATTCAACTTCCAACCTTCAAAGAACGTCGGATCAAGATTGTACTTATGTGTTATTGGATATTGTATCTACAATAACTTAGATTTGTATTAAGTAAAACTTAAAATAAGATGAATTAAGTTGTATTTGTTGCCCTGTTTGAGTTATGTGTTTGCAGGAAATAATTGCCAAGTGTAGACCAATGTAAATCTACAATGTGTCACCAAACATAGGACCATACAATTTAATCCCTCATTGTGTGATCCATGATGTTTACTCATGTGTAGCCTCTATATTGGGACACACTTCTTTTTCAAGCACTAAAGTTATAGGAGAAATACTAGTTGCTGAATTCCTTGAAGAAAGAAAATTTTCAGAAAGCCAGAATTTTTCTAAGTGTTATACTCGAGAAGGACCAATAAGTACTCGAGTAGAATTGTAGCCATTTATTGAGTTAGCTCAGTCTAGTTTTCGAGTAACAAAAGTAGTTCTCGAGAAAGCATAATTTTGTTCTCGAGAAGCTATGCAGTACTCGAGTAAACCTTGCTTCGTTCTCGAGTCAACTGAAAAATCTAGCTCAGAATTTTTCCTAAGTATAATACTCGAGAAGCTAAGGCCATTACTCGAGAAGGCCAAGACTTTGTCTCCTGAAACAGAAGTCTAGTACTCGAGAAGTATAACTTATTCTCGAGTAGTCCAGTTAGTTCTCGAGAAGTCAGTTTCTATTTCTCGAGGAACAGAAGTTACTTCTCGAGAAGCTAGAAATTATTTCCAATGTTTTCTCTAAGTCTTGTTCTCGAGAACCTTATTCTCTTTTATTGAGAAGCAAGTTATTACTCAAGTAGTCTATAAGCCACTCGAGAAATGAAGATCAATTTCTGAAAATTTCTCTAAGTCCCGACATAAGTAATTTCAAATATGATTAGCATTTTATTGGTCCACGTGGCATGCATTTAATATTATTATGACTGTTAGGCAAGTCCTATAAAAGTTCTTATCAAATCGATTAACCCTAACAAAAGAATATCCAAGTTTCTGAATCGTTCTTATTTCCAAATCGAGAAGCGCCGTACCCGCCGCTCTGTCTTCTTCGCCGATCTTCTCTCTCGATCCAGACATTCAGAACAAAAATTTTCAGCAGATTATGATTTTCGACATCTCCAAATCTATTCCTTGATCGTGCTGATTCTAAAGTTCTCAGATCCAAGGTTTCTTAGATTTCATCCTCATCATTTCTGATAAGGGCTATTTAACTTTTTCAAGATGGAAGAAGCCGAGTTCAATCAGATCTGTGAAGATATGATAGTTTTTTCTTATTGTAAATTCATTATATTATTGTAGGAGTTTTACTCTGAGTTGTAGGAGATATTCTCCGAGTTATTGTAGGAGTGTTTTTTGCTCCGAGTTGTAGGAACTTTGTTCCGAGTTGTAGGATTGGTTTTCAATCCGAGATAATAGTGAACTATCCGAGTCTAGCGTGTTGCTAGATCGGTGAGGTTGAGAGTGGACGTACCCAAGATTGGGGAACCACTATAGATCTGGTATTCTCTGTTATTTGTTTGCTTATTTTCTGTGCTTCGTTCATTCAGTTTTTATTCCACAAAAGACGCAGACCTCACCTATTAACCCCCTCTAGGTGATTTAGGTAGACAACTAAAAACATCAATTTGTATCAGAGGAAGTTTGTTCGTCAAAAAGGTTAACACCTTGAACAAATCTCCTCCTAGTTGTCTTTAGAGGATACAAGCATGGATAGAGCAAATGATTTTGCTAAGATTCCATTATGTAAAAGAATAATTTTGCTATGTGTAAAGAGATAATAAAGTTCTTCATGGAAACTGTAGATCCAAGGATCTTTATGACAGTGGAAGAAGATCCCCATGTTCTAATGATAGACTCCACCATTGACCCAACAAAGCAAGTTCCAAAGAAGCTTTTGGATCTTGTTAAAGATGAGATTGCACTTGTCTCCTTAGATAAGAAAACCAAGAATATCAACGCAAGTGCAGTCGATGATTCTATGCTACAGAACTTGATTCACTGCCAATCCGCCAAAGAAATGTGGCAGTCTCTCATCATCTTGATGGAAGGAACTGAAGAGGTTAGGGATGATAGAAGATCCCTCTTAAACCAGAAATATGAAGCATTTCGACAAGGTCCCAAGGATTCAATTGCAGATACTTTTGAATGTTTCTTCAAGATTGTCAACGACCTAAGAGTCTATGGTCGGGTCTTCACCAATGGAGAACAGAACGATAAGTTCCTGAGATCCCTGACTAAGGAATGGGATAACAAAGTTTGTGCTATCCGAGAGTTTGGCAAGCTAGTAGAGACTGACCCGCAAAATCTCTTTTGAAAGCTTATGTCATATGAACAACAAATCAACTCAAGAAAAGCTGAAGAAGAGAAGATCGGTCTTCATCAAAAGAGAATTTTGTCGCTCAAAAGGCAGAAATCTCAAGGAAGTCAAAAGCTGCATCTCCTGCCCCCGAACAGGAAGAGAGTGAAGAAGAAACTTCATAGCCAAGTACCTAAAGCTCATAATTATCTGAAGGAGAGTTTTCTCTTCTTTCAAGACAGTTCAAGAAGTTCTTGAACAAAAACAAAAATGGAGAGGCAAAGATGCCTTGTTCAGAAGATCACGTCACGATGGTGATCATCACAAGAAGGGCTCAAGTAGCCAAGACAGGTATCATTCTAAATAGAACAAACATATTTCTTCTGACATTTTTTATTATTATTGCAATAAGCTAGGACACATCATAGCTGATTGCCCTCATAACAAGAAGGAGGGTGGATGAAGTGAGGAAAAGAAAACTTCTTATAATAAGAAGAAGACTGAAATAAGCCAGGTAGCCAAAAAGGGCAAAACCCTCAGTGACACAGACTGTAACGCCCCGAAACTAAATAGGGTGACGGGTGGTGTTTTGAGCCAAATATATGTTTTGGCAGGGGTGACACAGCCTGGGACACGGGCGTGTCCTAGGGCGTGTTGTTCTCGGGTTCAGTGATGGCTGCGTGGTCATCGATTTTGGGGTCGACGATCGTCGAGAGGCTGAACACGGCCTTGGACACGGGCGTGTCCCAGGGCGTGTCAGTAACTGGTCGAGTGTGGTGCACACGGGCCATGATACGGGCACAAACACAGGCGTGTCACATGTGATATGGGCGTGTCTGGTGCCGTGTCGCAGGCCATGTCCTTCTCGGGTTCAGAGTGTTGGTCGTTGCACACGGGGCGTGATACGGGTCGCGACACAGCCGTGTTGCATGCAACACGGGCGTGTCGGAGGCCGTGTCTAAGGCCGTGTGCTAGTTATCGAGTCAGTCGAGATGGCGAATGGGTGACACGACCATGCACACGGTCGTGTTGCAACCCGTGTTCGGCCCAGATTTTGTAATTTCAAGCCTAATTGTGGCCGTTCGTTTCCTTGGATTTGGATCAAACTGTGGGGGGCTATTCCTGAGAGGTTTTAGCCGGAATTTAGGGCTAGAATCCCTCATTTCATCCAAGTGAATCTCTCTCTAAGTTTTAGAGAGAGGGGAGAGCAAGGTGGGGGAGGAGACTAAGATCCGGCCACCGGTGGAGCGTCGGAGCTCTGAATCGCGATCTGAGTCCAGATCCTCGAAGGCGACGCTGTCGCGGTGCTTTCCAACCAGGTAGATTTTTCATGGTGTCGCGGAAGAACGCAAGGGTAACGATTTCTCATCCTAGGGCATGTGAAGCCCTCTTTTCCTTTGCATAGGAAGCCCTCTCTCGCGAGCGAGCGAAGAGTTGGAGCATTCCTTGGGGTAGATATGTGAAGTACCCCTTGTATAGAGTCCGTATGCAAAAAAGGGCATAGGCATTATGTGTGAAGCCTATCCGGACAAGTAGAGCCGGATCGGTGATGTTGCATTGCATATGAACCGGGGAAGACTCCGGATGTTTGGGCGTTTTTCGGGTTTTCTACGTGGTAGATTGCAGCAGGGAGCCTTGGAGATTAACTCCAAGGTGCACCCAGAAAACTGGGTAAAAGCGAGTTTTGCCAACACGATGGCCGAGGAGCCAACGTGAACATAACCGAGTTATGTGATTGTTGTGGTGGAAACGGGACTCAGTGAGTCTTGACCTGCGCATATGGCTTAAATTGTCGTTGCAGAATGAGCACGGGTCAGGCAGAACCGTACCCAATCTATGTCGTTCGGTTGAACCGTTGGCATGGATAAGAGTCTTCGGTGGTCTATGGCTTAAATTGTCGTGACCAAGGCCATGAAGACAAAATGCTCTTATGATTGACCATCCAAGGGGCGGTGGTGGAACGGGAACGTCTATGGCTTGAATTGACGTGACATTGGCCGGTTCGCCATGAATGTGCCCTGTGTGCACGAGGTGTGTGGCCGTGCGAGCCTACGCCTATAATGAAGTGTGTATACACTATTTTATTGCCTATACTAATAAAGTTGTAACACCCCAGAATCTCAAAATATGTTTGTGCACAGTTTTGGGTTGGAGGCTGTTAGACACGGCCTGGGACACGGGCGTGTCCCAGGGCGTGTCGGGTGTACACGGCCTGGGACACGGGCGTGTCCCAGGGCGTGTTCAGCTTAGTCGACGATTTATAGTCGACGATCGTCGAGCCTGGGACACGACCTTCGACACGGGCATGTCCCAGGGCGTGTCCGACACGTGTCCGTTCTGGGCGTATCGCGGTGTCAAGTTGATGGTCAGCGGTCGTCAAGCGGCGACACGGATGGGACACGGGCGTGTCCCAGGGCGTGTCACACATTAAAATCGGAAAATGGCCTGTTTGAGTCAGAGAGGTACACGGCCTTGAACACGGCCGTGAACACAGCCTGGAACACGGGCGTGTCAGGTTCGACACGGGCGTGTCCCAGCCCGTGTTCTGGTATCTTTCGAGTCGGTTGCCAACCGACTGGGGGAACACGGCCTGTGACACGGGCGTGTCACAGGGCGTGTCGGGAACACGGCCTGTGACACGGGCGTGTCACAGGGCGTGTCAGGCCTGTTGAAATGTTTTTTAGCGCAGATCTCGGCCGTTCGTTTCCTTCTATTTGGATCTTGTGGTCCAAAGCTTTTCCAGCCTCTTTAAGGCCGTGGATTGAGATGAAATCTCATTTCCACTTAGCCTTTCTCTCTCTAAAGAGAAGAAAGAGAGGAGAGCTTGGAGGAGGAGGAGGAGGAGCTTTCCGGCCGCCGGTGGAGCTTCGTCGAGCCGAATAGAGAGCCGGGTGCAGCGTTGCGGAGGCAAGGACGCTGCGGTGATTTCCATCCGGCTAGTTCTTCTATGGCGCCGAAGCGATCGTCAAGGGTAACGATCTTTCTTCCTTGGGCAGGTGAAGCCCTTTGTTTTGCATGTGCATGGGATCCTCCATCAAGAGATGGAAATGCGTAAGTGATTCCATCAGTTGAGTCTGCATCTAGAGCCGGAAAGATGTAGTACGGCATATGCATGCTGTGTGAAGCCCATCCAGACATATGTCGGGATTGGTGATGTTTATATTGCGAACCGGAGAAGACTCCGTGTATTCATCGTTTAGCCTGCGGAGATGGTGAGGATGATGTGCTTGGTGGTCAGGATGCTTTGCATAGCTCCTTTGGTTGCATGCTTGCTAAGAGCTAGTTGATGGAGTGCGGACACCTCTGAGTGGGTGGGCGCGGGAGGTCTTCAACAGGGGTTTGGAGGCTTATGCCCATTCCACCAAGTGGCGATGTTAAGATCGGATGATCGGTCGATTGGTAGCAAAGCAGCAGGGCGAATTCCCTAGGCTTGTTACACTACGTGGGTAGGTCGACTGGTAGTGCTCACGGGTTGTGAGACGGGTGCGTGAGGTCTTCAACAGGGGTTTGGAGGCTTATGCCCGCCTACCAAGTACAAACCATAAAGGTGCCCTGAGTGCACGGAGCGCCTGGCATTGAGGCCGGTGTTTGTGATGTGGTGTGTATGTTATATATCCGTTGAAATTGCTATACATGCAGGGAAGGAACCACTGCCCCGGGTAAGGGGTGGGGTCGTTATAATTGGTCAGCTGAATGCTGACCTTTGCTTTGTTTATCACCCATGGGGTGGACGTCCATATGCAGGTGTTGCAGGCTGATTGGATTGAGCGGGCAAAAGCCCATGCTGCTGGTAGGCCCTTGAAGGCCGTGCGAAGTGTTGGATTTCATGTGTGGCCGGCCTGCGTGCCGATGTATGAAAGTATATGTATTGTAAAGAGTAACTTGTAAGGCCTTAAGGCCCTGTGCGGTGGCCCTGTGCGGTGTGGTGTTGTAAACATTCCTGGTCTTTTATATAAATGTGATATTTATATATTAGTGGACATTCATTGATATGAGTTCTTACACTTAATACAATTCCGCTAGAATGCTCTGAGTTAGGATTCGTATGGTTTGGTATTATCCTGTGACCTCACCGTCTGTTTGTGGCATATAGTGTGGGGCCCCGGCCGGACCTTCTACTATACGTCATTTAACGGATGGGGTCGTTACATTTTGGTATCCGAGCTTTTGTCGGTCTTCCTCTTCCGAATTAGTGGTCGAATTCTTTTGTGGGGTGGCGAGCACGTGTTTGTGCGACCTGCTGTAATGCTAATGAACTCTGGAATGTCCACTAGGGAATGTGTGTGTGTGTCTATTCGGTGAGTTTGTCGTTTTACCATGGAAAGTAATGCTATCTTGTTCACCTATAGGTGACGAGGAGTGGAGCTGGGCAGTCGGAGCCCCAGCGTTCGGATGAGAGTGCGGCACCACCTGAGGTGCCTGCTTCAGGCACAACCTTTTGGGCAAGCGAGGCCTGCTGTGGCGCCAGTGCAGGTTGGTGCGAGGCAAGAGCATGTTGAGGTTGGTGCGAGGCAAGAGCATGTTGAGGTTCCGGTTGCTGTGCAAGCAGCGGACGAGCAACTTAAGCACTTTATGGAGTTTAATCCGCCTACGTTTGTCGGGGCAACGTCTCCAACAGAGGCCGAGGATTGGCTCTCTAGAGTGAAAAGAATCCTGGCTGCGCTCAGGATTAGTGAGGAGCAGAAAGTCCCGTTAGCCACTTTCCTCCTGGAAGGAGAGGCGAGGCTTTGGTGGGATGAGATCGAGTTGCACCAGTTGGGAGGTAGAGACCTGGGCGACATATCGATGGACGAATTCGCCAGATTATTTTGGGCAAAATACTTGCCAATGGCGCAGAGAATTGCAATGGAAAATGAATTTCAACGTCTGGTACAGGGTGATAAGACCGTGGACGATTACCTGCATGAGTTTACCAAGCTCGGTCGTTATGCGGGGTCGACGTTTGCGGACCAGGCGCGGAAAACGAATAGGTTCTATGAAGGACTGCGTGATGAGCTGAGGTTGGCTCTCCCGAGTTCAGTGAACCAAGGATTCCAAGCATTGGTGCATACCGCTAGTGAGCTGGAGAAGGATTTGAAGCGGGTACGGGAGAAGAAGATCGTAGCGGTGGAAAAGTCCGACTTCAAAGTTCCGCCATCAGAGCAGTCAGATTTCAGGAAACGTGATAAGAAGCGGTTTCGACCCGCTGAACAAACTTCTTCAGATGTTGCGTCAGGAGCAATGTTTGGGCAAGAACAAGTTGAGCCGCGTACATGTTTCATTTGTGGGAAGCCAGGGCATATCGCGCGATTTTGCTGGAATGGTGCGTCCAAGGGTGAAAGAAAGACAGGTGCGTCTTATGACGAGAAGGGTAAAGCTGTGGCAGAGTCGTCTGCATCGCGGGCGCAACCGCGCATATACACACTTGAGATGCAGGAGTCGCAAAGCTCAAATCAAGCAGAACAGCAAATCCGTGCTTTGGACTTAATGGAGGCCGCTAAACGGATTCTGCGAGATACAGAGAAGCTGAAATAAAGTGGAGTGTGCACTTTATTATGTTGTCTATTGTCTGTATGTATGTATGTATTTCTGTTTGTGACAAACAGTTGTGGTGGTACGATGCCATGGGGCGAGACAAGCTGTGGCCTCTGAACTCTAAACCTGGATCGTTTTGGTTTGTATCGCAACAGCGTGGTTGTGTTGATGCTTGTGTGTTGCGCTAAATTTCGGGACGAAATTTCTATAAGGAGGGGAGGGTTGTAACACCCCAGAATCTCAAAATATGTTTGTGCACAGTTTTGGGTTGGAGGCTGTTAGACACGGCCTGGGACACGGGCGTGTCCCAGGGCATGTCGGGTGTACACAGCCTGGGACACGGGCGTGTCCAAGGGCGTGTTTAGCTTAGTCGACGATTTATAGTCGACGATCGTCGAGCCTGGGACACGGCCTTCGACACGGGCGTGTCCCAGGGCGTGTCCGACACGTATCCGTTCTGGGCGTGTCGCGGTGTCAAGTTGACGGTCAGCGGTCGTCAAGCGGCGACACGGCCTGGGACACAGGCGTGTCCCAGGGCATGTCACACATTAAAATCGGAAAATGGCCTGTTTGAGTCAGAGAGGTACACGGCCTTGAACACGGCCGTGAACACGGCCTGGAACACGGGCGTGTCAGGTTTGACACGGGCGTGTCCCAGCCCGTGTTCTGGTATCTTTCGAGTCGGTTGCTAACCGACTGGGGGAACACGGCCTGTGACACGGGCGTGTCACAGGGCGTGTCGGGAACACGGCCTGTGACACGGGCGTGTCACAGGGCATGTCAGGCCTGTTGAAATGTTTTTCAGCGTAGATCTCGGCCGTTCGTTTCCTTCTATTTGGATCTTGTGGTCCAAAGCTTTTCCAGCCTCTTTAAGGCCGTGGATTGAGATGAAATCTCATTTCCACTTAGCCTTTCTCTCTCTAAAGAGAAGAAAGAGAGGAGAGCTTGGAGGAGGAGGATGAGGAGCTTTCCGGCCGCCGGTGGAGCTTCGTCGAGCCGAATAGAGAGCCGGGTGCAGCGTTGCGGAGGCAAGGCCGCTGCGGTGATTTCCATCCGGCTAGTTCTTCTATGGCGCCGAAGCGATCGTCAAGGGTAACGATCTTTCTTCCTTGGGCAGGTGAAGCCCTTTGTTTTGCATGTGCATGGGATCCTCCATCAAGAGATGGAAATGCGTAAGTGATTCCATCAGTTGAGTCTGCATCTAGAGCCAGAAAGATGTAGTACGGCATAGGTATGCTGTGTGAAGCCCATCCAGACGTATGTCGGGATTGGTGATGTTTATATTGCGAACTGGAGAAGACTCCGTGTATTCATCGTTTAGCCTGCGGAGATGGTGAGGACGATGTGCTTGGTGGTCAGGATGCTTTGCATAGCTCCTTTGGTTGCATGCTTGCTAAGAGCTAGTTGATGGAGTGCGGACACCTCTGAGTGGGTGGGCGCGGGAGGTCTTCAACAGGGGTTTGGAGGCTTATGCCCATTCCACTAAGTGGCGATGTTAAGATCGGATGAGCGGTCGATTGGTAGCAAAGCAGCAGGGCGAATTCCCTAGGCTTGTTACACTACGTGGGTAGGTCGACTGGTAGTGCTCATGGGTTTTGGTGTGGTGCGTACCTCTGAGTGAGACGGGTGCGTGAGGTCTTCAACAGGGGTTTGGAGGCTTATGCCCTCCTACCAAGTACAAACCATAAAAGTGCCCTGAGTGCACGGAGCGCCTGGCATTGAGGCCGGCGTTTGTGATGTGGTGTGTATGTTATATATCCGTTGAAATTGCTATACATGCAGGGAAGGAACCACTGCCCCGGGTAAGGGGTGGGGTCGTTATAATTGGTCAGCTGAATGCTGACTGTTGCTTTGTTTATCACCCATGGGGTGGACGTCCATATGCAGGTGTTGCGGGCTGATTGGATTGAGCGGGCAAAATCCCATGCTGCTGGTAGGCCCTTGAAGGCCGTGCGAAGTGTTGGATTTCATGTGTGGCCGGCCTGCGTGCCGATGTATGAAAGTATATGTATTGTAAAGAGTAACTTGTAAGGCCTTAAGGCCCTGTGCGGTGGCCCTGTGCGGTGTGGTGTTGTAAACATTCCTGGTCTTTTATATAAATGTGATATTTATATATTAGTGGACATTCATTGATATGAGTTCTTACACTTAATACAATTCCGCTAGAATGCTCTGAGTTAGGATTCGTATGGTTTGGTATTATCCTGTGACCTCACCGTCTGTTTGTGGCATATAGTGTGGGGCCCCGGCCGGACCTTCTACTATACGTCATTTAACGGATGGGGTCGTTACAAAAGTGCAGGGAAAGAGCATCGCCGCCCCGATTTTTTGGGCGGGATCGTTATAATTGGTCAGCATAGCTGACAGTTGCTTTTGTTTACCACCGGGCGGTGGATTGTGGCATGCAGGTGCTGCGGAGCCGAGCGGGAAATAGCGGGCTAAAGCCCAAGTTGCTGAGCCGGCCCTCGAAGGCCTAATTTTGAGTGTTTCATTGTAGTCATGTGTTGCCGGCCTGCGAGCCGGAGTATGAAAACACTTTTATGTCAAGTAAATTGTGTAAGGCCTTTAGGCCATTTCTATTTCTGTGTATTGAAGCATTCCTACGGGTGTTATTGTAGTGGACATTCATGCTCTTTGGCCGGGTTCTTTCGTCTTGCAACTTAATTTTAATACTTCCGCTAGGTGCTTGTGTAGGACGTTTAATTGGTTGAATGGTTTCAACGCGTAACCAACCGGTCTGTCCGTAGTATATGGCGTCGGGCCCCGGCCGGACCTATTGCTATATGCCATGTGACGGATAGTGGTGTTACACAGATTCATTTGAGTGTAGTGATGAGGAGGAAGCCTACTTTGGGCTCATGGCACATATAGATGAAGAAGAAGAACCCCGGTTCATTGGGAAGGTAAACTCTCATACCCCTCTCTCTTAATAAGATGTTTCTGACCATGATCACGAGGACTATTCGTCTGATGATGAATCTGAACTCATGATTCTGTACAAAGATTTGATCAAAGCCTACGATAAACACTACACCGTATCATGCATTTGGTAGAGCTTAATTTGTAGCGGTTATGTAAACGTTACCAAAAAGATATTTATGGTAGCTTTCATAACCGCAACTGTAGAAAAATAAACACTACTATAACATATCATTGCTACAGTATCAGTTATTTTATTGCAGTTATAAAAATGCTACCAATAGAAATTTATTGTTGCGTTTACAATCGCTACTAGATATTATAAACGCTACCACACCCTAATTTATAAAATATTCAACTCATTTAATTTATAAAATATATCCTTAATTAATTAGGCCATCAATATTCCAACCTGGCCTGCATATATTATGTACATTTCAGTTCAATTTTTTTCATTTCACGTCATCTCATCGCCATCCCACTTTTAGGGTTTTTTTTTGCTTTCTTGCTGAACGACTGACCGAGTGCGGCTGCGGAGTCGCCGGAGTGAGGCGAACGATGAGTCGTCTACTGAAGAAACTTCAGAGTTGAGATTCTTGTGACTTGAGAGGCATCTCACTACTAGAAAAGTGGTTGACGACCCACAACAAACATATTTGTTTGAGCTTATTTTTGAGTCGAGCTTGAGCGTAATAAGCTTTGTTCATGAGCTTGCGAGTCCAGTGGAATTTTTTTATTACTATTAAATAATATCTTATATTATTATTAAAAATAAATTTAAATACAATATAATATATATCCTTAAATATCTCCTGATCCCGATCATCATCATTTATACAAGTTTTCTTTCTTCGTTCTGCACAGCCGCCCCACTCGGCCTCTCATTAGGGTTTTCGCCGATCCTCGCCTCTACCGCTCTTCGCCTCCGCCTCTCCTCGCCGCTGTCATTCTCCTCCGCCGCTCGTCTTGCTCCCAAGATCTTAGGTATGTGACTCGTGAGTGTGCCTCTTACATGTTTGACCCTCAATTCTTCATTTCTTCCCGCCGCTGTTCTTTTTAATCATTTTTCTTCCATTTGTGAATCTTGACATCCACTCCATTTTATGGCATCTTTTTGAAGCTACTCATTTGTGTTTGTGAAAAAATGGATTATTATGGTTTTACTTGGATCCCTGAATATATGTAACCTGATAAAATGCCTTTCTATGATTTGTTTGTCTTGTAGGGCAGAGCCCTAGGTTAATCTACTAGTAGTATGGGTGAGCGAGACTAATTCATCCATTCTAAATCAAAACTTCTTTGATATATTATGCCTTACTTCCCCCACCCCTTTTAACTAGATGATGTTTTTTACTTTGATTAGGTTTAGTTCTCATTTTTAGGCATTATAACATAAAAGAGCTTTAAGATTAAATTCATGTATCCTGTTGGATCCCTAGTTGGATTTGGGCTAGGTTCACTAACTTAGGCTGAGTATGACCCAACATTGTATAGCTAGGGTCATGAGTAGTAGTCCTAGAGTTTAGGCTAAGTCCTGATTAGTGCTACCTCCTTGGACAAGTCAGAAGTGGAGTTCAGAGAATCAGATTTAGCACATTTCAGAAGACAGTGATCAGTTTGAAATTCTTCAAACTCAGCTCAACGATCGTCGATCTCAGATCGACGAACTCAAAGTTAATTCTCTGAGCTGAGCTCGACGTTCTCAAAGCTCAGGTCGACGCTTAGTTTCCTTTTGTCGGTTTCTCAGCTCGACGATCTCTGAGTGCAGATTTGGAAAGTTATTCTCAGTTTGCAGATCGCAGAGCTCAGGTCAACGAACTTGAATTCCCTGGTCGATGATCTTTGATCTCAGGTCGACGAATTCTATTTTGCATTCGAAGTTTTTTGTGTAGTTCTAGAATGAGTCCTTCCCTCTTTTGTTCCTTATTAGCAATATTATTCTGAGCACTTAATGCAAATATTCTTCTGAATATAGCCGTTATTTGGCTGCATTAAATGTGGTATTCTTCAGAATAAATATTTTCTTATTCTATCAAGAACAGTTGGGAAACTCATTAATGCTATTATTCCTGCCGCTTTCTATTCCCCACAGTTGCCAGCATTTATGGAAAGAATTCAAAATTTTAAAGAGAATTTTTCAGCAGTGGAATAAAAGTAATTCTCTCCTTTTTGTAAAAAAAGAAGAAGAAAGACAGTCAGAGAGACAGGAAAAAAATTGAGAAGCACAACACAGGAAATACTGAACAAGCACTCGACCCTCTCAATGCCTTTTCATTCTCTGCCAACACTATAGTTTGAAGAAGAATAAATCATCAAGATCAAGAGTCTTCTTCAACTTCTGTTCCAGAAATCCTAAGAGACATTCTATTCAACATCTGTTACTGGATTTCCTGGACCTTGGCAGATCAAGCTGAAGACCTACTCACCCTTTAGCAAAACTCTATTCTTCCTGAAGAATTCTACTTCTCAGGGGGAGCTTTGACAACACAAGAATCCACACAGTCTTCTCATTTGTATTGAGAAAATAGAAGACTTCCATCAACATCTTCTATCCCATTGTATAGGGTTATAGCTCCCTTTAAAAGTTAGTTTGGTTAACAAGTCTCCCTCTAAAAGACTTGAAGTTGGTTTTTGGGCACCTGATCAAAAGCCTAAAGGGTTTCCTGATCTACCTGAATCAGATCTTGTGGTGGCAGTCACCTAATCAAAACCTGCTAGTGGATTCCTACTAAGGGTGGTAGAAGAGTGGATGTACCCAAGCTTAGGGGAACCACTATAAACTTCTTGTATCGTCTGGTTGCTCCTTTTCATTTGTTTTTGTTGTGCTTGTGATTGCTGAATTATTAGCTTAGTTTTTCTTATTCCTTAGCTAATATATGGTATCACTATATTTACTCTTATATAATCTAGAAAAAGGGCAAATGTTTTAATACTCTATTCTCCCCCCTCTAGAGTTATCCGATCTAACACCCTCCTTTCAATTG
Organism: Platanthera zijinensis; assembly: GCA_039513925.1. Lineage (NCBI taxonomy): Eukaryota > Viridiplantae > Streptophyta > Magnoliopsida > Asparagales > Orchidaceae > Platanthera > Platanthera zijinensis. The sequence goes on from CM077084.1 coordinate 179,236,320, forward strand.
GTATAAAAGGTTGTTTTTGTTTTGTTGTACAGGTTAACACTTGAACCAAGATCCAGTTACATCAGATTTTCCTCTTTCCAACTGTTCTCTATCACAATGGCACAAAATAAGGATTATGCAAGCAACAGACCTCTAGTATGCAACCTAAATAAGTTTGTCATCTTGAAGGCAAGAATTAAGTTGTATATGAATTCTATTGATGAGGATATATTTAAATCTATCTTGACAGGACCTCCTACTACATCAACTACTTCAATTTCTACTTCAAGCACTCATGTTATTCTACCACCTGAGTGGACAAATGCCCAGAAGAAAGCCAAGATTTTAGATGCAAGAGCCATGAACATTTTAGCTCAGACTATATCTAATGACAATTTTTAGAAAGTGGCTGAGTGCATTTCAGCCAAAGCCATCTGGGATTCCCTAAACCAGATGGTTGTTGGATATGCTGATGAGAGAAAGGATAGAAGATCCAATCAGATCTCCTAGTATGAGAACTTTAAGAAGGAAGAAGTTGAGTCAGTCCGTGACATGTATAATAGGCTAAGCTCAATCATCAATGAGCTAAGGACCTTAGACAAGGAAATTACCCAGACTGAAGTGAATGACAAGATACTTATGTGCTTCCCTAGCACATGGGATTCAAGGATCTGGCCTATCAAAGAAGCCAGAAGCATGACTGAGATATCAACTGAGTCTCTCCTTAGAAAGCTCAAATCATATGAGCAATTGATGAAGACCAGAGAAGCAGCAGCTGAAATAAAGAATCCAACACCTACCAGGAAGGAGCATAACATTGCTTTCACGGCTACTGAGGACTCTGAAGGGACTCCAATCAATGAAGAACATATGAGTCTATTTGCCAAAAGTTTTTTCAAAATGGCAAAGAAGGACTTCAAAAGGAAGTCATCTTGACAAGATGACAAACCAAGGTATGACAAAACACCTTCTAAAGAAGTTGTCTGTTTTGGTTGCAGGAAGCCAGGACACTACATCTTTGAGTGTCCAGAAGCTCAGAAGAAAGATAGGAGAAGAGAAAAAGAGTTAAGAAGAAGTCATCACAGCAAACCCTCCTCAAGCAAGCACAAGAGGAAGGAAAAGGGTTTTGTTGGTGAGAACTGTAGTTATACAAAAGAAGAGTCATCCTCTTCCAGCTCCAGTGATGATAAAGAAGAGCAAAAGGCAAAGAAAGTTTGTCTAATTGCAATTGATGCCTGCAGCAGCAAATCAGAAGTTGAAGATTCAGATAATGAAGAATTAATGTCTACTGAATACCAGGTTATTGCTTCCTATGATTTTGAATCAGAAGAATTTAAATCAGAATTTAAAATCTTTGCTTAGACTTAATAAGCTTTGAGAAGGAAATAAAACTTCTTAGAGAGAAATTAACTGATCAAGATAAATATCTTGCGGAAAATGCAAAATTGTCAATTGAACTAAATTCAGCTAATGAACAAATAGTTTTTCTGAAAATTGAACTAAGTAAGGCCAAGAAACTAGAGAAATCTCTAAATGGCAGGAGCATGAAATTACTAGATATAACCAGTACCTTAAATGCTAGGACTATAACTATAAACTAGGATTAGGTGCCTCATCTAGTGAACCACCTCTAATCCAGAAGAACAATCTATCAAAACCAGTAAACTTCATTTCAGATAAAGGCAAGAAGAACACTGAACAGGTTAATAAAGTTAATGAAGTTCTAAAACAAATGGAATTAAAACAAAAATCTAAGAACATGAAAAACAATAGATATAACAATGTTCAGCAGTTTTTGTCGAACTTAGATGAAACGTGAACAGTTTGTCGACCTCAGAATGACGAACTCTGAACACAAACCATGATAATAAGAATTCTTCGATCTACGATTGACAAAACCAGTATGGTTCGTCGACAAGATATCGACAATATTATTGCCTTGAGAATGAATACTTTCCTTCTTCGAGCAGAGATCGTAGATCTTATTCCAATTCGTCGAGCTCAGGTCGATAAACTCACCAGAATTCGTCGGTCCTAGATCATAATTACAGAAACTTAAATTCCAACAGAAACTGTAACATTAAACCTAACCAATATAGGGAGAACATCAACCCATTCACCCAATGGATAATTCCTTCTAGAAGATTTCCCCCCATAGGTTATAAGAACCAATCCGAATGTTCATTTATATCCATTTTTCATTTGAGAAGAAACAAGGACCCAAGGTTACCTGGGTCAAGAACTTCTAATTTGTTTTATTGCAGATAAATACCTATCCTATCACTCAAAATAAGTGGTATCTGGATAGTGGGTGCTCTAAGCACATGACTGGATGCAAGGACAGCCTCAACAACTTCATGGGTAAACTTGGTCCAAGAGTCATCTTTGGAGATTCAAGTTTTGCACAGACTGAAGGCTTTGGAGACTTCAAAAGTGGAGATGTCACTTTCAAAAGGTGGCATATATTAATGGACTCAAGCATAACCTCATATCCATAAGTCAGTTATGTGATTCAGGTTATCAGGTTTGCTTTTCTGAATCTCATTGTATTATTTCTGCAAACAATCAAACTGTTTTAATTGGAATTAGACAAGGTAACATATACTTAGAAAACTTTAAATCTTCCAGTTTAGAAATCTGTTTATTTAATCTTGTTAGCAATCAAAATGATTTGTGGCATACAAGATTAGGTCTTGTTAATTTGAGAAATATAGCTAGGCTTTCTAAAGGCAACCTTGTTAGAGGATAGCCTTCTTACCCCTATAAGAAGGAAAGTCTCTACAGGGCTTGTCAGTTAGGCAAGCAAACTAAATCTAGTTTTAAATCATTAAACAAAAGTGACTCACCTAGGATATTGTACTTACTACATATGAACATTTTTGGCCCTATAGCAGTACAAAGCCTATGAGGGAAATCTTATACTTTAGTGATTGTAGATGACTTTTCTAGATTCACTTGGGTATTCTTTCTGAGATCTAAGTCAGATACTTTCAAGGTTCTTACAGATTTTCTCAAAAACATACAGATTGAGTACTCTACTCTAGTTGTATTGATCAGAAGTTATCATGGTACTGAGTTTGAGTCTCTTCTTATGCAAGAGTTCTGTAGGAAAGAAGGTATCAGACATTGCTTCTCAGCTCCTAGAATACCTCAACAAAATGGGGTTGCTTAAAGGAAGAATAAAACACTAATTTAATATGCAGGCACATTACTTGTAGATGCTTATTTTCCCCTATCCTTTTGGGTAGAGGATGTAAGCACAACAAATTATGTGCTGAATAGAAGTCTTATACACAAACTTAAGAATAAGACTCCTTATGAGTTACTGAAAGAGAAGAAACCTAAAGTCACCTATTTTAAAGTATTTTGTTGTATATGCTATATTCATAACAATGACAAGAAATATATTAGAAAATTTGAAGCAAAGGCTGCAATGGGAATTTTTCTAGGATATTCCCAAGTCAACAAAGCTTATAGGGTGTTTAATAAATTATCTTTAAAAATTGAGGAATCTATGTATGTAACTTTTGATAAAGCTAATATGTATTGCAAGGAGAAAGAAATTTCTACTAATGAGCTTTTGCAGGTACCTCACTTGTGTGATAAAATGGATGAACAAAACCTTACACCAAAGGTTATATCACATCCTCCTCCACAATTTGCTGAAGAAAGTGAAGAAGAAACTGTGGAAGCAGTTGAACTTCCTCCAACAGCAGATGTAATTCCACAAGAGGAATTCATTCCAAATTTTGTTGCTGAACCAACTCCACCAACTGATCTCGTCACACTAAGGGATCACCCTTGATCTCAAGTCATTGGATACATGTCAGTAGGTGTACAAATAAGGCATCAACTCAACCATGATGTGATGCATGCATGTTTTTTCTCTCAAGTTGAGCCTCAATCCATAATTGATGTAGAGCAAGATCCCCACTGGATTATTGAAATTCAAGAGGAGCTCAGTTAGTTTGAGAGATGTAGAGTTTGGGACTTGGTTCCAAGGCCTAAAGGCTATCCAGTAGTTAGGATCAAGTGGGTTTACAAGAACAAGCTTGATGCACAAGGTGTGATTGTAAGGAACAAGGCTAGGCTTGTTGCTCAAGGCTATAGGCAAGAGAAGGGATTTATTATGATCAAACCTTTGCACCTGTTGTCAGGCAAGAGGCAATAAGGATTTTCCTTGCTTATGCTGCTTTCAAGAAATTCAAAGCTTACCAGATGGATGTAAAAAGTGCATTTCTGAATGGAGAACTAAAAGAAGAGGTTTATGTTGAACAACCTACAGGTTTAATCTCTTCATCTCATCCCTCTTATGTTTTTAGATTGCATAAAGCTCTCTATGGTCTAAAGCAAGCTCCAAGAGCTTGGTATGAAACTTTAGCTAGCTTTCTTTTAGAGCATAAGTTTTCTAGAGGCATGGTAGATAAGACTTTTTTTTCAAGCATCATAATGATAAAATTCTTTTGGTAAAAATATATGTAGATGACATAATATTTGGCTCTACAGATCCCAAACTGTGTAAAAGGTTTTCTAACCTTATGCATTCAAAGTTTGAAATGAGTAACATAGGTGAGCTTTCATACTTCCTTGGCCTCCCAGTGAAGCAGACTCCTGATGGCATTTTCTTATCTCAATCCAAATATGCTAAAGAGCTGATTAAAAGGTTTGGGATTGCTGATGTCTCAGATAAGAAATCACCTATGGCTACAAATGTCGTTGATGATTCTAATGAACAAGGGAAACCTGTTAATCAGAAATTGTACAGGGTCATTGTTGGGTCCCTTGTATATCTCACAGCAAGTAGGCCTGATATAATGTTTGCTACATGTCTTTGTGCTAGGTTCCAGGTGAACCCTAAAGAATCTCAACTAATGTTATTAAAAAGGATTTTTAAGATATATAAAGAGTTGCCCATATCTAGGACTCTGGTATCCAACTGAATCAGAATTTGACTTAACTGGATAATCAGATGCTGACTTTGATGGATGTAGAGTGGACAGGAAAAGCACTTCAGGCACATGCCAGTTTCTTGGTGCTAGACTTGTCTCCTGGTTTTGTAAAAATCAGACATCTGTGTCTATATCAACTGCAGAAGCTGAATATATAGTAGATGGTAATTGCTGCTCACAGATGCTATGGATACAAAATCAACTCCTTGATTATGGTTACAACTTAAATAATTAAACTCTATTTTGTGACAGTACCAGTGCTTATCTATAGCACAAAATCCAGTGCATCATTCTAGAACCAAGCATATAGATGTTTGACATCATTTCATTAGATAATGTGTGGACAAGAAGAAAATTAATATTACTTTTATTCCCACTGTTTTGCAAAGGGAAGACATCTTCACCAAATCCTTGGATGAGAAGAAACATCTATCCTTTATAAATCAGCTAGGCATGATTAATGGTGATACTTTAATTTAATTATTTGTTTGTGGTCATAAAACTTAACAAAATTCGTCGACCTGAGATCGACGAACTAAGGGAAGTTCTTGAGATTTTTCGTCGACCTGATATCGACGAACTCTCTGCGGAAGTCATTTTTCGTCGACCTGAGATCGACGATTTGGCTTCAGAATATTTTTCATTGACCTGAGTATGATTAAAAGTTTTCCACTCTTCCGACTGAGATCGACTAATTATTTTGACTATAAAACATTTCGTCGACCTCAGATCGAAGATTTCTCTTATTTCGCAGGACGGAGTTTGTTGGTTCATATTCTGAAAAACCTTATAACTAGGTTTTCTTCGACCTTCATCCCGCGCTTTCTATTCCCCGACACTTGATCTTTTTGCTTTCGTTTTACAGGCAACTAATGGCGATTCCAGCAGGATCTCTTTCTGGCATGAAGTTTGATATGGGTTTCGACATCGATTTTGATTCTTTTAAACAATTTGACCAGATCTTCAAAGATATTCTGCAGTTATTCGATAATCAATTTGAAGACCCTAATGTCTACCAGAATGAAGATTGTTGGTTCATAAATAAGAGAGTGGGTTTATACTTCATCTACTCTAGATGCTGACACGATGGTTTGATCTATATCGGGTAACACTGTTTACTTAACCCCAGATATTCTTTCTGAAATCTTTGGAGTAGTTAACGGTTAAGAAGATATTGAACTTGAATCTTTTGAATATGAGGAAATGTTGACTTTGATGGGTTATTGTGGAGACAACCCAATAAATTTCTTAAGAAGCACCTATCTGCTGGGTATAAATTTCTTGCAGATGTAGTAGGTAATGTGTTACTGGGCAAGCATACAGCCCATAATCACATTACCAGGTAGCAGTTCTTAGTGATGAGTGTTGTGGTAAATAAGAAGGCTGTTAATTGGGCCAAAATTTTGTTCAATCTGATTAGGAAGAAGAACAATAAGAAAGAAGTTTGCTTTGGAAGGATTCTTGGAATCTTCCTTAATGCCAAGGCCGCTGAATCCCTGGTCGCCCCGACCATATTCATCAACGCCTCTAAGAGGCTGACCTGCGCCATATTTGGCAGGTGGGAGAGGACAATCCCAAAGCCGTCCAGGGATTCCTCCTCTAAAACCTTAGAGATTACTAGGGTAGTACCAGCTACTCCCCACCCTGCGAAAGAAAGTTCCATTCCCCCTCTTGACCAAACCCTTTCATCATCCCTCCAACAAATTTCTCAGCTCCAGCATCTCTACCTATACCTCCTGCTTCCCCCATCCACCCTGCTTCTCTAGTTCATCAATCTATACCTCCTCAGTCCCCCATCATTTCATCCCCAGTGTAATAACAATAACTTCTAGAAAAATCTCAATCTCTAGATTAAACAACTCCACCTCTATCCCCCTTCCATCTCATCTTCAAAATCTCACTTCTCTACCCTCTTTAAACCTTCTTTAATCCCCAAGTATCTCTTCAGATGAACTAATGTTAGATTGTCATCCCTCATCCTCTTCCATCATCAATCCATCTATCTCTACCCAAACCCCTCAAGAATTCTTAGATTCATCTTCTCCCTCCATCTCTCTCATCTTAGTATCCATCACACCCCTTCTCAAACAACTGATAGCAGAGGCTATTTCACCTCTTGCTATGTCGATCTCTGCCCTTGCTGCTCAGCTTTCTACCTTCTCTGTCCCATCCTCTTCTGTCAAGATCCTAGCTCTAGTAGCCACCTAAACCAGGCAGGGGGAGATACTCAGTGAAGAGGTTGCTCAAGTAAGAGTAGCAGATACAGTAGCAGTAGCAGCAACAGATACAGAAGTAGATACAGAATTTGTAGCAGAAGCTAACATTATTAATACTGAATTTATTGATGCAGATCTTATTGAGTTTTTGGATACTTAATTTGAGAGCAATCCTTTGGAAATTCTTTATGGAGATTGCCTCATTGCTCCAGATTTAGACCTAGATTCAGTTCTAAGATCTTTTGTACAAAAATTGTCTTCTTTTTGTATCTTTTCATTGGTGTACAAATATTGTTTGCTACTCAGCTCCCATCAATTCAGAGACTTTGCAGCAGATACAGAAAAGTTTTTAAGCTCCTGAGCCTGAACTCATCTTAGTTCCAGAGGCTGAGCTTATCCAGGATATGGATCTGGAAACTGAAGAAGTCCTTGCTGAAATCATTCCACCTCCAGTAGTTCCTCCTCCAGTTGTCCCTCCTCCAGCTGGAAAGAAAGTTCCAAAAGAATTCATTGCTGAGATTGATGCTATGTATGATAATCCTGAAGGATCTTTTGAAGATGATCAATCTGATGACTCATATTCTGATGATAGTAGAAAAAAAAAGTCTAAGAAAAGGAAAGACCCTCCTAAGGCAGTTCCAAAGCCAAATCCAAGCAATGACACTCCTTACAATATATTGCAAAAGATTACTCCCTACCCTCAAATGTCATAGTGGATGTGGTTGTCTAAGAATTAGCAAAAGGATAGGAAGAAGAGAAGAAGGTACTCTCCTTCTCCTCAAAAGTTCAGGAGAGGTCCTCCTCCTCCCCATTCAGGTTCCTCAGGAAATTTATCTCAGAAGCCTACTTCTATGACAAAAACTTATCAGAGATTACCCAGAAAAAGCTATCAACAGTCCTCTTCAAGCAATTGACCTTCAGATTCTTCAAAGAAAGTTCATACTGAAGAACCAAAGCAGGAGTTTAGTTCAAAAAGGCCATAGTCTCCTCCAATTCCTTTTGTTGATCCAGAACAAGAGACTTTTGCCAGGATGGCTAGATTCCATGATCTTATAGGACTTTCTCAGATTAGCAAAGCAAAAGCTAAAGGCAAAGATACTTCTCAATTCTCAACTATGTCAACCTACAAAAAAGAAGAATTGTTCAGGTATTCTAAGGCTAATAAATTTTTCAATGTTGATGTGATGGCGACGGTGATGGCGACGGTGATGGCGACGGCCACCAGGACGGCCAACTAGGGAATGACTATGTTGAAGATGTGCCGGTAAAGGGTGTGCGACGTCGTAGCGGTCATGGCTACAAGCTTCGCCCTCGCAACAAGACTCATATTTGATATTTTAGTTTTGGTGTGCTAATAGCCGTTTCATGTTGGCTCTTTAAAAAACATTATTTAATTTCTGCATTTTTCTTTATGTGGTGTGCCTTTAGCCACCTATTATTTGCTTTGAGATGTAAGCCTATATAAGGCCTTGAACTTTTCATTTGGTGTTAGACTTTTATTGAAATCAAAGAAAATTGAAATTTGCCAACCCTAATTCTTCCCTCTCTCTTTCTCCTTCTCCTAGCCGCCGCCCCCCCTCTTTCTTTCTTCCTCCAAGCTGCCGGCCCCAAGGCCCCCTTCTCTCTAGTGCTCGGCCACCACCTCTCCCCCTATTGCTCTCGGCCGCCCCTTTCTCCTCTAGTGCTCGGCCACCACCCTCACCCTCTAGCTCTCGGCCAACCGAGATCATTTCTCTCCAAGGATATTCGGCCCATGCATAAAAGGTTGCCTTGCAAGGAAAGAAGTTAGGAATTCCTCCACGGCGTGAAGTGAAGGAGATTAGCACGTTCATCATCCGTAGCGTGCTTCCCGTGGACTTTCAATGGAGTAGCGATCAAACTTGGTGGATCCACGCATCGCGGATCTAGAAATCCGAGAGGGGTAACGAAAATTTCTACCAAGAGTTTTCTTTCTCTAGATAGTTCTTGTGGTGGACGAATTTTAGCGTTATTTTCCGATTTGTTTTTCTTTGCGGTTAATCAAATAATAGATCGGTATTTTTCGTTTGGATTTCCGAAAGATTCGCATTTTGTTCTTGGTGGATCTATTTTGGTACAACCCAAAGCTCGTTCGGGATCAAGATTATCCCATTTAGCCGGAAAGAATTTGGCATATAGCCAACATTCGATCTATTTGCGGAACGGCGATCTGTATTGTTAGCGCGAACGATAGATAAAATAATTGTTGTGGCTGCGATTTCGTTAGCGTGTGGATTAGAGAGCGTAGATCGTTGTCATAAGCATCATCATGGCCTCCGTGACGAATCTCTTGGATACACCCTACATCAATTTCGTATCAGAGGGAGGTTGTGTTGATTTCCCAATCGACACCATCCTTTTATTTTACCTAGGGTTATCCTCGTTCACTAGGGTGCGCACTTCCGTTATGAATCACATCAAATCTGAATTTATGTTTTTCAAAACAATACATAGTTGGGCTGCAATTAGTAAAAACACAAAAAATATTTTTGTAGAAAATTACAAAAAAAATTCTGAATTTTCCCCTCATTTTTTTAAGAAAAAAAAGTCTGAAAAAGTTTTTCCTGTTACTCAGTTGTTTAGTGTCAAAAAATTCAAACGTATAATTTAAATCAGGCAAAAATCGTTGTTTGTCCCGTTCGTTCATGCGCACTAGGCTTGGCACGGAATATCCTGCCTCCACCTCACACATGGCAAACAACCAAGGTGCTGAGCACGCTCCGGCCACGATCGCCGAGCCACGGGAAGAGTTTAACGGTAGGTTTGACGCACTGACATGGTTAATTGAAGGGCTCGCTGTAAATCAAGCGGCGCCCCGAAACAACGGCGTTGGAAGAAACCGACCGGGTCCCCAACCCCCGTCCGCCAACCAGCGAGAGGAAAGACAAAATCACCCACGTGATCAGACGATGAGTACCCACCTCGAGTTCATTATGAGTTCGACGTAACTAGGGCCGTAAAACTAGACTCACCCTCATATGATGGTATAGGAGAGCCCCAACTATTCCTAGACTGGATCATGGGAATTGAGTGCTATTTTGAATGGCACGACCTGACGGACGTTGAGAAAGTGAAGGTTGCACGGATGAAACTACTAGGAAGGGCCAAGACATACTGGTTGAACGAAGAGAGACGATTAGGTACCGTTAATGGAGCACCCCCAATTGGGTGGGCTGCCATGAAAGCACTTCTACACGACCAATATGTTCCCACATATCACCGGACCCAAATGTTCGACGACTTAGCCTCCCTTTGTCAAGGAAACGCTTCAGTAGCAGAATACATGGGACAACTTAAGGAAATGTTGGTGCGTTGTGATGTTCGTGAGATGCCCGAAGTCACACTCTCCCGTTTCGTAAGGGACTCAACCCGGACATTCAAGGCAAGCTCTTGCGTTATGGTCACACGGACCTTAACACCACATTCAATGCCGCCTTGGATATTGAAAAACACAACGCCTACAAAGCCAAAGGACGAAACTTTCAGAAGGGAAAGTCCCTCTTAGGACCGCATCCATCTTCCTCCACGTGAGGACAAGGGAAAGTATCGATCAACGGATTCGTAGTCCATTATCATTACCGCTAGGAATAAAAGAAATCCCACCGGTGAGCGAGTACCAATAGGACGAATCAGCAAGACTAATGCCACGTGTTATTCTTGCGGAATCCAAGGGCACTACTCTAGTGAGTGCCCACGAAGAGCAAACCGTTAGCCCTATTAGACTCCACGTCTGAACCTGCCGATATCGTCTATGGAGCGGGAGAAGAATCTGATGTCGAGCCGAGTGACATTGAGGACGATTCTTACATGATGGTGATGAGATGTATTTTGGCCACACCGCGAGCGTTGGACGAGTATAACCGGACAAATATATTTACCTTAAATTTTAAGTGCGGTGAAAAATGGTGCAAACTAATTATTGATAGCGGTAATTGCATGAACGTCGTTTCGTAAAACGCCATCGCACGCATGCATTTAGTCACCGAGCCGCACCCACATCCTTATAAAATCGCGTGGGTAAACAAGACGTCAATAGCTGTCTCTAAGCGATGCTTGGTGCCACTAACATTGAAAAACTACGTTGATAAAGTGTGGTGCGACGTCATCCCCATGGACGTGTGTCATGTTTTATTAGGACGACCTTGGCTTTATGATTATGACATGACCCATTTTGGACGAGCCAACACTTATGAGTTCAAATTCAATGGTAAGACCATTGTATTGAAACCATCGTCGCCCAAGGATCTGTCACCTGCGTCCAAAGATACCATTGTGCCGGTAGAAAAGAAAACGATAAGTCTGATAAGTAGGAAAGAGTTCAGAGCGTGAGACTTTCATAGATGGCGTTATCTATGCTCTAGTTTGTCTACGAGCTAAGGAGGATGCACCCTCATTAGCGAGCCTCCCGTTATCCCTTCGAACTCTCTTAGAAGAGTATAAGGATGTCTACCCGGCGGACTTACCACCTCAGTTGCCACCTATACGTGATATCCAGCATGAGATAGATTTTGTCCCGGGTTCTTCGTTGCCGAATCAGACCCATTACCGACTCAATCCCTCCTCACATGAGGAGTTGCAAAAATTAATTTCAGATTTGTTAGCGAAAGGATTTATACGTCATAGTAAAAGTCCTTGTGCCGTCCCTGCCTTGTTAGTCCCGAAGAAAGATAAAACGTGGAGATTGTGTGTCGATTATTGGGCTATAAATAAAATAACTGTCAAGTATCGGTTCCCCATTCCCCGTTTGGATGATTTACTAGATATGTTATCAGGAGCCACCGTGTTCTCTAAATTGGATCTTAAGAGCGGTTATCATCAAATACGAATACGGGAGGGAGACGAATGGAAGACGGCATTTAAGTCTAAGGATGGACTCTATGAATGGCTAGTGCTTGGAGAGGGACTTACCAATGGACCGAGTACGTTTTCGCGATTGATGACCCAAGTCTTTAAACCCTACAAGGGAAAATTTGTAGTGGTCTATTTCGACAACATTTTGGTATTTAGCATTTCTCCGGGGGATCATGACACTCACCTAAGAACAATCCTTACAACATTGCGCAAAGAGAATTTATTTATTAACCTAAAAAAATGCGTATTCAGTGTGTCTTCCGTAGAGTTCTTAGGATACATCATGAGTTCAGATGGCATTCATGTGGATCCAAAGAAGGTTCAAGCAATTAAAGAGTGGCCAGAACCCAAGAATATAAGGGAAGTTCGAAGTTTCCATGGGTTGGCCACGTTTTACCGAAGATTTATTCGGAATTTTAGTAGTATTATGGCACCCATCACTGAATGTATGAAGAAAGGAGAATTTAGTTGGAGTAAAGCGGCCACTAGTGCTTTCCAAACGATTAGGAACGGATGTCTGAAGCTCCCCTACTACGATTACCGGATTTTAGTAAAGTGTTTGAACTATCATGCGACGCATCAGGGATAGGAATCGGAGGAGTGTTAAGTCAAGAGGGACATCCGCTAGGATATTTTAGCGAGAAACTAGCCGGCCCAAAGTTAAACTATTCGAATTATGATCGTGAATTCTATGCCGTGATTCGTTGTCTCCAACATTGGCGACATTACCTTATATCAAAAGAATTCGTGATATTATCGGACCATGAGGCCCTCAAATTTGTTAATTCTCAAAATAAGATTAGCCCACGGCACGCTAAATGGATCTCATACCTACAGGAGTACACTTTCATTATCAAGCATCTGAAGGGTACATTAAATCGTGTGGCGGACGCGTTAAGTAGGGTCACCTTATTACTAACTTCCATGGAAGTGTCAGTCATAGGATTTGAGAGGATTAAAGATAAATATGTCCAATGCCCAGACTTTAAGGAAATTTATCTCGCCACTCAGGACAATTCCCCTACCACCATTTCGGCGTACTATATCCGTGACGGATACTTATTTAAACATTTGCAACTATGTATTCCCCGCTCGTCATTACGATATTTTATCATATGGGAATTACATAGCGGAGGGTTAGGCTGAAATTTTGGTAGTGACAAAACGATAACACTCGTAGAGGATAAATTCTTTTGGCCGGGCCTCAGACCCATGGTCAACAAAGTTCGTAGGAAGTTGTCGTATTTGTCAACTAGCAAAGGGGAACAAGACCAACGCGGGTCTTTACACCCTACTTCCGATTCCGTCGGTACCATGGGAAGATGTCAGCATGGATTTTATTTTGGGTTTACCCATGACATTGAGGCGTCACAACTCTATTTTAGTCGTAGTAGACCGTTTCTCCAAAATAGCCTATTTTATCGCTTGTAATAATACCTACGATGCATCAAATGTAGCAAAATTATATTTCAAGGAGGTCGTGGCACATCGGGGTGTTCCCAAGACGATAGTGAGTGATAGGGATGTAAAATTTACAAGTTATTTTTGGAAGACACTCTCGAAACTCATGGGCACTAAACTTATGTTTTCGTCAGCCTATCATCCCCAAACGGATGGGCAAACGGAAGTTGTCAACCGTAACTTGGGAGGGTTACTTCGTTATTTAGTGGGCGAACATAAAGGTACGTGGGATCTTATTCTTCCGCATGCTCAACTAGCGTACAATAATTCTAAGATCAGGTCCACTGGGTTGTCTCCGAATGAGATAGTGCATGGTTATAAGGCGTCAGTGCCTCTTGACTTGGTTCCGTTATCGCCTTCTTTTAAGTCAAGTCAATTTGCACAGGACTTCTCTTCACACGTTCACACTCTCCATGAGCACATTGGCAAGACGTTAGCCAAGCAATATTATATCTATCAATCGAATGCTAACGACATAGGCGAGCAGTCTCCTTGAACATTGGCGATTTGGTTAAGGTTCGTCTTATCCCTGAACGGATGCCTTCGGGCACCATAAAAAATTAGCGAACAAGAAAGCCGGTCCTTTTCAAATTTTGAAGAAATTAGGCGAAAATGCTTATTTGTTAGAATTACCCGTTGATTGGGGAATCTCCCCTGTGTTTAACATTTCGGATTTAACGCTTTTTGTTGCTCCACCACCTGAACTGTCTGTCTCTCCATTTAATAATTCCACTATACAATCTAATGGGGTGGGGGTGAGATCAATTCTGGATCGTTTTCTCCTTCGAATTCTACGGGAGGTATGCCGTCTATTGATGATGAAACTTGTTTTTCTGCTTCACCTAACGCTTTTCTGAGGTTTCCCCGGACAGATTTCTTGCCTGACAGGATTTTGCAGGATGATGTGTTTCCCACTCTCGATGGCGACATTCACAGGTTTTTGGTTCGTTGGCGTGGTCGTCCGGCTTCGGACGACTCTTGGCTCTCTGCTGCACAGGTGGATCTTCTTGACGCGGACCTCGTACGCCGTTATATTTCAGCCCGCTCACCGGAGATGAGTCCTTTTGAGTGGCGGAGGATTGATGGCGACGGTGATGGCAACGGTGATGGCGACGGCCACCAGGACGGCAAACTGGGGAATGACTATGTTGAAGATGTGCCGGCAAAGGATGTGCGACGTCATAGCGGTCATGGCTACAAGCTTCGCCCTCGCAACAAGACTCATATTTGATATTTTAGTTTTGGTGTTCTAATAGCCGTTTCATGTTGGCTCTTTAAAAAACATTATTTAATTTATTCATTTTTCTTTATGTGGTGTGCCTTTAGCCACCTGTTATTTGCTTTGAGATGTAAGCCTATATAAGGCCTTGAACTTTTCATTTGGTGTTAGACTTTTATTGAAATCAAAGAAAATTGAAATTTGCCAACCCTAATTCTTCCCTCTCTCTTTCTCCTTCTCCTAGCCGCCGCCCCCCCCTCTTTCTTTCTTCCTCCAAGCCGCCGGCCCCAAGGCCCCCTTCTCTCTAGTGCTCGGCCACCACCTCTCCCCCTATTGCTCTCGGCCGCCCCTTTCTCCTCTAGTGCTCGGCCACCACCCTCACCCTCTTGCTCTCGGCCAACCGAGATCATTTCTCTCCAAGGATATTCGGCCCATGCATGAAAGGTTGCCTTGCAAGGAAAGAAGTTAGGAATTCCTCCACGGCGTGAAGTGAAGGATAGCACGTTCATCATCCGTAGCGCGCTTCCCATGGACTTTCAACGGAGGAGCGATCAAACTTGGTGGATCCACGCATCGCGGATCTAAAAATCCGAGAGGGGTAACGAAAATTTCTACCAAGAGTTTTCTTTCTCTAGATAGTTCTT
Organism: Platanthera zijinensis; assembly: GCA_039513925.1. Classification (NCBI taxonomy): domain Eukaryota; kingdom Viridiplantae; phylum Streptophyta; class Magnoliopsida; order Asparagales; family Orchidaceae; genus Platanthera; species Platanthera zijinensis. Next base: position 179,251,657 of record CM077084.1, read on the forward strand.
GTGGTGGACGAATTTTAGCGTTATTTTCCGATTTGTTTTTCTTCGCGGTTAATCAAATAATATATCGGTATTTTTCGTTTGGATTTCTAAAAGATTCGTAAGAGGATTGGTGATCCTCTCTTTCTTTTTGTTGGGATAGATCCTACCATCTTTCGACTCATTTTGTTCTTGGTGGATCTATTTTGGTACAACCCAAAGCTCATTCGGGACCAAGATTATCCCATTTAGCCGGAAAGAATTTGGCCAATAGCCAACATTCGATCTATTTGCGGAACGGCGATCTGTATTGTTAGCACGAACGATAAATAAAATAATTATTGTGGCTGCGATTTCGTTAGCGTGTGGATTAGAGAGTGTAGATCGTTGTCATAAGCGTCATCGTGGCCTCCGTGACGAATCTCTTGGATACACCCTACATCATGATGATTATATGAAACTACACCCAGACGCTGTCGTACCCAAAACCTCATCTCAAACTATGAATGGAGCATCTGACATGTATATTTCAAAGAAAGAAGCTGCCAATCCTAACAGAGTAATCAAATTCAGACAACCTTCTGAAGATTAAGACAAAGACAAAGCCCAGAAGAAGAAATGAGTTTCTTTTCTTTTATTTTCTAGTTGTCTTCTGAACTCTATTCTCTTAGTTTATCATGAAGCACGACTCTGTAAATATCTGCTGAATATTTTTCTTCTGTCAGATATATTTTCTTCTGCTTTATGATTATTTTGTTTTTTTGTTAGTGACCTCACCCAAATAGGGGGAGATTGTTGGATCCCTTGTTGGATTTGGGCTAGGTTCACTAACTTAGGCTGAGTGTGACCCAACATTGTATATCTAGGGTCATGAGTAGTAGTCCTAGAGTATAGGCTAAGTCCTGATAAGTGATACCTCCTTGGACAAGCCAGAAGTGGACTTCAGAGAATCAGATTTAGCAGCCTTCAGAAGACAGTGATCAGTTCAAAATTCTTCGAACTCAGCTCGGCGATCGTCGATCTCAGATCGACGAACTCAGAGTTAATTCTCTAAGCTGAGCTCGATGTTCTAAGAGCTCAGGTTGACGCTTAGTTTTCTTCTGTCAGTTTCTCAGCTCGACAAACTTAGAGTGCAGATTTGGAAAGTTATTCTAAGTTAGCAGATCGTAGAGCTCAAGTCAACGAACTTGAATTCCCTGGTCGAGAATCTTTGATCTCAGGTCGATGAATTTTATTTTGCGTTCGAAGTGTTGGAGTTACCATGGTGATCTAGAAGTGTTCAAACATGCAATCTCATTGCCAACACGATATGAGCCTGCAGGGTCGCACATAAGAGCATGTGGAGAAGTTGGAAGGTTGACTGTGTTGGTAAAGGTTACCAATCACCATAGAGGATGGGTCAGGCAAATGTTGCCAAGGAGGTTCGTCGAGAATGATTCGTCGAGAATCGTTCGTCGAGAAGGATTCGTCGGGAATCGTCGAGTATGGCATACTGGCTAAGGAAATTCGTCGAGAATCGAACTATTGGATTCTCGACGAAAGCTGATTCTCGACGATTCCGAAAGCTGATTCTCGATGATTCCGGAAGCTGATTCTTGACGATTCTGCAGCTGATTCTCGACGATTCTTCAGCTGATTCTCGACGATTCTAGTTGTTGATTCTCGGCGAACCTGGAGCTGATTCTCGACGAATTTATCCAGAAACCCTATTTTATGTGCTCTGCGGATAGCGATGTTCCTAGGTCTGTTTATACCTTTGGTATAAATTGGGGCTTAGGTTTTTGGGGGAAACAGGTTTGCCGAATTTAAATGCCCGACCGAAGTGTTCCGCCCTAGCGAGAGAGGCCGAATCCAACTCCCCAACAGAAGAGTTCCGCCGGTTCCGGACGTTCGCTCGCTCCGCTGGCCTCCTCTCCGACGATAGTCGCCAGTGCTGATCTTCCTAGAGCGGACCTAGCAGTCTTTAGAAGGGCAAGGTGCAGTCGATCTACTTTCCCGATCCTTCGTGTGACGAAGCTCGGTGTTCTTCCGCTCGTATGGATTTCTGCAGAGACGTAGACGCTATTCTATGTGGAACTCGCCGCCGACAAGAACTCATACATTGGAGCATCTTCGTTGGGTTGTGACTTAACGCCGCCAAGGTAATTTTTACCTAGTTTTTCTTAACTTCTTGATTCAACATTCATTGCCCGATCCCAATCTCTTTTGGTTGTTCTTGATTTTATTACTTCCGCAGCGTGCACAAGTGTTGTGCTATCCTTATAGAGAAACCCAACAGTGGTATCAGAGGGAGGTTTTCGGCCATGATTGTTGTTTTGGAAGTAAGGTTATTCCAGTGCGTTTAAACCTAGGGATTTAGAAGTGTTCTAAATGTCTAGATTTAATCCTGGATCATTAATTGTTGATGGTTTTTCCAAGGGAAATCGGTGGGCCCATAACCCACAGGTTAGGGTCTCTGCCCCTTGGAACCTCGTCAGGAACGTCTGGGATTTCGTGGTTATTTCTAATTGTTAGAAATTGTTGTCTCTTTAGCAGTAACCGTCCCTCGAGTGGTTAATGAACTCGTGTATTGTTTTGGATTTTGAATCCAACAATGAGAGACGAGCGTGTCTACTACTTCAAGTCGAGTTGCCTTTGCCTTTGTCCAATGCATGTAAATCTGAAAATTTGGAAGAGTCCGGATATTCAGATTTAGCCCTTTCTTCTATCAAATGTTGATAGTACCATGTTGTGCACATAAAGGATGCATGTGGATTTTAGAAAAATGTTTTTTTATGGATGTGCACATTGATCAAATGTTGATCATGGTTAATTGTTAACCTATTATCGAAAATCCCTTCATCAAATATTAAGTGTTCGGATGCCTTCCGATGGAGGACACTCTTCCTGCCTCGATCGATGAAGTGTTGCCTTGCCAAAGCAAGGTGCATTAATCTATCTTTGTAAGGGCGCGAACGGATAATTGTGATATCCCACTGTCGACATCGGGTCTAACTTAACAAGGTGACCTCAAAGGTTGAGTGCCTAGAGGCATAGGGTTGGCATGCACCATATGATGGATGCGAATAAGGAGTTATTAACCAACCATACAAGAATTGCATGAGGATGCAATTGGCAAGCGTTGCCTACCTAAATAACCACATCGTGAGAGAAAAGCCAAAGCTGACTCATTGTGTTGGCGAAATACGGATCTTGTCTACTAAGAGAGTAGCTCGCATGAACTCTTCGAATTGATAGTGAGGGCCATCAATTCGAATAAAATAGTGGGAGTTTTAATTGAAGTCCAAATTAAAAATAAATTATATTTTGAAATTTTGGTGCTGATATTATTCTGCATGAATTCTTGTAGAATTCCATGGCAAGTGGTTCACACTCCACTCTATCTCTGAGAGCCATCCTTGAGAAGGATAAGCTCAGTGGGACTAACTACATGGACTGGTACAGGAACCTGAGAATTGTTCTCAGGCAAGAGCGAAAGCTCTATGTCTTGGAAGAAGAAGCCCCCGAGGTGCCGACCGGGAACTCTTCCCTTGCTGATAAGGATACTTATAATAAGTATACTGATGACGCTTTAGACGTCGAATGCCTTATGCTTGCCACCATGAACTCTGAGCTTCATAAGCAACATGAGAACATGGGGTGCAAGGAGATTGACGAGCATCTCAAGAAAATGTTTCAAGGGCAGGCTCGTCAAGAGAGGTTCGACGTCACCAAAGCATTATTTCAGTGCAAGATGGGAGTTTGAGACTCAGTAGGGAATCACGTACTCAAGATGATTGGGTATATAAAGAACCTTGAAAGGCTGGGTTTTCTTCTAGGTCAAGAGTTTGCCACAGATCTGATCCTGTAATCGTTGCCGGACAGTTATGAGTAGTTTGTCTTGAACTACAACATGAACCTAAAAGTCGGTCGACTCTTCGCTCTTCTATACCTCGGGCGACGGAACCCCAAGTGGGCGGTCATCTCGAGAAAACAGCGAAAAGACGGTGAGGCAGACAGATAGAACTAATGATTGGGATTGATGAGGGCGAATAAAAGTTAACATAAAATAAGAAGCAGTCACGTCAATTATGCAGGCAAATTATGAAATTACCAAAATAATCCCGCATAAAGTGGGTGGCGAGTTCGAAGAGCGCATAGCTGGCGCTATACAGGTTAATATTTTATTACAGATAAAGGGCTAAGAAGCGAGAGGCGAGAAGCGAGAAGGTTCGAGCTCCCATCAGTTCTTGTCCCACCTCCATCGTCCTCCGCGGCCTCTCACGCAGGGGGGGCGGCGGGGGAGGTGGAAGGCGCGAGTAGCCTCAACACCATGCCGAGCGAGACGAAGCTGTTGGTCGACGTCGTTCAGAATCGACAAAGGGTCAGTCTGGTCCCCCTCCATGTCGACATCAACCTCAGAGGACAAACGAGCACACTCCATCTCTAGCCAGTCAATCCAGTGGTCCGCGGCTTGTTTCCCTTTTTCCAGTGCCTGGATAAGCCGCGCGTGTTTTCGCAGCATCTCGGCCACCTTTCGCTTCATCTTTTTGGGGTCCATGGGGTCGCCTAGATAATCGTCAATCTCATCTATCGGCGGGGGATGTGAGGAGGCTAGTCGCCCAGAATAATCCTTGGCTGGCGAGTCTACGGCCAGGGCGTCCTCGACAGGTTCTCCACCCGCACCTAAGGGAAGGCCAAAAAGGCTAAGAGCGAGGGGAGAAGCAACAAGAAGCATGGAGCCGGTCAGAGGCTATGTATGGACCAGACTCTGACAAATGTATTGAGGCTATGAAATCCGAAATGGACTCCATGTACGCAAACCAAGTTTGGAACTTGGTGGAACCACCTGAAGGGGTACGACCCATAGGGTGCAAATGGGTTTTCAAGAAGAAGACCGACATGGATGGGAATGTACAGACATTCAAAGGGCGACTGGTGGCTAAGAGTTTTAAGCAAATTCATGGTATTGACTATGATGAGACCTTTTCCCCTGTTGCCATGGTAAAGTCCATAAGGATATTGCTTGTCATTGCTGCATATTATGACTACGAGATCTGGCAGATGGATGTCAAAACGGCTTTCCTTAATGGAAAGCTCCTTGAGGAAGTGTACATGACACAACCCGAGTGTTTTTTTATCCCCAAATGAAGCCACTAAAATATGCAAGCTGAATAGGTCCATCTATGGACTGAAGCAGGCCTCTCGAAGTTGGAATCTTCGTTTTGATGAAAAAAATCAAAGAGTTTGGTTTCATCAAGAATGAAGATGAGCCTTGTGTTTACAAGCGAATCAGTGGGAGCATTATTGTCTTCCTGATATTTTATGTAGATGACATACTGTTGATTGGGAATGACATTCCTACCCTTAAATTTGTTAAGAACAACCTAGGGAATTGCTTTTTTATGAAGGACCTGGGTGAAGCAACTTATATACTCGGTATTAAGATCTATAGAGATAGATCGAAGAAGTTGCTGGGTTTGACCCAGAGTACATACATTGAGAAGGTGTTGAAGCGGTTCAACATGCTTGAGTCCAAGAAAGGATTTTTACCCATGTCTCATGGTGTGAATCTCTCTAAGGACCAATGTCCAAAATCTTGTGAAGATAAGGACCGAATGAAGTTGATTCCATATGCTTCGGCAATTGGATCAATCATGTATGCAATGTTATGTACTCGACCCAATGTCTCCTTTGCTTTGAGCATGACTAGCAGGTATCAGTCAGACCCCTGTGAGTGTCACTAGATTGCAGTCAATAATATCCTAAAGTACTTGAGAAGGATAAAGGATGTGTTCTTGATGTATGGTGAAGAGGAAGAGCTCGTTGTAAGTGGTTATACGGACGCTAGCTTCCAAACTGATAGGGACGATTCAAAGTCTCAGTCAGGGTTTGTGTTTTGCCTTAATGGAGGAGATGTGAGCTAAAAGAGTTCCAAGCAAGAGACAGTTGCTGATTCTACAACAGAAGCCGAGTATATCGCTGCAGCTAATGCAGCGAAGGAGGCTGTATGGATTAGGAAATTCATCGGCGAGCTTGATGTGGTTCCTAGCATTGTTGGTCCCGTAGTTCTCTACTGTGATAACAATGGTGCAATTGCACAATCTAAGGAACCTAGATCCCATCAGCGCTCCAAGCACATACTTCGACGATTCCATCTTATTCGTGAGATTGTCGAACGAGGATATGTGAACATTTGCAGAGTGCCGACTGAGGAGAATATTGCGGATCCACTGACAAAGCCTCTCGCGCAGATAAAGCATGATGGTCATACTTGATCAATAGGTATACGATACCTAAATGATCAACTCTAGTGAGAGTCTTGTGGGTTGCGTGTAAACATATATTCTGTTGGCTATTTGTTATTTATTCATACGATGAATTGTGTACCAGATTGTTCTTTTACAATTAAAGGCAAGTTCTTTTATTATGATTTCTCTATGCGATAGTTAAATGTTAACATAATAAATACCCTTAGAATGTTCGCTTCCATAGGAACATCAAGTACGTGACTTGAATGTGAGAGCCTATGATTTATTTGAAGTGTCATTCATAAAAGGTCCCTAGTCGTTGTATCATCATAGAAGCTAAGGGTGATGATGATACATTTAGACTAGCATGTGCGTTGACTGATGACTAGTTCTCACAGGTCATGATATTGTGATATCAAGTCATCACGTGGGTTCTTGTTAATGAATAAGTTGTACAGGACAGACCCAACCTGAGACTACTTTGTGGATTGTTATCTAAACGTGTCACGAGTATGTCTCAATTGACAATGGTGTTGTGGTCCTTTGACCTGAAGTCGCAACATTCATAAAGTGAGGAAGAGCGTGCTTTGATGCCATCTAAAGTCTTCCTTGAGAAAGGTTGATGATAAGGGTGGTTGTTGGGCATGTTACGAATCATTTGGGTGTTTGTGTGTGAGCAGATATGAGATTTGTCCTCCTATATGACAGGAGTTGCATCCATGGGCCCCTTGATGGAACTGGACTGGGAAATGCATGGCCATGCTTGGTTGAGTCAATATGTGATATTGGACTCACCATTCTATGGAAGTCCGTTCTAGATCAAGAAACTTGGATTGAGCTATTATGATGGTGACACGGTCCATACCTCTAATTCTTTCCAAATGTAAGGGACAAAGGTACAAAGACAATGCTGGAACATTATTCATAAGGCTTATGAGTTATGAACTCTTATTGTTTGGGTAACAATGATGCATTTCTAGATTCCGCTCATTGTTTGTGAGGTTTTTGGTTTGATACTTTAAAGATCAAGTGGGAGACTGTTGGAGTTACCATAGTGATCTAGAAGTGGTCAAACATGTAATCTCACTGCCAACGCGATATGAGCCTGCAGGGTCGCACATAAGAGCATGTGTAGAAGTTGGAAGGTTGACTGTGTTGGTAAAGGTTACAAATCACCATAGAGGATAGGGTCAGGCAAATTTTGCCAAGGAGGTTTGTCAAGAATGATTCGTCAAGAATTGTTCGTCGAGAATTATTCGTCAGGAATCATCTAGTATGGCACGCCGGCTAAGGCAATTTCGTCGGGAATCAAACTATTGGATTCTCGACGAAAGCTGATTCTCGACGATTCCGGAAGCTGATTCTCGACGATTCCGGAAGCTGATTCTCGAAGATTCTTCAGCTGATTCTCGACGATTCTGTAGCTGATTCTCGATGATTCTAGTTGCTGATTCTCGGCGAACCTGGAGCTGATTATCGACGAATTTATCCAGAAACCCTATTTTATGTTGTCTGCGGATAACGATGTTCCTAGGTCTTTTTATACCTTTGGTATAAATTGGGACTTAGGTTTTTGGAGTAAACAGGTTAGCCGAATCTAAATGCCCAACGGAAGTGTTCTGCCCTAGTGAGAGAGGCCGAATCCAACTCCCTGACGGAAGAGTTATGCCGGTTCCGCCGTTCGCTCGCTCCGCCGGCCTCCTCTCCGACGATAGTCGCCTGGTGCAGCTCTTCCTGGAGCGGACCTAGCAGTCCGTAGAAGTGCAAGGTGCAGTCGATCTACTTTATCGATCCTTCGTGTGACGAAGCTCGGTGTTCTTCCGCTCATGTGGATTTCTGCAGAGACGTAGACGCTATTCTACGTGGAACTCGCCGCCGACAAGAACTCATACATTGGAGCATCTTCGTTGGGTTGTGACTAAACGCCGCCAAGGTAATTTTTACCTAGTTTTTCTTAACTTCTTGATTCAACATTCATGGCCCGATCCCAATCTCTTATGGTTGTTCATGATTTTATTACTTCCACTGCGTGCACAAGTGTTGTGCCATCCTCATAGAGAAACCCAACACGAAGTTTTCTGTGTAGTTCCAGAATGAGTCCTTCCCTCTTTTGTTCCTTATTACCAATATTATTCTGAGCACTTAATATAAATATTCTTCTGAATATAGCCGTTATTTGGCTGCATTAAATGTGGTATTCTTCAAAATAAATATTTTCTTATTCTATCAAAAATAGTTTGGAAACTCATTAATGTTATTATTCCAGTCGCTTTCTATTCCCCGCAGCAGTCAGCATTTATGCAAAGAACTCAAAAATTCAAAGAGAACTTTTCAGTAGTGGAATAAAATTAATCCTCTCCTTTTCGAGAAAAAAGAAGAAGAAAGACAGTCAGAGAGAAAGAAAAAAAATCAAGAAGCACTGCACAGGAAATACTGAACAAGCACTCGACACTCTTAATGACTTTTCATTCTCTACCAACACTGTAGTTTGGAGAAGAACAAATCATCAAGATCAAGAGTCTTCTTCAACTTCTGTTTTAGAAATCCTCAGAGACATTCTTTTCAACATCTATTACTGGATTTCCTAGACCTTGGCAGATCAAGCTGAAGACCTACTCACCCTTTAGCAAAGCTCTGTTCTTCCTAAAGCATTCTATTTCTCAGGGGGAGCTTTGACAACAAAAAAATCCACACAGTCTTCTCAGTTGTATTGAGAAAAGAGAATACTTCCATCAACATCTTCCATCCCATTGTAGAAGGTTATAGATGCCTTAAAAGTTAGTTTGGTTGATAAGTCTCCCTCCAAAATACTTGAAGTTGGTTTTTGGGCACCTGATCAAAAGCCTGAAGGGTTTCCTGATCTACCTGAATCAGATCTTATGGTGGCAGTCACCTGATCAAAACCTGCTAGTGGATTCCTACCTAGGGTGGTAGAAGAGTGGACGTACCCAAGTTTAGGGGAACCACTATAAACTTCTTGTGTCATCATGTTGCTCTTTTTCATTTATTTTTGCTATGCTTGTGATTGCTGAATTGTTAGCTTAGTTTTTCTTATTCCTTAACTAATATACAGTATCACTATATTTACTCTGATATAATCTATAAAAAGAGCCGAAGTTTTAATACTCTATTAACCCCCCTAGAGTAATCTGATCTAACACCCTCCTTTCAGATCCCTTTGGAAAAAAATGTCTTTTTCCTTAACTTTGTCTGATCAAGTAAAATATTTGTTTATGTTTTTCAATCATGTTGAATCCTAGTTTTACTAATTGGTTTATTACTTTTGTATACATGGTTAATTACTTATATGTATATAAATAATTTATTTAGTTATTATATAAAACAAACTAAAATATATTTGAACAAACTAAAGTATATTTACACAAATAAATTCTAATGGAGACTTCCACATTGATTTCATTTCCACAACTCTTAGCAACTAAATTATGATGTTTTTGTATTTTGTTTAAGCAAGGGATTTTAAGGGGGGAAATGATAATGTGTGAGGCAGCTAAAGAACTAGTTATTTCACTATCATACAATCATAGTGATTATTGCCATCAATAGGAAAAATAACTTCCTAATTCAAAATTTCATGATAAGGTTTTAACTAAAACTTGAGGTAACTATGGACATCAAACATTTACACGCAAGTGATCGAGATTGGCATCAAAATATGATATACGCACACGAAGCACAATTCACATTCTAAGAACAGGAACAATAACAACAATAACAACAACAACAACGATGACAATAGAACCTATATAGCCCCCAATCATTGGGGGTATGGGCAGGGGAAGATTGGAAGCAGACCTAATCTTTGGGACTATGCACAAAGTGGATTCTCTCAGAGGAGAAAGCATAACCTTTGACAATAAATGACTATCAAATTACTTGGAGCTATATGTCAAGTCATTTGCTTAGATTGTGTTTTCTCCTAATAATTTAGAGCTTCTATTTTGATGTTAAGAGAAAGCTGTTGTGCAACTAGAGCTTCTATTTTGATGATCAAAGTTTATTAAAGATATAGTTATTGTGCAGGTAATTCTTGATGTTTACGTTTTAAGACAGCTTTCTACTTATTTTATGTCATAATTCTTCATGTTTTCATTAATTTAATATTTATGAAGAATTACTTCCCAATAGTTGTTTAATAACTATCACCATGCATTTTTCTTCTTCTTTAGAAATACATTTGTGATCTTGCTAATGGATAGAGAAAAGAGTTGGATGACCCTTCCTAGATGGCATCATGATTATGTTAGGGGTTGAATATTTCCTTAAAACAACATTTGTCCAAGAAACTCAAGGGGACGAATTTTGTTATCCATGCAACAAGTGTGTTTTTCGTTATTATCATACCAAGGATATCATGAGAGATCACTTGATTGTTGATGGATTTATTGATGGTTATGATGAATGGGTTTTCCATGGTGAAAGTGATGAGATAAATATTGACAATTGAAATGATGATGGTGGGTTCATCCATGATGACATTGATGGTATGTTGTATGACATGTATAGAAACATTGAACAAGATTCTCCTATGCCTCAAGAAGATAGGAGAGAAGCAAGGGAAGGGCCAAATGAAGATGCCAAAAAATTTTATAAGTTAGTGGAGGAAGTGAAAGTGTTAAGTTCACTTCCTCACCGAGAGGGGGGTGAATAGGTGAATTGTGCGTATATTTGTGGAATAAAAAATTTAAAAGAACTTGCACACACAATCAAGCAATCACAGAAGACAAGAATATTTATAGTGGTTCCCCAACCTTGGGTACGTCCACTTTCCCTCACCGATCTAGTAAATCACTAGACTCAGCTACTTCACTATCTCGGATTGAAATCCAATCCTATACCTCGGAACCAAGTTCCTACAATCTCGATCCAAAAGGGATCTACACTCGGAAGATGAAAACTTCCTACAATTCGGAGATTAATCTCCTACAAAATTTACAAAGAGATTTGAAATACAAACAAAGATTTGTCTCAGATCTGGAAAAATTCAACTCCAGGTCTTCTTCTTGAACTTTCGGCTTTTTAAGAAAATGTTGAAGACGAGTTGAGAGATCTGATCTAAGAAATCTTAGACCTACTCGATAGAGGAAAGATGAAATATCCTTGAACAACAAGCCTTTCTTAATCGGAAACAGAAGTTTCGATCTTCACATTGAAAGGCAGCGATGGCTGAAAGTTATGTTCTTCTTGGAGAGAGATGGCCGATCACGATAATAGAAATGTACGATTTTCCTCTTAGGGTTAGTATTAACGAAAATAAATTATATAGGAATTCCCCTAATGGTTAGAATTAACATTAATGACAACATGTGGACCAATAACGTCAAATCATTTGAAAATCCTGTCGATCTGGACTTAAGAGAAATTTTCAGAAAATTGTCTGCTATTCTCTAGAAGTAGGAATGAGTTCTCGAGAACAAGATTGATTTTTCGAGAGCAAGTCTGTCTGGACTTTAAGTTAGTACTCGAGAACTGTGGGCTGAGACTTCTCGAGAACTAACTAGACTTCTCGAGAACTATTACTCGAAAGCCAAATCAAGTACTTGAGATCAATGCTAACTTCTCGAGAACTCAAGACTAAGTTCTCGAGAACTAAGATAGACTTCTCGAGAGAGGGATTTAGAATAATTTTGCATCTGTCTCTGACTGCTCAAGAAATAAAGGCTTGTACTTCTCGATAACCTTAGACTTACTTCTCGAGAACTATAAAAAGGTTTCTCGAGAACTAGTATCGGCTTCTCGAGAACTAGAGGAACTTCTTGAGTTCTGCTAAGTCTACTTCTCGAGAACTATCATGGACTTCTTGAGAAGTGGACTTAGAGAAATTTTGGACTTTTATAATTTTCTCTTCTCTTCAAGAATCCTATCCTCATTCCTTGATCCAAGTGCTTGAATATGAAGTGTATCCCAATTGAGAGGCTACACATGAGTCAACACATTGGATCACACAGTGAGGGATTACACTGTATGGTCCTATGTTCATGACCCATTGTAGACTGACATTGGTCGACACTTAGTAATGATGATCTGCAAACACATAACTTAAATAAGGATATTAAATACAACTTAATTCATCTTAGTTCAGGGGTGTCTTCATGCAAATCTAGGTTATTATGGATGCAATACCAGACAATCTCCCCCTATTTGTAGAAGTCAGAACCCTATACACTAAGGTGAATTATATTAATAAAGAAAGAAGTGTAAATGAAGAAATAGAATACAAAAGCAAGATAGAAAAATTAAACACACAATTAGCAAAACTAGAAATTATATATATATAATGTTTTTGATTTCCAATTCAACATCATTTCTTCCATAGTCTCAAAAATAAGTATCAGTAGAAAAATCATCTCTAGCTCTGATGATGTCTGTCATGCTTCTCCTGTTGTCTCCTCTGGTAGCTGAAAGGCTTTGGGTAGTATCTTGGAGGTTTTGGAGGAGCCTTGGGATTATTCTTGCCATACTCTCTATCATATATCCTTATTTTAGTCATGGACTTCTCATAAAGTTCCCACTCAGAGGAGCTATAGTGGATATTCTTGTTTTCATTATAGTCCATTACTAACTTGAGAATATCAAGAATCAATGCTTAGGAGGTAGGACTCCAGACTTCAGCAAACTCTTGTGCCTTTCTTTTCTCAAAATCTGGCTTGGGAACACTTTTACTTGCTGAGGGGCCTTCCCCATACTTCCTTTTCTTGGGAATATGGATTTCAGGCAAGTCCTGAGGAATCACATCATCCCATACTAGGTCATAGAAAGCAGGAGGAGCATCCTGATTTTCTGTCCTAGGAGAGAAGTAGGGCATTTGAGGCTGTTGCATCTGAGCTGGCATCTGACTGGACTGTCCTTCAGAAATAGGATTCAGGTTATGAGGAATGATATTAGGATCAACCTGAAATCAAGGGAATATTTGGTTGTGCATCCAGACTAAGGTGTCATAGGTATGAAATTTCACTGATTGAATTTGCTCTAAAACATTCTCATTGATTTCACTTATCTTGTCAGACTAAGCTGTGTTTGTAGTAGCAGTAAACTTATCCACAAGTTTTTCCACATGTTCTTTCACCAGGCTCTCCCCCTTTCTGAATTCTACACTTAGCTTTTCTATGGCATCTTCCTTGAAGGTTCCCACTTCTTCATAGATTTTCATAACTTGTTCTTTGGCTTTCTTCTCTAACTGAATCTAATTGTTAGCAAGTGTGACAGACTATTCCATTACCTGACCAACACTAGTGATGGTGTGGTCTATATCTTTTCCACCAATCTGAAATAATTCTTTGAGGGAGTCTATGTTGTGCTGGATTTCTGAAAATCCTCTGCTCATTTCTTTTTCTAGAGTAGTGACTTTGTCCTGAACTACCTTCAGAGATTCATCAAAATAATTCCTTTGTTCTGCAAACATGACTTCAAGCTTACTTAGAATGTTTGAATTTATAGGGGTTGCAGCAGCAGCAAGAATGATAATAGGAGGGGTAACTAGAGGAGGATAAGGAACTACCCATGGGTAACTAGAGGAGAAGCATGCAAACCGATCTTCAAGCAAAGAGAAGTCTACCACCCTAAAGGCTAAAGGTTCAAGGAATTCCAAAGTTGTGTCACCCATAAGGACACGAGCTCCTGACACTCCTAAAGGCTCTGAGCACAGCACATGAGGCTCCGAGCAATCGAATGGAAATTTCTCCTTAATCTCCAAGCAGTTTAAGAAGATGCTGAGCTAGAGGAGACAAATGAAGAATAAGTCTTCCTCTTCAGATTACAGAAGATCAGATAGTGACTGTGATCGTATGAAGAAATGCTACAATAAGGAGGATAGGTATTAATCAAAACCTAATAAATTTTATTCCTCTGACGTTGTTTGTTACTATTGCAATAAGTCAGGTCACATGATCGCGGAGTGTCATATAAGAAGAAGGACAGCTCTAAGAAGGACGAGAAGAGATCCTTCAAAGGGAAGAAGAAAGAATAAAAGAGCTTCGTCATCAAGAAGTCGAAGACTCTAAGCGATAGTGACTCAAGGGAGTAAAGTTCTGAAAATGAAGAAGCTTACTTTGGGATTATGGATCAATCTGACGAAGAAGTGGTGACTCAAAGTACAACAGGAAAGTAAACTCGCACACCATTCTCTCAACATCTTAAACCTCCACCAATGGTCATGAAGACTATTCTTCAGATGAGAACAAATCAGAATTGATGGCTCAGCACAAGCACCTCTTAAAGGCTTTCGACAAAGGCTATAAGGTAGCCAAAAAGCAAGTTAAGGAGATTGCCTCCCTCAAGGCAGTGGAAACTGAGCTGAAGGAAGAAATTGCAAAATTGCTTCCTCTCAGAGATGAAGTCCACTCCCTGAAAGAGGAACTCAAGGGCTCCACTGAGATATTAATTTTGAAAGAAAAATATCTTGATGAGCTGCAAGAAAAGCTCGCGATGGAGAGAAAACTCGTTGAGAGCTACTTCCAATCGAAGACTTTTCTGCCTATCATTGATGAGTTCTCCACTCAGAAGAAGGGTAGTGGTCTTATCTACGTCCGTGGAAAAGGTAAGGATGACAAGAAGGCTAGCGCCAAAAAAAAGGGGAAGGAACCCTTGGATCAACCTTCGTTCAGGAAAGAAATCTTTTGGACGAACAAGTTTGACCTTGAGTCGTCCTATGGTCATCATATTAGTCCCACTCACGTAGAGCCAAAGAATAGATACAAAGAATGGACCCGTCCCTGCGACTTTGGTGTCAGCATGTTCAAAGCACCATTTGAGGAAATTCAGATGAAGAGTTATGGTCAATATATGTATGTCCATAACAATAAGAAGGCACCAAAGGCTACATTTGTTGTGCCTAAGTCTATGGATAAGGGAAGCCCCTGTGTATGTTATAACAAGGAGGCCTCAAACTCTAAGAATGCTACCCTTGCTAGACCCCACGTTCAAAGGGTAAAGTAGGAGTACAAATGAAGTTACAACAGATTCGACTGTTAGTGATGCGGCAAAATTAGTCATTTTGGCGCAGATTGTTAGTATAACCCTGCCAATCTTAAAACCCCTAGAGTTAGCTATACGAGACCGACCACTCGCAAGGCTAATATTCCTAGGAGGAGTATGCTTACCAGGAACGAAGGACCCAAATACGTTTGGGTTCCTAAGGTAAACTGATTTATTTTTGCAGTAATGTCCAAAGTCCCATAGAACTTCGATCTTGTATTTGGACAGTGGATGCTCTCGGCACATGACCGGGACAAGAAGCCTTTTGCATGATTATACCCTTGTCGAAGACGGACCAAAAGTCATCTTTGGAGGTTCAGACTGGGGAACAACAAAAGGTTATTGTATGATTTCCGATGGCGTAGTCTCTTTTACATATGTTGCTTATGTTGAAGGTTTACACCATAATCTCATAAGCATAAGTCAACTATGTGACAAAGGCTACATCATTGAGTTCTAAAAAGACAAGTGTTTGATAAAATCGTCTGCAAATTTTGATACGGTCTTAACAGGTGTTCGAAGCAAAAATATTTTTTGTTTAAATTTTCTTTGTTTAGACACTTCAACCCTAGTGTGTTTTATGGCAAAAAGTAGTACATCTCTCTATGACCAATGACACAAGAGATTAGCACATATTAATTTTAAAACCTTAAATATGTTATTTTTCACATAACTTAGTGTGCGATGCCCCCAACATTAAGTGCCTTAAAGAGAGTCCATGCCACTCCTATCAAATGGGAAAGCAGACACGGGCTACCTTAAAGGGTATTGCTGAGAAAGATTCTTCTCGAAGCTTATACATTCTGCACATGGACTTATTCGGTCCTATGCCAATTCACAGCTTAGGAGGTAAGGTTTATGTTAGTAATCATTGATGACTACTCACGTTTTACTTGAGTGTTCTTTCTGAAACGCAAGTCAGACACCTTCACGTCTTTCACTAATTTTGTCCGGCAAATTCAAAATGAACTGAACTGCTTCAGTTGTCAAAATCAGAAGTGACCAAGGAACAGAGTTTGAGTCTGGTGCCATGACAGAGTTTTGTGAAGGTCAAGGTATCTTTCATGAGTTCTCCTCCCCGCTGATAGTACGTTTTGTAGTCTAAATTATTAGGGTATTTGTAGGTTTGTAATACACAAATCATGTCTTGTAAGCGTATATGTTGACCTCCTTTTGTACATATTATTGCCACTAATGTATTCTTTTCTTTTTTCAGGTTTTCAAAGCTTTTTGGCCACTTTTGTTGTTACACTCCCCTGGGTCACGCCCTACCCAGGCTTGTACTTGGGGCGTGTAACGCATTCTCGAGGCAGAAATCATCTAGAAGCCACATCCCGAGAAAAACACTTGACACACCCCCTGACACGCCCTCCTTGGGTGTGTCACAGGGCGTGTAACCCGATCCCAAGGAAGTTTGCTGCCAGAAACCAAATCACCAGAAAAATACCATACATACACCCTAACACACCCTCCCTGGGCATGTCTCTGGGCGTGTCACCCTCATACCGAAGCCTACAAGCCCCCATTAAAGATTATCCGTTGTTGCACGTCAATAGTACTTACACGCCCCCACTATATGGGCATGTCGTCGATCGTGTACCTCCTTTTCTGATGGTTGACAGATTTCCGACCAATGATTTTGACATGACGTGCCTTACATGCCCCCTTATACGAGCGTGTCCCAAGGCGTGTCCACCATTGTATAGATGCAATCATCATTTCTGCCAGAATCCAGCTCCCGAGGTCAACCCCGTACTAGACACGCCCCCCTGACACGCCCTCCCAGGGTGTGACAGGGGGGCGTGACCAAGAAAAAATCTATAAATTCAAGGCTCCCCCTTGTGTCCAACAGAAGTTGTGGTGTGAGAAGGGAGGTGCTGCCGTCTTATTTCTTGGAGTTTTTCATGTCTTTCCTTTAGTGTTCTTCCTCTCTCTCTTTCTCATTTTAATCTTTTCTCTATTCTAGCTTAGTGTACCCCTTCTATAATAGCTGTAACGTCCCCGATTTTTCAATGATTTTATTTGATTTTGTATCGTCGTATTTATGACGTCATGGCATAACTTTTAACGTCGAGTTGAAGGCACAGCGCCTTAAGGCATTTTTGCGTCCGTGCATTCGTTTCAGCCGAATTCTTGTTGTTATTAAAAATTTTTACATTTGGAAATTAAGTTAAGTAATTTTGGATTTGCTCGTCAAGTTTCATCGCAATCTGAGCGATATTCGGGGCTCGGCGATTTTCTGAACTTTGGTATAGTCTATGTTCGTCGTAGACTTTGAAAATTTATATCTCGAGAATGGCTCGTCAGATTTAGGTTTTGACTTCGCCGTTGAGTTTGTAGCATCAACATTCGCCTATAGTGTGGGTTTCGTTTAATTCGGAGTGTGTTTGGGCATCCGTTTTGAACTCGTGTTTTCTTGTTCAAAATATATAAATATGATTACTTTAATGTTATAGTACTATTCAAAAATGTCTTTTACTATTCATTTGTATAGTTTAATTTTTTGGATGTATTTGTAAAAAAATATTGTTCATGCAAATTATTTTTCCTGATTACTCGAGTAATCTCATTTATCTCGAGTACTGGCCTTCATCACTCGAGTGATGTATGTACTGCTTTCGAGTGCTGCCTCTACTGTTCTCGAGTGAATTCTCCTGCTTCTCGAGTAATCTTTTGCCTCTCGAGTGGCCAGTTATTAATCTCATTCTCGAGTAACCTTGTCCATCTCGAGTTGCCCTATACAGTTTGGGTTTGGGCGCCATTTTGAGGGTGTTGGATGGAAATGTGGTTAACATGAAAGTTGTTTGTCTCGACGAGATCTACAACTTTCATATTGGGACTTTTTGATTTGAATCCATCTTAAACCTCTATTTTCGATTTTTCCCAAAACTGCTTGTATATAATTAATACTGCTCATTTCTACTCGAGTACTATTCATTTAACTCGAGTACCATTAATTTTTCTCAAGTATAATAGATTTTTCTAGAGTACTACTGATTCCTTTCGAGTGCTAGTGATTTTTTCTCGAGTATTATACATTCCTCTCGAGTACTTTGCTCTCATTCTTGAGTAACCCTTAGTCATCTCGAGTAGTCCCTTGTTGTTTACGTTCGGGCGCCATTTTGAGAGTCAAAATGGTGTTGTATAAAAAGATGGTCAGAGAAATTTGTTTGTCTCGATGAGATCTACAACTTTGATTTTGGACACTTTTTGATTTGAAGCCATCCTAGACTTCTATTTTCATTTTCCGCGAATCGACTCGTAAATAATCCGTTTTTATCCTAATTTAAACAAAATATTTTATAAGTACTTATATATATATATATACTCTTATGCTTAGGTTATTAGAAATCAGAAATAAAAGACTTCATCTTCTTCTTCTCCGGATTTTTTCCTCCTGAACCAGAGCGGTGTGAGCAAGAGAGAGAAATATTTTCATGAATCTTCCGGTGGCCGCCGACGGTGCTTCGGTGCTCCAAATCTTCGACCGAGTATAGATATGGAAAGCTCTTGGCGAGGGCTTCGTCATCGTGGTAAAATCATCCCCATTCCTTGATTTTTTTTCTCGCTAGGGTTTTCGGCCCTAACTCCTATTTTTTGTCATTCTTGTTAGATTTCGATTTCTCTCATCTTCCTTGGTCCCGATCTACGCCGAGGTGCGATTTGGTGATATTTTCCGGTAAAACCAAGGCAAGTGGTGGTTTACCCTCTTTTCTCCTTGTCCGATTTGATGGTAACGAATAAGCTTTTGTTCCTTAATTTTTACTGCATTCTTTTTCTGTCTTTCCAAGTTATAGCAATGTATAATCTTGATTTGAAGTTTACACAAATTTATGTGTTCTTGTCTTGAAGAGAAAACTTAACCTTCTAGCATTGTAGTTATTGATGAGATGTTATAAAGCTGGATTTAATCGCTCATAACCATGGTCATAGGACGCGTTAGAGTTATCTAGGATTGTAAATCTTTCCTAAAATGTTGATAAACCGTGTCTTTAATCTAGAAATGTCTAGTAGATTCTAGCGTGCCAAGTCCTTAGATTTATTTCATGGTGTTCTTTATTGCGGGGGTTAGTGTGCAAATCCACCGACCGTAAGGGTCAATTCCTTTATTAGTACCTTATGGAACTCTATCGGTGCTTGGGTCGTTGCCCCTTAACATGCTTGGAATGCCAATGCAAGGCGAGCCATTACAGAGCCACCTATGGAGATTAGTGGGGCGTATAGTCTCCCCTACAGTAGACGGATTTTAACATCTGAGAGGGTGTGTCTAGATAGTGACCACCATGCCTGTTTAGGTAGAGTTGACCTCAAGTGGGTAATAAAGTTTTGGAGTATTCTTTCTTTTGATTTAATCATGCTTCCTCCCCCTTTATTTGGGGTGTCTGGCGTGATTTGTCGTACGTGATGATCCACGTAAGTTTTTTTTTCTAATTTGTGTACATTACTTTGGTACTCTTGGTCCTGGGTTGGTACCCCGTTTTACCTTTGTTTACTTTTTCTACCACCATTTGTGCCTCGTTGTTGAGGTGTTCTGTCTTTGAAATGCCTCGGGTTCGGAGCGTTAGCAGGTAGTGGAGCTGGTTTTGGAGTTCTTGAAGCAGCAGTGCTGACTGTGGTTTTTTCCCCTCGCCGTAGCGAGGTAGTTTGTTGTTTTAGTTTTCTTTTCCTAGTTTTAGGCATACTTTGTACTGTGGGTTCATGTCAGGTTGTTGACGCCCACAAGATTGTTGATTTTTGACACTTGCTAGCCGATGTGGTTTTCTTATGTTTGGTTTAGATTACTTGCTCAATGGGATGATTTATTGCTACAATTGCATGTTAGATATTTTAACCTATAAAACCCTTCTATTAGTAAAGCAAATAGGTCATCTCTTTCAAAACTAACTCATTACTTTTTGTTTAGCGTAAAGACTTTTTTTATACTTATAATAAATCTAGGGTTTGCATAACATAAGTTGTTCCTCGGGGACATTTATACTCATGTAGGATGTTAGAGTCAATTTAAACAAGTATCTTCCGCAAGCGTATAAACATATTTTGAATCGTGGACTAGTTGATCCTATAATGCCGAGGGATACGACTATCTTCTTAACTTAAATTGAATTTCAATCATAACAACATATGTTCTCCTTTTAAACTGTCGAGTTTGGAGTCTTGCCTGAGCGTCTGCAGTTATCCCCTGTAGGGCGTGACATCACGACGCATATTTTCCCTTACTATGATATAATTTAATTGTTGGGAAAATGCGGGTTGTGACAGTTGGTATCAGAGGGAGGTTGCTTGACAAATGGTCGGCCAACCTTCCCTTGTTAGTGTTAGTTGTTCAGTGTCATATCATACACCCACCGATGTGTCATCAGTACGTCTTGGATAAAGCATGAACACTACACTCATAAACATGAATGGAAGTATACGGGGCATATTATGTAATATGGGATGCATAATATGTGTTTGTTTATGGATCCACCATAGGTGGCAACATGTGAGGGTTATGTAGTATGGGATGCATAACCTCACCATATGAATGCCCATTTGCACGTTTACTCTTTCGTTGCATGCGATACTATATAGTATGGGATGCATAAAATTTCATGTGTATGCCGCTCATAACATGCATTAAGTACTTTTTTTAGAATGCATAGCACTACATACATAGCATATCATTGCATAAGCACGCGTGCTAAGTTAAGGTCTACATAATGACACATGTACACACATGATTTTAAATAAGAATAAAGAATCCATGCATTCATATCATATGCACATGAGTTAATAGGATGAGAGGATATCATCCTAAGTAGGACATATCATCATTATTAAATCCCAGAGAAAGTTACAGCATAAGCAAGTGTCTTTTAAGTAAGGTCTGAACTAAGTAGTGTGGCCTAGTGGTAATCTAGGATTTTAATGAGGTGTTAATGTGTATTTTTTTCTATTTAGAATGGCGCATGAGCGTGATGCGACCAGGTTGAATCCCCAGCCTGATGGCAAGTCATCAGGTGCGCAGGGAGAGGCGGTAATTGTAGAACTGTGCTAGAGCATGGAGAGCATGGCAGGTCAGATCGTAGCAATACAATCACAGTTGCAGGCATTGTTGGCTGCAACATTAGGACGACAACATGGTGAGCAAACCCCCAAAATGATTGGATATGAGAGTGAGATCAGTAAATTTTATAAGTTTGCTTCTTAGTTGAGAGCTATTGAGGAGTGCAGGGTTAAAGGTTACTTGGGCGGTCTCCAAAATGACATTCAACAGTTTGCCAATACTTACCAGTCTGAGACTAACGTGAGGACAGTAGAAGTTGCTCTTAAAGTTGAGACCATTGAATATGCTAAGGATCGTGGTATAATACCGAGGAAAGAGAAGAGGAAAGGTGTTGAGGATGGAAGCTCTAGGGCATTCGGCCCTTCTTCCAAAAAGAAGCGTGGTGAAATTTGTAGCTTCTATGGTCGATCCGGCCTTCCTTATGAAAGGTGTTTCAAGAGAGGTGCCGCTCAGAAGAAGCAGCGGGTGCTTGCCATCCAAGTAGCACCCAAGGGAGATCTGTTGTGCACGTTCTGTTCAAGGAAGGGACATGATGTGAGTCGTTGCTGGATGAAAGAAAGGACTTGTTTCCAGTGCGGGCAGAAGGGACACTAGAAGTCTTCTTGTCCCCAGGCTCAATCCCAACTGCAACCTACCCCTCCTCAGGCTCTACCGCCAACACCAAACTAGGGCAAATGAAAAGGTAAACTGATCGCGGCGACCAAAGAAGAAACTCAGTCTTCAACCCAAGTGATCTCAGGTTAGGTTCTAACTAGTTTTTAGTTCAATCTTTGTTTTGTTGTTGTTCGAATAAGTTAGGTATGGAATTTTATTAATAGATTAAGGTAAAGAACCGTTAGGCGGGTGTTTTTTTTTGATTTTGTTGCTACCCACCCGTTCGTGGCTAGGTCTTTTGTAGAGCGTCATGGTTTGACCCTCGTTCGGGTTGGTGACGTGTTTTGTGTCAAGTTCCTTCTGGTGATTCTATGGTATCGTACTAAGGTAGTGAGAGATGTTCCGATTCTGATAGGTGATTTTCTAGTGATTGTTGATTTAAAGGTGATAGACCTGGAAGATTTTGATGTGATCTTAGGCATATACCAGTAGTTTAGGTATGACTCTATTATCCAGTGCAAGGTTAAGCATTTGGAATTCAAGATGGACGGCGGTCAAACCAGGAGTGTTTATGGTTATCCGCTTCAGGCTTCTCTAGTTATTTCTACGGTTTGTGCTCGGAAGTTTTTTTTACATTCTGGATGTTTTGCTTGTTTGGTTTCAGTTTTGAGAAACCAAGGTTCGTTTGCCGCATTTAGAGGAGATTCCTATGGTACGTGAGTGTTTGGATGTTTTCCTAGCTAATCTTCCTGGTCTTCCTCCTGTGAGGGGTGTAGAGTTCGTCCTAGATCTGGACCGTTTTGTGATTGTATTTATAGACGATGTTTTGGTATATTCTCGTAATGCTGTGGAGCATGCCCATCATTTTCTTTAGTGTTGCGTGCTTTGAGGGACCTCAAGTTGTTTGCTAGGTTGAGCAGGTGTGAGTGTTGGTTGCCTCGGGTTTCTTTCTTGGGTCATATGGTTAATAAGGACAGAATTTTAGATTGACCCTGAGAAGATCGCTGCTGTTATGGATTGGGACAGGCCTGCCACACCCAAGGTGATTAATAGCTTCCTAGGGTTGGCTGGCTATTATATGAGGTTTGTATAGGGTTCCTCTACGTTGTCTGCACCACTGACTAAACTGACGCAGATGAACTCAGCTTTTGTTTGGGGCATTAAGTGTGAGGAAGCTTTTCAGGAATTAAAGAAGAGTTGTGCACTGCTTCGGGATTGACTTTGCCTATGGAAGGTATAGACTATGGTGTTTATGTGGACGTATCACACGTAGGACTTGGTTGCGCGCTGATGTAAGAAGAAAAAGTGATTATGTATGGTTCTAGACAGTTGAAGATTCATGAAAGGAATTACCCTAGGCACGATCTGGAATTTGCGGCAGTGATACATGCCCAGAATTTGTGGAGATACCTATTTTATGACACGCAATGTAAGATTTATATAGATTATAAGAGGTTGAAGTACGTCTTCACTCAGAAAGAATTGAGCTCGCGCCAGCGTCGATGATTGGAATACGTAGCTAGTTATGATGTTGAGAGTTGGTATTACCCAAACAAGTTGATGTTGTAGTCGATGCCTTGGGTAAGAAGGTAACTAAGATCTTTAACATCTCTGTTGATTCCCTGGTGGATGAATTTTGCTTAATGGATATTGCTGTTAGGAATGATGGTCTGCCTAGTAGGTTTGAAGTAGCAGAGCCTTCATGGATTTCACTCACGAGGCTTCATTTAAAGGACGATCTTGATCTACTACACCTTTGTAATAGAATTGAAGGGATATCTACTTGATTTCTCTTAGGACGAGTTAGATACCCTAAAATATCAGGGTAGAGTTTGTATTCCCACTTTTGGTGATATTCGGGCTAAGATTTGTAATGAAGCTCATGGCTCCAGTGTTACCTACCATCCTGGTTCCCCCAAAATGTATAAAGATCTAAAGCAAACTGTTTGGTGGTCAGAAATGAAGAATGATATAGCATCGTTTGTGTCGGAATGTTTTGCGTGTCAGCGTATTAAGGATGACCATAGAAGGTATGATGATAAAATGACACCGCTCGCTATTCCACAGTGGAAGTGGGAGGGTATTTCGATGGATTTCATCACGGCCTACCAAAATCTCCCTGTGGGCACGGTTTTGTTTGGGTGATAGTCGATAGATTGACTAAGTTTGCTCACTTTGTGCCCTTTAAGATTGGATATTTTATGAAGAAGATAACTGAGCTATATCTTGAAGAGATCATCAGACTGCATATAGTGCCTGTTAGCATCGTATCGGGTCGATACTCTAGAGTTATGTCTTGCTGTTGGAAGAGCCTATAAGTAGGGTTGGATACCGATTTGAGGTATTCCACCGTCTATCATCCGCAGACAAATGGTCAGACGGAAAGGATAAATCAGATCGTGGAAGATATGGTAAGATGTTGCATATTGGATCACGGTGGTACTTGGGATGAGCGTCTCAGACTCATGGAATTCACATACAATAATAGTTATCAAGAAAGTCTGTAGATGGCCCTGTTTGAGTCCTTATATGGGAGGCGTTGTAGGACTCCTTTGTTTTCGGCTGAGGTTGGTGAGAGACCATTATTAGGTTTGGAATCCCTTGAAGAGATGAATTGTGATGTTACTTATATTCGAGAGAAACTCTGTGTAGCACAAGAGCGTTTGAGAAGTATGCTAATCGTCGAAGGGTCGATCTGGAGTTTGTTGTTGGGAACTTGGTTTTTCTGAAAGTCTCTCCGATTCTAAGTGATAAAAGGTTTGGAAGGAACCACCAGTTAGACCCCCGGTATGTTGGACCTTTCCTGATTCTTGAGCGCATCGGAGTGTCAGCTTATAGATTGGAATTGCCAGCTACCTTCCCTAGTGTCCATGATTTATTCCATGTGAGCCAGTTGCGCAAGTGTGTTCGTAGTGATCATCAAGTCCTTGACTCGGTGCCCCAGATTCAGCCCAATCTTTCGTTCGTGGAAGAGCCTGTTCGTGTTTTGGAATCTCAAGAGCGTGTGTTGCGGAGAAAGACCATCCCCATGGTAAAGATTCTTTGGAGAAATCAAGACGTCGAGAGTGCGACGTGGGAATTGGAATCGGCGATGAGAGAATCTCATCCGCTTCTCTTCTCCTAGTTCTGGTATGTCTTTATGTTTTTTATTGTGTTTGAGTTTCTCATTTTTGTTTAGTTTTGGTGTTGTGATAAGTTTCGGGACGAAACTTCTTTTTAAGGGGAGTGACTGTAATGCCCTCGATTTTTTGATGATTTTATTTGATTTGCTATCGCCGTATTTATGACGTCGTGGCGTTACTTTTAACGTCGAGTTGAAGGCGCAGCGCCGTTAAGGCATTTTTGCGTCCGTGGGGTCGTTTCGGCCGAATTCTTGTTGTTATTGAAATTTTTTGCATTTGGAAATAAAGTTAAGTAATTTTGGACTTGCTCGCCAAGTTTCGTCACAATCCGAGCGATATTCGGGGCTCGGCAATTTTCTGAAGTTTGGTATAGTCTATGTTCGTCGTAGCCTTTGAAAATTTATATCTCAGGAATGGCTCGTCGAATTTAGGTTTTGACTTCGCCATTGGGTTAGTAGCGTCAGCATTTGCCTACGGTGTGGGTTTCGTTTAATTCAGAGCGCGTTTGAGCCTCCGTTTTGAACTCGTGTTTTCTTGTTCAAAATATATAAATATGATTATTTTAATATTATGGTACTATTCAATGTCTTTTACTATTCATTTGTATAGTTTAATTTTTTGGATGTATTTGTAAAAAAACACTGTTCATGCAAATTATTTTTCCTGATTACTCGAGTAATCTCATTTGTCTCAGTACTGGCCTTCATCACTCGAGTGATGTATGTACTGCTCTCGAGTGCTGCCTCTACTGTTCTCGAGTGAATTCTCCTGCTTCTCGAGTGATCTTTTGCCTCTCGAGTGGCCTGTTATTAATCTCATTCTCGAGTAACCTTGTCCATCTCGAGTTGCCCTGTACAGTTTGAGTTCGGGCGCTATTTTAAGGATAAAAATGGTGTCGGATGGAAAAGTAGTTAACATAAAATTTGTACGACTCGACGAGATCTACAACTTTTATGTTGGGCACGTTTTGATTTGAAGCAATCTTAATCCTCTATTTTTAATTTTCCCCAAAACTGCTCGTATATAATCCGTACTGCTCATTTCTACTCGAGTACTATTCATTTAACTCGAGTACCATTCATTTTTCTCAAGTATAACTGATTTTTCTCGAGTACTAATGATTCCTCTCGAGTGCTAGTGATTTTTCTCGAGTATTATACATTTCTCTCGAGTACTTTGCTCTCATTCTCGAGTAACCCTTAGTCATCTCGAGTAGTCCCCTGCTGTTTACGTTCGGGCACCATTTTGAGGGTCGTATGATAAAATGGTCAAAATAAAATTTGTTTTTCTCGACGAGATTTAAAACTTTAATGTTGGACACTTTTCGATTTGAAGTCATCCTAGACTTCTATTTTCATTTTTCGCAAATCGGCTTGTAAATAATCCGTTTTTATCCTAATTTAGACAAAATATTTTATAAGTACATATATATATATACTCATATGCTTAGGATATTAGAAATCAGAAATAAAAGAGTTCACCTTCTTCTTCTCCGGACTTTTTCCTCCCGAACCAGAGCGGCGTGAGCGAGAGAGAGAAATATTTTTGTGAATCTTCCGGTGGCCGCCAACGGTGCTCCGGTGCTCCAAATCTTCGACCGAGTATAGATCTGGAAAGCTGTTGGCGAGGGCTTCGTCATTGTCATAGAATCATCCCCATTCCTTGATTTTTTTTCTCGCTAGGGTTTTCGTCCCTAACTCCGATTTTTGGCCTTTCTTGTTAGATTTTGATTTCTATCATCTTCCTTGGTCCCGATCTACGCTGAGGTGCGATTTGGTGATATTCTCCAGTAAAACCAAGGCAAGTGGTAGTTTACCCTCTTTTCTCCTTGTCCGATTTGATGGTAACGAATAAGCTTTTGTTCCTTAATTTTTACTGCATTTTTTTTCTGTCTTTCCAAGTTATAGCAATGTATAATATTTATTTGAAGTTCACTCGAATTTATGAGTTCTTGTCTTGAAGAGAAAACTTAACCTTATAGCGTTGTAGTGATTGATGAGATGTTATATAGTTGGATTTAATCGCTCCTAACCATGGTCATAGGACGCATTACAGCTATCTAGGATTGTAAATCTTTCCAAAAAGGTTGATCAACTATGTCTTAAACTAGAAATGTCTAGTAGATTTCGACGTGCCAAGTCTTGAGATTTATATCATGGTGTTCTTTGTTGCGGACATTAGTGGGCAAATCCACCGACCGCAAGGGTCGTTTCCTTTATTAGTACCTTATGGAACTCTACCGGTGCTTGGGTTGTTGCCCCTTAACGTGCTTGGTAATAAATCTAGGGTTTGCATAACATAAGTTGTTCCTCGGGGACATTTATACTCATATAAGATGTTAGAGTCAATTTAAACAAGTATCTTCCGCAAGCGTAAAAATATATTTTGAATCGTTGACTAGTTGATCCAATAAGCCGAGGGATATGACAATCTTCTTAACTTAAACTGAATTTCAATCATAACAACATATGTTCTCCTTTTAAACTGTCGAGTTTGGAGTCTAGCCTTAGCGTATGAAGTTATCCCCTGCACGGCGTGACATCACAGCGCGTATTTTACCTTACTCTGATATAATTTAATTGTTGGGAAAATGCGGGTTGTGACAATAGCTTTTGTAATTTCTTTAGTAGTTTAATGTTAATGCTAGCCTAGGTTTCATTTCCATGCATTGGTAATCTTTAATTTCAAAGCTGTAGCTCTCTTTTAACATTAATATAAAGTGCCCTTTTACTTTGTTTTCATAATGTTCTTCTACCCATCTCTCTTCCTCCACTTCTCCATGATTAACTAATCCTCCTTGTACTGGATCCTCATGATCTAAGGTTCGAGTTAACTAAGTTATGATGCTTTAAGTTTACTTTTTCTTTTAAGGGTTTAGGCCTACGATTTACTCTTGAAAAATCATGTTTGGAGTTATATCATCGATATATAATTTCCATCTTTGTTTTCACTCTAAGCTTGCCGAGAGGCTCGTAGTTTGAAGTGAACACTCAAGAGTAAAGAGAGTTGCATGCACCCCTCGAGAGAGCAAGACGTTAAATCTCCAAGATTGGAGTGAAATCTAATAACGGGGTTCACTGCGTAAATCAAGCTTTAGGTCTCCGATTTGGATGAGTGTTCGGTCGGACCTTCCTGAACTCAGTTGGGCACGACTTCAAGAGAAGCGTGTTCAAGCTTTAGAAACCTCCACGGTCAAGGACCTTTACCTTATTAAGTTAGGGCTTATTATCGCATTTTTAATCAACTTTTTTCGAGGTGATTCTCGATCGAGTGCTTTTTTATTTCATCGTTTCAACCACTCGTTGTAATCGCTTTTAGTAGTTTTTTATTTAACTGATAAGTAGTTCTCTTTTTAGCACAAATATTTCTTTTCTTAATTACAATTAGTTTTCTTTTAACAAACCCTTAAACAATTGTTCGATAAGATAATAGTCTTCGCGTGAGTAAAACTACTCAACAGTTCCCGGATCTTAATATGACACTTGTGTCCCCTAGTAACAATTCGATAGGTATACTTGCCTAGATGGATTTCTAGTTCGGTTCTTATTTTCTTCACGATTAGTAGACACTACCCGTGCACTTCACAACAAAATGGAGTAGCGGGGAGAAGGAATAGAACCCTCATTGAAGCATGTAAAACGATGTTGAAATCTGATAAGGGTGGATATCCCAGAGTGGCTCTAATACTGTTGGTTATCAATTTGGCAAGATCAGAGCCTGCATATACTAACACCCTCTCCCCCTTTATGACTTCTCTGGCCACATGATCTCTCAAATAATCTTTTTTAAATCTGATTTGCATATCTAGGTAATTGATTCCACCTTTAAAGAATGGCTTTAACTTTGAAGCTGATCAGAAATTGTTTTCTGAGAAGTAGTAATAGCTGTCTTAAAGGAATCGAAGGCTTCCTGTAGCTTCTTATCAAATTTTTCTTTCTCCTTATTTCCTGCCTTAGTCATTGCAATACCTGTTTTCCTTACTTCAGTGACTATCTCATTGTGAGATTCAGTCAGATTGCCATTCATTCTTATTTGATTTTCAAGGACATAGCCTTGTTTGACATGTAACACCCCAAACCTTGGAAGGGCAATCGACGGTGTCGCTCAGCTAATTTTGGGTTTTGGGTGTAGGCACACGGCCTGTGACACGGCCGTGTCACAAGCCGTGTTGCGCCTGGGTCGTCGAGCCGTGTTGCTCCTGGGTCGCCGAGCCGTGTTGGTCGACGATCGGCGAGAAGGCACACGGCCTTGGACACGGGCGTGTCCCTGGCCGTGTCCTTCTCGGGCAGTTCGCAGAATTTATTCTGCTCGGCATGACACAGGTCATGACACGGCCATGTCGGGGCTGACACGGGCGTGTTGAGGGCCGTGTCTTTGGCCGTGTCTTGGTCCGTGTCCTTCTTTGACTGGGAATGTTGGTCGGTAGGGGGAGTGACACGGGCCTCGACACGGGCGTGTCAACGGCGACACGACCGTGTCGGAAGCCGTGTCAAAGGCCGTGTGCTGGTTTTCGAATCGGTCGAGACGGCGAATGGCTAACACGGCCATGCACACGGCCGTGTTGCAACCCGTGTTCGGCGAAGATTTTCTATTTTGGGTTCCGATCGTGGCCGTTCGTTCTTTTCTTTGGAAGATCCAACGGTGGGGAGACTCCCTGGGTGGTTTAAGGACGGGAATAGGGTTTCAAACCCTCATTTTCCATTTGGCTTTATCTCTCTTGATTCTAGAGAGAAGGGAGAGCAAGGTGGAGGAAGGAGGCCAAGATCCGGCCGCCGGCGAAGCTTCGGAGGTCCGTTTCGTGAGCGGAGTTCAGATCCGTGAAGGTGGGAGCGTTGCGGTGGTGTTCAACCGAGCAAACCTTCTCCATGGCTAGGAAGAGGGGACGAAAGGTAACGACACTTCTCCTCTCGGTTTTTAGGATTTAGGATGCATGAATAGCCTCCCCTTCCTTTCGTATTTTGAGCACCGAATCTCTCAAATGAGAGGGATTCGTGTAGCCTAGGTTCAAGAGGAACCTCCGGGTTGAGTATGTTCATCCCGGCATGCTTTGCATTAGAGATCCGCTCCGTTAGCGGATTAGGCATTGTGGGTGAAGCCGTGGTCGCGACCGTTAGTCCGACCCGGTGATGTTGCATAGCGAGCTTCGGGGATTCGGTAGAAATCCGTTGCAGCAATACGCCGTTGTATGTATGCGTTTTCCCCCTTATATTTGAGTGAGTACTCGTGGTCGGAACCGGACAACGTTAGCTCTGTGTTGTGCGGTAGATGGTTTCCTTGGAGCACGGGAAAGACATGGTGCGAATGGTGATTGGGATGGGGAAACCTTTGTTTGTGCTGTGCAAAGGCGCGGCTATGTCTCCGTGGTCGGCTGGCTATCCCGTGACGCGCAAG
Organism: Platanthera zijinensis; assembly: GCA_039513925.1. Classification (NCBI taxonomy): domain Eukaryota; kingdom Viridiplantae; phylum Streptophyta; class Magnoliopsida; order Asparagales; family Orchidaceae; genus Platanthera; species Platanthera zijinensis. The sequence goes on from CM077084.1 coordinate 179,282,010, forward strand.
TCATGTGGGGGAAGTGTCCCGACGAGACTAGCCCCTTGTGTGGACTGACGAGAATGTCGAGCGGAGGACAAGCCCGGGCAGTGTGGCCATGAGCGGGTGGGGTCCAGCAAGGCTTCTTAGAATCGGCCAGTGTGAGACGGAACCCTGGCGTGCGAAGTCAGAATGTGCGGGCAAGCCCCGGGGTATATGACCCTTGTGCGGGTGGGGCCTTTGCAAGGTTTCGTGTGACGGCGTGTGTGCCGTTAGGGACATGGTGGTTCCCTTGTGTTTGCGGCTTTAAGCCAATGGGGAAACGGAAGTACCCAGTGTTTGATGTTGTGCTAGATGCATACGAGCTAGGGTGCCTTGGGTGAAACCCGGGTTGCATTCATGTTGCATAGTAGGCCCCTTTCACTTTGTACAAAACATAGAGAACATGTATGCTGTATGAGACATCCAAGCCTATTTTACCGCTTTAATATATATGCTCTTTTGGTATACGAAGTGCTAACTTGCAGGTGGAGTGGTACCCCGGTGTCCGTTAGGGACGGCCGGGAGGAGATGTGTTTGTTACATAGTAGAGGTCAGCCTTTGCTGACCCACCTTACTTCAAATCCTTACAGGGCAAGGATCGCATGCAGGAGCTAGCGCGCCTGGCGAAAAGCCCTAAGCCTCATGAAGTGTTGCTGTGCTTGGATTTTCCTTTTGTATTTGCTACTCTTGTTATGTTTATGTCCGGCTTGCATGTCGAGGTTGCCTAGGAGTGCTTGGCACATTTATATTTTTGGACTATTATTGTGTAAGGCCTTAAGGTCATTTGATACTCTATCGTTAGTGGATAACTTCTGTCGGTTAATGTTCTGTTTCCGCTGTGTTTGTCTGGAGTTTTGAGATTGGGTAGTTTTCATATCATCTTTTAATACTAAAGCTGTGGCGTCCGTATGTTGTGGGGCCCCGGCCGGACCCATATTATATGGTCTTTACATGGGAGGTGTTACAATTTGTTATCAGAGGGAGGTTGCCATTCCAGTGAGAAGTTTCGCGGTCGAAAGTATAAGTCGAGTCGCGTATTAGAAGTTATCCACATAGGAGTATCGCAAGACCATGAGTGTCCTTGTGTTCGAGTCTTGCAATTAGAGACTGATTTGCGTTTTCTTGCTTGTGTTTAGAGTGCAAGCAACGAGGCTGGGAACTCGAGGCCAAGAGAAGAGCTCTCGGCAAGTAGTGCGACTGCGCAAGGTCGCTAGGGATGGGGGTCACACCGGCCGACTTCTGCCGTATGCTTGCAGAAGCGATTGTGGCGGCCCAAGCTACAGCGACAGCACAGGTAACAGCTCCCATTGCTCAGGTAGCAACTCCTGCTACCCCAGTCAAGGCAGCGACCGTGCCGGTTGAGGAGGCCAGGCGGGCGGAGCCGCAGGCCGAGAGAGTGGTTGTCGGGCAGGGGGACCGGCAGATGAAGTACTTTCTGAGCTTCCACCCTCCAACCTTCAAGGGAATCGGCACGCCCACAGATGCAGAGGATTGGTGGGCTAGAATTCAGGAGCTTCTGAGGGCGGCAGAGGCGCCCGAAGAGAAAAAGGCAGAGTTCGCAGCCTTTATGTTGGAGGGAGATGCCAAGTTATGGTGGGTGAGCCACAGTGGCCGGCAATTTCTAGGACGCACACCGTCCATCGAGGAATTTGGGAATGCCTTCCTGAAGAAGTACATTCCCGCCTCAGCGAGGTTAGCCCTCTAGAGGACAGTTCCTACATCTGGTACAGCGAGACAAGTCAGTGGATGAGTATGTTCAGGAATTTACTCGCTTGGGTCGTTATGCAGGGACGACTATGGTAGATGATAAAGAGAGGGACAATCTCTTCTATCATGGACTGAGGGAGAATCTAAGACAAACCCTCATATCGATGAAACGTGCGGGTTTCAACGAATTGGTGGAGGCAGCCCGAATTTTGGAGAGTGACATGGAGCGATCCCAGCATCGCAAGGGTTTCACACCCAAACAGGGGGAGGAGAAGAAGCCTGCTCAGTCCCATGGAAAGGCGGAAGGGAGCCGATGGAAGAAGAAGCCTTCCCCATATAAGTCGGGCGAGTAAAGTAATTGGACATCCGGAGGGTCACACTCTAAGGGCCCTCAGACGTGCTATAGTTGTGGTAAGCCGGGCCACATAGTAAGATTTTGTACCCAAGGGGGCGCTGATCAAGAGCCAAGGCAAGAGCAAACCGTACGCTCCGGACCCAGTGCAGCAGAGAAGGGGAAAATGGCGGAATCGAGTGCTTCCCGATTCCAACCAGTGCAGCCAAGGGCCTACAACCTTGGGCAGTAGGAAGCAATCCGCCAAATCGATGTGGTGACAGGCTTTGTAATGGTATCTGGGTACCCCGCTAGGGTACTCTTTGATACGGGAGCGTCGCACTCCTTCCTTGCGGAAGGCTTTATCCGGAGGATCGGAGTGGAGTCTTTCTCGACGGACTCCGAGTTGAAAGTGCGCATGCCCAATGGGTCATCTATGACTACCAGGGCTAGGGGCCAGATTTGTTGGAGTCTTGAGGGAGTTGACTTCTTATTGGTAGCGGCTATCTTGCCGTTGTCCGAGTTCGATGTGATTTTGGGGATGGATTGGCTAGCGGAGCAGCGTGCCAGTATCGACAGTTTGACCAAGGTGGTAACCTTGAGGGGCGTGGGGCAAGCGGAAGTCAAGTTTGAAGGCCTGCATGGAGTGACCTGTTCCCTAGTTTCGGCACTTCAGTTAGTGCGAGCTGTTAACCAGGGAGGTGTAGCTCTAGTAGCGTTGTTGGAGGTTAGCCTTTCTAGGCTGTCTCTTGGAGAAGTGCCCGTGGTGGCAGAGTTTGGAGATGTATTTCCCGAGGAGTTACCGGGAGCACCTCCTCGGCGGGAGATTGATTTCTCCATCGAGTTGGTGCCCGAGGCTAGACCAGTGTCGCATCCACCCTTCAGGATGGTACCAAAGGAGTTGGCCGAGCTCAAGGATCAGTTGCAGGAGCTTTTGGAGCAAGGGTATATCAGTGTAACGCCCCCGATTTTTTTGTGTTTATTTTTATTCTCGTTTGGCGTTACGATGACACGTTTCCGTGGCTTGTGCCATTTGTGGAGTGTGGTTTAGCTCCTTAAAACTGAGTGCCCTATTCTGTAGCCTGTTGGCAAGATCTCCCTAGCAAGCCGAGTCATTTTGGGTGACCCGGTGTGGCCTCTCGGGGGGATGTTTGTGTTTGTCTTTATTTGGGTATAACTCGAGTTCTGTTCGTCGGAAATTAATTTCGACTTCGCCGTTGTGTTCGTAGCGTGGGTATTTAGCTACGGTGCGAATTTCGTTGAATTCCGAGGTAATTCGGTTTTCGCGTCGTTTTGGTGCTTTATGTAATTTTGTAATAAATTATATTATTATATATTAATATATATATATATATATATATATAGGATAGAAAGCCCCGCTTCATCTTCTTCACGTGAAAACCGCCGCCCCTGTACGAGAGAATCGGAGAAACCGCCGAGCCCTTGCCTTCCACCGCCGATTCCCGGAGCGTTTGTGGACGGAATTCGATTCCGAGAGTGGATTCGGATTGCTCTCGTCAAGACCTTCATTCCTACGGTAAGATATCCAAGTTTCGTGGCCATGCTTATGGTTTTGAATTTCGGGTTTTGAATTGTTTTCCGCCGGCAATGTCCAGATTTTTGGCCTGGTGCTTCGTTGCCAGATTCGTGCGTGAAGAGGAGGAAAAGCCGACCAAGCTTTGCCGGAAATCGAGGCAAGTGGTGTTCTCGCCCTTGCCAAGTTGTTTTTATCTTTCGATTCATGCATCCTACTCGTTTCTACCATTTCTGTCTCCGGTTTTCGTTTCGAACGATTTGGCATAGTTGTGTGGTGGTGGTGAACGAGTAGAATAGGTAGAAATTATGTTAGGTGTGCCGTAGGCCGTTTTCGGTGTGTCGTAGTTGTGGTTCGCAGTGTCGGGAGAGTGTGATGCGTGTTCTGGTGTCGTTCGGGAAATCCCAAACGGTACAGGTTACCCGCGCACGGTCATCAAACGTTAGGGCGCACGACCACTGGTCGTGTGCCACTGTTCGTGCGCGGCTACCTGTTCTTTTCTCCAAAGTTCTGTCTCGGCAATCGCACGAGCGCTGGCAACAGTGCGCACGACCAGTGGTCATGCGACACTGATCGTGCGCTAATGCTAAGTTTTCTGTCAGGTTTCAAGTTTCCCAGGTTCACTTCGCACGATCATCAGCAGATGAGTGCGCACGACCACTGGTCGTGCGACACTGATCGTGCGCTCTGAATATTTCTTTTTTTTTGGCACCCGTATTTAGCTGGCGTCGATACGCGGGTTAGGTGGGCATGAGTGTTTTGTGTAGTGTTAAGGTAGTAAGGTAAGAGTTATTGTTGTGATAGTTCGCCTTGCGTGGCACGTTGAGTGAGTGAAGCTCACTCAATGCGGTGTCGAGAGGACCCAGCGCCACGTCGTGTTGAGTCATTTCAACACTTTTTTTCCCTTTCCTCGATTTACGTTCCCGAGTGAATTCCTTGTTTATATTTGTAATTTCCTTGTCGGCCATGTTTCTCTTTCCTAATGGCCGAATCGTGGGTCGTGGGTAGTAGTGGTGGTTTGTAGCTCTTTATGGGGGTGGAGTTGTGTAATTTAGCCAAGGCCACTCATGTTTTTCTTGCTCCAGGTATGGGCTGGGCATGTGGGTGGAAGGTCCCTTGTGCTTTCACATGTAGACCCTCGAGCTTGTTGACTTGGACATGGTGGATGGGGGGACTGAGTTTGCCTCCAATCCGGTTCCTCGTTGTTTGTTTTTGCTACTACCACCTCCCACAGTTTAGGGTGTTAGAAGTTTCTTCCTTGGTAGTTTTTAGCACTTTGGGCACTTGGTAGCCTAGTAGGCCCGGCAGGATGTTGTTCCTGGGCTGGGTTGTTGCTGTTTCCTCGCACGTAGTGCTTTTCTTGTTGTCCTGTTTTGGACAGTTGTGACTCTTTCTACTGCATGTTTTTCAGGTACTTTTCCCCTTTTGGTTGACCCTTTCATGCAGTTTTACTTTGTTTAGCTTGTTGAGGTATTCTGTTTTCTTTTGGAATACCCCAGGTTCTGAGCCGTAGCCAGTTGGGTGGCTAGTTTGTAGTGGTGGTGTTGGTGGTCTCTTGGACTTTGGAGATCCGTTTGCCGTGTTGGTGAGGTAGTTTTTCAGTGCTTTCTTACAGACATACATGTGTGTCAGTGGGTTCGTGTCAGGTTGTTGGCACCCACTGGTAGTTGTTACCTTTGTACTGGATATATTTACTTATGCTGCTACCGTTTTCTGGAGATAGTCTACTTGCCCTGAGAAGGTTTTATGCTAGGTTGCTAGTTATTTTTAAACTATAATTATTATTATAAATAAAGCTCATGATCAGCATGTTTTATAAAACGTAATCACTATTCTCCAAATCACGTATAAAGACCGTTTTCTTATATATTATATAAATTAAATGTAGGGTCTTGCATAGCATGAGTGGTTCTCTTGGGACCCTTATGTGCTCCTTAGTATGTCAAACCTGATAAAGTATTTTCTTTCCGCAGTATTTAAATATAGTTTTCTTTTGTGGACTAGGTGATCCACTAAGCCGAGGGATACGGCCTCTAAAATATAACTGATTTTCTAATCATTAATCACATGATTCTCTTTCATTAAGTTGGTAGGTGGTTTTGCCTGAGCGTTAGCAGTTATCCCCTGCTTGACGTGGCATCATGACGCGTGTTTTCTCTTACTCTGATAATTCTTAATTCAGAGAAAATGCGGGTTGTGACAATCAAGCCCAGCTCTTCACCGTGGAGTGCACCGGTGTTATTCGTAAAGAAGAAGGACGGTAGTATGCGTCTGTGCATAGACTACCGAGAGTTGAACAAATTGACTGTCAAGAATAAGTATCCGATCCCTCGGATAGACGATCTCTTCGACCAGTTGGTGGGATCGGTGGTGTACTCCAAGTTGGACTTGAAGTTCGGATATTATCAGTTGCAGATTCGTGACGAAGACATACCCAAGACCGCGTTTGGTATGAGGTATAGTCATTTTGAGTTCTCGGTGATGCCGTTCGGGCTGACGAACGCGTCGTCCGTGTTCATGGACTTGATGAACCGAGTGTTTCGTGAATATTTGGACTGGTTCGTAGTCGTCTTTATCGATGACATTTTGGTGTATTCCAAGTCAGAAGCGGAGCACGAGTCGCACTTGCGGATAGTGTTACAAGTGTTGAGAGAGAACCAGCTCTATGCGAAGTTCTCGAAATGCGAGTTTTGGTTGGAGAAGGTGGCGTTTTTTGGTCATGTAATCAGTGGGGACGGGGTAGAAGTGGATCCAACGAAAGTAGAAGCCATCAGAGAGTAGCCAGTTTTGAGGACCGTGGCGGAAGTCCGGAGTTTTCTTGGACTAGCCGGGTACTACCGATGGTTTTTGGAAAACTTTTCGCGGATAGCTCTACCCCTCACTTCTCTAACTCGCAAAGATCAGAAGTTTGTATGGACTCAAGAGTGCAAACAGGCGTTTGAAACCCTGAAGGAAAGGCTAATGACGGCGCCGATCCTAAGTCTACCAAAGGGGACCGAAGGGTTCCAAATTTTCAGCGACGCATTCGGATGCGGTCTAGGGTGCGTGTTGGTGCAGCATGGTAGTGTGATAGCTTTTAGGTCGAGGCAGCTGAAGACCCACGAGAGAAATTACCCTGTCCATGATTTGGAGTTGGCGGCGGTAATTTTTGCTTTGAAGTTGTGGAGGCACTACGTTTATGGTGCAAAGGTGTAGATCTTCACGGGCCATAAGAGTCTAAAGTATCTCTTAGATCAGAAGGACCTAAATATGCGGCAGCGCAGGTGGGTCGAGTTCCTTGGGGACTACGAGGTGGCGATTCAGTACACGCCAGGGAAAGCCAATGTGGTGGCAGATGCTTTGAGTAGGAAATACTCGGGGCAAGGAAATTGGATTGAAGCTCACGATGAGCGGTTAAGGTGGGACTGGGAGTCCCTTGGTTTGGAATGTGTGGCAAGAGGCGAGTCTAGCGTGGCTCGACTAAATTGGATTGAGATGCAGAGTGACTTATGCGATCGTATTCAGGAAGCGACCCGTGTAGATGCGGAGTTCCAACCTTTCGTGGAGGAAGCTCTAAAGGGCGAGGGTGGCGCCTGGGAGATGGTTGATGGGATTCTGAGGAAGGGAGGAAGGATTTGTGTACCGCAGTTCGGCAAGCTCCGCGAGGAGTTGATGTTTGAGGCCCACTTCACTAAGTACTCCATTCACCCGGGCAGTACAAAGATGTACTTGGATTTGAAGAAGTCCTATTGGTGGCCTGGGATGAAGCGGGACATAGCTTTGTGTGTGAGTCGGTGCCAAACTTGTGCCTTGGTGAAGGCCGAGTGTCAGAAGCCGGGCGGGTTCTTGAAGCCTCTTCCAATCCCCGAATGGAAATTTGATGACATCTCCATGGACTTTGTGCTTGGGTTGCCTAGATCGCAGCAGGGTAATGATGCCATTTGGGTGATTGTGGACCGCCTGACCAAAGTGGCACATTTCATCCCAAATCGGAAGGAGGACGGTGTGGAAAAGTTGGTGGAGTTGTACGTCCGCAATATTGTACGACTCATGGGATTCCGTAGAGTATAGTCAGCGACCGGGATGGACGTTTCACGTCTAATGATTGGCGGTTGGTGCAGAAGAGATTGGGCACAAAACTCAAGTTCAGTACGGCCTTTCATCCTCAAACCGATGGGCAAACTGAGAGAACGAACCGTACTTTGGAAGATATGCAAAGGATGTGTACTCTCGACTTTGGCAAGAAGTGGGAGGATCACCTCTTCATGGTAGAGTTTGCTTATAACAATAGCTACCATGCTAGTATCAAGATGGCGCCATATGAAGCTCTTTATGGGAGGCGGTGTCGAACACCGATGTCTTGGACAGAGGCGGGAGACACAAAGCTTTTGGGGAAAGAAGTGGTAGCCGACGCTAGTGAGCTAGTGCGGACCATCCAAGAGCGCATGAAGGTAGCTCAAGATCGGCAGTCGAAGTATTTCAATGCTCGCCACAGGCATGTGGAATTCGCTGTGGGCGACTGGGTGTACCTTAAGATCAAGCCGTTCAAGGCGTTTCACGAATTCGCCGACTCAAGAAGCTGAGTCCGAGATTTTTGGGACCATTCAAGGCCATCGAGCGAGTGGGAGAGACAACGTACCGGTTGGCGTTGTCTACAGAGTTAAATGGATTGCATGACATTTTTCACGTCTCCGTTTTGAGGAAAGCTTTGTTAGAAGCCAGCATGGTGATTGAGCCGACGGCGATGCCGGTAGAGGAAGACTTGAGGACGCGAGTTCGTCCAATCGGGATAGAAGATTCAGAGGTTCGACAATTGCGGAACAAGGAAGTCAGACTCGTAAAGGTCTGTTGGGACAACTATGGCTGCGAGGAGCTCTCATGGGAGCGAGAGCAGGCCATGCTGGAGGAGTACCCCAAGCTTTTCTCCTCAGGTATCGTTTAGAAGTTGTGTACTTTCCATGTTTTTAATTTCGGGACGAAATTCTTTGAAGGTGGGAGAATTGTAACACCCCAAAACTTGGATGGGCAATCGACGGCGTCGCTTAGCTAATTTTGGGTTTTGGGGTAGGCACACGGCCTGTGACACGGCCGTGTCACAAGCCGTGTTGCGCCTGGGTCGTCGAGCCATGTTGCCCCTGGGTCGTCGAGCCGTGTTGGTCGACGATCGGCGAGAAGGCACACGGTCTTGGACACGGGCGTGTCCCTGGCCGTGTCCTTCTCGGGCTGTTCGCAGAATTTATTCTGCTAGGCGTGACACAGGTCACGACACGGCCGTGTCGGGGCTGACACGGGCGTGTCGGGGCTGACACGGGCGTGTCGAGGGCCGTGTCTTTGGCCGTGTCCTTCTCTGACTGGGAATGCTGGTTGGTAGGGGGAGTGACACGGGCCTCGACACGGGCGTGTCAACGGCGACACGGCCGTGTCGGAAGCCATGTCAAAGGCCGTGTCGGAGGCCGTGTGCTGGTTTTCGAATCGGTCGAGACGGCGAATGGCTAACATGGCCATGCACACGACCGTGTTGCAACCCGTGTTCGGCCCAGATTTTCTATTTTGGGTTCCGATCGTGGCCGTTCGTTCTTTTCTTTGGAAGATCCAACGGTGGGGAGCCTCCCTGGGTGGTTTAAGGCCGGGAATAGGGTTTCAAACCCTCATTTTACATTTGGCTTTATCTCTCTTGATTCTAGAGAGAAGGGAGAGCAAGGTGGAGGAAGGAGGCCAAGATCCGGCCGCCGGCGAAGCTTCGGAGGTCCGTTTCGCGAGCGGAGTTCAGATCCGCGAAGGTGGGAGCGTTGCGGTGGTGTTCAACCGAGCAAACCTTCTCCATGGCTAGGAAGAGGGGACGAAAGGTAACGACACTTCTCCTCTCGGTTTTTAGGATTTAGGATGCATGAATAACATCCTCTTCCTTTCGTATTTTTAGCACCGAATCTCTCAAATGAGAGGGATTCGTGTAGCCTAGGTTCAAGAGGAACCTCCGGGTTGAGTATGTTCATCCCGGCATGCTTTGCATTTGAGATCCGCTCCGTTAGCGGATTAGGCATTGTGGGTGAAGCCGTGGTCGCGACCGTTAGTCCGACCCGGTGATGTTGCATAGCGAGCTTCGGGGATTCGGTAGAAATCCGTTGCGGCAATACGCCGTTGTATGTATGCATTTTCCCCCTTATATTTGAGTGAGTACTCGTGGTCGGAACCGGACAAGGTTAGCTCCGTGTTATGCGGTAGATGGTTTCCTTGGAGCACGGGAAAGACACGGTGCGAATGGTGATTGGGGTGGGGAAACCTTTGTTTGTGCTGTGCAAAGGCGCGGCTATGTCTCCGTGGTCGGCTGGTTATCCCGTGACGCGCAAGTCATGTGGGGGAAGTGTCCCGGCGAGACTAGCCCCTTGTGTGGACTGACGAGAATGTCGAGCGGAGGACAAGCCCGGGCACTGTGGCCATGAGCGGGTGGGGTCCAACAAGGCTTCTTAGAATCAGTCAGTGTGAGACGGAACCCTGGCGTGCGAAGTCAGAATGTGCGGGCAAGCCCCGGGGTATATGACCCTTGTGCGGGTGGGGCCTTTGCAAGGTTCCATGTGACGGCGTGTGTGCCATTAGGGACATGGTGGTTCCCTTGTGTTTGCGGCTTTAAGCCAATGGGGAAACGGAAGTACCCAGTGTTTGATGTTGTGCTAGATGCATACGAGCTAGGGTGCCTTGGGTGAAACCCGGGTTGCATTCATGTTGCATAGTAGGCCCCTTTCACTTTGTACAAAACATAGAGAACATGTATGTTGTATGAGACATCCAAGCCTGTTTTACCGCTTTAATATATATGCTCGTTTGGTATACGAAGTGCTAACTTGCAGGTGGAGTGGTACCCCGGGGTCCGTTAGGGACGGCCGGGAGGAGATGTGTTTGTTACACAGTAGAGGTCAGCCTTTGCTGACCCACGTTACTTCAAATCCTTACAGGGCAAGGATCGCATGCAGGAGCTAGCGTGCCGGGCGAAAAGCCCTAAGCCTCATGAAGTGTTGCGGTGCTTGGATTTTCCTTTTGTGTTTGCTACTCTTGTTATGTTTATGTCCGGCTTGCATGCCGAGGTAGCGTAGGAGTGCTTGGCACATTTATATTTTTGGACTATTATTGTGTAAGGCCTTAAGGTCATTTGATACTCTATCGTTAGTGGATAACTTCTGTCGGTTAATGTTCAGTTTCCGCTGTGTTTGTCTGGAGTTTTGAGATTGGGTAGTTTTCATATCATCTTTTAATACTAAAGCTGTGGAGTCCGTATGTTGTGGGGCCCCGGCCGGACCCATATTATATGGTCTTTACAGGGGAGGTGTTACATGACAGCAATATCATCAACTTGTTTCTTTATTTCTGCTTGTTGCTTTACAGGGGACCCATATTATTTCTGCTTGTTTCTTTATTCCTCAAATCTAATGGATTTTATATCTTGTGCTAGATCAAATTGGAGTGTCTTATGGCTTTCATCCACATATTTTTCAAGAGCCAATCTCTGCTCATCAAATTTCACTTGTAAATCAACCAAAAATTTGCTGTAATCAGTCTCAGGAGCTGGTTGTGAAGTAGTATCTTGCAAAGCCTTCTTATAGTTCTGGCTTCTCCTCTTAAAAAGCATAAGTTTTCTTTTCTTTAAACTTTCTATCTCCTCATCCTCTGAATCAGAGGAACTGTAAATATTTACTCTTTCTTTGGGACTAGGAGGCATCTCCTTTTAAGTCCTATGCTCCAACTTCTCAAGGTTAACTTGCTCCCCCTCAACTGCTCCCTCTATGTCAGGAAATAATTCTTCCAGGGTGAACTCTTGTTGAGTGTGAACTGCTTTTTCTGTAGCATCAGCATCCATAGATGAATCCTCCAAGATCACATCTAGTGCTGGACTGTAGACATGAGGTATTTCAAGAATAGATTGTGAACTCATTTCACTTGCCAAGTGAATGCTTTCTTCCCCTTGTCCTTGTGCAGAATGTTGCTCCCCCTGCAACTGTGAAGTAACTGTGTCATCATGGACTTGGGCAGTTTCAGTCAGGTCCTGAACCTGTTCCCTAACTTGCTCCCCCTGCACTTGTTCATTCAATGTGTCCTCCTGCACATGATCATGATCAGTAATGTCATGGACTGGTGATTTTGCTTTAGTCTCTTGATTATCCAAATCAGGTGTGTCCTTGGAGAGAACCCTATCCCATCTGGATATTATCCTGATGTCCATCCTTCTCATATAATTTATTTTAGATCCTGGAAGCTGATGCATTACCTCTAGAATTGCTCCAGACAGGTATAAACTCATTAATCTAGCCAAATTAGGCTTTTTTGATTCCTTCCTTTATCTTCTCAAACAAAACTGCAGACCAATCTGTGTTAATCTTATAGATTATCCTGGTCATCAGATTGAACATAAAGGCAGAGATCCTATCATGGCCTCCTAGTTTACACAAAATCACCTTCCCTACCACTTCAGATAGAAATTTTCCTTGTTGATTCATTCCTTTTCGGTTTATGGCTGCTCCAATCTTCATGGTTGGATCCAATCTACACCACTGGAGAGCCTCCCTTGTCTTTGAGGCTGGGACCTCTTCATCATCCTGAATTCTTTGAAGGTGAAGAATCTTTCTTAAACTTTTTAGAGTAAGTTTGACTCTATGACCATGAACTGTCGATTTAATCTTCAGTCCAGTTGAATCCACTGTTGCAGTAGCATAGAACTCAAATACATCCTTCTTTCATATCTTGGTAGGTTTAGAAACAAGAAACTCCAATCCATTATCATTAACAAGGGTGATGACCCCTTTAATCTCCGTCGCCGCATCATCAAAAGCATTGCGCACCAGCTCGTAGCCTTCGTTAATGTTGTCTTCAACCTTTGGCGCCATTGGGATGATGAGAAAGCTTGAATGGAGAGAAGAGAGTTTGTCGACACAGAGTTTTAGTCTCGAAAACCTTGAGAGCGTGTCGACAGAATTTATTCTGTACCTATTTATACCCTTTAAACAAAGAAGGTCAAAAGGCGGGCAAAACTGACTAGATGTGTCGACACAGTTGAAATGTGTCGACACATACTTCTAATGTCTCGACAACAATGTTGACCTCTATGTGTCGACACCAATTGATGATGTGTCAACACTTGACTTATGTAGTTGTTGAAAAGAAAGACTACGTCGACACTTATTCGAAGTCTTGACATAAATTCTGAAGGTGTGGACATCACTCCTCTGGATGTGTCAACACAATTTCTCTGAATTGTCGACACAACTCCTCTGTGTCGACACTTTATTACTGAATGAGTCGACACAATTTTACTTAGCCACTTTTGTTAATCTAACATATGGTCAACATTCCTAATTCAATTTTAAATCTATTGAATTTAGTATCATCTAGAGGCTTAGTAAATACATCTGCAATTTGAAAATCTGTCTTAACAAATTCTAGTGAGATGTACTTTTTTTCTACATGGTCTCCAAGAAAATGGCATCTTATTTCTATATGCTTAGTCCTACTATGTGAAACAAGATTATTAGCAATAGATATAGCACTTTTAGAATCACAAAACAAAGGTGTTCTACTTGCCTGGATAGCCATAGTCTTCTAGCTGGTGCTGAATCCACAACAACTGTGCACAGCAACTTCCTGCTGCCACATATTCACACTCAGCTGTGGAAATTGCCACACTAGTCTGCTTCTTACTGCTCTAAGACACCAATATTCCTCCTAGAAATTGACAGGTGCCTGTAGTGCTTTTCCTTTCTTCTTTACAACCTGCAAAGTATGCATCTGAATAGCCTGTTAGTAGAAAATCTCCATTCCTAGGGTGCCAAAGGCCTAGATTAGGTGTGCCCTTTAGATATCTCAAAATTCTCTTTACTGTAGTGTAATGAGATTCTTTAGGGCATGCTTGGTACCTAGCACAGACACATGTTGCATACATAATGTCTGGTCTACTAGTAGTGCGATATAGTAGTGAGCCAATTATACCTCTATACAAAGACTCATCTACAGGTTTACCTGCATCATCTTTGCATATAGGCATATTTGTTCCCATAGGAGTTCTCATGGTGGAGGATGATTCCATACCATACTTCTTAATTAACTCCTTGGTGAACTTAGAATGGGATATGGGCAAGCCATCATTAGTCTGTCTTACTTGGAGTCCCAAGAAGAACTTAAGTTCCCCCATACTGCTCATTTCAAACTTCCCTTGCATAAGTTTAGCAAACTTTTTGCAAAGGTTGCTTTCTGTGGACCCAAATATTATGTCATCTACATAAATCTAGACTAAGATTATCTTTCCTTTGGACTCCCTTAGGAATTGAGTTTTGTCTATTTTACCTCTTGATAATTTGTTCTCAATAAGGAAAGTAGACAGGGTTTCATACCAAGACCTTGGGGCTTGCTTTAACCCATACAAAGCTTTCGTAAGTCTTCAAACATAATCAGGTTTCAAAGAATCTACAAAACCTGAAGGATGCTCTACATAGACTTCTTCTTTTAGATTTCCATTCAGGAATGCTGATTTTACATCTATTTGGAATACTTTGAATCCTTGATATGATGCATAGGAAAGGAACATTTTAATGGCTTCAAGTCTTGCTACTAGGGCAAAGGTTTGATCAAAGACTATTCCCTCTTCCTACCTGCACCCTTTTACAACAAGTCTTGCTTTGTTCTTCACAATAATTCCACTCTCATCCAATTTGTTCCTAAAGATCCACTTTGTTCCAATGATATTGTGGTCTTTTGGTTTAGGAACTAACTCCCAAACCTTTCACCTTCTGAACTGATTTAGCTCTTCTTGCATGGCATTAATCCAGTGTGGGTCTAGGATAGCTTCTTCAAATTTCTTTGGCTCTAATTGAGACAGAAAGCTTGAGTACAACACTGTGTTCAAGTTTCTGCTTCTGGTTTGCACTCCATGTCTTGGATCACCAATTATCTGCTTTATTGGATGATCTTTTAAGTGTCTAACAGCTGGAGGTAGTCTTTCTTCAGGCTGAATACCTCCAATTTCTTCAATGTGTTGCACCTCTTGATTTTCTTCAGCTTCTAGAGAGTCTTGTACTCCCCCTGGATAGTAGCCATCATTTTCCATTTCTTAATCTGCAGTTGAATCTTCTATAATGGAAAGCTTGTCCATTCACTTATTTATACCTGTTGGACTACATGAACTACAAGGCAACTCACTATTGATCAATCTAGTTTCATCGAAAACAACATGTACAGATTCTTCTACAACCTGAGTAATCAAGTTGTAGACTCTATAAGCCTTACTATTGTTGTTGTACCCAACAAATATCCAATCTTGGGATTTGGCAGCAAACATAGTTAGATAAGACTTGCCATTGTTAAGGATATAGCACTTGCAACCAAAGATCCTAAAATGGGATAAATTTGGTTTTCTACCTTTCATGATCTCATAAGGAGTCTTTTTGTGGAACTTGGTGATAGAAGCCCTGTTGATCACATGACATGTAGTGTTTACTGCCTCAGCCTAGAAATATTCTGGAGAGAAGTGTCACTCAATAGAGTTCTACCAGCCTCAATCAATGTTCTATTCTTCCTTTTAGCAATACCATTTTGCTGTGGTGTTCTAGGTGTGGAGAACTCTTGAAAAATCCCAAATTCTTCACACAGTCTTGTTATACTTTCAGATTGAAATTCAGTGTCATGGTCACTTCTGATTTTGACCATTGTACTGTCCAGTTCATTCTGAATTTGTTTGACAAAACTGTGTAAAACACTTGGAGTTTTTGATTTTTGTCTCAGAAAGAACCCCCAGGAATATCTAGAATAGTTATCTACCACCACAAAAGTGTAGACCTTCCTACCTAGAATATGAACTAGCATAGGACCAAAAAGATCCATATGTAAGAGGTATAGACACCTCACTGAATCCTTATTTTCAAGGCTATGAAAGGAGGATTTTGTCTGCTTGCCCTTTTTATAAGTTGAACATATCCCTTCCTTTATACACTTAACTTGAGGACCATTCCTCACTAACTCTTTGCTAAAGAGTCGGCCAATTGTTTTGTAGTTAAAATGGGACAGCCTCTTGTGCCATTTGACACAATGAGAGGCTCTCTCATCAGCTACAAGACAAATAGGAGAACCTTTGTTCTCACACTAAAAATTAAGATAGTACACATTCCTTTTTCTGTATCCTGTCAAAATGACCTTTTGATCATTTGACCTTTTAATCATTTGACCTTATGATATGACATCCATTCTTAACAAATGAAATGTCTTATCCTAAATCACTCAGCTGACTTATGCTTATAAGGTTGTGTTTCAAACCCTTCACATAGGCCACTTGAGTGATAGTAATCTGGTTACTAGAGATTTTACCAAACCCTTTGATGATTCCTTTTTCAGAGCAACCAAAGATTACTTTAGGCCCATTTATGATAGGCAAGTACTCCTTCAGTAATCCCTTTATTCTAGTCATGTGCCTAGAACATCCACTATCCAAGTACCATATAGGTGTATGGTGACTTGGACTCATCTACAATGAAGAATTACCTCTCCTTAGAACCCAAGTAAGTCTTGGGTCCTTGGTTCAAGTTAGTTTCATACTTACCAAATCTTCCTGCAGCTCTTCTAATAGGTAGACTGTTGTTCTTCCTGACACTAATGTTGTGCTAGCAATCTATGGCATAATGACTTGTCTTGCCACAACACCAGCATTCATACCTGTTGTATCTATTTTTAGATATATTCTTGATTGTCTGATTGACATCAAATCTCTTATATTGTTCTGGTACTGCTGCAGCTACACCCACTTGTTTCTCACAAACATGAGGTTTATGAACATGGGCTGCCTTATTGACATAAGAACCCTTGCCATTCAGAACTTCAGTCTTACTATGACCATGAGTATTCTCAAGGTCATACTTGTTAGAAGGCACTTGTACCTTTCTAAAAACTATAGGGACTTTAAAATTCAGTGGCTGGACTGAGTCTTTGCCCTTTCTTTTGAATTGGACATCCCTGGTGTTACCCTTAAAGCCTATTCCAGCCTTACCCTTTTGAGGTACAAACTCATCTATTAAGGGTAAAATAGATTTTGGCTAGGAATAACTAGCCACCAAATCTTTCTCCTTTTGAAGTCTGATTTCCAGACTTTTAATTAGATTACTTTTGTATGTGATTGTGCCCATCTGAATAATAGTTATAGTTTTCAGCTTGACAATCACATTCAATTTTTGATCCAACTCTTTCTCTAAAACAGATGCAACCACCTTAAGATCTGTAATTTCCTTAGCCTGAGTTTTGGCCGGGTTCTTGCTTTTCTTTAGTGCTTACAACAAGTCCCCATATTCATCTATCAACTGATGAATATCACCTTCAGAATCAGATCCTTCCACATCACTTGATGTAGATGTAGCTGACTCTGTGCCAGTACTATAAAATGAATTACTCGACAAACATTATACCTTGCTAGGACCAGGATGATCCTGGCATTTGTCTTCTTCTGATACAGCCATCATTCCAATACACTGATGGTCTTCTTATTCATAGATAGAGTTTAACAATTGCATAAACTCTTCTTCTTCATCAGCTGTATAAAGACCAATGTATGCCTCAGCTTCAGATTCAGACTCTGAAGTTGATTGGTCTGACAAGCTCTTCTCCTTCTTAGCAACAAAGGATTTCTCCTTCTTGCTCTTTTGTTGAGCCTTCCTTTTATCAGCAGACTCCTTTCGTTTTTCTGGACACTCAGCCACAACATGTTCAGGCTTATTACAGCAGTAGCAAACAATCTTTGATGTTGTAGATTTGCTAGGCTTAGACCTGCTCCTGTCCTTCCTTGATGACTTCCTCTTTTGATAATAGTCATCAACTGGCTGTGATGTGGAGAGCCTAGATTTCCACTGCTTCTTTCAATAATCTCTGAAACTGTCTTGTAAAGGCAGCAAAATCTGTATCTGAATCACTGTTATCTGAATTTTGGTTGTCTGAATTATCTGAGGTAATTTTAGCAACTTCCCTAGGAGGTGATGGAGACATCCTCCTATTCTTTCTAATGGCTTCAACCTTGAAGGCCACAGACTTTTCTTTATGCTCCCCTTTAGCATTTCTTTCCTCCTCTTTTCTAGTCATTAGCTGCATTTCATAAGACAATAAATTTCCAAATAAAGTTGGAGGAGAAATATCTGTAAGTTTGGCCACTTCCCTAATGGCACAAATCTTGGTGTCCCAATCCTTTGTCAAGGATCTTAGGAATTTATCATTCAGTTCATATGTACTAAATACCCTTCCATAAGACATCAATTCATTTACAATTCTATAGAACTTCTTATAGCACTTAGATATGCTATCTGACTTCCCTTGTCTGAAGCTTTCATACTCCTGATTTAGCATAGACTTTCTATCTTGTCGAACTTCTTCAGAACCCTCCATGTAGACTATCAAGGTGTCCCACATTTCCTTGGAGGTATTGCAGTAAATAAAATTCTGAAAGGTTGAATCATCTATGGCACTTACTATGATATTCTGGGCTCTTTTATCCATAGTTGCCAGGATGATCTCATCCTTAGTCATCTCAGAAAAATCTTTAAGAGTTCTTTGATTTGCATCTAGAATAGACACATTCATTAGAATATAAGGACCTTCTTTTACTATAATATAGATCCTTGGGTCAGAAGCCTCCATAAACAACCTGACTCTTTCTTTCCATATACCAAATAACTCCTTCCTGCAGATGGGTAGTTTCATAGAACCTAGTTCCTTGTGATTTTCTCCAGAACCCATTTTCTTGATTCTTGATTCTTCCTTAGGGATCTAACTCAGACTATTAAGTCCTTCTTTGAGTAACCTCCCTCTGATACCACTTGATAGATTTAACTTCAATACAACCTAAACACCTAGAGGGGGGTGAATAGGTTCTTTTCCTTGTTTTTAACTAAGGCAGAATATAGCTTCAGTTCTTTAATATAAATCTCAAATCTCTACAGCTAACACATCATATACAATCACAGAATCTATAATAACACAAGCATCACAGATTGCACATAGGTTTATAGTGGTTTCCCAAGGTCTGGGTACATCCACTTTCCCCCTTCACCTATCTAGTAGTGTTCTAGATTCGGCCTAACTTCTTCCTTCTTCTCAGATCCACAGATCTTACAGCTCAGAACCCTGAAAGGTTCCTACAACTCAAAACCCTATAAGGTTACTACAACTTAGGCTAACAGCCCTACCTCAGCCTTGCCACAAGGCCTACAACTCAGAGAACGAATTTTCCTACACTCAGGCTCAATCAGCCTTACCACTCAGAGATCAAACTCTCCTACACTCAGCCTTTATAACACAGGCTTATAACTCAGATCTTTTAAAAGATCCTATAGAATTTGATAAGTAATTTGATGAACTCTTACCCTTGTTGAGAGAGAAAGGATAAGAGAATTCTTGATCAGCTTCTTGATGAGACTGATGACTGAAATCAACCTGTTCTTAGATTTCTTCAAAGCTTCTTGAATCTAAACTTAGTAGGGTTGATCTACTTTGAAGTTGACTGACTGGCAGCTTCCTTCTTTGATTCTAGATATGGATCTGGATCTACTTAGTAGATTAGTTCAGGATCTACTTCTTAAGAGACTTGTGATTGTCTCCTTCTTGACCTCAAAATAGCTGGAGCTCTCCCCCCCAAATCTTCTGAAGTTCCTTCTGATTCTCAATGAATACACCTTAAACAAAATCTGAGTGGATCAAAAATCACTTCAGATTGTCTTCTTAGATCTTCTTACGAAGATCTTCTTTTGTGTGACTTGCACTTTCTTGATCAACGATCAATCTCTCAATAGTTGTATTAGTTGTGTGTGTACGATCTGTTGTTGTTCCTTCTTCCTCTGAATCCATCTATATATATAGACTTTATCCATGGTAACCGGCTGATCCGAATTTTAACTAACTTCTGACAAGTCTGACAGCTTTATTAAAGTTGTTGGAATGCACATCTGTCAAGTCCTCAGTCAGCTCTTGAACCTTTGTCTCTGTCAGCAAAGCGTCGAGATTGACTGTCATTATGTGTCTAGACAAACTATCAATAAGTGTCGACACATGTGACTTAAGTATCAACACAGACTTTGGTGGAGTCGACATAGCTGCCTTGATGGTGACACTGCTTCTTGACACTGTATCTTAAGAATATGTCGACATAGAGTATTTGTGTCGTCACAAACACTTCTTTACTCAACAGCAATCAACTATGTTGAAACTCTGTTGTGTGTCGACACAAGTCCTGTGTGTCGATACAGTTGATGTAGACTAAGAATTCTGTGTGTCGAAACAGCCTCCCAGTGTCGACATAATTGATGTCGACTAACTATTCTGGGTGTCGACACTGCCTCCCGGTATCTACACAGTTGATGTCGACTAATATATTATGTGTGTCGACACAGCTACTTCAGGTGTCGACACAGCTTTTCCAAGTGTCGACACAGACTTCCTTAAGTGTCGACATATGGACTTAGAAACTTTTCTCTGCATTTTAGCCAATACTTAACCTGCACATATAAACTCAATATAACATCAAATACACCTTGATGTATATCATTGAGCTAAGTGAGGCTTCTCCAAACCAGGTACACATTTTCCAATGTACCCAACAGGTACTAATTCCAATATAGGTTTGTACACCCCGCTACCTATCCCGTCCGTACCGTGGGAAGACGTGAGCATGGACTTCGTATTAGGCCTTCCCCCCACCCTTCAAAGTCACGACTATATTCTCGTCATTGTGGATAGGTTCTCCAAAATGGCATATTTTATTGCTTGTAGTAAGATGCAATGACACTTCTCACATAGCGAAGCTGTATTTTAAGGACGTCGTTAGTCACCGCGGAGTGTCGAAGACTATTGTCTTGGATAGGGACGTAAAATTCACTAGCTACTTTTGGAAAACCTTATGGGTTCTTATGGGAACAAAATTACTATTCTCAGCAGCTTATCATCTGCAAACTGATGGGCAGACGGAGGTAGTCAATAGGAGCCTAGGAAATCTTCTTAGATGTCTAGTGAGCGATCACAAAGGCACTTGGGATTTACTTCTTCCACATGCCCAATTGGCCTACAATAATTCAAAAAATAGGTCCACGGGTATGTCTCCTAACGAAATTGTTCACGGGTACAAGGCCCCTGTGTCGCTTGACTTGGTCCCATTGCCTCAAAAGTATAAAATAAGTAAGTTTGCACAATCCTTCGCCCAACATATTCATGACTTACATGCACGTTTACAAGCTCCCTTGACTGATTAATAAACGTCTTATCAAACGCACGCTAATCTACATAGGAAGGTGTCACACTTTAAAGTCGGTGATCTGGTTTTAGTCCGGTTAGTTCCCGAACGAATGCCAACTGGCACCGTTAAAAAGTTAGCCCCAAAGCGCGCCAGTCCTTTTTGGATGGTAAAGAAGCTAGGTGATAACGCTTTCGTGTTGGATTTGCCTGCTGATTGGGGTATCTCCCCTATTTTTAATGTCTCGGATTTGACATCGTTTGTTTTGCCTCCGCAAGAGTTGGATTCTTTGTCATCTTCTCCCTCTACTAAAAATTATGATGGGTTGGGGAGTGGTAGTTCGGATGATCTCTCTCCTTCGGTCCCCGCAGGTATAACATCGGATGGTAAGTTGCCTTCTTTTATTCCTACTGCTGACATGTTTCCCAGGTTCCCGAAGACATTTCTCACTCTAGATGTGATTTTTGTTGCTGAGCCACTTCCTACTCCTGATGGTGCTACCTACCGCTTCCTCGTCTTTTGGCGTGACCGCCCCTCTTCAGACGACTCATGGGTCCTCGCAACGGAGCTTCAACGTTTGGATGCCGAGCTTATCTGCCTCTATCTCTCGGACCACGCATCGGAGATACGTGAATTTGAGTGGGGGGAGGATATTTGGCGCGACCGCTCCGATGCTACCTGATGAATACCCTGTTGCCGAGGCGCTACAAAATAAAGACTTCAGGCGCAATGATAATGATGATGGAAGCCCACGTTACAACCTCCGTCCGCGGCGTCCTAGGCCCACTTGAAGATTAATTTCTTCAACATATTATGTTTTAGTATTTTATTTAACTATTTGTGAATATAAAATTATTCCATACTTGGTTAATAATTTTATATTCACTTGAGGACTTGTATTATTTTATTTCCTGTATTTAAACATTTTGGTGTGTATTTAACTGCCCGGATGGATGAGATTTCATCTCCATCTTGGACGGTTGGATGTGTTTTGTAACTCCTATATAAGGAGGCTATTATGAAGAGTTAAGGCATTGAAAGAGAAAAAGAAAACCCTTTTTCACTCTTGTGAAAATTCGGCCAACGGAGGCTCTCCCTAGCCGTCACCCCCCCTGGTGTGAAGCCTTCCCCTTGCTACCTCCGTCCCGTTCGGTGCGACTCTGGCGTGGCTTCCTTCGGTACGACTCCAAGGAAGAAGGTTACAGCCCCATTCAGTGTGACGCTGGTGGTTCCGTAGAGAGAGTGATTCTCCGACTTATCTTGTGTGTTTGATCTTCTTGGTTGGGTAATCCCTCTCCTATCTAGTGTTTTCTTCTTGTGAGATTTGTGGAGGATGTATTCGAACCGTCTTTTCCGTGATTTTTAAATCATCGCTCGCAAGTTTGATTCGATTTTGTTGTTGTTGAATCTCTTGTATTCCGGATTGGAAGATCCATTGCGGGAGCAAACTAGGCCTAGACTTGACTTGCTCTCCAGGTTTGGCACTCTTTTTGTTAACAAGGGATTTAATCTCAACTTTAACTCGACCGCCTTTTGAAGTTTACGCTGCTCCTAAATAAAGCATTTACTGCGTTTGAAACGGCTCAAGTTGAATGTTTAGATGCTTGTGTAGGTGCGGTGAGTTGTGTGCTTGTTGGAGAGGTAGGTCTTAAGGACATTGTATCGAGTCCGACTTACGGCGAGTTGTGTGCTTGTTGGAGAGGTAGGTCCTAAGGACGTGGTATCGAGTCCCGGAAATTTGGGAGCCAATCTACCCCTTTTGGTTCGCTTTTTGGTCGGAGCCCTCCTCTTTATTTTCATGTTCATTGATGTTGGTTGTCCCATTAGCGTAAACAATTGCGTGACACGACCCACCCTACATCAGTTTGCAACCTTATTTTTGAGTGTTGGGGCTTGTAAACCAAACAAAAATGGTCCAGGATGGGCCATTTGGATTTCTTCATGGGCTGCCTTGTAGACACAAGCACCCTTTCCATTCCTAACACCATACTCCCAGTGACCATAAATGTTCTCATGGTCATACCTGTTAGATGGTAGCACCACTTTCCTGAAAGGAATTGGAGGCTTGGAGGCTAGTGGCTGCACTGGAGCTTTGCCCCTCCTTTTGTAATAGGCTGCTCTAGTTCTCCCTTTGATGCCTAAGCCCTTCTTACCATTTTGGAAGGAGAAGGAATCGATAAAAGGAAATACTGAACATGCCTTTGAGAACTTATCCACTATCTCCTTCTCCTTTTAGAGTTTACCTTCAAGATTCCTAATGTGGTTATTTTTCAAGGTGATTGTGCTCATCTGAATAACAGTGATGTTTTTGAGCTTGCTGACTTCTTTTATCTTCAGGTTAAGCATGTTTGTAGAGTATGAAACAATCAGCTTAAGAGAGGGAATCTCCTCAACCTATTTTTTGGCTAGAAGCCTGCTTCTCTTCAGTGCTTACAAGAGTTCACCATAATCATCAATCAATTTATTGAACCCTCCTTCAGATTCAGAACCATATTCATCTCTTGATGCAGATGCTTCTGATTATGGACTAGTTACATATTCTGGGCCAGGCTTCTCCCTGCTGGGTCCTTCCTCAGTCAAAGTCTTCAGCCCAAGGCAATGGCTGACCACTTCTCCTTCTTCAGATCTGACAGCATCATCAGCTTCTCTAGTGATTTTAGCCAGCATCTCTAAGAAGTCTTCTTCATCAGATTCTTCTTCAGCAGTAAATAGCCCAATGTAGGCTTTAGCTTCATCTACCTCTTCTGACTCTGATGATGAGGAGTCAGTCCAACTCTTTTGCTTCTTGGCAATAAAGGACTTCTCCTTCTTTCCCTTATGCTAATGTTCCTTCTTTCAACCAGCATCCTTTCTTTTGACATGGCAGTCAGCTATGATATGCACTGGCTTGCTACAACAATAACACACCACTTTAGAGGAAGTATGTTTACTTGGTTTAGAGCCATACATGTCCTCTTTAGAGGATTTCTTCTTGCCCTAGTAGTAATCTTCTTTGGGATAAGAAGAAAAGGATGTCCTACTTCTCCAGTGCTTCTTCTTCATAAATTTCTAAAATTTCCTAGAGAAGGCAACAAAGTCTTCATCTGAAATGTGGCAGTTTTATGAGCCGGTTTCTAAGCTTTCTTACTCAGAATCAGCAACTCTCCTTTGTGGAGAAAGAATCTTTCTCCTGCTCTTCCTTGTGGCTTCATCTTTGAAGGCCACTGCCTTGTCTTTGACTGTAGGTGATGGTGCGGCCCCTCCGCCACCTCCGCCACCTCCGCCACTACTTGATGATGACCCGGTTGCAGAGGCACAACGAAACAAAGATCTTAGGTTCCATGATGATGCTGAAGGAAGACCGCGTTACAACCTCCGCCCGCGGCGTGCTAAATCCACCGCGAAGAATTAATTATCTTATTTCATGCACTTTTATTTTATATTGATGAATATAAAATTATTCCATGTTTGGATGATAATTTTATATTCATAAATGTTATGTAATTTTAATTTTGGACACTTTATATTTGTGGTGTGTATTTAACCATATAGATGGATGAGATTACATCTCCATCATGGATGGTTAAGGGTTTGTTGTAACTCCTATATAAGGAGTCTTTTATGCGGACTTTATCATTGAAGAAGAAACCCTATTTCCCTTGTGTGAAATTCGGCCAAGAGGGTTCCCCCTTGCCGCCGCCCCCCTTTAGGTGTGAAGCCTCCACTTTGCTACCTCCATCCCATGCAGTGCGACTCCGGCGTGGCTTCCTTCGGTGCGACTCCAAGGAATAAGGTTGCAGCCCCATTCGGTATGAAGCCGGTGGTTCCGTGGAGAGAGTGAATCTCCCACCATATCTTATGTGATTGATGTTCTTGGTTGGGTAATCTCTCCTCTCTTAGTGATTCTTGCTTTGAGTTTGTCGAGGTTTTTGCGAACCATCTTGTTGGAACCTTGGTTTTGATTTGTGCTAGGTTCACTCTTAGGATGTTTAGACCCTCTTGTATAGCCAAGGTCTCTGTTTTAAGTCTTAGTTAGATCCCCTTTAGATCAGGTTTGGGCAGACCAACATTGCAGTGGACTCAGACTCAGATTCAGAGAATGTTATGAACTATCTATATCAGTTCGACTATAGTCGAACTCAGCTCAACGATCGTCGATCTCCCATCGACGATCTTAGAGTCTCCTACTCTGAACTGAGCTCGACGATCTACGAGCTCAGGTCGACGATCTCTTGTTTCTCTGCAGTAATCGAAGCTCGACGATAGCCGTTCTCTGGTCGACGATCTCTTATCTCTGGTCGACAATCTCTGAACCGAGCCCTACGATTTTATGTTGCCTTCTTCTATTAGTGTTCTCAGATCAGTCAGAAGTTTTATTTTGGTTATGATAAATTTATTTTAAGGCAAGATATATTCTGATAATAAATGCTGATACTCCCAAGGCTGATAGCCGTATTTCTTAAAGCATTTATTATGGTATTCACAGAATATTGTATAGAGACAGTTATGGACTGCATTTATGACTGCCAGCCATTCTAGCCGATTGGGCTCCTCAATTCTTGCAGTAAATTATGTCTTGCCTTGGGAATTCAAATTCTAGTCGTTTCTCTTCATACTGACAGATCATATATCTCATATTACAAAAAGAAGAAGATAGACAGAAATCAGTCAGTAATCAAAAAGAAAAGAATCTTCCTTTGATCTCAGTGGATATTGCATGCTTGCTAAACAGAAGAAGAAGAAGAACTTTTTCTGAATAATATTTCTCTCTAGTCTTCTTCTCTCTTCAGTCTTAAAATTTTCACAGAGAGTCACAAAATCAACAACTGTTATCAGATTCAAAAAGGCCTACACCCAGGGCCAAGCTTCATCTTTCTGGATCCATACATTATCTCAGGGGGAGCTTGGACATTCTTCTCAATCCACATAATCTTCTCACTTGTCTTAGAAAGAGAAGATTCTCATAAACCTTTTATTCTACCTCCATCTGTATAGGGTTATCTCTCCCTTCAAAATTGAACTCCTTGGTGATAGGGCACCTGATCAAAAACCTATTGGATTTTGAGCTCCTGATCAAAAGCTCAAAGGATCTCTAGATCTACCTGCAGCAGATCTTGTGGTGATAGGGCACCTGATCAAAAACCTAAGTGGATTCCTACCTAGGTGGTAGAAGAGTGGATGTACCCGGATTTGGGGAACCACTATAAATTTTCTTGTGTCGTTTGTGTTGCTCTGTGATTTCTTTGTGTGCTGTGTTGCTGTGGTAGTCTAGCTTATTTCTTTTCTCCAGTTACTTTTACTAGTATTTTAATTTCGCAATAAATCTAAATAATTATTTTTAATACTCCATTCACCCCCCCTCTAGAGTAAAACCTATATATCCCTCACTTTCAATTTGTATCAGAGAGTGTGTTTTTGAAGGTTGTTCTGGCTAACACTTGAACCTAAGATCTAAGATAGATACATCTTTACTCTATTTCTCTTTATTATACCATGGCATAGTACATGGACTTTGCAAGCACCATACCTCCAGTTTGCAACTTGCAAAAGTTTGGAATCTTGAAGGCAAGAATAAGACTTTATATGAATTCAATTGATGAAGATATTTATGCTTCTATCTTAACAGGAGTACCTTCACCACCAACTGCCACCCCAAGCACTTCTACAAACATGACTGCAGTACCTCCTCCAGACTACAATGATGCATACAAGAAAGAAAAAATTGTTGATGCAAAAGCCATGAATATACTGGCACAAATAATGTCTGATGACATATTTCAGAAGGTAGCTGAATGTGAATCAGCTAAGGCCATCTGCGATTCCTTAAACCAGATGGTTGCAGGATCAGCAGATGAAAGGAAGGACAGGAGAGCTCATCTCATCTCCCTGTTTGAGAATTTTAAAAAGGAAGAAACTGAGTAAGTTTCTGATATGTATAACAGACTCAGTATCATTGTTAATGAACTGAAAACCCTTGACAAGGACATCTCAGACACAGAAATAAATGATATGATTCTCATGTGCTTCCCAACTAATGGGACTCTAGAATCTTGTCTATTAGAGAGACCAGAAGCACAAATGAGATGACCACTGAATCAGTCTTAGGAAAGCTGAAATCCTATGAATAGCTGTTGAAGACAAGAGAAGCTGAGCAACAAAAGACTACTACACCAACAAGGAATGAGCAGAATATTGCTTTCAAAGCTTCAGAAGAATCAGAAACTTCTCCATCAAATGAAGAATTGATGAGTCTCTTTGCAAAGAGATTCTTCAAGATGGGGAGAAAAGAAATAATCAAGGAGTGATGATAAACCAAGGTATGATAAAACCCCTTCTAAAGAAATTATTTGTTTTGGTTGCAGAAAAGCTGGAAATATTCTTCCAGAGTGTCCAGAAAACAAGCACAAGGAAAAGAGGAAGGAGAAAGACTCCAAGAAGTACTCCAGCAAACCATCCTCCTACAAACACAAAAAGAAGGAGAGAGGATTTGTTGCAGAAACCTGGAGTGACACTGAAGAATCATCTTCCTCCAGTTCTAGTGAAGATGAAGAAAAAGCAAAGGCCAAAGAAATTTACTTAATGACCATCAATGCTTCAGGGAATGTCTCAGAAGAAGAAGAATCTGAAGAATGTTCAGATTGTGATCAGGTATTAGAAGATTTTGACTTTACCTCTGAAGACTTTAAATCAAACTTTAATTCTATGTGTAGTGATCTGATTAGATCTGAGAAGGAAATCAAACTCCTCAGAGATAGGCAATCTAACTATGATAGTTTAGTATCAGAAAACAACAAATTGAAAAATTAAATAGACATGTAAAGTGAACAAATCATTTTTCTGAAAATGGAATTGAGTAAGGCAAAACAACTAGAGGAATCATTAAATGAAAGAAGTAAACAGCTAGAAGAAATTACCAGCACACTCAATGCTAGGCTTAATAAAAGTAAGTTAGGATTAGGTGCATCATCTAGTGAACCACCAGTTATTCAGAAAAATCATCTCTCACAACCTATAAAGTTTATTTCAGATAAAGGTAAGAAAAATACAGAGCAAATTAAAAAGGTTAATAAGGTTCTACAACAAGTTTAGAAAATTAAAGAAAAACAAACAACCAAGTCTCAACAAAAATCGTCGAATCAAGATCGATGATCTCAGTATTATGCGTTGAACGCCGATCGACGATCTCAGAACCCAGAGCCTGAGTTCAAACACTCTGAAAATGGAGATCGACGATATCACTATATATCGTCGACTAGAGATCGACGATCGTGGAACCCAGAGAATAGCTACTATTATTCTGAGAACCGAGATCAACGATATCAATGTTGGTCGTCAAACGCAGATCGAAGATCTCAACCTAAATCGTCGAACTCAGAACAGAGTTATCAAAACTTCAATTTCAACAGTAACAAAAATTTCAATAAGAACCCCAACTCTAAATCATTTCATCCCTTAACTAACTAGACAATACCACCTAGGAGATTTCATCACTTAGGCTATAAATGTCAACCTGAATACTCTTATTTTTCAAGTTTTAAGTATGAAAAGAAGCCAGGACCCAAGATTACCTGGGTCCAAAATGTATAATCTGTCATTTTGCAGGTGAAGACCTATCCTACCATATAGGATAGATGATATCTGGATAGTGGATGCTCCAAGCACATGACAGGAAACAAGGCCAACCTAAATAACTACTAGGCAAAGCTAGGTCCAAAAGTTGTATTTGGTGACTTAAGTTTTTGTCAGACAGAAGGCTATGGAGAATTCACACTTGGAGATGTCACATTCAGGAAAGTGGCATATGTAAGTGGTCTGAAACATAACTTGATATCCATAGGTCAGCTATGTGATGCAGGTTATGAGGTATGTTTTACTGAATCAAAATGCAACATTTCTTTAAATAACAACATTGTGTTGTCAGGGTATAGGTTAGGCAATATTTACTTAGTTAATTTTAATTCTGCTTATTAAGAAATTTGTTTATTTAATCAGGTTAGCAATAATAACACATTATGGCATAAAAGGCTAGGGCATGTAAATCTTAGAAACATTGCTAGGCTATCTAGGGACAACCTTGTTAGAGGAATTCCCTCTTGCCCCTATAAGAAGGAAAGCCTTTGCAAGTCTTGTCAAGTAGGCAAGCAAACTAAAAATAGCTTAAAATCAGTTAATAAGAGTGATTCACCTAGGATTTTGTATCTACTTCATTTGGACCTTTTTGGACCAATTGCTATACAAAGCCTGGGAGGGAAGTTCTATACTTTAGTTGTTGTAGATGACTTCTTTAGGTTCTCTTGGGTTTTCTTCTTGAGAAATAAGTCTGATAATTTCAAGGTTCTTACAGACTTTCTAAAATGCATAAAGATTGAGTACTCTACTCAAGTTGCATTGATCAGAAGTGATCATGGCACTGAGTTTGAATCTCTTCCTATGCAAGAATTCTATGAGAAGGAATGTATTAGGCACTGCTTCTCTGCTCCCAGAACTCCTCAACAAAATGGGGTAGTTGAAAGGAAAAACATAACACTCATTAAAGTGGCAGGTACATTGCTTGTTGATGCTCACATGCCTCTATCCTATTGGGCAGAAGCTGTAAGCACAGCAAATTATGTCCTGAATAGAAGTTTGATACACAAACTTAAGGGCAAGACTCCCTATGAATTACTCAAAGGGAATAAAACTAAAATAGATTACTTTAAAAAATTTGGCTGTATTTGTTTTATTCATAATAACAACAAAGATTATCTTAGAAAGTTTGCAGCCAAAGCTACAATGGGAATTTTTCTAGGATATTCCCAAGTTAGCAAGGCATATAGGGTCTTCAATAAATCATCTTTGAAAATTAAAGAATCTGTTCATATTACTTTTGATGAAGCTAATATGTTTTATAAGGAGAAGGAAGCTTCTACCAGTAATTATTTATAGGTACCAAATCTAAGTGAGAAATTGGATGAATTAAATCTCACCCAAAAGGTGATATCTCATCCCTCTCCACAGATTGATGAAGATAGTGAAGAAGAATCTCTAAAAATTGCTGAAGGCTCACCAACAGCAAATTAAATTCCACAAGAGGAATTAGTTCATGATGCTGCTATCGTTGAACAATCTCCACCTCCTGATTATGTTACACTTAGAGATCATCCCATATCTCAAGTAATAGGAGACATGTCAGTGGGTTTGCAGACAAGGCATCAACTTAATGAAGATGTGATGCATGCCTATTTCTTATCTCATATTGAGCCCTCATCCATTAAAGATGCAGTGCAAGATCCACACTGGATTATTGCAATGCAAGAGGAGCTAAATCAGTTTGAAAGATGCAAAGTTTGGAATTTGGTTCCTAGATCCAAAGGACAACGAGTTATTGGAACTAAATGGGTCTTCAAAAATAAATTAGATGCCCAAGGCATAGTTGTCAGAAACAAAGCAAGATTAGTGGCACAAGGCTACAGGCAAGAAGAAGGTATTGACTATGATCAGACCTTTGCACCTATTGCAAGGCTTGAAGCTATCAGAATTTTCTTGGCCTATACTGCTCACAAGAAATTCAAGGTATATCAAATGGATGTCAAAAGTGCCTTTCTCAATGGGGAACTTAAGGAAGAAGTGTATGTGTAACAACCACAAGGTTTTATCTCTTCAACTCATCCCTCTCATGTTTTCAAATTGCATAAGGCTCTCTATGGTCTAAAGCAAGCTCCAAGAGCTTGGTTTGAAACCCTAACTAGCTTTCTTTTAGAGCAAAAATTTTCTAGAGGCTCTGTAGATAGGACTTTATTTATTAGACATCATCATGATAGGATTCTGTTAGTTCAAGTATATGTTGATGATATTATATTTGGATCTACTGATTCTAAACTTTGCAAAAGGTTTTCTGATCTTATGCACTCCAAGTTTGAAATGAGTAGCATGGGTAAACTTTCTTACTTTCTTAGTCTTCAAGTAAAGTAAGCTCCTGATGGCATCTTCATTTCCCAGTCCAAATATTCTAAGGAATTAGTAAAAAGGTTTGGGATGGCTGATGCCTCAGCTATGAAGGCACCCATGGCTTCTAATGCAGTAATTGATTCTGATGAAAAGGGTAAACCTGTTGATTAGAAAAATTTTAGGGCAATTCTTGGGTCTCTATTATATCTTACTGCTAGTAGACCTGATATAATGTTTGCAACATATCTTTGTGCTAGATTTCAATTCAATACTAAAGAATCTCATTTAATTCTCCTCAAAAGAATATTAAGATACTTAAAGGGTTGTTCTAATCTAGGACTTTGGTATCCCATAGAGTCAAAATTTGAATTAACTGGATATTCTGATGCTGACTATGCTGGATGCAGAGTTGACAGAAAAAGCACTTCAGGAATTTATCAGTTCCTGGGTGATAGATTAGTATCCTGGTTTTGTAAGAAACAATCTTCTGTGTCTATATCAACTACTGAGGCTGAATATATAGCTGTTGGTAGTTGATGTTCACAAATCTTATGGATTCAAAATCAGCTACTGGATTATGGGTACTCTCTCAAAGATTCCACCATCTTTTGTGACAGTACCAGTGCCATATCTATTGCACAAAATCCAGTCCTGCATTCTAGGACCAAGCATTTAGAAATAAGGAATCATTTTCTTAGAGATTGTGTAGACAAAAACAAGATTAACCTCAAGTATATCTCCACTGATTTTCAAAGAGGAGATATTTTTACCAAGCCTCTGGATGTGCAAAAACACCTATTCTTTTTTAAAATAGCTTGGAATGATAAATGGCATTGATTAAACTTGACTTTTGTCTTTGTAAAGATGTGGTCAACGATCGTCAAACGGAGATCGATGATCGTCGAACTCATCTTGAGCTCAATCGTCGACCTGAGATTGACGACAGCTCTGTGTGAAGACAAAAATCTTCGAATGGAGATCGTCGACTTTGCTTCAGTAAAATCAATCATCGACCTAAGCTCGACTATTGATTTTTTCGACTGAGATCAGAGACAAAAGATTTCATTTGATTTTAAATTAAATATTTGACCTAAGATCGACGTTATTGTTTTTATCGTCGGCCAGAGATCGTCTTCTCATATTCCAAAAACCTTTATATAGGTTTCTTCTCGATCCCTGTCCTGCCCTTTCATATTTCCCCTCTGCTCTTGATCTTTGCTCTCTCGAGTTTACAGGTTTTCCATGGCGATCTTTACAGCAGTTCTCGCAACGATGAAGTTCGACAGAGGATTTGATGTCGACTTCGACTCTTTCAGTCATTATGATCTTATTTTTCAGGAAATGCTACAACTTTGTGATGATCAAGGTTTGAAGAAACTTATGACTACAAGGATGAATCTATCTGTTGCTGATATAAAGGAATGGGTTTACACCTTCTCTGTCAATGACTCTACGATGATTGGTTTCATCTCAGGACAGCAGGTGACTCTAAACCCTGCAATTCTTACAGAGATTTTTGAATTAAAGAATAGAACAGATGATCTGGATCAGGACAGTTCAGAGTATAGCAGGATGCTCTTGGAGATGGGTCATGCCGAGGGCATTCCATCTAAGTTATTAAAGAAAAACTTATCCATAGGTTTTAAGTTTCTTGCGGATGTAGTGGGAAAGGTTTTGCTGGGAAAACATTCGGCCCATGAAAACATCAATAGGCAACAGTTCGCTATAATGTCTGCTCTAGTTAATAGGAAGACCATTGATTGGGCCATTTTGTTCATCGATTTGATCAAGAGGAAGTATAATAAAAAGGAAGTCTGCTTAGGGAGGATTATAGGAATCTTTCTTCAAAAGAAAGCCCCAGAGCTATTGGTGTCTTCAACCATAGCTATTAATGCCAATAAGAGGCTGGATTGCTCTTTGTTCGGGAAGTGGGAGAGGTCGATTCAAAAACCCTCTAGGGATGGAACCTCCTCTCATACATCTAAGGACACAAGGACTATCATAGTCACTCCTCAACCTAGTGAAGAAGTTCCCTCTCTTCCTCCTCCTCCTCCAACTTCCCCAATCATCCCAAATATCTCCTCTCAACCTATTTTAGTTATTCCAACTATTCCTTCATCTAAGGTATTATCTCTTCCCCTACTCAGTGACCCCTTCCCATTCCTCCTACTGATCCACACTCCCTTCACTCCCTGTCCATTCCAAATTTTAACCTGCTCTCACCACTCTCATCCCCTTCTCGTCAAGCTGACTCACCTATCAACACTGAAGTCTCTCCTCATAATTCTCCTCACAATTCCCCAATACATTCCTCCAGAAACTCCCCTCTTTAGGATGACATCATGACATACTTCTCTCCTCCTCCCTCTCATATTTTTGTTTCAACTCAGACTTCAACTGAGTTTCCTCAAGTTGATCAAACCTTTCTCTCTCATCTTCTTGACCTCCTCACTCCTACCTACAAATCCTTGATAGCAGAAGCACTTTTTTCCCTTGCTCAATCAATCTCATCTCTTTCTGCCTCACTATCTACTTCTCTCTCTGCTTCCTCTGCTCCTTCTTTATCTAGGGGTCTAACTCCAGTTGTCACTGAAACCAGACAGGGGGAGATGTCCTATGAAGATGCTGCAGGATTAGATTCAGCAGACCTTCAGGTTCAGCCTCCTCCAGCAATTCAGGAAGAAGTAGTGCAGGAAGAAGAATTGTTTCAAGAATTCTGTACAGACATAGTTCTATATTTAGACTTGCTTATGTCAGATGAAGACATCAATGTGTCAATTCCTGAGATATCAAACAGTTATTGCTTTATTAATCCCTCCATCAATTGACAATCTCTTTTACATTCTTTCTCTTTGTTCAGAGCTTTTTGGAATTCAGTTGAGACAATTTCTTCCAAGGCCATGGTCTGTTATACCAGACCCATGTGTCCTTCAGTTTTGAAATATCTTCTGGAGATTCAATCAGTTCCAGCTTGTTCAGATATTCAATCAGTTAAAGAATGTATAGATATATCATCCCCTATGGATGTAGAGTTTTTGCATATGAAGAATGAGATTGATGCTCTATTAGTTGCTGATGAATTACTTGATCTAGTGGTCTCAGAAAATCTATCCTTAGCCCTAGAAACAAGCTTAATAAATATTTGTGAGCCTATTAGTCCTTATCCATCTCTGGATGATTTCATTGTTATTGAT
Source organism: Platanthera zijinensis (assembly GCA_039513925.1). Taxonomy (NCBI): domain Eukaryota; kingdom Viridiplantae; phylum Streptophyta; class Magnoliopsida; order Asparagales; family Orchidaceae; genus Platanthera; species Platanthera zijinensis. The sequence goes on from CM077084.1 coordinate 179,315,903, forward strand.
ATTCAGGAAGATGCCAAAGAAAAGGCTGCTAAGAAGTCAGATGATAAGCAAATGAAGGAAATAAATGATTTATATTACAATCCTCAGGTTTTATCTGATGATGATGATGATTCAGATGATAGTAATTCTAAGAAAAATAAAGCTTCAAAGAAAAGAAAAGCTGCTCCCCAGGCTGCTCCTAAACCCAAAAATATAGATGACGCCCCTTACTACATTTTGAAAGGGATTACTCCATATCCTTGCATGGAGAGCTGGATGTGGTTATCCAAGAATGAGATGAAAGCCAAAAAGAAGAGCAGGAGATATTCTCCACCTCCTCAGAAATTCAGAAGAGGCCCTCCTCCTCCTCCTCCTCCTCCTGTTGGTGCTTCAAGTACTATCTCTCAAGCTTCTGGTGCATCTTCCGAGCCTTCCTCTTACTCAAGATCATATCAAAGGCAGGACAGATCCTCCAAGAATCAGTTTCAAAGAAAATATAGTGAGGCTGCCCCTCTTCGATCTCTCTGCTCCCAAAGTGATGATCAACTAAGCTAAACATGCTTTCAAGCTCAATCCACTCAGTTCAAAGCAGTCACTGTATTGCCTCCTCAAGAAGATCAGTCACTTGTTGAATAGGAACTTGATCCAAACTTAAGGATGGCCAGGCTTCAGGAACTGATTGGTCTTTCTCAGATCAGAAAAGCTAGAGAAGAAGGAAAAGATCCATCTTCATTCTCAACTATGTCCTCTTTCAGAGAAAAAGAGCTGGATAAGCTTCAAGTGAGCAAGAAAGTCTTCAACCCAGCTGAATATATGGCATTGCATCCTGAAGTAATTGTGCCCAGGACAAGCACTCAGAAATCTCTTGGTGGGCAAGACTTGATGACATCCAAGAAGAATGTACCAGACCCTAACAGGAATATAATATTCTCAAAACCTTCATCTGGTTCTTCATATGATAAACCATAGTTTATGTTATTTGTTTAATGATTAACTGATTATGTACAATGCACTTCTATAACATATCTGCTGATGTTATTTCATCCTTTTAGATATTTATGGTCTTTTCATTTTATTTTTTTTCAGTTTTGTTTTTGAGTGACCTCACACAAATAGGGGGAGATTGTTGGAACCCTAGTTTTGATTTGTGCTAGGTTCACTCTTAGGATTTTTAGACCCTCTTGTATACCCAGGGTCTCTATTTTAAGTCTTAGTTAGATCCCCTTTAAATCAGGTTTGGGAAGACCATCATTGTAGTGGACTCAGACTCAGATTCAGAGAATGTTGTGAACTATCTATATCAAATCTAATATAGTCAAACTCAGCTCGACGATCGTCGATCTCCCATCGATGATCTCAGAGTCTCCTACTCTGAACTGAGCTCGACGATCTACGAGCTCAGGTCGACGATCTCTTGTTTCTCTGCAGTAATCGAAGCTCGATGATAGCCGTTCTCTGGTAAATGATCTCTTATCTCTGGTCGATGATCTCTGAACCTAGCCCTATGATTTAATGTTGCCTTCTTCTATCAGTGTCCTCAGATCATTCAGATGTTTTATTTTGGTTATGATAAATTTATTTTAAGGCAAGATATATTCTGATAATAAATGCTGAAACTCCCCAGGCTGATAGCCGTATTTCTTGAAGCATTTATTATGGTATTCACAGAATATTGTATAGAGACAGTTATGGATTGCATTTATGATTGCCAGCCATTCTATCCGATTGGGCTCCTCAATTCTTACAGTAAATTATGTCTTGCCTTGGGAATTAAAATTCTAGCCGTTTCTCTTTATACTGACAAATCATATATCTCATATAACAAAAAGAAAAAGATAGACAGGAATCAGTCAGTAATCAAAAAGAAAAGAATCTTCCATTGCTCTCAGTGGATATTGCATGCTTGCTAAACAGAAGAAGAAGAACTTTTTCTGAATAATATTTCTCTCCAATCTTCTTCTCTCTTTAGTATTAAAAGATTCACAGAGAGTCACAAAATCAACAACTGTTATCAGATTCAAAATGGCTTTAAAACTTTTTCTCCTTGAATACCTACACCCAGGGCCAAGCTTCATCTTCCTGGATCCATACAATATCTTAGGGGGATCTTGGACATTCTTCTCAATCCACATAATCTTCTCACTTGCCTGAGAAAGAGAAGATTCTCATACACCTTTTCTTCTACCTCCATCTGTACAGGGTTATCTCTCCCTTCAAAAGTGAACTCCCATGTGATAGGGCACCTGATCAAAAACCTATTAGATTTTGAGCTCCTGATCAAAAGCTCAAAGGATCTCTAGATCTACCTGTAGCAGATCTTGTGGTGATAGGGCACCTGATCAAAAACCTAAGTGGATTCCTACCTGGGTGGTAGAAGAGTGGATGTACCAAGATTTGGGGAACCACAATAAATTTTCTTGTGTCGTCTGTGTTGCTCTGTGATTTCTTTGTGTGCTGTGTTGCTGTGGTAGTCTAGCTTATTTCTTTTCTCCATTTATTTTTATTAGTATTTTAATTCCGCAATAAATCTAAACATTTTTTTTAAAACTCTATTCAACCCCCTAGATTAAAACCTATATATCCCTCACTTTCACGTCTTTTTCGTGGTTTTTAAATACATCGCTGGCAAAATCTGATTCGATTTTGTTGCCATTGAATCTCTTGTATTTCGGATCAGGAAGATCCGTTGCGGGAGCGAGACTTGGCCTAGCCTTGACTTGCTCTCCAAGATTGGTACACTTTGTGTTAATAAGGGAGTTAATCTCAACTGGAACTCGACCTCCATTTGAAGTTTGTCGCTACTCCGAAATAAATTATTGCTGCATTTTGAAATGGCTCAAGTTGATAAAATAGGTGCTTGTGTAGGTGCGGTGAGTTATGTGTTTGTTGGAGAGGTAGGTCTTAAGGACGTTATATCGAGTCCGGCTTACGGTGAGTTGTGTGCTTGTAGGAGAGGTAGGTCTTAAGGACGTTGTATCGAGTCCGGCTTGAATCTTCTATATTGATTTTATCATTCGGATTTTGGAGCCAACCCAACCCCTTTTCGCTCGCTTTTGGTCGGAGCCCTCTGAAAGATAGGGTAAGCTCTGAATAACTCTAGAGGGGGGGGGGGTGAATAGAGTTTTTGAAAACTTTTCCCTTTTACTGAAATAAAAGGTAAGTTTACAAGTGCAGCAAGTGAACTAGAGAAAAGTAACTTAGCTACACAACAAACATTATATTACAGCACAAGCATAAGAGAAGATCACAGACACACAGACAACACAAAATTTTATAGGGGTTCCCCAAACTTGGGTACATCCACTCTTCTACCACCCTAGGTAGGAATCCACTATAGGTTTTGTTCAGGTGACTGCCACCAATGAGCTTTTGATCAGGTGCTCAAAGACCAAACATAAAATCTTTTGGAAGGAGACTTGTAACCAGAATAATTTTGAAGGGAATTAAAACCCCTGTACAGAGGTGGGATGAGAGCTTGATGAAAGTCTTCTTTTCTCAAAACACAGTGAGAAGACTATGTGGATTCTGAGTTGTTGATGACAAAGCTCCCCCTAAGATATTGAATGGTTCAGGAGAGGAAGCTTTGTAAAAGGGTGAGTAGGCCTTTAGCTTTTCAGAGATCCTTGAATGATTTGAATGTCGCTGTCACTTGAGATCCCTGAAAACAAAGAGGGAGAGAAAGAAAGACTCTTGATGGTGATGGTTGTTCTTTCTTTTTCTCTTGAGAGCAGTTAATTTTCTTAGAGATGTTTTTCACTGCACTTTGGGATGTTTTCTTTGCTGTGACTCTAGTTGATGATCAATCTCTGCTCTTCTGTGTCTTGTAGTTTTCTTGGCAGGGAGATATGTATAAGATAACTGCAACTTACTCGAATTAAAAAAAAACTCTGCAACAAATGTTCAGCCGAAATCTTGGTAACGAAAAACGGCAAGAATGCTGTCAATTATTCTATTCTATGTCTGTCCCGAGATATAAGCAATTAATTCTATGGAGGATGTTAGCAATCAATGCTGCCAGTAATGGCTCTATTCAGAGAATATAAGTGCATTCATTTACAAGGGAATTAATATCCTATAATAGATATAAAATGATGAGACAGAAGGAGAAAGAATAAATAACAAAATGTCTTACAGTTTTCGTCGACCAGAGATCAGCTTTCATCAACCTCTAATCAGCTTTTGTCGACCTGATATTTCGTCGACCTCTGATCAGCCTTCGTCGAACTGAGATCAGCTTTCATCGACCTGAGCTCTGTGAATCAACTGCTATGCATAAACTGACTAATTCTGCACTCTATGTTCGTCGACCTGAGACTGTGAAGTTAGTCGACATAAGAACTTGGTCAATCTGTCGGCGTTGAGTGAATAACACATCTGGCGTTGAGTGTTCTTTGTCTCTGAGTTAGCCTTGGTTTTGAGTGAATTATGGCGTTGAGTGTTGAAGAGTTAGTCGATCTGAGAATGGAGTTCGTCGAGCTCAGCTAAGAGATTTTAGCTCTGAGTTAGTCGAGCTGAGCATGACTATCGTCGACCTGAGATCAACGAATGTAGATTTCTTTTTCTAATTCTTGATTTCTCTTAGTCATGAGTCTTTGGCAGTGTTGTAGGTTGGTCCTTTGATCTGTTGACTCTAAGAACATGGCCTAGACTCTAGAAATACATAAAATTTGACCCTTCTATACAATATGGGTCACAACCTAAGAAGAGAACCTAGCCCAAATCACCTAGGGGTTCCAACAATCTCCCCCAATTTGGGTGAGGTTACTTCAACCAAAAACAAATAAAGATCACAAGACAAAATGAGGTAAACATAGCATGAAAACTGAGATAACTGATAGAATAAATAAGTTAGAAGTACCTTTATAAAGCTATGTACCCAGATTGTTCACAGAAAGCACAGAAAATAAACAATTTAAATGTTCTTGTGAGAATCAGAAGGCTTAGCAAATTTGATTATCCTGTTTGGATCATGAGCTTGCTTCATAGTCATGGTCATATCATTATCACCAATAGTCTTTTGTGAGGTAGTTCTTGGAACCACTACTTCAGGATGTAGACTCATGTATTCTTCAGCATTGAATAATTTTCCTACTTGATATCTTTCAAACTCTTTCTTCTTGAAGCTAGACATAGTAGAGAACTGAGAAGAGTCTTGACCTTTTTCTTTGGCTTGCCTGATTTGTGAGAGAGCCACAGATTCCTTGAATCTAGCAATTCTTGTAGTTGGACTAGTTTCAGGATCATAAGTTGGAATTGGAGGTTCTTCAGGGTCATTAGCTTTGCCAGAAGATGGGGGAGGGGAAAAAGTTGGCTGAGGGATAGGCTATTGAGCTGACTGATGTCTGGAATAAGACTGATGTCTTTGTTTATGCTGACTGTCTCCATAAGAGTGAGAAGGTCTTCCCTGTCTCTGATAAGTTTTAGTGAGAGTAGGTTTAGTGAATCCTTCTGAGCTCTAAGATAAGGTTCCTGAGGCACTTGTAGCTGGAGGAGGAGGAGGATCCCTTTTGAATTTCTCAGGTGGAGGAGAGTATCTTCTGCTTTTCTTTCTTCTCTTTTGTTCATTCTTGGATAGCCACATCCAAGCTGGCATACCCTTATAAGGAGTTATGATTTGCAGAATGTAGTATGGAATATCATTTGTAGACTTAGGTTTTGGAGCAGATGGAGGAGGTGCTTTCCTTTTCTTGGAGATTAGCTTCCTCTTTGAGGCATCATCAGAATCATCATCATCATCATCATTATCATCATCATCAGAAGACAAAGGATTGTCATACATTTCATCAATCTGACTGATCAGATCCTTGGGAATTTCTTTGCTAGCTTGAGTGGGAACAACTTCATCTTCAGCTGCTTCAGCTTCCATAGCAATGTACTGATTTATTAGATCATCTAAACTAGTAATAGGGCTATTATCCATGATATAAGTTGGCCCAGGAGGGCTAGATCTTTGTTCATATAATGCTATTGGAGTAGCTATCAAACTTTTCTTTATAATGGCTAACACTTCTTAACTTGTAGGGGATGTTTATCATACTATTGCTCTGGATGATTGAGTGGGAGAGGAGAGGCAGAACTGAATATACGATCCAAAAAATTTCAGCAAAGTATGTAGATTTACTTTAGATTTAATGAAGTAGACCCTTCCAGGCAGAACTTCTGGCAAGCTAGTTTCTTGAGCATTGGATACTATAATATATGTACCTTGATTATCTGCATCTACTACTGAGTCAGTTATCTCTATATCAACTGATTCCATATCAGTATCAAGAAAATGTAGAAAATCTGGTTCCATATCAACATTTGTTCCTACTGTTGCTGGTGCTGTTGTTGCTACTTCATCATTAAGTATCTCCCCCTGCCTGGTTTCAGTATGTACTGAAGCCAGGCCCTAGATGAAGAGAGGGTAGAGGTGAGGGTAGAGATTTTAGCAGAAAGAGATGATATGGAGATAGACAGAGGGGAAATAGCCTCTGCAATGATGGTTTGGAGGATAGGCTTGAGGAGCTCAAGGAGGAGAAGGGTTTGTTGAACTTGAGGCTGAGATGGAGCTTGAGAATCAGGAGGAGGTGGAGGGGTGGATGGAATCTCTGCAGAGGGGTGAGGAGTGGCTGATGTAGCCCTTGTACTTTCAGAAGATTTAGAGGAAGAGGACATGCCCTTAGATGGCTTTATGATAGTCCTCTCCCATCTGCTAAAGAGGGCAGATGAGAGATTCTTAGATGCATTGATGCATGTTGTCTGAGATAGCAGTAGTGCATTAGCCTTGGCTTTCAAGAACAAGCCCAATATTTTTCCATAACAAACCTCCTTTTTGCTGTTCTTTCTCCTAATTAGGTCAAACAGAATTTGTGGCCAGTTCACACTTCTCTTACTGACTAGGGCAGCCATAACCAGGAACTGTTGCCTGGAGATGTAGTCATGTGCTGTATGCTTAGCAAACAACACCTTCCCAATGACATCCGCAAGAAATCTATATGCCGGGGAGAAATTTTTCTTATACAGTTTGTTAGGGTTTTCGCCGAAGTGACCCATAACAGCCAGCATATCTTCATATTCTTTATCATCTAGTTCTAGATCATCTTCTCTAGTTTTCAAATTGAAAAGTTCAGAGAGAACGAAGGGAGAAAGAATCACCTGAGTACCACTGATAGTCCCAGTTATTTCAGTCTCTGTTGAAGAAGAAGAGCCAACCCATTCCTTGATTTCCATCATAGGAATCCGGATTCTATCAGACATGAACTGCTTCAGATTTTGTTCCTCAAATAGCTGTAAAATATCTATGAAAATTTGATCTGACTGTTGGAAAGAGTCAAAATCAATATCGAAACCATGATCGAACTTTATGCCAGTTGATCCAGTAGCGGCCATTTGTGACGTTAAGATCGAATGAGAGAGAGAAAGAGCACACCTGTAAGAGAAAACACAAGATCAAGTGCAGGAGGGGAATTCTGAAAGCGCAGCATTGAGGTCGAAGAAAAGCCAGATATAGTATTTTCTGGAATATGAAACGACAATCTCAATCCGACGAAAACTCAAGATTCTTCGATTTCAGGTCGATGAAAATTACGTAAAGGACAAAGTTCGTCGATCTAAGAACGAAGAGAGGGAAAGTTTTTATCGTTCGGAGAAAACTTGTAGAGATATAATTCATCGTTCTCTGATCGACGATTGAGCTATACTAAGAGATTTCGTCGATCTTAGGTCGACGAAAATTCTCAAGAATAGTTATCAGTTCGTCGATCTCAGGTCGACGAACAGAGACAATTCTTTGACTACAGACAGAGCATTAGATTAAATCCTGACCATTTATCATATCAAGCTGATTGACAAAGAACAGATGCTTGGATGAGTACAATGGCTTAGTGAATATGTCTGCTCTTTGCAAATTAGTAGAGATAAATTCAACTTTAATCTTATGTTTATCAACACAATCTCTAAAGAAATGATGTCTCATGTCTATATGCTTGGTTCTAGAATGCAATACTGGATTTTGTGCAATTGAAATGGCATTTGTATTATCACATAGTATAGTTGAATTATTTAAGTTGACACCATAATCCAGTAGTTGGTTTTGTATCCACAAAATCTGTGAACAGCAACTGCCTGCAGCCATATACTCAGCTTAAGCACTAGAAGTTGAAACAGATGTTTATATTCTACAGAACCAAGATACAAGTCTATCACCAAGGAACTGACAAGTTCCTGAGGTGTTTTCCTGTCTACTCTGCATCCAGCATAATCAGCATTAGAAAATCCAATTAACACAAATGCTGATTCTATTGAATACCAGAGGCCTAGATCTTGACAACCTTTTATATATCTTAAAATTCTTTTTAAGAAAATAAGGTGAGATTCTTTAGGGTTCAGCTGGAACCTAGCACAAAGACATGTGGCAAACATAACGTCTAGACTGCTTGCTGTTAAATACAGTAGGGATCCAATAACGGCCTTATACTTGGTCTGATCAACTGGTTTTCCAGATTCATCAGCATCAATAACAACATTGGCAGCCATGGGAGTCTTCATGATAGAGGCATCATTCATCCCAAACTTCTTAATAAGCTCTTTAGCATATTTAGACTGAGAGATGAAGATTCCTTCAGGGGTTTGTTTCACTTGGAGACCAAGGAAATATGATAACTCACCCATGCTACTCATCTCAAACCTTGAGTGCATTAGATCAGAAAATCTTTTGCACAGATTTGGATCAGTAGAGCCAAAGATTATGTCATCTACATATATTTGTACTAATAGAATTCTATCATGATGCAGTTTTGTAAAAAGGGTTCTATCAACCATGCCTCTTGAAAAACCATGCTCCAAAAGAAAGCTGGCTAAGGTCTCATACAAAGCTCTTGGAGCTTGCTTTAAACCATAGAGAGCCTTATGCAATTTAAAAACATAGGAGGAGTGAGTTGAAGAGATAAAACCTGGTGGCTGTTCCACATATACTTCTTCTTTAAGTTCCCCATTGAGAAAAGCACTTTTGACATCCATTTGATATACCTTGAATTTCTTGTGAGCAGCATAGGCCAAGAAAATTCTGATGGCTTCAAATCTTGCAACAGGTGCAAAGGTTTGATCATAATCAATTCCTTCCTCTTGCCTGTATCCCTGAGCAACAAGCCTTGCCTTGTTCCTCACAATCACACCTTGGGCATCAAGTTTATTTCTGAATACCCACTTAGTCCCAATTACTGAATAGCCCTTAGGCCTTGGAACTAAGTCCCAAACTTTACACCTCTCAAACTTATTGAGTTCCTCTTGCATTACAATAGTCCAGTTTGGATCTTGCTTTGCATCAGATATAGATTGAGGCTCAATTTGAGAGAGAAAGCAGGAAAGCATCACATCAGGGTTGAGTTGATGCCTTGTCTGCACTCCTGCTGATATGTCTCCAATTACTTGAGATCTAGGGTGATCCCTAAGTGTGACAAAATCATTAAGAGAAGTTTTTTCAGCAACAGTTATTTGATTAAATTCCTCTTGTGGAATTGTGTCAACTGTTGTAGAAGACTGAGTTGCTTCCACAATCTCTTCTTCACTTTCAGCTTCTGATATAACTTGTGGAGAGGGATGTGATTCAACCTTTGAGGTAAGGTTTAGATCATCCAAGCTCTCACATAAATTTTATACCTGCAAATGACTGTTGGTAGAGATATCTCTCTCCTTGTAAAACATGTTAGATTAATAAAATTTCACATGCATAGATTCTTCAATTTTTAGTGTTGATTTATTAAACACTCTATATGCCTTACTGACTTGGGAATATCCTAGAAAAATTCCCATTGCAGCCTTAGCTTCAAACTTTCTGAGACGTTTCTTGTCATTAATGTGAATATAGCATATACATCCAAATATTTTTAAATAGGTGATTATAGGTTTCTTCCCTTTGAGTAGTTCATAGGGAGTATTAAGCTTTAGTTTATGTATTAGGCTTCTATTCAGGACATAATTTGTTGTGCTTACTGCTTCTGCCCAATATGATAGAGGCATGTAAGCATCTGCAAGAATTGTACCTGCAGCTTTAATGAGTGTTCTATTCTTCATTTCAACTACTCCATTTTGTTTAGGAGTTTTGGGAGCTGAGAAGCAGTGTCTTATACCTTCTTTCCTACAGAACTCTAGCATAAGAAGAGATTCAAACTCAGTGCCATGATCACTTCTGATCAATGCAACTTGAGTAGAATACTCAATCTGTATGTTCTTGAGAAAATCTGTAAGAACTTGAAAAGTATAAGACTTATCTCTCAAAAAGAAAACCCATGTTAATATGGAGAAGTCATCTACAATAACTAATGTATCAGACTTTCCTCCTAGACTTTGTACAGCAATAGGACCAAAAAGGTCCATATGGAGCAAATATAAAATTCTAGGTGAATCACTCTTATTAATGGATTTGAAACTATATTTTGTTTGTTTGCCTAGTTGACAAGCCCTACAGAGTCCTTCCTTCTTGTAGGGACCAGAAGGTAAACCTCTAACAAGATTGTCCTTAGATAACCTAGCTATATTTGTTTGATTTACATGTCCTGTGCCATAAAGTAGTTTGAATGCTAACAGAATTGAATAAACAGATTTCAGATTTATCTTATTCAAAGTTTACTAAGTAGATGTTGCCTTGTCTAGTTCCTGTTAAAATAGTTGTTTTGTTTAAAGAAATAACATATAAAGAGTTACTAAAGCTTACTTGATAACCTGTATCACATAATTGGCTTACTGATATTAGGTTATGCTTTAGACCATTTACATAAGTCACTTTTTTGAATCTGACAGCTCCATAGTTAAAGTCACCATAGCCTTCTATCAGTCCAAAGCCTGAGTCCCCAAAGATTACTTTAGGTCAAGTCTTGGTTTTATAGTTGATTAGGCATTCTTTGCAACCAGTCATATGTTAAGAGAAACCACTGTCCAGGTACCACTTGTTTTGAGTGACAGGGTTCTCTTCTACCTGCAAAGAGGATTAGCAGTTTTTGACCCAGGTTACCTTGGGTCCTTGTTGTTTAACATAGCCAAAACTAGAAATAAAAGTGCATTCAGGTTGATCCTAATAACCTAAAGGATGATACCTTCTAGGAGGTATGACCCACTGACTAAAGGGATTAAAGGATTTATTAGTTTTTAGATTACTCTGGTTATGAACTAGATCTGACAAATTTGGGTATGTTCGTCGACCTGAGCTCGACGATCAGGGTTGAGTTCTTCGATCTCTGCTCGAAGAATGGAAGTATCCATTCTCAGAGCCCCAAAAACGTCAATCTCTGGTCGACGAACCATACTGGTTTCATCGATCCCAGTTCGAAGAATAGATTATATTATTATTTGCGTTCAGAGTTCGTCGTTCTGAGTTCGACGAACTATACCCATTTCGTCGTTCTGAGTTTGACAAAATTTGCTGAACATAGTTATATTGTGTGTTTTTCTTTTTCTGACATATTTTCTTAAGGTCTAGGTTTTTAAGCACTTCATTTAATTTCTCTACTTGTTCAGTATTCTTCTTACCATTTTCAGAAATAAAACTTATGGGTTTTGATAGTTGATTTTTCTGCATAAGGATTGGTTCATTAGATGAGGCTCCTAATCCTAGTTTGTTATTACTAGATCTTGTATTGACTGTGCTAGTTATGTCTATCAGTTGTAAACTTCTACCATTTAAGGTTTCTTCTAGTTCCTTAGCCTTACTTAATTCAGATTTTAGGAACATTATTTGTTGATTAGATAGGTTTAATTCTTCTGTTAATTTTTCATTATCAGCAATGATTTTTTCTTGTTCTAATAGTTTTTCCCTGAGAAGTTTGATTTCCTTCTCAGATCCTATTAGGTCTAAACACAAAAGTTTAAATTCAGATTTGAATTCTTTAGACTGAAAATCATATGAAGCAATTACCTGATCCTCTTCAGAGAGGAATTCTTCATCTTCTTATTCATCTGAGTTTGATCAACTACTTCCAGCATCTATTGCCATAAGGAAAACTTCTCTTGCATTCTTTAATTCTGTACCATCTTCACTGGAACTTGATGAGGATGTTTCATCTTCAGTATCACTCCAGGTTTCAGCCACAAAGCCCTTCTCCTTCTTTTTATATTTGCTAGAGGAGGCCTTGTTGTGCTGATGTCTTCTTGACTCCTTCTAATGCCTTCTGTCTTTCTTTTGAGCTTCTGGACATTCTGAGATGAAATGTCATGGTTTCCTGCACCCAAAACAGACAACTTCTTTAGAAGGGGTCTTATCATACATGGGTTTATCTTCATTCCTTGAGGGCTTCCTCCTGAAGTCCTTTCTTTCCATGTTATAGAATCTCTTAGCAAAGAGACTCATAATTTCTTCATTGGCAAATAGGCTGGGAGATTCTTTTGCAGCTTGGAGTGCTAAGTTTTGTTCCTTCCTAGTAGGTGTTGAAGCTTTTTGTTCAACTGCAGCTTCCCTTGACTTGACCAGTTGCTCATAGGATTTGAGCTTTCTAAGTAGAGATTCTGTTGAGATTTCAGTCATGCTTCTGGCTTATTTGATGGGCCAGATTCTGGAATCTCATGTGCTAGGGAAGCAAATGAGGATCTTGTCATTGACTGCAGTTAAAGTGATTTCTTTATCCAATGTTCTGAGCTCATTGATGATGGAGCTCAGCCTGTTGTACATTACTTCTAAGATTCTGCTTCATCTTTTTTGAAGTTCTCATATTAAGATATGAGGTTTGATCTTCTGTCCTTCCTCTCATCAGTAGAGCATGCTACCATTTTGTTGAGGGAATCCCATATAGCTTTGGCAGATGTACATTCAGCAACCTTCTGAAATATGTCATCTGACATTGTTTGAGCTAGTATGTTCATGGCTCTGGCATCAGCAATCCTTGCCTTCTTATGTGCATCAGCTTGGTCTGGAGGAGGCACTGCACTGAGATTTAATGGAGTTGAGGTAGAGGCTACTGGAGCTGGTTGTCCTGTCAAGATATAATTAAAAATATCCTCATCAATAGAGTTCATGTACAACTTGATTCTTGCTTTCCAGATTCCAAACTTTTGCAGGTTGCAAATTAGAGGTCTGGTGCTGGCATAATCCTTATTTTGTGCCATGATATCATAAACTAAAATATAATCAGAGAGACTACTAAAGTTTACTCATAGTTTATCCTGAGGAGCTTTATTAATCCATGTGTAAGCCTATATGATATGATTAACCTCCTCTGATACTAATTGAAAGATAGGGTAAGCTCTGAATAACTCTAGAGGGGGGGGGGGGTTGGGTGAATAGAGTTTTTGATAACTTTTCCCTTTTGCAAAAATAAAAGGAAAGTGTACAAGTTCAGTAAGTGAACTAGAGAAAAGTAACTAAGCTACACAACAAACATTATATCACAGCACAAGCACAAGAGAAGATCATAGACACACAGACAACACAAGAATTTTATAGTGGTTCCCCAAACTTTGGTACATCCACTCTTCTATCAACCTAAGTAGGAATCCACTACAGGTTTTGTTTAGGTGACTGCCACCAATGAGCTTTTGATCAGGTGCTCAAAAACCAAACCTAAAGTCTTTTGGAAGGAGACTTGCAACCAGAATAATTTTGAAGGGAATTAAAACCCTGTACAGAGGTGGGATGATAGTTTGATGAAAGTCTTCTTTTCTCAAAACACAGTGAGAAGACTATGTGGATTCTGAGTTGTTGATGACAAAGCTCCCCCTAAGATCTTGAATGGTTCAGGAGAGGAAGCTTTGTAAAAGGGTGAGTAGGCCTTCAGCTTTTCAGAGATCCTTAACTGATTTGAATGTTGCTGTCACTTGAGATCCCTATAAACAAAGAAGGAGAGAAAGAAAGACTCTTGATGGTGATGGTTTTTCTTTCTTCTTCTCTTCAGAGCAGTCAATTTTCTGAGAGATGTTTTTCACTGCACTTTGGGATGTTTTCTTTGCTGTGACTCTAGTTGATGATCAATCTCTGCTCTTCTGTGTCTTGTGGTTTTCTTGGCAGGGAGATATGTATCAGATGACTGCAACTTAGTCCAATTCAATAAAAACTCTGCAATAAATGTTCAGCCAAAATCTTGGGAACGAAAAACGGCAAGAATGCTGTCAATTATTCTATTCTATGTCTGTCCCGAGATATAAGCAATAAATTCCATGGAGGATGTTAGCTATCAATGCTGCCAATAACGGCTCTATTCAGAGAATATAAGTGCATTGATTTACAAGGGAATTAATAGCCTATAATAGATATAAAATGATGAGACAAGAGGAGAAAGAATAAATTACAAAATGTCATACAGTTTTTGTCGACCTGAGTTCAGCTTTCGTCGACCTCTAATCAGCTTTCGTTGACCTGAGATTTCGTTGATCTCTTATCAGCCTTCGTCGAACTGAGATCAATTTTCGTCGACCTGAGCTCTGTGAATCAACTGCTGTGCATAAACATACTAATTCTGCGCTCTATGTTCATCGACTTGAGACTGGGAAGTTAGTCGACCTAAGAACTTGGTCAATCTGTCGGCGTTGAGTGAATAGCACATCTAGCGTCGAGTGTTCTTTGTCTCTGAGTCAGCCTTGGCTTTGAGTGAATTATGGCATTGAGTGTTGAAGAGTTAGTCGATCTTAGAACGGAGTTCGTCGAGCTCAGCTCACAGATTTTAGCTCTGAGTTAGTCGAGCTGAGCACGACTATCGTCGACCTGGGATCGACGAATGTAGATTTCTTTTTCTAATTCTTGATTTCTCTAAGTCTTGAGTCTTTGGCAGTGTTGTAGGTTGGTCCTTTGATCTGTTGACTCTAAGAACATGGACTAGACTCTAGAAACACATAAAATTTGACCCTTATATACAATATGGGTCACAACCTAAGAAGAGAACCTAGCCCAAATCACCTAGGGGTTCCAACACTCTCCTATCTTATTTTCATGTTCTATTAAAATAGTTTCCGTTAGCGTAATTGAGCACGTATCACAGACCCACCCTACATCAATTTGGTATCAGAGGTGGTCGTGTCAATTTTCTAATTGAAATGCCCTCACTTTAGTCTTGTCAGCACGCACAAAAAAAAACAAAAAAAAATTCTGGTCTGCCAATAGCGCTCTAAAATCTGCAATATTCAGCGAACAGTTCAAAAAAAAATTTACGTTCTAAGTTTTTATCACGTCGGGAAATTATAAAAATCTTTTGTGTTCAATATAGGGTAATCCCTAGGAAAAATCATTTTCCCAAAAAAATTCTACACTTGAATGCGCACTAGGCTAGGCACGGAATACACTGCACCTTCATCTTCTAGGATGGCTGCGAATGAGCAAGGGAATCCCAATGCTGAGACCATAGAGGGACTACGTAACGAAATGAATGAGATTGGGGCCATGTTAGGACAACTCCTTTTGAATCAAGGAGGGCCGCCACCGCCACCCGTTAATGTTGCGCAGCCCAACCGGCGCTAACAAATCCCTGATTCGGATTCCGATGAGGACTCTCCCCGAGTACCCCCTCGATAACACCGCCACGAGAGAGGTTTTGATATCACAAGGGCCATTAAGATTAATGCCCCAACTTACGATGGCATGGGAGATCCCAAGATCTTCCTTAACTGGACGGTGGATATTGAGTGTTCGAATGTCACAATCTTACGGATCCAAAAAAGGTCAAGGTTGCCCGAATTGAGTTAACAGGTCGTGCGAAGACGTTTTGGCTGAATGAGGAGAGAAGATTAGGAACCGGACATGGAGCCCCCCTTATAGGTTGGCTGGTGATGAAACATTTGCTAACCGATCAGTACGTCCCCGCTTATCTCCGAACAAAGATGTTCGATGAGCTTGCCACCCTGCGACAGGGCTCAAATTCGATAGTTGAGTATATGGGAGAACTGAAAGACCGTATGGTACGTTGTGATCTGAGGGAGATCCCCGAGGTCACCCTATCCAGATTTCGTAAGCGGCTTCACCCCGATATTCAGCGGAAGCTCTTACAATATGGTCATACGGATCTGAACACAATATTCAATGCCGCCCTCAACATCGAAAAGCACTTAGCCTCTAAGTCTCACTCGCGATCAGGTAGCTTGGATTAATAAGGTTACCGTCCCGGTCACCAAGCGATGCCTTGTACCCCTCTCTATCAAATCCTATACTGATGAGGTGTGGTGTGATGTCCTTCATATGGACGCATGTCACGTATTGTTGGGCCGCCCTTGGCTTTACGACCGCGACATGAAACACTTTGGGAGAGCCAACACGTACGAATTTAAATTTAATTGCAAGGTCATTACGTTGAGGCCAACTGTCCCGAAGGAGCCTGTAGCTTTGGCTAAGGACACCACTGTTCCGGTCGAGAGGAAGACGTTGAGTCTAGTGGGTAGAAAATAATTTGTGAAGGATCCCTTTCTTGACGGGATGATGTATGCACTAGTTCTTATTAGTGCGAAGGATGATTCAAGAGCATTGGACGATTTGCCTAAAGAGTTACGGGTATTGTTGGACGAATATAAGGACGTATACCCAGATGAGCTGCCTTCGATGTTACCACCGCTGAGGAATATACAGCATGCGATAGACCTTATCCCTAGTTCCTCCTTACCGAACCAGCCCTAATATAGGCTTCATCCAGCAGCCAATAAAGAGTTACAGACCCAGATCGAGGATTTGATAAAAAAGGGTTCTTTAGGACTTGTATGAGCCCATGTGCGGTACCTGCCCTTCTTGCACCCAAGAAGGATGGTACGTGGAGAATGTGTTTTGATAGCCGTGCTATAAACAAGATTACCATCAAATATAGATTTCCTATTCCCCGATTAGATGACCACCTAGATGTCTTATCTGGCGCTACCATTTTTTCAAAGTTAGATTTGCAGAGTGGCTATCACCAGATCAGGATCCGTGAGGGGGACGAATGGAAGACTTTGTTAAAGTCTAAGGATGGGTTATACGAGTGGCTTGTGATGCTATTTGGGCTATCCAATGCCCCTAGTACCTTCTCCCGGATGATGACACATGTCTTTCAGCCTTATATGGGGAAGTTTGTGGTCGTCTATTTCGATGACATCTTAGTCTTTAGTACCACTACTGCTGAGCATGTCTCCCACATGAGGTCGGTTCTTTCCACCCTGCGGAAGGAAACCTTATTCCTTAATCTCAAGAAGTGCACATTCTATGTCACTAAAGTGGAGTTCTTAGGCTACATAGTCGGTTCGGAAGGCATTAGAGTTGACCCTAACAAGGTTAAAGTCATTAAGGATTGGCCCGAACCGACCACGTTACGAGAGGTGCGAAGTTTCCATGGGTTAGCTACTTTTTACCGTCGTTTCTTTCGAGACTTTAGTCGCATTATGGCCCCCATTAGTGATTGCATGAAGAAAGGTGAGTTCACTTGGACGAAGTCCGCCACTTTTTCTTTCCAACGCATTAAGGAACTTATGACTGAGGCACCTGTCTTACATCTACCTGACTTCACAAAGGTCTTTGAGCTTACATGTGATGCTTTTTGCGTGGGAATCAGAGGTGTCTTGAGTCAGTAAGGACACTCTGTGAGTTATTTTAGTGAGAAGTTAGCAGGCGCCAAACTTAATTACTCAAATTACGATAGGGAGTTTTATGCCGTCATTAGATGTTTGCACCATTGGAGGCACTATCTCCTCTCTAAGGAGTTTGTGATCCTCTCCGATCACAAAGCATTGCGGTTCTTCAATGGCTATCATAAAATCAGCCCGCGTCACGCTAAGGGGGTATGTTTCCTACAGGGTTACACTTTTAATCTCAAACACCTTAAGGGAGCTGACAATCGAGTCGTGGATGCTTTTAGTCGCATAACCCTGTTACTCACCACTATGGAGGTTAATGTGATAGGATTCGAGCGAATCAAGGAACAGTACGCCACATGCCGAGATTTTTAGGACGCATATTTGTCTTCCCAAGATAGCTCCCCCACAGTTATATATGCATTCGTCATTAAGGATGGCTATCTATTTATACATGGGAAGTTGTGTATTCTGTAGTCATCATTACGCCTCCATATCATCTGGGAACTGCATAGTGGAGGGTTCAGTGGTCATTTCGGTAGGGATAAGACCATTACATTAGTTGAGGAAAAATTCTATTGGCCTAAACTTAAGGCAATAGTGGGACGGGTGGTGAGTAGTTGTCGTACTTGTCATGTATCTAAGGGCTCCAAGACCAACGTCGGATTATATACACCATTGCCTATACCTTCTACACCATGGGAAGACGTGAGCATGGACTTTGTCTTAGGCCTACCCACTACTTTTCGTCATCACGATTCCATTCTCATAGTTGTGGATAGGTTCTCTAAAATGGCATACTTTATTCCGTGCGCTAGAACCAACGATGCATCTCATATTGCAAAGTTATTTTTTGAAGTAGTTAGTCACCGGGGAGTGCCGAAGTCAATACTCTCGGATAGAGATGTTAAGTATACGAGCTATTTCTCGAAAACACTTTGGGTCTTAATGGGTACCAAGTTATTATTTTCCTCAGCCTATTACCCTCAGACCGATGGGCAGACAGAGGTGGTCAATCGGAGCCTGGGAAACCTTCTTAGATGCCTAGTGAGTGATCACAAAGGTACATGGGATCTTCTTATCCCCCATGCCCAGTTGGCCTATTATAATTCCAAAAATCGGTCCACCGGTCTGTCTCCAAACGAGATTGTTCACGGGTACAAGGCCCATGTGCCTCTTGACTTGGTTCCGTTGCCCCCAACATACAAGACAAGTCAGTTTGCACAATCCTTTGCCCAACATATTCATGACCTGCATGCACGTATACGATCTACCTTGAATGCTCAATACGAGTCTTATCAAACGCACGATAATCTACATAGGAGGGTGTTGCACTTTAAAGTCGGCAATTTTGTCCTAGTTCGGTTCGTTCCCGAACGTTTGCCATCTGGCACCATTAAAAAGTTGGCATCAAAGCGCGCCGGCCCTTTTCAGATTATAAAGAAACTAGGTGACAATGCTTTCGTGTTGGATTTGCCAGCTGATTGGGGTATCTTCCCTATTTTTAATGTCTCCAATTTGACGTCGTTTGTTTCGCCTCCACCTGAGTTGAATTCTTTGTCATCTTCTCCCTCCACTAAAATTTCTAATTGGTTGGGGAGTGGTAGTTCAGATGATCTCTCTCTTTCGGTCCCCACAGGTATAACATCGGATGGTACGTTGCCTTCTTTTATTCCTACTGGTGACATGTTTCCAAGGTTTCCCAAGACATTTCTCACTCCAGATATGATACTTGCAGCTCAGCCACTTACTACTCCTGATGGTACTACCTACCGCTTCCTCATCCGTTGGCGTGACCACCCCCCTTCAGACGACTCGTGGGTACTCGCGACAGAGCTTCAACATTTGGATGTCAAGCATCTCCGCCGCTACCTCTTGGACCACGCATCGGACATACGTGATTTTGAGTGGGGATGATTGATGCTGCGGCCACTCCATCACCTCCGCCACTACTTGATGATGACCCGGTTGCCGAGGCACAACGACACAAAGATCTTAGGTGCGATGATGATGCTGAAGGACGACCGCGTTACAACCTCCGCCCACCGCGTGCTAAATCCACCGCGAAGAATTAATTATCTTATTTCATGCACTTTTATTTTATATTGATGAATATAAAATTATTCCATGTTTGGATGATAATTTTATATTCATAAATGTTATGTAATTTTAATTTTGGACACTTTATATATGTGGTGTGTATTTAACCATACGGATGGATGAGATTACATCTCCATAATGGATAGTTAAGGGCTTGTTGTAACTCCTATATAAGGAGGCTTTTATGAGGACTTTATCATTGAAGAAGAAACCCTATTTCCCTTGTGTGAAATTTGGCCAAGAGGGTTCCCCCTTGCCGCCGCCCCCCTTTAGGTGTGAAGCCTAACCTTTGCTACCTCCATCCCGTGCGGTGCGACTCCAGCGTGGCTTTCTTCGGTGCGACTCCAAGGAAGAAAGTTCCAGCCCCATTCGCTGTGAAGCCGGTGGTTCCGTGGAGAGAGTGAATCTCCCACCATATCTTGTGTGATTGATGTTCTTGGTTGGGTAATCTCTTCCTCTCTTAGTGATTCTATCTTGGAGTTTTTGGAGGTTTTTGCGAACTGTCTTTTCCGTGGTTTTTAAATACATCGCTTGCAAAATCTGATTCGATTTCGTTGTTATTGAATCTCTTATATTTCGGATCGGGAAGATCCATTGCGGGAGAGAGACTTGGCCTAGCCTTGACTTGCTCTCCAAGATTGGTACACTTTGTGTCAACAAGAGAGTTAATCTCAACTGGAACTCAACCGCCATTTGAAGTTTGTCGTTGCTCCGAAATAAATTATTGCTGCGTTTTGAAACGGCTCAAGTTGATAAAATAGGTGCTTGTGTAGGTGCAATGAGTTGTGTGCTTGTTGGAGAGGTAGGTCTTAAGTACGTTGTATCGAGTCCGGCTTACGGTGAGTTGTGTGCTTGTTGGAGAGGTAGGTCTTAAGGACGTTGTATCGATTCCGGCTTGAATCTTCTATATTGATTTTATCATTAGGATTTGGGAGCTAACCCGACCCCTTTTCGCTTGCTTTTGGTCAGAGCCCTCCTATCTTATTTTCATGTTCTTTGACGATAGTTTCCATTAGCGTAATCGAGCACGTATCACGAACCCACCCTACATCAGTAGGCTTGCTGATTTTCTCCTCCTCCTTTCTAACAGTCAGCTGCATTTCATTAGACAACAACTTTCCAAATAGGGTTGGTTGTGGAGTGTCTGCAAGTCTGGCCACTTCTCTGATGGCATAGATTTTTGTGTCCCAGTCTTTAGTTAAAGACCTGAGTAACTTGTCATTCAATTCATAAGTGATGAAGACTCTGCCATATGTCATCAGCTCATTCATAATTCTGAAAACTTCTCAGAGCACTCAGTAATGTCATCTGACTTGTCCTGCCTGAAGCTTTCATACCCTTGATTGAGCATGGACTTCCTGTCCTCCCTTCTTCAATCCCATCCATATAGATACCTAGTGTGTCCCACTTCTCCTTAGATGTCTTGCAGTGGACTAGGTTTTGGAAGGTTGAGTCATCTATGGCACTAATAATAATGTTTTTTCCCTCTTATCCAATGTAGCTAAGATGATTTCATCTTTAGTCATCTTAGAATACTGCTATGGAGTCTTCAGATTTGCATCAAGGACTGATGTCTTCATTAGGATGAAGGGTCCTTCTTATACTGTGATGTATATCCTAGGATCAGATGCTTCCATGAAAAGTCTGACCCTTTCCTTCTAGATGCCAAAGGTCTCCTTCCTGCAAAGAGGAAGTTTCATGGATCCTAGTTCTTTATGATTCTCACTTGAACCCATTTTGGCCTTCTAATTGCTACCCCTGGAGATCAACTCAGAATGTTAAGTCTATCTTGAGGAACCTCCCTTTGATACCACTTGAAAGTCTTGATTTCAAGAACAACTAATCACCTAGAGGGGGGGGGGGTGAATAGGTCCAATTTATAATCTTAGGCAACTAATCAATTAAAATCACAGCAATCTTATCACAATCAATACTAGCACAGAACACAACACAATACACAGTGATTTATAGTGGTTCCCTAATTGATGGGTACATCCACTTTCCCCCTTCGCCTATCTAGCAGTATACTAGATTCAGCTAAATTTCCTTCCATCTTTTTCAAATCCTCAGATCTTACAGCTCAGAGCCCAACCGGCTCCTACAACTCAGGCGCAAGCCCTACCACTCAGATCACCAAGATTCTACAACTAAAGTTCTTCCCAAGAACTCTACCTCAAAATGACTCCACACTCATACAGCTAAGGAAATTATGCCTTACCTTAGTGTGAATCCACACACCTACTACTCAGGAAACTCCTGCCCTACCTCAGCCTTTATAACAAAAGCTTACAACTTAGGACTTAGCCTTACCACTCAGATTAAAAATAAATCTTACACAGAAATATTCAAGATAATGAATTACAGACACTAGAGAAAATTCTCTGTGCCTGTCTACCTGGACCGAGCAGATATCAGCCCTAACTTCATCTTCACAGCAACAAGATGATACAGTGATCTTTAAATGATGTCGGGCTTGTTCTAGAATCAACTAGCAGATTAATCTTCTTCTTCTTTAGGAATATATCCTGATCTGGACTGAGCAGATTTCATCCCTTCCTTCTTCTTTGATCCAGCGAATTGATCTTCAGATTCTGGCTTGGCATGGATCGAGAAGATAACTTCAGCTAGGGCACGCCTAGGCTGATTCGTCTCTCTTTGAGGATTACTCTGAACTTTCTGGAGTGGATGTTGATTACATCAGTAAACTCAGAAGCCCTTCAGATTTAAACTTGAGGTTCTTGGCTTCTACAACAATGGCCGATGAAGACAACGAACTCCGATCCTCATTTTTCCAGAAAGTTAATCATAAATTAATTCAATCATCCTTAATAGATCTCGATCTCTTCTGCAATTTATAATTCTGTCATATTGGCGAGATGATCGACACGTGTCTCAGTTTTAACCGTGGTTAAAACCTTGGCTTTATTAACTTGAGATCCACTGTAAACTGACGTCAACGTTAATGTCGATTTTCATCGAATCTTAACTTTGTTTACTTGTTGACTTTGCTGAGTCAGCATCATTCTGGACTTAGCAAAAATCAACTAACTTTTCTGAAATCCTGTGTTCGACAAACTTCAAGCTCAGCTCGACAAACTCTGAGCTCAGCTTGAGGAAATAGTGAAGCTGAGATCGACGAATTCTCTCAGCACAGTTCTTTCTTCAGGTGAAGGCCGAGGTTGACAAATTTCGAGCTCAGTTCGACAAAACCTGAACTCAACTTGTTGAAACAGTGAAGCTGAGATCGACAAAATCTCTCAGCCCAGTTCTTTCTTCAGGTGAAGGCTGAAATCAACGAAATCCGAACACTAAACTACGGTCGGCAAAAGCTTATAGCTGAGTCCTTCTTATAGGTAAAAGCTGAGATCGACGAACTCTGAACTTCGGTTGACGAAAGCTAAGCTCAGCTCGACGAATAGTAGACTCAGGGATTCTAGACTTAGAAACTTGTTGGATTCTTCAGCTTTGCTTGATGGCTTTTAGAGCGCTGAGAGCATTGAGTTCATTCAATGCATCTGCACTTAGCTGATTTTCTGGATTATTCACAGTAGGTCTATGACATGATAACCTTGACTCAACGCTTCTAGTTGTATGGCGTTAAGTGAGTTGAGCTCACTTAACGCTTCTGGACTTATCCGATTTTCTGGATTCTTCATAGTAAGGTATGACAGGATAACCTTGACTCAACGCTTCTAGTTGTATGGGGCTGAGTGAGTTGAGCTCACTCAACGCTTCTGGACTTAGCCGATTTTCTTGATTTGCAAAACTATCAGCTTTGACTGTCTGCCTTCTCTCGGCACTATTAGCTGAATGGCGTTCAGTGAGCTTGCCTCACTCAATGCTTTTGGACTAAGGTAGTTTTCTGGATTTGCAATACTATCAGCTTTGGTTGTCTGTCTTTTCTCAGTACTATTAGCTGAATGGCATTGAGTGAGCTTGCCTCAATCAATGTTTTTGGACTTATGTAGTTTTCTGATTTTCCAGCTCCACCTTGAGTCCACATATCATTGTCTCTTGAACTAGTTGTCCAATAATTGTGACAAAGACTAACATATATGCATGAACTTTATAATACATCAAAAACAACTATGTCTATCTCATTGACATGGTTGACATCATCAAATCTGGGCCATTGGGATCAATGGACCCACAAGATACCATACCCAACAATCTCCCACTATTTGAAGAAGTCAGAATCCTATAAGTGAAGGTGAATTGTACATAAAAATAAATGATATAATAAATATTATGACTTGAAAGGATAACAAAAATTAAACACAACACGCATTCCAAGACAATTTTGAAAATCATATATATATATATATCAAAAATTGTTCACAGATTTTAACAGGGAGAGGGGAAACCCACAACTCGACACAAAATATAACTATTGCTCCTGCCTGCTCTGACTCTTCTGCCTTTGCCTGTCAAAATAAGTCGTTGGCCTTTGAAAGTACTTTGGACGAGGTGTAGGCAACAAATCAGTATTTCTATTATTTTTGAAGTGAATTCTCTTTTTTGTGTAGGATAGCTTGTACTTGTTCCATTCTTCCTAATCATAGTGGTGCTGATGTTTTTCACCACCAATGTCGACCAAGGAGTATGTATCCAATATAATACCTCTAGATATGGGACTTCACGCTTCTTCCATCTCTTTGTTTGGTTTTGACCTGACAGCAGACGGGCCTTCCCCATATCTTCTTCTCTTGTGAGCTGGAGGGGGGAAGTCTTTAACTAATTCTACCTATGGAGCCTCAGCAGCAGCAGTATCAGCCTGAGAAAAACCCTGGGCATCTAACCAGAACTTAGAGTAATCCTGGGCAGGATGAGTCTCATCTTGTGTTAGTATAGGCACAACAGGTACTTGAGATCCTGTCAACAAACTATGCAGCCACACAAAGTTTTTATAACTGAAGTCATTTATACTTTTGAAATTTGCTAACATTGCTACCTCAAGTGCATTGACCTTGGCTGCCACCTTAAATTCCAAAGAGCCTTCCCCTTTCTGACTTCTGCAGCAAGATCATTTGCATACGCTTACAAGCTGTCATTATAATGCGTCATAGAATTATTGTGCGCTTTAATCATAGTCTTGGCATTTGTGTCCATATTATCCATAGTTTCTTTGGTATATTGTAGGCCATCCATGTTCAGCTTGATGTCTTTTCCTCCTTCAACAAATAGTAAGTCAATCTTTGTATCAAGTGCTTCAATCTGAATTTTGACTTCAGCAAGGCCTCTGTTACCATCTTGCTCAATCTCTTTTACCTTGTTTAGAACTGTCTTCTTTGTCACTTCAAACTGAGCTTGTTGTCTTGCAACCATGACCTCTATTGTCTTGAGAATTAAACTATCAGCAATGGAGTGGTAACTATCTCAGAAGTAATAAGTGGGAGAGAAGGCACATCTTCATTGAGAGACTCATAGGTCAGAGATAATCGAGTTGTAAATCTCAACAAAGGTACTTCAGCAGCTAGGACAGGAGGATGCTCCTCTGCATCTCCTTCCTCATCACAAATATCAACTAACCCCTCAAGAAGAATTGGAGGTATTCCTGTTGCCTTGGAAACTCTCTTATGAAGGTTGCGGATAAACCTGTCAACCTCAGTAGCAACTGATATCGAAGTATTAGTAACCTCCCCCTCAGAAGATGAAGCAGGAACCATTTTTGGGAGACAGACTATCAGGTTCTCCGCTACAATAAGTGCATTAGCAGCACTAACCTCAGCATCAGCAGAATTATCATAATCAATTCTCATCTCATCAACAGCATCACCATCAACATCATCTATATCCTCTTCCTCAGCAGCATCTTCCTCAACTGTATCATCCTCTGCCTCCTCAGGCACCAACTCCTCAATAGCAGTCTAAGCAATCTGAGCAACCTCTGTTAGCAGATTCTCTGGCTCTGGGACTAGAATAACTGACTCCCCCTCTATTCCCGCCCTTAAACTCTCAGGAATATCACTAGGGTGTGGAGAAGGAATCTTATCCTCAGGAGCCTGATCTTCCTCCTCCGCAGCCACATCTGGTGCTCCCCCTGCCCTAGTGATCCTCCTATCTCATCTTGTGAATATTGTGGAGTCTATTTTCTTGATATGGTGGATAGGTACCCCTTTGGTCTTATTGAACCTATCACCATACATCTGATTCAAGTACAGGCTGATAATCCTCCAAAGTTGGGAGTGTGAAGGCTGGCCTTGATTTTCTCGAACAGCAAAGCACCCTAGGCTAACCATTTCCTACAGATGATTGCCACAGAAGTCTTGAACATCTCATTCGAGAGGTAATCATGTGTTCTAGTTTTGCATAGCAACACTTTTCCGATGATGTCTGACATCATCTTTCCTTCTTCGTTCATTCCTTTTCTTTTGATCGCTTTGGTACCTCTAGACAAACCACAGAATAACATAGCCCTTGTGAAGTCCTCCTCATCGAGGTGATCTGCTTCTTCACAAGCTGGAAGCCTCAAGAGCTGGGTGATATGAGAGGATTTCACCTTAATGGCAGTTCCATGAACTTTGCTCTTGATTACCGTATCTTCGTGTCGGAGCTTCGCATTGTGGAAAAATTCAAGAACTTCCTTGTCTAGAACTCTGCATGGGTGTTCTAGGACAAAGGAGATACAAGTGGTCTCCAACATTAGAATGAAATTTATGAATTCATCTGAAGCATGAGAAAACCCGGTGCAAACCAACTCACCTCCCCTTAGCAAGCCACTGGTACTTCTAGGAGCCATGGAGGAGACTAAAATCTGGACAACTGTTGCTGGAATATGGACTTGTTGGAATCGGCAAAATAGAGTTGTCGGGAGTAGGCCATGACATGAAATCAGTGGAAAATGGTCTTTCTACAGTCAGCTAGGGCTTGGAAATCGGTCAAAACCCTAATGAAGAAGATGGAATCCAAGACTGTGGGAGGAAGATGATGCCGTGGTGCGGGAGCCAAAATATCGGGTTCTGTCGTTTGGCGAGTCGGAGGATGGATTTCGTCGAAATGTTTTGAAATCCAAAAATTTGAAGTAGGTTGCCCTCCATTTTACCCTTTATATATATATATATATATAATTTTCAAATTTGCCTAAGATGCACGTACCTTATTTGTCGTCAGTTCTTCGGATCAAATATAGTAAGATAGAATTTTCTCATAAGTTAAATTCGGTGAGATCCACCGGATGCAGAATCTGATTTGGCGAGTATCCACGGATATCTGACGAATCGGCAAGTTTATCGTCCGATATTCGCCGAATTTCCCTTTGAAAATTTTTTCTTCTTTTAGACGTAGTTCCCGAGAGATTTTTTGCTTGCTTGGACTTCTTCAGGAGTAAATATTCAGCATACCTAGTTCCATTTTGAAAAATGAGAACTTGGCCTCGTCCAGCAGCTTTGTGAAAATATATGCGACCAGCTTGTCCGTCGGGACATAGCTGAGGGCTATGTCCTTGTTCTCCACATTCTCCCGGATGAAGTGATAGCGCACCTCGATGTGCTTTGTCTGGATGTGGGAGACTGGATTGTTTGTGATCGCTATTGCGTTGGAAGAGTAGCAATACATTGGAATCTCTCTGAACTTCAAATTATAGTCTTCTAGTTGATTCCGAATCCATAGAAGCTGTGCGCAACAACTACCTGCTGAGATGTACCTTGACTCAGTGGTAGAAGTTGCTAGACAATTCTACATCTTACTGCTCCAAGAGATAAGCCGTATTCCGAGGAATTAGCATGTCCTGGAAGTACTTTTCCTATCATCCCTTCTTCCTGCAAAATTGGCATCAGAAAAACCAATTAGCTCGACATCATTATTTCTCGGGTACCATAAGCCAAGATTGGGTGTGCCTTTAAGGTATCTTAAATTCACTTTGCAGCGATGTAATGAGATTCCTTAGAGTTCACCTGGAATCTAGCATAGACGCATGTTGAAAACATTATATCCAGTCTACTGGAAGTGAGGTAGAGTAAGGATCCAATTATGCTTCTGTACTTAGTTTCATCAAAAGGTTTCCCTTTCTCATCCTTGTCCAGAGACACAGTTGAACCCATTGGAGTCCTCATAGAGGTTGCATTCTCCATTCCGAATTTCTTAAGAATCTCTTTGGTGAACTTTGTCTGAGAGATGTAAATTCGATCTTCAGATTGCTTCACCTGAAGTCCTAAGAAATACTTCAGCTCTCCCATACTGCTCATTTCAAACATCCCTTGCATAAGTTTGGAATATTTCTTGCAAAGTTCGTCTTCCGTAGAGCCAAAAATAATATCATCGACATAGATTTGCACTAGTAGAATCTTACTTCCCGAATAAATAATGTCTTGTCTATCTTTCCTCTTATGAACTTATTCTCAAGAAGAAAGCTAGAAAACATCTCATACAAAGCTCGGGGAGCTTTCTTTAAACCGTATAGATCTTTATTTAGAAAAAAACATAATCAGGGAAATTGGAATTTACAAAACCTGAAGGTTGCGCTGCGTATACTTCCTCTTTCATATTCCCGTTGAGGAATGCTGACTTCATATTTATTTGGTAGACGGTGAAGCCTTTAAGGGCATCATACGCAAGAAACAACCTGATCGCCTTGAGCCTGGCCACTAGAAAAAAGGTCTAGTCAAAGTTGATCCCTTCTTCTTTTCTGTATCCTTATGCTACAAGTCTGGCCTTTTTCTCGATGATTTCTTCATGTTCGTCCAGCTTGTTTTTGAATATCAACTTGGTGTCGATCACGTTCTGTCCCATTGGCTTGGGTACCAGCTACCAGACTTTGCAATATTCAAATTGATTGAGCTCCTCTTGCATTGCCAATATCCAAGAAGAATCCTTGTTTGCCTCTTCGAATTTCTTTGCCTCAACCTGAGATAGAAAACTAAGATGCATAATTTCATTAGCAGTACCTCTTCTGGTTCTCACACCATAGCCTGACCCTCCAATTATCTGATCAGCTGGGCGATATCTTAGGTGACTGAACAATAGATTTATTGCTCTTCCTCCAGCGGGCTCTGCAACGTCTGGTGCAATCTCTAGGGGTTGAGGCAATTCTTCCTCTAGCGGTTCTTTATCCACCAAGACTGGATCAACGATCTTTACTGATCTTGGAGCTTCTTCATTAACAACTTCATCCAAGCTTAGCTCCTTGAACATGGTACCTGTATCTGAACTAATAATACTAGATGAGCTGCTTTGGAGCAAGCTTGTCACATAAAATACAACATTTATTAAATCTTCTACCACCAGAGTTTTCTTATTAAAAATCCTATGTGCCTCACTATGGGTACTATATTCTACAAAAATACTTTCAAAACATTTCTCACTAAACTTAGTCTGGTAATACTTCCCATTATTAAGTACGAAGCATTTACTTCCAAAGATTTTAAAATAGGACACAGTCAGTTTTCTGCCCTTCAATAGCTCATCGGGAGTCTTACGATAGCTTTTGTTGATAAGTGCTTTGTTTTGCACCTGATATGTTGTGTTGACTGCTTCAGCCCAAAAGCACTCCGGAAGTGAAGCGTCGTTAAACATAGTTGTATATGCTTCAATTAGGGTTCTATTACTTCTCTCAGCAACTCCATTTTACTGTGGAGTGCGCGAGGAGGAAAACTAATGAAAGATACCTTGACTATCACAAATTTTTGTCATGGCACCAGACTAAAACTCTGTTATGTGGTCACTTCTGATTTTGACCACTAAGCAGTCCAATTCATTCTGAATTCGCCGGACAAAATTAGTGAAAGAATCAAAGGTGTATGACTTGTGTTTAAGAATGAACACCCAAGTAAAACACGAGTAGTCATCAATAATTACAAACGTGTAGACCTGACCTCCTAAGCTGTGAATTGGCATAGGACCGAATAATTCCATATGAAGTATAAACTTCTTGAAGAATCCTTTTCAGCAATGCCCTTGAAGGTAGCCCTTGTCTGCTTACCGATTTGATAGGAGTGACAAGGACTCTCTTTAAGGAACTTAATGTTGGGGGCATCATGTACTAAGTTGTGAGAAATTTTCATATTTATTATTTTGAAATTAGTATGCACTAATGTCTTGTGCCATTGGTCACAGAGAGACGCGCTACTTTTATCCATAAAACGCACTGGTTAAAAATTGTCTAAACAACGAAAATTTAAACAGAAAATATTTCTGCTCCGAGTGTTTGTTAAGACCATCTCTAAATTTGCATACAATTTTATCAAATACAGTCCTTGCAGAACTCAATGATGTAGTCTTTATCACATAACTGACTTATGCTTATAAGGTTATGGTGTAATCCTTCAACATAAGCTACGTCTGTGAAGGGGACTACTCCAATGGAAATCATACCATAACCTTTCGTTGTTCCCCTGTCAGACCCTCCAAAGATCACTTTTGGTCCATCTTTGACTTGGGTATACTCAAGTAAAAGGTTTCTTGTCCCGGTCATATGCCGAGAGCATCCACTGTCCAAGTACAAGATCGGATTTTTGGAGGCCTTTGGACATACTTGCAAAAACAAATCATTTTACCTTAGGAACCCAAACGTATTTGTGTCCTTCGTTCCTGGTCAGCTGAACACCACTAGGAACATTAACCTTGCGAGTGGTCGGTCTCGAATTGCTAACTCATTGGGGTACATTATTTGCAGGATTGTACCAACAATCTGCGCCAAAATGACCAATCTTGTCGTAGCACCAATGATCAAACCTATTATACTTCCTTTTGTACCCCTGCTTTACCTTTTGGAGCTGAGGTCCAGCAGGAGCAGCATTCTTAGAGGTGGAGGCCTCCTGGTTGCAGCATATATAGAAGCTCCCAATCCCTTTAGCATTAGGCACAATAGTTTTGGCTTTTGGTGCCTTCTTATTATTATGGCCATGTACATATGGACCAAAGCTCTTTATCTGAATTTCTTCATAAGGTGCTTTGAACATGATGGCACCAAAGTCACAAGGAAGGGTCCATCCCTGGTATCTATTCTTGGGATCTACATAAGTAGGACTAGCATAATGACCATAAGTGCCTTCCCCTTTTCCTTGGCACTAGCCTTCCTGGCAGCCTTACCCTTTCCAGCTACGTGGCCAAGACCACTACCCTTCTTCTGAGCTGAAAACTCATCAATGAGAGGGAAAATAGTCTTTGGCTTGGAGTAACTCTCAATTAGTTTTCTCTCTACTAAATGCTTCTCTTCCAGCTCATCAAGATATTTTTCTTTCAGACTCAATGTCTTAGCGGAGCCCTTGAGTTCCTCTTTCAAGGAGTGGGCTTCATCTTTGAGAGGAAGTAATTTTGCAATTTCTTCCTTCAGATTAGTTTCCACTGCCTTGAGGGAGGTAATCTATTTTAACTACTTTCGGACTACCTTACGATATTTGTCGAATGCCTTTAATAGGTGCTCGTGCTGAGCCATCAATTCTGATTTGTCCTCATCAGAAGAATAGCCTTCATGACCATTAGTGGATGTTTCAAACACAGAGAGTATTATGTGTGAATTTACCTTCCCGTGGTACTCAGAGTTGCTTACTTTCTCGTCTGATTGTGCCATAAGCCTAAAGTAGGCTTCCTCATTATCTGAGCTTGACTCACTCGAGTCACTATCACTGAGAGTCTTCGACTTCTTGGCGACGAAGCTCATTTATTCTTTTCTCTTTCCCTTGATGGATCTCTTTTCTTCCTTCTTGGAACCATCCTTCTTCTTATAGGGACACTCCGCAATCACTTGTCCTGACTTATTACAACAGTAGCAAACAATGTCAGAGGAAAAAGGTTAATTTTGGTTTCGATTTATACATATCCTCCTTATTGTAGCTTTTCTTTGAGAGATCTCCATCTCGATGAGATTTTCGGTAGTCAGAGGAGGAGGACTAATTCTTCATCTGTCTCCTCTTGCTGAGTAATTTTTTGAACTGCTTGGAGATAAGAGAAAATTCTCCATCCGAAAGATCAGAGCCTGACGTGCTTGGCTAAGAGTCTCTTGGAGTATCAGGAGCTCGTGTCATTACAAGTGATAGGAAATTAGACTTTATCGAACCTTTAGCCTTAAGAGCCACAGAATTTTTTATGTTAGAAGTTCTATTGCTTTTCTCCTCCTTCTTCCTAGTGTTCTTCTGGCGTTCGTAGGAGAGCAATTTGCAAAACAGTTCTGGGGTCGATTTCTGGCAGCTTCCTAAATTCCCTAATGGCAACAACTTTGGTATCCCAATCCTTATTCAGGGATCTTAGAAATTTGTCGTTGAGCTCGTCATTCGTGAATTTTTGATCATAGTTCCTGTGGCCGTTGACGATCTTGAAAAATTTTCTAAGCTGTCAGCTATGGTGTCAATTAATCCTTACTTAAACCCTTTGTACTCTTGATTCAGTAAAGATCTTCGATCTTCTCGAACTTCCTCGGTGCCTTCCATCAGAATAACTAAGCAATCCCACATTTCATTGGCGGACTTGTAGTGGAATATGTTTTGGAGCATAGAGTCATCCACTGTGCTTGCAATGATGTTCTTCGCTTTCTTATCCAAGGATACCAAAGCAATTTCATCCTTCATTAAATCCATCATTTTCTTAGGGATCATAATCGCCGGATTCAGAGCTGAAGCTTGAGTAGGTATATGTGGTCCTTCTTCCACTATCTGAAAAATTCTTGGATTAGCATCTTCCATGAAAAACCTGACTCTTTCTTTCCACGTGGGAAAATTCTCTTTAGTGTATACAGACAGCTTCATATATGACATGTCCTTGCTTCTGTCCATGGTGAATATGTGGAATCTCTAAATGCTGGATCAGGAATCTTGTTCAAAGTGTTAGCCTTATTGAATAAAACCTCCCTCTGATACCAATTAAAAGTATCTAACGTCTACCTAAATCACTAAGAGGGGGTGAATAGGTGATGTTTGTGTCATTTCGCAGAATAAAAATTAATTAAAAACCAAGCACACAAATACAGAGATTTATAGTGGTTCCCCAAGATTGGTACGTACACTTTTCCACCTCGCCTATCTACCACGAAGGGCTAGATTCGGCTACTTCACCAAACTCAGATTTCGTCAAATCTTACACCTCGGAGCCGCAACTCCTACAACTCGGAGACGATGCTCCTACCACAGGGAGAACAACCTCTCCTACAACTCGATCCACAAACTGGATCTACTCCCTCGATCCACAATTGGATATACTCTTTTGATCCACAAATGGATCTACTAACTCAGAGATAAATCTCATACAATAGTTAAAATAATATTACAATAATAAACACGATTACAAGTCTTCGCTCCGACGTTCTTCAAAAGGTTTGATATTGAATTTGGAGAACTCGAAAACTTGAAATCTTTTTGATCTTGAATCTTCACGTGTCTAGATATGGAGGAAGAGAATACTTTTGAAGGCAGTAATCTAGACGTAGAGATCAATAACGATTGGATCTTGTAGTGCTTGCTGTAATCGGCCGATCAGAAAATGGTGCGTACAGGAGACCGACGGGTTGCAAATTTGGAATGTTTCGTTGTTTTGAATTGGTCATCAATTTAGCACAAAATCAAGATTAGCAATAAAGAAAAATATCCCTATGTATTTATAGAGATATTTCATCTAAAGGTATAAAGAATATTTCAAAAAATGAAAGGCAGAAATTATTGTGCATGGCCGACAGAACCCGTGAATGGTTTTTGAATTTTTTTTTGAAAAATGACCTAAGTCAAATTCGTCAAGTATCATAATGATACTCGTCTAATACATCTTGCTATACGACGAAAAGGACTTAGCCAAAACATCTCAAACCCGCTGGTCACTCAACGCTATAGCGAGGAGTCATATTGGATGAATTCGCCGAGTATCCCAAGGTATACTCAACGAATTCGTCGAGTATTGGTCAAAAGACTCGACATTCTCAACGTCATTACACTCGATGCCTTTAGATTTCTCGACCCCACGACAGCATTCGACGAATTCCTTTGAGTTAACTCAATGCACTCAACGCTTTTATATTCGACGAATTATACTTGGAAAAATCTGCAGAAGTAGCATCGACTGGACTCGACGAATTCGGTGTGCATCACTTAGCATATTCGACGAAGTCAGAGAGTATCGTTAGTTACACTCGACGAATTCGACGAGTATGCACAACGATACTCGGCGAATTTTACTTAATAGATTTTTCAGTTCTCCAATGAATTTACCCTAAGTATATACGACGAATTCGACGGGTATTTGTAAGTATACTAAACGAATTCGGCGTGTATCAACGACGATACTCGACGAATTTGATGTGTATGCTTAACCATACTCGCTGAATTTTACTTAGGTAAAATTCCTATTTTCCCTGGGTCTAACCCTTGACCATCCTTGAGCCTTCTCTTGTATTTGGGATAGAAGTAGACCCCAATAGAGAGATTACACGTGAGTCAACACATTGTCCTACACAATGAGGAATTACATTGTATAGTCCCATGTTTATTAACCCACTGTAACCTGACATTGGTGTGTACTTAGAAATAAAACCTGCAAATACATAACTCAAAAGCAACATCAAATACAGTCACAATTCATCTTTGCTTAACTAGGCTCTTCTTCAAATCCGGGTTATTGTGGATACAATACCCATTAGTAGTTGATTGTAGTGGCCTTGAAGATGAGCTGTAACTTCTTCTTATTCAGAAAACAGGATTTCTTATCTAGTTGTTGAAGATTAATTATATCTTCCATTCTTCTATTTCTTCAATAGCCAACTTGTGTCTATG
Source organism: Platanthera zijinensis (assembly GCA_039513925.1). NCBI lineage: Eukaryota > Viridiplantae > Streptophyta > Magnoliopsida > Asparagales > Orchidaceae > Platanthera > Platanthera zijinensis. Next base: position 179,350,153 of record CM077084.1, read on the forward strand.
GTTTTCAGGCTCTCTGTAAGAATTAGTTTCTTGAAATCTTCTCCTTTTTCCCTAAGAAGAAGGTGACCAAAAAGCTCTGCTCAATTCTTTAAAAAATTTCTTTCATTGATCTCCGTCCAACGGCTCTAAACGCAGTATGGACCAACCGAAATCGGCAATTGCAATATCTCCTTCTGCATTAAATGTTGTACTAATGGCATGAGACATCTTTTTTCATTTGGCGTGCAAATCCCACGATATTTGAATTCAAGATGACATCAACATGACTTAGCGCTTGTGGACTTGGTAATTTCCAGACTATTTTCTTAGGAATTGAGTGAAGCCCGGTCACTTAATGCAAAAACACTTAGTAGAATTCTGCATATTAAGGTGTCAAGTGAACCTTTAACACTCAACGCATTTGACATTTTTAGTCTAACAGTTAAGGCGTTGAGCGATCCTTCATCACTCAACGCTTATGGACTTGGTTGAATTTCTCAGCATGAAGACATTGAGTGCAGCTTCTACACTCAATGCTTCTTAACTTTGTCTGTCTTTTTGATGGGGCATTGAGTGGTCTGTCTTCACTCAATGCTTCTATACTTGACCTAAAATCCAGTTGAGTAGGCATTGAGCAAACTGCCTTCACCCAACGCTTCTGTCCTTAGAAAATTTTCTAGTTAGCAACTCTGAGGCTTTGACTACATAAAGTTTTGTCAATGATTTTCCCTTTCTTGAGTTGAGTGAAGTGAGCGAAATCAATGCTTTCGCACTTAGCCAAATTTTCGTCTTGTTTAGCAACCTGTCATGAGTCCAACTATCATTCTGAATCTGACTGCCTGTCTAATCAATGAAATTGTATTCAACCTACATACAATGAACTTGAACATATATTATATACATCCATGTGTATACTATTGACTTGTGGGCCTTCTTCAAATCTAGGATATTGTGATCAATGGACCCAACAATCTTGCCCTATTTGAAGAAGTAAGAACCCTAGTCAATGATATACACTTCCAAATATATAAGATAAACATTCACATTGTATAAGAGCAGTAATTGGTACACACACAAAAGTATGATTATCATTTAAGGAAAAAGTCAAAAATAGTCAGTGTGCTTTTAAAAAAATGTTCACAGTCTTAAAGCCCTTAAGGAAAACAAAAAAACATTTCATGTTTTAGGTTCCTTGATCACTATCCCCATACTAGATTTCTTTATATCCATGTCATCCGCTTTAGTTTTCTTTTTCTAGTGTCTCTCAAAGTAACTGTTGGGATTTGGGAAGTACCTGCTGGGCTCAAGAGCATTTGGTGGCACTGCACCTGACTTTTTCTCTCTTCTACACTTCCTCCTGGCCTCTTCATTTCTTTCTAATTTTTTCCCATTCTAGGGAGCTATACAGCTTTCCCCTTTCATTTTTCTTATCTTTAATTTGATCTCAGGTAGACAATATGATAGTCTTAGATTGAGGACTCCATTTCTCAAAGTATGGCATAGTTTCCATCTCTTCTTTGTACCTCTTCTTACCTAGTCTGAGATCTTTCTCCTCTTCAGTAACAGTCTTGCCTATGGCTCTTACTATCTGATAAGAAGTGGGGCTGAATGTAGGAATTTCAGCAGCTGTAGAGGGTTTAGCTAACTGAGCACCAACATGATCGCGTCCTAAGGAATTTTTGGTGCCTTTATAGGGCTACACAGCTTGAGACATGAGCGTGTCTATGGCCGTGTCCTTCTGTGTTGGCTGGGCTGTGTCCAGGAAAGGACACGGCAGGAAACACGGTTTTGAACAGTAGTGACACGGGCGTGTCAGGAGTGACACGGGCGTGTCAGGAGTGACACGGGCGTGTACTCACCCGTGTCACCACTCGTGTTCTTCTCGAGTTGAAACCCTGGTTGTGTTTTCAGGAGTGCACGACCGGGGTACACAGGCATGTCGGATTCGGAACGGGCGTGTGGCCACCCGTGTCCACAAAGGGACGTGACGGTTGGCGTGGCGGTTATGCAGGACACGCCCCTGGTCACGGGCATGTCGATGACCCTACACGGGCGTGTCAGATTGAGACACGGGCATGTCTTGAACCGTGTCCTGCTCTGGATCTACGACTTTGTGTGCAAGCAGGGCACACAGCCGTGTGCAAAGCCGTGTTCGGCTTATTTTAGTTACTTTTTGGCTGGATCTGAGCCGTTCGTTTTCTTTAAATCAGATCTAATGGCTTAGGATTAATCCTCCTTCCTTAAGGCTGGGAGTGGGGGTTAAACTCCTTATTTTCTCTTGGCCTTTCTCTTTCTTAAGTCTTAAAGAGAGGAGAAAGCAAGGAAGAAGGAGAAGGAGAATCCCAGCCGCCGGCGGAGCATCGGAGCACCGAATCGAAAACCGAGATCGGATCTGCGGAGGCATTCTCGTTATGAAGCTTTCCATCCGGCTAGTTTCTCATGGCACCAAAACAGATAAGGGTAAGGATTCTCAACTTGGACATGTGAAGTACTCTTCCTTTCTGCATGGGAAATCCGCTCCCACGAGTGTGTGGTGAGTGCGCAGTGTTCCTTCGGGTATATATGTGAAGTCCCCCTTGTTTAGAGTCAAGAATCGAAGTACGGGCATAGGCATTATGTGTGAAGCCTACCCGGATGTGTTTGTATTGATCGGTGATGTTGCATTGTGCATTGATTGTCGGAGAAGACTCCGTATTGTGTTGTTCTTCGGGTTTTATATACGGTAGATTGCAATAGGGAGCCTTGGGGATTAACTCTAAGGTGCACCTGAAAAACTTGGCGGAAACGCATTCCTGCCAACTAGCTGGCCTTGGTCCAACCTTGTATAATTGGGATTGTTTGTGCGAGGCATGTCTCTAGGAGACATGTAGGGTCTTTGTTTGGAAAGCGATGAGCCCATGGGGTTCAGAATTATTAGGCCAGGGAGCCGAATAGGAAAGGCAAAACCGACCCGCGCCCTGTAGGTTTTGCCATGAGTACTACGATATTTGGAGACGGATGGGCGACTAAAGCAACGGGAAATGGTGGAACTGTACCTACGTTATGTGGACTATGACATGAGAGTAGCGGAAATTGGCTCTCGTCGGTTGCATAATAAGAGTCTCAGGCCAGGGGACGTAAATACTGAAATGCTCAAAGTAATCCGTCAAGTCAAGGACCTCTGAATGGAGGTGGTATCCGGGTAGTCCGGTACACCATCAATGTGCCCTGAGTGCACGGGGTGGGCGGCCGTATGAGCCTCTATTTGTGGTGAATTGTGCTAGGTTGTACTTTCACTAGGATTTTTGGATGGTAGTGAAGCCACGGAATTGACCGGATTCACTGAGAATGTGCCCTGAGTGCACGGGGTGTTGGGTCGAGCGAGCCTACACCTATGGCAAAATATACTTATGCACTTAATTGTTTAGTTGTCTAATAAAATGCAGGGAAGGAGCACCGCCGTCCCGAATAAGGGGCGGGTTCATTATAATTTGGTCAGCTTTAGCTGACCATTGCTTTATTTGACACCTTACGGTGGAATGTTGCTTGGATGTGCGGCGGAACCAAGTACCAAATAGCAGGCTGGAGCCCAAGCTGATGTGCTGGCCCTCGAAGGCCAAAGCGAACTATTGTTTTATTTCTATCATCTGTGGCCAGCCTGCGAGCCGATGTCTTTAAAACACTATGTTGTTGAGTGAACATTTATAAGGACATAAGGCCGAGTACTTTTATGTATTTGGTATTTATTTCCTAATGTGGTTAGTGGACATTCATGTTTCATTATATCTGTTATTTGGGTTCTTTCAACTAATTAAAAGCTTCCGCTAGTTGCTCTGTATAGGACGTTTATGTTTGGGATAATGATTTCATTCTATAACCCTTCGGTCTGTCTGTAGTGTATGGCGTCGGGCCCCGGCCGGCCTACTGCTATATATCATGCGACGGATAGGGGTGTTACAATTTGGTATCAGACTACCGGTTCCGGTCTTGCTTATTGGAATTAATGGGCGAATTCTTTTAAGGGGTGTGAGCACATGTATGTGCGTCATCGTTATAACATAAAAAGAACCCATGAATGTCCACTTAGGAATGAAAATACACTTGTTTTTGAGGAATCTGAGAGTTCCAATGATTGCTTTTAGCAATTTGTATGTCGCCTAATCGATACTTATGCTTTATAGGGGACTACGAGTAGTGCGGGGCAGTCATAAGGTCAGCACTCCACAGAGAGTAATGCACTTAACAGCGTGCCTGAGACCCTGCTTTCTGTTGAAACCATAAGAAGGATAGTTGAAGTTGTGTTCGCGGTGACTAAAGCACAACTTGGAGGGCAAGTGCAGCCCCCTATCCCTGGGGTGACTTCAACACTGAGTGGTGTGATGGAACAATTAACATATATAAGACCTTTGGATAAGCAGATGAACATGCTTTTTGTGCAGGGTATGCACTCAGTTGAGGAGTATTTGCAGGCATTTCTAATCATAAGGCGCTACCCAGGGTTTGATTTGGAGAACGAGCAGACTATAGTTAATAGATTCTACAACGGTCTGCGTGATGAATTATGACTACTACTCGTAGGACCAAAGCTACTTGGATTACGAGCATTAGTGGAGGCGGCTATAGCTTTGGAAGCATATCTGGCCAGAATCAACCATACGTCAGTGTGCAGGTTACCAAACTCCCCAGGTCCCGCAAAGTCTGTAAACTGAAAGAGGAGTAAAGTGAGGCCTGACGTATCTGCTAGTTAAACTCCATATTACTATTATAAATGTGGAAGGTTTGGTCACTTTGCCCGATATTGTCGTAAAGACGATCAGGGGACAAAGAAAGCTATGAAGGGAGTCCAAAAGAAGAAAGACTCCAGTGCTGAGAAGATAGAGTTCAAGGCGCTACCCACCTCGATGTTTGGTTTCCATAGATGGTGTAAGAAGGCAAAGAGGTCGGGTCTAGTTCCTTCTTTTGGTGCGTTTGGAACAATTATTGGCCGAAACCCGGACGCATGCTTTTGCTGTGGAAAGCTGGGACACATTGCCCGAGAGTGTCGAAGCGGACGTCTAGAGTCTGAGAAGAAGCCTAGAGCGACCTACGAAGAGAAAGGAAAGGGTTTGGAGGCAGCTACATCTCAGTATGCTCTATCCTAACCTAGAGGATACAACTTTGACATCAGGTGGTTATGGAATATGCTGACATGGTGACAGGTATGGTTTAGTTTATTTTGGTATGTCAGTTTTGGATACTTGTTGCATTACGCATATTAGCCTATGTTTGGTTATGATAGGATTTGTATTGACTTTCTGAGTGTCCGACGAAAACACTGTTTGTTATGGGAACTTCCAATTCCTTTTTGCCCAAAGGACGTGTATCGTGCATCGGAGTTCCTTATTCGATGGAAAGAGTCAAATTGAGAGTACTGCTGCCTAACGGGTACTCTTTACACCCGAATAGAGCCTGTTGTTTGAAGTTACGGTTAGGGAGTCAGGAGTTTTGACTTGCAAGCATCGCTACTGCTGTCTATAGAGTTCAATATAATCTTTGGAATGATTGGCTCTCGGAGCAGCGTGCGTACATGAATTTCAAACGTAAGGTGGTCAGTTTGGTAATAGCTATGGTTGTGAGATGTCAGAACTGATGTATTACTTCAAGAGCTGGTAGAATAGGGTTATTTCTGTCCAAGTTTATTGCCTTAGAGCACATCAGTCCTCTTGTTAAAAGAGGATGGAATCTTACAACTATGTAATGGTTGCTAGAAGTTGATTTAGTTAACGGGAAAAGATTAAGTATTTAACCCAAGGAGTGATTATCTGTTCGATCAACTTAATGGGTCAAGTGTGTACTCAAGTTGAATCGGAAGTCTGGATACTATTATTTGTCGCTAATGGAAAGTGATATTCCCAAAACGGCGTCCAGCACACGATATGGGCATTATGGGTTCATTGTTAAGCCGCTTGTGCTGACAGATGTTTCGTCTGTGTTATGAATTTGAGGTATACGGCGTTCAGTGAGTACCTAAACCAGTTCGTGATAACCTTTATCGACGACATACTGGTATACTTTCGGTATGAGGGTTATCATTCCAAGCATCTGGATTCGGTATTGGAGACGTTAAGGAGAAATCAGTTGTATGCCAAATTCTCCAAGTGCGAGCTTTGTGGTTACCCTCAGTAGCGTTTCTTGGTCTTGTTGTGTGGAGAAAGTGTCGTGGTGGACCCGTCAAAGATATTTGCGATACGTGAGTTGCTTGTGTTATTTGCGTTGGTGAAAAGTCCGAAGTTTATAAGACTGGCCGGCTAGTACAAACGCTTCATAGAGAACCTATAGCGGGTAACAATACCCCTCACGACTTTGACGAAGAAAGATCAAAAGTTTGTGTGGTCGCTGGAGCGCGCACAAGCTTTCGAAGAGCTAAAAAGTCGGTTGACCTCGGCGACTATTCCATGTTCACCGAGTAGGACCGAAGAAGTTGAGATTTACAGTGATGCTTGGGGCAGTGACTTTGATGGTGTTCTGCTCCAGCGTGGGAGTGTAATAACATATAGCTCGTGTTAGTTGGAGGTATGCGAGAGGATTTATTCGGTCCATGACTTGGAGTTAGCGACCGTGATATTTGCCCTGAAGCTATAAAGGCGCTACCTAAACGGTGGGAAGGTCGGTATCTAAATCGATCTTAGGAACCTAAAGTACTTATTGGATAAAAAGGTTTTAAACTTGTGGCAGCGGAGGTGGATGGATTTATTGGGGGACAAAACCTTCGACATGCATTTTGGTGCAAGTTTTGGAGATATTGGAAATCTCTTGCGTGGTCAAGCAGATCACAGATGATGCTTTTGATAGGTCAAATCCCCAATATGGTTTTGAAGACAGACTGTTACGGAAGGATAGTCTTCTGTTCGCCCCAAGTGTGGAGAGTCAGCGGCATGTCTTGATGTACGAGGCTCATTATACCAAGTACTCAATTCACCCAAAATGCACAAAATGTTTAGAGGTTTGAAGAAGTTGTTCTGATGGCTCGGACTGAAAAAGGACAATACGGTGGAAAAATTAGCCAAACTCTACATGGATAACATTGTTCGGTTGTATGGTGCACCCCGCAGTATTGTAAGTGACTGAGATGAACGCTTCACGTCCAACGATACCAGGCTGGTGCAAAAATTGTTGAGAACTAAGCTAAGCTTCAGTACGGTCTTTCGTTCGTAGAAGGATGTTCAAACCGAATGGGCCAGCAAACGATGGAGGACATACTTCACATGTGTGTCTTGGATTATTGAAGACAGTGGAAAGATCACATGTACATGGTGGAGTTTGCGAGTAACAACCGCTACCAGGCGAGTAAACAAATGGCTCCTGTCGAGACCTTGTATGGGAGAAAAAAGTTGCACGCCGTCATCTTGGTTGGAGATGGGTGAGTCGATGTTGTACAAACGACAGACAGTGGAAGACGCCACTTCAACGGTACATACAGTTCAGGAATGGTTGCAGATCGATCACGACAGACAGGCAGAATACTGTAACGCCAAAGCATATGAACGTGGAGTTCGCTGTTTTCGATTGAGCATAGTTGAAAATCAAGCCGTTCAATGGTGTCTCGCGAGCTCGACTCCTGAGGAGGTTGAGTCCGAGGTACCTTGGACCGTTTGAGCTCCTGGAGCGGAGTGGTGAAGCAGGGTATTGACTGAAGTATCCAGTGAACTTGAGTGGGCTATATGATGTGTTCCACATATCATGTTGCAGAAGACGGTGCTAGAGCCTTCGCGTGTGGTTGCGGCCGATCAGGTATCGTTTGATTGTGGGATGTTAATGAAGGTCAAGCCCGTAAGTATTGAAGAATTTGAAGTCACACGACGCCGTAATAAGAAGTTTCCGTATGGTTAAAGTCCATTGAAATAATTGCGGTCGTGAAGATCTTTCATGGGATTGAGAGCAGATTATATTGGAGGAATCCCCAAGTTATTTCATTTGGGTAAATCTTAGGTTGTGTATCTTTACATAATTTCGTGGACGAAATTCTTTAAGGGGGGAGATTTGTAACGCCCCAAAAATATAAACGAGCTGGTCGCATCCTAAGTAATTTTGTGTGCCTTTATAGGGCTACACGGCTTGAGACACGGTCGTGTCTATGGTTGTGTCCTTCTATGTGTGCTGGGCTGTGTACAGGAAAGGACACAGCAGGAAACACGGTTTTGAACAGTAGTGACATGGGCGTGTCAGGGGTGACACGGGCATGTCCTCACCCGTGTCACCACCCATGTTCTTCTCGGGTTGAAATCCTGAGTGTGTTGTCAGGATTGCATGGTCGGGGTACACGAGCGTGTACTGTATGACACGGGCATGTCATATTCGGAACGGGCGTGTGGCCACCCATGTCCACCAAAGGACATGACAGATGGCCTGGCGGTTTTGCGTGACACGCCCCTGGTCACGGGCATGTCGATGACCCGAAACGGGCGTGTCAGATTGAGACACGAGAGTTTCTCGACCCATGTCCTGCTTTAGATCGAGGACTTTGTGTGCAAGCAGGGCACACGGCTAGGCACACGGTCGTGTGCAAAGCCATTTTCGTCTTATTTTAGTGACTTTTGGGCTGGATACGAGCCGTTCGTTTTCTTTAAATCAGATCTGACGGCTTAGGATTAATCCTCCTTCCTTAAGGCCGGGAGTGGGGGTTAAACTCCTCATTTTCTCTTGGTCTTTCTCTTTCTTAAGTCTTACAGAGAGGAGTAAGCAAGGAAGAAGGAGGAGGAGGATCCCAGCCATTGGCGGAGCATCGGAGTCCGGAATCGAAAATCGAGACCGGATCCGTGGAGGCATTCTCGTTACGAAGCTTTCCATCCGGCTAGTTTCTCATGGCGCCAAAACGGACTTCAAGGGTAACGATTCTCAACTTGGACATGTGAAGTCCTATTCCTTTCTGCATGGGAAACCCGCTCCCGCGAGTGTGCGGTGAGTGCGCAGTGTTCCTTGGGGTAGATATGTGAAGTCCCCCTTGTTTAGAGTCCGGAATCGAAGTACGGGCATATGCATTGTGTGTGAAGCCTACACAGTCGTGTTTGTCTGGATCGGTGATGTTGCATTGTGCATTGATTGTCGGAGAAGACTCTGTATTGTGTTGTTCTTCTAGTTTTATACACGGAAGATTGCAATAGGGATCCTTGGGGATTAACTCTAAGGTGCACCCGAAAAAATTGGCGGAAACACATTCCTACCAACTAGGTGGCCTGGGGCCAACCTTGTATAATTGGGATTGTTTGTGCCAGGCCTGTCTCTAGGAGACATGTAGGGTCTTTCTTTGGAAAACAGTGAGCCCATGGGGTTCGGAATTATTAGGCCAGGTAGCCAAATAGGAAAGGCAAAACTGACCCGTGCCCTGTAGGTTTGGCCATGAGTACTATGGTATTCGGAGACGGTAGGGCGACTTGAGCAATGGGAAATGGTAAAGTTGTACCTGCATTATCTGGACTATGACATGAGAGTAGCGGAAATTGGTTCTCGTCGGTGGCATAATGAGAGTCACATGCCAGGGGCCGTAAAGACTGAAATGCTCAAAGTAATCCGTCAAGTCAAGGACCTTTGAATGGAGGTGGTATCTGGGAAGTCTGGTACACCGTCAATGTGCCTTGAGTGCACGGGGTGGCCAGCCGTGTAAGCCTCCACCTGTGGTGAACTGAGCTAGGTTTTACTTTCACTAGGATTTTTGGATGGTAGTGAAGCCACGGAATTGACCGGATTCACTGAGAATGTGCCCTGAGTGCACGAGGTGTTGGGCCGAGTGAGCCTACACCTATGGCGAAATATACTTATGCACTTAATTGTTTAGCTGGCTAATAAAATGAAGGGAAGGAGCACCGTCGTCCCGAATAAGGGGCGGGGTCATTATAATTTGGTCAGCTTTAGCTGACCGTTGCTTTGTTTTCCACCATACGGTGGAATGTTGCTTGCAGGTGTGGCACAACCAAGTACCAAATAGCGGGCTGAAGCCCAAGCTACTGTGCTGGCCCTCGAAGGCCAAAGCGAACTGTTGTTTTATTTCTGTCATGTGTGGCCGGCCTGCAAGCCGATGTCTGTAAAACACTATGTTGTTAAGTTTACATTTTTAAGGCCATAAGGCTGAGTACTTTTATGTATTGTGTTATTTCTTTCCTAATGTGGTTAGTGGGCATTCATGTTTCATTCTAACTATTATTTGGGTTCTTTCAACTAATTAAAAGCTTCCGCTAGTTGCTCTGTGTAGGACGTTTATGTTTGGGAGAATGGTTTCATTCTGTAACCCTTCAGTCTGTCTATAGTGTATGGTGTCGGGCCTCGACCGGACCTACTGCTATATACCTTGCTACGGATAGGGGTGTTACAGAAGCTCTCTTGAATAATGATACTACGTCTGTCTTGATCAGGATAACTTCAAATCTAATGGATTTTATCTCAGTTGATAGATCCTTTCTCAACTCGTTGATGGAATCAACAACAAAGTGTTCAAATTGTCTTCTCTGGTCATCTAGCAGACCTTTGAGTTGAGCTAAGAAGGTGGAGGATATTTGATCACCCTGATAAGATGTCCCTTGGTTATATACATTCTCATGCTCTTACCTTGCTTCTTTAGAATCAACTCTCTTGTATTAAGAAGAGTGATCACCAGCATCACTCTTTAGCTTATTAATAGTAGGTTCACCATCCTCAGAAATTTCAATTACATTCTCATTTTCTTGAGCAGGGAGTTCTGTTGGAATCTCCCCCTCAGTCTCTTCATTCCCCATAGGAATTTGCTAATTTGTTTCAAGTATAGGTGCAACATCTTCAATCATTTTATCAGGGACTTGTTCTCCCCCCTCAACTTGACGACAAAAAAGAATTAGTTCAGGACCATGTGGAGTTTGGGCAATCCTGTTCTGCAAATTTTCAATAAAGGAATTTAGCTATTCTTAAACTGTTTGAGTTGTCTCTCCCACAGCAGGTGCAAGAATTTGGGAAGTCTTCCCCTCAATGTTTGTACAAATACTATTCATAATACTTTCAGTCACCATTTCAGCTTCCTCTGATGGGATGTTCTCTGATTGGGAGCCACTGACTTGGACAGTCTTTACTATAGGTTTAGAAAATATTGAGACCTGAGAACTCATATCCCTTCTTGTTTCTCAAAAGAGTCAGTCAGTTGAGGATCATGTGGCTCCTCCTCAAAGCTCTCAAAAGAGCTGCATGCAGTGCTCTCTTCAGTGACCATGGTTGCTTTCTTTTTCTTGTCAGAAGATTGCTGATGTGGGAACAAGACTCTATCCCACCTGTCAAACATCTTAGAGTCCATCCTCCTCATGCGATGGATCTTTGTTCCTAGCCTCATGTCGAGGATCCCTGGAATAGTGTTATGCAAGTATAAGGATAGTATTCTTCACAGGTTTGGCTCTAGGATACACTCTACTACTCTGTCAAATAGCGCATTCCCCCAGTCAGCCCTCTTGGATAGGATTATCCTTGTCATCAGCTCAAACATCTTTCTATATATTTTTTCATGGGACCCTATCTTGCATATAAGAGCCTTCCCAATGATATCAGCCAAGAACTTTCCTTTGAGATTCAGCTCTTTTCTCAAGACTGATCCAGTTGTGTGTTTAGATTGCCCACGCCAATTCAAGGTAGATTTTACATCATTCTGATATAGTCCTTCTTCATCATCACACGGCCTGAACTTGGGCAGATGGATGGCTTTGCTCAATCTTTTTGGAGTGATCTTGATGTTGGGTCCATTTCCCATAATGTCCTAGATTTGAGGAAGTCAATCTTGTAAATGACATATATAAAGTTGTATTTGATGAGTGCCTGAGTTCATACATGCAGGGATGTCCTAGAAATAATGATAGGACAAGTAGCCTAAATGGAGAGGCCAGGTAAACACTTACCTCAAGTGTGGATAGACAGAAATCGGTCTAAGTCCACAGGTGTTGAGTGAAGGTTACTCACTCAATGCCAGATGACTTATAGCATTGAGTGGAGCCTATACAGTCAAAGACAAAGTTGTGGCAAGATGAGAATGTGGCTAAGTCCACAGGCATTGAGTGAAGTCAACTAACTCAACGCCAAACAGCAAAAGGTTGTGAGACAGTCTAATGCAGTAAAAGCCTAAGAAGAAATCGGTAGAAAAGTGGCTAAGTCCACAAGCATTGAGTGAGTATCACTCACTCAATGCCATACTCTATATTCGTTGAGTATTGCCTTGTAAGTCAAAGCAACAGAAAATCTGTGCTGAAATTTGACTACGTCCACAGGCGTTGAGTGAGGCAAGCTCACTCAACACCATATGATAAAGCTATAAATTGGCTAAGTCCACATGCATTTAGTGGAGCTTACTCACTTAATGCCGAGGAGTAGAGAAATCTGGCTGAGGCAGAAAGCATTGAGGTAGACATGCTCACTCAACGCTCTCAACGCCATGATTTAGAAAATCTGGCTAAAGCAAAAAAGAGTTGAGTGAGGCATGCACACTTAATGCTCTTGAAAGACCTTATTTTCAAGGTAGCTAGCAACCTAAAGTGGGCGTGAATAGGTCTGCTTAGGTCTTTTGAGAGTCTTTTAAATCACTTGATTTTTTTCTTTAAGCTTTCAGCTTATAGTGATCTAGAGCTTGTACTTTGCACCTACAATTAAGAAAATAAAAGCAAACACAGAAAAGCACACAAGTATTTTATAGTGGTTCCCCAAAATTATGGGTACATCAACTCTCCTCCCACCTTGCTAACTTCCTATTAGTCAAGGCACTTCTCCAAACCAATGCTCCAAGGATCTTACACCTCAGATCCCTCAAGATCTCTCAGTCTCCTCCAAGACATACACCTCCGCCACAAAGGCCTACACTCAGTGATACAAGTATCACCTACCTCAGACACTTAAGTCCTACCACTCAGTCTATGGAGGATAGCCCTACCTTAGAGCAAGCTTGCTCCTACAACTAAGAGAGATACACTCTCCTACAGTTCAGGCAAAACTTCCCCACTTCTCAGTGAGTAAAACTCACCTACCTCTGAGAGCAGCACTCTCCTACAGCTCAGAAAAATTTCCCTACCACTCAGTTAGTAAAACTCACCTACCTAAGAGAGCAGCACTCTCCTACAACTCAGGAAAATTTACCCTAACTCAGACCTAAAGGTCCTACAGCTTAGATCCAGAAGGATCCTACAAAAAGAAATAGTTTAATTAACTTTGACACCGAGAAATTTCTCTGTGTCAACCACTTGAGCAGAAAACTTTCTGCTCCAACTCTCCTCACAGCAGGGAAAGGATTTGTTGGAGAAACTTAGAAGATAACTTCTAAACTTGCTACTGAAGGCTAAAGATCTTTTGATCTTGAGTCTTCAAACAGCTCACTGAACCTGCCAAAGGATGAAGGTTCTCTTTATTCAGAATAGATTCTGAATCTGCTGTAGAAGATGAAGACTTGCACAGCTAACTGAACTTTTCTTGTTGGAGAGCTTCAGGCATTTCACATGCAGCAATGGCGAAGAAGATGAAGATGGTTGCTCTCCTTTTTGAATAATATATGCCTTAAAAGTTATCTTTGTCTTGGCCCTATCTCAACCTTTTGTAGTTCGCCGATCAACGACTCGTAGAGATCGGTGGGCCACACCTACAGCTTCCAGCTGCGCCTTGCTTTAACGGTAGAAGACGTACAATAGCTTCATGACAAGTTTTATCGTATAGTGTAGCTTCCCCGTGTCTGACTTGACCTTAGTTGACTTTGTTGATTTTGCTAACGTCAGCACCTATGGACTTAGACAAAATCGAGCATCAGAGAATAGGCGTTGAGTGAGTAAGAATCACTCAACGCCAAAACACTTAGACAAATTCACCATCTCTTGGCGTTGAGTGAGACACCTTTACTCAACGCCAAACTACTTAGAATATTAAGTCAGATTCTAAGTGTTGAGTGATTCAGCTCCACTCAACGCCAATCTTGGTTTATTAGCTTTCAGCTACTTGGCATTGAGTGAGTAAGCATCACTCAACACCAAACCCCTTAGACAAAATTTTGTCTTCACGAGGCGTTGACAGTGTTGAGTCAGTAATCTCCACTCAACGCTTTTTTCCTTAATCATATTTCTGCTTATTCAGCAACATAAGCGTTGAGAGTGTTGAGTGAACACGCCTCACTCAACGCTTTCTGCCTTAGCCAATTTTCTGTATTTAGTAGCATGGTGTTGAGTGAGTTGACTTCACTTAACTCCTATGGACTTAGCCATATTTTAGCTCATTCCAACTTAGGCTCTGATAGTATAGGCTATACTCAGCGCTATAAGTCATCTGGTGTAGAGTGATGTTCCTTCACTCAATGCCTGTGGACTTAGACAGATTTCTATCATCCCACACCTTAGGTAAGTGTTTACCTGACTTAGCCACTTAGGCTACCTGACCTATCATAGTCATCTACAGATATTTGTATATCATTGATAATATTGACTTCACTCAAATTCAGGACATTGTGGGCAATGGACCAAACAATCTCCCCCTATTTGAGGAAGTCAAAAACTCTTAAGCAAAGACAATGACAAACACAGAACAATACAGCATAAGGCATAATAAAAGAAAACTAAATAATTGAGAAGTGATCTATTGTTACCACACTTCCCTGCTTGCAGAATACATTGCTACATCTACCATCTGCTTCCCCTGAATTGATGTTGCCTTGCTGCTGCCTTACTTATCTGATCATTTGATCATCTTATCCTCTCCCCCTTTTTGAATGCAGCAAATAGCTGGTAGGATGCACCTGATAAACTGATCATCTTATCACATGCACCCCCTCAATTAGGCGGCATTGCTTTACTTTCTCCCCCTCAATTTAAGAGTCTTCATTTCTTTAATGGATCATCCTATCTGCATAAAGCCAAATACTTTGCAACTAGATGAGGAGCAACTGAAGCTATACTAAGTTTAACATACCCAACTCAAATTTAAAGGTGTTAAACTTGGCTTCATCTAGTTTCTTAGTGAAGATGTCAACCACTTGCTTGTCTGTTAGGACAAACTCAAGGGTGATGTCTTCACATTCCACATGCACCCTAATGAAATGATATCTAATCTCTATGTGCTTAGTCCTGCTATGGGAGACAGGATTCCTAGAAATTGAGATTGCACTAGTAGAATCACAAAATAAAAGAGTTCTACTTATTTGGAGGTTGTAGTCTTGAAGCTGGTGCTGGATCCACAGCAACTGAGCACAACAGCATCCTGCTGAGATGTACTCTTACTCTGCAGTGGATATTGCCACACTGGTTTGTTTCTTGCTGCTCAAAGATACCAGTCTCCCTCCCAAGAACTGATAGGTGCCAGATGTGCTCTTCCTATCCTCCTTGCAGCCTGCAAAATCTGCATCTGAATAGCCAGTTAGTTCAAACTCCCTATTCCTAGGGTACCAAAGGCCAAGATCTGGAGTGCCCTTAAGATACCTAAAGATTCTCTTAGTTGCAGAGTAGTGAGATTCTTTAGGGAAAGAAGGATACCTAGCACAAACACATATAGCATATATGATGTCTGGCCTACTTGTAGTCAGATATAGAAGGGAGCCAATTATCCCTCTATACAAAGTTTCATCAACTGGTTTCCCTGCTTCATCTTTGCCTACAGGCATACTTAACCCCATGGGAGTTCTCATGGTGGAGGAATTCTCCATGCCAAATTTCTTGATTAACTCACAAGTGAACTTAGACTGCAATATGGACAAGTCATCATCAGTCTGATATTTGGAGGCCCAAGAAGAACTTAAGTTCACCCATACTGCTCATCTTAAACTTCCCCTACATGAGTTTAACAAACTTTTTGCATAGGTTGTCATCAATAGATCCAAAGATTATGTCATCTATATAGATCTGGACTAGGATGATCTTACCCTTAGATTCCCTTAGGAATAGGGCCTTGTCTATTTTCCCCCTTGAGAATTTGTTCTCGATGAGGAAACTAGACAATGTCTCATACCATGCTCTAGGGGATTGCTTCAACACATATAGTGCTTTCCTAATTCTATAAACAGAATCAGGAGAATTAGGAACAACAAACTTGGAGGCTGCTTAATATTGACTTCTTCTTTTATGTCACCATTTAGGAAGGCTGACTTCACATCCTGAAAGGTGGGGTTAGATCTGACTTACTCTAGGGGGGTGAATAGAGTGTTAAAATTTTGGCTGCTTTTTAACTTTTATATCAGAGTGAAAGTAGGTGATACCAATAATATATAAAGAAAGAAAAGCAGGCTAAGATATTCTATCTATCACAGCCATAGCAAGAACAAACAAAAAATGATCGCAACCAAACAACAAAAGAATTTTATAGTGATTCCCAAACTAGGTACATCCACTCTTCTACCACCCTGGTAGGAATCCACTAGCAGGTTTTGATAAGGTGACTGCCACCACAATATCTATTTACAGGGAGATATTGCAACCCTTTAGGCGTTTGATCAGGTACCCAAAAACCAACCCAAGTCTTTTGATCAGGAGACTTGATGACCAAGTAGTTAACTTTTTAAGGGAGTTAAAACCCTTTTACAGTAGGTGAGAGGAGGTGATGGTGTCTTCTCTTTCTCTAATAAACTGAGAAGGCTACTGGATCTTTAATGTTGACAAAGCTCCACTTGAGATATTGAATTGTTAAGGAAGACTGGAGCTTTGCTTCAGGGTGTAAGTCTTCAGCCTTGTTCTGTCAATGTCCAGGAATCCAGTAGACTGATGTTAATTGGATGTCTCTGAAGATTCCAGGCTCTGAAGATGAAGAAGACTCTTGATTTGTGATGAATGTTCTTCTTCAGATTTTAGGATTGACAAGGAAAAGAACAGATATGTTTTCATCACATAGAAGAAAGTTCTGAATGATCAGGATCTGTTTTAGTGCTCTAGTTTTTCTCCCCTGTAATGCACTCTGAGTTTATTGTTCTCTATAATTCTCTGTATATGTATCGACTAAAAAGAGAGAATCTCTTTTATATTCTTCAGTCAATTTCTCATTTGAATTTTGAATTTTGGCATTAATTACTGGCTGATCGGGAGAATACAAACGACTGGAATAAGTATTAAATGAGTTTCCCCAACTGTCCCTTGCAAGTAATTATCCTGATGAATACCATAATTAATGCTACCAATAATGGCTATATTCAAAGGAATATGAGCATTAATTACTCAGGAATATTACTGCTAATTAATATAGAAAGTAGGGGACAGAAGGAAGAAAACTTCTCATTCTGGAGCGGGGCAGAAATCGTCAACCTATGAACAAAATTCGTCGACCTGAGATCCAAGATTGTCGACCTGAGAATTCCAGTTCGTCGACCTGAGCTCTGTGAACTACGTACTGAGAATGACTTGCCAAATCTGCACTCTGAGTTCGTCGAGCTAAGAATCTGTCTGAAGAAAACTAATCGTCGACCTTAGCTTGAATATCGTCGAGCTCAGCTCAGAGAAATAACTCAGTGTTCGTCGATCTGAGATCGACGATCGTCGAGCTGAGTTCAAGAAATTCGAACTGAACAATCTGTTCTTTGAATGTTCTAAGTCTGAGTCTGCTGAGATCCTCTGCTGGCTGGTCCATGAAGTTTGAACCTAAAGACTTATCCTAAACTCTAGGACTACTACACTTTACCCTGGTTATACAAGGTGGGCAAGACATAACCTAATTTAGTGAACCTAGCCCAAATACAGCTAGGGATCCAATAATCTCCCTCCTATTTGGGTGAGGTCACTAAAGCAAAATAAAAGAAACAGTCATAAAGCATGAAAACATATATATGACAGAATTAAAACATTCAGCAGATATTTAAAAGATGTGCTTCATGATTAAACAGTATAGAGTTCAAAAATAAGAACAAAACACAAACAAAATCACTATTTCTGCTTAGGATTTGCTTTCTCTTGCTTCTCAGCAGGCTTTCTTATGATGATTTCTCGGTTTGGATTAGCAGCTTCTTTCTTAGACATTGTTATGTCAAATGCACCAATGATGTTGAGAGAAGATGCTCTGAGCACTACAGCTTCTAGATGTAGTTTCATATAATCATCAACATTGAAAAATTTATTTGCATTTGCATACCTTTGAAGTTCTTATTTTCTGAATGAAGACATGGTTGAAAATTGAGAAGGATCCTTTCATTCAGCTTTGGCTTTGTTAATTTGAGAGAGTCCTACCAACTCATAAAATCTTGCCATTTTAGCTGAAGTCTCCTGTTATGGATCTAAAAAGGGAATTGGAGGAGACTCTGACCTTTTTGGAATTGAGTCCTGCTTTGATTCAGCAATAGAGTCTGTAGGAGTTCTCTTGAATGAAGCTTGAGGAGGATGGCTTTGAGAAGATTATTGCTGACTGCCATGCCTGGAATGTCTTTGATAGGTCTTGGTCACTGGAGACAATTTTTGAGAGACATTGCCATAGGCACCTGAATATGGTGGAGGAGAAGGAGGAGGGTCTTTCCTAAATTTCCTAGGAGGAGACCTAACCTTCTCCTCTTCTTCCTTTCTTTCTGCTCATTCTTGGATAGACACATCCACTAAGGCATCCCTGGGTATGGAGTTATCTTTTGCAAGATATAGTAAGAGGTGTCATTGGTAGGATTAGGCTTTGGAGAAGCCTTTGGAATGATCTCTCTCTTCTTTGCAGCTTTCTTCTTAGATTTAGGATCATCAGATCCATCAGAATCATCATCTAAGTACTCATCAGAAGAATCTTGAGGGTTATCTTATAATGCATCTATCTCTTTTTAAAGTTTCCTTTGAAATCTATCTTTTAGCCTGAGGAAGAGCTTGAGGTAGAGCAACTGTAGGTGGAGCAACATTCTCTGTGATCATCTAAGAATCTTCTAAATCTTTATCAATCAATAGAAACTCATTCAACTCAGGATCATTCTGCATCTTGTACAATCTCTTGTGCAACATCTTGTGCAATCAGATCATGTAAACTGGGGATAGGGCTAATATTTATTACATAGGTTGGGCCTACTGGTTCCACAACATGTTGACAGCAAAACTTGCCTTCAGTTGACTAACAACTTTAGGACTTATAGGAGAAGTGTAGAAAACTATAGCCAAAGGTGGCTTAACTGCTGGAAGTAAAGAGTTCAGATAAATTGTACTAAAAGAATGTAATAGCCCAAAAATGTCTACTGATGGATTGATATAACAATCACCATCAGTCACAATATCTGCAATCAGCATATCTACGTCCACAATATCAGCCTCTAGAACCATATCGACATCTGTAAGCTTAGCTATCTACACAACTGTTTTTGTTGCTACTGGAGCTACTTCTTAATTAAGTATCTCCCCCTACCTGGTTTCAGTAAGCACTAGAATCAGGCCCCTTATTGAAGAAGAAGGGAAAGAGGAGGCAGAGAGTTGGGAAGCAAGGGATGAAATGGAGGCAGCAAGAGGTGAAATAGCCTCTGCAATGAGTTATTTTAGAAGAGGAGTGATGGTTTGCAAAAAAGAGGAAATGGAGGGGGAATCTATGTCCATTAACACAAGAGGGGTTTGAGTTGATATAGATGGATTGAGGGTGGATGATGATGGATGAGAGGTTGAAGAATCTAGCATTGGCTCATCTTGAGGTGATGGAGTATGGAAGGGGGATGACATCAGTTCAAATGATGTTAAGGAAGATATGTTGTGAAGGGAGAAATCAGTAAGATGTGGAGGATGAGTGGATAGAGGAGGAGTGACATGATATAGTGTAGTAGCATGCACTGGAGATTGAATTGGTGATGATTGATGTTCAAGGGATTGATGTGGTGTAGGAGAATGGACTGAAGTATGAATTAGTGAGTAAAGATGGACTGGGGAAGCTTGAGGAGTTCGTGTATAGGCTTAAGAAGTAGAAGTATGTTGGAGGGATGTTGAAAGTGTTTGATCATGAGGAGGTTGAGGAGGAATGGAAACATCTTATGCAGGGTAGGGAGTGGCTGGAGTAGCCCTGGTACTCTCAGAAGGTATTGAGGAAGAGGAGGAAGCCTTGGATGGCTTGGAGATATTCCTCTCCCACCTAGAAAATAAGGCGTAAGTAAGCCTCTTGGAGGCATTAATGAATATGGTCGGGGAGACCAGGGATTCAGCAGCCTTGTCCTAAAGGAAGATACCAAGAATTCTTCCAAAACACACCTCTTTCTTGGTATTTTTCTTCTTAATCATCTCAAACATGATTCTTGCCCAATTCACGGGCTTCTTGTTCACAACTGCGCACATCACAAGGAATTGCTGCCTAGTGATGTAATTATGGGCTGTGTGCTTGCCCAGTAGTACCTTGCCTATAACATCTGTTAGAAACTTATAGTCAGGTGATAACTGTTTTTTCAGCTGTTTATTGGGTGTTTCTCCAGAATAACCCATCTTAATCAACATCTCATCAAATTCCGAACTATCAATCACTAACTCTTCTTCTCCATTAACTAATCCGAAAATTTCAGTTAAGACGGCGGGGGTAAGAGATACTGTATTACCCGATATGGTTCCCGTCATAGTATCATCATTTGGAGAGGAAGAAGTGATTACTCATTCCCGAACTTCTGTTGCAGCTATCTTTATTCTGGTGGTCATCAGATTCTTCAACTGTAAATCTTCAAACAATTTTAGAATATCAAGGAAAATCTGATCAGAGTGTTGGAATGACTCGAAATCTATATCAAAACCCATGTCAAACTTCATTACCACAAGAGAGCTCGCTGGAATCGCCATGATCACCTGCAAAAGAGAAATAGAGAGATCAAGTGCAAGGGGAATAGAAAGCGCGGGATGGAGCTCGAAGAAAACCTAGATATAAGATATTTTAGAAAATGAATCGACAAACTCCATCCTGCACAAAAGAAAAATTCGTCGATCTAAGGTCAACGAAATATTTTATTAACAAATGAGTTCATCAATCTCAGCCGGAAGAAGGGAAAACTTTCGTCGTTCCCAGGTCGACGAAAATTTTCTGAATCCAGATCGTCGATATCCGGTCGACGAAAATGACTTACACAGATAGTTTGCCAATCTCAGGTCGACGAATTTTCTCAAGAACTTTTGTTTGTTCCTCGATCTCCGGTCGACAAACTGTGGCAAATTTTTCGACCATAGATAGAAAATTAAATTAATCCATCTCCATTCATCATGCCTAACTGATTCATAAAGGATAGATGTTTCTTCTCATCCAAGGGTTTGGTCAAGATATCTGTCCTTTGTAAATCAGTAGGGATGTAGATGAGATTAATTTTCTTTTTGTCTACACACTCCCTAATGAAATGATGTCTTACATCAATTTGTTTTGTCCTAGTATGAAGCACTGGATTCTGTGCTATGGAAATAGCACTGGTACTATCATAGAATATAGTTGAATTATTTAAGTTGTATCCATAATCCAGGAGTTGATTTTGTATCCATAGCATCTATGAACAACAACTACCAGCTGCTATGTATTCAGTTTCTACTGTTGATGTAAACTCAAATGTCTGCTTTTTACAAAACTAGGAGACAATTCTAGCACTAAGGAACTGGAATATTCCAGATGTGCTCTTCCTATCCACTCTACATCCAGCAAAGTCAGTATCTGAGTATCTAGTTAACTCAAACTCCGACTCAGTTGGATACAAGAGTCCTTAATTAGGGCAACTCTTTATATATCTTCAAATCCTTTTTAGTAAAATAAGGTGAGATTCTTTAGGGTTCACCTGGAACCAAGCACAGAGACAGGTAGTAAACATAATATCTGGCCTACTTGCTATGAGATATAGCAGGGACCCAATAATGGACCTATACAATTTCTGATCAATAGGTTTCCCATGTTCATTAGAATCAAACACAGCATTTGTAGCCATAAGTGTTTTCTTAGCTGAGGCATCAACCATCCCAAACTTTTTATCAGCTCTTTAGCATACTTAGATTGAGATATGAAAATGCCATCAGGGTTCTGCTTCACTTGAAGACCAAGGAAGTAGGAGAGCTCACCCATGCTACTCATCTCAAACTTAGAATGCATAAGGTTGGAAAACCTTTTGCATAGTTTGGGATCTTTAGAACCAAATATGATGTCATCTACATATATTTGTACTAACAGAATTTTATCATGATGATGCTTGAAAAATAAAGTCCTATCTACCATGCCTCTAGAAAATTTATGCTCTAAAAGAAATCTAGCTAAGGTTTCATACCAAGCTCTTGGAGCTTGCTTTAGACCATAGAGAGCTTTATGTAATTTGAAAACATAAGAGGGATAAGTTGAAGAGATAAAACCTGGTGGTTGTTCCACATAAACCTCTTCTTTAAGTTCACCATTCAGAAATGCACTATTGACATCCATCTGGTAGACCTTGAACTTTTTATAGGCAGCATATGCAAGGAAGATTCTTATGGCCTCAAGCCTTACAACAGGAGCAAATGTCTGATCATAGTCAATGCCTTCCTCTTGCCTATGCCTTGTGCTACTAGCCTTGCCTTGTTCCTTATAATAGAACCTTGAGCATCTAGTTTGTTTCTAAATACCCATTTAGTTCCAATGACTGGGTAGCCTTTTGGTCTTGGAACTAAATCCCAAACACTATATCTCTCAAACTGGTTGAGCTCCTCTTGCATTGTAATGATCCAGTGTGGATCTTGCTCAACATCTTTAATGGATTAGGGCTCAATTTGAGATATGAAGCAGGCATGCATCATGTCCTGGTGGAGTTGATGCCTTGTCTACACACCCACTTATAAGTCTCCAATCACTTGAGATACAGGGTGATCTCTAAGTGTAACTATCTTATTAGGAGGAGCTTGTTGTTCAACAGCTTGGGGAGTTAATTCCTCTTGTGGAAATAAGTTAGCTGTTGTTGTCTCTTCATTGAATTCAGTATCTTCATCATCACTTTCTTTAGCAACCTGTGGAGAACAATACGTAACAGCCTTATTGGTAAGGGTCACTACATCCAACTTCTCACACAAGTTAGGTACCTGCAAAGTTTCACTGGTAGAAGCTATCTTCTCCTTGTAAAACATGTTAGTCTCATCAAAATAAATGTGAATAGACTCTTCTATTTTCATTATTGATTTATTATAAACCCTATAAGCCTTTCTTACTTGGGAATATCCAAAAAATATTCCAACTTCAGCCTTGGCTTCAAACTTTCTAATGTATTTCTTGTTATTGTTATGAATGTAACAAACACAACCAAAAATCTTAAAGAAATCTACTTTAGGTTTCTTCCCTTTAAGTAATTCATAGGGAGTCTTGCCCTTAAGCTTATGTATCAAACTCCTGTTCAGGATATAGGTTGTTGTGCTTACAGCCTCTGACCAAAAGGATATTGGCAAGTAAGCATCTACAAGCAATGTACCTACAGCTTCAATTAGTGTTCTGTTTTTTCCTTTCAGCTACCCCATTTTGTTGAGGAGTTCTAGGAGCACAGAGACAATGTCTGATACCTTCCTCCTCAAAGAATTTTTGCATGGGAAGAGACTCAAACTCAGTACCCTGATAACTTCTGATCAATACAACTAGAGTAGAGTAATCAATCCTTATGCTCTTAAGAAAATCTGTAAGAACCTTGAAGTTATCTGACTTGTTCCTCAAGAAGAACACCCAAGTGAACCTTAATAAGTCATCTATAATCACTAAGATTTCCCTCCTAAGCTTTGTAGAGCAAATGGTATAAAAAGATCCATGTGGAGCAAATACAAAATCCTAGGTGAATAACTTTTATTAATGGCTTTGAAACTTTTTTTTGTTTGCTTGCCTAACTGACAAGACCTGCAAAGGCTTTCCTTCTTGTAAGGGTAAGAAGCCAATCATCTTACAAGGTTGTCCCTAGATAACTTAGCAATATTTTTTAAGTTAACATGACCTAATCTTTTATGCCAAAGTTCATTATTATTATTAATTTGATTGAACAAGCAAATTTCAATTTTAGCTGATTTTAAATTAACTATGTAAATATTTCCTACTCTAGAGCCAGTTAACACAATTTTGTTATCAGTAGAAGAAATAATGCAAGAGGATTTATCAAAAGATACCTGAAACCCTTCATCACAGAGTTGACTAATAAAAATTAGGTTTTGCTTTAATCCACTTAGATAAGCTACTTTCTTGAATGTGACAACTCCAATCTTAACATCTCTGTATCCTTTAGTCTGGCTACAGTTGGAGTCATCATAGACAACTTTAGGACATAACTTGGACTTGTAGTTGGATAGATTGTCCTTGCTTCCAGTCATGTGTTTTGAACAACCACTATCCAGATACCATTGTTCCTCTGTGGTAGGATAGTCTTTCACCTGCACAAAAATAGATTAGATATTCTTGACCCAAGTTACCTTAGGTCTTTGTTTATTTACATAATTAAAGCTGGAAATATATGAAAATTCAGGTTGATTTTTATAATTTAAAGGATGATATTTTCTGGGTGGAATTATCCATTAGTTAAAAGGATTAATATTTTGTCTAGGTTGATTGAAAATCCTGTTTGAATTAAATTTTTTATTACTATAAATTGGGGTCGACAAATTCTGGTACGTTTGTCAATCTTAGGTCGACGAATGGGGATGAGTTCGTCGAAATCCACTCAAAGAATGAAAGTATTAATTTTCTGGGCCCCAATATCATCAATCTCTGGTCGACGAACCATATTGGTTTTGTCGATCGTAGTTCAAAGAATTGTTATAGTAGAAGTTTGCGTTCAGAGTTCGTCGACTTGAGTTCGACAAACTATACACAATTCGTCGATCTGAGTTCGACGAAATATACTGAACATTATTCTGGTCATTATTTTTATTACTCTTTCTCTTTTTCTTACTCTTGTGCTTATGTTCTGTTTGATTAGGATTATTATCTTCTATTTTTTTCTTTACCTTTTTCAGAAACAAATTTTATTGGAGTTATAATATGTTTTTCTGAATTAACGGGGGTTGACTTGATGAAGCACCTAAGCCCAGCTTGCCATTAAGTCTGTCATTCACTGTTCTTATGATGTTCATCAACTTGATGCTTCTCCCATTTAGGGATTCTTCAAGTTGTCTTGCCTTAGATAATTCAGATTTTTATTTAATGATTTGTTCATTAGCTAAGGTGATTTCATCCTTTAATTTGTAATTTTCAGACAGTAGGTTTTCTTGTTCATTTACTTTCTCTCTAAGTTGCTTAATTTCTTTTTCAGAGTTTATTAAGTCTATGCACAAGGATTTGAATTCTGTTCTAAATTTTTTAGAATTAAAATCAAATGAAGACAATACCTGATCCTCTTTAGATAGAGGTACTTCAGTATCTGTATGGTCAGCATCAGAATGGGTACTTGATGCATCAAAGGCCATCAAGCAAACTTCCTTTGCTTTAGCTTCCTATTCATCTTCACTAGAGCTGTAAGATGAAGATTCTTCTTCAGTGTCACTCCAAGTTTCAGCAACAAAACCTTTCTCCTTTCTTTTATGCTTGCAAGATGAGGGCTTGTTGTAATTCTGTTTCTTTATTTCATTTTCTTTTCTTCTATCCTTCCTTTGATTTTCTTGACAGTCTGAGATGAAGTGTCCAGGTTTCCTGCAGCCAAAACAAATGACCTCTTTAGTTAGTGTTTTGTCATACCTGGGTTTGTCATCATTCCTTGATGACTTTCTTCTGAAGTTCCTCTTGCCCATTTTGTAAAATCTCTTGGCTAAGAGACTCAGGCATTATTTATTGACTATTGGGGCTTCTGATTCTTCATTAGCTTTGAATGATATATTTTGCTCCTTTCACCTGATGAAGGAGTCTCCTGCTCTGCAGCCTCTCTGGACTTAATCAGCTGCTCATAAAACTTGAGCTTTCCAAATAGAGATTCTGTGGAAATCTCATTAAGACTTCTGGCTTCCTTGATAGGCTAGATCCTGGAATCCCAAGTGTTGGGGAAGCACATTAGAATTTTGTCATTTATCTCAGTCAATTAGATGTCTTTATCAAGGGTTTTTAGCTCACTGATGATGACACTTAGTCTATTATACATATCAGCCACTGATTCAGATTCTTCCTTTTTGAAGTTCTCATACTTGAGATGAGGTTGGATCTTCTATCCTTTCTCTCATTAGCTGAACATGCCACCATCTGGTTTAGAGAGTCCCAGATTTATTTTGCTGAAGTGCATTCAGCCACCTTTTGGAAGATATCATCAGACATGGTTTGAGCAAGTATATTCATAGCTTTTGCATCAGCTATCTTGGCTTTCTTCTGAGCATCAGTCCACTCAAGTGGTGGAACTACATGAGTGCTTGAAGTTGATGTAGATGCAGTCTCTGCTGTAGGTTGAGGGGGTCCTGTCAAAATAGAATTAAAAATATCTTCATTAATAGAATTCAGGTAAAGCTAGATTCTTGCCTTCCAGATGACAAACTTATTGAAGTTGTACACTTGAGGTATGGTGCTTGCATAGTATTTTTTCTATGCCATTTTGTGATAATAGAAAACCTAGGAAATGAGAAAATTTGATCTAACAAGGATCTTGGTTCAAGTGTTAACTTCTGCAACCAAAGAAACATACCCTCTGATACTAATTGAAAGGTGGGGTTAGATCTGACTTACTCTAGAGGGGTGGGAGTGGGTGAATAGAGTGTTAAATTTTGGCTGTTTTTAACTTTTATATCAGAGTGAAAGTAGGTGATACCAATACTATATAAAAAAAAAGCAAGCTAAGCTATTCTATCTATCACAGCCATAGCAAGAATAACAGAAATTATCACAACCAGAAAACACAAGAATTTTATAGTGGTTCCCCAACTGGGTACATCCACTCTTCTACCACCCTGGTAGGAATCCACTAGCAAGTTTTGATCGGGTGAATGTCACCACAATACCTATTTGCAGGGAGATATTGCACTTTAGGCTTTTGATCAGGGGCCCAAACACCAACCCAAGTCTTTTGATCAGGAGACTTGACAACCAAGTGGTTAACTTTTGAAGAGAGTTAAAACCCTTTTATAGGAGGTGAGAGGAGGTGATGGTGTCTTCTCTTTCTCTAATTAACTTAGAAGACATGTGGATCTTTGATGTTGACAAAGCTCCCCTTGAGATGTTGAATGGTTCAGGAAGACTGGAGCTTTGCTTCAGGGTATAGGTCTTCAGCCTTGTTCTATCAATGTCCAGGAATCCAGTAGACTAATGTTGAATGGATGTCTCTGAAGATTCAAGGATCTGAAGATGAAGAAGACTCTTGATTTGTGATGAATGTTCTTCTTCAAATTTTAGGATTGACAAGGAAAAGAACAGAAATGTTTTCAGCACACAGAAGAAAGTTCTGAATGATCAGGATCTGTTTTACTGCTTTGGTTTTTCTTCCATGTAATGCACTCTGAGTTTATTGTTCTCTGTAATTCTCTGTATATTTCTCGACTGAAAAGAGAGAATCTCTTTTATATTTTGCAGTCAATTTCTCCTTTGAATTTTTAATTCTGGCATTAATTGCTGGCTGATTTGGAGAATACAAATGACTCGAATAAGCCTTAAATGAGTTTCCCCAACTGTCCCTAATAAAATAAGCAAGTAATTATCCTGATGAATACCATAATTAATGTTTCCAATAACGGGTATATTCAAAGGAATATCAGAATTAATTACTCAGGAATATTACTGCTAATTAATATAGAAAGTAGGGGACAGAAGGAAGAAAACTTCTCATTTTGGAGCGGGGCAGAAATCGTCGACCTATGAACGGAATTCATGGACCTGAGATCCAAGATCATCGACCTGAGAATTCCAATTTGTCGACCTGAGCTCTGCAAACTGCGTACTGAGAATGACTTACAAAATTTGCACTCTAAGTTTGTCGAGATGAGAATCTGTCTGAAGAAAACTAATCGTCTACCTGAGCTCGAATATCGTCGAGCTCAGCTTAGAGAAATAACTCAGAGTTCGTCGATCTGAGATCGACGATCGTCGAGCTGAGTTTGAAGAACTTCGAACAGAATAATTTGTTCTCTGAATCTTTGAAGTCTGAGTCTGCAGAGGTCCTCTAATGGCTGGTTTATGAAGGTTGAACCTAAATACTTAGCCTAAACTCTAGGACTACTAGACTTGACCCTGGCTATACAAGGTGGGTCAGACTTAACCTAATTTAGTGAACCTAGCCCAAATCCAGCTAGGGATCCAACACATATATTTGGTAGACCTTGAATCCCTTGTGTGCTGCATATGCAAGGAATAACCTTATGGCCTCCAATCTTGCTACAGGGGCAAAAGTTTGATCAAAATCAATCCCTTCTTCTTGCATGTACCCCTTAGCTACTAGTCTAGCCTTGTTCTTAATTATAGTGCCATTCTCATCAAGCTTGTTTCTATAGATCCACTTGACTCCAATGACATTATGACCATGAGGTCTGTGAACCAGCTTCCAGACCCTGCACCTCTTGAATGGGTTCAGTTCCTCCTGCATAGCTCCAATCCAATGCTTGTCTATGGTGGCCTCTTCAAACTACTTGTGCTCCACTTGGGATAAAAAGCTTGAAAACCCTGGCTGTGTTCAGACTTCTGCTCCTTGTCATTACTCCATGACTTGCCTCACCAATGATCTTGTGTGCTAGATGATCTCTCAAATGTCTGACTGTAGGTGGAAGTCTTCTTTCAGCAATAGGGGCATATTCTTGTTGATCTTCATCCACACCTAGTGTGGCAGGTAAATCATCTAGAGTATCCATATCATCTTGGATGATTGGTGATGTTTCCTTGATGGTCAGCTTGTCACTCATCTATTTTGTACCTGCAGTACTATAAGAGGAACTAGGCAGTCTATTGTTAATTATGGTAGACTCATCAAAGACTACATGAACTGATTCTTCTATAACTTGGCTTTTCAAGTTGTAGATCATATAGGCTTTGCTATGATTGTTGTACCCAACAAATATTCCATCATAGGATTTGGCAGCAAACTTAGTAACATAGGACTTGCCATTGTGAAGCACAAAGCATTTACTACCAAAGGTTCTTGAGATAGCCCAGATTTGGTTTTCTGCCCTTCAAGATCTCATAGGGAGTCTTCTTGTGGCCTTTGGTGATAGAGGCTCTATTAAGGACATGACATGTAGTATTTATTGCCTCAGCCCAGAAATATTATGGGAGAGATATGTCACTCAATAGTGTTCTACCAGCCTCTATGAGAGTCCTATTTTTCCTCTCAACTATCCCATTTTGCTGGGGTGTTCTAGGAGAAGAGAATTCTAGATAAATCTCATGCTCTTCACAGAACTTTGTCATGCTATCAGACTGGAATTTCGTCCCATGGTCACTTCTGATTTTGACCACAGAATAGCCAAGCTCATTCTGAATTTGCTTGACAAACCTCATGAAGACATCAAGGGTTTCATCCCTCTTCTTAAGAAAGAACACCCAAGAAACTTGGAATAGTCATCAACTACCACAAGGTTGTAGAATTTCCTACCAAGAATGTGAATTTGCATTGGATCAAATAGGTCCAAGTGTAAGAGGTATAAGCACTTCACAGAATCTATGGTACCAATACCCTTGAAGGAGACTTTTTTCTACTTACCTTTTTGGCAAACAGAGCAAATGCCCTCCTTAGATCACTTCACATTTGGTCCATTCCTAAATATCTCTTGACTGAAGAGCTTGCCAATAGTCTTGTGATTCAAATGAGCTAGTCTCTTGTGCCACTTGATATAGTAGGAGACTTTCTCATTTGCCATCAAACAGATAGGAGAATCTGTGTCTAGACATAGAAAGTTCAAGCAATAAACATTTCCACTCCTAGTGCCAGTCAAGACGACCTCTTGGTCACTTGACTTCCTTATTAGGCTCTCAAACTTGTGGAAGAGAATTACATAGCCAAGATCAGAAAGCTGGCTTATGCTTATAAGGTTGTGTTGCAACCCTTTAACATAAGCAACCTTTGTGATGATGACTATGCCATTGGTGATCTTATCAAACCCTCTATTTACACCTCTATCTGAACCACCAAAGATGACTTTGGGTCAATCTTTTACTGGAGTAAACTCCTTCAAGTTGCTCCTTGTTCCAGTTATGTGCTTGGAACAGCCACTGTCCAAGTACCATATAGGGGTATGGCACCTTTAACTATCTTGCAGTATACAAATTACTTAACCTTAGGACCCCAATATGAAAGATAGGGTAAGCTTTGACAAACTCTAGAGGGGGGGGGGGGGGGGGGGGCGCATAGTGTTTTTAAAATCTTTTTGATTAATGCTGAAATAAGAAGACTTTAATAAAATATGTTACTATGATATAGGTATATGAGTGTACAAGTGCAGCAGATGAACTAGAGAAAAGATAACTGAGCTACACAGAAAAACATATATTAGCACAAGCACACAGGAAGATCACAGCCACAAAGATAATACAAGAATTTTTTTCGTGGTTCCCCAAACTTGGGTACATCCACTCTTCTACCACCCTAGGTTGGAATCCACTACAGGTTTTGATCAGGTGACTGCCACCAATGAGCTTTTGATTAGGTGCTCAAAAACCAACCCAAGTCTTTTAGAAGGAGACTTGCAACCCAAATAATTTTGAAGCTAATTAAAACCCTGTACAGAGTTGGGGAAGAGAGGTTGATGGAATTCTTCTTTTCTCAAGTAAAAATGAGAAGACTATGTGGATTCTGTGGTGTTGTCAAAGCTCCCCCTGAAATCTTGAATGGTTCAGGAGTGGAAGCTTTTCTAAGGGTGTGTAGGCCTTTTGCTGTATGATCAACTCTTCAGAGATCCTTTGACAGATTTGAATATTCTTGTCACTTGTGATCCCTGAAAACAAAGAAGGTGAAGAAGGACTCTTGATTGTGATTGTTGTTATTTCTTCTTCTTTTGAGAGCAGTTGATTTTTTGAGAACTGTATGCACTACACTTGTTGTCGATCTCAAAGAGTTTTCTGTATTGCCCCTCTTTCTTGCAGAGTGATAAATCAGGTTGATAACTGCATCAAGGTCGAATTCAAAAACCTGCAATAAATGCTTAGCCGAAATCTGGGAAATGAAAACGGCAAGTATGCTGTCATATATTATATTCTATGTCTGTCCCGAGATATAAGCAATTAATTCCATGGAGGATATTTGTAATCAATGCTGCCAGTAATGGCTCGATTCAAAGGATATAAGTGCATTGATTATCCAGGGAATTAACGGCCTATAAAGGATATAAAATAAGGAGACAAAAAAGGAAAGAATAAATAACAATATGTCTTACAGTTTTCGTCGACCAGAGAACATCTTTCGTCGACCTGAGATCAGCTTTTGCCGACTTGAGATCATCTTTCGTCAACCTGAGATCAGCTTTCGTCGACCTGTGATCAGCGAACAACTTCACTGCATAAATTGACGGATACTATGCTCTAAGTTCGTCGACCTGAGAATGTAAAATAAGTCGACCTTAGAACTTGGTCAAACTGACGATGTTGAGATAATAACACATCTGGCATTGAGTCATTTGAGAGTGTTGAGTCATTGATGGCGTTGATAGCGTTGAGTGATCTTAGGCTCTGAGTAAGCTTTGGCTTCCAGTGAATTATGGCACTGAGTTAATTATGGCGTTGAGTGATCTTTGGCGTTGAGAGTTGAAGTGTTAGTCGACCTGAGAACAAGGTTCGTCGAGCTCAGCTCAGGGAATTTTATCTCTGAGTTAGTCGAGCTGAGCACGACTATCGTCGAGCAAAGATCGACGAACGTGGATCTCCTGTTTCTAAAACTTGAATTCTCTAAGTCTTGAGTCTTGGGCAGTGTTGGAGGTTGGTCCTTTATACTGTTGACTCTAAGGACTTGACCTAGACTCTAGAAGCACATACAACTTGACCCTTCTATACAACATGGGTCATAACCTAAGAAGAGAACCTAGCCCAAATAACCTAGGGGTTCTTACAATCACCTCCTATTTGGGTGAGGTTACTCCAAACATAAATAGAGAAAAAATTACAGGACAAAATGAAGTAGACATAGCTTAAAACTGAGATAGCTGAGTGTCATTTGTTGGGTTGAGTTTTGGAGCTGGAGAAGGAGGAGCTTTTCTTTTCTTGGAAATTTTCTTCCTCTTTGGATCCTCATCAGATTCATTATCATCATCATCATTAGGAGATTGGATATTGTCATACATATAATCAATCTGGCTTATTACATCCTTGGGGATTTCTTTACTCACTGGAGTGGGGAAAATTTCAGCCTGAGCTGCTTCAGTTTCCATGGCAATATCTTGAGCCATAATGTCATCCAGATTTGGGAGAGGGCTATCATCCATGATATAGGATGGCCTAGGAGGGCTAGAACTCTGAGCAGACAATATTTATGGAGTTGTCAAACTTTTCTTTACAATGTCTAACACCTCTGAGCTGACAGGAGAAGTGTAGCACACTATTGCTCTGGATGATAGAATGGGAAAGGTAAAATAAATATAGGATCCAAATATTTTTAGCAAAGCTACTGGATTTGCTTTGGGATTAATAATATAGACCCTTCCAGTCAAAATTTCTGGCAGAATAACCTCTTGAGTATTTGACTCCATAATATCTGTACAATAAACATCTGTCTCCATGATTGATTCAAGAAAATCCATGACTAGATTTGTTGTTGCTTCTGCTGCTTCTGCTTCTGTATCCATTGCAACTGGTTCTGCTGTATCTGAGACCTGTACAACTAGTTCTGCTTCTGCTGCTGCTGCTACTTCTTCATGAAGTATGTTGGGTCCGGCGTTCCTTCACTTGACCCGTGGCGCTCTGCTACTTATATAAAACATTAAGTAGCGCCCTCTCCAACAGTCCGGGCTTTTGGTGCAGTTGGGTATGCGCTTGATCCTTCAATGGTATCAGAGGGAGGTTACGGGTTCAAGACCGGGGGAGCGCTATTAAATCCTGATTTTTCCCTTCTACCTGTGTGGGTCCGGTGGGTCAGGCAACCGTGGACATGTGGTAACCCCACCTCTGAGCCGTGTGGGCCATGTGGTAACTCCACCTCTGAGCCGATGGGTTGTGCTGGACGCCGGGGGGGGGGGGGATTGTTGGGTCCGGCGTTCCTTCACTTGACCCGTGGCGCTCTGCTACTTATATAAAAAATTAAGTAGCGCCCTCTCCAACAGTCCGGGCTTTTGGTGCAGTTGGGTATGCGCTTGATCCTTCAAAGTATCTCCCCCTACCTGGTTTAGGTAGAGACTGAAGCCAAGCCCCTTTCTGAAGAGAGAGTAGTGGTGAGAGCAGAAACTTGGGCAGATAGAGTGTAAATGGATGCAGCAAGAGGGGAAATTGCCTCTTCTAAGATGGTCTAGAGGAGTGGTTTGAGAAGTTGAAGAAGGGATTGTAGGATGGAGGGATCTAAGATTGTAGAGGTAGAGGTTGTGGCAGAGTATGAATGAATAGGGATGGGGGTAGAGATAGTAGTAGCTGGTGGAGTGAGAGGTGGAGCATTTGGCATAGAAGTGTCTAGAGGGAAGTCATGTTAAGGAGAGGGAGTATTAAGTGGAGATGATAATAAATTCAAGGAGGGGAGATCAATAAGATGAGATGGAAGAGGGGATTGGGGAGGTGTAGGTATGGATGTATCATGTTGGGGGGAAGGTGTAGAGGAGGAAATATGGGTTGGAGATTGATGAACTGGGTATAATGAAGGTAGGGGAGTAGAGACTGGAAGATGAGTTGAAGCTGGGGTGTGTTGTGTTGCTGGCTGAGATGAAGATTGGAGAGCTGGAGATTGAGGAGTTGTTGGGGTAATGTTGGATGGAATGATGGTGGATGGGATCTCTTCAGAAGGGTGGGAAGTGGTTGAAACATCCCGTGTACTTTCAGAAGCTGGGGTGGTAGAGGATGAAGCCTTAGAGGGCTTTGTGATTGTCCTCTCCCACCTGCCAAACAAGGCACATGTGAGACTTTTGCTAGCATTTATGAATGTGGTCTTGGAGACTAGTGATTTAGCAGCCTTTTCTGTCAAGAAGATCCCTAGGATCCTTCCAAAGTTTACTTCCTTCTTACTGTTCCTTTTCTTGATGAGATCAAAGATGATCTGTGCCCAATTTACCTGTCTCTTGTTCACCACTGCACACATAACCAGAAATTGATGCTTGGTTATATAATCATGTGCAGTGTGCTTGCCCAGTAAGAATTTCCTAGCAATATCTGCGAGAAATTTGAACTCGGCAGATAGGTGCTTCTTCAGCAGTTTATTTGGGTTATCTCCAGAGTAACCCATCAGACTTAACCTCATGTCATATTCCTCATTATCGAGTTCTAATTCTTCTTCTCAATTCTCTAATCCAAAGATTTCAGTTAACACAGCGGAGAGAGAGAGAGATGGCATTACCCACTATTGATTCGGTCATTGTGTTGTCCTCGGTTGTAGACGCAATAAATACCCACTATATAATTTCTGTTCTGGGTAACTTGATTCTAATGGATAGCAGATTTTTCAATTTCTGGTCTTCCAGCAGTTGTAGAATGTGGAGGAATACTGGATCGGAGTACTGGAAGGAGTCGAAATCGACGTCGAATCCGGTATCAAACTTCATTGCCGCAAGAGCGCCTACTGGAATCGCCATGAGTGCACTTGTAAGAGAGAACACTAAGATCAAATGCAAAGGGATCTGAAAGCGCGTGACGAAGGTCGAAGAAAACCTAAATATAAGGTTTTCTGGAATATGAAACGACAAACTCCGGTCCACAAAAAATAAAAAATCTTCGTTCTGAGGTCGACTAAATAATTTAGATTTAAACAGTTCGTCTAACTCAATCTGAAGGTTGAAGACATTTCGTCGATCTCTGGTCGATGAAAGGTTTCAGAAGTAAGTTCGTCGATCTCAGTTCGACGAAAATTACTTCACCAGGAGATTTCGTCGAGCTCAGGTCGATGAAAATTCTCAAGAACAGTTATCAGTTCGTCGATTTCAGGTCGACGAACAGAGACAATTCTTTGACCATAGACAGAGCATTAGATTAAATCCTGACCATTTATCATACCAAGCTGATTGACAAAGAACAGATGCTTGGATGAGTCTGAAAGTCCACCTAGTGTCAACTACTTACACCTAGGGGGGGGGAATAGGTGTCTTTGCAGCGTATTTGCGGAATTAAAGTTTTACCTGCACAAGAAAACAAAACAACACAGCACAGAAAGTACACAAGCAATTTATAGTGGTTCCCCGATTTGGGTACATCCACTTTCCCCCTTCGACCTATCTCCCAACCAGGGACGACTCAGTCACTTCACCAACAGGATTGAAATCCAATCCTTGCACTAACGGAAGGAACCCATCCACACGTAGGAGTCAACACTCCCACAACACGGGTTGCACCCAACCCTACAACTAGAGACCAATTGGTCCTTTACAATGAAAGAGAAAATGAAAATAGCTTGTAAGAAATACAAACAACGTGAAGATCCAGGAGTCCCTTTTCGTTAGACTACTTGTTCTTGTAGGCAACGAAAAGTCCAAAACCCTAGATCTTTCTTAGAGAGAATCTTCTCTAGATCGACGGCTTCAACAAGAGAGGCGGTGATGCTATGTAGATCCAATCTTCTTAGCAAAGTCGTCAAGGTCTTCCAACGGTCACACTAGGATCGATCGTCTCGATCGATTCGGATGGGGAAGGTTTCCCGATCACAAATCAAGAGACAAAAGATCTCTGGATAGACGCGTGAGACGCTATGCCCGATTAGGCTTCTGTCGCCGGGAGAGGTAACGAAAACCCCAATCAACGGTGGCGAGCAACTAGCGAGAGGCGGAGAAGGTTGGCCGAGCTCGCTTCCGATCTAGGGCTTGACGACGGCTTGTTTTTCTTCGATCTGTAATCCGTCCCTTTACTGTTCACAAATACAGCATATTTATACCTTAGGTCATGAAGATGACTGTTGTGGGCCCCACCAGCAGTAAGACCTAAGTCCGGTTCAAAATCCCGTAGATAACGTGGACCGGTCCAGACAGAGTCGGAAAAATACCCAAGTCAAATTCGGCGAGAATCGTGGGTGATTCTCGACGAATCGGCGAGAATCACTTACGATTCTCGCCGAATTCTACTTAGAGAATTCTGGCTGCACAGGTTATAGAGGCCGGGGAGAATCGGTGGGAATCACCTTGGATTCTCGCCGACTCGTCGAGAATGCAAAGTCATTCTCGACGAATCGGCGAGAATCACTTGGTGATTCTCGACGATTCTGCCTTAGATGAGTTTTCTGACTGCGTTGAGACAGCCGGCCCAACCCGGCGAGAATCAACTAGTGATTCTCGACGAATCGTCGAGAATCACTAGTGATTCTCGACGAGAATCGAATCGTGAGAATCACTTAGTGATTCTCGACGAATCGGTGAGAATCACTTAGTGATTCTCAACGATTTACACTTAGACGATTCGCGTCTTTCAACCCGTAAGCTGGTCTTTGGCCCATCCTTGCTCCTTGTCTGCTCTTGCTTTATCATAGCCCTGTACTTGAAATTAAGTACACCCCAATAGAGAGAGTACACGTAGGCCAACACACCGATCTACTCAACGAGGGATTACGTTGCGCAGACCCGTGTATATTGACCTACTGCACCCTGACATTGGTGTGTACTTAGTAATGAATAGCTGCAAGCACAACTAGAAGAAATTCATCAAATACATAGTGATTTCATCTTAGATTTGATAGGAGGCTTCCTCAAATCCAGGTAATTGTGGATACAATACCCAACAATCTCCCCCTATTTGACGAAGCCAAAATCCTACTAAGCTAAGATGAATTTCAACATTCCAGATAAAATATGCATAAACCAGAAGAGTGAACAACAAACGTAATCATACCAATGTGAGAGTCAATTAATAAACCACACATATGAATATATAAATATGAATATCCACACATAAATGTTCACAGTTTACTTAATAAGAAAGTTTAAATGAGATAATCACAAGAGCTAACATCCTACAGATCTTTGTCCTTAGTTATGTCTTCTTTGAGTTGCTGAGCTAAGAATTTTTTGCTTTGTCGCTCAAAATACTCCTTGGGCTTAGGATAGTATCTCGGAGGAGGAGCTTTGTTTGCCACAGTGTTGCTTCTGAAGAACAAGTTTCTTTTGGCTTCATACATTTTGTGCTGCTCCCACTCGTATTGGCTATATACGTCATTCCTTTTGACTTGCCCTCCTTGTAGTAATGCAAAGGTGTCCAAGATGATACTTCGTGAGACTGGGCTCCACCTTTCATTCCGCACTTCGTCTTCCTTTAGTCTCTTCTTCTTATTTGCTGGTGTTTCTTTTGACGTTTCTTCTTGGATTTGCCTTTTGCCCTTGGCTTTTGCTATGGCGTCTTGGTCAAACCAGCTTCTTCTTTCAGCCCTCTCCGCAGCTTTCTTCAACTCGACTTCGCCTAGTTGTACTTCTTCAGTCCTTATTTCACCCTCAGTAGTACCAGCACGGCCCTCATCCTCAGGTGGAGCAACAGGGACATGTATTCCCGATGCCTCTGTTACCAGCCAGTGGGCCGTTTCAAACATGTACCTATTCGAATTATCGAATTTGTATTTGTCAATTATTATTTATTAAGTTGATTAAAGGTGCAGTTATGATGTGGTAGTTTTGAAAGGCATACCTATTGGTCTGATCGAAGTTTAGAAGTACTAACTCTTGAAGCACCGCCATCTTAGCGTTATACGCTTCCTCCCCCTTTTTGGCTTCGGCGGCTATAGAGTTTGTATAGGAATGCAGAGATGCATCAATGTGCTTCACAGTTTTACTGAATTCGTCCAGCAGAGATTTCTGATTTGCGTTCAGCGTTACCATGTTGGCATCAAATTTTTGTATGGCCTGTGCCACAACATGAACATTTTTATTGACTACTGTCAGGTCGTCAGTATTCTTCTTCAGTCCTTTCATGAGAAGAGATACGGCTGTGCCTGCCTCTGTATATTTTTCATCAAATTTCTTCTCCATCATATCTAGTTTGTGGTTGATCTGAACCACATTCTTAAGCATGAGATCCTCAAAGTCCCGCAGTCTCTTTAGCACTTTGTTGTGGGATTTCTCAAACGTATCCTTGAGCTCATCTAGCATTCCTTGGACAAAATTAACAGTGTGATTTGCTAGGTTTGCTTGAAGTGGAGGAGCAGCAGGCAGACCCTGGTCAGGTGCCCCAGCAGAAGTGCTGGGAGAGCTGGACACTAGAATAGAGTCCACAGAGGGGAGAGAGGGTTGCTGAGAGGGCTCCCCCTGCATTCCTGCATCCGACCTCTCAGGAGCTTGTTCCTCAGATGGAACCTCAGCATCCTCCTGAGAATCCACTACTTTCTCATTCTTTGGTATTTCTTCCTCTATCTCAGTCTCCAAGTGATCAGGCTTATCGGCAGAGTTATGCACATCTTCTTCTACTTCTTCCTCCTCCTCCTCATCAGCCACCTCATCTCCCAGATCATCGTCGATAAGAGCTGCCTCATCGTTCTCAACCTCCTCATCATCTGCTACTTCATCTGCCACCATCTCCACCGCATCTTTAGCTATCTAAGAAATATCAGATAAGATGTTTGCAGAACCGGTTACAAGCTCCCCCTCAGTTCCTGCAATCAGGGCGTCAGGAACTTTACTGGGTGCTGCCATAGAATGAGCAGGAGCACTGGTGTCCACTGCCGGAGATGCTGCCTCTTGGTCTATTTCCCTGGCAGCCTGCCCTATTCGACGTTCCCACTAGTCGAATATGCTAGCATCCATCCTTTTCAAGTAGTGCAGAGGCACTCCCTTGCTCATGTTGAATGTGTCTCCGTCCAGTTGATTCAGATATAGGCTAATGATTCTGCCAAAGCTGGGGGTTCGGAGTGTGTCTTTAATCCTGTCAAAAAACATGGCTCCCCAGTTGAACCGCTTTCGGCATACGATTGCCACTAGTGTCTTGAACATTTCCCCAGAAATATGGTCGTGGGATCCAAGTTTGCAGATTAGAGCCTTCCCAACGATGTCAGACAGCAACTTTCCTTCCTCGTTCATATCTTTCCTTTTGATTGACCTGGTCCACCTGGCCAATCCACAGAAGGATAGGGTCCTTGCTCTATCCTCTTCCTCCAGGTAATCTTCCTCTTCACAACTAGATAGCCGCAGGCATTGGGTCAGTTTCCTGGCGGATAACTTGATTTTCTTCCCGGCAACTTTGCTTTTGATGGAGGTGTCTTCATAACGGAGCTTCGCCGTTGCAAAGAACTCCAATACTTCCTTGTCCAAGATCTTGCACGGGTGCTCCAGCACGAACGTCAGGCCCGCTTCTTCAAGCATGATGATTATGTTCCGGAACTCATTCGAGGCCTGGGAGAACCCGGTTCTCACTAGCTCACATCTAGTGACCAGGCCTGCAGTAGTCCGTGGGGCCATAGTAAACCTAGGAAGAAGGAGAATACCAATTTCAAGTCTAAGGATCTCCGAAACCATGAGAGTGAGAGCAAAATCTAACCAAGCTCAAGCCACGGAAAGGGACAATATGGAGATTACCTAGTGGGGAGAGGCAGTGAAAGTTCCGGCTTCTTCACGACGGAACACTCGAGGATGCCTGAGACGCGGAGCTACGGCGAGAGTGGTCGGCAGAAGGTGTCGGTCGTTAGTTCACCACGGAGTTACGCAGGAGAAGGTCGCCGGGAGGTTAGAGAGACGGGGATTCCAGCGATGCTTGGACGGGGTCTCGGCGGAACGGCGAAAGGCGGAAGACGAAGAGTCGGAGGGTTCGTCGGGAAGAGTCGGTTTGAAATGATTCCGAGTTTAAGTAATATCCTAATACTTGGCGACTATCCTATTCCCGCCGAATGGCTCCCCTGGTTTAAATATCTCAGCGAGATTTGACAATTCGGCGAGACTTGTAATTTGGTGAGTATGTGATTTGATATGACGAGTATCGCCTATATTCCAACATAACGTTTTTGTCAAGGGTTGGAAGGGCTCAGGAGGCATAATTGCTTCTTCATCCACTAAAGGGATTGCCAAACTACATGGCTTAGGAGGCACATCAACTAGGATTTACTTGACATCATGACAGTGGCTTTGCCAATTTCACCGGTCATTTCTAGATGGATAAGTGCAATAATCTTGATGTCAGAGGTCATGTTCAGTGACTCTTCAAGACGTATCTTTTCAATTTTCGGAGGCGGACTTATCCCAAAAAAAAAATGTCAAACTAATCTCTACTAGTGGAAGTAAAGGTTATCTCACACATATACTCCTTCCCAAGGTGAATGAGCATACGCGAATACTTTTTCTATAAGACCATCTAATTTCAGACGAGGTGAATTCATTTTTAAGTGTGGATATGTCAACATACATAAATACATATATGGAATTATTTATGCGATATGGCTCAAACATTTGGGCTAATTGCAATTACCTGTGATAACAAGACGTAACATTCAAATCATCAGCACAGGTTACATCAGGAGGTCAGTATGCATGTGCCTGTAATGATGGCACTGCTCCCATTCTCGACACTTTATTCACTTCAATCTTGGAGCATCTCCTGTACAGTTCCCGTCAGGATTGTGGGAACCTAGACCACCCTGCAGGAAAGAGTTATCTTACCTTAGGAACCCAATAAGTATTGGGTCCTAGGTTCCTGTCAGCATAATAATTGGGATGCCTCCCCTCAGGGATCTTAGAGGGAGGACTAACATTGCCTCGAGGATGTGGAAGTCCCCTTGCCTTTGACACAGAAGGGTTGTGCCAACAATCTATGGCAAAATGACCCACTTTGGCACAACACCAATATTCATGAATGTTGTACCGCCGTTTGTGACCTAAACTGGTGACTGAGGTAGTCATAGTCCTAGTTCTAAACGGGATAGTGCCGAATCTGCTAACCGAATTGTCTCTTCCACCGTGACTCATGGATGGGTGGAAAGAATGCATATGGTAGGCGTCATGAGGCCTAGGAGGTGGTGCCTTCATTTCAGTCAGCCCCCTTCCAAGGTCCCCATGTGTGCCAACAACATGATTTCTAACCCCCCTTTCCTGAGTCCTAGGGAGGTGAGAGGCGCATTGTGAGCTGATGTTGGTAGACTCATGACGAGTAGGGGCAGTGGCCGAGAATACAAAAGGCTTGGTGGAAGCCTGAGGTATCCTCTTCTATGTGGCCATGATAGCCCTTGCATTCTGGGTTCTTCCACAAGAGGGCTGATCATTCTTGTAGTGACCATGGTTGTTCCTATGGTCATACATGAATGCATGATGTGTGCCCTTCCTGCTCGGAGTGGGGGGTTTGAACAAAGTTTCCCCATTTCTCCATGAATTGACAATTTGGGAGATCAACCCATTTTCTGCTTTTCTTTTGATAACATCTATCTTGGAAAAGTTATAAACAATCCTCTTCTCGGTCTCTAGACGACTCTCTAGATCCGAGATCTTTGAGTCCTTTACCTTGATGGATTCCAATTGGAGATTCATCAAGGTCTTCAGCTGAGCAATCTCCTTAGCTTGCTCCTCCACAAGTAAGTTGCTCTTCTGAAGGGCACTCTCAAGAGAATCAGGATTTTCAATCCTTTGATTGAACCTATCCATATCCCTTGCATCTCTGGAAGGACTACCCTCTGAATCGTTCTTGTCTTCAGGAACTTCAAGAGGAGAGGGGCATGAGGAAGAAGTTACCTGCTCATGCCTTTGCTGTTCAGGGTTACCGTAAATATCGGCAGATACTGTTGAGTCAGCTTCATCAGAATTGCTTTCCTCAACTTCTTCTTCAGTCTCTGACAAGGACACAGGAGCCCTGATACTGACAGATTGATCATGCCCTTCATCTTTAGAAATGAGGACCCCCTACATAGGCTTCATCCTCTTGTTGACGACAGGTCCCTGTTTTCTCTGATCCCTCCATGAGGTCTGGGATGGTTTGCCACATGGACTTGGCAGTCCTACACTTGTCCACTCTAGAGCGAGATGGTCCAGACCAGACATCAGTGATGATCTGACGAATCACCTGGTCCAGGTTGAACAGTGAGAGCTCTGTCTCCGACATCTCTTTGGGACACTTGGGGATTTGAAGATCCTTCCCCGAGCTGGAAGCCTTCATGGGAATGAAGGGACCCTCTTCCAGAATGAGTGATGCTCGAGGGTCGATGGCCTCCAGATGAAATAGTACTCTCAACTTCCATACAGGATAGTACTCCTTTGTACATAAGGGGAGTCTTAGAGGAGGGACATCACAATCCAACTCCATGCTTGAGTCTGAGCTTCTTGTTGACACTGGTGGCAGGATTCTACTCAAGGTGTTAACCTTTTTGATGAGTAACCTCCCTCTGATACCACTTGAAAGTCCACCTAGTGTCAACTACTTACACCTAGGGGGGAATAGGTGTCTTTGCAGCGTATTTGCGGAATTAAAGTTTTACCTGCACAAGAAAACAAAACAACACAGCACAGAAAGTACACAAGCAATTTATAGTGGTTCCCCGATTTGGGTATGTCCACTTTCCCCCTTCGACCTATCTCCCAACCAGGGACGACTCGGTCACTTCACCAACAGGATTGAAATCCAATCCTTGCACTAACGTAAGGAACCCTTCCACACGTAGGAGTCAACACTCCCACAACACGGGTTGCACCCAACCCTACAACTAGAGACCAATCGGTCCTTTACAATGAAAGAGAAAATGAAAATAGCTTGTAAGAAATACAAACAACGTGAAGATCCAAGTGTCCCTTTTCGTTAGACTACTTGTTCTTGTAGGCAACGAAAAGTCCACAACCCTAGATCTTTCTTGGAGAGAATCTTCTCTAGATCGACGGCTTCAACAAGAGAGGCGGTGATGCTATGTAGATCCAATCTTCTTAGCAAAGTTGGCAAGGTCTTCCAACAGTCACACTAGGATCGATCGTCTCGATCGATTCGGATGGGGAAGGTTTCCCGATCACAAATCAAGAGACAAAAGATCTCTGGATAGACGCGTGAGACGCTGTGCCCGACTAGGCTTCTGTCGCCGGGAGAGGTAACGAAAACCCCGATCAACGGTGGCGAGCAACTAGCGAGAGGCGGAGAAGGTCGTCCGAGCTTGCTTCCGATCTAGGGCTTGACGGCGGCTTGTTTTTCTTCGATCTGTAATCCGTCCCTTTACTGTTCACAAATACAGTATATTTATACCTTAGGTCATGAAGATGACCGTTGTGGGCCCCACCAGCAGTAAGACCTAAGTCCGGTTCAAAATCCCGCAGATAACGTGGACCG
The DNA here is from genome assembly GCA_039513925.1 of Platanthera zijinensis. Classification (NCBI taxonomy): domain Eukaryota; kingdom Viridiplantae; phylum Streptophyta; class Magnoliopsida; order Asparagales; family Orchidaceae; genus Platanthera; species Platanthera zijinensis. Next base: position 179,393,173 of record CM077084.1, read on the forward strand.
GTCCAAACAGAGTCGGAAAAATACCCAAGTCAAATTCGGCGAGAATCGTGGGTGATTCTCGACGAATCGGCGAGAATCACTTACGATTCTCGCCGAATTCTACTTAGAGAATTCTGGCTGCACAGGTTATAGAGGCCGGGGAGAATCGGTGGGAATCACCTTGGATTCTCGCCGACTCGTCGAGAATGCAAAGTCATTCTCGACGAATCGGCGAGAATCACTTGGTGATTCTCGACGATTCTGCCTTAGATGAGTTTTCTGACTGCGTCGAGACAGCAGGCCCAACCCGGCGAGAATCAACTAGTGATTCTTGACGACTCGTCGAGAATCACTAATGATTCTCGACGAATCGGTGAGAATCACTTAGTGACTCTCAACGATTTACACTTAGATGATTCGCGTCTTTCAACCCGTAAGCTGGTCTTTGGCCCATCCTTGCTCCTTGTCTGCTCTTGCTTTATCATTGCCCTGTACTTGAAATTAAGTACACCCCAATAGAGAGAGTAAACGTAGGCCAACACACCGATCTGCTCAACGAGGGATTACATTGCGCAGACCCATGTATATTGACCTACTGCACCCTGACATTGGTGTGTACTTAGCTGGAATAGCTGCAAGCATAACTAGAAGAAATTCATCAAATACATAGTGAATTCATCTTAGCTTTGATAGGAGGATTCCTCAAATCCAGGTAATTGTGGATACAATACCCAACAGATTCTAATGGCTTAGTGAATATATCTGCTCTTTGCAAATCAGTAGAGAAAAATTCAAGTTTAATCTTTTGTTTGACAACACAATCTCTAAGGAAGTGATGTCTAATGTCTATATGCTTGGTTCTAGAATACAATACTGGATTTTGTGAAATTGAAATAGCACTTGTATTATCATATAGAATAGTTGAATTATGTAAGTTGACACAATAATCCAGTAGTTGGTTTTGTATCCACAATATCTGTGAACTGCAACTACCTGCACCCATATATTCAGCTCCAATAGTGGATGTTTCAACAGATGTTTGCTTTCTATAGAACCAAGATACAAGTCTGTCACCAAGGAACTGACAAGTTCCAGAGGTGTTTTTCCTGTCTACTCTGCATCCAGCATAATCAGCATCAGAAAATCAAATTAACACAAATGCTGATTCTATTGAATACCAGAGGCCTAGATCTGGACAACCTTTTATATATCTTAAAATCCTTTTTAAGAAAATAAGGTGAGATTCTTTAGGGTTCACCTGGAACCTAGCACAAAGACATGTGGAAAATATAAAGTCTGGTCTGCTTGATGTAAAATACAGTAGTGATCCAATAATGGCCCTATACCTGGTCTGATCAACTGGTTTTCCAGATTCATCAGCATCTACAATAGCATTGGCAGCCATGGGAGTTTTCATGGCTGAGGTATCATTCATCCCAAACTTCTTAATAAGCTCTTTAGCATATTTAGACTGAGATATGAAGATCCCATCAGGGGTTTGTTTCACTTGGATACCAAGGAAATATGATAACTCACCCATGCTACTCATCTCAAACCTTAAGTGCATTAAATCAGAAAATCTTTTGCACAGATTGAGATCAGTAGAACCAAAAATTATGTCATCCACTTATATTTTTACTAAGAGAATTTTATTATGACGCAACTTTGTAAAAAGGGTTCTATCTACCATACCTCTTGAAAAACCATGCTCTAAAATAAAGCAGGCTAAGGTCTCATACAAAGCTCTTGGAGCTTGCTTTTAACCATAGAGAGCCTTATGCAATTTAAAAATATAAGAGGGATGAGATGGTGAGATAAAACCTGGAGGTTGTTCAACGTACACCTCTTCTTTGAGTTCTCCATTTAGGAATGCACTTTTCACATCCATCTGGTAGACTTTAAACTTTTTGAATGCTGCATAAGCTAAGAAAATCCTTATAGCTTCAAGTCTGGCAACTGGAGCAAAGGTTTGATCATAATTAATCCCTTCCTCTTGCTTGTATCCTTGAGCAACAAGCCTTGCCTTTTTCCTCACTATCACACCTTGGGCATCAAGTTTTTTTCTAAATACCCACTTAGTCCCAATTTTAGGATAGCCCCTAGGTCTTGGAACTAAGTCCCAAACTTTACACCTCTCAAACTAGTTGAGTTCCTCTTGCATTGCAGTGATCCAGTTTGGATCTTGCTCTGCATCATATATGGATTGAGGCTCAATTTGAGAGAGAAAATAGGCAAGCATCACATCAGGGTTGAGTTGATGCCTTGTCTGCACTCCTACTGATATGTGTCCAATTACTTGAGATCTAGGGTGATCACTAAGTGTGACAAGATCATTAGGTTGAGTTAGTTTAGTGACAGTTATTTGATTTAATTCCTCTTCTGGAATTGTATCAACTGTTGGAGAAAATTGAACTGCTTCCACAGTCTCATCTTCACTTTCAGCTTCTGATATAGCTTATGGAGAGGGATGTGATTCAACCCTTGAGGTAAGGTTTAGATCTTCCAAGCTCTAACACAAATTTTGTACTTGCAGATTATTGTTGGTAGAGATGTCTCTCTCCTTGTAAAACATATTAGATTCATCAAATGTCACATGCATAGATTCCTCAATTTTTAATGTTGATTTATTAAGCACCTTATATGCCTTGCTGACTTGGGAATATCCTAGGAAAATTTCCATTGTAGCCTTAGCTTCAAACTTTCTAAGATGTTTCTTGTCATTATTGTGAATATAGCATATACATCCAAATACTTTAAAATAGGTTATTATAAGTTTCTTATCTTTGAGTAGTTCATAGGGAGTCTTAAGCTTTAATTTATGTATTAGGCTTCTATTCAGGACATAATTTGTTGTGCTTACTGCCTCTGCCCAATAGGAAAAAGACATGTATACATCTGCAAGCAATGTACCTACATCTTCAATGAGTGTCATATTCTTCCTTTCAACTACCCCATTTTGTTGAGGAGTTCTTGGAGCTGAGAAATAATGTCTGATACCTTCCTTCTCACAGAACTCTAGCATAAGAAGATATTCAAACTCAGTTCCATGATCACTTCTGATCAATGCAACTTGAGTAGAGTACTCAATCTGTATGTTTTTGAGAAAATTTGTGAGAACCTTAAAAGTATCTAACTTAGTTCTGAAAAAGAAAACCCATGTGAATCTGGAGAAATCATCTATAATAACTAATGTATAATACTTTCCTCCTAGACTTTGTACCGCAATAGGGCCAAAAAGGTCCATATGGAGCAAGTACAAAATTCTAGGTGAATCACTCTTACTAATGGATTTGAAACTAAATTTAGTTTGCTTGCCTAGTTGACAAGCCCTACAAAGGCCTTCCTTCTTGTAGGGACCAGAAGGTAAACCTCTAACAAGATTTTCCTTAGATAACCTAGCTATATTTTTATGGTTTACATGTCCTAGTCTTTTGTGTCATAAGCTAGTTTGAATGCTGACAAAATTGAATAAGCAAATTTAAGATTTAGCTGATTCAAAATTTACTAAGTAGATGTTACCTTGTCTAATTCCTGTTAAAACAGTTATGTTGTTTAAAGAAATAAGACATAAAGAGTTAGAGAAGCTTACTTGATAACCTGTATCACATAGTTGGCTTACTGATATCAGATTATGCTTAAGACCATTTACATAGGTCACCTTCTTGAATGTGAGAGCTCCACAGTTGAAATCTCCGTAGACTTCTATTAGTCCAAAGCCTGAGTCCCCAAAGATTACTTTAGGTCCATTCTTGGCTTTATAGTTGATTAGGCATTCCTTTATACCTGTCATATGTTTAGAGCAACCACTGTCAAGGTACCACTTGTTTTGAGTGACAGGGTTCTCTTCTACCTGCAAAGAGGATTAGCAATTTTTGACCCAGATTACCTTGGGTCCTTGTTGTTTAACATAACAAAAACTTGAAATAAATGAACATTCCGGTTGATCCTTATAACCTAAAGGATGATACCTTCTAGGAGGTATGACCCACTGACTAAGGGGATTAAGGGATTTTTTAGTTTTTAGGTTACTTTGGTTATGAACTGAGTTTGACAAATTTCAGTATGTTCGTCGATCTGAGCTCGACGATCTGGGTTGAGTTCTTCAATCTCTGCTCGAAGAATGGAGGTATCCATTCTCAGAGCCCCAGAAACATTGATTTATGGTCGATGAACCATACTGGTTTCGTCGATCCAAGTTCGAAGAATAGTTTACATTATTATTTGCATTCAGTGTTCGTCGTTTTGAGGTCGACGAACCATACCCATTTTGTCGTTCTGAGTTCGACGAAATATGCTGAACATAATTATGTTGTTTATTTTTCTTTTTCTAATTGGTTTTCTAAAGTTCTAACTATTTAAGAACTTCATTAACCTTCTCTACCAATTAAGTATTTTTCTTACCATTTTCAGAGATGAAATTAATAAGTTTTGATAATTGATTTTTCTTAATTAGGATTGGTTCACTAGATGAGGATCCTAATCCTAATTTATTATTATTAGATCGTGTATTAACTGTGCTAGTTATATCTAACAGTTGTAAACTTCTACCATTCAAGAATTCTTCTAGTTCCTTAGCCTTACTTAATTCAAATTTTAGAAAAGCTATTTGTTGATTGGCTAAGCTTAATTCTTCAGTTAACTTTTCATTTTCAGCAATGATTTTGTCTTGTTCTAAAAGTTTTTCCCTGAGAAGTTTGATTTCGTTCTCAGATCCTTTAGTTCTAAACACAAGAGTTTAAATTCAGATTGAAATTCTTTAGATTGAAAGTCATAGGAAGCAATTACCTGATCCTCTTCAGAGAGGAATTCTTCATCATCTGATTCTTCTGAATCCGATTTGCTGCTTCCAGCATCTATTGCCATAAGGAAAATTTCCCTTGCCTTCTTTTCTTCTACATCATCCTCACTGGAACTAGAGGAGGATGTTTCATCTTCAGTATCACTCCAGGTTTCAACTACAAAGCCTTTCTCCTTCTTTTTGTACTTGATGGAGGAAGCCTTGCTGTGCGGATGTCTTCTTGACTCCTTTTCTTGCCTTCTGTCATTCTTTTGGACTTCTGGGCATTCTGAGATGAAGTGTCCAGGTTTACTGCACCCAAAACAGACAACCTCTTTAGAAGGGGTCTTGTCATACCTGGGTTTATCTTCATTCCTTGAGGGCTTCCTCCTGAAGTCCTTCCTTGCCATTTTATAGAATCTCTTAGCAAAGAGACCCATAAGATCTTCATTGGCTGGCAAGCTGGAAGATTCTTCTACAATTTTGAATGCTAAGATCTGTTCCTTCCTGGTAGGTGTTAAAGCCTTTGGTTCAACTGCAGCTTCTCTTGACTTGATCAATTGCTCATATGATTTGAGCATTCCAAGCAAAGATTCTGTTGAGATTTCAGCCATGCTTCTGGCTTCTCTGATGGGCCAGATTCTGGAGTCCCAAGTGCTAGGGAAGCACTTAAGGATCTTGTCATTGACCTCAGTCAGAGTAACTTCCTTGTTCAATGTTCTGAGCTCACTAATGATGGAGCTCAGCTTGTTGTACATTACTTCCACAGATTCTTCTTCATCTTTCCTGAAATTCTCATATTGGGATATGAGGTTGGATCTTCTATCCTTCCTATCATCAACAGAGCCTGCTATCATTTGGTTTTGGGAATCCCAAATGGCTTTGGCAGATGTACATTCAGCAACTTTCTAAAATATGTCATCTGACATAGTTTGGGCCAGTATGTTCATAGCTCTTGCATCAGCAATCTTTTCTTTCTTATGTGCATCAGCTTGATTTGGAGGAGGCACTTCACTGAGATTTACTGGAGTTGAAGTAGAGGGCACTAGAGCTGGTGGTCCTGTCAAGATTGAATTAAAGATGTCCTCATCAATAGAGTTCATATAAAGCTTGATTCTTGCCTTCAAGATCCAAAACTTTTGCAAGTTGCAGACTGGAGGTCTTGTGTTGACATAATCCTTATTTTGTGCCATGATATCAGAAAATAAAATCTAATCAAAGAAACTAATAAGACTTATTCAGAGTTTATCCTGAGGATCTTGATTAATCTAGGTGTAAGCCTGTATGATGTGATTAACCTTCCTATGATACCAATTGAAAAATAGGGAGGCTCTGACAAACTCTAAGGGGGGGGGGGGTGAATAGAGTTTTTAAAATATTTTTTATTTATGCTGAAATAAGAAGTCTTTAATAAAATATGTTATTATGATATAGGTGTACAAGTGCAGCAGATGAACTAGAGAAAAGATAACTGAGCTACACAACAAAACATATCACAGCACAAGCACACAGGAAGATCACAACCACACTTACAACACAAGAATTTTTATAGTGGTTCCCCAAATTTGGGTACATCCACACTTCTACCACCCTAGGTAGGAATCCACTATAGGTTTTGATTAGGTGACTGCCACCAATGAGATTTTGATCAGGTGCTCAAAAACAAACCCAAGTCTTTTGGAAGGAGACTTGCAACCAGAATAATTTTGAAGGGAATTAAAACCCTGTATAGAGGTGGGGAAGAGAGGTTGATGGAAGTCTTCTTTTCTCAAGTAAAAATGAGAAGACTATGTGGATTCTGTGGTGTTGTCAAAGCTCCCCCTGAAATCTTGAATGGTTCAGGAGTGGAAACTTTGCTAAGGGTGAGTAGCCCTTTTGCTGTATGATCAACTCTTCAGAGATCCTTTGACTGATTTGAATATTCTTGTCACTTGTGATCCCTGAAAACAAAGAAGGTGAAGAAGAAAGACTCTTGATTGTGATTGTTGTTCTTTCTTCTTCTTTTGAGAGCAGTTGATTTTCTGAGAATTGTATGCACTGCACTTGTTGCCGATCTCAAAGAGTTTTCTGTATTGCCCCTCTTTCTTGCAAAGTGAAATCAGGTTGATAACTTCCTCAAGATCGAATTCAAAAACCTGCAATAAATTCTTAGCCAAAATCTGGGAAATGAAAACTGCAAGTATGCTGTCATATATTCTATTCTATGTCTGTCCCGAGATATAAGCAATTAATTCCATGGAGGATATTTGCAATAAATGCTGCCAGTAACGACTAGATTCAAAGGATATAAGTGCATTGATTATCCAGGGAATTAACGGCCTATAAAGTATATAAAATAAGGAGACAGAAAAAAAAAGAATAATTAACAATATGTATTACAGTTTTCGTCGACCAGAGAACAACTTTCGTCGACCTGAGATCAGCTTTCGTCGACCTGAGATCAGCTTTCGTCGACCTGAGATCAGTATTCGTCGACCTGTGATCAGCGAACAACTGTACTGCAGAAACTGATGGATACTGTGCTCTAAGTTCGTCGATCGGAGAATGTGAAATAAGTCGACCTTAGAACTTGGTAAAACTGACGACGTTGATATAATAGCATATATGGCATTGAGTCATTTGAGAGTGTTGAGTCATTGATGACTTTGATAGCGTTGAGTGATCTTTGGCTCTGAGTAAGCTTTGGCTTCCAGTGAATTATGGCACTGAGTTAATTATGGCATTGAGTGATCTTTGGCGTTGAGAGTTGAAGTGTTAGTCGACCTGAGAACAGAGTTCGTCGAGCTCAGCTCAGGGAATTTTATCTCTGAGTTAGTCGAGCTGAGCACGACTATCGTCGAGCGAAGATCGACGAACGTGGATCTCCTGTTTCTAAAACTTGAATTCTCCAAGTCTTGAGTCTTGGGCAGTGTTGGAGGCTGGTCCTTTGTACTGTTGACTCTTAGGACTTGAACTAGACTCTAGAAGCACATAAAACTTGACCCTTCTATACAACATGGGTCACAACCTAAGAAGATAACCTAGCCCAAATCACCTAGAGGGTTCCAACACAATATCTATTGGGTCCTAGGTGCATGTTAGCATGAAACTGGACATGTCCACCAGCAGAATTTCTGACTGTTGGACTGACCCTAGCTCTAGCTGTATTGGGATTATGCCAGCAGTGAATGGCAAAATGCCCTATCTTACCATAGCACCAACAATCATGTATGTTATATCTTCTTTTCTGTGAATGCCCTGCAGCTTGATGAACAATAACCTTGATAGGAGGAAGATGTGCTGCAGCCTTTTTCTGATTTCTTCCAGCCAGAATTTGACTGAAGGTAAGTCTTATACCTGGCTGATTTGGTCTGCCATGTGTGCAAGCAACAACTAGCTTCTTTTCAGAAAGCAAACTTATGATGGCTTCAAATATGCCCAGATCAGCCTGATTCCTAGACTTAGTCTGAACCTTTGTTATTAGATTCTGAGCCATGGCTACAGTAACATTCTTGAGAGTTGGTGGTGAAGCACCAAAGACAAATGGTCCAGATTAGGCTATTTGAAATTTCTCATTGGCAGCCTTGACTGCACACATCCTGCTAAAACTTTCATCGTGACAGTGAACATCTTTGTTCACTCCAGATGTATAACCCCTCTCCCAGTGACCATAAGAACTTTCTTGGTCATACATATTAGAAGGTATCAAAACTTTTCTGAAAAGAATTGGAGGCTTAGAAGCAATAGGCTGAGGTGGAACTGGAGCTTTGCCCTTCCTTTTGGAAGGAGCAATTCTTGTGCTTCCCTTGAATCCCAACCCCTTCTTGCCCTTTAGAGAGGAGAAGAAATCTATCAAGGGGAGGATAGTACTTGGCTTAGAATAGCTAGCCAATATTCTTTTCTCCTTTTCAAGCTTATCTTAAAGCTCCCTGCTGAGACAGTTCTTGTACTTGATGGAGGAAACCAAAATTTCCAAGAGGGACTTTCGTTGGCTAATTTCCCTAGCTTTCTGGTCCAGCAAAATTTCTGTTACAGTCTACTGGGCAACTGCAAGCTTAAGAGATGAGATCTCTTTATATTGCTTCTTAGACAACTTCTTCTTGACCTTCTTGAAGGCATTTAGAAGTTCTACATACTTGTCAATCAGTTGATTGACATCTCCTTCAAATCTTGAATCTTCGTCACCATAGGGTGAAAAGGCTTCTGAGCAAGGACTAGTCTCAAACCCAGACAGATAAGCAGAGTTAGGTGATAGATGTACCTTTCTCTGATCAGGCTGATCCTGGTTGCCTTCTTCATCTGTCATTTCCATCAGTCCTATGTAGTTATGGACATATTCATCCACCTCTGACTCATTGTCTGACAGTGTTAGAGGGGCTCTGATTCCTATCCTCCCTAGAGGATTGACTTCTCTTGTTTAAATAGCTTCATCTTTAATAGTAGCAGCAACTAGCCTAATATAGGCTTCTTCTTCTTCAGACTCAGAAGATGATGAGTCTATCCAACTCTTTTCCTTCTTGTCCATGAAGGATATTTCCTTCTTTCCTTTGTGTCGATGCTGCTTCTTCTCCTCAGTCTCCTTCCTCTTCTCTGGGCAGTCAGCTATCACATGCCCGGCTTGCTGCTACAGTAGCAAATTAATTTAGAGGAGTTATATTTATTGTGTTTAGAACCATACCTGTAAGTCTTGGACTGGTTCTTTCTGTGATGGGTGGAATTAGAAGGCCTTTTTTCCAATGCTTCTTCTTCATTAACCTATGAAGTTGTCTAGAAAAGGCTGCAAAATCTTCATCAGACATGCTACTATCTGATGCCTCTGAGTCAGAGCTATCTTACTCAGCTGGTCTCCTTGGTGGAGAAGGAATCCTTTCCTTACCTTTCTTTGTGCTTTCAGCTTTGAAGGCCAAGGACTTTTCTTTGGCCAGTGATTTGTTGGAGGCATCCTCTTCCTTCTAGAAGCCAGCTACATCTCATAGGAGAGCAGCTTCCCAAATAATATTTGGGGAGGAGTGTCAGCAAGCTTGGCCATCTCTCTTATGATACAGATCTTAGTATCCCAGTCTCTAGTGAGAGATCTGAGAAACTTGTCATTAATTTCATAATTATTGAAGACCCTTCCATAGGTCTTCAACTCATTTATGATCCTAATGAATCTTTCATAACAGGTAGTTATGTTCTCCTTCAGGATTTTCCTGAAAGTCTCATACTCTTGGTTGAGCAGAGACTTCCTGTTATATCTTACCTCATCAGTACCCTCCATGTAGACCACAAGGGTGTCCCACATATCCTTGGAGGTCTGGCAATGAACCAAGTTCAGGATGTTCTATGCTCTCTTATCCAGACCAGCTAGTATGACCTCATCTTTGGTCATTTCAGAGAGTGTCTTTGGTGTCTGGATGTTGGCATCCAGAGCAGAGACCTTCGTGGGAATGACAGGTCCCTCCCTAATAGTTACAAAAATTGTTGGATCATAGGCTTCCATGAATAGACTCACCCTCTCCTTCCATATTCGAAACTACTCCTTTCTATAGATGGGGAGTTTCATTGAACTCAGCTCTCTCTGGCTCTCTCTTGAGCCCATGATCACTTAGCAGTAGCTACCTTGGAGGATCACTCAGATTGTTAAATCCTTTTTGAGCAACCTCCCTCTGATACCACTTGAAAGATCTTATTTTCAAGGTAGCTAGCAACCTAAAGGGGGTGAATAGGTATGATTAGGTATTTTGAGAGTCTTTTTAAATCACTTGATTATTTCTTTAAGCTTTCAGCTTATAGTGATCTAGAGCTTGTCCTTAGCACCTGCAATTAAAAAATAAAAGCAAACATAGAAAAGCACACAAGTATTTCATAGACGTTCCTCAAAATTATGGATACATCAACTCTCCTCCCACCTTGCTAACATCCTTTTATTCAAGACACTTCTCCAAACCAATGCTCCAAGGAGCTTACACCTTAGATCCCTAAGGATCTATTAGTCTCCTCCAAGACCTACACCTCAGCCACAAAGGCCTAAACTCAGTGATACAAGTATCACCTACCTCAGGCACTTAATCCCTACCACTCAGGCTATGGAGGATAGCCCTACCTCAGAGCAAGCTTGCTCCTACAACTCAGAGAGATATAGTCTCCTACAGTTCAGGCAAAACGGCCCTCCTTCTTAGTGAGTAAAACTCACCTACCTCAGAGAGCAGCACTCTCCTATAGCTCAGGAAAATTTTCCCTACCTCTCAATGAGTAAAACTTACCTACCTCAGAGAGCAGCACTCTCCTACAGCTTAGACAAATTTGCCCTATCTCAAACCCAAAGGTCCTACAACTCAGATCAAGAAGGAACCTACAAAAATAAATAGTTTAATTAACTTTGACACAGAGAAATTTCTCTGTGTCAACCACTTGAGCAAAAAAATTTCTTCTCCAACTCTCCTCACCGCAGGGAAAGGATTTATTGGATGAACTCAGAAGATAACTTCTGAACTTGCTAATAAAGGCTAAAGATCTTTTGATCTTGAGTCTTTAAATAGCTCACTGAACCTGCCAAAGGATGAAGGTTCTCTTTCTTTAGAACAGATTCTGAATCTGTTGTGGCAGATGGAGACTTGCACACCTAACTGAACTTTTCTAGTTGAAGATCTTCAAGCTTTTCACATGCAGCAATGGAGAAGAAGATGAAGACGGCTTCTCTCCTTTTTGAATAATGTATGCCCTAAAAGTTGTCTTTGTCTTGGCCCTATCTCAACCTTTTGTAGTTCACCGATCAATGGCTCTTTGTGATCGGTGGGCCCCACCTGCAGCTTCCAACTGCGCCTTTCTTTAATCGAAGAAGACGTACAGTAGATTCACATTAAGTTCTGTTGTGTAGTGTAGCTTACCCATGTCTGACTTGACCTTAGTTGACTTTGTCGGTTTTGCTAACGTCATCACCTGTGGACTTAGCAAAAATAAAGAATTAGAGAATAGGCATTGAGTGAGTAAGCATCACTTAACGTCAAAACACTCAGACAGATTCACTGTCTCTTGGCGTTGAGTGAGTCACCTTCACTCAACGCCAAACTACTTATAATATTAAGTCTGATTCTAGGCATTGAGTGATTCAGCTCCACTCAACGCCAATCTTGCTTTATCATCTTTTAGCTGCTTAGCATGGAGTGATTAAGCATCACTCAACGCCAAACCCCTTTGACAAAATTCTATCTTCACTAGGCATTGACAGCGTTGAGTCAGTAACCTCCACTCAATGCTTTTTGCCTTAACCATATTTCTGCTTATTAAATAACATAAGCATTGAGAGTGTTGATTTAACACGCCTCACTCAACGCTTTCTACCTTATCCATTTTTTTGTATTTAGTAGCATGGCATTGAGTGAGTTGATTACACTCAATGCTCGTGGACTTAGCCACATTTTAGCTCATTTCAACTTAGGCTCTGACAGTATAGGCTACACTCAGCGCTATAAGTCATCTGGCGTTGAGTGATGTTCCTTCACTAAAAGCCAGTGGACTTAGAAAGATTTTTGTCAAATCACACCTTAGGTAAGTGTTTACCTGACTTAGCCACCTCGGCTACCTGACTTATCATAGTCATCTACAAACATGTATATATCATTGATAATATTGACTTCACTCAAATCTAGTACATTGTGGGCAATGGACCCAACAACTCTCAACACTTAAGATGCTAAAGAATCAAGAAAATGACTAAGGCATAAGGCATTGAGTGAGGTGTGGTCACTCAACGCTCTCAACGCCCAAAACTATACAAAGCATGGCTAAGGCATAAGGCATTGAGTGAGGCGTGGTCACTCAACGCTCTCAATGCCAAGCATGTAGAAAAGGCTTAAGAATAAGCTAAGGAAAAAATGTTAAGTGAGGCCTTCTCACTTAATGCTATCAATGCCTAAATAGACATAATTCTATCTAAGTGCCTTGGCGTTGAGTGAAGCTCACTCACTCAATGCTTATTCTACTGATTCTCGATTTTGGTTAATTCCATAGGTGCTAACATCAGCAAAATCTGCAAAATCAACAGAGTCAACTAATTTCAAATCAAGTACGGAGAAGCTACAGAACACGACACACTCTGCCGAGAAGCTACTATACGTCTTATTCCGTTAAAGCAAGGTGCAGCTGGGAGCTGCAGGTGGGCCCCACTGATTCCTAAGAGTTGTTGATCAGTGAATTACAAAAGGAAGAGATTGGCCAAGATGCAGATAACTTTTAGGGCTTAATTGATTTCAAAAGTAGCAGCTGGACTTCATCTTCCTCACCATTACTGTCGAGAAAAAGCTTGAAGTCTTCCTGCAAGAACCAAAAGTTCAGTTTGTTGGTGTCATCTTCACCTGCACCAGCAAGTTCAGAAGGTCTTCCTTCCGAGGGAGAAGTAGAAACAGATTACAGGTTTCTGCAGATCAAGTTGCTCCTCAGTTCAGCAAACTCAAATCTGAAGATCTACATCCAAAGTTGAGAAGAAGAGAGAACAAAAGTTGCTGATTCTGTCCTAGGAAGGAGAAGAAGCAGAGCAGTTTACTGCTGGTTACTTCTAGCTCTAAATCCTTATAGCTGTGAAGAAAGTTAGAGTTGAGATAACTCAGCTCAAGGGGTTATCACAGAGAAATTTCTTTGTGGTAAATATAAACTTATTTCACTCCTGTAGGATCCTTTTGGATCTGAGCTGTAGGGCTCTCTGAGCCTGATGGCGGGCTAATTTTCCTGAGCTGTAGGATACAGTTTGGATCTGAGGAAGGTGGTTAATTGATCACTGAGCTATAGGAGAGGAATACTCTCTGAGTGTAGGACCTTTGGGTCTTAGGTAGGATCCCTGGTGGATCTGAGGTAGGGCTATCCTCCCATCCTGAGTGTAGGGACTTTGGCTTGAGATAGGTGATCTACTGATCACTAAGTTGTAGGCCCTTGTGGCTGAATTGTTAGTCTTGGAGGATACTTGGAGATCCTAAGGGATTTGAGGTGTAAGCTCTTTGGAGCAGTGGTTTGGAGAAGTGTCTTGACTAACAAGAAGTTGGCAAGGTGGGAGGAGAGTGTATGTATCCAAAAGTTGGGGAACCACTATAAATCTCTGTGTGCTTTTCTGTGTTATTTTCTTTGTGCAGGTACTTGAAAGCTAATTACTGTAAACACACTAAGTACTAAGGATGATAAAATTAAAAGCTAATAATATTGGTGAGATAACCTATTCACCCCTAGGTTGTAAGCTACCTTGAAAACAAAGACTTTCAAGTGGTATCAGAGGGAGGTTGTTCAAAAAAGATCTTACAAACTGAGTGAACTTCCAAGGTAGCTACAATCTATCCTTATGGGTTCAGGAGTGAACTATAAGGAGCTGGGTGCCATGAAGCTTTGTATCTATAGGAAAGAAGAATTTGGCATCTGGAAGGAAAGGGTTAGGCTGTTCATGGAAGCAATTGACCCTAGAATTTTTATGATGGAGATGGCGACCCCTGACATGATGAAGAAGGTGACGGCATACATACGAAAGATCTTTCTCCGTCTCCAACCAAAGACTTGTGGTGTCTTGGTGAACCTGTGGAGCAACGGTATAATCTCCTCCCTTGGCGCAAGACGGCCAATTGATGGAGATGGCTAATAATATCTATTTGAACCTTTTTCGTTTCTTATTTGCAATGTTTATTTCATGTTCATGATGTTTTGTTTTGTGTTGTTTTTTTTATTTTGGGTTGCATATAGCCAAACCATGTTGTAAGCCTATAAAAGGCCATGTTATTGTTCATTTTTATTAGAATTGATGAAAGAAGAAAACCCTAATTGAGTTTCCCCCTCTATTGCTCCCCTCCTCCTTTCATGTTTTGGCTAGCCTCTTCTCTCCCTCTTCAAAAATTGTCGGCCACCTCCTTCCTCCCCTCTCTCTCGGCCAACCTCTAAAACCGCCACCCTCCTCTCTCATTCCAATACCATCATCTAGCCTCCTACCCTCTCCACCCGAGCAGCCCCTTCAAAGGAAAAATCCGACCAGCCCCTCTCCAAATGCCAACCCGACCAGCCCCTCTCAAAGGGCAAACCCGATCAGCCTTCTTCCTTGGAGATCTCGGCCAAGGCACATAGAACCCACCTTTGGCAACCATCTAGCGTGAAGCGAAGAAGGCGGACGAGTTTCTCTCCTCTCGGCGTAACTCCGGCGAAACTGTTGAAGATCAATCCAAATTAGTGAATCAGAATCATCTATTCCGATCGGGTAACGAAACTATTCTACTCTTGTGTGTTTTCCATCTAGATTTTCATTGTGGTGGATTTACTTTAGCGTGATCTTTTAAACATTGAAATTTTCGTGGTTTTCTTCGATTGATTTAGTGTACACCCTTGTTTCATTTAAGTTCAAGAGGATTGGTGAACCTCGTTTTCTTTTTGTTGGGAGAGATCTATCGTTTTCCAAATCGTAAATTTTGGTAGATCTCTTTTCGTACAACCATCGCTCGATCGGACCTGGTGGGTCCTTTTAGCCAGAAAGAATATTGGTCTATAGTCTTTGTTTGATCATAATCGGTTTGGCTTCCCGTATGTTAGCATTTAATTGATAAAATTATGTAACGTATGTGACGCGTTGAAGTTTCTGTGTAAACATAAATTGGGTCATTGAGAGAAAAGTCATGTTTGTCCGTTAACAACCGATGTCAACGTGTGAGCCAGCATCAATTTGGTATGAGAGGGAGGTTCACGTCAATTTCTTAATTGGCACCCTCCCCCTTTTATTAGTAGGTCGGCACGCACTTATCTTGCACGTTTATTTGTCAAAATTACAAAAAAACAAAATTCCTGGTCTGCCAATAGCGGCCTAAAATTTTTATTTTCCTGCAAAAAATCAATTTTTTTTAATAATCTCTTTATCATTTTCATTGAAAAAATCAAAAATGTTTTTTCTACCCTAGCTATTAAGCGGAAACAATTCCATACGTGGTATTTTCCTTGAGTCAGAATCACTATTATTTTGCATGCGCACTAGATTGGGCACAGAGTATTCCCCGTCTTCCTCCCAAATGATAGACGAGAGGGAAGCATGTCACGTTCCCACATCGATTGAAGAACTTCGCCAGGATTTCATAGATCAGTTGACGGAGATTAGGATGATGCTACACGACTTAAGATTAAATCAAGCGGCTCCCCGAAATCAAGCTGCCAACCCACGTGATGAAGGGAATAATAATCATAACAACAACCATAATAATGAACATGTCCCACGTGCACCATATAAGTTTTACATTACTAGAGCTGTCTGGGTCAAATCCCCATCATATGATGGATTGGGTGAACCCCAAGTCTTCCTGGATTAGATTATGGAAATAGAATGCTACTTTGAGTGGCACAATTTGACTGATGCGGATAAGGTGAGAATGACGAGGATAAAGTTATTAGGTAGAGCTAAGATATTCTGGTTGAATGAGTAACGACGCCAGAGAACCGTGGACGGCAAATTAAACATTGGTTGGGCAGGCATGAAGGCTATGTTGACATACCAATACGTCCCTACGTACCATCGAATGCAGATGTTTGATGATTTGGCTACCCTTAAACAAGGGAAAAGGTCGGTCTTTGAGTATATGAGCCTTCTTAAGGATATGATGGTTAGATGTGGTGTGAGGAAGATGCCTGAGATCACCCTCTCTAGGTTTTATAAGGGGTTAAACCACGACATTCAGGGTAAACTACTGTGTTATGTTCACAACGACCTAAAAAGCACCTTCAATGTTGCATTTGATATTGAGAAGCAAAACATCCATAAGAATAACACTCTTTCATTTCAGAAGGGAAAGTCCATCTTAGGACTACCCCCTACCTCCACCTATAAGGATAAGGGTAAGTCCCGGTCCACTGACTCAAACTCTGTAGTCATGACTGCTAGGAATATTAGAAACCCAATGGGTGGGAGAGTTCCTGTAGGAAGGGTCAGCAAAACAAATGCTACTTGTTTTTCTTGTGGGATTCAGGGCCATTATGCTAGTGAATGTCCTACTAAGCCCAAGTACCTAGAACTTTTAGATTCCACATGTGAGTCAGACGAGCTTATATATGAGGCAGGAGAAGATAGCGAGTCAGAAGGAGTGTCGAGTGAATAGAGGATGATGCTCATATGATGGTCATGTGGTGTATTCTTGCTACTCCACATGCATTAGATGACTAGAATAGGACGAATATTTTTTCGTTAAATTTTAAGAGTGGAGAGAAGTGGTGTAAGTTAATCATTGATAGTGGAAGTTGTATGAACATGATTTCTGAAAACGCGGTATCCTGAATATTATTAGCTACTTATTCGCACCCTCACCCTTATAAAGTGGAATGGGTAAATAAGACATCCCTTCAAGTTTCGAAGCGTTGTTTGGTTCTCCTTACCATTAAGGCTTACTCTGAGAAGGTTTGTTGTGACGTCATTCCCATGGATGCATGTCATGTTCTACTAGGATGCCCATGGATTTATGACAATGATGTTACTCATTTAGGACGAGCCAACACATATGAGTTTAAGTTTAATTGCAAGACCATTATCTTAACACCTACTCCGCCTGAGGATCTGTTGGTCTCCTCTAAAGACACGATCGTGCATATAGAGAAGAAAATGTTAAGCATGATAGGTAAGAAGGAGTTTGAGCGCGAGTCCTTTAAAGACGGTGTCATGTATGCGCTAGTATGTTTGCAAGTCAAGGAAGATAGCTCCTCTTTTGAGAATTTACCACTAGCACTGAAGACCCTTTTAGAGGAATTTAAGGATGTCTACCCAGATGATTTACCGGCCGAGTTACCCCCCATGCGTGAAATTCAACATGAGATTGATTTTGTTCCGGGTTCCTCGTTTCCCAACCTTCCCCACTATCGAATAAATCCCTCCACACACCTTGAATTGCAAAAATTAATTTCGGATTTGCTAAGGGGTTCATCCGTCATAGTAAGAGTCCTTGTGTTGTACCCACATTATTGGTCCCTCAGAAAGATGGTTCTTGGAGGATGTGTGTAGATTATAGGGTTGTTAATAAAATAACTATTAAATATAGATTTCCCATCCATCGTTTGGACGACTTATTGGACATGCTTGTCGGGGCCACAATTTTTTCTAAATTAGATCTTAAGAATGGCTACCATTAAATAAGGATTAGGGAGGGAGACGAGTGGAAGAAGACATTTAAATCAAAAGACAGACTTTATGAGTGGTTGGTGCTCGGGGAAGGGCTCACAAATGGCCCGAGTACATTTTCGAGGTTGATGACTTTAGTGTTCAAGCCTTATTTAGGAAAATTCGTAGTTATTTATTTTGAAGATATCCTAGTTTTTAGCGCCTCACCGAATGATCATGAGTCTCACTTGAGGATAGTACTTACCACGTTGCGAACCGAGAAATTATATGTTAATCTTAAAAAATGTACATTTAATGTTCCATCTATTGAGTTCCTTGGTTATATTATAAGTTCGGAGGGCATCCATGTTGACCCTAAGAAGGTCCAAGATATCAAGGATTGGCCGGAACGAACCAATATATGGGATGTTCGGAGTTTTAACGGTCTAGCTACTTTTTACCGCCGATTTATCCGGGATTTTAGTAGTATCATGGCACCGATCACAGAGTGCATGAAGAAGGGATATTTTACGTGGACCAAATCGGCCGCAAAAGCATTTGAAATAATTAAATCACGAATGTCGGAAGCTCCTCTTTTACGATTACCAAATTTTAATAAGGTTTTTGAATTGTCCAATGACGCGTATGGAGTCGGTATCGGTGGTGTTTTGAGTCAAGAGGGTCATCCTGTTGGATACTTTAGTGAGAAAATTGCGGGACCAAAATTTAATTATTCTAATTATGACAGAGTTTTATGTGGTTATTCGGTGCCTACAACATTGGCGACATTATATAATCTCTAAGGAATTTGTTATCCTATCCGACCACGAGGCTTTAAGGTTCATCAATTCACAAAATAAAGTTAGCCCAAGGCATGATAAATGGGTCTCTTATCTTCAAGAGTACACCTTTATAATTAAACATCTTAAGGGAACCTTAAATCGTGTGGAGGATGCTCTTAGTCGTGTGTCCTTATTGTTGTCTACGCTAGAGGTGAAAGTGATTGGGTTTGATAAGATAAAGGATGAGTACGTTAATTGCCCGGATTTCAAGGAAATCCTATTATTCAACTCAAAAAAACTATCCCACTACCATTTCAGCATATTATATTTGGGATGGTTATTTATTCAAACATTCGAAGCTTTGTATTCCTCGTTCTTCCCTTCGATATTTCATTGTATGGGAATTATATTGTGGTGGTCTAGGTGGATATTTTGGGCTTGATAAGACCATTATGTTAGTAGAAGATAAGTTCCACTGGCAAGGCCTTAAATCTACGCTTAATAAAGTTGTGGGAAGTTGTCCCTCGTGTTAACTAGCTAAGGAAATAAAACGAATGAGGTACTTTATACCCCTCTTTTGATTCCTTCCATCCCCTGGGAAGATGTTAGTATGGACTATATTTTAGACCTACCTGCCACATTTAGACGTCATGACTCCATTCAAGTGGTAGTAGATCGGTTCTCTAAGAGTGTCTATTTTTTTGCGTGTAGTAAGGTCGATGATGTGTCAAATGTGGCGAAATTATTTTTAAGGAAGTGGTGGTGCATCGCGGCGTTCCAAAAATGATAGTGACCGATAGAGATGTGAAATTTACTAGTTATTTTTGGAAGACCCTGTGGAGGATTATGGGCACCAAACTATTGTTTACTTCGGCCTACCATCCATAGACAGATGGGCAAACGGAAGTGGTAAACAGAAGTCTGGGGAGCTTACTTTGTTTTCTTGTGGGTGACCATAAGGGTATGTGGACCTAATCCTTCCTCATGCTCAGTTAGCGTACAACAACTCAAAAAATAGGTCCACAGGTTTGTAACCAAATGAGATCATGTACGGATATAAAGCACCAGTGCCACTTGACTTGATTCTGTTACTGCCTTCTTATAAGTCAAGTCAATTAACACAAGATTTTGTATCTCGTGTTCATAATTTGCATAAACACATTAATGAAGCGCTAACCACACAATATGTATCTTATCAAGCTCATGCTAACGTACATAAAAGAGAGTCTCACTTTAAGGTTGGCGATTTATTCTTGGTGCGACTCATCCCAGAATGGATGCCTTCGGGAACTATAAAAAAGTTGGTGAATCGGCAAGCTGGACCTTTTCCGATTTTAAAGAAATTAGGAGAAAACGCATATCTTTTGGAGTTACCAACTGATTGGGTGTATTTCCCCTATTTTTAATGTTTCTGATTTAACGGCATATGTTTCTCCACCACTTGAATTATCTAACTGTCTGTTTGGTTCCACTGTATTTTCTAATGGGTAGGGGGTGAGCTTGTTTCTGGATCGCTCTCTCCATCGGTCTCCAATGGAGGTACGTTGACTGTTGATGAAGAAATTTTTCCTCCTTTATTTCCTAATGCTTTTCCCAGGATCCTAAGGACCAACTTTTTACCAGACAGGATCATAAGAGATGAAGTGCTTTCCTCCCCAAGTGGTGATGTTCGCCGCTACTTGATTCGATTGCGTGATTTTCCGGCCTCCGATGACTCTTGGCTTCTTAAATCGGAGGTGGATCTTTTGGATGATGCTCTTCTGTGTCGGTATCTTCAGACCAACTCATCGGTGATGAGTACTTTTGAGAGGGGGAGGATTGATGGAGATGGAGACCACCAATATGATGAAGAAGGCGACAGCATGCTTACAAAAGATCTTTCTCTGTCTCCAACCAAAGACTTGTGGCATTGTGGTGACCTTGTGGAGCGACACTAAAATATCCTCCCTCGGCGCAAGAGGGCCAGTTAATTGAGATGGCCAATAATATTTATTTGAACCTTTTCGTTTCTTATTTGCAATGTTTATTTCATGTTCATGATGCTTAATGTTTTGTGTTATTTTTTTATTTTGGGCTGCATATAGCCGAACTATGTTGTAAGCTTATATAAGATCATGCATGCTATTATTCATTTGGAATAGAATTGATGAAAAAAGAAAACCCTAAATGAGTTTCCCCCTCTATTGCTCCTTCTCCTCCTTTCAAATTTAAGCTAGCCTCTTCTCTCCCTCTCCAAAAACCGTCTGCCACTTCCTTCCTCCCCTCTCTCTCAGCCAACCTCTAAAAACGGCACCCTCCTCTCTCCTTCCAATACCATCATCTATCCTCCTCCCCTCTCCACCCGAGCAACCCCTTCAAAGGAAAAATCTGACCAGCCCCTCTCTAAAAGCTAACCCGACCAACCCCTCTCAAATGGCAAACCCAATCAGCCCTCTTCCTTGGAGATCTCAACCAAGGCACATAGAACCCACCTTTTGCAACCATTTGACGTGAAGCATAGAAGGCGGATAAGTTTATCTCCTCTCAGCGTAACTCTGGCGGAACCGTTGAAGAGAAATCCAGATTAGTGAATCGAAATCATCTATTCTCATTGGGTAACAAAACTATTCTACTCTTTTGTGTTTTCCCTCTAAATTTTCATTGTGGTGGATTTACTTTAACGTGATCTTTGAAATGTTGGAATTTTCGTGGTTTTCTTCGATTGATTTTGTGTTCACCCTTGTTTCACTTAAGTTTGAGAGAATTGGCGAACCTCGTTTTCTTTTTGTTGGGAGAGATGTACCATTTTCTGAATCGTAAATCTTGGTAGATCTCTTTTGGTACAACCATCGCTCGATCGGACCGAGTGTGTCCTTTTAGATGGAAATAATACTGGCATATAGCCTTTGTTCGATCCTAATCGGTTTGGCTACCCGTACGTTAGCATTTAATTGATAAAATTGTGTAACGTGTGTGCCATGTTGAAGTTTCTGTACGAACATAAATTGGGTCATTAAGAGAAAAGTCGTGTTTGTTCGTTAACAACCGGTGTCAACGTGTGAGCCTACATTACTTTATAATAGTTAAGGAAGGGGTGTCAACGTGTGAGCCTACATTACTTTATAATAGTTAAGGAAGGACCTTTCATCCCCACAAAAGTGTCTGTTCTTGATGCAAATATCCATACACCCAAGACTTATGCTGAGATGACAAAGGATGAAGTCATTCTTGCCACCATGGATAAGAGGGCTCATAATATCATTGTCAGTGCAATTGATGATTTTAACCTTCAGAATCTGATCCACTGCACAAATACAAAGGAAATGTGGGACCCTCTAGTGATCTGCATAGAAGGCACAAAGGAGGTCTGGGATGATAGAAAGTCCATGCTCAACTAGGAGTATGAAGCTTTCAGACAGTCCAAGGGAGATGACATAGCCCCCGAGCAGGGGAGATGTTGTTCCTATACCTGGGAGTTGGTCCCAAGGCAGTTAGTTCCGTCCTGGTCCGAGAAGAGAGCAGGAGGCAGTTCCCCGTTTACTATGTCAGTCACATTCTGAAAGATGCAGAGGCAAGGTATCCCATCCTTGAGAAGCTAGCTTTGGCATTGGTTATGTCTGCCCGCAGACTCCGTCCATATTTCCAGGCTCAATCAATTCAGGTGGTTACTGATCAACCTTTGAAGAATGTGCTAGAGAAACCAGAGCATTCAGGCAGGCTAGCTAAGTGGGCAATTGAGCTGAGCGAGTTTGAAATTTCCTATGTGCCCAGGACAGCTATCAAGGCACAGGTACTTGCAGATTTTCTGATTGACACAACAGAATCTAGCTCGGATCAGGCAGCAAGATCTTTTTTAGCTTGGACCATCTACGTGGATGGAGCTTCTAGAAGAAACTCTTCGGGGGCAGGGGTGGTTCTGATAAACCCAAATGGCGTCAATCTTGAGCAGGCCATCAAATTCTATTTTCCAGTGACTAACAATCAGGCAGAGTATGAAGCTTTATTGGCCGGCTTGAGGCTTGCAAGAGAGCTTGGAATTGATCATGTCCATATTAAGACGGATTCACTGGTAATGGCTTCACAAGTTCTTGGTAACTACGAGACCAGGGAGCCGGTGTTGAAAAGGTATCTTGCGCTGGTAAAAGTTGAGGTCGGCAGGTTCAAAAGCTTTACTTTTGAGCATATTCCGAGGGCAGAAAATGAGGAGGCTGACGTTCTTGCCAAATATGGGCTCTCGTCTGGAGGGACCATCTCTGAACTTTTTCACCCAGCAGTAGAGGAGGAGGGGTTAATGCAAATCGATCAGTGTTCCTCTTGGATGGACCCATTCGTTCTCTACCTATCGACTGGGAACTTGCATCAGTCGGTAGAAGATAAGAAGAAATTCAGGTTGAAAGCAGCACATTATTACTTAATATCCGATATCCTCTATAGAAAAACCTTCTTGTCTATAATGGCAAGATGTGTCTCAGAAAGTGAAATTCCTACTGTCCTTCGAGAAGTGCATTCTGGCGAATGCGGGAGTCACTCGGGAGCAAGGACATTGGAAAAAAGGATCCTGAGGAAAGGTTACTTCTGGCCCACAATGAAGAAAGATTCGGAGACCTATGTGAGAAGATGTGTTCAATGCCAGAAATTCGCTCCTCTTCAGCATCAAGCAGCTCAATCTCTCAGATCGATTGCAACCCCTTGGCCCTTTGCTGTTTGGGGAATGGATCTCATCGGTCCCTTTCCCATGGCTAGCGGACAGCGGCGTTTCGTTATAGTTATGATCGACTACTTCAGTAAGTGGATTGAGGCTAAAGCACTGGCAAAGACAATAACCCAGGTCGTGAAGAATTTTATTTGGGGGGAGATAGTCTGCCGGCATGGAATCCCTATGGCAATAATCACTGATAATGGACCACAGTTTAATAATGCAGAGATGATAGACTTTTGCAGACCGATCGGAACAGAGCTGCGCTTTGCATCAGTTTATCATCCCAGAAGCAATGGTCAAGTAGAAGCAGCTAATAAGCAAATCCTCAACCTGCTTAAGAAGAAAGTTCAAAATCTCAAGGGCAGTTGGGTTGATCAACTTCCCTCAGTTCTCTGGACCCTGAGAACAACGCCCTCATCTACAACAGGGAAAACCCCGTTCAAGCTTTCTCACGGGTCCGAAGCAGTAATTCCTGTTGAGTCCGATGTTCTGTCACCTAGAGTGCTGCTTGCTAGGCAAAGTACGGAGGATTGGCTTGAGCTGAACAACGAGGAGATGAGGTTCGGTTTGGAATATGTTGAAGAGGTCAGAGACAAGGCTGCCATCAGACAGGAAGAAGTTAAAAGGAGAATGGCCCGTTACTTCGATAAGAATGTAAGGATCAAACACTTTCAAGTGGGAGATCTAGTTCTTAAAAAGGTCGATGCTGCTGCAAGAGCCAGCTCAGTTAGGAAGCTTAATCCTTGTTGGGCGGGTCCTTTCATTATCAAGGAAGCACTTGAGAATGGAGCCTACCGGTTACAAACATTTGAAGGAGAAGATATGCCGCACACGTGGAGCGGAGATGACCAAAAGCGGTTCTATTCCTGAACTTCTTTTCTTTCCTTCTTATGTAAACTCTTTAAGAGGTTCATTATTAATGAAAGCTCCTTGCTAACGCTTCATCAAGTGTTTTTGTGTTTCAAGTGTTGACAGTTAATGTGTTGAGCAAAGACAACGCTAAACGGTTCTATTTTCTGAACTCTCTCTTCTATGTTATACGAATCTCTCAAAATTGGTATTTTTCTAAATACTCATACTAACACTTCTTCAAGTGCCTCTTTCTCTCTTACCTCCTCGAGCAACTCCCGACAGTTGCTTAATGCCAAGAGATATCGCCGAGTTCAGCAAAAACCTCCCCTAGAACCGTTGGTGTCAGCATAACACCACGAAGACCACGTGTTGCGGGGAGATTTCGCACCGTGTAGTTGGAGCCTACCAACTCTAGTGCGGCAAGATACTGGATTTCGGATCCCGGCTAGTACCTAACCCCACTTCTGCATTATGGAGGAGCAGAGTGGTGGTCAGCTCTACCACGCCACTTAAGGGATATTGTTACAACCCAGATGATCGCGCGGGGAAAGCAATGCCACTCCGGCCGCACCTACCCCCGGATCATCTTAAGGTTATAACCCTCGAATACTCCTTGGTACCCTCAAGCAGTGCCTGCAGGAGACCCACAGTCTTGTCGATCTCAAAGGAAAGAAATGCCACTCCGGCCGCACCTGCCCAAGAGATCGACTTAGACTGTACTCCAGGCAAGAGGGCAGTTGATTGGGTTGTTGAGTCTGCAGATCTTGAGGTCCTGTGAGGGAAGCAATGCCGCTCCGGCCGCACCTACCCGCTTGGCCTCTAGACTGCAGCTTTTTTCTTCACTGGGGTCTTTAATTATTGTTGATGCAGTGCGGACTCCGGTTATGCTATCCGCTCAGTCCGCCGGTCCTTGGGTTGATTCTATAGTTCATAATCCTGTGAGTAAAGCAATGCCTCTCCGGCCGCACCTACTTGCTTGGTTATGAATTACGGGTCATTTCTGATATTATTGTTGATACAGTGCGGACTCCATATATCCTAACCGCCCAGTCCGCCGGTCCTTGGGTTGATTCTGTAGTTCATAATCCTGTGAGGAAAGCAATGCCGCTCCGGCCGCACCTACCCGCTTGGTTATGAATAACGGGTCATTTCTGATATTATTAATGCAGTGCGGACTCCATTTATCTTATCTGCGTAATCCGCAGGATTCATTCAACTTATATAATTTAATGATTACTTAGAAAAGATTCACTGCAATTATCTGCGAGCGGGGACCCTAGTCCGCCCAGTTCGCTTATTCACGTTGTTTGAGTTAGCAGAGTATGGTTTTTTCATCTTGGTTCTCGCAAAAACTGAAAGTCCTGCAAGATGCGGACTGCAAACCGAACTCGCCCAAGTCTACATCATTCGTTCTCTTCGCTAAGAAGGCATTACATTCATATTGCAGCGAGATGTGGTTAGGCTCTTCCGGGCATAACCCGTCTACATCCACCACGGGCGAATAGCCGCCCGACTCACCGCTTCTGCCGCCGCTTGAACGAGAAGCGGCCAAGGGTTCTGTCCGCATACTGCTCTCATCAGAGCCGGAGTTGGAGGATTGGTCAGACTGGCCTCCTTGCTGCTGACTGGAGGCCGCGTCTTCAGGAGGTTCCTTATCAGCAGATTCCTCCTCGTCGTCCTCAGAAACCGCTTTTCCCTTAGCCGCTCGCTCGAATTCGGCAACCTTGTCCTTTAGCTCCGGGAAAAGCTCCAAGAAGGGAATGGAGTCCACCACTGCTTTTGCATACCCTCCGCTGATGACGCGTTCAATGGCCACCTCCACGCTTTCCCTAACAAAAGGAAACATAGCCTTCTGGAAAGCGGGATTCGTTATCTCATATGCGGTCTGGAGAAGAAATCAAAAATGTCAGTCCGCGAAAGACAAGCGAGATAAACGGCGACTAACTGACACTTACAGCCTTGTCCTCTTTATACTGGTTGATCTTTGCGCCAAGTCGCTTATTTCTTTCTTTCAGCGAGCTGCTTTCTTTCCTATGCCGCGCATCTTCCTTGAGCAGCTCGCGCGTGAGCCTGCCCATATAATGGTTAGTGACGGCGCAGTTTGCACTGGCTTGTGCGGCGAGAAGTGGAAGGTCGTCAGGAGCCACACTCTGCAGTTCGCGAAGGTTTTGCTTCCCGTACAAGGCAGAGAGGGCGACATGGGCATGGCGAGATGGGCAAGGGCTCCTCCAGGAGGGAAGAGCCGTTGACAGACGGACATATTTTTTCTTCTCATGCCAATGGATCATAGGGTTACCCCTTAGATCCTTCTGCTTCTCGCCGAAGCCCGCGATATTAAAGCTATCATCAGAAGAATAACTCGCGGCGGGATCTCCGTCTTCTTTCCTTTTTCTCGCAATTTCTTTTCTTCTCTCTCCTTGTGTAGGAGTCTGTCCAGCCGGCGTGAAGGGAAGATTTGCGGGTACCGTCAAGGTCGCTGCAAGAGGAAAAATTAACAACTTCCAGGTCGCGGCGGATACAAATGAAAGTCGCGAAACTTACTCTCCAGACGGTTTACGGCGTCCAGTCCGGGCAGCAGTGGGATATAGTAATCAATGTCAAGCCTCGCTCCCTCAAGGAACTTGACGATGGCGGTCTCGGTGTCATTCAGCCGCATGCTTTTGAAGTCGGCGTCTGGGCGTAGCTGCAGGTTGGTGTGAAGGAATCCAAGGTCGCCTTCAAAGATAAGATACCTAAAAGTCCAGTTGTGGATCTTATTCGGCAAACCCACAACTTTCATCCCCCTGCAGTAGAAGTAGATGATACCTTTGTACTCGCTGTCTCCTTGCGGGGTTATAGAGCGAACAGAGAAGATCTTCCTGAAAATCTTCAAGGAGAACTCGACCTTCTCAGCTCGCAGGTAAGCAAGGTAGCTGTAGATGGCGACCATGCTGTTCGGCGCGAGCTGGCCTGGAACCACCCCATAGTGCTCGAAGATCTCTGCGATCTCCCAAAGCAGGGGGAACTTGAACCCGCAATCAAAATGGTCGATTGGCACCGCAAGCTGGGTGGCTGTGGAGAAGTTCAATCGCTCCTGAAGCTCCGGAAGCCGACTGGAGAGCCCGCCATGTGCTTCTCCAAAAATGCTTCTAAGTCAACTGCGGTTAGCCTGCATCGTTTGTGCTCGGCAGCATGAAAGGCGGCTACGGCATTAGTGCGCGCGGATACCATGTTTTCAGACCGCAGGGCTTCGGCTCTAACTGTTTCCTATACAAAGAGAAGGTTAAGGCCCTATTTATAGAAACCCGTCTGACATGACAGCAGTTAATCTGCCCAGACCGATTTCTCAGTCTGCGCAGTTCGCTTCTTCCCTGTTTTTCCTGCAAATTCAGACAAATCTAAAGGCTTTGCGGATTCAAAGGAAGTCCGCGCAATCCTCTTCTCTTCAGTAAATGAAATAAGTGAGCATAAAACCAGCCCGCACAATTTACGTTCAGCAATGAGGTTATCCAGAGTAAAATAATAATAATAATAATAACATCATACAACAAACGGAAGTAGCATCATAGCACAAATACAGTTATACAAGATGTTCAAACATCAAATCATACAACAATTTTTCGGCTTCAGTGCCTTCTGCGGTCTCGCGGGGCAGGCCGCTCCTCCTCATTCATCCCAACATGAGCCGCCTGGTCGCTCCCTCGAAGGATCTCACAATAAAGTTGAGAAACTAGGTGGTGCATATTGTTAAAAGTGCGGTGCATATGAGCGACATCCCCGGCTACCCGCGGGAACGGAATTAAGGGAACACCTGCCGGGGTCGGATCTGCGACCAATGCGGCCTACCCGCTCGCCGCCGGGGCTGACCCCTCTCCAGCAACAGGTTGAGAAGACGGTTGCGGCCTTATCCCAGCAGCTTCGCTCATTAGTCTTTTTCCTTCTCTCGCCAAGATCAAGTACTTGTTTCTGTAGTGGCTGGCATCTCCGCTTAGTCGGTCCTTCTCTTTCTTCACTCCTTCGAGGGCAGATGAAAGGCTGGCGACCTCGTTTTCTAAGTTCTTTTCTCGCTCTTTACTTTTCTTTAATTCGGCCCGAATTTCACATAACTCCTCCTCATACTTTCTCGCTAATAACGTGTACGTTTCCTTAGCAGGTCGCTCCTCCTGTACGAGTTCAGCATCAGTCCGCGCCGCAGTTTCCATTGATATATCTGGTGACGTGGGCACGATCTCACCGGCCTCGACGGAATCAGGTGTTAACTTCTGAACTGCAACAAAAAATAAAATTCGCTTCAGTATCCAAGTCGCAATAGGCCCAGGAAGGTAAAAAATAAAAAAGTTCAATTCACTTTTGGTAATCCTCGCGGCGATCTGGCGACTATCAAGGATAGGTCGCCTCACGTGCTCCGGGTCAAAAGCGTCTAGGCGACGCCTCCATTCTCGGCGGACTATCGCTCTCGTCTCGGCCAGCGATCTGCTTGAGGCGACTATATCACCGGTTTCTATAATGGTCTTGACCGGCCGCGATTTACGGGGAGGAGATTTATATAATCATGAGCTCTGGAATCGCTTGGGCGCCGGCTGCAACTTACCTGACCCCATTAGCTCGGCAGCGATCCGAAGATCCTCAGCCTGCTTATCCGCGGCAAGCTTCTCCGAGACTGCTTCAACCTTTGCCTTCATTACGGCAAGCTGCTCCTTAGACTTTTCCCTCTCTACAACTAAAGGATCAGCGAGTTTCTCTCCTCTAACCTCAGCATCGGGCTGCAACACTTCCAGCAGAGAGCGATTCATGCTCGCGAGCTGCTCGTCATCTATTGAGTCAAGGATCTCAGTAGTTGATAGGCTAAGCGTCGAAGGGGGATCACCTTCTGTGGACAAAGGGGCAGGGGTGACGTGATCGCTATCTTGAACCTCCTTTTCTCTCGGCTTATGCTGCAAGCTCGCAGCACCTGTCCGCTTGGAGACATTCTTCTCCTTCCTAACCTTCAGCCTCTTCTCTATTCGCTCCGCAACAGTACTCTTGTCTCTTTTTCTCTTTTTTTCAGGCGCCTCATCCAAGTCAATGATGACCTGCTGCTGTTCGCGGACTGATGTCGGTGCGACAACCAGAGACGTGGAAGGCACTGGCTCCTTAACTTGCTTAATGGAATCTTTAGCTGCGACTTCGGCAGACTCTTTAACTCGTTCCTCAGCAGCCTCTTCTGACCTTTCCTCTACCTGTTCGTCAGCAGGAAGCTTCTCCTCGATCATCGGCTGCTGGATTTTTGGCGACAATACTTCTTTGCCCGTATCTATCCGCAGCATAATAGTCCCAGAAGCAGAGCGGTGTACCTCCATACTAGAAGAGCTCGCAGGATTCTTGTCGGAAACAGATGACGGATTCAATTTCTCATTTGGCGGGTTTGGAGGAACAACAGTCGCGACTTTCTCAGGCTCTATGTCGCGGGCTGGGTCTGATTTCTCTTGACCTGAGCTCTCTCCTCGGTTGCGGGGTGGGTTATCGTGACGGCGGCTGGTCTTTTTAGGGCGGGAGCTGGCCTTGGGCTTCTCAGTCGAAGTAGAAAGGTTTCCAAAGAAATCCCCTAATCTCGCCATGCCGGACTGGAAAGTGGAGACCGCAAGAGGTGAGTAACGACCTGTCGCGCAGCCGATTCTGACAGAGTACAGGGTTTCCATCGGTATTTATAGCGCAAACAGCATTAATGATAGTTGCGGACTCAGCGGTTAAGGAAACATTTACGGAATTTTCCAAAACTCAAAAATGTGCGGGGATTATGTTAACCTCAGAATCCACAACATATATATCCAGCTAGACGCCTCGTTCCTCCTTGGCCGAATTCCAGATATCAGTCCGCCAAGGTCGCCCTTAGTTCTCAGCTCAGCTGGATCGTCGACCTCCCGTCGACGATGGTCGAGCCCAGATCGGCAAGCTCCGAGCCAGGTCGCCCAGGGCGCTCAGATCGCCAAGCTCGCTCAGGTCGCAACTAGTCTGCCAGGATCGCGCTCGATGCGACCAAGGGAGGATTCCAGCTCGCTGGCCCAGTCCGTCGGTCCCGCGCGGACTGCTGCTTCTTTCCTTTTTGTTTCCCATCACCGCTGCCCGGCTCCCTTGTACCCCGGGCAGCCGGTTATTTTAGCCCTGCCTGTTTGGGCAGGCCCCAAGCCTATAAATAGGGGGAAGTGGTGCACTCAAAGGATGCTGACTCGAGCCCAGGAGCCCACTTGTTAAAGGCTGCGGACTCGAATCTCTGGCTTTACGGTCTCCAGCTTGCTTTCTGCATTTCTTTCCTTTTTCCTTCGTGTAATCCCTTCTTTGGAATCAAAAACAAGCCCGTCGCAGGAGAGGCATTCAGGCCACGACGGGCGAAGTCTGGTGTTGCCGTGCTCCACGGCTCTTGCTTTTCTGTTCGCCAAGTAGACTGCTGCTCGCAGTTTGTTTTTCTTTTCTTCCCCGAGTGATCGAACAGTTAGCTGGTGGTGCCCGTTTTCCCCGTCGCTTTTCACGCATCAACAACTGCCCCAACACTCTCATGAGGATTTATGCTGCCTATTTGTGATTAAAAAGGGGTAGCAGATGATAAGAACCTTGCTGCCTATTTATTGTAGTAAAAAAGGTGGAGGAAAAAATGATCTAGTGTATGATCATGAATGGTAGCAACAATTCAGGGGGAGCAGGTATGGTAATGTTCACCCTGCAGGAAAGGAGGTGTGGTAACTATAGATCATTTTCCAACAGATCATTCTCCAATTATATGTTTTTTTTAAAAATTCTTATTGCTGCATATTTCTGTGTATGTCATTGACTCATTTGCATAAGGGTTTTGACTTCCTCAAATAGGGGGAGATTGTTGGGTCCATTACCCATAATTTCCTAGATTTGAGGAAGTTAATATTGTAAATGAAATACATAAAGTTGTATTTGATGAGTGTCTGAGTTCATGCATGCAGGGATGTCCTAGCAACAATGATGGGATCGGTATCCGCAATGGCTAGGTCAGGTAAACACTTACCTAAGGTGTGGATAGACTGAAATCGGTCTAATTAAGTCCACAAGCGTTGAGTGAAGGTTACTCACTCAACGCAAGATGACTTATAGCGCTGAGTGGAGCCTATACAGTCAAAGCCAAATTAGTGGCAAGCTGAGAAAGTGGCTAAGTCCATAAGCATTGAGTGAAGTCAACTCACTCAATGCCATACAGTAAAAGGTTTTGAGACAGGCTAATGCAGTAAAAGACTAAGAAGAAATGGGCAAAAAAGTGGCTAATTTGACAGGCGTTGAGTGAGTATAAATCACTCAACTCCATACTCTATATTTATTGATTACTGCCTTGTAAGTCAAAGCCACAGAAAATCTGTGCTTAAATTTGAATAAGTCCACAGGCATTGAGTGAGCTTACCTCAGCCATATGATAAAGATTGAATTTGGCTAAGTCCAAATGCATTGAGTGGAGCTTACTCACTCAACGCCAAGGAGCAGAGAAATCTGGCTGAGGCAGAAAGTGTTGAGTGAGACATGCTCACTCAACGCTCTCAATGCCATGATTCAGAAAATCTGGCTAAAGCAAAAGGCCTTGAGTGAGGTGTGCTCACTCAACACTCTCAAAGCTTAAGATGCTGAAGAAGTAGGAAAATGATAAAGGCATAAGGCTTTGAGTGAGGTATGGTCACTCAACGCTCTCAACGCCCAAAATTACAGAAAGCATGGCTAAGGCATATGGCATTGAGTGAGGC
The DNA here is from genome assembly GCA_039513925.1 of Platanthera zijinensis. Lineage (NCBI taxonomy): Eukaryota > Viridiplantae > Streptophyta > Magnoliopsida > Asparagales > Orchidaceae > Platanthera > Platanthera zijinensis. Next base: position 179,425,001 of record CM077084.1, read on the forward strand.
GTGGTTACTCAATGCTCTCAACGCCAAACTTATAGAAAAGGCAAAAGAATAAGCTAAGGCAAAAAGCATTGAGTGAGGCTTGCTCACTCAACGCTGTCAATGCCTAGATAGACAGAATTTGTCTAAGTGCCTTGGCGTTAAGTGAAGCTCACTCACTCAACGTCTATTCTATTGATGCTCGAGTTTTGCTAAGCCCACAGGTGCTGACGTTAGCAAAATCAGCAAAATTGATAGGGTCAACTAATTTCAAATCAAGTATAGAGATGCTATAGAACATGACAAACTCTGCCGAGAAGTGACTATACGTCTTCTTTCATTAAAGCACGGTGTAGTTGGAAACTGCAGGTAGGCCCCACTAATTCCTAAGAGTCATTGATCGGCGAATTACAAAAGGAAGATATTGGTCAAGACGCAAATAACTTTTAGGGATTTATTGATTTCAAAAGTTGCAGCTGGACTTCATCTTCCTCGCCATTGCTGCCGAGAAAAAGCTTGAAGTCTTCATGAAAGAACCAAAAGTTCAGTTAGCTGGTGCCATCTTTACCTACACCAACAAGTTCAGAAGGTCTTCCTTCTGAGGGAGAATTAGAAATAGATTACAGGTTTATACAGATCAAGTTGCTTCTCAATTCAGCAAACTCAAATCTAAAATCTACTTCTGAAGCTGATAAGAAGAGAGAACAAAAGTTAATGATTCTGTCCAGGGAAGGAAGAAGAAGAAGAGCAGTTTATTGCTAGTTACTTCCAGCTCTAGATCCTTGTAGCTGTGAAGGAAGTTAGAGTTGAGATAACTCTGCTCAAGGGGTTATCACAGAGAAATTTCTCTGTGATAAATATAAACCTATTTCACTCCAGTAGGATCTTTTTGGATCTTAGTTGTAGGGCTCTCTGAGCCTGAGGTAGGGCAAATTTTCCTGAGCTGTAGGATCCAGTTTGGATCTGAGGTAGGTGGTTAATTGATCACTGAGCTATAAGATAGGAATACACTCTGAGTGTAGGACCTTTAGGTCTGAGGTAGGATCCCTAATGGATCTGAGGTAGGGCTGTCCTCCCAGCCTGAGTGTAGGTCCTTTACCCTGATGTAGGTGATCTGCTTATCACTGAGTTGTAGGCCCTTGTGGATGAATTATAAGTATTGGGGGAGACTAAGAGATCTTTAGGGATCTGAGGTGTAAGCTCTTTGGAGTAGTGGTTTGGATAAGTGTCTTGACTAACAAGAAGTTGGCAAGGTGGGAGGAGAGTGGATGTATTCAAAAGTTGGGGAACCACTATAAATCTGTGTGTGCTTTTCTGTGTTATTTTCTTTGTGCAGGTACTTGAAAGCTAATTACTGCCAACACATAAAGTACTAAGAAAGATAAAATTAAAAGCTAATAATATCATTGAGACAACCTATTCACCCCCTAGGTTATAAACTACCTTGAAAACAAAGACTTTCACTTGACCTTATACCCACTGATTGATGATCTGATTTTATTTGAGGATGAGATGATAGTGGCATTGTAGTAAAGCTTAAGCACTTCCGTCTTCCAAAGCAGACTACGCTCTGACAGAACGTATTCTAGGCCAGCGACCTGCAGTAGATGGATAATGAGTTGTTCCTCCTTTGGTGCATCCTTGAAGCCATTTCTCACTAACTCTGAACCTTGAAGCAAGAAGTCCATTCCTTTCGGTACCATGAATCCTTTGAAATCATGTAGATTTCTCGAGCTTTCGTCATAGGGAGGCAGAAAGACGAAAGGGATAGGAATAGTGTATTTTTATTCTAAGCGCACACACTTCTATTTATACTTCTTATTTGAAAATGTGGAGAGGCGCGTACTTGTTATGATAATCACGAGGAGATCAACGACTAGGATTAAACCTGTAAAAGCCGCAATCTGAAGTCCCTGGGATAATTCATCGAGTTGTCTCGATGCACTCGACGCTCTCGACGCTCTCGACGTATGAAGTTTTCATAACGCTCTCGACGCCTAGACACCTGGACTCAGTGCACTTGATGTCTGATGTTGTATCAGTGCACTCGACGCCAGAACACTTAGACTCAACGCATTCCATGCTAGGATAAGTCCAAGTCTTTCTTGATATCCTGCAAGAGTCAATTTTGCCTGCAACACATATGCATGAAAATAATGAAGCTATACTAAGTTCAATATTCCCAACTCAATTTTGAAGGTGTTGAACTTGGCTTCATCAAATAGTTTAGTGAAAATGTCAGCCACTTGTTTTTCTATGAGGACAAACTCAAGACAAGTGTCGTCTTTTTCTACATGCTCTCTAATAAAGTGATATTTAAACTCAATATGCTTAGTCTTGCTATGAGAAATAGGATTTCTAGCAATAAATATTGCACTAGAAGAATCACAAAACATTGAACTTCTACTTAGCTGGAGATTATAGTCTTGTAGCTAATGCTAGATCCACAGTAGTTGTGTTCAAAAAATACCAACTAAGATGTACTCTGATTCAGTTGTTGAGATGGAAACACTTGTTCGCTTCTTGCTGCTATAAGAGACCAACCTTCTTCCTATAAATTGATAGGTGTTTGAGGTGCTTTTCTTGTCTTCTCAACAACCTGCAAAGTCTGCATCTGAATACCCAATTAGTTCAAAGTTATTATTCCTAGGGTACCATAGACAAAGATCAGGTGTGCCCTTGAAATATCTCAAAATTCTTTTTGCTACAGAATAATGAGATTCCTTAGGGCTAGCCTGGTATCTAGCACAAATACATATCACATACATAATGTCTTCCCTACTTGTTGTAAGGAATAGGAGAGAGCTAATTATGCCTCTATACAAAGTTTCATCATCAAGTTTCCCTGTTTCATCCTTGTCTATTGACACATTTAACACCATAGGAGTTTTCATTATGGAGGCACTCTACATTCCAAATTATTTAATTAACTCCTTGGTGAACTTAGACTGACAGATGGATAGACCATCCCCTGACTGTCTAACTTGGAGTCCCAAGAAATACTTGAGTTCACCCATACTACTCATCTCAAATTGCCCTAGAATAAGTTTAGAAAACTTCTTGCAAAGGCCATCTTCAGTAGACCCAAATATTATGTCATCTACATAAATTTGGACTAGAATGATCTTACCCTTCATTTCACTAAGAAATAATGTCTTGTCAATCTTTCCCCTTGAGAATTTGTTCTTAATAAAAGCTAAGTAGGGTTTCATACCATGCCCTGGGGGCTTTCTTTAACCCATACAAAGTGATGGCGACTTTACTGATACGGTCGTTGATCCCCTTCATAGAGAGTTTGTGGATTGGGATGATCGTTGCCGCAAGCTCGAGGATGGCAACGTTGCTGATGCGGCCATTGATCCCCATCATGGAGAGTTCGGTGATTGGGATGATCGTTGTTGCAAGCTCGAGGATGGGATTCTACCACGACGCCCTTTGCCAACGGCGCTACATTTTTTGCACGACGTCCTCCGCCGCCATTATATAAAAATATATAATTATAAATTAAATAATTAAAATTATATATTTTTAGCAATTTTATTTTTAAGCGATTATATTTCAAGTGTTTATTTTATGTATTTTTTATTTCATGTATTATGATGGTGCATATAACCATCATGAGTTGTTTAATTTTTATTGGTGGCGATTGTGTGGTGTAGGCTATATATATTGAAGTTATTACTTCAGGGTTAGCTAGTCACCTAGAGGGGGGGGGGGTGAATATGTCTTTTAAACTTTCTTAGATCTTTATATTGTTTATAAATTTAGTGATCTAGAGCTTGTCCTAATTACCTATAATACAAGAAAGAAACAAGCAATACAACAAGCACACAAATATTTATAGTGGTTCCCCAATTGGGTACATCTACTTTCCCTCCCACTAATCCAACTGATTTGTTGGACTAAACACAGACTCCACCAATATGCTCCTCAGAGCTTACACCTCAGGATCTCAGCCTTACACACAGATTCTTTTCTGAATCCAAACTCAGAACCACAAGGGTTCCTACATCAAAGCCCTACAGTGCTCCTACAGCTCAGTGGTCAACTGACCACCTACCTCAGCCTTTTTTATAAGGCTTACATCTCAGGCTTCTCAGCCCTATAACTTCAGGAACACAGCTCTACTTTCAGAGTGCTGCAGTACTCCTACAACTTAGTATCTATCCAGGTACCTACCTCAGTGCCCTTCAAGGCACCTACAGCTCAGCCTCCTCCAAGGCCTACAACTCAGTGACACACTTGTCACCTATAGCTCAGTGATTCTCCAGTCACCTACCTCAGGCACTAGTCCCTACACTCAAGCTGGGAGGACAACCTTTCCTCAGATCAACACTTGGATCCTACCTCAGAGAGCAGCACTCTCCTATCTCAGGCACTAAAGCCCTACAACTCATATCTACACTTGGATCCTACCTCAGTACCCCAGTAGGGGACCTACCTCAGTGATAAATTAGTCACCTACCACTTAGGCACAAAGTGTCTTACACTCAGATTCAAATAAACTGAATCCTACAGGAAAGTAATCAAGAAAATTAAAATACTGACTAAGAGAAAAATATCTGAGTCAACTTGCTGGACTGAGCAGATATCAGTCCAGCCCACTTACTATAGAAGAAATTATTCTTCTTCTACAGCTACCAATTTCTCTGTTATACTGAAGGCAGTAACTGTTGTTGAAGGCTTATAGCCCTTCACACAGCTATCTTCTCTTACTGATATATTGAATAAGCTAACTTGTTCTTCAAGGAATACTCTTGCTAAACTAGAAGAAGCTTTAGCAATCTTTACATTTCGTGCTTTCACTGCTGGACTTTGCTTTCAAGCTTATCAGAGAAGATGAAGTCCAGCCGCCTCTATTGCATTTTCTATTTTCGTTCTTCGTGTTCCTTCTGTTAACACTAATCTTTTTTTTCTTATCTTCCTTTTATACCAATTGATTTGAATCAACGACACAATTTGAATGTGGGCCCAGTCACGGATGGTGAGCGCCACCTCCCTCAGAAGAAGACAAATAGTTCTTTCTGGCACTGCTATAGCTTTCCCGCAACGGCATGAAATACCCAGACTGCACTCAACGAATGTTGATCTGGGTTCGACGAAATCCAAACTGAGCTCAACGAACTCAGAGTCTTCAACCTTTAACTTGAGCTTGTTGAAATGTTAGTTGGGTTCGACGAATTTTGGGATCAGTTCGATGAATCCTGAACTGGGCTCGACGAACTCTGAATCTTCAACCTTTAAAATTAAGCTTGACGAAATTTGGGCTCAGCTCGACGAACTCAGAATTTGTTTCGACGATTACAGAATTGAGCTTCTTCTTTAGAAGCGTTGAGTGAGCTTGCCTCACTCAATGCTTGTGGACTTAGAGACTTTTTTCTGGGTTAGTCTCAGCGGTTTCTTCTCAACTATCTCGGTGATTTCTTCTTCACGGCTGAGACTGTCTTCTATCTCAGTGGTTATTTCTTCACAGCCAAGACTATCTTGTCTCAGCGGTTTAGTTGAGACCAACACTTCTCTCAACGATATGTTTTGAGCTTCTCTGCTGTCTCAGCGATTATGCTGAGACATTCTTCTCAGCTGTCTCAGCTATCTCAGTGGTAATGCCTTAGTCAAATTATCTGACTTCCAGCTTCCTCTTCCTGTTCACTTGTCTAATCAAGAACAACCTGCATGCAAGAACTCAAGCACACATCAAATACATTATGTGTGTATGTCATTGACCAATTTGACTTCTTTCAAATTTTGAACATTGGGTTCAATGGACCCAACAATCTACCCATATTTGAAGAAGTCAAAACCTTGCTTGATCAATAACACAGGTCATTGACATAAACAGTATTTTTAACATAAAAATTGACACTTGTGTAACATCATTAAGAGTTTGAAAATATGTTACCACACACAATTCTCCATGTCAAGAATTTTACTTACTCCCTCAAGCATGCTGCTCTTCAGGATGAGCCATCCTTACTATTCTTGTGCTGAAGCAACTTCTGCACCACATGGATTTGAGCTTCCTGCATCTTGGCTTGGTCAGGTCTTGATAAGTCTATTCTTTCTTCCCCCTAACTCCTCTCCCCCTTTTTGACTTCTGTAATAGGGAGGGTTTTTTTGTGTGGAGTTTTTCTCCCCTATCTGTCTGGGGATGATCCCCCTACTCTGACTTAATTCCATTTAAGTTGTTGGGCTTGCTCCCCCTCAACTATTGCACACTAGCTTCATTGTCTTGGGGAAGGACTTGTAGTGCCTGCAAAATAGATATTATAGCATATGGTAGAGGAGATAATTTAAGCTACATAAGATTCAACATACCCAATTCAAATTTGAAGGTGTTTAACTTGGCTTCATCTAGTGGCTTAGTGAAGATATCAGCCACTTGCTTGTTTGTAGATACAAACGTAAGGATGATGTCTTGCCTTTCCACATGTTCTCTAATGAAATGATACCTAATTTCTATATGCTTATTCCTGCTATGGGAGACATGATTCCTAAGCTATAGAAATTGCACTAGTAGAATCACAAAAGAGTGGAGTTCTACTTATCTAAATATTGTAGTCCTGAAGTTGATGCTGGATCCACAGCAACTAAAAACAACAGCTCCCAGGAGAAATGTACTCTGACTCAGCAGTGGAGATTGCAACACTTTTTTGCTTCTTGCTGCTCCAAGAGATAATCCTTCCACTTAGAAATTGATAGGAGCACGATGTGCTCTTCTTGTCCTCCTTGCAGCCTGCAAAATCTGCATCTGAATTGCCTGTTAGTTCAAACTCCCCATTCATAGGGTATCAAAGGCCAAGATTTGGGTGCCCTTAAGATATCTCAAGATTCTTTTCACAGCAGTATAGTGAGACATAAGATATCTCAATACTCTTTTCACAGCAGTGTAGTGAGACTCTTTAGGGCAGGCCTGATACCTAACACAGACACATGTTGCATACATAATGTCAGGCCTACATACAAAGTTGGATCAATAGGTTTCCCTGGATCATCTTTACCTATAGGCATACTTGAGCTTATGGGAGTTCTTATGGTGGAAGCATTCTCCATACAATACTTCTTGATTAGCACCCTGGTGAACTTTGACTAGGATATGGATAGACCATCATCAATCTGTCTTACTTGGAGTCCTAAGAAAAACTTCAGTTCACCCATACTACTCAACTCAAACTTCCCCTGCATAAGTTTTGCAAACTTCCTGCAGAGGTTGCCATCAGTAGAGCCAAATATAATGTCATCAACATAAACCTGGACTAGGATGATCTTGACCTTAGATTCCCTTAGGAATAGGGTCTTTTCTATCTTCCCCCTTGAGAATTTATTCTCAATGAGGAAGGTAGAGAATGTCTCATAACATGCTCTAGGGGCTTGCTTGAGCCCATATAGAGCTTTCCTAAGTCTATACATAGCAGTAGGAGAGTTAGAATCTACAAAACCTGGAGGCTTCTCTACATAGACCTCTTCTTTCAAGTCTCCATTCAGGAAGGATGACTTCACATCCATTTGGAAGACTTTGAATCCCTGGAAGGCTGCAAATGCAAGGAATAGTCTGATTGATTCCAACCTTGCAACTGGGGCAAAAGTCATATCCTAATCAATCCCCTCTTCATGTCTGTACCCCTTGGCCACCAGTCGAGCCTTATTCTTTATGATAATGTCATTTTCATCAAGTTTATTTCTGAAAATCCACTTGACTCCAATGACATTATGTCCTTCTGGTCTGGGAACCAGCTTCCAGACCTTGTATCTTTTGAACTGGTTCAGTTCTTCTTGCATTGCACCAATCCAAAATTCGTCTTGATTTGCCTCTTCAAATTTCTTGGGCTCTTCTTGTGACAGGAAGCTGGAGTAAAGAGCTGTGTTGAAACTCCTGCTTCTGTTCTATACACCTTGGCTTGCCTCACCAATTATCTGATCTGGAGGATGATCTCTCAGATATCTGACTGTTGGGGACAGCCAGACTATTTCTTGTTGAGCACCATTTTCTTAAACTGGTTTATCTTCATCTTTAGCTAGACTGCCAAGTGCTTCCTCTGGACAGCATCCCACTCTATATTCTTCTTGCACAACAGGGTCTTTATTTTTGACGGAGAGCTTTTCTATCATAATTTTTGTGCCTGTAGAACTAGGCAAAGAGCTTGACTGCTCACTATCAATCATGCTTGACTCATCAAACACTACTTGGATAGATTCTTCTACAACTTAATTTGTAAAGTTATAGACTCTATATGACTTACTACTTTTGTTGTACCCAACAAAGATCCCCTCATGGGATTTATCAACAAATGTAGTCACTTTTGACTTGCCATTATTCAAGATAAAACACTTGCAACCAAAGATCCTGAAATAGGATATGTTTGGTTTTCTTCCCTTCAAGATCTTATAGGGAGTCTTCTTGTGTCATTTGGTGATAGAAGCCCTATTGAGAACATGACATGCAGTGTAAATTGCCTCAGCCCAGAAATATTCAAGGAGAGAAGTGTCACTCAACAATGTTCTCCCAGCTTCTATGAGATTCCTGTTTTTCCTCTCAACTAACCTACTTTGCTGGGATGTTCTTGGAGAGGAGAACTCATGATTAATCCCTTGCACTTCATAGAAAGTAGTCATGGCAGCAGACTGAAATTCAAATCCATGGTCACTTCTTATTTTGACCACAGAGCTTGCAATTTCATTCTGAATCTGCCTAATAAAATTCATGAACACTTCAAGGGTTTCATCCTTTCTTCTAAGGAAGAACACCCAAACAAACCTGGAATAGTCATCAACCACCACAAGGGTGTAGACCTTCCTACCTAGACTTTGAACAGGCATAGGACCGAATAAGTCCATATGCAGGAGATACAAGCATCTCACTGAGTCATTGGTCCCAATGTTCTTGAAGGAGGTCTTAGTATGCTTACCCTTTTGGCAAGCAGCACAAATACCATCCTTGTAGCATTTTATTTTGGGACCATTCCTAACTAGCTAATCACTAAAGAGCTGACCAATGGTCTTATAATTCAAATGAACCAGTCTCTTGTGTCATTGGACACAATATGAGACTTTGTCATTTGCAACTAGGCATATAGGGAAACTACTACCTAAGAAAGAAAAGTTTAAGCATTAAACATTCCCACTCCAACTGCTTGTTAAGATGACACTCTGGTCACTTAACCTCTTTGTTGGAACATCCTATTACTGATTTGGGTAAGGATCACTATATTCTTAGGAATATGTATTGACCTCATTATATAGATTTAAAGGTCAATTAGAATAGGTCTAAGGCTTAGAACATAGGTTTGAAAGCTGCCCCCCAAGACCTCCTAGATCAGATTACAAGTGTAGAAAGACTAAGGCAATTATCGTCGAGCTCAGATCGACGAGGCGTCGAACTCAGTTCGACAATCTCTGAGCTCAGTTCAACGAGTCGTCGAACTCGGTTCGATGATCTTCGAGCTCATATCGATGTTTCCGTCTCTAGTCAAAATCCAGATCTCTGAGCTCAGATTGACAATAGTCGAGCTCAGATCGACGATTTCTGTTTGAGGTCAAGTTCCAGTCTCTGAGCTCAGGTCGACCGTAGTCGAGCTCAGATCGATGATTTTCTTGAGAGATCGACGTTTTCAGGATTTCAAATTCAGTCAGTTATATAATTCAAATTGATTCAGATCCAGCATTTAATGCAAAGGATTTTGTATCCGTTTCAATTAATCTGGAGCAAGTTTCAAGGAGACTAAAGGAGAATGATTCTTAGGACTTTCCTCCAGAGACAGTTATCAATTAAGGAAGTCATTTATGACTGGCTAACGGATATCTAGAAGATTGGATTTCAATATATCATTTCAGATAATAGAGACAGACATCATTATCAAGGATAACAGATAACAAGAGCAAAACTAAGAACAACATCTGAGATCTGTGAGACACACAACAACTACAGGATTACAGTATCTCATCTCTGATTCAAGTTTTTCAAGGCTTCATCAATCAAGACTCCAGACACAACACATTTCAGTCATTACTGAAATCATCTTTTGCTTGAGATCTCATTCTTTCTGAAGGCCTATCACCCTGTGCAAAGCTTCTCTTCTTGAACAACTGCAAATCTCAGGGGGAGCTTTGACATCAATAATCCACTAGTCTTCTCTTTGACTGTTGACAGAGAAGAACAACTACACTTTCTTTTTCTTTTATTCTGCTGTAAAAGGGTTACTCAAAACTCCCTTCAAAAGTTTTGTGTTTGGTTTTTGAGACCTTGTCAAAACTCAGTGGTGGCAAGACACCTGATCAAAAAATTTGGTTTGGTTTGTGAGCACCTTATCAAAAGCTCATTGGTGCCCAGGACACCTGATCAACTCATCCTGTAGTGGATTCCTACCTAGGGTGGTAGAAGAGTGGATGTACCCAGGTTGATTGGGGAACCACTATAGTTCCTTGTGTCTTCTGGTTACTGTATTTGATTTGATGTGTGCTGTGTTTTTACTTCCTGCTTTAGTTTGTTTTATTCTCAGCAAGCACAATACACCTATAAATAAATTAAGTATTCCACTGCCAATTAAATTTTAATTTGCAAAATTATTTTAAAATACTCTATTCACCTCCCCCCCTCTAGAGTAAAGGTAGATCTTACCCTCACTTTCACTCTTGATGTGGCACTTATCCTTGTGGAAGGAAATGTCATAACCAAGGTCACATAGTTGGCTTATTCTTATGAGGTTGTGTTGTAACCCTTCTACATAAGCTACCATTGTGATGGTGATTATGCCATTTAAGATCTTACCATAACCTCTTGTTATCCCCTTGTCAGAGTCTCCAAAGATGACCTTAAGTCCATTCTTTTCTGGAGTAAACTCTTTCAACAGTTCCTTTGTTCCAGTCATGTTCCTGGAACATCCACTATCTAAGTACCATTTATGGGAACTGGTACTTCAACTAACCTGAAAAGCACAATTTATCTTACCATAGGACCCCAATTTCTATTAGGTCCTAGTTTCACATTAGTCTGAAAATAAGCTTGCCTTTATGTAGAATTCCTGACAGATTGGCTACCTTTGGACACTGAAGGATTGTGCCAGCAATCTATAGCATAGTGGCCCACTTTGCCCCAACACCAGCACTCATGGAAATTATATCTCCTTTTTTGTTTAGGGCCAGCATTTTCTTGGACTGCACCTTAAACACTGGGTAGATATGTTGTTTTATGTCTATGATTCCTTCCAGCAGCTATTTGACTAAAGGTAAGTCTTTCAACTGACTGTTTTGGTATTTTCTGAGAGCCACCAGTTGTATGCCTCTTTCAGCTAACATGCATCTGATTGCATCAGAAACTGCAATTCCATCCTTGCTAGAAGACTCACCTTGAGTCATTACTTTTGCTGGATGACTCAGATTTCCTGCAGCAGCAATATCCTTGAGTTTTGGGGCTGAGGCACAAAAAACAAATGGTCTAGGATGGTCCATTTGAATTTTCACATGGGAACCCTTAAGGGCCCTCACATGGTTGTATCTTCCACCTTAGCTATGGCCATATTTTTCGATACCAGTGGATCTATCATTCTCCCATTGACCATAACAGTTTTCATGGTCATACCTGTTAGAAGGCAACATAACATTCTAAAAACAAATTGGAGGCAATGAGGCTAGTGGCACAAATGGTGCCTTCCCCTTTCCTTTTGGATTGTGAGGTCTAGCAGATCCCTCAAAACCTAACCCTTTCTTACCCTTTTGGGTAAAGAGGGTGTCAATTAAGGGAAGCACAGTACTTGGCTTAGAAAACTTGGCCACTAGCAGTTTCTCCCTTAGTAGATCATCTTTAAGTTTTTGGATAAAGTTTATCATTTGAGACTCTTATCACAGACTGCATATCAATGATCCCCTTGAGCTTTGCTGATTGAGCAAACATATCGTTGAGATCCTTTTCTTGGCCCTCACACTTGCTCCTAAGACAGAGAAGCTCGCTTGCCTGTCTCTTGGCAATGAGCTTGCACTTCTTGAATGCTTCAAGAAGTTATCCATACTTGTCAATTATAGAATTGACATCATCCTCAGACTATTAATCCCCTTCATCTCTTGATGATTGAGCTTCATACTCTGAGCTAGCCTCATGACCTGAAATAAAAGGCAGAGATTTAGAATTTACATGAGCCTGTCCAGGCTGATCCTAACAGCTCTCCTCATCAGTCATTGCCATTAATCCATGGAATTTAACATCTTCTTCTTCATCTTCATCCCCGTCTGAGTCACTTTCTGAATGTGACAGAGGGGCCCTGATTCCTATCCTACTAGCATAATATTCTTCAAGTTCTTTTTCAGCAATAACCATTAGCCCAATGTAGGTTTCGATCTTCTTCTTCACTGTCTGACCCAGAGGAGGAGTCAGACCTGGTCTTTTACTTCTTGGCCATAAGAGACTTCTCTTTCTTCTTCCCCTTGTGGTTCTTCTTCTCTCCTTCCTCTTTCCTCTTCAATGGGCAGTCAGCAACTATGTGCCCAGGTTTACTGCAGTAGAAAAAAATGACTTTAGAAAAAGTTGGTTTGCTAGAGTTAGGAGCATACATGTCCTCCTTAGAGGATCTCCTTCTGTGTTATGTGGAAGAGGAAGGTCTGTTGTTCTTCCTCTGCTCCTTCTTTCATGAATTTATGAAACTACCTAGAGAAGGCAACAAAGTCCTCATCAGAAATATTGCTGTCTGAGGAGCTGGTCTTTGAGCTCTCAGAATCTGACTCAGTAATTCTCCTGGGTGGATTTCTTCCTTCTACTCCTGGTTGGGGAATCAGCTTTGAAGGCCACAGACTTTTCCTTGTCCTGTGACACACTGCTCTTTTCTTCTTCCTTTCTTGCAGCAAGCTTCATCTCATATGACAACAACTTTCTAAATAGGGTTGGAGGAGATGTGTTAGTTAACTTGGCCATTTCTCTAATGGCACAAATCTTTGTGTCCCAATCCTTTGTGAGGGACCTGAGAAATTTGTCATTCAACTCATAGGTGCTGAAGACCCTTCCATATGTTCTCAGTTCATTTACTATTCTAAAGAATCTCTCAAAGCACTAAACAATGCCATCAGACTTTCCTTGCCTGAAGGCCTCATACTCCTGGTTGAGCATGGATTTTATGTCATCCCTCACCTCCTCTGAACCCTCCATGAACACAACTAGGCTGTCCCACATCTCCTTGGAGGTCTTGCAGTGCACCAGATTTTGGAATGTTGAATCATCTATTGCACTGGTAATAATGTTTTGAGCTCTCTTGTCCATGGAGGCAAGTAGGAGCTCATCTTTTTTCATTTCATCATAAGATTTTGGTGTCTGGATGTTGGCATCCAGAACAGAGGTCTTCATCGGGATGAAGGGTCTTTCTTTGACTGTGATTTAGATCGTAGGGTCAACAGCTTCCACGAATAGTCTGACCCTTTCCTTCTAGAGGCTAAAGCCCTCTTTTCTATAGATTGGTAATTTCATGGCCCCAAGTTCCTTGTAGTTTACACCAGACCCCATTCTTATATCTTATAGCTAACCTTGGTGGTGTACTCAGATTGTAAAATCCTTTTTGAGCAACCTCCCTCTGATACCATTCTAAAGTTATTACTTCAAGGTTAGTTAATCACCTAGAGGGGGGTGAATAGGTTTTATAAACTTTCTTAGATCTTTATGTTGTTTATAAATTTAGTGATCTAGATCTTTTCCTAATTACTTGCAATACAAGAAAGAAACAAGCAATACAGTAAGCACACAAATATTTATAGTTGTTTCCCAATTGGGTACATCCACTTTCTCTCCCACCTATCCAACTAATTTGTTAGACTAGGCACAAGATCCACCAATATGCTCCTCAGAGCTTACACCTCAGTCCCTCAGCCTAACACATAGATTATTTTCAGAATCCAAACTCAAAACCACAAGGGTTCCTACCTCAGAGCCCTGCAGTGCTCCTACAGCTCAGTGGTCAAGTGACCACCTACCTTAGCCTTATTTCTAAGGCATACTGCTCAGGCTTTTTATACCTACAACTTCAGGCATACAACACTACTCTCAGAGTGTTGTAGCACTTCTACAACTCAGTACCTATCCAGGTACCTATCTTAGTGCCCTTCTAGTCACCTACAGCTCAGCCTCCTCCAAGGCCTACAACTCAGTGACACACTTATCACCTACAGCTCAGTGACTTACCCGTCACCTACCTCAGGCACTAGTCCCTACACTCAGGCTGGGAGGACAGCCTTACCTCAGATCTATACTTGGATCCTACCTCCGAGAGCAGCTGTAACGTCCCAATTCGCGCTAGGCCCCTTGATTGCGTATTTGAGTCAAGGGGGCTGTGGTGAGCCCAATGGGGGTGTGGGTGAATAGGTGCAAACGTATGGGAAATGAGGAAAACAAGGCAAAACGGTAATTTTGGCCGACACGGGTATGGACACGGCCGTGTCCATACCCGTGTGCCTCATGCCAAGATTAGGCTTATCAGTCAGAGAAGTACATGGGTATTGAGACACGGGCGTGTCCCTACCCGTGTGCTGAGGACACAGGTCGAGACACGGCCGTGTCTCTACCCGTGTGCCGCAACCCCAACACGGTAGAAAAATATTCTGGGATGAACACGGCCCTAAACACGGCAGGCGACACGGCCGTGTCACCTGAACACGGGTAGGAACACGGCCGTGTGCCTACCCGTGTCTGCGGTGTATAAAAACGAAAAAGATGTGAAACCCTAGCATTTCATCACCTTTCTTCTGCCCCGAAATTTCTGAGAGAGTTTTCTTGGCTGGAGGAGGAAGAGGCTTGCCGGAGCCATCCTTGGAAGAAGATTGTCGGGCCATCCTTGGCGGAAACGAAATGCCGCTACGAAGGAGTGCGAGGCTCATGGCCAGCCATGGTGGTACCGCTGGACTTGAGGTGAGCTTTCTCCCCTCTCCCTTGGTGCTAGATCTGTAGTTATTTTAGGAGAGACATCGACTCCATAGAGTCTTGATGGTGAGGAGGAGAGTTCTTAGGATAAGCCATGCCTAGGTTTTCTAGGCTTAGTCTCCCTCAACCTTCTCATCATTCAAAGTGGAGATGAGAGGGGTTTCGTTGAGGGTTTGGCTTTGAAAGGAGAAATAAGGTTGGGTGTGATTTCTGGAGAAGTTTATGCGAGGTCGTTGCAAGGAAGAAGATGAACGGATGTCGTTCATCTCGCCTTAATATGCGTGCAGAAATCTGATTTCTGCACGCGGCGACCTTCGTGGCCAATTTCAGAGGTGTTCTGGCCAGATCTGGGTGATCGACTCAACACGAAAGTCGTAGCCCTTGAAATTACCTTTCCAACGAGTGGTTGCACGTTTCCATGCGATACCTATAGCCACGGGAAAGCTGGTTCGAGTCCGCTGCGTTCGGGAAAATCCTGTACAGGAAACTGTTTCCTGTACGTATTCGAGTTGAATTTCTGGTATGTTGCGACCAGATCTGGGCGATCAACTCAACACGAAAGTCGTAGCCCTCGTGAATACCTTTCCAACGAGGGGTTGAGCATTGTGATCGGATTCCTGTAGCTCTGGGAATCCCAGTTTTAGTATCGGGCTATCCTATGTTAATGCACTTGTTAATTTATAATGTTAGCACTCTTGCAATGGTTGTGATTTGCTCATTTGTTATCTTGCTCCCATATATTTATAATGCTGTAGTTACGATAATTTAGCATGGTTACTCATTTGGTTGTGTAATAAGGAATAACCATGTATTGGTAGAGAAATGGATTGGATGAGAAGGCTAGAAATTAAGGGTTGAGATTGGTATAGAATATATTTATATAGTTTGGTGTTGAACATATCTATTAAGCGAGGTGTTGAGGTGAATTCATTTAATAAATGGGCGTGAATATGATGAACACTATGTGAAGAGTATTTTGTAACCGTAATCCGAGCCCAAGGGGTTTATTAACAACCGATGCTTAGAGTTGTAGCCTCCCTACGGGTAGCATCGAGTGAGTTGTTTTGGGGCATGTGAGGTGCGACGATTCATCGTGTCGTGATATTGAGATAATGAATGTGGCAGGTCTACGGGTTTGCCAGTCGTCACACTGATGGGAGCCAATGGGTAGACCTTGGGCGATAGGGTTAGATACTTGGTGTCCATAACCCGAGATCTCCTCCGCGCCATGAGAACGGTTGGGCTTGCACCTCGTGCGTTTCCGAGGTTCCATCAGGTTCGAAATCAAAGGCCAGGTTGGGCTGTGTTCTTGGTGCACATCTACACAAGACCCCTTCTGAGCCGTAGTATGCATGTGAGCTCCGCTGTTGTGTTCTTAGCGTTGAGGCGTACGGGGGCCTAGGATAGGTAGTGTGATACCACCTAGTAGTGGAGACGCCCGCTCCACTGTCGCCGTCGGGCCACGACGGACGACGCCTGAGAGGTTAGCTACCTGCTCGAAAAGTGGGAACTTCAAGTCTGTGTCGACATAGCAACTTGCATGTGCGTGCGCATGATTCGGTCATAGCATAACATTCATATCATGTCATTCATTGCATACACAAGATCCTCATCGTATAAGTTTGTATGGGCACTCTTATACGATGAGTTACTTTACTGTTAAGCCGATCCTTAACTTATAAGTTTGTATGGACACTCTTATAAGTTAAGTTACTATTCTGATTACTTATACCTGCTGACATATATTATAGATATTTGTAGAACTGCTAGTTGTGTAGCGTAGTTTATACTCCACCATATTTACAGTCACCTGTTTGTTTACTTGCTTTTATATATATATATTGTACCTTTGTTCCTTTCTCCGCCCGGTGCCGAGGAGTCGCCGGGGGAGCGGATGTGAAGCAACTTAGTCTTATGACTAACGGTTGCTACGTCTTCCTTTTTAGGAGGAAACCCCGCAGGTAGAGCAGCAACGGACTATGCAGCAGGATAGCCAGGCCCGGACGATAGGACCTGAAGTGGTGGTGCCATCGGCACCGTCAGTGACAGTCGTGAGTGTTTTCATGTAGCCGTTTGGCAAAACATTTCTAGACTCTTATTCTTTTGTACAAGCCTGTTGTGCTTGTTATCTTCCGCTCTTTTGGACTTAAACTTAGTTGTGAATTGGACTGCTTTACTTTTCTTATATGGTTGGGTTGGCATGGTTTATGTGATATGGATTGTAGCCGGCGAAATAGGCGTCTTATGGTAAAGGCTAACCCGTGTGTTAGTGCTACCGCAAGGCGGCTATTTCGGGCATAAGACTCCCCTCGTGCCGTGTGTTGTGTTCCGGGAGGGGGGTCTTACAAATGGTATCAGACTTAGCCGATCTTCCACTAGAGCAGTCATGTAGCAATTGGCCACTCCCGTTCGATTAGTCGGTTTGGGGACAAACCGACTTAGCGGAAGCAGTGGTGTGCCCATATGTAATTCACACTAAGTTGTCCAACTTTAACATTAGTTTTAGCCAACCTGACCCTAGTTTGTACCTTGCGTATAAGTCCCAGCGTAGGTGGAGCCGGTTAGGGGCACTCCTACCACTTCCGTCCCTTCACAATTCCAGCAGTCGGAACTGGGACAAACGCTGTCAGCCATATTGGATGCATTTAAAGCCCAGCAAGCTCCGATGCAACAACAAGCGCCAGGCTCCAACTGGTTGAGCACCTTCCGTGCCCTGTCCCCTCCTGCCTATCTTGGGACAGAATCGTCGGTGCGCACCGAGGAATGGCTTGATACCGTGCAGGAATTGATGGCTGGCATAAGATGTCCGAACAGCATGGCGGTGACATTGGTAGTGACGCTGCTAGAGCTGCACGCCAAAAGGTGGTGGAAGTCCCTCATGGGCTCCACCTTCCAAGGGCGGTTGTACACGGACATCAGTCGGAACGAGTTCACCGAGGCTTTTCTGGATCACTTCATCCCTTCTTCTGCTCGGGATGAACTTGAAGAAAGATTTCTGCAGCTGAAGCAGGGATCGAAATCGGTAACGGAGTACCAGAGGGAGTTCCAACACCTCGCTAGGTTTGCCGATTCCTATGATTTGGACGATAGAGGCTACGCGAAGCGCTTCTACAAAGGGTTAAGGGACCCCCTGAGGCAGGCCCTTTTGTTTATAGCCGATGCAAGCCTGGCAGAAATCATCGACATGGCAAAGAGACTGGAGGCGGACCACATGGGATGTGGCAAGAGACCTGCGGAAGGAGTAATTGAAGTCGACCCTAGTAATAGAAGGCGGAATGATCATGGCAGAGGAAGGGGAAACCACAGAGGCGGTCGGTGGGTCAACCAGAACTATCGGGTGGAGTACCCAATTCCGCAACCACCAGCTTTACCTCCACCACCGCAGCAGCAACATTATCAACAACCTGGGGGCCGACGTGAGGTGATATGTTTTGAGTGCAACCAACCGGGGCATGTCCGACGAGTTTTCCCGCGACTGATTGGGGATGCTCTTATTGCTCTCCCTCCAGTAGCTCCACGGGGGCGAGGGCACATGCGTGGCCGAGGAAGAGGACCACCAGGGAGAAATCAAGGACATGCACGGGAGCATGTATTCGCATTGGATATGACTCAGGAGAGAAATCCGCAGGAAGTCATCACCGGTACGTGCAAAATTTATTAATAATATATGACTTGTTAGATTTACGATATAAATGATACGCGCAATTCTGGATAGTGATTACCCTTTTTGGAACCTAGGCACCGTCATGGTTAGCGGGAGCCCCGCCTATACGTTATTTGACACGGGTGCGTCTCACTCGTTCATTTCGGCGAACTTCGTGAAGGCCTTGGAGGGAGTGCAACACTTCACGGGCACTACTCAAAGGGTGCGCCTTCCGGACGGCTCTGAGATGACGTCGTCAGCAAGTTGCGACTTCGACACCCTTATTGGAGGAAAGTCCTTTGAAACTCCGGCTATAGTGTTAAGAATCCCGGAGTTCGATCTCATCCTGGGCATGGAGTGGTTGAACTGGCACCACGCCAGGATCAATTGTGCGGAGAAGCAAGTTATGTTGAGGCATGGAGACTCGGAAGTCATCTTCCAAGGTATTAGATTCGCACCCCGTAAATTATTATCTTCAATTCAAGTTATGAAATCTCATATGGAAGGGGACGAGGTCTATGTAATTTGCTTCGAGTTGAAGAAATTGACATTAGAGGTCAAGGATGTGCGGGTGGTGCGAGAATTTCCCGAGGTATTCCCTGAGAAATTGCCGGGACTACCCCCGCGTAGAGAAATGGACTTCCAAATCAAGCTAATTCCGGGTGCCAAGCCCGTCTCGCGAGCTCCATACCGAATGGCTCTGAAGTAACTTGCAGAGTTTAGAGTCCAGCTTCAGGAGTTGGTGGAAGCAGGGTTCGTTCGCCCAAGCTCGTCGCCTTGGGGAGCGCCCGTTTTGTTCGTCAAAAAGAAGGATGGCACCCTGCGGTTATGCATTGATTATCGAGAGTTGAACCGGTTAACGGTGCGGAACACCTACCCCCTACCGCGCATTGATGAATTATTTGATCAATTGGTGGGATCGCATTGGTTCTCCAAGTTAGATCTGCGTTCGGGATATTATCAGCTGAGGATACAAGAAGATGACATTCAGAAGACGGCGTTCAGTTCGAGATATGGTTTGTATGAAATCACCGTGATGCCGTTTGGGCTCACAAACGCCCCTTCCGCCTTTATGAGCTTGATGAACAAGGTGTTCAGCCCTTATTTGGACATCTTTGTCATCGTGTTCATCGATGATATCCTAGTCTACTCCAAGACTGAAGCAGAACACGCCGAACATCTAACTTTAGTGCTGAGGAAGCTAAAGGAGCACACTTTGTTTGCCAAGTTCAGCAAATGCGAGTTTTGGCTTCAAGAGGTCGCGTTCTTGGGCCATGTGATTAGTGGGGTGGGGCTAGCAGTAGATCCGGCCAAGGTGCGGGCCATGAAGGAGTGGTCGCCATTGAAGTCAGCGGCCGACATACGGAGCTTTCTTGAACTTGCCGGGTACTATCGCAAGTTCGTGAAAGGCTTCTTGAAGATCGCCCTCCCCCTTACTACGCTGACCAAGAAGGGTGTGTCGTTTGAATGGACACCCCAGTGCGAAGCTGCATTCCAAGAGTTGAAGGACAGATTGACGACTGCACCCATCCTAGCTCTTCCATCTGGGAAGGAGGGCTTTCAAGTTTACACGGATGCGTCGTATCAAGGGATGGGAGCCGTGTTGATGCAGAATGGGCATGTGATCGCTTATGCTTCAAGACAGTTGAAGAAGCATGAAGCCAGCTACTCGGTGCATGATCTAGAGTTGGGAGCGGTGGTATTCGCCTTGAAGATTTGGAGGCATTATTTATATGGCGTCCACTGCGAGATCTACTCGGATCACAAAAACCTGAAGTACGTTCACACCCAAAAGGAGTTAAACTTGAGACAGCGGCGGTGGTTGGAGTTCTTGTGCGACTATGAATTCACCTTGAACTACCACCCCGGGAAGGTTAATTCCGTAGCTGATGCCTTGAGCCGAAAAGCACCGGGAACGAACACGGAATCCCGCTTGATGAGGATGGAGTTAATCTGGACACTGCAAGAGATGGAAATCACTTTGGTCTTTAAGAATCAATCGGAAGAGTATACAGAATATTTGGCCGCGATGAGTATAGTTTGCAACATACGAGACCGGATCCGTGCGGAACAAAAGAAGGATGCGGCTTTAACCCCGGCTTTCAAGTCAATGGAGGATGGGACTATGGAAGAATACTCCCTAAAAGACGGCCTCGTCCATTTTCGTGGCCGGCTTTACATTCCCGAAGGTGACAACATTCGGGAGGATATTCTAAAGGAGGCTCATTGCTCCAAGTACTCGGTGCACCCGGGGATCGCGAAGATGTACACCGATTTGAGAAAGACAATGTGTTGGCCGGGCATGAAGAGGGATGTCAAGTACTTTGTTACTCATTGTGTGGCCTGCCAAATGGTGAAGGCGGAGTGCAGAAGCCCCGGTGGAATGCTACAGTCGTTGCCCATCCCCGAATGGAAATTTGAGGACATCTCCATGGACTTCGTCCACGGGTTACCTCGCTCGCGCTCGGGGAATGATTCTGTGTGGGTGATAGTTGACCGGTTGACCAAGGTAGCCCGATTTATCCCAATGAAGAAGGAGGCGCAGGTGGGCGTCCTAGTGCGTCTCTTTGTGGAGCAATTTGTGCGGTACCATGGTGTGCCGAAGACGATCGTCTCCGACCGGGATGGTCGGTTTACTTCAGGAGAATGGAGGGTTGTACAGGCTTATTTGGGCTCGCGCCTCGCCTTTAGCACATCCTTTCACCCACAAACGGACCGGCAGTCTGAACGAACCATCCGAACATTGGAGGACCTTCTGAGGTTGTGTGTGCTAGATAAAGGAGAACCATGGGAGAGACTCTTACCTCTCGTGGAGTTCTCTTATAATAACAGTCATCAAGCCAGTATTGGAATGGCACCTCATGAAGCTTTGTATGGAAGGAGGTGTAGAACACCCTTGTCCTGGGTGCAAGACGAAGATCCAAAGACATTTGGAAATGAGTATATTGATGACACGGACGCGGTGGTTAGGCTGATCCGGGATCGAATGCTAGAGGCTCAAAGCCGACAGGCGAAATATTACAACGCAAGGCACCGTATTGTGGAGTTTCAAGTGGGTGATAAGGTGTTCCTGAAGATTCGACCGATGCACGGAGTGTCGCGGGTGCGTGGAGTCAAGAAGCTCAGCCCAAGGTATGTCGGGCCCTATGTCGTAGTGGAAAGGATTGGCCCTCTGGCCTATCGATTGGAGTTACCACCGGAGCTGGAGAACCTTCACGACGTGTTCCATGTATCGTCGCTTCGGAAGGCTTTGTTGCGGCCTGAACAGTATATCCCCACGACGGATGGTGCCGTGGCGTCTGATAGGTCTGTGCGACTGGAGCCGGTGCGGATCGTTGATAACGAGACAAGAACCTTGCGCCGCAAAAGTGTTCCCTTGGTGAAAGTGCTATGGTCTAATCATGGGAAGGAGGAGTTCACATGGGAGCCAAAGGATTTGATGCAAGGGCGCTACCCGGAATTATTTACCCCAGGTAAAAATTTTACTTGAAAGCATAGTTCCCTTTTATGTGATTCACTCCCATAGCCTTACCCTGATTTCGGGGACGAAATCTTTTATTTTGTTTATAGGATTTGTAACGTCCCAATTCGCGCTAGGCCCCTTGATTGCGTATTTGAGTCAAGGGGGCTGTGGTGAGCCCAATGGGGGTGTGGGTGAAAAGGTGCGAACATATGGGAAATGAGGAAAACAAGGCAAAATGGTAATTTTGGCCGACACGGGTATGGACACGGCTGTGTCCATACCCGTGTGCCTCATGCCAAGATTAGGCTTATCAGTCAGAGAAGTACACGGGTATTGAGACACGGGCGTGTCCCTACCCGTGTGCTGAGGACACGGGTCGAGACACGGCCGTGTCTCTACCCGTGTGCTGCAACCCCAACACGGTAGAAAAATATTCTGGGATGAACACGGCCCTAAACACGGCAGGCGACACGGCCGTGTCACCTGAACACGGGTAGGAACACGGCCGTGTGCCTACCCGTGTCTGCGGTGTATAAAAACGAAAAAGATGTGAAACCCTAGCATTTCATCCCCTTTCTTCTGCCCCGAAATTTCTGAGAGAGTTTTCTTGGCTGGAGGAGGAAGAGGCTTGTCGGAGCCATCCTTGGAAGAAGATTGTCGGGCCATCCTTGGCGGAAACGAAATGCCGCTACGAAGGAGTGCGAGGCTCATGGCCGGCCATGGTGGTACTGCTGAACTTGAGGTGAGCTTTCTCCCCTCTCCCTTGGTGCTAGATCTGTAGTTATTTTAGGAGAGACATCGACTCCATAGAGTCTTGATGGTGAGGAAGAGAGTTCTTAGGATAAGCCATGCCTAGGTTTTCTAGGCTTAGTCTCCCTCAACCTTCTGATCATTCAAAGTGGAGATGAGAGGGGTTTTCGTTGAGGGTTTGGCTTTGAAAGGAGAAATAAGGTTGGGTGTGATTTCTGGAGAAGTTTATGCGAGGTCGTTGCAAGGAAGAAGATGAACGGATGCCGTTCATCTCGCCTTAAGATGCGTGCAGAAATCTGATTTCTGCACGCGGCGACCTTCGTGTCCAATTTCAGAGGTGTTTTGGCCAGATCTGGGTGATCGACTCAACACGAAAGTCGTATCCCTTGAAATTACCTTTCCAACGAGTGGTTGCACGTTTCCATGCGATACCTGTAGCCACAGGAAAGCTGGTTCGAGTCCGCTGTGTTCGGGAAAATCCTATACAGGAAACTGTTTCCTGTACGTATTCGAGTTGAATTTCTGGTATGTTGCGACCAGATCTGGGCGATCGACTCAACACGAAAGTCGTAGCCCTCGCGAATACCTTTCCAACGAGGGGTTGAGCATTGTGATCGGATTCCTGTAGCTCTGGGAATCCCAGTTTTAGTATCGGGCTATCCTATGTTAATGCACTTGTTAATTTATAATGTTAGCACTCTTGCAATGGTTGTGATTTGCTCATTTGTTAACTTGCTCCCATATATTTATAATACTGTAGTTACGGTAATTTAGCATGGTTACTCATTTGGTTGTGTAATAAGGAATAACCATGTATTGGTAGAGAAATGGATTGGATGAGAAGGCTAGAAATTAAGGGTTGAGATTGGTATAGAATATATTTATATAGTTTGGTGTTGAACATATCTATTACGCGAGGTGTTGAGGTGAATTCATTGAATAGATGGGCGTGAATATGATGAACACTATGTGAAGAGTATTTTGTAACCGTAATCCGAGCCCAAGGGGTTTATTAACAACCGATGCTTAGAGTTGTAGCCTCCCTACGGGTAGCATCGAGTGAGTTGTTTTGGGGCATGTGAGGTGCGACGATTCATCGTGTCGCGATATTGAGATAATGAATGTGGCAGGTCTACGGGTTCGCCAGTAGTCACACCGATGGGAGCCAATGGGTAGACCTTAGGCGGTAGGGTTAGATACTTGGTGTCCATAACCCGAGATCTCCTCCGCGCCATGAGAACGGTTGGGCATGCACCTCGTGCGTTTCCGAGGTTCCATCCGGTTCGAAATCAAAGGCCAGGTTGGGCTGTGTTCTTGGTGCACATCTACCCAAGACCCCTTCTGAGCCGTAGTACGCATGTGAGCTCCGCTATTGTGTTCTTATCTTTGAGGCGTACGGGGGCCTAGGATAGGTAGTGTGATACCACCTAGTAGTGGAGACGCCCGCTCCACTGTCGCCGTCGGGCCACGACGGACGATGCCTGAGAGGTTAGCTACCTGCTCGAAAAGTGGGAACTTCAAGTCTGTGTCGACATAGCAACTTGCATGTGCGTGCGCATGATTCAGTCATAGCATAACATTCATATCATGTCATTCATTGCATACACAAGATCCTCATCGTATAAGTTTGTATGGGCACTCTTATACGATGAGTTACTTTACTGTTAAGCCGATCATTAACTTATAAGTTTGTATGGGCACTCTTATAAGTTAAGTTACTATTCTGATTACTTATACCTGCTGACATATATTATAGATATTTGTAGAACTGCTAGTTGTGTAGCGTAGTTTATACTCCACCATATTTA
The DNA here is from genome assembly GCA_039513925.1 of Platanthera zijinensis. NCBI lineage: Eukaryota > Viridiplantae > Streptophyta > Magnoliopsida > Asparagales > Orchidaceae > Platanthera > Platanthera zijinensis. The sequence continues at coordinate 179,449,525 of CM077084.1, forward strand.
CAGTCTCCTGTTTATTTACTTGCTTTTATATATATATATATTGTACCTTTGTTCCTTTCTCCGCCCGGTGCCGAGGAGTCGCCGGGGGAGCGGATGTGAAGCCACTTAGTCTTATGACTAACGGTTGCTACATCTTCCTTTTTAGGAGGAAACCCCGCAGGTAGAGCAGTAACGGACTATGCAGCAGGACAGCCAGGCCCGGACGATAGGACCTGAAGTGGTGGTGCCATCGGCACCGTCAGTGACAGTCGTGAGTGTTTTCATGTAGCCGTTTGGCAAAACATTTCTAGACTCTTATTCTTTTGTACAAGCCTGTTGTGCTTGTTATCTTCCGCTCTTTTGGACTTAAACTTAGTTGTGAATTGGACTGCTTTACTTTTCTGATATGGTTGGGTTGGCATGGTTTATGTGATATGGATTGTAGCCGGCGAAATAGGCGTCTTATGGTAAAGGCTAACCCGTGTGTTAGTGCTACCGCAAGGCGGCTATTTCGGGCATAAGACTCCCCTCGTGCCGTGTGTTGTGTTCCGGGAGGGGGGTCTTATAGCAGCACTCTCCTACCTCAGGCACCTAAGCCCTACAACTCAGATCCACACTTGAATCCTACCTCAGTACCCCAGCAGGGCACCTACCTCAGTGACAAATTAGTCACCTACCACTCAGGCACAAAGTGCCCTACACTTAGATTTAGATAAACTGAATCCTACAGGAATTAAATCAAGAAAATTGAAATACTGAATCAGAGAAAAATCACTAAGTCAACTTGCTGGACTGAGTAGATATCAGTACAACCCAATTGTTGTAGAAGGAATTAGTCTTCTTCTACAACTATCATTTTCTCTGATGTACTGAAGGAAGCAACTGCTGTTGAAGGCTTACAGCCCTTCACACAGCTATCTTCTCTTGATGATAGATTGAATCAGCCAACTTGTTCTTCAAGAAACACTCTTGCTGAACTAGAAGAAGCTTCAGATATCTTTGTCTTCGGGCTTTCACTGCTGAACTTTACTTTCAAGCTTGTCGGAGAAGATGAAGCCTAGTCGCCTCTATTGCGTTCTCAATTTCTGTTCTTCGTGTTCGTTCTGTTAACCCTAATCTTCTTTTATTCTCTTCCTTTTATATCAGTTGATTTGAATCAATGACACAATTTGAATGGGGGCCCAGTAAAGGATGGTGAGCGCCACCTCCCTCAGAAGAAGACAAAAAATACTTTCTGATGTTGCTGCAGCTTTCCCGCAACGGCATAAAGTACCCTGACAGCGCTCGACGAATGTTGAACTGGGTTCGACGAAATAAAAACTAAGCTCGACGAACTCAAAGTCTTCAACCTTTAACTTAAGCTCGACGAAATGTGAGCTGGGTTTGATGAATTTTGGGATCAGTTCGACGAATCCTGAACTGGGCTCGACGAACTCTGAATCTTCAACCTTTAACTTGATCTCGACAAAATCTGGGCTCAGCTCTACGAACTCAAAATTTGGTACAACAATTACTGAATTGAGCTTCTTCTTTAGAAACATTGAGTGAGCCTGCCTCACTCAACGCTTGTGGACTTAGAGAAATTCTGCTGGGTTAGTCTCAGCAGTTTCTTCACAACTATCTCAGCGGTTTCTTCTTCACTACTGAGACTGTCTTCTGTCTCAGCGGCTATTTCTTCACAGCCGAGACTGTCTTCTATCTCAACGGTTTAGCTGAAACCAACACTTCTCTCAACGATATGTGTTGAGCTTCTTAGCTGTCTTAGCGGTTATGCTGAGACATTTTTCTCAGCTGTCTCAACGGTTATGCCTTAGTCAAATTATCTGACTTCCAGCTTCCTCTTCATGTTCACCTATCCAATCAAGGACAACATGCATGCAAGAACTCAAGCACACATCAAATACATTATATGTGTATGTCATTGACCAGTTTGACTTCTTTCAAATCTGGAACATTGGGGTCAATGGACCCAACATATAGTCATGTTATGAAGGATTTTAGTAATGAAGAGTGAAAAAGAAAAACCTAGAATTAAAGCTTTGAATTTCCCCCTCTTTCCTCTTTCCCTCTAAGGCAAATTTCGTCCCCTACTTGTTTCTCCTCCTCTCTTGGCCGTCGGCCTCATCTTCTTCCCCTCTTAGTGGCTCAGCCACCTCCTCCACCTCCTCCACGTTATGAGAACCCTCTCCTCTACCTCTCCTACTTCATCTCCAAGGTTTCCCGGCCCCATTGTTGGGTCCGGCGTTCCTTCACTTGACTCGTGGCGCTTTGCTACTTATTTAAGAAATTAAGTAGTGCCCTCTCCAATAGTCCGGGATTTTGGTGCAGTTGGGTATGCGCTTGATCCTTCAATTGGTATCAGAGGGAGGTTGGTTATTCAACAGCTTAACCATTCCAAGGTTGATTGGTTGAACAGGCTAACACTTGAACCATAAGATCTTGTGATAAGATACTTTGATACCATATTCACTCACTTTAGATTCATGGCCCAGTACAAAGATTATTCTAGCACCAGACCTCCAGTATGCAACTTGGCTAAGTTTGGCATCTGGAAGGCAAGAATTAGACTCTATATGAACTCTATTGATGAAGATATTTTTTCCTCTATCTTAACAGGGCCACCAACACCACCTGTTCCTGCTGCAATATCTGCAAATCTAAGTGCAGTGCCACCTCCAGACTACAATGAAACTTACAAGAAGGCCAAAATAGCTGATGTCAAAGATATGAATATTCTGGCTCAGGCTATGTCTGATGAGACATTCCAGAAAGTGGCTGATTGCACCTCAGCAAAGGGCCATGGGTAACTCCACCTCTGAGCCGACGGGTTGTGCTGGATGCTGGGGGGGATTGTTGGGTCCGACGTTCCTTCACTTTACCCGTGGCGCTCTGCTACTTATATAAAAAATTAAGTAGCGCCCTCTCAAACAGTCCGGGCTTTTGGTGCAGTTGGGTATGCGCTTGAACCTTCAATTGGTATCAGAGGAGGTCACGGGTTCAAGACCGGGGGGGCTCTATTAAATCCCGATTTTTCTCTTCCACCTGTGTGGGTCTGGCGGGTCAGGCAACCGTGGACATGTGGTAACCCCACCTCTGAGCTAGTTGGGCCATGTGGTAACTCCACCTCTGAGCCGACGGGTTGTGCTGGACGCCGGGGGGATTATTGGGTCCGGCATTCCTTCACTTGACTCGTGGCACTTTGCTACTTATTTAAGAAATTAAGTAGCGCCCTCTCCAATAGTCCGGGCTTTGGTATAGTTGGGTATGCGCTTGATCCTTCAATAAGTAGCAAAGCGCATACCCAGCTGCACCAAAAGCCCAAACTGTTGGAGAGGGCGCTACTTAATTTCTTAAATAAGTAGCAAAGCGCCACGAGTCAAGTGAAGGAACGCCAAACCCAACAATCCCCACTCCCGGCATCCAGCACAACCCGTCGGCTCAGAGGTGGAGTTACTACATGGCCCACCTGGCTCAGAGGTGGGGTTACCACATGTCCACGGTTGCCTGACCCATCGGACCCACACAGGTAGAAGGGAAAAATCGGGATTTAATAGCGCCCGCCCGGTCTTGAACCTGTAACCTCCCTCTGATACCAATTGAAGGATCAAGCGCATACCCAACTGCACCAAAAGCCCGGACTGTTGGAGAGGGCGCTACTTAATTTTTTATATAAGTAGCAGAGCGCCACGGGTCAAGTGAAGGAATGCCGGACCCAACAATCCCCCCCGGCATCCAGCATAACCCATCGGCTCAGAGGTGGAGTTACCACATGGCCCTTTGTTGAGGTGCAATTAGCCACTTTCTTGAATGTCTCATCAGACATAGTCTTAGCAAGAATATTCATAGCTTTGGCATCAGCTATTTTGGCCTTCTTGTAAGTTTCATTGTAGTCTGGAGGTTGCACTGCACTGAGATTTGCAGATGTTGTAGCAGCAGTAGGTGGTGTTGGTGGCCCTGTTAAGATAGAGGAAAAAAATATCTTCATCAATAGAGTTCATATAGAGTCTGATTCTCACCTTCCAGATGCCAAACATGGCTAAGTTGCATACTAGAGGTCATGTGCTAGAATAATCTTTGTACTGGGCCATGAATCTAAAGTTAGTGAATATGGTATCAAAGTATCTTATCACAAGATCTTATGGTTCAGGTGTTAGCCTGTTCAACCAATCAACCTTGGAATGGTTAAGCTGTTGAATAACAAACCTCCCCCTGATACCAATTGAAGGATAAAGCGCATACACAACTGCACCAAAAGCCCGGACTGTTGGAGAGGGCGCTACTTAATTTCTTAAATAAGTAGCAAAGTGCCACAAGTCAAGTGAAGGAACGCCGGACCCAACACCCATCCTACTCTACCTAACCCGAGCCCACACCTCCTTTACAACCCTAGCTGACCACCCTCAAAACTCTCGGCCACCAACCTCCACCACCACTCAATCGACCAGCCCCCTCCTTTAAATCAAAACTGACAACCCCCCTTGCCACCTTGTAAATTATTCCACCACCTGTCCTCTCTCCTATTTCCATACATATAGCTTTCAAAGTTCTCCCTCTTCTAGAGTGTTGCTAAAGGAAAACAGCTCGTGTCTTCATCATCTGGTGCGGATTTGTGGATTTGCGTGGAGATAGATTCAACCACTGTCATGAGCGCTTCCTCCACTCATCTTGTGGACCGAATTTTCTTGGGATTGGGTAAAGATTTCTAAATCAACTCTTTGTGTGCTTCTTCTATATATTTGTGAGAATTGGTGGAATAGAAGGCTAGTAATTAGTTCTGATTTATATTGAATATTGTGCTTAGTTAAATCTGATTTTTAAGCGTGTTTTCTTCCTAATATTTTCGTATAAATCAGAGCGGGTAGATCTCGTGAAGACTAGAAGAAATTAGCTTTACTACCTTTGATTTCTCTTCGAGTTCAGGTGATTTGGCCGACCTTGTTTTTAATTAATTTGGAAATTGATATTTGACTTTATTTTAAATCGCTAATTAGCCCGGATTCCTCTCTATTTTTGTTTGTGAAAGCTAGTAAATAATTTTAATTTGAATTGCTAATTGTCCGGATCAGGTAGGTCCTATTCACTTGAGCAAACATTGGCATATAGCCCTTGTTCAATCTCTACAAGGGGTAGCGACCCTTTGCGTTGTGCATTGCTATATTGTAGGAATCATCGTTAATATTAATTTAGAGAAATATTGCTCGCTGCGTATTTATTTTAATTACCGAACATAAGAACACGTACTGTTTCATCCATTGAAACCATGGGTCTGCATCAATTTGGTATCAGAGGGAGGTTCACATCAATTTCCTAATTGGCACCCTCCCCCTTTCATTAGTACGCCGACACGCAATTGTCTTGCACGTTTATTTGTCAAAATTACAAAAAAAATTAAAAATTTCCCGGTCTACCAATAGCGACCAAAATATTTTATTTTTCTACAAAAAAAATCAAAAAAAAACTTTTTTTAATAATCTCCTATTTATTTCCAGCAAGAAAATACAAAAAAATATATTTATTAACTTAGTTGTTTAGCGGGAATAATTCCATCTATTATAATTTTATAGGGTCAGAGACATTATTTAATTGCATGTGCACACAATTCGAGTAGATTTTTCTATCCCGTCACCACTAGAAAATGGCCTATGACGTTAACGTTTCCCGATTACAATCTTTTGGTTCTCTGACGAATGTTAGAAAACCAGTTCATTCTCATGTAATGGATGAGATTAAGGTTTTGTTTGCGCAACTAAAGGCTAATCAAGTAGCACCACCACCCCCTAGGCAACCCCACACTTATCCTACTTATGACAGTTTAGGGTGTCCCTAAATTTTTAGAGACTGGCTTATGGGAATAGAAATTTATTTTTATTGCCACGTATGGGATGAACACCAAAAGGTTAACATCTCCCAAGAGCGGTTAGTAGGTCAAGCCTGCGTGTTTGGGTTAAACGAAGAGCGTCGTGTTGGTAGTTATCGATATGCTTGGCCGCACATGCGAAGCTTACTCTCAGATCAATTTGATCCCGACTACCTTCGTACTAATAACACCATACCCGTTAGCAAGAATAGTTATGGAACTAGATCCCCACCTGACTATAGGAGAGACCCTATGCCACCCGTTAGCAAGACTAGTTATGGCACTAGACTTGTAACTACTTATAAGAGTGACCCTATGCAACCCATTAACAATATTATTTATGGCACTAGACCTATAGCTGCTTATAGGAGTGACCATATACCTCAGGTTAGATCTTATCCCCACAGTGGTAGTAATATACACAGGGTGCTTAATTCCACCTCTAGGGAAAATAAGGAGTTTAGGCCCCATAATTTGGACTCCAAAGATATTACTACTAGGGTGTTGGCTCCTTTAGCTCTGACGTCTGATCCTTCGGAGATTGTGACTGATACCCCCGAGGACTCTGATTTAAATGTGGTATCTCTTGATTCTGAAGATGACCAGTTAGGTGAGATTATTCCGACATGTACGATAGTGCCCGACGATTCAGATGATTTCGACAATGAGGGGATACCTAGTGATTTGGAAGACGATGTATGGGATGATGACAGCCCGATCTGTGAGAGTATCACGTTGCCTATTACATGCTCTGATAGTGTTGTGTCTGATCACCCTAGTATTGAGTGCCCCCTCCAGGATACGATCCCCATCGTGGTAGAGCCTATGATTGCATCCACAGAGATTATTTCTGTGTTATCTGAGGAGCATGAGAGTGAGGACTTCCCTATTGTTATTGTGGGTGAGTTACCATCTGAGGGAAGGGTACCTTTGGAGGATTCCCTTATTGTATACCCGGATGAGAGTTCCTTGATAATGTCATCGTTGGGTGAATTTTATACTGATTTAGATTTTATCCCGGGAATGATTTTACCGACCCTTGCTCCTATTTATTTGTCTATAGTAAATGACTTTTTAGGTCATGGATTCGGTAGTCCTAGTCTGAGTTCATGTTCTATTCCCACTCTATTAGTTCCTACATTGGCATTGTCTCAGCGTTTAGATATTAATAAGTTAAGCGCACTAGTATTTGGTCTTTTCACCGTACCTCATAGATCTGACTACGCGTCACCTTTGATTGTTCATTTTTCTGCGTGTATGTCTACGGTTTTGTCCTCAATTATTTCTGACTAATTGGCTATTATGCCTCTGGATTTGGTGTCTCCTAGACATACTTATATACCACACCCGGTTGCACACATTTACCCACCACCTTTTGATTACCCTCATGTCCATACGTTAGTGACAATAGTTGGGCCCCTTGAGTTATATCGCTCGCACATCCTTTCACATCTGGGAGCGTACAACTCTATTGTTCATGATGTGCAGTTCTCCTTGGCATATCTTCATGCCAAGCATGAATATATTAAAATTAAAATTAAAACGGCGGATTTTGAGCCCATTGAAATCTATTTTGATTATAAGGCTCCCGTGCCACCTTACTTTACCCCCATTATCCTCCGCATTTGGGTCAAGTCATGTAGCGCATGGGTTCACTCCTCATGTATCTAGGACGTTAGCATTTCATTTTAATTTATGTCGCACACACTTCCACTCCCATCCGAGACCGTCCTTTGCTAGAATTAGTGATTTAGGTTTGTCTGGCCAGTCACCGAGCGGATGCCTTCTGGCTCTGTTAATAATTTAATACGTAGGAAAGCCGACCCATCCATGGATATGAAGAACTTTGGATTTCATGCTTTTATTTCAGTTTTTTATAATGCACAGGGTGTTTCACTTTATTTCAAGTTTTCGAACTTTTTACTGTACATCTCTATTCCACCTGAGTGGTTTTCTCCGTCGTTTCTTCCTCCCACTAAATGTTCTCTAGGATTGGGGAGTGTTAGTTCTACGGTGTCTATTTCCCACGTTGATTCCATGGCTCTTGAACCAGATGGTAAGATTCAAGTTATTTTTCTTTTCCTTGACACCCTTTCGAGTTTCCTCAAAAGTTTTGTTATTTCTATGCCTGATAGGTTCTCCGTGTTGATGAATCTTCATACAACTACGACATGGATATCGAGGCCATATTTCCCCCCTGTTGCTGCTACTTTTGATTGTTCTTCCCTCACAGGCCACTCATCAGTGATGAGTAATTTTGTGTGGGGGGAAAATTGATGGCGACGTTGCTGATGCGTCCATTGATCCCCTTCATAGAGAGTTCATGAATTGGGATGATCGTTGTCGCAAGCTCGAGGATGGCGATGTTGCTGATGCGGTCATTGATCCCCGTCATAGAGAGTTCGTGAATTGGGATGATCGGTTTCGCAAGCTAGAGGATGGGATTCTACCACGACGCCCTTCGCCAATGCCGCTACATGTTTTGCACGACGTCCGCCGCCGCTATTATATAAAAATATATAATTATAAATTAAATAATTATAATTATATATTTTTTAGCAATTTTATTTTTAAGCAATTTCATTTTAAGTGTTTATTTCATGTATTTTTATTTCATGTATTATGATGGGTGCATATAACCATCATGAGTTGTTTAATTTTCAATGTTGGCGATTGTGTGGTGTAGGCAATATATAACCATGTTATGAAGGATTTTAGTTATGAAGAATGAAAAAGAAAAAACTAGAATTCAAGCTTTGAATTTCCCCCCTCTTTCCTCTTTCCCTCTAAGGCAAATTTTGGCCCCTCCTTGTTTATCCTCCTCTCTTGGCATCCGGCCTCATCTTCTTCCCCTCTTAGTAGCTCGGCCACCTCCTCCTCCTCCTCCTAGTCTTTGTGAGAACCCTCTACTCTACCTCTCCTCCTTCATCTCTAAGGTTTCTCGGCCCCATCCTACTCCACCCAACCCGAGCTCACACCTTCATGCCAACCCCAGCCGACCACCCTCAAAACTCTCGGCCACCAACCTCCACCACCACTCAACCGACCATCCCCCCTCCTTTACATTAAAACCGACAGCCCCCTCCTTTACATCAAAACAGACAGCCCCCTTGCGACCTTTGGAAATTATTCCACCACCTTTCCTCTCTCCTCTTTCCATGCATATTGCTTTCAAGGTTCTTCCTCTTTTAGGGTGTTGCAAAAGGAAAATGACTCGCGTATTCATCGTCCGGTGCAGATCCGTGGAGTCGCATGGAGATAGATTCAACGACCGTCGTGAGCTCATCCTCCACTCATCTTATGGATGGAATTTTCTTGGGATTTGGGTAACGATTTCTAAACCAACTCTTTGTGTGCTTGATGAGTCTGAAATTTATGGGGGTTTTCGGAATCATTTGGGCTTGTTTTCTCACTCATGACATCATTTCAACCGGATTTCAATTATATTAACATCGTTCGGCCATTGACCATTTCGTGCACTGTTTTGGCCCAAGGGTGTGTAATTGTGCATTCTATTTTTGGGGGTTAGCACATGGTGCTCCCCGTGGTTCTCTCTAGTTGGTTTCATGGTTGTGCAGGTAGTCGGGATGTCCCAGACTCATTTTATAGTTTCTGTGCGAAACACACGGTCGTGCGTTTTTCTTCTTGCACGGTCTCTTGCGATCGTTTGTTTTACACAACAATTTTGGGGACTTCTGTGGCTACCCGTGCATTTTGTTCCCGCGCGGTTTCGGCAAAACTGTGAGAGAAGGAATCGCATGGTCTGTATATTGTTTTCTCTGAGTTTCTGTTTTCTGTTGTTAATCGTGTGTTTTCCTTCACGCACGGGCGGAAGCGCCCGTGCGCGAGTAAAACACACAGTTATCATGTACCATATTGATTTCATGCGCTATATGTTTACCTGTGCGATTTCCTTCATGCATGGTGTAACACCCCAGAATCTCAAAATATGTTTGTACACAATTTTGAGTAGCAGGCTGTTAGACACGGCCTGGGACACGGGCGTGTCCCAGGGCGTGTCGGGGGTACACGGCCTGGGACACGGGCGTGTCCCAGGGCGTGTTCGATTTAAATTGCAAATTTGGCCTATTCGAGTCAGAGCCGTACACGGCCGTGAACACGGCCATGAACACGGGCGTGTCAGGCTGGACACGGGCGTGTCAGCTGCCGTGTTTTGACCCGTGTACTGGTTTTGGAAGTCGATGAGTGCCGTGTAGCAGGGGACACGGGCGTGTCTCAAGAATGACACGGGCGTGTCAGGTTCGACACGGGCGTGTCGAGCCCCGTGTTGTTCAGTCGGTTCCAAACCGCGTGTGCCGCTTAAGGGTACACGGCCTGTGACACGGGCGTGTCACAGGCCGTGTCAGCCAAAAGTTGGGTTTCTTGGGCAGATCTCGGCCGTTCGTTTCCTTCTATTTGGATCGTGTGGTCCAAAGCTTTTCCAGCCTCTTTAAGGCCGTGGATTGAGATGAATTCTCATTTCCACTTAGCCTTTCTCTCTCTCAAGGGAAGAAAGAGAGGAGAGCTTGGAGGAGGAGGAGGAGGAGCTTTCCGGCCGCCGGTGGAGTGCGACCTGCTGTAATGCTAATGAACTCAAGAATGTCCACTAGGAATGTGTGTATGTGTGTCTATTCGGTGAGTTTGCATTATTACCATGGAAAGTAATGCTATCTTGTTCACCTATAGGTGACGAGGAGTGGAGCGGGGCAGTCGGAGCCCCAGCGTTCGGATGAGTGTGCGGCACCACCTGAGGTGCCTACACCTCCCCCTTCTGCGGAAACGGTGCGCTTAGTTGCGGAGGTGATCTTTGCTATGCTTCAGGCACAACCTTTTGGGCAAGCGAGTCCCGCTGTGGCGCCAGTGCAGGTTGGTGCGAGGCAAGAGCATGTTGAGGTTGGTGCGAGGCAAGAGCACGTTGAGGTTCCGGTTGCTGTGCAAGCAGCGGACGAGCAACTTAAGCATTTTATGGAATTTAATCCGCCTACGTTTGTCGGGGCAACGTCTCCAACAGAGGCCGAGGATTGGCTCTCTAGAGTGAAAAGAATCCTGGCTGCGCTCAGGATTAGTGAGGAGCAGAAAGTCCCGTTAGCCACTTTCCTCCTAGAAGGAGAGGCGAGGCTTTGGTGGGATGAGATCGAGTTGCACCAGTTGGGCGGTAGAGATCTGGGCGACATATCGATGGACGAATTCTCTAGATTATTTTGGGCGAAATATTTGCCAATGGCGCAGAGAATTGCAATGGAAAATGAATTTCAACGTCTGGTACAGGGTGATAAGACCGTGGACGATTACCTGCATGAGTTTACCAAGCTCGGTCGTTATGCGGGGTCGACGTTTGCGGACCAGGCGCGGAAGACAAATAGGTTCTTTGAAGGGCTGTGTGATGAGCTGAGGTTGGCTCTCCCAAGTTCAGTGAACCAAGGATTCTAAGCATTGGTGCATACCGCTAGTGCGCTAGAGAAGGATTTGAAGCGGGTGCGGGAGAAGAAGATCGTAGCGGTGGAAAAGTCCGACTTCAAAGTTCCGCCATCAGAGCAATCAGATTTAAGGAAACGTGATAAGAAGCGGTTCAGGCCTGCTGAACAAACTTCTTCAGATGTTGCGTCAGGAGCAACGTTTGGGCAAGAACGGGTTGAGCCGCGTACATGTTTCATTTGTGGGAGGCCAGGGCATATCGCGCGATTTTGCTGGAATGGTGCGTCCAAGGGTGAAAGAAAGACAGGTGCGTCTTATGACGAGAAAGGTAAAGCTGTGGCAGAGTCGTCTGCATCGCGGGCGCAACCGCGAATATACACTCTTGAGATGCAGGAGCCGCAAAGCTCAAATCAAGCAGAACAGCAAATCCGTGCTTTGGACTTAATGGAGGCCGCTAAACGGATTCTGCGAGATGCGGAGAAGCCGAAATAAAGTGGAGTGTGCACTTTATTTTGTTGTCTATTGTATGTATGTATGTTTTTCTGTTTGGGACAAACAGTGTGGTGGTACGATTCCATGGGGCGAGCCAAGCTGTGGCCTCTGAGCTCTAAACCTGGATCGTTTTGGGTTGTATCGCAACAGCATGGTTGTGTTGATGCTTGTGCGTTGCGCTAAATTTCGGGACGAAATTTCTATAAGGAGGGGAGGGTTGTAACACCCTAGAATCTCAAAATATGTTTGTACACAATTTTGAGTAGCAGGCTGTTAGACACGGCCTGGGACACGGGCGTGTCCCAGGGCGTGTCGGGGGTACACGGCCTGGGACACGGGCGTGTCCCAGGGCGTGTTCGATTTAAATTGCGAATTTGGCCTATTCGAGTCAGAGCCGTACACGGCCGTGAACACGGCCATGAACACGGGCGTGTCAGGCTGGACACGGGCGTGTCAGCTGCCGTGTTTTGACCCGTGTACTGGTTTTGGAAGTCGATGAGTGCCGTGTAGCAGGGGACACGGGCGTGTCTCAAGAATGACACGGGCGTGTCAGGTTCGACACGGGCGTGTCGAGCCCCGTGTTGTTCAGTCGGTTCCAAACCGCGTGTGCCGCTTAAGGGTACACGGCCTGTGACACGGGCGTGTCACAGGCCGTGTCAGCCAAAAGTTGGGTTTCTTGGGCAGATCTCGGCCGTTCGTTTCCTTCTATTTGGATCGTGTGGTCCAAAGCTTTTCCAGCCTCTTTAAGGCCGTGGATTGAGATGAATTCTCATTTCCACTTAGCCTTTCTCTCTCTCAAGGGAAGAAAGAGAGGAGAGCTTGGAGGAGGAGGAGGAGGAGCTTTCCGGCCGCCGGTGGAGCTTCGTCAAGCCGAATAGAGAGCCGAGTGCAGCATTGCGGAGGCAAGGCCGCTGCGGTGATTTCCATCCGGCTAGTTTTCTATGGCGCCGAAGCGATGGTCAAGGGTAACGATCTTTCTTCCTTGGGCAGGTGAAGCCCTTTGTTTTGCATGTGCATGGGATCCTCCATCAAGAGATGGAACGCGTAAGTGATTCCAGCAGTTGAGTCTGCATCTAGAGCCGGAAGTCTGTAGTACGGCATAGGCATGCTGTGTGAAGCCCATCCAGACGTATGTCGGGATTGGTGATGTTTATCTTGCAATCCGGAGAAGACTCCGTGTATTCATCGTTTAGCCTGCGGAGATGGTGAGGACGATGTGTTTGGTGTATAGGATGCTTTGTATAGCTCCTTTGGTTGCATGCTTGTAAGAGCTGGTTGATGGAGTGCGGACACCTCTGAGTGGGTGGGTGCGTGAGGTCTTCAACAAGGGTTTGGAGGCTTATGCCCATTCCACCAAGTGGCGATGAACACCTCTGAGTGGGTGGGTGCGAGAGGTCTTCAATAGGGGTTTGGAGGCTTATGCCCATTCCACCAAGTGGCAATGTTAAGATCGGGTGAGCGGTCGATTGGTAGCAAAGCAGCAGGGCGAATTCCCTAGGCTTGTTACACTACGGGGGTAGGTCGACTGATAGTGCTCACGGGTTTTGGTGTGGTGCGTACCTCTGAGTGAGACGGGTGCGTGAGGTCTTCAACAAGGGTTTGGAGGCTTATGCCCGCCTACCAAGTACAAACCATAAAAGGTGCCCTGAGTGCACGGAGCGCCTGGCATTGAGGCCGGCGTTTGTGATGTTGGGTATATGTGCTTTATATGTTGAAATTGCTATACATGCAGGGAAGGAACCACTGCCCCGGGTAAGGGGTGGGGTCGTTATAATTGGTCAGCTGAATGCTGACCGTTGCTTTGTTTATCACCCATGGGGTGGACGTCCATATGCAGGTGTTGCGGGCTGATGGATTGAGCGGGCAAAAGCCCATGCTGATGGTAGGCCCTTGAAGGCCGTGCGAAGTGTTGGATTTCATGTGTGGCCGGCCTGCGTGCCGATGTATGAAATTATATGTGTTGTAAAGAGTAACTTGTAAGGCCTTAAGGCTGTGTGCGGTGTGCTTTTGTAAACATTCCTGGTTATATATATAAATGTGATATTTATATATTAGTGGACATTCAATGGTTTGAGTTCTTGCACTTAATAAGCTTCCGCTAGAATGCTCTGAGTTAGGACTCGTTTGGTTTGGTATTATCCTGTGACCTCACCGTCTGTTTGTGGCATATAGTGTGGGGCCCCGGCCGGACCTTCTACTATACGTCATTTAACGGATGGGGTCGTTACACATGGGCAGAAGCGCCCATGCGCTAGTAAAATGCAGGGGTCAACGCATCTTCATTTGCAAGCTTAGCCTGGAAGTTTAATAAAGCACGGTTAGCGCACGGTCGTGTGCCAAACCGTGCGTGCCTATTTTTCTGACCTGCTTCTATTTAAAGCGCAGATTTCCCACCATTGAGGGAGGATCGGTATTCCTGCCATTCCAGCCGCCTTTTAGGGCAAAGCTCTTCCCTTCCACCTCCATCATTCATCTTCCACAAAGGAGAGAAGCTCTGTCCATGCTTGCGAAGCCTACACCTTGTCGGTGCTTGCTCTCAGCCTTCTCCATCATATTCTAAGCTCCATTTCTAGTTTTGGCATTGTATCCTTCAAGCAAAGGTAAGCTTGCAACTTTCTTCTGCATCGTGACACGAAGAAGACGAGTCCATTGGAAGGTAGTGACAACCCTTCTCTACCCCGGACGTAGTTGAGGACCGAGCTTGGACGCGGATTGACAACCCGACGATTCCTTCCGAGACCCCTCGATGAGCCTTCGTATTCGGTCGATCTCTTGACTTGTTCTTGCTTTCTTGTTGAATATATGTGTTTAAAACTATTTATGTTAATTATGTGCACTATAGTTGTAAACTTTATATGTTTCATGAATATGTGAGCTTGTAATGTTTTACGGCTTTAGTTGCTTAAGAAGTGCATTTATTTCCATCAGCCACCGCTTCCCATTTTGCCGCTCTAGCCATTTCTAGAAGCATGTGTAGCGAAGAGGTGCTCTCGACCCTCATTCCATCTTTTCTACTCGTCCATCTGCCCAGCGATTCGGTGCATAACGGCCCGTGTAGTCTTCCATCCCGCCCGGCGAAGCATCACATAGCGGCATTGCATAGGAGTAGTTGTTAGTGTTTTATTTTCTTCATTCGCAAAATACCCAAACCCCCCCTTTTGTAGGTTAGGCTTTAGGACTTCAATCTCAAGTCCTCCTCAAAATTAACTCGACCTTGTTGTGTTCCCTCGAGATCGATACTTGGGAAAATTCGCCCATTTTATATTACTTGTGCGACCGGTACACTTGTCGTTCAACGCATCAAGTTTTTAGCGTCGTTGCCGGGGAATATGGTCGTGTGAGTTTTTGGAGAGTGAGATAGTGGATCAAAGCCCTTTTCCATTTGTACATTTCATGTTTCTTCTTTGCTTTAGTTATTATAATTTTTATTTTTGCTTATTTCTTTTTGCCTTTTTCTGATTTTGGGTTTAGATAGCAGATCCGTGCTATTTTTATACTATTTGTGTAGCACCCTTTTGGGTAATTATTGTTATTCGCGATGTATTCCGTAGCGAGTGTCGTCTACTTGACACTTTGCGCTGATACATCGACGCCATTACTATTATGAATGTCGATCATTGCATTTGATGTTTGCTATGTCAAGGTGTAGGCCACATGGTGATGGACTGCCCTCGCTTGTGCGAGCCTTCTCCCTCTAAGGGCGTGCACGCAACAACATCTCGTTTGCGGAAGACTATTGTGGACAGGCCTACCAGGGTGTTGTCTAGCTCATACACTGACATCGCGCACCTTGCTCGTTCTTTACCCGTTGAGATTACCGAAGAATCTCTCGCTGCATACAAATCCTTCAAGGGTCCCTCGCACCCTTTTTACGAGCTTCCCTTGACTGATGATGATCACTCTGATTTTAGCTAGCAAAAAGAGGATCAGAAATCCATGGGCGCTCTTGTATGGGACGCAAAGATTATTCCTGCCGACGGGGTGGCATCTGCGGATGATTTTGCAATGGGGCCTACTCATTCAGTACTTGATTTTGAGAGCAGTATCGCCCCTCCGCGATTTTTGCCTTAGTTTGCTACTCCTTTTTCTTGTGAGTCGGCTGATGATGTCGTATTTATGGGTGATTCGGTGCCCGAGGTTGCGCTGAAGTGGGATGAGGATTCTTCTATCTCCGATGGAGAATGTGGATCTTCGGAACACTTTTACGCACCCCGGTGGGATGAGGAATATCCTCTTTCCGATGCTGAGGTTTGCACCTCCTTATTGTATGAGGCGGTCCCTCTTACCATCGTGGATCTCGAGTTCTCGGATTCACCCTGATACGACTCGTATGATACCAACGATGATCTATGTTCAGATCCTTCTGAGATTAAAACTTGAGTCACTCTCCCATTTTATGATTATTTTAGTTCTTATTTTATTACTTGATCCCCCTTCTTTATTTGAGCCTGTGCAGGATGAGTCTCCACGGGTACATTGGGATGACGATGAGCCCGGTGCCCATGCCATTGCCATCACTTCCTACAAACCCATGGTTGACGACGCCTTGCAAGGCAAGGATTTATTTCGTGATAAGATGAGCGAGGACGAGTGCTCCTCATACTCTTATTTCCTATTTCCTCTACCTGTGTTAGGAAGGTATTATTATGTAGGCAGAGGGGTAACTGTTCTATCTCCGTATCAGTACTAATTGTCGCAACAGATAATAGAACAGTTACCTGTGCACTTTTCTTTTCATATACCCATTAGCTAGAAATGTATAGAATTTAATAAGTCGTGTCGGGATGACAGTAACCCCGGTACTTATCTAAGAGTAGGTATAGTTTGTTTTAAAAATTGTTTTATGTATTGCATAGCTTAGTTTAAATCTTATTATTGTTATAAAATGTGATTTTTGCTGGAGCTATTTTGTAGGTGGCCTTTCTTTGGCACGGCGAAGTGAGCTAAATATTTTCACAGGTTTGGCTTCATGTTTTAACGCCAATCTTCTAGTATGCTCATTTGCTGAGCATTGGGTAACCTCTTCCCCGACTTTTACTTCATTGATATTATTATAAATCTTGTGATAGGTTGTTTAGTTTAAGTCTGGTGGGGGAGAGTTATGTGTTACCAATGCAAATGCAGTACTATCACTTGTATACCAAATGTATATTTTCATTTTTTGTTTTTATATTATCATGCCCGCATAGTACACCGACACCCACATGAGCGCGATCTTAAACACACGCTCGGCTCAAGTCAAATGTATTTTTTTGTGTTAACTTTAAAATAGTAGGTGCTGACTTAGGATTTTAGGGTAGAGTAGTGTGAAACTCGTGTAGTGCCCCTAATCGAGTACTCATGGTTTGTGTCGAAATAGTATAGATGTAATTTTTCTTTATGCTCGTAGATTTATACTTTTCTGCATTTCTAAATATCGTTTGTACTACTCAAAATTGTTGAATCTGGAGTAATCGAACGGTAGAGTAGGAATGTGTGTAGCCGTCACTAGCCATGTATTGCTCGAGTTGGGAGGAAGGATCATCTTTCTCGGTGGCTAAGAACTTTCCCCAAGCAACTCTCGAAGCATTGGTGCATGTTTAGTCAAGCGTGAGCGTGATGTATGCCATAATTTTGGCCTGGTTGAACCTTATACCCAGTCCTAATGTTAATCCTTGTTAGCCTATTTTGTTCCTATCCCATCTTTTGTTTTAGCCCCACTTCATGATCACCAAACCCTAAAGGACTTTACCAGTCGCACATCCCGATCTCTAAATTTTGTTATGCTACTTCTTGCTTGGTGATGAGTGATAATTAATACTCATTTATTAGAATAGTTTGAATAACATTTTGTACGTAAATAAGGAATTATTTATGTAAATTAAGGAATAATTGATTTGTTTTAAATTTTCTTCTTTAAATAAAATTATGTAGAAAGTAATACTGTATTATCACAAAATGAATATATTAAAGTTAAATAAAAATATATATAAGTTATGTATAAAATTAGAAGTAATATATTTAAGTTAACTATAATTATTTATAATATTAAATATAAAATATAATATGACTTATATGTCTATATATTAAAGATATAAAAAAATATATGTTTTATAAAATAATGTATAAAATAATTATAAATAATATATATAAAGTTAAGGGGAGCTTTAGTGAGTTTAAAATAATTAATTAAAATACTATAAAATATAATTAACATAATATATAAAATATAAAGTTTAAATGTATTTATTATTAATTAAAATAAAATATAAAATATAAAATATAAAGTTACTAAATTAAATATAGTTTATATTTATAATGTGTTTGTATTTATGCAGATATGATCAGCTGGCCTAGTGGAGTGGGAGTTCTGGTGAAATTCAACAGGTTGCGGGTTCGAATTCAGGCATTTGTATTTTTGTTCCAATTTAACTGTGACCCGCCAGCTGCCAGCCCAACCCGCCAGCAACCTGCAACGCGCCATCACCCTGCAACCCGCTAGCTTTTCAATCAGCAGTCCGCCAGCTTTTCAATCAACAGTCCAACAGCTTCTCCATCAGCTGCTTATCCATCAGCAGCTTCATACTTTTCCAGCCAGCCAACTCAGCTGCCATGTCAGCTTCATACTTATCCAAGCCGCCACGTGTCAAGCTGTCCAATAGACAGTTGTCCATAAGCTGAATTTCAGCTTTTACAAAAGCTGTTTGGCAGCTTTTCCATAAGCTGTTTGGCAACTTTTCCAAAAGTGCTTTTCCAAAAGCAATTTTTTCCTATAAATAGAGGGGCATGGCTGAGTAGAATTATTCGAACACCAGCAGCTTCCTTAAGAACTGTTAGGACTCCCCAGCTCTCTGACAAGGAACTGGTAGTAGCTTTCAAGTATTCTAAAGTTCTGTAAGTTGTAATATTTTAGCTTTCTTTTCAGCTTTTTAGAAAGTTGTAATAATTTTTCGGACTTTATAAAATAGACTCTTTCAATTTTAATTCTGAGTACTTTACTGCTTTATTTTCAGTTTTTACTTTCCTTTTTTTTCATACTATCCCGAATGAAAGGCAAAGCTCTACTTATTTCCTGGATTAAGATAGTGTGAAACTGCTTCCAAAATTATTTTCAAAACCTTATTATTTCATACTATCCTGAATGAAGGGCAGGCGAAAGCCTATGACCTGGATTAAGATAGTGCGGAAGCTCTACAAAATTTTACTACCATATCCCAAAAACATAGGTGAAGCGAAAGCTTAAATCCTAGATTGAGATAGATAGGTAGATATTATTTTCTGTACTTTATACCGCTGATGACTTGATTTAGTCATCATGTTTTGGGGTAATTTTGTAGCCTAAAAAGTCTAACTTTATTTACATTTCATGCTTATTATTCCATGTTTTAATGTCTCTTTATAATATATTAATTCCTATGTTAATGATATGTTTTAAGTATTTTTTTGGGCTTATTATGTTTTATTTCTTATCTAAGTCCTTTATGTTATAATAATCTCTCATTTTATTTTATGTTTTATTGTATGTTATGTTATTTTATTGATGTCTTGTTATGGTTAATCGTTCAAAATTATTATGTTTGTATTGTTATTATTATGCTATGTTATTAATATTATATTATAACATCTAACATATAATTGTTTTGTTTCATGTGTAGGTGCAGCCCAAGCCTACAATGGGCCTACTTGGATCACTTTGGTGCAGCCCAAGTTTACTCCTAAGCTACCCGAGCATTTGGTGAAGCCCAGTCCATCATGGAGCAGCCCCTAACAAGCTACCCGAGCCTATATCCCTCCTACCCGAGCCCATGCAGCTTTGGAAGCTACCCGAGCCTCTCTCCCCTCATAAAGCCCACATTTTGGTGCAGCCCATGAAGGACCCGAGCCCTATAAAGAAGCCCATTTAGCCTATGCATGGCCGGCCACCCACATCAAATCATTATTCCTTTTTATTATTATTTTCTCTCTTCTCTCCACCTCATTATTGCATGCATATATTCACCCCCCTAAGCATGGCCGAACCCCCCTCTCTTGCCTCTTCTACATAATTCCATTCATCCCCCCTCCCCATTTTTTATATTCCCTATGTCATTCCCATTATACAAATGCATGCATGAACCCCTCTCTTTCTTCCTTCATTTAACACATGCATGCATTTCTCCCCTCTCCATTTAATACCATGCATGAACATTTCTCCCCCCTATAGCCGGCCACCCCTTGGGCTTCCCCTATTCTAGATGCTTCCATCTCTCCTATAAAAGGAACCCAAGACCCATGCTTTGGAGAGTGCTTTTTTGGGTGTTAGACTTTGAGTTGGATTGAGAGTTGATTTTGGAGAGTGAGCTTTGGAGATTTATGCTTCAAGAGAGTACTTTGTAATTTTCAATTCTAGTTTCTTTTGCATTATTGTAATCTCCTTTCATCATAATATAATTTGTTTCTCTTTAATATTGTTTCTCTTTTATTTTTGCAAGTAATGAAAATGTTTCTCTCTTCTTTTATTTTGTCTTCTTTTTCAATCATGCGTAGCTAATTTCCTTGTAGCATTTGATCATGAGGATCCATGATTTGAGATGATGATTTTTCTTATTTTGTAATTTTATTTTTGCTAAAATTAGCTCGATCCTTCTTTGATTAATTTGTGTCGACTCCGTATTTCCGGTATACGGTAGTAGGTCTTGTTCTCATTTCATAGTAGTCGAGAAACTCGTGATTTGAAAGATCACTCAAAGAAGGAAGGAGTTGCACGCAACCCTAGAAATAGGATGACGTAAATCCTCCGGATTGGAGTCAAATCCAATAGCGTGGATCACCTCGATAATGCAACTTTAAGCTTATTTGATTCGTAAAGAGATTTCGATCAAAGAGTTTAAAAGTTAGGAGACTTAATGCTCTAGCGAGATTTTGTCTTAATTTCGGATCCGCCACGGTCGAGTTAGTTTGCAAATATAAAATTACAGTTGTATTTCCTTCATCTCTTTTCATGGTGAATCATCGATCAAGTGCTAGTCTTTTTATATAAGTTTTTCGTCTCGCAAATTGTCTTTCATTTTACTTTACTTTAAAATTTCTGAAAATCCAACTATTTTCCGGTAGGATAATATTTCAAGCGTGATTAGCAGTACTTGACAGCCCCATGTTTAAATACGACCTTGGTACTAAAATTCGACAGGTACGCTTGCCTGTTCGGGTTTTGGCCCACCAAGTTTTTGGCGCCGTTGCCGGGGATTTTTCTTCGTCAATATTTTGAAAATGCTTGCGCTATTACTTCTATCAAAAATAAAAAAAAAATTATAATTTATATATTTAAATATTTATAATCAACCCACTTCACCTTATTTCTACCCCACCTAAAATCTCTCGAAAAGGGTAAGGGGCTTTAAGCGCCACCATTTTACCTAGTACCGGGCGAACCCTTCACCGGGTAGTCCTTGGGAAGTTCGAGAGCCCAGCCGTAAAAAATTCTATTTTCAAAAAAAAAATCTTTTCTTCTCTTTTCTCTTTCTTTTTCAAGTTTCCATTTTTCATTTTTTCTTCGTCTTCTTTGCTAGTGCATGACCCGAGCGAATCCGTCGCTACTTATTGATTTGGACCCGGAAATCGAACGGTCCTTTCGGAGACAACTACGATTCGGGGCTTCCACTTCTCAAACAGCGGTTGAGGATTCCTTTGGGGATTGCAATTTTAATTCTGAGATGGGAGACCCTAACCCAGGAGTGGCTCAGCAAAGGACTATGTCCGATTATGCTCGACCCAACTTAGAAGGGACAGAGACAAGTATTGTTCGACCTGCAATTGCGAACAATAACTTCGAGCTCAAGCCTAACATCATACAAATGGTGCAACAATATGTACAGTTCGACGGATTACAAGATGAAGATCCGAACTTACATATTGCTAATTTTCTCGAAATCTGTGACACCTTCAAAATCAATGGTGTCTCAGACGATGCGATAAGGCTAAGACTCTTCCCATTCTCCTTAAGAACTAAAGACAAATAGTGGTTGAGTTTTCTTCCAAGAGGATCAATCACTACTTGGAACATTTTAACTGAAAAATTTCTTTCTCGTTATTTCCCCCCTGCTAAAACTGCTAAGCTGCAAAATGATATAACTTCATTTTCTCAAATTGATTCTGAGACCCTCTATGACACTTGGGAGAGGTTCAAAGAACTTTTGAGAAGATGCCCACATCATGCTCTGCCTGTATGGTTGCAGGTCTAGACATTTTATAATGTGCTAAACCAAGAGACTAAGCAAAAGATAGATGTCGCTTCCGCTGGTTCTTTAGACCGCAAAACTCCGGAAGCCGCTCTTGAGCTTATCGATGACATGGCGATGAACACTTATCAGTGGAATTTGTCCAGGTCTCGCCCATCTAAACCTGCAGGTATCTACGAAGTGGATTCGGTGACGCAACTGGCAATGCAAGTGGAAATGCTCAACAAGAAGATCTCGGAGATGACTGCTCCCTCCGCCGCTAAGGTATATGAAAATGCTGTTGCCGCCGAGCAGGTGGATTATCTGGGGAACCTACCCAGGCCTGCTCAAAATATTTCTGCGAATAATTTTTCTGCTTTTTCGAATTTTTCTTCTCCTCCTGGTTTTTCTGCTTCTTCGAACACTTATCATCCTGGATGGCGTAACCATCCTAATTTTTCTTGGAGTAATAATACTAACGTAGTACGCCCACCGCACGATTTTGCACCACCACCACCACCGCAACAAAATTTTCAAAAACCTTCCCCTTTGGAAGAGATCCTCGTTAAATATATAAGCTCGAACGATGCCACTATTAGAAATTTAACAGGATCAATGAAAAACTTAGAAAATCAAGTTGGCCAACTCGCCAAGGCCTTTTCGGAGAGACCACCTGGAACTCTTCCCTCGAACACTGAGCCTAACCCAAGGGAGCATGCAAATGCGATTTCCCTTCGGAGCGGTAAAGTTGTTAACGAGCCCACCACAAGGGAAGAGCCAAGGGTGATTGTCCCTCCTGTTTGCACCCCCACGGAGAATGATAATATAGATCTTGAAAAAGAAAAATCTATTTTTGAAAAAGAAAAGGATAGCTCCATTATTTCTAATTCTGCAAAAGAAAAAAATGGTTTTCAAAATGATGCTCCGATTGTTCTAAAAGAATTCCCGCCACCTCCTTATCCGGCTAGACTTAGGAAGGAAAAATTAGACGATCAATACAAACGCTTCCTTGAAATGTTCAAACAAATTCACATTAATTTGCCATTTCACGAAGTGATTAGTCAAATGCCTAAGTATGCGAAGTATCTTAAGGATTTACTAACGAACAAAACAAAATTGGAAAATTTATCACATGTCACGTTAAATGAAGAATGCTCGGCGGTTGTTAAGAACTCAAATCTTCCGAAAAAGATAAATGACCCGGGTAGCTTTTCAATTCCTTGCGTCTTCGGTGATTTATTCGTTAAACATGCGCTAGCGGATCTAGGTGCGAGCATCAATTTGATGCCTTTTTCTATATTCAAGAAACTAGGATTGGGCACTCTTAGCCCTACAAGAATGAGTATCCAATTAGCTGATAGGTCAATTAAGTATCCATTAGGTATCGTTGAGGACGTGCTAGTAAAGGTCGACAAATTCATCTTCTCGGTGGATTTTGTCATTCTTGATATTGAGGAGGACGTCGAGGTCCCTCTTATCCTTGGCCGACCTTTCCTAGCCACCTCTCGAGCGATCATCGACGTTAGCAACGGAAAGCTGTTTTTGCGAGTGGGAGATGATGAGGTCACATTTTCTATTAATCAATCCATGAAAAATTCTTTAAAAAATGATGACTCATGTTTTTTCCTTGATGTTTTAAATGAAGACTCCTCTCTTTCTCTTTCAAATATTTCTTCCAATGATTTTTCTTCCTCTTTTTCTGATGTTTCTACAAATGTTTTTGAGGACACGGTTATGTCCGTACAAGCCAATTTTGCAAATGAACCAGTGTTTAAACAAAAAAATTATGAAAAACTTATTTTTGAAAATGAAAAAGTTTTAAAGAACTCCTACGAGGAACCACCCAACTTTGAACTCAAACCCCTTCCCGAACATCTCAAATATGCCTTCCTTGAACAAAATTCCAAATTACCCGTTATAATCTCGGCTTTGCTTTCTCAATCCGAAAACGATCAATTGATCGAACTACTACAAAAGCATCGCCGAGCTATAGCGTGGCAAATTTCCGATATTCCTGGCATAAGCCCTTCCTTTTGTACCCACAAAATATTTTTTGAAAATAATCCTATGGGTGTAGTTCAACCACAGCGTCGTCTTAATCTGAATATGAAAGAGGTTGTGAAGGGAGAGGTGCTTAAGTTATTAGATGCGGGGATAATCTATCCTATTTCCGATAGTGAGTGGGTAAGTCCGGTTCAAGTTGTACCTAAGAAGGGTGGGATCATGGTAGTAACAAATGAAAATAATGACTTAATTCCAACTAGGACGGTAATGGGATGGAGGATGTGTATCGATTACCGTAAGCTCAACGATGCCACTCGTAAAGATCACTTCCCCCTCCCCTTTATCGATCAAATTTTAGAACGTTTGTCCGGGCACAATTTTTATTGCTTCCTCGACGGTCTCTCGGGATACTTTCAAATCCCTATCGCACCCGGGGACCAAGAGAAGACGACATTCACTTGCCCCTTCGGAACTTTTGCTTATCGTAGAATGCCCTTCAGATTATGCAACGCACCCGCCACCTTTCAGCATGGAATGCTTGCCATTTTTGATAAATACGTAGAGAATATTATGGAAATATTCATGGACGATTTTTCTGTTTTTGGCGACTCCTTTAATTTATGTTTAGAAAATTTGGAAAAAGTTTTACAATGCTGCGAAGAAATGAATCTAGTTTTAAATTGGGAGAAGTGCCACTTTATGGTACGTGAAGGCTTAGTCCTTGGCCACAACATTTCCGCTAGGGGAATTGAAGTGGACAAGGCAAAAATTGAAGTAATTGAAAAGTTACCGCCACCTTCAAATATTAAAGAGATTAGAAGTTTTCTAGGGCATGCGGGTTTTTATCGACGATTCATTAAAGACTTTTCCAAAATTACTAAGCCTCTCACACACCTTCTTGAAAAAGACACTCCCTTCATTTTTGATGAATCTTGTCTCGCTGCGTTTGAACTAATTAAATCAAAGCTTATAAATGCTCCGATTATGATCGCCCCAGTTTGGGAGTTACCTTTTGAAATTATGTGCGATGCGAGTATACATGCGGTAGGCGCGGTACTAGGACAACGAATTGCTAAGAACTTTCATCCGATTTTTTATGCTAGTAAAACTCTAACTTCTGCTCAAGAAAATTACAGTACGACGGAGAAAGAACTTTTAGCTATCATTTTTGCGTTTGATAAATTCCGACCCTACATCACCCTTTCCAAGGTTATCATTTTTACGGATCATTCTGCTTTGAAGTACCTCCTTTCTAAACCGGATGCCAAGCCGCGTCTTATTCGTTGGATCCTCTTACTTCAAGAATTCGACTTGGAGATTCGGGATAAGAAAGGAGCGAAAAACCTAGCGGCTGATCATCTATCTCGTCTTGAAAATCCCGATCTAGATATGATAAATGAAACATTTATTAATGACTCTTTTCCGGATGAGCGTCTTTTTAATATTTCTTCATCCCCTACCCCCGGTTTGCCGATCTGGCCAATTATATTGTGGCCCGGGCCCTTCCAAAAGAATACTCAACTCACCAAAAGAAGAAATTCTTTTCGGAGTTGAAGTATTATTTTTGGGAAGACCCATTTCTATTTCGCATTTGTGCGGACCAGGTGGTAAGGAGATGTGTTTCGCGAGAAGAGGGTCACCAAATTTTAAAACATGTTCATGAAGGTCCGACTGGCGGGCATTATCAAGCAAACCGCACCGCCCACAAAGTGCTTAGTGCTGGCTTCTATTGGCCAAGCATATTTAAAGATGCACAAATCTTTGTGGGTGGATGTGATCGATGCCAGAGGACTGGAAATATTTCTCCTAAAAATGAAATGGAACAAAACTATTTTCTCGAGTGTGAAGTTTTTGATTTGTGGGGCATTGACTTTGTCGGCCCATTTCCCTCCAGCTTAGGAAATAAATATATTTTAGTAGCCGTAGATTATGTTTCTAGGTGGGCAGAAGCCCAAGCTCTGCCAAATAATGATGCTCGCGTTGTTGTTAATTTTTTGAAAAAATTATTTTCTCGTTTTGGATTTCCTCGAGCGATCGTTAGTGA
The DNA here is from genome assembly GCA_039513925.1 of Platanthera zijinensis. Taxonomy (NCBI): domain Eukaryota; kingdom Viridiplantae; phylum Streptophyta; class Magnoliopsida; order Asparagales; family Orchidaceae; genus Platanthera; species Platanthera zijinensis. The sequence goes on from CM077084.1 coordinate 179,475,491, forward strand.
TAGGGGAAGTCATTTTTGCAATGCTCAACTCACTAAGGCTTTGGCCAAATATGGCGTTACGCATAAATTATCCACTGCTTATCACCCCCATACTAACGGTCAGGTCGAGGTAGTCAATCGCGAACTTAAAAGATTTTTGGAAAAAACTGTTTCTACTTCTCGTAAGGATTGGTCCCTAAAATTAGACGATGCTCTTTGGGCTTATCGAATAGCGTACAAGACCGCCATCGGTTGTACTCCTTTCCGATTGGTCTATGGAAAATCATGTCATCTTCCGGTAGAAGTAGAGCACCGAGCGTATTGGGCGTTAAAGTTTTTTAATTTCGATCCGCATTCGGTCGGCGAGCATAGAAAAAATCAATTGAATGAACTCGATGAATGGAGAGCGTGCGCTTATGAAAATAATAAAATTTATAAAGAACGCACGAAATTGTATCACGATAAGAACCTGCGCCACCCTAAAATGTTTAAACCATGCGATCAGGTTCTTCTTTTTAATTCACGTTTACGTCTCTTCCCAGGAAAGCTTAAATCTAGATGGTCCGGGCCATTCAAGGTCAAAGATGTTTTTCCTTATGGCACTGTGCTACTTTCACACCCCGATAAGGGGGACTTTAAAGTTAATGGCCATAGACTTAAACTCTATTTCTCTAATGATTCTGTGACTCCTGCAAAGGAGAATCTTCTTTTTGATTCTTAGTTTATTATTTTCTGATGGACATTTTTATTTTTTTTGGACTACTATATTTTTATGAAACTCTTTTATTTGAACTGTTGTAATAAAAAAACATTATCGGGCATCTGCCCATGGACTCTATCTTTTTTGCTTTTATTTTGCTCTTTCTACCGGAGTCCACTCAAGTCCATGATCGTGGTCACCGCTCCGCTGCTGCTGATATCCGATGGATCAAGTCATACCTGCTAACGATCAAGTACTCTAAAAGGCAAGCATGGGGGAGCGACATCCGCCTTCATCTCACGAATCCGGGAAAGTCCTGTTCTTTTTATTTATGTATTTTCCTGCATTTTCCTTTTTCTCTTCTTCTCAGTCCCCTTCTCTTTTTCTTTATGTTTTCTTCATTGAGGGCAATGAAGAAATTAAGCATGGGGGGGGGGTCTAGTTTCTTTTGGTCTTTTCTTTCTGTTCTTCTTCTTTCAAAAATTTATGTTTTATATTAGTATAGTATTTTATGTTATGTCATCAAAATCCAAAAAAATTATAAAATATAAAACCCTAAAAAACAAAAAAAAAATCAAAAAAAAATTGTGCTAAAATCTATTTGAAAAACAAAACCTAAAATTATTTTCTATCTTTATTTTCATGTTGCTTCTAGTGAAGTGTAGGCCCATGCGGTTTCTTAGTTCTATATAGATTACTTTGAAAATGTTTTTCTAAACCTATCATTTTAACATAGTCTAGTTCTACTAGTTTCTTTTTCTTAAATATAGGCATCCGATTTTTAAGTTGTAAGCTAACAATGCGTAGTTATGTATTTTTATTCGGTTAGTTACTTACGAATGGTTGCTAGGTATCATTAGTCCTTTTTCATTTGCGGGGTAGTCTTTCTTGGTGTCTAGAACTTGTACCAAGCTACTCTCGAAGCATTTGCACCGTTTTTTACGTTCTTTAGAAATGATTGGCCACTATTTGAATAGTTTGAGCTTTTCTTGCCCACCAAAAACAAAACCCTTGCAAAACAATTTTGGGCCTTTTCCTTATTTTCCTTGTTTTTAGCTCCACCTTTCATTTCATCTTGTTCACCAAAGCCAAATATCTTTCCTATTTTTGCACTATAACCTTGAGCTTAAAATTATTTTTGTGGGAGGGGTATTGTATTATTTTGGAAATGAAAAGGACATTATAAAGTTTATTTTTGGAGCTCCCTTATCAATTGTTATTCAAAAAGGAAAAAAATTGAGAAAGAAAAATGAAAAATGAAAATAAAAAAAAAGAGTGCAAAAAGTTTATGTTTGGCCAAGTTTATAAAAGAAAAATACATGGCCTTATGTTTGTTTTAGTTTGAATTGAAGTACTTATCATGTCTTATCTTTGTATTTTAAGCTCACCCTTGGTTTAGTGTTTAAGCCATTATGTTTATCTTTGTTTCCATTTCCTAATCATTCACCTAAACCAAGTCTTAATGCCTAGTAGAAGTCCTAATGATCTTAGAATGTAAATTCGCGTAGTGGAGAAAGTGTGAACGTACAAGCCTATGGCCACCATCATTGATGGATTTCTTTGGGGGTTGCCTTGGAGTGTTTTAGGGTTAATGTTTATCTAGCAACCTAGTAGTTTGTTAATGCGCCGTCTACTTAGAACCTCTACTTTTGTTTTCCTTATTTTCATTTAATTTGGATGCCTTGTTTTTAAGATTTAGAAATTAGTAGACTTCCCTTATGTCTTAATGAGATTTTTAGGGTTCCACTTTCAAATTTTCTATTGTGCACTTCTCACCCCACTAGTTGATAATATGAATATTAGGATAGTCTAATTTTTCATGTTTTGTTTTTCTTAACTATGGAACTTAATATTTATATATCTTTTGCCTTCTTTTTATTTTTCCCTATTTTTAGTTCTATTTGCTTGAGGGCCAGCAAATGTCTAAGCATGGGGGTCTTTGATGACTAGATTTAGTCATCATGTTTTGGGGTAATTTATTAGCCTAAAAAGTCTAACTTTATTTACATTTCGTGCTTATTATTCCATGTTTTAATGTCTCTTTATAATATATTAATTCCTATGTTAATGATATGTTTTAAGTATTTTTTTTGTGCTTATTATGTTTTATTTCTTATCTAAGTCCTTTATGTTATAATAATCTCTCATTTTATTTTATGTTTTATTGTATGTTAAGTTATTTTATTGATGTCTTGTTATGGTTAATCGTTCATAATTATTATGTTTGTATTGTTATTATTATGCTATGTTATTAATATTATATTATAACATCTAACATATAATTGTTTTGTTTCATGTGTAGGTGCAGCCCAAGCCTACAATGGGCCTACTTGGATCACTTTGGTGCAGCCCAAGTTTACTCCTAAGCTACCCGAGCATTTGGTGAAGCCCAGTCCATCATGGAGCAGCCCCTAACAAGCTATCTGAGCCTATATCCCTCCTACCCGAGCCCATACAGCTTTGGAAGCTACCCGAGCCTCTCTCCCCTCATAAAGCCCACATTTTGGAGCAGCCCATGAAGGACCCGAGCCCTATACAGCAGCCCATTTAGCCTATGCATGGCCGGCCACCCACATCATATCATTATTCCTTTTTATTATTATTTTCTCTCTTCTCTCCACCTCATTATTGCATGCATATATTCATCCCCCTAAGCATGGCCGAACCCCCCTCTCTTGCCTCTTCTACATAATTCCATTCATCCCCCCTCCCCATTTTTTAAATTCCCTATGTCATTCCCATTATACAAATGCATGCATGAACCCCTCTCTTTCTTCCTTCATTTAACACATGCATGCATTTCTCCCCCCTCCATTTAATACCATGCATGAACATTTCTCCCCCCTATGGCCGGCCACCCCTTGGGCTTCCCCTATTCTAGATGCTTCCATCTCTCCTATAAAAGGAACCCAAGACCCATGCTTTGGAGAGTGCTTTTTTGGGTGTTAGACTTTGAGTTGGATTGAGAGTTGATTTTGGAGAGTGAGCTTTGGAGATTTATGCTTCAAGAGAGTACTTTGTAATTTTCAATTCTAGTTTCTTTTGCATTATTGTAATCTCCTTTCATCATAATATAATTTGTTTCTCTTTAATATTGTTTCTCTTTTATCTTTGCAAGTAATGAAAATGTTTCTCTCTTCTTTTATTTTGTCTTCTTTTTCAATCATGCGTAGCTAATTTCCTTGTAGCATTTGATCATGAGGATCCATGATTTGAGATGATGATTTTTCTTATTTTGTAATTTTATTTTTGCTAAAATTAGCTCGATCCTTCTTTGATTAATTTGTGTCGACTCCGTATTTCCGGTATACGGTAGTAGGCCTTGTTCTCATTTCATAATAGTCGAGAGACTAGTGATTTGAAAGATCACTCAAAGAAGGAAGGAGTTGCACGCAACCCTAAAAATAGGATGACGTAAATCCTCCGGATTGGAGTCAAATCCAATAGCGTGGATCACCTCGATAATGCAACTTTAAGCTTCTTTGATTTGTAAAGAGATTTCGATCAAAGAGTTTATAAGTTAGGAGACTTAATGCTCTAGCGAGATTTTGTCTTAATTTCGGATCCGCCACGGTCGAGTTAGTTTGCAAATATAAAATTACAGTTGTATTTCCTTCATCTCTTTTCATAGTGCATCATCGATCAAGTGCTAGTCTTTTTATATAAGTTTTTCGTCTCGCAAATTGTCTTTCATTTTACTTTACTTTAAAATTTCTAAAAATCCAACTATTTTCCGGTAGGATAATATTTCAAGCGTGAGTAGCAGAACTTGATAGCCCCATGTTTAAATATGACCTTGGTACTACAATTCGACAGGTATGCTTGCCTGTTCGGGTTTTGGCCCACCAACCGCCCCCATCCTGAGAAGAGGCTAAGAACCCTTAGCACTTGGTCAAGATGTGCTCTGGGCTGGATATTATTTTCAATTATTTCAACTCTACTTTCTAGTTATCCTAACTAGGGTTTTCTGTTAATTGATCATATACCATGTGAAGAGACACTACGTTTACGTTAACCCGTTTTAAACGCAAGCCTCCCCGGTCGTACTTTCGAGTCAGTGATGCTACGAATGGGACCCTCTCGTTAAGTTAGGTAATAAAGAAATAAAGTTGTTCTTTAATAGCTGAATTAATATTCTCTCAAAGTAATTCTAAAATCAAGGACTACCTTCTAAGTCCCTATCTTAATAAAATCACATCTATATATTTTTCTATCTTTTTTTATAAAATATAAACTCCACTCTGTTCGTTCGATAAAATAATAGTCCGTTCTAAAAAGTAGAATAATTAACATCGATCCCAGGAAAAATACGACCTTGATATTTTCTACAATATACTATACTCCTATGCGATAGGTACTCTTGCCTTAATCCACAGGATATAAGTAAGTAAAAAAAGAGATAGACTTATATACGTAAAAGATTATATAAAACCAAATCTATCTTCTTTAAAACAACTTTACTTATCACTTGGTGTTGTTGTTGTGGTGCAGTTTTGTGTTTGTGAGGTGCAGATTTCATGATTATGTGGCTGAATGTGATATAAAAATTTTTGAAAAAGAAAAAAAAAGAGAAAAAGAAAGTAGTTTTTTATGAAAGAAGAAAAAGTTTAAATGAAAATTCCATTTGGGATTTTGTGCTGGTAGGTGGTGCATACACCCGTATGTCAAGTCAGAGTCCGGTGGTGTGGAGCACCTGCTTGTATTATTTGCGAGAGGATAGTCCTTTGTATGAGCTCATTTGGGTTATGCGTAGCCATTGTTTATCTTTTGCATCCTTACCTACGTTTACGCCCAAGCCCCATTATCTTCCTAAAGTCCTACAGAGTCACGCTTGAGTCAAACTAGCATTGTGGAGAGAGTGTGAACGGGCAAGCGTATGATCCCCGATATTGGTGGATTCCTTTGGAGGTCATCCTGAGCCCCGGTCTTTGGCAATGCTCACCTTAGTGTCCTGTCTTCTTTCTTCATACGCGTGACCGGACGATTCTCAGCATTCCTATTTTGAGAAGCAACAATATTTATGTATGCCTGTCGAAATTTATAAACTCCATAGCATAATTAAAAAGTTTATCTAAAATATTTTCTACACCCGTAAGTATTCAATTTCTCGCTTTACTTTATTTTGAAATTTCTAAGCCAACTAGCTGTTTTCGAGTCCACGGAGAGATGATTTGCTCGGGAAAAGCAAATGTTTAAGTCTAGTGCTGTGATGAGTGCGATATTTATAGGGTTTTTCGGACTTATCTGGGCTTGTTTTCTAACTCGTGTACTGCATTTCAACTGGATTTTGATTATATTTGCATCGTTCGATCATTGACCATTTCGTGCACTGTTTTGGCCCAAGGGTGTGCAATTGCGCATTCTATTTTCGGGGGTAAGCACATGGTGCTCCCCATGGTTCTTTCTAGTTGGTTTCATTGCTGTACAGGTAGTCGGGACATCCCAAACTCATTTTCTAGTTTCTGTGAAAAACGCATTGTCATGCGTTTTTCTTATGGCACAGTCTCTTGCAATAGTGCGTTTTACATAGCAATTATGGGGACTTCTGTGGCTACCCGTGCTTTTTGTTCCCGCACGGTTATGGCCAAACTGTGCGAGAAGGAATCGCACGTTCTACATATTTTCTTCCCTGAGTTTATGCTTTCTATGGTTAATCGTGCCTTTTCCTTCACGCACGGAAGGAAGTGCCCGTGCGCGAGTAAAATGCACGGTTCTCCTGTACCATATTGATTTCCCACGCTTTGTGTTTACCCATGCGATTTCGTTCACGCACGGGTGGAAGCGCCCGTACGCGAGAAAAAAGCATGGGTCAATGCATCTTTATCCACAAGCTTGGCCTGGAAGTTTAATAATGAACGGTTAGCGCACGGTCGTGCGCCATACCGTGTATGCCTATTTTTCTTACCTGCTTCTATTTAAAGCGTAGATTTCCACCATTGAGAGGTGATCGGTATTCCTGCCATTCCAGCCGCCTTTTAGGGCAAAGCTCCGCCCTTTCACCTCCATCCTTCATCTTCCACCAAGCAGAGAAGCTTCGGCCATGCTTGCAAAGCCTACACCTTATCAGTGCTTGCTCTCGGCCTTCTCCATCATATCCTAAGCTCTATTTCTAGTTTTGGTGATGTATCTCTTAAGCAAAGGGAAGCTTGCAACTTTATTACGCATCGTGACACGAAGAAGATGGGTCCATTGGAAGGTAGTGACAGCCCTTCTCTACCCCGGACGTAGTTGAGGACCGAGCTTGGATGCGGATTGACAACCCGGTGATTCCTTCCATGACCCCTCGACGAGCCTTCGGATTCGGTCGATCTCTTACTTGTTCTTTCTTTCTTATTGAATATATGTGTTTAAAACAGTTTATGTTAATGATGTGCACTATAGTTCTAAACTTTATATATTTCATGTCTATGTGAGCTTGTAATGTTTTAACGCTTTAGTTGCTTGAGAAGCGCCTTTATTTCCATCCGTCACTGCATCCCGTTTTACTGTTCTAGCTATTGCCAGAAGCGTGCGTAGAGAAGAGGTGTTCTCGACCCTCATTCCGCCTTTTCTACTCGTCCATCCGCCCAGCGATTCGGTGCATAGCGGCCCATGTAGTCTTCCATCCCGCCTGGAGAAGCATCAGATAGCGGCGTTGCATAGGAGTAGTTGTTAGTGTTTTATTTTCTTCATCCGTAAAATACCCAAACCCCCATTTTTGTATGTTAGGCTTTAGGACGTCAATCTCAAGTCCTCCTAAAAATTAAGTCCACCTCGTTGTGTTCCCTCGAGATCAATGCTTGGGAAAATTCACCCATTTTATATTACTTGTGCGACTGGTATACTTATCATTCAACGCATCAGTGCTTCATCTATATATTGGTGAGAATTGGTGGAATAGAAGGCTAGTAATTAGTTCTTATTTATATTGAATATTGTGCTTAGTTAAATTTGATTTTAAGCGTGTTTTCTTTCGAATATTTTCATATAAATCGGAGCAGGTAGATCTCGTGAACACTAGAAGAAATCGGGTTCACTACCTTTGATTTCTCTTCGAGTTCAGGTGATTTGGTCTACTTTGTTTTTAATTAATTTGGGAATTGATTTTGAACTTTTGAAAGACAAGACTATGGGTAGATAGTCACCTAGGTGTGTGAATAGGTGACCTTTTAAAATTCCTTTGCAATTCTTTGTCCCTTAATAAATAGCAATAATACCATCACAGCTTATAGCACACACAAGAAAAGTAAAGAACAGTTCACAGCACACAGCACACACAGAATTTATAGTAGTTCCCCTATCTAGGGTACATCCACTTTCCTCCTTCTTTCTCACTAGTAATGTGCCAGATAAGGTTATAGCTCCTCCTTTTTAACTCAGATCCTACATGCTCAGTTTCTCTCAAGAAACCTACACTTAGACCAAATGGTCCTACCTCAGAGATTCCCTCAATCTCCTACCTCAAACCCTCTCAAGAACCCTACCTCAGCCTTTATAGAATACGCCTACAACTTAGTGATTTACCCAAACCACCTACCTCATGTCCCTCCAGAACCCTACCTCAGCCTTTATAATTTAGGCTTACAATCTCAGAGAAAAGATTCTCCTACCCACTCAAATCTCTATGAGATCTTACAATAAAAAGTGATAAAATAAAAACACAGATAACAAAAAACCTATAATCTAATATATATGTTTACACAGATTCTTCAAATAAGCTGCAATTGGATTTCTTCTTGATAGATCTGTAGACTGAAAAGTTCCTTCTCTAAATCAGCAATCTTCTTGATGTTGATCGGCGTGAATACCTTGAAGATATTGTTGATCAGATACAACTAGTTCTTCAGATCAACCTAATAAAAGGGATCTGAAGATCTTCTTGAACACCTTCGTCTTCTTCCTCTTTCTCAGAAATGTTGCCTTGTTAGGACTTGGAAGACATTAGAACGAGAATTTCTGATTGCTTGATTTGATCTGTTGGTTGTTCTTTTCGATTCGATTCTCTCGTATAACATTTTTGATGGCAGCATCTTCTATTTATAAACTTCGCAGATGGCTAGATTCTGTTAGATGACGTCAGCAATATATATCAAACCCTTCCTTGACCTATTTCTGTTGAAGTATGAGTTTTCTGCAACTGGCTTGACAGTTCTAATATGTCTTGACATATTTGGTGTTGACTCAGCATATTCTAAAACATAAACATTGAGATGTTCCAGATGTCTCAACACATGTGTTGAGATATGTTAGTAGTCTCAACACATTCTAACTTGGAATATTTTCATCAGAAGCTGAAAGTGTCGAGATAGTTGACTTGTCTCGACACACATGTTATCTGTGTTGTCACCTCTTTATACTGCCTTGTGTCGAGACAGTTAGATTGTCTAGACTCAACTGTATGCTTTGTCGATATTTTCTTATTTTGCCTTGTGTCGAGATAGTAAGATTGTCTCGACACAACTGTATATTGTGTCGACATCTTCTGATTCTGCCTTGTGTCAAGACAGTGAGATTGTCTCGACACAACTGTATGTTGTGTCGACATCTTCTGATTCTGCCTTGTGTCGAGACAGTGAGATTATCTCGACACAACTGTTTGATGTGTCGACATCTATACTTAACATACATTATGTCGAGGCAGTTGGTTTGTCTTAACCTAATTTTACTCAAAATAATTCTCCTCTTTATTTTGTCAATTATGTTGACTTAGTCCTCAAGGTGTCGAGACAACTGACTTGTCTCGACACAACTTCTACAGAGGTGTCGACACAATTGAATTATGTCGAGACATTTGTGCTTTGATAAATTTCTTCACTTTAACTCCTATACATTTAAACTTAACATACATCTAATACTTCCTTGTGCATATCATTGATTTAACAAGGGGCTTCTTCAAATCAGGTACATAATGCCCAATGTACCCAACAATCTTCCCCTGTTTGAAGAAGTCATAATCCCAATTCAATGATATACACCACAATACCAAAATATGATGTAAGAGATTTAGCATGGCAACGAATTATATTAAGACAAAAAAATAGAAATCCAGTGAACATTTTTCATTTCTTTTAACAAAATTTAACAAGTCCAAAGATTACAATATGTCATAATAGAATTACAAAATTCCTAAACAGTACAAAATAATCTAAGATTGATCTGGCTCCTTAATGAAAATGCCTTTGCCTGATTGAATTTTGGCTTTAACTTATGGCATACTGTCATCTGCTACCTTCTTGCCTTTTTTGTTCTTGATATTGGAAAGTTGTTCAGCCTTAAGTCTTTGTCTTTTAAAGTAATGGAAGGGCTTGGGGAAATATTTGCTTGGTTTTACATCAATAGCTAGAATCACCCCATCCTTCTGATCTTTTTTGAACTTATAGATAATATATTGTTGCTTGAGATGCTAACTCCATTCCTGCTCAGTGTACCACTTTCCCCTGTCATGTCTATTAGTGTTAATTGCTTGCAAAGCAGTGAGTATAATATTTCTAGTGGTTGGACTCCACTGCTAAAAATCAGGCCTAGCTTCTGCCTGTTCTCTAAATCTTTTCGTAGATATTTGGACTTCTTTTTCCTTCAGCAGGGCAACATCAGTCATCTCCACAACTTCACAAAATCATTCTGAGCATTAGGTGGAGGACTATAAATGTTTTGAACTATACTTTGAATATCCTCAAAGTGTGGTGGAAGATATATTATCTATTCTGCAATTGGAGGAATTCCTTCCAACTGAGCTGGTTGGCAGCCAGACTCATTTATCTTATCATAATCACATAGTCGGGGATAGCCAAGAGTAGCTCTGATGTAATTGGAAGTTCACTTAGCATGTCTAGAGCTGGCTTTTATCATAACCCTCTCCCCTTTATGACTTCTCTTGCAATGTGATCTCTTAAATCATCCTTTTGAAATCATACTTGATCAACCACATCATGAGTCATAGTAGTGTAATAAGTTTTAAATTTCTTAATCTGATCAATGATACCTTTTTCTGAATCCTTTATGACTATACTTAGAGAAGCTGATTCAAATGAGAGTTTGGCTTCAGTAGCAGTTGATGTATAGGTAATCTTTTCTTCCAAAACTTTTGTATGTTTAGTAAGCTTTGTCAGTGATATATCATGCATTTGTATGAGATTTTCATTCAATCTCTACTGATTTTCCAGAACAAAGCCTTGTTGTACTGTAGTTTCTTCTAAAGTCTTCTTTGACTCTTCTTGCTATTTTGCAAGATAGACCACAACATTGGAACCTTTTTTTAAGAAGTTTGTCATCTCTTGTTTCAGTGAATTTACTTCAAATCTTATGGATTTTATGTCTTGGGCCAGCTGTAACTGTAAATCCTTTTTACTTTCATCCACATATTTTTCAAGATCTATTTTGTGTTTATCTAACATTATCTGTAGCTGAACTAAGAGGGAACTGAAATCCACAGCAGGAGAAGGAGATGGTTTTCTTAATTGTATTGCCTTATAGCTCTGACTTCTATTTTTTAGTTCAATTATCTTTCTTTGTTGTATCTGTGATTCTAGCTTCTTCCTCATCTGATTCAGATGAACTGATAATGTCAATAGATTGTTGCTTTTCTGCACTTCCAAACCTAGGAGACTTGGCTGCTTGCTCCCTCTTAAATCTTCCATCATTTTTATCAAGATTTTGATCTTCTAAGGTAGTCTCATGTTGTTGATCTTCAACAGTAGTAACATGGTCCTCATGAGGAGCAGTTATCTCCCCCTGGATGTTAGCTTCCACTCTTAGTGGGATTTCTTCCACATTCTCCTTAGAGACTACTGTATCAATGTCATGCATATACTCATCTTGTTCCTCATTTACAATGTTTATCATATTAGTATTTAGTTCATGTAGAACATCCTAAACAATGTCATTGACAGTTTCACTATCTAAAATAGTAGGTTCATTCAGGTTTGTCTCGACAATTTTGTCTATTGTGGGTTCAATCTCCGTCTACACCGGATGCCTTGTTTCAGGTGAGGTCCTTGGTGGAATGTTTGCATCTGGAGCATCACTTTAATCTGAACTGGAACTTCATGGAATTTCAGAATCACTTGAGGATTTTCCTTCCACCACCACTGCCTTTTTCTTCTTCTCTTTCTTATTTTCAACTACAGAAGGCTCTCTGTACAGAACTCTATCCCATCTCGACAAAATTCTCATATCCATTTTTCTCATATGATTTATCTTTGTGCCCAGCTTTTTTTTAGGTCTGTAGGAATGGCTTTAAGTAAATACAAACTTATTATCCTGCCCCTGTTGGGCTTCTTTATACTCTTAGAAATCTTATCAAACACAAAAATACTCTAGTTAGTCTTAAGTTTTAAGATTATTCTTGTCATTAGCTCGAACATGTGAGCAAAAATTCTGTCATGTGCGCCTGTCTTACACAGCAGCACCTTTCCAATGATTTCTGATAGAAATTTACCTTAGGTATCATACCCTTGTGATTTAGAGAACTTCCTATCTTTTTGACTGAATCCAATCCACACCATAGCAGTCCTGCATCTATCATGGTTGAATCTATTGTATCTTCTTGATTGATTCGAGGTATATAAAATACCTTAGCAAGTCTTTTGCTTATGATTTTAACTTTTGTTCCACTCACAGTGGATTTAATCTTTGTTGAACTGGAATCTAATGTTGTATTGGTGAAGAATTCTAGTACCTCCCGTTTCTAGATGCTTGTAGATTCTGACAGTAGATATTCAAGGCCTATTTCTTGGATTAGGACAATGACATTCATAATCTCTTCTTCTGCGGAGGTGAATCCATTTCGCACAAGTTCGTATCCTTCATTGATGTTTTTCATCGTTCTTTGGAGCAATTGTTGTCGTCGTTCTTGATTTCGTCGAACGGAAGGAGTGATGAATGTCTACTAATGGGAATTCAAGTTCTCGACACTTAGCAAGAGATCAAGAAGTTTTAGTCAATCCCTACACTCAATTCACTCTATATAGGAAAATCTTCCGAGAAAGCGAAAGGGTGCGCTGCATATAGGCTTATTCTAATTTTTGGAAAATACCTAAAGTCGACACAAGGGAATTGTCAACTGTCAAGATGTGTCGACTTGAGTCAACACACCTACATGTGTCTCAACATGCAGTGTCCACACTCTTTCCTGAGTCTCGACACAAGACTATATATAGTGTCGACATACAAAAATTGTGTCTCGACACAATTTTTACTTAGTCAAAATTTTGTTTTAAGAACTGTTACTTCCTAATATTTGAGATGTCTATATCTAATAGAGTAAGCTGTATTGTTGACTATTATTTAATTATTTTACTATTATATTTTTAAATTATTCTTATTTTAGCTACTCAAGATTTAACATCCAAAGTTCAAATTTGAAGAAATTAAATTTCTCTTCTTCTAGTGGTTTGGTAAAGATGTCAGTAATTTGTTTATTTGTAGGAACAAATTCTAAGGTAATGTCTAAATTTTCTACATGCTACCTAATGAAGTGATATCTAATTTTTATATGCTTTGTTCTACTGTAAGACACAGGGTTGTTTGCAATAGAAATAACACTTGTAGAATCACAGAATAAGGGAGTTTCACTTAGCAGTAACTTATAGTCTTATAGCCGATGCTGAATCCAAAGCAGTTGAGCACAGCAACTTCCAACTGAAATGTATTCAGATTCAGCTGTTGAGATTGCCACACTTGTCTGATTTTTTCTACTCCATGAAACTAGCCTTCTTCCAAGAAATTGACATGACCCTGATGTGCTTTTCCTGTCTTCTTTGCTTCCTGCATAATCTGCATCTGAAAATCCAATAAGTTCAAAATCATTATTTCTAGGATACCAAAGACCAAGATTAGGTGTGCCCTTAGACATCTCAATATCCTTTTGACTGTTGTATAATGGGATTCTTTATGGCATGCTTGATACCTGGCACAGATGCAAGTGGCATACATTATATGTGGTTTACTAGCTGTTAGATCAAGCAGTGATCCTACTATACCCCTATACAAGATTATATCAACTGGCTTGCAAGCAACATTCTTGTTTAAAGACATAGTGGATCCCATAGGAGTTCTCATTGAAGTGGTTGTTTTCATGCCATACTTCTTGATTAACTCCTTGGTGAACTTAGACTGACTAATGGAAAGTCCATATATAGTTTGTTTAACTTGGAGACCCAAGAAAAACTTGAGTTCACCCATGCTACTTATCTCAAACTTACTTTGCATTAATTTGGCAAACTTAGTTCAAAGTGACACATCAGTAGAACCAAATCTAATGTCATCTACATATATTTGTACTATAATGGTCTTGCCTTTGAATTCCCTTAGGAATTGTGTATTGTCTTTTTTCCCTCTTGAGAATTTATTTTCTAGAAGGAACTCAGACAGAGTCTCATACAAATCCCTTGGGGCTTGTTTTAAACTATAGAGAGCCCTTGAAAGCAAATAAACATGAGTTGGTTCAGTTGAATCAACAAAACCTGATGGTTGCTCTATATAGACACTTTATTTTAGGTTGCCATTTAGGAAGGCCGACTTAACATCCATTTGGTAAACTTTGAAACCCCTGTAGGTTGCATAAGGTAGGAAGAGTCTTATAGCTTCCAACCTAGCCACTAGTGCAAAGGTTTGATCAAAGTCTATTCCCTCTTCTTGTCTATATCCGTTTGCAAATAGTCTAGCTTTGTTTCTTATTATCACACCATTCTCATCTAGTTTATTTCTATATATCCATTTGGTTCCTATGATGTTGCAATCATCTAGTCTCGGAACTAGCTTCTAGACTTTGCATCTCTTGAGCTGGTTCAATTCTTACTGTATTGCACCCATCAAAAATGGATCCACATTAGCTTCTTCAAACTTCTTTGGTTCTGTTTGTGATAAAAAAACTTGAATACATCATTGTATTGTGATGTCTACTTCTTGTAGTCACTCCCTAAGCAGCATCTCCTATGATAAATTCCCTTGGATGATCCCTTAGATGCCTGACAGCTATAGGAAGTGTGACTTCTTCTCCTGGACCATCTTGATCAAGTTGTTGAGTTGCTTCTCCTGGCTCTTCCTGTACAAGCACTTCCTCAACAATGTTGATTTAATCTTGTATATTCTGCTTTGCTGTAACTGTATCTTTTATAGTCAGCTCCTTTAGCTTCAAGTCCACATCTTTTGTGCTTGATGTACCTGACTTATCATTATAAAACATAGAACTTTCAACAAATACAACATGTACATACTCCTCTACAACTTGATCCTTCAAGTTGTAGACCCTATAGGCCTTTTCGTGGTTACTATAACCAACAAATATCCCATCATACAACTTCTCTGCAAACTTGGTTATGTATGTTTCCCATTATTTAGGACATAACATCTACATCCAAAAATTCTGAAATAGGTTATGCTTGGTTTTCTGCCCTTCATAAGTTCATAAGGAGTTTTATTTAGACTTATGTTGATTAAAGCCCTATTAAGAACATGATATGCAGTGTTAATTTCCTCAGCCTAGAAATATTCTGGGAGTGAAGAATCACTCAGCATGGTTCTTCCAGCTTCAATGAGATTCCTGTTTTTTCACTCAGCAACTACATTTTACTGGGGTGTTCTTGGTGAAGAAAATTCTTGTTGAATCCCTAGTTCTTCACAAAACTTTGTCATATAATCTTATTGAAATTTAGTTCCATGGCCACTTCTAATCTTGACCACAATACTATTTACTTCATTTTGAATTTGTTTGACAAAATTCCTGAAGACATCAGGAGTTTCAGACTTTTTCCTTAAGAAGAAAACCCAAGTGTATTTGGAGTAATCATCAATAATTACAAAGTGTAAACACTCCTTCTTAAACTATGAACAGGCATAGGACAAAATAAGTCCATATGCAGGAGGTATAAACACCTCACTGAGTCTTTGGATTCATAACTCTTGAATAAAGCTTTAGTCTGCTTGACTTTTTAGCATGCTGAGCAGATGCTCTCCTTAGAGCATTTAAGGTTAGGACCATTCCTAATAAGCTCTTTGTTGTAGAGATTGTCTATGGACTTATAGTTCAAATGAGCTAACCTCTTGTTCCATTTGATACAATGTGAGGCTTTCTCGCTTGCAACTAGGCATAAGGGAGAGTCTGACTTTATACATAGAAAATTGAAACAGTAAAAATTCCCACATCTAGTGCCTATCAAGATGACCTCTTGGTCACTTGACCTTTTTATTAGGCACTCAACTTTGTGGAAAGATAGGTCATAGAGCAGATCACAAAGTTGGCTTATGCTTATAAAGTTGTGTTGCAACCCTTCCACATAAGCTACTTTGGTGGGTGTGACTAAGCCATTTGTGATCTTACCAGAACCTTTGGTTATGTCTTTGTTAGCTCCTCCAAAGATCACCTTTGGTCCATTCTCTAGAGGGATGTATTCCCTCAAATTTCCTCTTGTTCCAGTCATATATCTGGAACATCCACTATCCAAGTACCAATTTGTCAATCTCTAGAACTTGTACATTCCTGCAAAATAAGAATTTACTTTTCCTTAGGAACCCAAATTGTTTTGGGTCCTAGGTTTTTGTTAGTTATGGCTCTATTAAAGCCACCAGTAAACTTCTTGACTGGATATCTTTTCTGAAGATGAGACACTGAGTAATTGAACCAGCAATCTAAGGTAAAGTATCATATCTTTCCACAACACCAGCATTCATATCTGTTATACCTCCTATTTGGAGAAACAAGTGGATCTTTGTGTTGACATTCCTTTGGGCAGGAGTCAGCAAACTTAATATTTTTATCTTGATTGGGAGCACAATACTTGTTTTGTCTCTCAGCTGCAAGATTTCTCCTTGGAGCCTTAGTATGGAACACTGGTTGTGGAATGATTGGACCCTTTAGTCCTTTTGGATTTTTGCCCCTTTTTCTTTTGGGTTTAAAAAACATAAGACCACTTACAGTTGTTCCTGAGAACGTGTCTATTATGGGCAGTACAATTTTGGGTTTTGAAAATTATTGTACTAGGCTTCTCTCATTCAGGAGTTTGAATTCTAGCTCCTGAATGGTTACATCCTTTTTCTTAATTAATATTATTTAGTAATCAATGATCTTATTCAGTTTTGTTAACTTTGAACTTTGAAGACCAATCTTCTGGGTATCCATCTTGTGATGATACTCAATACTTTTTAGAGATGCAATTTCTACAGCTTGTTCTTAAACTTGATTCTTGCTGTTAACTAAAGCTACCAGCAATTCACAAAATTTAACTATGAGATGTTGTAGTTCAGTCACTGATTTAATCTCATGTGAATCAACCATTGAGTCACATGAGTTTAGCTCACCTTCAGTCTCATAAACAGAAGTCTCAGAGCAGGAAGAGTTGTCATAGATTACCTGTGTACTTTTACATTCATGTACTTCTGTTTCTGGGTCATCAGATATTGCCATCAAGTTAATCTTCATGTCTTCTTTAGAATCGCCATAGTTGATGAAATTATGGAGCTCTTCCCTTTGTATATAGCCCTTCTGATAAACACTTCTTCATAGGAGAACAGTCCTACAGGTTCTTCTTCTGATTCAGTTGAATCAGTATCACTATCAAACAAGGTCTTTAACTTCTTTGCCATCAGACCCTTCTCTGATTTCTTGTCCTTATTGAACTTCTTTTCTTTTGACTTTCTATTCTTTTTTCTTTTTACTGGACAGTCAACAATGACATGCCCAGACCTATTACAGCAAAAACAAATAATGTCAGTCTAAAATTATTTGTTCTGTTGTGAATTATACCTGACCACAGATTTGTCTTTGTGCTTGTCTTTGCTTTTATTAGAGCTTGATCTAGAAGGTTTCCTATTGCTCTACTGCTTTCTCCTTCTTAAAATTTTCTTGAATTGCCTGGTAAACAGTGCCGTTCATCATCTGATATTTCTTCTGAAGAAGAACATGCTCCAGTGTTGTTTGTATCTTCATCTAGCTTTCTTAGATGTATTTGCTTTAAAGGCCACGGATTTTGACTGAGTTGAGTGTTTGGCAGATTCAGCTTCAGCTTTCCTAGAATTTAGCTGATGTTCATGTGACATTAACTTCCCATATAAGTCTTGGGGTAACATATTTCTTAGATTCCCCATCTCTCTTACAACACAAATCTCTATGTCTCATTCTTTATTCAGGGATCTCAGAAATTTGTCATTTAGTTCATAGTTTGAGAAGTGTCTGCAATAGTTTCTCAAGTCATTAACTATTATGAAGAACTTTTCATAATATTGTTTAATAGAATCGGTTTTTCCTTGCCAAAAGTCCTCATACTGCTGGTTAAGGAGAGATTTCTTGTCATCTCTTACCTCTTTTGTTCCTTCCATATATACTATGAGGGTATCCCACATCTCCTTGGATGTATTATAGTGCACCAGATTCTGAAAGGTTGAGTTGTCTATTGCAAAAACTATTATATTTTGTGCTCTTTTGTCCATAGTAGCATGTATCACCTCATCCTTTGTCATTTCTGATAGTTTCTTGGGGGTTTGATCATTTGCATCTGAGACTGATATTTTCATTGGCACAAATGGTCCTTCTTGTACTGTGGCAAAGATTCTTGGATTTTAGGCTTCCATGAACAGTCTCACACTCTGTTTCCATATTGCAAAGTTATCCTTAGTACAAATTGGCAATTTCATAAAACTGAGTTCTCTGTGTGATTCAGAAGCCATAGATCTAATAATCTTTAAATACCCTTAGGATCTTTTTTCAGACAATTAGGTCTTTCTTTGAATAACCTCCCTTTGATACCACTTGAAAGACAAGCCTATGGGAAGATAGTCACCTAGGGGGGTGAATAGGTGACAATTTAAAATTCCTTTGTAATTCTTTGTCCCGTATTAAATAGTAAGAAAACCATCACAGCTTATAGCACACACAATAAAAGTAAAGAGCAGTTCATAGCATACAACACAAAAAGAATTTATAGTGGATCCCCTATCTAGGGTACATACACTTTCCCCCTTCTTCCTCACTAGCAATGTGCTAGATAAGGTTAAAGCTCCTCTTTTTCAACTCAGATCTAAAGATACCACGGGCTCAGTTTTTGTCTAGAAACCTACACTCATACCAAGTGGTCCTACCTCATAGATTCCCTCAATCTCCAACCTCAGGACCTCTCAAGAACCCTACATCAGCCTTTATAAAATAAGCCTACAACTTAGTGATTTACCCAAACCACCTACCTCAAGTCCCTCCAAAACCCTACCTCAGCCTTTACAATTTAAGCTTACAATCTCAAAGAAAAGATTCTTCTACCCACTCAAATCTCTAGGAGATCTTATAAAATAAAGTGATATAATAAAACATAGATAACAAAAAACCTGTAATCTGATATATCTGTTTACACAGATTCTTCAAATCAACTACAATTGGATTTCTTCTTGATAGATCTTCAGACAAAAAAGTTCCTTCTCAGAATCAGCAATCTTCTTGATGTTGATCGACGTGAATACCTTGAAGATATTGTTGATCAGATACAACTATGAAAGTGAGGGGATAGATCTATCTTAACTCTAAGGGGGGGTGAAAAGATTGTTTTAAAAACTTTGATTAGTTTTTATAGCAGAATTAAAATAAGTGATATTAAAGTATATAAAGAGAAGTACAAACAAAATTATCACAGCACAGCAAAACAAGAAATAAAACAACCAGACGACACAAGGAAATTATAGTGGTTTCCCAAAATAGGGTACATACACTCTTCTACAACCCGGGTAGGCATCCACTAACAGGTTTTTGATCAGGTGCCCTGCCACCACAAGTTTTTGCTCAGGTTCCCTGTCACCACAAGATCTATTTCAAGAGAGATCTCGCAATCCTTTGAGCTTTTGATCAGGTGCCCAAAAACCAATCCAAGTCTTTTGATAAGGAGACATGACAACAAAATTATAACTTTTGAATGGAGTTAAAAACCCTTTTTACAGTAGGAAAGGAAAATGATGCTGTCTTCTCTTTCTCAAACAACTGAGAAGACTTAGTGGATGTTGTTGTAAAAGCTTCCTCTGAGATGAAGAAAGGTCCAGGAAGATGAGAGCTTTATACAGGGTGTAGTCCTTGAAGTTTGCTTGCTGATCTTCAAGAACTTTTAGACAGATATTGACTGTTGTCTCTAGAAAATCTTGAAGAAGACTAGTGATCTGTGTGTTGATGTTCTTCTTCAATTTCCTGTAAGAACAATAACAATCCTTCTCGCTATAAAGATGAGTATCAGTTGTTATATTTTTGTAATGGTTGTTGTTCTTGTTCTATTGAAGAGAGAAATTACTTTTATATTCTGAGAGATTTTAGCCTTTTGAAATTTGAATAATATCCTGAATTTACTACTGAGATTCTAGAAGTGGAACGGCTGGAATTTGCTTTTAATGTGTTTCCACAATTGTCTCAGTAAATAAGTCAAGTAATTAACTCTGTGAAAACCATAATTAATGCTGCCAAGAAACGACTATATTCGTTAGAATATGAGCATTAATAATTAGAGAATTACTACCTTAGAACAATACAAACTGAAGTCAAAATGAGAGAGAATACGACAAATTGATACTGAAAGAAATTTGTCGAACTCAGGACAGACTTCGTCGACCTGAACTCAAAGTTTGTCGAGTTGATAAATATCCTTCGTCGAGCTGAGCTCAGAGATAATTGATCTAGAAAGTATCTGTCAATGTTGAGCTCCAAGTTCGTCGACCTGAGATAGACTTTCGTCGACTAGAGAATCTGAGTAGAAGAAGAAAAATCGTTGACCTGAGCTCAGATATCGTCGAGCTTAGCTCATAGTTGAAACACTGAGTTCATCGAGCTGAGTTCGAAGAACTTCGAACTTATTCTCTGAACTCTCTAAAACTGCATTTTTTCTAAGTCTGAATTTTTGAATTCTTCTAAGGGTTGGATCAAAGATGTCTAACCTAGTCAGACTGACCTAGACCTTAGAACTAACAGATTGAGCCTAGGCTATACATGGTGGGTTAATAACCTAATAGTGAACCTATCCCAAATCAAAACTAGGGATCCAACAATCTCCCCCTATTTGGGTGAGGTCACTAAACAAAATAAAAAAAACATAAAAACACAGTGCAATATAAATATCTGACTGAATTTAAACTATTCAGTAAATATGATATGGCTAAGTTCATTACACATATAAATCACAAAAAAGTAGCAAAGCAGAAAAAAAAACTTAAGAGCTATCAAAGGAAGGAGCAGAAGATGACTTAGCAAAAGCAATTGTCCTATTTGGATTTGCTACTTCCTTTTGAGACATCTTCAGGTCTTGAACCCTGATAGTTTTACTTTCAAGACAACCTAAACACCTAGAGGGGGGGGGGGGTGAATAGGTTCTAATGCTTGTTAACACTTTTTGGCAGAATTCAATTACAGAATTAAAACACACAGCACAGCAGTCATAGAAATTTAACCATCACAGATTGCACACTATTTTATAGTGGTTCCCCAAGGTCTGGGTACATCCACTTTCCCCCTTCACCTATCTAGCAATATGCTAGATTCGGCCAAACTTCCTCTTTACTCAGATCCACAGATCCTACAGCTCAGAACCTGAAAAGGTTCCTACAACTCAGGCTCAACAGCCCTACCTCAGCCTTATCACAAAGCCTACAACTCAGAGAAGAACCTTCTCCTACACTCAGGCAAATAACCCTACCACTCAGAGATCAACTCTCCTACACTCAGCCTTTATAACACAGGCTTACAACTCAGATCTGTATTGACAGATCCTACAGAAATTAGAAAAGAAGTTTTTAATATCTTGCCTTTGTTGAGAGAGAAATGAACAAGACAATTCTTGATCAGCTGATGAAATCAACTGAATCTGAGCTTTCTTCAAAGCTTCTTGAATCTGAACTTAGCTGAGTTGATTTCCAAACATCTTCTTGAGAAACCAATAATGGCTTCCTTCTTCTTCTTCAAGTGGCTGGATCCCTCTCTATCCAACACCTTTGATGATACTTCTGAATTCTTGAAAGAACTCTACTTAGACTGATCCTGAGATCGTCTTCTTAGATCTTCTGATGAAGATCTTCTTTAATGCCTTGCACTTTCTTGAAGAGAGGACTTGTATCTTAACTGATGTGTTGATTAAGAATTAATTTCCTCTTGTATATTGTTGTATATTTCTTTCTTCTTCTGAATCTGTCTATTTATAGATCTTCTTCATGATAACCGGCTGATCTGGTTTCAAACTGACTTCTGACAAGTCTGACAGCTTCAGTTAACCTGTCATAACCCACAGCTGTCAAGTCTTCAAACAGATCCTGTGCCTTAGTCTTGGACAGCAAAGTGTTGAGACAGACTGTCAGAAAGTGTCGAGACCAACTGTCTATATGTGTCGACACAAGTGACTTTGGTGTCGACACAGCCTTTGATGATGTCGACTAGTTTGCCTTTAAGTCGACACTGCTTCTTCAGAACTTCATCTTGAGAATGAGTCGATACAGAGAATTTGTGTCGACTCAACACTTCATCTTTCTTCAGAAAATAACTTGGTCTTGACTTTGCAGTGTTTCGACACAAGTCCTGTGTGTCGACACAGTTATTGTAGATTCAGAACTCAGTATGTGTCGACTCTGCCTTCAGGTGTCGACATAGTTGAGGTCGACTATCTTTCTGTGAGTCGTCACTGCTTCCCAGTGTCGACACAAATGTGGTCGACTATCTTTCTGTGAGTCGACACTGCTTCCCAGTGTCGACACAAATGTGGTCGACTATCTTTCTGTGAGTCGACACTGCTTCCCAGTGTCGACACAAATGTGGTCGACTATCTTTCTGTGAGTCGACACTGCTTCCCAGTGTCGACACAAATGTGGTCGACTATCTTTCTCTGTGTCAACACAGCTTCCTTCAAGTGTCGACACAATTATTCTGAAGTGTCGACCCAGTTTCTTCAGATGGCGACACATGGACTTAGAATAATTTCCTGTATTCTTTAATACTTCTTCACCTGCACATGTCAACTTAAAACAACATCAAATACACCTTGATGTATATCATTAAGCTAAGTTAGGCTTCTTCAAATCAGGTACACATTTTCCAATATACCCAACAATCTCCCCCTATTTGGAGAAGTCATAACCCTTTTAGTTAATGATATACACCATTTATAACAAAAATAATATGATGATGTATGACATTACAGGAATATTTTATATAAACAAAATATTAACAATTCATCACAGAGTGAACATGAATATATGATTCCAAACAAAATTTTGTTTATAACTTGATAATGTTTGATTACAGATGTTTACATTGAATGATCAAAACATTACACAACATTTGAAAGAACTTAGAACTAAGACTGATCAGGCTCTCTTATAACAATTCCTTTGCCAGATTGGATTTGAGCCTTCACAGGAGCTTCAGCAACTTCAGTAGGCTTCTTGCCTTTTAGCTCAGCTTTCTTCTGAGCTTCTTCCTTTAGCCTTTGCCTTTCAAAGTAATGAAAGGGCTTTGGAAAGTACTTGCTCGGCTCCTGAGCATCTGGTGGCAGCCTTCCCAGCTTGGCTTTTCTCCTGAACTGTACTATGGCTTCCTGCCTAGCTTCATACTTTTGCCATTCCATTTCATTATACCACTTTCCTCTTTCATGTTCTTGGTCCTTTACAGCCTTCCATGCAGTTAGTATAATATTTCTTGAAGTAGGGCTCCACTGCTCAAAATCTAGCTTAAGTTCAGCCTGCTCTCTAAATCTTTTCTTAGATAGTAGAGCATCTTGCTGTTCTTTCAAGTTGGCATCGGGCTTATCAACTTTTTCAATAACAACCTTGGTAACCTCCTTTGGAGGACTATACATATCCTGAACTTGCTGATCAATCATATCAAAATCAGGAGGAGGGTAAATGACTTGGGCAATCTCAGGTTGATTGCCTTCAAGTAGACCTGTTTGAATTCCTGACTCAGCCACCATATCATCATCACACAAAGGTGGATATCCCAATGTGGCTCGAATACTATTTGTCACCCATTTGGTGTGCTCTGAGCCAGCATGAACTAACAACCTCTCCCCCTTTATGACTTCTCTGGTAATATGATCTCTTTGATCATCCTTCTGAAATCTGATCTGGCCATCTAGATAATTCACACCTTCTTTAAAATATGGTTTCAATTTTTGAAGTTTGTCAGATATTTCCTTCTGAGATGTAGTGATGGCAGATTGAACTGAAGCTATAGCTTCCTTTAGTTTCTGATCAAAAGCTTCCATCTCTTTTGCTCTTGCTTCAGTCATCCCTGCAGTAGCCTTTTTGAACTCTTCAAGAATTTCATGGTGAGACTCAGCCAAATTATCATTCATCCTCAGCTGATTCTCCAACACATAACCTTGCTTCAAAGCAATATCATCCACTTTAGTGAGGATAGACTGCTATTGTTTAGCCAAAAATATTACAGCATTACCTCCCTTATGGAAGCAATCTGTCATCTCCTTCTTATTCATATTTACTTCAAATCTAATAGACTTAATATCTTGAGCCAAGTCAAATTGAAGGGATTTATTGCTCTCATCAACATACTTCTCCATTGCTAATCTCTGCTCATCCAACTTAACTTGCAAATCTACCATGAGCTTGTTGTAGTTAAATTCAGATGGAGATTGGTGAGTTGAAGTTTGGAGTGTCTGCTTATAACTTTGGGTCCTTCTCTTGAAGACTATGAGCTTTCTCTTCTTAGCCATTCTGGCTTCTTCAGTCTCAAAGTCTGATGAACTTTCGATTTGAACTCTTTCAGGTGGAGTAGGAGGAATATTAGTTTCAGTGACATGTTGCTCAGCCTCAACATTCACAGGCTCCCCCTCAACTACTTGCTCCTCCTCAACTCCTTGTTCCTTCTCAGCTTCTTGCTCTATCTCCATGTCTAGTGCCTTCTCATTGTCTTTCTCCTCCTCTACTCTATCAGTAGCAATTTCAACATTAGGAAATAACTCATATAGAGTGTATTCCTTCTGAGCTTGAACAGATGTTGAATCATCCAGATCTGCAATATTCAAATCTTTTGATAAATCAATTTATTCTTTCTCCTGCACTGTTTCAGATATCTGCTCCCCCTGCACTTGTTCAGTATTTGGAATATCCTGGGCAGGTGAATACACTTGCTCCCCCTGTACCTGTGCAGGAATAGAAATATTAGTAATGTCCTTGGCAGGAAAATACACTTGCTCTCCCTGTACCTGTACCTGGTCAGGAGTAGTTACATTCTGGACAGGAGAGTGAGCTTGCTCCCCCTGCATCTGTGCAGGAATGGTTGCTTTCTGAACTTGAGTAGACTCAGGCTGATCTTCAACATGCTTTCTCACTTGCTCTTCTAGATGCTAGGCAGTGCCTAGATCATGTGCAGGGGATCTCTCAGGGGTGTCCTGCCTGTTCTCATCAGGCACATCTTTAGAAAGCACCCTATCCCACCTTGAAAATAATATTATATCCATTTTCCTCATGTGATTAATCTTTGTCCTAGGCAGTTGTTGCATAACCTCAGGGATCACCCCAGTCAGGTATAAACTCAAAGTTCTAGCCAGATTTGGCTTCTTGATTCCTTCCTTGATCTTATCAAATACTACAGCTGACCAGTCAGTTGGAATTGTAAACACAATTCTGGTCATTAGGCTGAACATATAGGCTAAAATCCTATCATGTCCACCTGGTTTGCACAAAATTACCTTCCCAACTACTTCTGACAGAAACTTGCCCTGTTGATTCATGCCCTTCCTGTTGATAGCTGCTCCAATCTTCAGGGTTGGATCCAATCCACACCATTGGAGAGCCTCCCTGGTCTTAGAGGCTGGAACCTCTTCTTCATTCTCAATGTTTGATAATTGAAGTATTTTTCTTAAATTTCTTGGTGTCAGTTTCACCTTCATCCCATGAACAGTGGATTTTATCTTGAGACCAGCTGAATCCACTGATGCAGAAGTAAAGAATTCAATCACCTCCTTCTTCCAGATCTTTGATGGTTCAGAAACTAGAAATTCTAATGCAGATTCAGAAATTAGAGTGACAACCCTTTGAACATCTGTCGGGGCATCCGCAAAGGCATTGCGCACCAACTCATATCCTTCGTTGACGTTATCTGCAACCTTTGGCGCCATTAATCAGACGAGAAATCTTAAGAGAGAAGAGAGAGATTGTCGACACAGGGTTTGAGTCTCCAAAACCTTGTAAGCGTGTCGACAGAATAAGTTCTTGACCTATTTATACCTTCTAGGGAAAGAAGATCAAAAGTCGGGCAAAAACAGTCAATAAGTGTCGACACAGATGGATTGTGTCGACACAAACTTCTATTGTCTTGATAGCAAGTCTGTCTACTATGTGTCGACACCAATTGTGGATATGTCGACACCTGAGAGACATAGTAGAGCAATAGAAATTCTGTGTCGACTCTTAGGATAAGTGTCGACACAAAATCTATAAGTGTCAACACCACTATTCTGGTGAAGTCGACACTACATTCCTGGATGAGTCGACTATTTGACTCTTAAGTGTCGACACAAATTCTCTGTGTCGACACATATTCTCTGACTAGTCGACATGACTTCACTGAGTCGACACATTATCACTGAATGTGTCGACACTATTTTACTTAGCCAATTTCTGTTTTTGTCTATACCACTTGATAATCTAATATCACTTGTAAGTTTGTTGATAAACTAATCAATGGTCAGCATGCCTAATTCAATTTTAAATTTATTGAATTTTGTTTCATCCAGTGGCTTAGTAAATATATCTGCTATTTGACAATCTGTTTTAAACAAATTCCAATGAGATGTCTTCTCTTTCTACATGCTCTCTAAGAAAATGGTATTTAATTTCTATATGCTTAGTTCTACAGTGAGAAACAGGATTATTAGCAATAGAAATAGCACTTTTAGAATCACACAATAAAGGTGTTCTACTTACTTGAATACCAAAGTCTTTCAACTGATGTTGTATCCACAATAGCTGTGAACAGCAGCTGCCAGCAGCAACATATTCTGACTCAGCTGTGGATATTGCCACACTGGTCTGCTTCTTACTACTCCATGATATCAATCTTCCTCCCAAGAATTGACAAGTACCTGTTGTGCTCTTTCTATCCTCTCTACAGCTGCAAAGTCTGCATCTGAATAACCTGTTAGTAGAAAATCTCTATTCCTAGGGTACCAAAGGCCTAGATTAGGTGTGCCCTTAAGATATCTCAGAATCCTTTTTACTGCAGTATAATGAGATTCTTTAGGGCAGGCTTAGTACCTAGCACAGACACATGTAGCATACATAATATCTGGTCTACTAGTAGTGAGATATAGTAGAGAGCCAACTATTCCTCTATACAAAGATTCATCAACAGGTTTACCTACATCATCTTTGCATATAGGCATACGTGTTCCCATAGAGTTATCATAGTGGAGGATGACTCCATACCATACTTCTTAATTAATTCTTTGGTGAACTTAGACTGGGATATGGAAAGGCCATTATCAGTCTGTCTTACTTGGAGTCCCAAGAAGAACTTAAGTTCCCCCATACTGCTCATCTCAAACTTCCCTTGCATAAGTTTGGCAAACTTTTTACAAAGGTTGTTTTCAGTAGATCCAAAGATTATGTCATCAACATAGATCTGAACTAAGATGATCTTACCTTTGGATTCCTTAAGGAATAGAGTTTTGTCTATTTTTCCTCTTGAGAATTTATTCTCAATAAGGAAAGTAGACAGGGTTTCATACCAAGCCCTTGGGGCTTGCTTTAACCCATACAAAGCTTTCCTAAGCTTATAGACATAATCAGGTTTAAGAGGATCTACAAAACCTGATGGCTGCTCTACATAGACTTCCTCTTTTAAATCACCATTCAGGATTGCTGATTTCACATCCATCTGGTACACTCTGAAGTCTTGATAGGCTGCATAGGCAAGGAACATTCTGATTGCCTCCAGCCTTGCTACTGGGGCAAAGGTTTGATCAAAGTCAATCCCTTCTTCCTGCCTGTATCCTTTTGCAACCAATCTTGCTTTATTCTTCAATATTATTCCACTCTCATCCAATTTGTTCCTATAAATCTACTTTGTGATAATTATGTTGTGGCCTCTTGGTTTAGGAACAAGCTCCCAGACATTGCACCTTCTGAATTGATTCAGCTCCTCTTGCATAACATCAATCCAGTGCTGGTCTTGGATGGCTTCTTCAAACTTCTTAGGCTCCATTTGAGACAGGAAACTTGAATGCAGGTCTGTGCTTTGATTTCTGATTCTAGTCTGCACTCCCTGTCTTGGATCACCTATAATCTGATCAGCAGGATGATCTCTTAAATGTCTTGTAGCTGGAGGAAGATTCCTTTCTGGTTGAACATCTCCAGCTCCTTCTTCATGCTGAACCTCTTGGTTTCATCAGCTTCTATTGAGTCTTGTACTCCCCCTGGACAGTAGCCTTCATTTTCCAATGCTCCATCTTCATTTGATGCTTCAGCAATGGAGAGCTTGTCCATTCTTTTGCTTATACTTGTTGAATCATTTGATCTACAAGACAACTCACAGTTGATTAATCTTGTTTCATCAAACACAACATGTACAGATTCTTCAACAACTTGAGTAGTCAAGTTGTAGATTCTATAGGCCTTACTATTTATGCTGTACCCAACAAATATCCCATCTTGGGATTTGGCAGCAAACTTAGTTAGGTATGACTTGGCATTGTTAAGTATATAGCATTTACAACCAAAGATCCTGAAGTAGGATAGATTTGGTTTTCTACCTTTCATAATCTCATAGGGAGTCTTTTTGTGGTTCTTGGTGATAGAAGCCCTATTGATTACATGACATGCAGTGTTAACTGCCTCAGCCCAGAAATATTCTGGGAGAGAGGTGTCACTCAATAGAGTTCTGCCAGCTTCAATTAATGTTCTATTCTTTCTTTCAGCAATGCCATTTTGCTATGGTGTTCTAGGTGAGGAGAACTCTTGGAAAATCCCAAAGTCTTCACATAATTTTGTCATGCTTTCAGATTGAAACTCAGTACCATGGTCACTTCTGATTTTGACCACTGTACTATTCAGTTCATTCTGAATTTGCTTTAAAAAACTAAGTAATACACTTGGGGTTTCTGATTTCTGTCTCAGAAAGAACACCCATGTAAATCTAGAATAGTCATCTACCACCACAAAAGTATAGACTTTCCTACCTAGACTATGAACTGGCATAGGACCAAAAAGATCCATATGTAATAGGTATAGGCACCTCACAGAATCCTTGTTTTCAAGGCTTTGAAAGGAGGATTTTGTCTGCTTGCCCTTTTGACAAGCTGATCATATTTCTCCCTTTATACACTTAACTTGAGGACCATTCCTCACTAACTCTTTGCTAAAGAGTTGGCTAATTATCTTGTAGTTAAGATGAGCCAATCTCTTGTGCCACTTGACACAATGAGAAGCATTATCATCAGCTACAAGATAGATAAAAGAAGCCTTGTTCTCACATACAAAATTAAGACAATACACATTTCTCTTCCTATACCCAATCAATATGATTTTTGATCACTTGACCTTTTGATATGACATCCATTCTTAACAAATGAAATGTCATATCCTAAATCACTCAGCTGGCTTATGCTTATTAGATTGTGTTTCAAACCTTTTACATAAGCCACTTGGGTGATAGTAATTAGGTTAGTAGAAATGTTACCAAACCCTTTGATGATTCCTTTTTCAGATCCACCAAAGATCACTTTGGGTCCATCTTTGACAGATGTATACTCCTTCAGCAGCCCCTTTGTTCCAGTCATGTGCCTGGAACAACCACTGTCCAAGTACCATATAGGGGCATGGCCACTTGGACTTTCCTGCAACACAGATTTACTTACCCTTAGAACCCAAGTAAGTCTTGGGTCCTTGGTTCAGGTTAGCATTAATAAAGCTACCATTATCTCTTCTAACAGGTAGACTATTGTTCTTTCTAACACTTGTGTTATGCCAGCAGTCTAATGCAAAATGGCCTCTCCTGCCACAGCACCAACATTCAAACTTATTGTATCTAGATCTAGATACACCCTTGATAAAAGAATTTATGTCCATTGCTGGTGCTGCTGCAGCTTCACCCACTGATTTCTTATAACCATTGGGTTTATGAACATGGATAGGCCTGTTGGCATTTACACCCTTGTTTATCAGAACATTAGTCTTAAAATAACCATGAATATCTTCATGATCATATTGGTTAGAAGGCACTTGCACCTTTCTAAACTTAATAGGGACTGAAAGGTTCAGTGGCTTGATAGGAGCTTTGCCTTTCCTCTTGAATTGGGCTGCCCTGGGGTTACCTTTGAATCCTAATCCTGCCTTACCCTTTTGAGTCACAAATTCATCTATCAAGGGTAAGATAGACTTTGGCTTAGAGTAACTAGCCACTAACTCCTTTTCTATTATTAGTCTGGCCTCCAGACTCTTCACTTGATCATTGGTATAATTGATTGTGCCCATCTGAATAATACTTATATTCTTCAGTTTGGCAATTTCATTTAACTTCTGATCAATTACTTTTTCAAACTCAGTTGCAGCTACCTTTAGATCAGCAATTTCCTGAGCCTGAGATTTAACCAGGTTCTTGCTTTTCTTAAGGGCCTGCAACAAGTCCCCATACTTATCTATCAATTGATAGACATCTCCTTCAGATTCAGATGCATCTACATCACTTGATGCACATGTAGCTGATTCTGCACTTGTACTACAAACAGATTTTATTGAAGGACATAGTACCTTACAAGGAACAGACTGACTCTGGCACATGTCTTCTTCTAATCCTGCCATCAGTCCCATGCACTGATGATCTTCTTGTTCATAGATGGAGTCTAGCAATTGCATGAACTCCTCTTCTTCAGTAGCAGCATACAGTCCAATATATGCTTCAGCTTCAGATTCTGATTCTGAAGTTGATTGATCTGTTAGGCTCTTTTCCTTCTTTGCAACAAAGGATTTTTCCTTCTTGCCCTTTTGATAAGTCTTCTTCTTGTCTGATGACTCCTTTCTCTTATCAGGACAGTCAGCCACTACATGTCCAGGCCTACTGCAATAATAGCAGACAATCTTTGAAGTAGTGGCCTTACTGGGTTTTGTTCTGCTCTTCTCTTTCCTTGATGACTTTTTCTTCTGATAATAGTCATCAAATTGATGTGATGAGGAGGTCCTAGACTTCCACTGCTTCTTCTTTAAGAATCTCTGGAATTGCCTTGTAAATGCAGCAAAATATGCATCTGACTCACTGCTTTCTGAACCCTGATTATCTGAATTTTCAGAACTAACTTCTGCAACTTCCTTAGGAGGAGATGATGATATCCTCATATTCTTTCTAGTGGCTTCTGCTATAACACCCCAAAAAAATCTCAAAACTGGATTTGAAGTGCAGGCTGCTTGACACGGCCTGGGACACGGGCGTGTCCCAGGGCGTGTCGGGGGTACACGGCCTGGGACACGGGCGTGTCCCAGGGCGTGTCACTCAAAAAAATAGCCGGACTGAGTCAGAGAATTACATGGCCCGGAACCAAGCCTTGAACACGGCCGTGTCAGATTTGACACGGGCGTGTCTGAGGGCGTGTGCCTACCTATGTACTGCTCTATTGGTTTTTAGCGCTCGTTGAGTACCATGTAACATGGGTGACACGGGCGTATCACATGACTGACACGGGCGTATCGATGCCCGTGTTCTGGTAGTTTTCAGTCGGTACGTGTGCCGCTTAAGGGTACAGGGCCTGTGACACGGGCGTGTCACAGGCCGTGTCGGCCAAAAAGTCTAGTTTTTCAGGCAGATCTTGGCAGTTCATTTTCTTTAAAGAAGATCCAGTGGCTGGGGCTAATTCCTGGCTTGATAAGGCCGGGGAAGGAGAAGGCTAAGCTCATTTTGAGTTTCATCTTCTCTTTCTAGCTTTAAGAGAGAGGTGAGAGCAAGGTGAGGAAGAAGAAGTGGAATCCGGCTGCCGGTGGTGCTACGGTGGTCCAAATCGCGAGCCGAGTTCGGGTTTGCAAAGGCAACGCTGCTGCGAAGGCTTTCATCCGTCTCAATTTCTCTCCATGGCTCCGAAGCGAGTTCCTAGGGTAATGATTTCCTTCTTGGACATGTGAAGTCCTTAATTCCTGCATTGCTTAGGGAAAACCCTTCCCCGCGAGTGTGCGGTGGGTTGTGGCGTCCCTTGGGGTAGATATGTGAAGTCCCCCTTGTTAGAGTCCGGAATTGGAGTACGGATCTAGGCATGCTGTGTGAAGCCCATCTGGACATATTGGTCTGGATTGGTGATGCTTGTTTGCATATCGGAGAAGACTCCGTGATTATTGCTTGTATGCATGATGGATAAAGTACTGGAGGAAGTCCAGGAAATTGTGAGAGTTGGGTGCAACTCTTATGGCCGTGAGTTGCCACTTTGTGTGCGGTTGAGCGTTGGGCTGCAACTGTATAAAAAGGCTTCGTGCCAAACAGGCAAGGTGAAACCGACCCGCGCCTTTAAATGTGGCCTCAGGTACGATGTACTTGGTTGGGCAAGGCGATTTGAGCAACGTGGGGTTGCTGATCTGTACCTGCGTTATGTAGGCTGGACATGAGAGTGCCAAGGCATTGGGCTTTCGTCAGCGACATAATGAGAGTGTTGGGCCTGCGTGCCGGACTAAATGCTCAATGGTGAGATCCGGTGTTTCCGGTGCACCCGAGAGTGCCATGAGAGCACGGGACGTCGGGCCTTCGTGCCGGCATTTGTGATATGTGACTGTGCGGTCATGCACGTCTTGCTTGAATTGCTATATATCATATTGGACGATTGCTATGCAGGGATGGAATTCCGCTGCCCCATGCCAGGGGCAGGGTCGTTATAATTGGTCAGCTGAATGCTGACCATTGCCCTGTTTGCCACCGCTTGGTGGATTGGTTCTTACAGGTACTGGAGGTGCTGGTCCGAGCGGGACTTAGCGGGTTGAAGCCCAAGCTGTGTTGCTGTCCTCGAAGGCATTGTTTTGTTTCTTTTGTTCATGTGTGGCCGGCCTGCGTGCCGATGTCTGTAATCCACACTCTTGTTAAGAGAAATTCTAGTAAGGCCTTAAGGCTAGACTCTTTTGATGTTTGTATACATTATTATGTTATAGTGGACAGTGTTTCTTTATCTTGAGTTCAAAGATTCAACCGTGAAACTTCCGCTAGAATGCTCTGTGTTAGGATGCATTGGTTATGATATTAGTTCGTAGCATCTCCGCCTGTTTGTGGAGTATGGTGTGGGGCCCCGGCCGGACCCTCTATTATATTCTTCTTGACGGGTAGAGGTGTTACATCTGCCTTGAAGGCCACTGTCTTCTCTCTATGCTCTCCTTTTGAATTCTTTTCCTCCTCCTTCCTCACCATAAGTTGCATTTCATAGGATAGCAACTTTCCAAACAAGGTTGGAGGAGAAATCTCTGCCAGTTTAGCCACTTCTCTTATGGCACAGATCTTTGTGTCCCAATCCTTTGTCAAGGATCTTAAGAATTTGTCATTCAGTTCATAGATACTGAAGACTCTTCCATAGGACTTTAACTCATTCACAATTCTATAGAATTTCTTATAGCATTCAGTTATGCTATCAGTTTTTCCTTGTCTAAAACTTTCATATTCCTGGTTGAGCATAGACTTCCTATCCTGTCTTACTTCTTCAGATCCCTCCATGTAGACAATCAAGGTGTCCCACATTTCTTTGGAGGTCTTGCAGTGAATCAGATTCTGAAATGTAGAATCATCTATGGCACTCACAATAATATTCTGAGCTCTCTTGTCCATGGTTGCCAAAATGATTTCATCCTTGGTCATTTCAGAATAACTCTTTGGAGTTTGAATATTAGCATCAAGAACTGATACCTTCATTGGAATGAAGGGTCCTTCCTGAACTGTGATGTATATCCTTGAGTCAGATGCTTCCATGAACAATCTGACTCTTTCTTTCCAAATTCCAAAGATTTCCTTCCTACAGATGGGTAACTTCATTGACCCTAACTCCTTGTGATTTTCTCCAGAACCCATCTTCTTGAATCTTGATTCTGCCTTTCAGATCTACCTCAGACTGTTAAGTCCTTTTTGAGGAACCTCCCTCTGATACCACTTGATAGTTTTACTTTCAAGACAACCTAAACACCTAGAGGGGGTGAATAGGTTCTAATGCTTGTTAACACTTTTTGGCAGAATTCAATTACAGAATTAAAACACACAGCACAGCAGTCACAGAAATTTAACCATCACAGATTGCACACTGTTTTATAGTGGTTCCCCAAGGTCTGGGTACATCCACTTTCCCCCTTCACATATCTAGCAATATGCTAGATTCGGCCAAACTTCCTCTTTACTCTGATCCACAGATCCTACAGCTCAGAACCTGAAAAGGTTCCTACAACTCAGGCTCAACAGCCCTAACTCAGCCTTATCACAAAGCCTACAACTCAGAGAAGAACCTTCTCCTACACTCAGGCAAATAGCCCTACCACTCAGAGATCAACTCTCCTACACTCAGCCTTTATAACACAGGCTTACAACTCAGATCTGTATTGACAGATCCTACAGAAATTAGAAAAGAAGTTTTTAATGTCTTGCCTTTGTTGAGAGAGAAAAGAACAAGACAATTCTTGATCAGCTGATGAAATCAACTGAATCTCAGCTTTCTTCAAAGCTTCTTGAATCTGAACTTAGCTGAGTTTATTTCCAAACTGATGGCGCACCTCCGCCACCTCTACTTGGAGACGATACTGGCGATGCTGTTGATCCGGTTGCTGAGGCGGTTCAACTCAAGGACGCGAGGCATCATGGTGACGCTAACGGAAGCCTACGTTACAACCTCCGCCCGCGGCGTACAACACCCGCCGCGACGCATTAAAATATTTCCCTACTTTCTTGCACTTTATTTCTATTTTAGGAATATAAAATTATCCAAGTTTGAAGTGATAATTTTATATTCAATGTTTGCAAGTTTATTTTTCATTTGGACAATATTTTATGTTGGTGTGCATTTAACCATTTGGATGGATGAGATGGATGAGATTACATCTCCATCATGAATGGTTAAGGCTTGTTTGTAACTCCTATTTAAGGAGGCCTTATTATGAGATCATTAGTGAAGATTGAAAACCTAATTCCTTCTCTTTGAGAATTCGGCCAAGGAGGTTCTCCCTCTACCGCCGCCCCTCTTGTGGTGTGAAGCCGCCGCCCCCTTGCCTCCTCCATCCGTTCGGTGCGACTCCGGCGCGGCTTCCTTCGGTGCGACTCCTTGGAAGAAGGTTGCAACCCTTCGGTGTGACGCTGGTGGATCCGTGGAGAGAGTGAATCTCCCACTGTTATCTTGTGTGAAACGCTCTCCGGTTGGGTAACTTCTCATCCCCCATCTTCGCGATTCTTCTTCTTAGTTGTTGTGGAATATGCAAGTCGTTTTATCCGTTTTGTTAATCTAATCGCTGCACTTTCATTTCGAAATCGCCGTTGCTAGGCTTTTATTTCTTGATCGGGTGGATCCTATTTGCCGGAGCGGATCTTGGCCTATAGCCTTGATTTCGCTCTCAAAAAGGAGTGGCAACCTTTGTGTTGATTTGGGGAATAATCCGACTCAAAGTTTCGATCGCTATTTTCGAGTCGACCATTCCTCCTTGTTATTTTTGTGCTGCGTTTGCGACGAGGAAATATTGTGGGCGATAGGTGCTGTGTAGGTGCGGTAGATCTAAGACGAGATTGGGCGTAGATTGGCTTTTACCGTAGAGATCTCCGATTCCGGACATTCCTACATCAATTTGGTATCAGAGGCGGTCGTCTCAATTTCCCAATTGAAACGTCCTCGCTTATGCCCCATCAAATCGGTAAAAAAAATCAAAATTTTTTTTTTCGTTGGTCTGCCAATAGCGGGCTAAAATCTGCATTTTTTAGCGAAATTTCAGAATTTTTTTTTTTTAATGATCTACATGTTTTTCACATTAATCTTTTATAAAAACATATTACTTTCAGTATAGCTACAGCCCTAGGGAAATTCGTCTCCAAAATTTTCAGGGTCTTGCATGCGCATTAGGCTAGGCACGGAGTATTCGGCACCGTCTACGTCTAGGATGGCTGAGAACGAGCACGAAATTCGTAACGCTGAAGCGATAGCAGGTCTTCGTAACGATATGACAGAACATAGGGCCACCTTAGCACAGATTTTACAAAATCAAGCTAGGCCACCCCCACCTCCCGCTAATGTTGAGTTGCCCCACCGACGCCAACATATTTCCGATTCAGATTCGGATGGCGACTCCCCACGAGTGCCCCCTCGAGGCAATCGCCACGGGCGAGAGTTTGATATTACAAGGGCCATCAAAATTGATGCCCCCACTTTCGATGGTATGGGAGATCCACAGAATTTCCTCACATGGATAGTGGACATGGAATGCTATTATGATTGGCACCATCTTACGGACCCCCAAAAGGTCCAAGTTGCCAGGATGAAGCTAACCGGTCGCGCCAAAACTTATTGGCTGAATGAAGAGCGTAGACTAGGGACTGGGGACGGAGACCCAATTATTGGATGGACTGTCATGAAGAATTTGTTGACCGATCAGTACGTCCCCGCGTACCATCCGACACAAATGTTTGACGAGCTCGCCTCCCTGCGGCAAGGCTCCAATTCTGTATCAGAGTACATGGGAGAATTAAAGGACCGGTTGGTGCGTTGTAACCTGAGGGAGATCCCCGAAGTCACCCTTTCTAGGTTTCGTAAGGGGCTTCAACCCGATATTCAGCGGAAGCTCTTGCGTTATGGTCACACAGATCTGAACACGACATTCAATGCCGCCCTCGACATTGAGAAACATTTAGCCTCTAAGGCTCACTCCCGTTACTCCCATGCGAAGGGAAAATCCTCTACCGGAGCATCTTCCTCCACATATCAGGATAAAGGGAAGTACCGGTCGACCGAGTCCAAGTCCGTAGTAATCACTGCTAGGAACGCCAAGAACCCCGCGAGCGAACGTATTCCCATAGGAAAGGTTAACAAGACTAACGCTACATGTTACTCTTGCGGCATTCAAGGTCATTATGCCTTCGAATGCCCAACGAAGACTAAAGCCATAGCCCTATTAGAGTCGACGACCGATCTTGCGGATTATGTTTATGAGGCTGCTGAGGAGAGCGATCCGGAAGGGGTCCCAAGTGATTTAGAGGACGATCACCCCCTTATGGTGATGCGTTGTATCTTGACCACTCCTCGTCCGTTAGATGACTGGAAGAGGACGAGTATATTTTCTCTGATCTTTAAGAGTGGCGAAAAGCTTTGTAAGCTTATTATTGATAGTGGTAGCTGTGTGAACGTTGTATCTGAGAATGCCATAGCACGTATGTCCTTGACCACGGAACCACACCCGACCCCGTATCAGGTTGCTTGGATCAACAAGATCTCCGTACTTGTTACCAAGCGATGCCTGGTATCTCTCTCATTCAAATCTTATATTGATGAGGTTTGGTGTGATGTTCTTCCGATGGACGCCTGTCATGTGTTGTTAGGTCGCCCTTGGTTGTATGACCGTGATGTGACTCATTTTGGTAGAGCCAACTCTTATGAATTTAAATTCAATGGCAAAACCATCACGTTGAGGCCCACCATCCCCAAGGAGCCCGTAGTTTTGGCTAAGGATACCACCATTCCTGTAGAGAGGAAGACGTTGAATCTAGTTGGTCGGAAGGAGTTCACGAGCGACCCGTTTTATGATGGGATCATGTTTGCGCTCGTTCTCTTGAGTGCGAAACCCGAATCTAGTCTTTTGGATGAGCTACCTAGTGAGTTACGGGTACTGTTGGAAGAGTATAAGGACGTATACCCGGATGAGTTGCCGTCTACATTACCCCCGCTTAGAAATATCCAGCATGCGATAGATCTCATCCCGGGGTCTTCCTTGTCAAATCAGCCCCATTATCAACTCCATCCCGCGGCATACAAGGAGTTGCAAACCCAGATAGAGGGCTTGCTTGAGAAGGGTTTTATTAGGACTAGCATGAGTTCGTGTGCGGTGCCCGCCCTACTTGCCCCCAAGAAGGACGGTACATGGAGAATGTGCGTTGATAGCCGAGCTATCAACAAAATCACCATCAAATACAGGTTCCCTATTCCCCGTCTGGATGATTTATTGGACGTCTTGTCTGGAGCCACCATATTCTCCAAATTAGATCTTCGGAGTGGCTATCACCAGATTAGGATACGAGAGGGCGATGAGTGGAAGACGGCGTTTAAGTCAAAGGATGGTCTGTACGAGTGGCTTGTGATGCCTTTTGGGTTATCCAATGCCCCGAGTACCTTCTCCCGGATGATGACCCACGTCTTTCAGCCATTCATGGGGAAGTTCGTTGTCGTCTACTTTGACGATATTCTGATCTATAACACTTCTACCGCCGAGCACATCTCCCACATGAGAGTGATCCTTTCCACCCTGCGGAAAGAAACTTTATTTCTCAATCTTAAGAAGTGCACTTTCTATGCCTCGGAGGTAGAGTTCTTAGGCTATATAGTCGGGTCTGAGGGTATTCGAGTTGACCCG
The DNA here is from genome assembly GCA_039513925.1 of Platanthera zijinensis. Taxonomy (NCBI): domain Eukaryota; kingdom Viridiplantae; phylum Streptophyta; class Magnoliopsida; order Asparagales; family Orchidaceae; genus Platanthera; species Platanthera zijinensis. Next base: position 179,513,646 of record CM077084.1, read on the forward strand.
GGTAAGGTTCAGGTCATCAAGGACTGGCCCGTACCAACCACCCTACGTGAGGTGCGTAGTTTCCATGGGTTAGCCACATTCTATCGTCGTTTCATACGAGACTTCAGTAGTATTATGACACCTATTACCGACTGTATGAAGAAGGGAGAGTTCACGTGGACGAAGTCCGCCACCTATGCTTTAGAACGAATAAAGAAACTTATGACTGAGGCACCTGTCTTACATCTACCAGACTTTTCTAAAGTCTTTGAGCTCACATGTGATGCATCTGGGGTGGGGATTGGAGGTGTCTTGAGCCAAGAGGGCCATCCCGTTAGTTATTTCAGCGAAAAGTTGTCAGGCCCCAAGCTGAACTATTCAAATTACGATAGGGAATTTTATGCTGTAGTCCGATGCTTACACCATTGGAGACACTATCTCCTCTCCAAGGAGTTCGTGATTCTCTCCGATCATGAGGCCTTACGTTTCATTAACAGCCAGCATAAAATCAGCCCACGACATGCTAAGTGGGTAGCTTTCCTACAAGGATACACATTTAATCTCAAACACCTTAAGGGAGCTGATAATCGAGTCGCTGACGCCCTTAGTCGTCTAACACTTTTACTCACTTCTATGGAAGTACATGTCATAGGATTTGAGCGGGTTAAGGATGAGTATGCTACGTGTCCTGACTTCCAAGACTTCTATTTATCAGCCCAGGATAGTTCCCCCACGACGATATCTGCATAAGTCATTAAGGACGGTTACCTGTTTAGGAACGGAAAGCTATGTATTCCGCAGTCATCGTTACGTCTACATATCATTTGGGAATTGCATAGTGGATGGTTGAGTGGTCACTTTAGTAGAGATAAGACGATTACGTTAGTCGAGGAAAAGTTTTATTGGCCCAAACTTAAGGCTATGGTAGGAAGAGTAGAGAGTAGCTGCCGAACGTGTCAGGTTTCTAAGGGTGGTAAAACCAATGTAGGATTATATACACTCTTGCCTATTCCCTCCATGCCTTGGGTAGATGTTAGTATGGACTTTGTATTAGGCCTTCCCCCTACCCAACGCCGTCATGATTCCGTTTTTGTAGTTTTGGATAGGTTTTCCAAGATGGCGTATTTCATCCCATGCAGTAAAACAAACGATGCGTCTCACGTCGCTAAATTATATTTTAAAGAAGTCGTTAGTCATCGCGGAGTGCCAAAGACCATAGTTTCGGATCGAGACGTAAAATTCACTAGCTATTTTTGGAAAACTCTATGGATGTTAATGGGGACAAAATTATTGTTTTCCTCCGCCTATCATCCCCAAACGGATGGACAGACGGAAGTGGTTAATCGGAGTTTAGGAAATTTGTTAAGATGCCTCGTGAGCGATCATTTGGGCACTTGGGATCTTCTCTTGCCCCACGCCCAATTAGCCTACAATAATTCCAAAAATCGGTCTACGGCTATGTCTCCGAATGAGATTGTCCATGGTTATAAAGCTCCTGTGCCGCTTGACTTGGTGCCGTTGCCCCCAACGTACAAGGCAAGTCAATTTGCACAATCCTTTGCCCAACACTTCCATGATCTACATGCACGTATACGGGCCACTTTGAATACACAGTACGACTCTTATCAGGCGCACGCTAATTTACATAGGAGAGTATCAAACATTAAAATTGGCGATGTGGTTTTAGTCCGTTTAGTTCCCGAACGCTTGCCAACTGGCACCGTTAAAAAGTTAGCACCAAAGCACGCCGACCCTTTTCGGATCATTAAGAAGTTAGGTGACAACGCTTTCGTTTTGGACTTGCCTGCTGATTGGGGTATCTCCCCCATTTTTAACGTTTCGGATTTAACGATGTTTGTGTCGCCACCACAAGAGTTGATTTCTTTGTCGTCTTCTTCACCCACTTTAAATTCTCATGGGTTGGGGAGTGGTAGAACGGATGATCTCTCTCTTACGGTCCCCACAGGTATTTCATCGGATGGTACGTTGTCTTCTTTCTTGCCTACTGCTAATATGTTCCCCAAGTTTCCACGGACATTTTCCACCCCAGAGATGATACTTGATGCTGAGCCGGTTACCACTACTGATGGCGACACCCGCCGTTTTCTCATCCGTTGGCATGACCGCCCCCTTCGGATGACTCTTGGGTACTCGAGTTGGAGCTGCGAAGTTTGGATGCCGATCTCCTTCACCGCTATCTCTTGGACCACGCTACGGAGATGCGTGATTTTGAGCGGGGGAGGATTGATGGCGCACCTCCGCCACCTCTACTTGGAGACGATACTGGCGATGCTGTTGATCCGGTTGCTGAGGCAGTTCAACTCAAGGATGTGAGGCATCATGGTGATGCTAACGGAAGGCTACGTTACAACCTCCGCCCGCGGCATACAATATCCTCCGCGACGCATTAAAATATTTCCCTACTTTCTTGCACTTTATTTCTATTTTAGGAATATAAAATTATCCAAGTTTGAAGTGATAATTTTATATTCAATGTTTGCAAGTTTATTTTTCATTTGGACAATATTTTATGTTGGTGTGCATTTAACCATTTGGATGTATGAGATTACATCTCCATCATGAATGGTTAAGGCTTGTTTGTAACTCCTATTTAAGGAGGCCTTATTATGAGATCATTAGTGAAGATTGAAAACCTAATTCCTTCTCTTTGAGAATTCGGCCAAGGAGGTTCTCCCTCTACCGCCGCCCCCTCTTGTGGTGTGAAGCCGCCGCCCCCTTGCCTCCTCCATCCGTTCGGTGCGACTCCGGCGCGGCTTCCTTCGGTGCGACTCCTTGGAAGAAGGTTGCAACCCTTCGATGTGACGCCGATGGATCCGTGGAGAGAGTGAATCTCCCACAGTTATCTTGTGTGAAATGCTCTCCGGTTGGGTAACTTCTCATCCCCCATCTTCGCGATTCTTCTTCTTAGTTGTGGTGGAATATGCAAGTCGTTTTATCCGTTTTGTTAATCTAATCGCTGCACTTTCATTTCGAAATCGCCGTCGCTAGGCTTTTATTTCCGGATCGGGTGGATCCTATTTGCCGGAGCGGATCTTGGCCTATAGCCTTGATTTCGCTCTCAAAAAGGGGTGGCAACCTTTGTGTTGATTTGGGGAATAATCCGACTCAAAGTTTCGATCGTTATTTTCGAGTCGACCATTCCTCCTTATTATTTTTGTGCTGCCTTTGCGATGAGGAAATATTGTGGGTGATAGGTGATGTGTAGGTGCGGTAGATCTAAGACGAGATTGGGCGTAGATTGACTTTTACCGTAGAGATCTCCGATTCCGGACATTCCTACATCACAAACAGCTTCTTGAGAAACCAATAATGGCTTCCTTCTTCTTCTTCAAGTGGCTGGATCCCTCTCTATCCAACACCTTTGATGATACTTCTGAATTTTTGAAAGAACTCTACTTAGACTGATCCTGAGATTGTCTTCTTAGATCTTTTGATGAAGATCTTCTTTAATGCCTTGCACTTTCTTGAAGAGAGGACTTGTCTCTTAACTGATGTGTTGATTAAGAATTAATTTCCTCTTGTATATTGTTGTATATTTCTTTCTTCGTCTGAATCTGTCTATTTATAGATCTTCTTCATGATAACCGGCTGATCCGGTTTCTAACTGACTTCTGACAAGTCTGACAGCTTCAGTTAACCTGTCATAACCCACAGTTGTCAAGTCTTCAAACAGATCCTGTGCCTTAGTCTTGGACAGCAAAGTGTTGAGACAGACTGTGAGAAAGTGTCGAGACCAACTGTCTATATGTGTCGACACAAGTGACTTTGGTGTCGACACAGCCTTTGATGATGTCGACTAGTTTGCCTTTAAGTCGACACTGCTTCTTCAGAACTTCATCTTGAGAATGAGTCGACACAGAGAATTTGTATCGACTTAACACTTCATCTTTCTTCAGAAAATAACTTGGTCTTGACTTTGCAGTTTGTCGATACAAGTCCTGTATGTCGACACAGTTGTTGTAGATTCAGAACTCAGTATGTGTCGACTCTGCCTTCAGGTGTCGACATAGTTGAGGTCGACTATCTTTCTGTGAGTCGACACTGCTTCCCAGTGTCGACACAAATGTGGTCGACTATCTTTCTGTGAGTCGACACTGCTTCCCAGTGTCGACACAAATATGGTCGACTATCTTTCTGTGAGTCGACACTGCTTCCCAGTGTCGACATAAATGAGGTCGATTATCTTTCTGTGAGTCGACACTGCTTCCCAGTGTCGACACAAATGTGGTCGACTATCTTTCTCTGTGTCGACACAGCTTCCTTCAAGTGTCGACACAATTATTCTTAAGTGTCGACCCAGTTTCTTCAGATGACGACACATGGACTTAGAATAATTTCCTATATTCTTTAATACTTCTTCACCTGCACATGTCAACTTAAAACAACATCAAATACACCTTGATGTATATCATTAAGCTAAGTTAGGCTTCTTCAAATCAGGTACACATTTTCCAATGTACCCAACAAACCCCAAGAACTATCATAGATACAAATCTGGGCACTATAGCTTCTGGATGGATCTGCATGTATTCTTTAGGATCAAATGAATCTCTGTTTACCTGAAATTGATCAAACTCCTTCTGTCTATAGATAGACATTGTAGTGAATTTAGATGGATCTGCTCCTTCTGCTTTGGCTCTGTAAATTTGAGATAAACCAATAAACTCTTGGAGTCTGGCCATCCTGAAATTAGGATCTAATTCAAGTTCATAAGTTAGAGAGATAGCTCTCTCTAGATTAGATTTAGGAGTATCCTGAGAAGACTTTTGAAGAGGATTTCTGAATAGAATGGATTGCTGTTGGAAGTTGGATTGAGGGAAAGACTGCTGAGGTTGTCTAGAATAATAAGACCTTAGAGGTCTACATTGACTATACTTTCCAGCTGATCTAGAAGACTGATGGGAGACTGTCCTTGGAGACTGAGAGCTACTTGAGGCTGGTTGCTGAGTCATAAAAACATTTCCTGATGCACCTATAGCAGGAGGAGGAGGAGGTCCTCTCCTAGTCTTCCTAGGTGGGGAACTATATCTTTTCTTTTTCATCCTTTCCTTTAACTCATTTTTAGAATATCTCATCATATTTGGAGAATCTGGAGTGAGAGTTATATTATGAAGAATGTAATAAGGGATGTCGGCATTTGGATTGGGCTTAGGAGCAGCCTTAGGAGGCGCCCTTTTCTTGGCTTTTCTCTTTTTAGAGCTTGTAACTTGAGAATCATCAAAATCTTCACATTCATCATCATCATCATCATCAGTAGAGTTTGTTGGATGATCATAAAGATCATGAATCCTTTGCAGTATGTCATCAAATAGATAAGGATGATCCTGAGATTGTACAACTTCTGCCTGAGGCTGTTCTTGAATAGCTGACTCTGAAAAAATTTCTGTAACAACCTGGTTACTTTCTTCTTCCATGTATTCAAACATAAAATCATCATGATTTGGCATGGAGGACTCAGCCCACTTAAAAGTTGGAGGGGAGAAAGCCTTTGGCTCTAAGTCAATTGCAGGCTCTATAACATTATTATAAGCTGATAAGCTTATCCTGATTTGTTCCAAAATTTCAGGATTTATTGGGGAGGAGTAACAAACTATGGCTTTAGATATTTATGGAACTGGGAGCCTGATGTTATATAAAGAATCAAAAGAGTGCAGTAAAGAATCCAAATCAACTGTGGGATTTATAATGAAATCACCAACAGTGCTTATTTCATCATCTATATCACAAACCATATCAGAATCTGAATCATCAATAATATCAATTTTCTCTACTGTTGGAATAACTACCTCTGGAGGAACTGCTACTGCTACTGCTAGAGGAGGAGCTGTAACTTCTTCATTGAACATCTCTCCCTGCCTGGTTTTAAAGGCCCTAAAGCCCGGCCCCCAAAAGAAGGGACAGAAGTGAGAGCAGCAACTTTAGTAGAGAGAGAGGAGATGGAGGCAGAAAGAGGAGCAATATCATTAGCTATTAACTACTCTAGAGTTTGAGAGATGAATTTTAGAAGGTCTTTTGCAATATCAGAGAAGTTTAAATACAAAGGTTCAGGAGTAGAAGAGGTATAAGTGTTGTGTGACCACAGTTAGAACATACAGAAAAAGAATGTGGGAGGTCTGTATGGAGGTATTCTGGGAATGTGGAAGGAGGGTTGGATGAAATGGTGGATGGAATTGTAGTAGTGGTGGTAGGAATTGTGGTATTTTTCTGAATGGGGGATTGAACTAGGGATTGGTTTGGAGATAGTGGAGGAGGAGACAACAAGTTGAAGTTTGGATGTGAGGAGGTGGATGGAATATCATTTAGATGAGTTTGAAGTGGAGATTGAGGTGGTCGAGGTGGAATATCCTCATGGAAGATGATTGGTGAATGTGGAGGTATAATTGAGGAAGGTTGTTGTTGTGGAGGAGGTAAAGGAATTTTGATGGAAGGGAGCTCTTCTTCTGGTGGTGGGGGAGTGGCTATTACTTCCCTGGTGTCCTCTAAAGTCCTGGAAGAGGAGGCCCTTGAGGGCTTAGGGATGGTCCTCTCCCATCTACCAAATAAGGTAGAAGTTAGCCTCTTGGAGGCATTTATGAATATGGTTTGGGAGACCAATAGTTCAGGAGCCTTGGCATGTAGGAAGATTCCCAAATCCTCCCAAAACAAACTTCCTTCTTTGAGTTTTTCTTCTTGATTAATTCAAACAATAATATACCCCAATTTACTAATTTCTTATTGACCAGGGCACACATCACCAAGAATTGGTGTCTGGTAATATAATCATCAGTTGTGTACTTTCCTAGAAACACTTTCCCTCATACATCAGCAAAAAACTTTTATTCTACAGACAAGTTTTTCTTTAACAACCTATTAGGGTTTCCCTCTGAGTGACCCATCTTAATCAGCATAGAATCATAATCAGAACTGTCTAATTCTATATCTTCTTCTCCGTTAACCAAACCAAAAAACTCAGATAAAATAATAGGTGTTAGAGTAACCTGTTGGCATGCGATGATACCAATCATTGTTTCTGCATCTGGGGAAGTTGAAGTGTAGACCCATTCCCTTATCTCGGTCACTGGCAGTTTGATCCCGGTGGTCATAAGTTTCCTCAGTTGCTGTTCTTTAAACAGTTGTAGAATATCTGTGAAGATCTGATCGGAATGGCTGAATGAATCAAAGTCAATGTCAAATCCAGTATCGTATTTCATACAAGAGAGAAATCGCCGGAATCGCCATTGTTTTCCTGCAAAAACAAGAGAGAGAGAGAGAGAGAGATCAAGTGCAAGAGAACTAGAAAGCACGGGCTATAGCTCGAAGAAAACCTAGTTATAAGTTTTTCAGAATATGAAGCGGCGAACTCCGTCCTGCGAAAAGAAAAGCTTCGAGCTCAGTTTGATGAAATTACACATAACGAGATAAGCTTCATCGACCTAAGTTAGAAGGGCTGGAAAATAGATCGTCGATCTCCGTTCGACGAAATATCTTCAGAAGTAAATTCGTCAATCTCCGTTCGACGAACAAATTTCACAAGAGATTTCGTCGATCTCCGTTCGACGAAAGTTTCTAGAAGAGTTCACAGATCATCGATCTCCGTTCGACGAAATGTGAAAAATTCTTGAAAACTCAGACAGAAATTAAATTAAGCCTTCCACATTAATCATACCTAATTGATTTAAGAAGAACTGATGTTTCTTCTCATCCAAAGGTTTGGTGAAGATGTCTGCTTTTTGTAAATCAGTAGAGATAAAGACAAGGTTAATTTTCTTTTTGTCCATACAATCTCTAATGAAATGATGTCTAATTTTTATATGTTTGGTTCTACTATGATGTACTGGATTTTGTGCAATGAAAATTGCACCGGTACTATTACAAAATATAGTTAAATTATTTAGATTGTAACCATAATCTAGGAGTTGGTTTTGAATCCATAATATTGGTGAACAGCAACTGCCAGCTGCAATGTATTTAGCTTCTACAGTTGAGGTGGACACAGATATTTGTTTCTTACAACACCAAGACACAATCCTATCACCAAGAAACTGGCATGTTCCTGATGTGCTTTTTCTTTCAACTCTACATCCAGCAAAGTCAGCATCTGAGAATTCAGTTAATTCAAATTCTGACTCCGTTGGATAAAAGAGTCCTAGATTTGGGCAACCCTTTATATTTCTCAAAATTCTTTTAAGTAAAATATGGTAAGATTCTTTAGGGTTCACCTTGAACCTAACACAAAGACATGTAACAAATATTATATCTGGCCTACTAGCTATGAGATACAATAAGTACCCAACAATATCCTTATATGCTTTCTGATAAACTTGCTTGCCATGTTCATCAGAATCAATCACAACATTGGAAGTCATGGGTGTTTTCTTGGCTGAGGTATCAGTCATCCCAAATCTTTTAACTAGCTCCTTAGCATATTTGGATTGGGAGATGAAAATGCCATCAGGGGATTGCATCACTTGGAGACCTAGGAAGTAAGAAAGCTCACTCATGCTACTCATTTCAAACTTGGAATGCATCAGGTCAGAAAACCTTTTGCATAGTTTGGAATCAGTAGAGCCAAAAATCATGTCATCTACATATATTTGAATTAACAATATGTTATTATTATAATGCCTTGTAAACAAAGTTCTATCTACAATGCCCCTTGTGAACTTATGCTCTAAAAGAAAGCTAGCTAGGGTCTCATACCAAGCTCTTGGAGCTTGCTTTAAACCATAGAGAGCTTTATGCAATTTGAAAACAAAGGAGGGATGAGTTAGAGAAATAAAATCTGGTGGTTGTTCAACATATACTTCCTCTTTGAGTTCACCATTCACGAAAGCACTCTTGACATCCATTTGGTAGACTTTGAACTTTTTTTACGCAGCATAGGCAAGAAAAATTCTGATAGCTTCAAGTCTTGCAACTGGTGCAAAGTTTTTATCATAGTCAATTCCTTCTTCCTGTCTGTATCCTTATGCTACCAGCCTTGCTTTGTTCCTTATGATAGCTCCTTATGCATCCAATTTATTTTTGAATACCCACTTAGTTCCAATGACTTGGAAGTCCTTGGGTCTTGGAACTAAGTCCCAAACTCTGCATCTCTCAAACTGATTGAGCTCCTCTTGCATTACAATAATCTAGTGGGGATCTTGCTCTGCAACTTTTATGGATTGGGGCTCAAGTTGATATATGAAGCAAGTATGCATCAAATCTTGGTTGAGTTGATGCCTTGTTTGAACACCAACTGATATGTCTCCAATCACTTGAGATATATGGTGATCTCTAAGTGTGACAAGATCAGTTGGAGTAGTTAGTTCAACAACAGCATTGTGAATTAGTTCCTCTTGAGGATTTATGTTTATTGTTGGTGGTTCAGCAATCATTTCACTGAATTCTTTTTCACTATCTACATCAATATGTGGAGAAGGATGTGATATAGCCTCATTAGTGAGGTTTAAATCATCCAATTTCTCACATAGTTGGGGTACCTGCAATAAATATTTGGTAGAAGAATCCTTCTCCTTGTAATACATGTTAGCTTCATCAAATGTTATATGTACAGATTCTTCCATTTTTAAAGTAGATTTATTAAAAACCCTATAGGACTTGCAGACTTGAGAATATCCAAGAAAAATTCCTATTGCAGCTTTGACTTCAACCTTTCTAAGATGTTTCTTGTTATTATTATGAATGTAATATCTACAAACAAAAATTCTAAAGTCATCTATTTTAGGTTGCTTCCCTTTATGTAATTTATAGGGAGTCTTACACTTAAGTTTATGTATTAAACTCTTATTCAGGACATAATTTGATTTGCTTACAGCCTCTACCAAAAAGGATAGGGGCAAGTAAGCATTTGTAAGTAATGTTCCTTTAGCTTCAATGAGGGTTCTATTTTTCCTTTCTTCTACCCTATTTTGTTGAGGAGTTCTAGGAGCAGAGAAGCAATGTCTGATACCTTCCATCTCACAGAATTCTTGCATAGGAATAGATTCAAACTCAGTACCATGATCACTTATGATCAATGCATCTGGATTAGAATACTCAATCTTTATGCTCTTAAGAAAATCTGTAAGAACTTTAAAGTTATCTGACTTGTTTCTCAAGAAGAACACCCAAGTGAACCTAGAGAATTCATCTACAATAACTAAGGTATAAGATTTCCCTCCCAAGCTCTGTACAGCAATGGGTTCAAATAGATCCATATGTAGCAAGTATAGAATCTTGGGGGAATGACTCTTATTACTAGATTTAAAACTATTTTTGGTTTGTTTACCTAATTGACAAGCCCTGCAAAGGCTTTTCTTCTTGTAGGGGCCAGAAGGCAATCCTCTAACAAGGTTGTCCCTAGAGAGTTTAGCAATGTTTTTAAGATTAACATGTCCTAATCTTTTATGCCATAATTCATTATTATTACTAATTTGATTGAACAGGAAAATTTCTGAACTAGCTGACTTAAAATTAACTATATAGATGTTCCCTTATCTAAGTCCAGTTAAAATAGTTTTGTTATCTATAGAAGTAATAAAACAAGTAGATTGGTTAAAAGATACCTGAAAACCTTCATCACATAACTGGCTTATGGATATCAGGTTATGTTTTAGACCATTCACATAAGCTACCTTCCTAAAGGTGACAGCTCCAGTGTTAACATACCCATAGCCTTCTATTTGGCCATAGTTGGAGTCTCCAAAAATTACCTTTGGACCATGCTTAGACTAGTAGTTTGTTAAGTTGTCCTTGCTTCCTGTCATGTGCTTTGAGCATCCACTATCCAGGTATAATTGTTCCTCTATGGTAGGATAGTCCTTCACCTGCAAAATGAAAAACAAGGTGTTCTTGACTCAAGTAACCTTGGGTCCTTGATTATTTTCAAATTTAAAACTAGAAATATAAGAGCATTCAGGTTGGTTCTTATATCCTAGAGGGTGAAATTTCCTAGGTGGAATTATCCATTAGGTAAATAGGTTAACAAATTCTTTTAGTTGATTAAATGTTCTGAGATAATTAGAGTTTCTGTTAAGATAAACTGGGATCGACTAATTCTGATAAGTTCATCGATCTGAGTTCAATGAATAGGGATGAGCTCGTCGAACTCTGCTCAGAGAATGGAAATATTCATTCTCTGTGCCCCAATATCGTCGATTTCGGCTCAAAGAACCATATTGGTTTCGTCGATCACTGTTCGAAGAATAATTATAATAGAAATCTGTATTCAGAGTTTGTCGACTTGAGTTCGACGAACTGTATACATTTCGTTGATCTGAGTTCGACAAAATCTGTTGAACATTATTATGATTAAGGTTTTTCTTATTCTTTCTCTTTTTCTTGGGTTTCTGATTAAATTTAACTTGCTCATTATTCTCATCTAGTTTTTCTTTTCCCTTTTCTAATATAAATTTTATAGGGGTTGAGAGAATATTTTTCTGAATAAGATGAGGTTGGATTGATGAAGCACCTAAGCCCAGTTTGCCATTTAGCCTGGCATTAATAGTGCTTGTGATGTTCATCAATTTGATGCTTCTCCCATTCAGGGATTCTTCAAATTACTTAGCCTCACTAAATTTAGTTTTTAATGATATGATTTATTCTGAGGCTATAACTAGTTCATCTTTTAGCTTTATGTTTTTAGAAAACAGGTTATCTTGTTCAGTTAATTTTTCTCTGAGAAGTTTGATTTCTTCTCATATTTGATTATGTCATTATATAATAACTTAAACTCAGTTTTAAAATGATCTGAATTAAAATCAAATGAGGATATTACCTTTTCCTCTTCTGATTCAGAATCTTCATTTTCTGAAACTTTAGCTTCTGAAGCATTGTCTAATGCATTGATACCCATCAAGCAAATTTCTTTTGCTTTAGCTTCTTCCACATCTTCACTGGAGCTAGAAGATGAAGATTCTTCTTCTATCTCCTCCAGTTTCTGCAACAAAGCCTTTTTCTTTCCTCTTATGCTTGCTTGAGGAGGGCTTGCTGTACTGCTTTCTGGAGTCTTGTCTCTTCTTTTCTCCTTCTTCTGTTTCTCTGGACACTTAGGAAGAATGTGTCCATATTTTCTGCAACCAAAGCAGACAATTTCCTTGGTAGGAATTTTGTCATATCTTAGTCTGTCATCTTGTTTGGATGACTTTCTTCTGAAATCTTTTCAGGCAATCTTGAAAAATCTTTTGTCCAGTATGCTTAGGAGTTCATCATTTGCTGATGGAGCTTCTGGTCCTTTAGATGTTTTGAATGCAATATTTTTCTCTTTCCTTACTGATGAGGAGGTCTTCTGCTCAGTTGATTCTCTTGTCTTTATAATCTGCTCATAAGATTAGAGCTAGCTTAGTAGAGACTCAGAAGAGATTTCATTTAGGCTTCTGGCCTCCTTGATTGGCTAGATCCTGGAGTCCCATGTGTTGGGGAAGCATATAAGTATCTTGTCATTTATCTCTGTCAGTGAGATATTTTTATCCAGGTTCTCCAGCTCATTGATAATTAGGCGGAGTCTATTGTACATGTCAGCCACTGACTCCGATTCATTTTTCTAGAAATTCTCATATTGAGAGATGAGATCTTTTATCCTTTCTCTCATCAGCTGATCCTACAACCATTTAGTTTAGAGAGTCCCATGGCTTTTACTGAAGTTCACTCAGCCACCTTCTAGAATATGTCATCTGACATTGTTTGTTCTAGAATATTCATAGCCTTTGCATCAGCAATCTTTGCCTTCTTCTGTGCATCAGTCCACTTAGGTGGTGGAACTACATTTGTGCTTGAAGTAGTAGCCTCTAGAAGAGGAGGACCTGTCAAAATGGAATTATAGATATCTTCATCAATTGAACAAAAATATAATCTAATCCTTGCCTTCATGATTGCAAACTTATTAAGGTTGCATACTGGAGGTCTGGCGCTTCAGTATTCCTTATTTTGTGTCGTGATATAAGAGAGACATTAGAGATATTAAGATCTATCAAAGGATCTTTTGATTCAGGTATTAGCATGTGAATCCAAATGAGCAGCCCTCTGATACCAATTGAAAGTGAGGGGATAGATCTCTCTTAACTCTAGAGAGGGGTGAATAGAGTGTTTTAAAAACTTTGATTAGTTTTTATAGTGGAATTAAAATAAGTGATTAAAGTATATAAAGAGAAGTAAAAAAAAAATTATCACAGCACAGCAAAACAATAAATAGAACAACTAGACGACACAAGGAAATTATAGTGGTTCCCCAAAATTGGGTACATCCACTCTTCTACCACCGTGGTAGGAATCCACTAACAGGTTTTTGATCAGGTGCCCTGCCACCACAGGTTTCTGCTCAGGTGCCCTGTCATCACAAGATTTATTTCAAGGGAGATCTCACAACCCTTTGAGCTTTTGATTAGGTGCCCGAAAACTAAACCAAGTCTTTTGATAAGGAGACTTGATAACCAAATGATTACTTTTGAAGGGAGATAAAAACCCTTTTTACAGTAGGAAAGGAAAATGATGTTGTCTTCTCTTTCTCAAACAACTGAGAAGACTTAGTGGATGCTATTGTCAAATCTTCCCCTGAGATGAAGAAAGTTCCAGGAAGATGAGAGCTTTGCATAGGGTGTAGGCCTTGAAGTTGGCTTGCTAATCTTCAGGAACTTTCAGACATAGGTTGACTGTTGTCTCTAGAAAATTCCTGAAGCAAAAACTGAAGAAGACTAGTGATCTATGTGTTGATGTTCTTCTTCAATTTCCTGTAAGAACAATAGCAATGCTTCACTCTGTAATGATGTGTATCAGTTGTTATTTTTTTTGTAATGGTTATTATTCTTGTTCTATTGAAAAGAGAAATTGCTTTTATATTCTAAGGATTTTAGCCTTTTGAAATTTGAATAATATCCTGAATTTACTGCTGAGATTCTAGGAGTGGAATGACTAGAATTTGTCTTTAATGTGTTTCCTCAACTATCCCAGTAAATAAATAAAGTAATTAACTCTGTGAAAACCATAATTAATGCTGATAAGAAACGGATATATTCTTGAGAATATGAGCATTAATTATCAGAGAAATACTACCTTAGAACAATACAAACTAAAGTCAAAATGAGAGAGAATACGACAAACTGATACTGAAAGAAATTAGTCGAACTCAGGACAGACTTCGTCGACCTGAACTCCAAGTTCATCGAGCTTAGAAATCTCCTTCGTCGAGCTGAGCTCAGAGATAATTGATCTAGAAAGTATCTATCAATGCTGAGCACCAAGTTCGTCGACCTGAGATAGACTTTCGTCGACCAGAGAATCTGAGTAGAGGAAGAAAAATCATTGACCTGAGCTCGGATATCGTTGAGCTTAGCTCAGAGTTGAAACTCTGAGTTCGTCGAGCTGAGTTCGAAGAACTTCGAACTGATTCTCTGAACTCTCTAAAACTGCATTTCTTCTAAGTCTGAATTTATGAATTCTTCTGAGGGCTGGATCAAAGATTTCTAACCTAGTCAGACTTACCTAGACCTTAGTTCTAACAGATTGACCCTAGGCTATACATGGTGGGTCAATAACCTAATAGTGAACCTAGCCCAAATCCAAACTGGGGATCCAACAAACTAGATCTTCAGATCAACCTAGTAAAAGAGATCTGAAGATATTCTTGAATAACCTCGTCTTCTTCCTCTTTCTCGGAAATGTCTCCTGGTTTGTACTTGGAAGAAATTAGAACGAGAATTTCTGATTGCTTGATTTGATCTGTCAGTTGTTCTTTTCGATTCAATTCTATCATATATCATTTTGTGAAGGCAGCACCTTCTATTTATAAACTTCGCATATGGCTGGATTCTATTAGATGACGTCAGCAACATACATAAAAACCCTTCCTTGACCTATTTCTATTGAAGTATGAGTTTTCTGCAACTGTCTTGGTAGTCTTGACATGTTTGGTGTTGACTCAGCATATTCTGAAACATAAGCGTAGAGATATTCTAGATGTCTCAACATATGTATTGAGATATCTTAGTAGTCTCGACACATTCTAACTTGGAATAATATTCATCAGAAGCTGAAAGTGTCGAGACAGTTGACTTGTCTCGACACACCCACTATTTTTGTTGACACCTCTTTATACTGCCTTGTGTCGAGACAGTTAGATTGCCTCGACTCAACTGTCTGACGTGTCGATATTTTCTTATTTTTCCTTATATCGATATAGTGAGATAGTCTCGACACAACTGTCTGTTGAGTCGACATCTTCTGATTCGTCCTTGTGTCGAGACAGTGAGATTGTCTCGACACAATTGTCTACTATATCAACATCTTCTGATTCTACCTTATGTCAAGACAGTGAGATTGTCTCGACAGAACTGTCTGCTGTGTCGACATCTATACTTAGCATGCATTATGTCGAGACAGTTGGTTTGTCTCGAGATAATTTTACTCAAAATAATTCTCCTCTTTATTTTGTCAAGTATGCTGAATTAGTCTTCAAGGTTACGAGATAACTTACTTGTCTCAACGCAGCTTCTGCAGAGGTGTCGCCACAATTGAACTTTGTTGACACATTTGTGCTTAGGTAAATTTCTTCAATTTAACTCCTACACATGTAAACTTAACATACATCAAATACTTCCTTGTACATATCATTGAGTTGACAAATGGCTTCTACAAATCAGGTACATAATGCCCAATGTACCCAACAACTTTATATTAAATCGCTAATTATCCTTGATTCCTCTCTTGATGAGTTTGTGAAAGCTAGCGAATAATTTTATTTTGAATTGTTAATTGTCCGGATCGGGTAGGTCTTATTCGCTTGAGCAAACATTGTCATATAGCTCTTATTTAATCTCTATAAGGCGACCCTTTATGTTGTGCATTGCTATATTGTAGGAATCATTGTTAGTATTAATTTAGAGAAATATTGGTCGTTGCGTATTTATTTTAATTATCGAACCTAAGAACGCGTAGTATTTCATCCGTCGAAACTATGGGCCTGCAGCATAAAGCTTTTTTAAGCTTAAATACATAATCAAGAAAGTTAGAGTTAACAAAACCTAAGGGTTGATCAGCATAGACCTCCTCTTTTAGGTCACCATTTAGAAAACTGACTTTACATCCATTTGATAAACCTTGAATCCTTGATGTGCAGCATATGCAAGGAACAGTCTTATAGTTTCCAATCTAGCTACTAGTGCAAAGGTTTGATCAAAATCAATACTTTTCTCTTGTATGTATCACTTGGCAACCATTCTAGTTGTATTCTTGATTACAACACCACTCTCATCAAGTTTATTCCTATAGATCCACTTGGTTCCAAGGAAGTTATGTCCTTGTGATTTGCGAAACAGCTTCTAGACTTTGCATCTCTTGAACTGGTTCAGTTCTTCTTGCATAGCCACAATCTGAAATGTTTTTATGTTGGCATCTTCAAACCTTTTAGATTCAACCAAAGATAGGAAGCTAGAGTACATAGCAATTTTAAGGCTTCAGCTCCTTGTTGTAACCCCTTGGATAGCATCTCCTATGATCTGATCTCTTGGATGGTCCCACAAGTGCCTGGCAGCTACTTGCATTCTATTCTCAGCATCTTGAACTTCAATGGTGGGATCCTGCTGGTCTTTACCCATGTCCTGTATACTTTGTCCTTTTCAGGAATGCACACACCATCATCTTCCTCTTGGGCAGTAGGAGGAGTATCCTTGATGTTCAGTTTATCCATCTTCAACTCCACACCAACAGATCTAAAGGAGCTAGGCAGCTCACTGTTAATCATAGATGATTCATCAAACAAAGAATTTACAGACTCTATTACAATTTGATTTTTCAAGTTGTAGACTCTATAGGCTTTGTTGGGTTCATTGCCCATAATGTTACCTAGATTGGATTTGAAGAGGCATCACTATCAACACTAAAAGCATAGTTTTATTTGATGTTGTTTAAGCTCATCATGTGTAGGATGTTCCATGTAACAAGTCTAGACAGATTGTCTAAGTGATGTGATAGGTTGTCTCAAAGCAAAGATGCTGGAAAGGAAGGAATTTGCCTAAGTCCACGGGCATTGAGGGAGGTAAGCTCACTCGACGCCAGAATTCAAGGAGCAATTGAAAATGCATCCAAGTCCACAGGAGTTGAGTGGAGCAAGCTCACTCAACGCCAAAGGTAAGGAAGAATGTTCGCAAGCTGGAAATGTGGCTATATCCATAGGCGTTGAGTGGATTTGACTCACTCAACGCCATACAGCTATATGTAGAAATATGGCTAAGTGGTTTGGCATTGAGTGATGAAGACACACTCAATGCCATACAACAAAAAGGTTGTGAGTTGAACTGGATTCTGAATTCGTCAAACTAAGTTCAGAGTTCATTGAGCTGAGCTCACCATTCGTCGAACTCAGTTCATCATTCGTCGAACTCAGATCAAAGTTGAGTAATGCAAGCTGAGACATTCAAAGACTAAGGTTTAAGAGGCAGAAAAGTGGCTAAGTCTACAGGCGTTGAATGAAGGTCATTCACTCAACACCATAGCCTCATAAGTGTTGAGTAACAGTCAGTCAGTCAAAGCTAGTATTTTTAAACACGGAAATTTGGATGCTCACTCAACGCTCGAAATGGCTAAGATGCAGAAAGCTTTTTCTAAGGCAAAAAGCGTTGAGTGATGAAGACACACTCAACACTCTCAATGCCAGAGAAGCAGGAAGATTTTGTCTAAGGAAAATAGCGTTGAGTGAGGCTTGCTCACTCAACGCTCTTAACGCCTAAGATGCAGAAAGCTTTTTCTAACGCAAAAAGCATCGAGTGATGAAGACACACTCAACGCTCTCAATGTCAGAGAAGTAGGAAGACTTTACTAAGGAAAAAGCGTTAAGTGAGGCTTATTCACTCAATGCTCTCAACGTCTTGATAGACAGAAATCTGACTAAGTGTTTTGGCATTGAGTGAGGCTCACTCACTCAATGCCTATACTAATATTAGTTGATTTTTTTGCCAAGTCCACAGCTGGTAACGTCAGCAAGTCAACAAGATTCAAATTAGTGGTGGTATGGCTACAGTACGCGACAATTGTGTCCGCAGACCTACTGTACGACAGTTAGTGTTGAAGCAAAGTTGCTGCAGCCATTAAATGTGTGGGGCCCACTACTCAAAGAGCTGTTGGGTCATAATCAATAAAAGGGAAAGGCTTTATAGAGAATATAGCTTTTGGAAAGGAGCAATCAGGTCGTTCTTCTTCACCGACATTATTATTGTGCTGAAGAACAAGAAGCTCAAGTCAATAAGACGAAGAGCAAGTTAGTTGTTGTCATCTTCATAGACCTCAATAGTTTAGAGTATTTCTCTGAGGAAAGAGGAAGCAACCTTGGGCCAACCCTTGCTGCAAGTTCTTCATAGTTCCAAGTGGACAAGCAATATCTTGAAGATCTTAATCTATAAGCTGTGAATAGAAGAAGCTTGAAGAAGTAGAGATCTGAAAGTGGGCTCAGAGGACTATTACTCGGGAGTGAATGTTAGGGCTGATTCACCTCAGCCTAGGAAAGGATGAAGAGGCAGAGCTATCTTAGTCTGCAAAGTTAGAGCTGAGACTTTCTCAGCTCAGGTAGCAGCAATTAGCTGTAGTAACTTCACAGTTCCAGCAAGAAAAATCCCTGGTGCTGTGAAGTAGTAGTTAGGGCTGAGATTCAGGCTCAGTTCAGAAAGAGGTAGAACATTGTTCTACAAGTCCCTTCAAGCTCAAGTAAATATATACTTGTTGTTGTGGAAGTAGTTAGGACTAAGAACTTCTTAATTTAGTAAAGGTACACTCAGGAAATATATTCTTGTAGGCGTAGTTGGGCTGAGTTTATCTCAGTCGAGAAGCTTGATACAGAGAAACATCTCTTGTGTTAAGAGTAACCACAAATCCACCTTCATCCTGTAGGATCCAAGTGTGTATCTGAGCTGTAGGGCTTAACACCCTGAGGTAGGAGAGTGCTGCTCTCTGAGTGTAGGATCCTTTATGGATCTGAGGTAGAGCTATCCTCCCAGCCTGATTGTAGGTCTTAACAGCCTGAGGTAGGTGATCATAGGATCACTGAGTTATAGGGTCTTGGGACTGAGAAGTAAGTCTTGGAGGAGACTTAGAGATCCTGAGGGATCTGAGGTGTAAGCTCTTTGGGGCAAGTTTTGGAAAAGTGCCTAGTCCAACAAGATAGTTGGATAGGTGGGAGTGAAAGTGGATGTACCCTTATTAGTGGAACCACTATAAATCTGTGTGTGCTTGTTGTGTTGTTTCATTGTGCAGGTTGTGTACATCTTGAAAGCATAAAACAACTAACAGCCAAATCTCTTAAAGAAGAAATTTATAAGAAACTCAAAAGGAGACCAATAACCTATTCACCCCCCACCCCCACCCCCCCCCCCCACTCTCGCCTCTAGGTGATTTAGCTATCCTTGAAATAAAGACTTTCAAGTGGTATCAGAGGGATGTTACTCAAAAAGGACTTAATAGTCTGAGTTGACCTCAAAGGATAGTTAAAGGGTTTGCATTAGTGGGTTCAAAAGAGAACCATATAGAGTGGAGCTCAATGAAGTTTCAAGTCTGTAGTGTGAGCAATGACCACATTGGGCTGTTGGTAGCTCTTGTAGATAATGATGTCTATGCAAATACAAGAATTGAGATCAGGGCCTCTCTGTCACACTCAGATTGTACTCAGTGGTGGATAAAGTTGAGGAAGGTGAATGCAGATTCTATGGGTTGATTGTTACATAAGAGGAAGAAGAATCTTACTAGGAACAGTCTGGTCCAGATCAGGTTTAATCTCTGTCTAATTCTTCTTATTGCTCAGGTCATGAGTCCAGCTTGCACTCTGATGCTTCCTCATCAAGTGATGTGAGAGTCCTCTATCATAATATGATATCAATCAATTAATTGAGAATCATGTTGCACTTCTGAAAGCTTTCAAGGAAAGCAAGTTGCTTGTTAAGAAGCAAGCAGAGGAAATTTCCTCCCTACAGTTGACTGCTTCCCAGCAAGATGAGACTTCATCTTTGTTATATATGAAGATAAGGGATGTTGGTCATCTGAAGACCATGGTAGATACCCATGTTGAGTCCATTAAATATAAGGACTCTATTATTAAGGTTCTTGAAGAGAAACATGAAAGGGAAAAGTGGATAGTGGCCAATTTCTCTAAGATAGATGCTATCAAGAGAAAATCTAAATCTGAGTAGATTTCTAAAATTATCCAATCTTATAGGAGAGTCCAAGCTCCTATTGTGCCACAGTCAACCTTTCATAAGGTAATTCTCCCTTCTAACAGGTATGACCAGGACCGCATGTATGGTCACAGTAAGAATGGAATTCTTCTTGTAAGAATACAAGTGTATCTTATAATGGAAAAAGAAAGGGTAGGGGAATGAGTGCCTTTAAGGCTCCCCATGAAGAAGTACAAATGGACTTCTGGACCATTTATATTTGGTGCCTCGGCCCCAACTCACAAGGATAAGGAAGTGGCTTTCACACAAGCAAATCCAACAAGGACTTTGTTTAAGGGTCAGTCTACCAGTAAGCCTAACTTGGCTAATTCTGATGATATAAACAGCATGTCATCTACAAAGAAGACAGCTATAAATACCATTCAGGGAAAGAAATGGGAGCCTGCTGGAAGAATATCCTTTAGTCAGACACTTACTGAAAGGATCCTGAAGAAAGTTATTGCTCCTCTTCCTTCTGTTCAGTCAGTAGTTAACCACACTATAAGACCTGCTCAGAATAGAAGATATAATATCCATGAGTGTTGGTGTTGTGGTAAGGTGAGGCATTTTGCCCTAGATTGTTGGCACAATCCTTCGGTTTCTAGATCTATAGTTAGTCTACCTGATAGAAATGCTGCAGGTAGGCAAGTAAGATTTCAGACTAATCAGAACCTAGAACCCAATACCTATTAGGGTCCAAAGGTAAAGTAATCTATTTTGTAGGTTAGTCTAAGTGCCCATCCCCCATGTGGTGCTTGGACAGTAGATGTTCTAAGACCTGGGCTGGAACAAGGAAGTTATCTTATGGATCATTCTCCAAGGATAAGGATGTTATGTGCAATCCTAAAGAAGGATATAAGTGGTATCAAGTGGCATAGGAGAGTTGGGTCACTTGTATCAACTCTAGAGAATTGCTCTCTAATCAAGTGGTACAATCACTATGGGAGTGATAACTGGCCATGATCAAGGATGAAGGCAGTGATCCAGGAGGAGAAGAAAGTTTGAGTTACCAATGCAAAAAGGTCATTGAGGCTTGAACAGAAAACTGATGTCAGAGGCAACTCTGTTACTAAAGGGAAGAAAAAGACTGGCTCAGCAAGAAGTTATCATGGTGCAAGAGAGCTATTGAGATCAACTAATAAGAATTCAGCTACCTCTCTAGGACCATAACCTCTAGAGTTGTTTCAGAAGGAATTCCAGAAAAGCTCAGCTCGAGGTTCGCAGAGATCAGTTGATGAAAGCCAGGCTTAGATTGACGAACGCAGAGAGTTATTCGATGAACATAGAAATAAGTTGCAGGAACATGTTCAGCTTCATGTCAAGAGGCAGCCAACAGCTGAAATGGCTCAAGGAACTTCACAGCTGATCAGCAGGTCCTTAGGACTATGCACATACTGAGGGGGAGATCAACCCTAGTAGATGGCTACTACTGTACAGTCTGCACTGCTGCCATAATAATATGCTGCTGCAGGACAAAAGTAAAGGCCAGCATATCCTAAAAATGCATGAGGCCTTAAGTGGTGGAAAATACCTTCGGTGGCTTGAAGACTTTTCAAGTGGCATTCCCTAATTGGTATCAAGTCTGGCATACAAAACCCTACCAAAACTTTCCAAGTGCTATTCAGCCAACTCAAACAGTCAGGTAGCTTGATCAGATGCATATCTGGTGCTGAAGGAGTGAAAATAGTGAAAGAACAATTCTTCCACCTCTTCACAGTATAAGGAAGATCACAACAACTCTGGGATGATGATCTCAAAAGGAGACAGGTAGATAAGTCCTTAATGTGACATCAAGACTCTAAAGACCATCAATTAATATCCAGACTGGTATAAACTAGAATGTCAACAAGGAATCTGACCCAGGATGCTTAAGTTGAGGGGGGCAGGCAGCTGCTATAGTAGATCAGCTATCACAACTACTGATCAGTTTATCTTAAGGACAATGCATGAACTAAAGGGGAGATTATGTATGACATATTCATAATATTCTCTGAGTCTGAGAAGGACTGATGCTGCTGAGAAGATAGTCCTGCTGCTGGAGAAGAGGAACAACCAACACAATTGGAACTATGTTAGCAGCTAGCTCAAATGTAGCAGTGTTGTGTTGTATCAATGTATCAACACAAAAGGTATGACTCCTAATCGAGTAGATTGATCACAAGGATAACTTCATTAATGTTATCAACATAGGACCTTGACTAGGATCAAGAGATAATCTCACCCATGATCCTTTCTCCTCCCTCAATATATATACCTATTGAAGAAGACAGAAAGGGGGAGATGTGTGGCAATACATAAGGGGGAGATCTGGAACCAATAATTGACATGACTAGGTTATGTTGAGTCACATGACTAGGTCATGTTGAGTCATTTCATATTACTTGAAAAGATTCTAGTAGTATGAGAAATGCAATTACTGACTACATGTTGAGCCAAGATTGTGTTAGTGCATATTATGAGGTAAGTGTTTCTAGTGGTGCTCCATTTAAATATTAAGTGGTATAAAGGAGATAGCATATTATTGAGCAATTGTTCAAGTAGTATGAGGATGCATTGACTTAACATATTAATTCAATACAATTAAATGGAGCATATTGAATTAATATAGCATAAGCTAGCAGTTGTAGCAGATTATAATCTACAGCTGTATGAATTTATTATGCCTATTATGTTAATGCCACTTAGTATTGCTGGGTGTTCTGCCTTCTTCAAATAGGGGAGATTGTTGGGTCCATTGCCCACAATGTTCCTTAGATTGGATTTGAAGAAACATCACCATCAATACTAACAACATAGTTGTGTTTTATGTTGTTTAAGCTCATCATGTGCAAGATATTCCATGGAACAAATCTAGATAGATTGTCTAAGTGATGTGATAGGTGGTCACAAAGTGAAGATGCTGGAAAGGTAGGAATTTGCCTAAGTACACAGGCATTGAGTGAGGTAAGCTCACTCAACGCCAGAAGTCAAGGAGAAATTGAAAATGCAGCCAAGTCCATAGGCATTGAGTGGAGCAAACTCACTCAATGCCAGAGGTAAGGAGGAATGTTAGCAAGCTGGAAATGTGGCTATATCCATAGGAATTGAGTAGAGTTGACTCACTCAATGCCATATAGCTATAGGCAGAAATATGGCTAAGTAGTTTGGCATTGAGTGATGAAGACACACTCAACGGCATACAACAAAAAGGCTGTAAGTTGAACTGGATTCTTAATTCATCGAACTAAGTTCAGTGTTCTTCGAGCTGAGCTCACCATTCGTCGAACTCAGTTTAGCATTCGTCGAACATAGTTCAGACTTGAGTATGGCAAGCTGAGACAGTCAAAGCCTAAGGTTTAAGAGGTAAAAAAGTGGCTAAGTCCAAAGGCGTTGAGTGAAGGTCATTCACTCAACTCCATAGCCTCATAAGTGTTGAGTAACACTCATTAAGTCAAAGCCAGTGTTTTTAAACACAGAAATTTGGATGCTCACTCAACGCTCTCAACGCCTAAGATGCAGAAAGATTTTTTAAGGAAAAAGGCGTTGAGTGATGAAGACACACTCAACGCTCTCAATGCCAGAGAAGCAAGAAGATTTTGGTTAAGGCAAATTGCATTAAGTGAGGCTTACTCACACAACGCTCTCAATACCTAAGATGCAGAAAGCTTTTTTTAAGGAAAAAAGCGTTGAGTGATGAAGACACACTCAATGCTCTCAACACAAGAGAAGCAGGAAGACTTTGCTAAGGTCAAAAAGCATTAAGTAAGGCGTATTCACTCAATGCACTCAACGGCTTGATAGACAGAAATCTGTATAGGTGTTTTGGCATTGACTGAGGCTCACTCACACAATACCTATACTAATGTTGTTTGATTTATTGGCTAAGTCCACAGCTAGTGACGTCAGCAAGTCAACTTGTCAAAAAGATTCAAATTAGTGGCGGGATGGCTACAGTACGCGATAATTGTGGCCGCAGACCTACTGTACATAGTTGGCATTAAAGAAAGGTTGTTGTAGCCATTAAATGTGTGGGGCCCACTACTCAAAGAGCCATTGGGTCATAATAAATAAAAGGGAAAGGATTTACAGAGGAAGATAGCTTTTGGAAAGGAGCAATCAGGTCGTTCTTCTTCACAGCCATTGTTGTTGTGTAGAAGAACAAGAAGCTCAAGTCAACAAGACGAAGAGAAGGTTAGTTATTATCATCTTCATAGACCTCAGTAGTTTAGAGTATTTCTCTGAGGAACGAGGAAGCATCCGAGGGTCGTCCCTTGTTGCAAGTTCTTCACAGTTTTAACTGGACAAGCAATATCTTGAAGATCTTAATCTGGAAGCTGTGAAGAGAAAATCTTGAAGATGCAGAGATCTGAAAGAAGGCTCAGGGGACTATTCCTCAGGATTCAAAGTTAGGGTTGATTCACCTTAGCCCAGGAAAGGATGGAGAGGCAGAGCTATCTTAGTTGGCAAAGTTAGAGCTGAGATTTTCTCAGCTCAGGTAGCAGCAATTAGCTGCAATAACTTCACAGTTCCAGCAGGAAAAATCCCTGGTTCTGTGAAGTAGTAGTTAGGGCTGAGCTTCGGGCTCAGTTTAGAAAGAGGAATAACCTTGTTCTGTAAGTGACTTCCATCTCAAGTAAATATATTGTTGGAACCCTAGTTTGGATTTGGGCAAGGATTACTATTAGGATGCTTAGAATGACCCAATATGTATAGTCTGGGTCATAGGTTTTTCTAGGGTATTGCCTTAAAAGATTTCCAGTGTTTAGAAGCCCAGCTCGACGAAATCCAAGCTCAGCTCGACAAAATCCAAGCTCAGCTCGATGAAATCCAAGCTCAACTCGATGAACTGTGAGCTCAGTTCAACAAATAACATCTTTAGTTCGATGAACTCCAGTCTCAGATCAACGAAATGCAGGCTCAGTTCGATGATTTCCGGACAGTGTTTTAGGCAATTATTTTAAGCAGAAGCATATCAGTTTCTGGCTAAATCTCAGGCTATCTTATATTCTTAAGGCAGAATATTTTAAGGGATTAATTTTAGGCAGTTATGACTCTGACATTTAATTCAATATATTCTAATGAATATAGGCGTTTAGAGGCAGCATTAATTTGGATACTATCACAGAGTTTATTCCTTATTAATTCCTAAGGGCAGTTTCCTTTTCAAGGAATGCTCCAGCTGTGTCAGATTTAATGAATCAAAATATTGGAATTTTGATCAAGCATTCCAGATATATAGAAGTTTTCTCAAGGACATAGCAGGACACATATAAACATACAGAGATACAATAGAAAAAAGATTTTGATTGACTCTGCTTCAAGCTTTCTTCCAGAGAACTCATCTTAATTCTGAGATCAAAAGCTCACAATCTCTCAGATACAAATACTGGACAGAGAAGCTCTCATGAAGGCCTACACCTTGAATTAATGCTTCCATCTCCTGATCTTCTACGCAACTCACGGGGAGCTTTGACAACATCAACAATCCACTTATCTTCTCAAAGCTTATTGACAGAGAAGAACACCATCAATCTTTTTGTTTATTTCCATCAATCTGTGTACAGTGTTTTAACTCCCTTCAAAAGATAGATCTTTGGTTCACAAGTCACCTGATCAAAAGACTTGGGATTGGTTTTTGGGCACCTGATCAAAAGCTCAAAGGGTTGCTAGATCTCCCTTAGAAAAATTGATCTTGTGGTCGTAGGGCACCTGAGCAAAAACCTGTGGTTGCAGGGCACCTGATCAAAAACCTGTAGTGGATTCCTACCAAGGTGGTAGAAGAGTGGATGTTCTTAGGTTTATTACGGAACCACTATAATCCTTGTGTCATCTGTATTGATTTCCTTTTCTATTTTTGTGCTGTGATTTTCTTTTTATACTTATATATATCACTAAATTTTAATCTGCTATAAAAAAGTTAATAAATTTTTAATACTCTATTCACCCCCCCCCTCTAGAGTAAAGATAAAATATATCCCTCACTTTCAATTGGTATGAGAGAGTCGTTTCTTTGGTTTTACAGGCTAACACCTGAACCAAACGATCTGATAGATTTTAGTTTACCTAGAAATTTATCATGGCACAAAATAAAGAGTTTTTAAGCACCAGACATCTAGTGTGCAATCTAAATAAGTTTGCACTATGGAAGGCAAGGATTAGGCTTTACATGAATTCTATTGATGAAGATATTTATAACTCTATTTTGATAGGTCCCCCTACTCCATCTATAACAACAAGCACTAATGATGTTCCACCACCTGAGTTGACAGATGCTTCGAAGAAAGCAAAGATTACTGATGCTAATGCCATGAATATTTTGGCTCAAACAATGTCTGATAATATTTTCCAGAAAGTTGCTGAATGCACTTCAGCCGAGGACATCTGGGATTCCCTAGATGGAATGGTTGCTGGTTCTACAGATGAAAGAAATGACAGAAGATCTACCTTGATTTCTCAATATGAGAATTTGAAGAAAGATGAAACTGAATCTGTAGCAGACATGTACTCTAGACTCAATCTCATCATCAATGAGCTTAAAACCCTTGAAAAGGATATCACATTTACATAAGTAAATGATAAAATCCTCATGTGTTTCCCTAGCACATGAGATTCAAGGATCTGGCCAATCAAAGAATCCAGAAGTGTAAATGAGATATCTACAGAGACCTTATTGGGCAAGCTCAAATACTATGAGCAGCTCATCAAGACCAGGGAAGCTAAATAAAAGACCTCACTCTCAGCCACGAAAGAGAAGAGCATTGCTTTCCAGGCAACAGATGAAGAAGAAGCTCTTCCAAGGAATGAAGACCTCATGAGTCTTCTGGCCAAGAGATTCTACAAAATGGCCAAGAAAGACTTCAGAAGAAAGTCTTCCAGAAATGATGACAAACCAAGGTATGACAAAACCCCTTCAAAAGAAATAGTTTGTTATGGGTGCAGGAAATCAGGACACATCCTTCCAGAATGTCCTGAAAAGCAAATGAAAGACAAGATGAAAGAGAAGGACTCCAGGAAGCTTTCACACAAGGCCTCTTCCATCAAATACAAGAAGATGGAAAGAGGATCTGTTGTTGAGGCTTGGAGTGAATCTGAGTCAGAATCTTCATCCAGTTCATGTGAAGATGATGAATAAGAAGATGCAAGAGCAAATGAAATCTGTCTGATGTCAATTAATGCCTCATGCAGTAATTCTAAGAAAGAATCTGAATCAGAATTAGAAGAAGATCAAGTAATCTTAACCTTTGATTTTAGTTCAGAATTATTTAAAATTTATTTCAAATTATTATGTAAAGATTTGATTCAATCTGAGAAGGAAATCAAACTTCTCAGAGAAAAACTAATTGAATTTGATAATTTTTCTTCTGAAAACTTAAAATTAAAGAAGATTTAAAAACTGTTAATGAACATATACTATCTTTAGAAAATAAATTAAATAAGGCTAAGCAATTTGAAGAATCCCTTAATGAGAGAAGTATCAAATTGATAGATATCACCAGCACAGTAAATGCTAGATTAAAAGACAAACTAGGCTTGGGAGCTTCATCTAATCAGCCTTATGTATTTCAAAAAAATATTTTATCTAAACCAGGAAAATTTATTTCTTACAAAGGAAAATAAAAAGTAGATGATATAGATACAGCGAATAAAGTATCAGAAAAGAATCAAGCTAAGAAAAATATAAATTCACAGAAAAATTATTTTCAAAATAATTCATCGAACCGAGCACGACGAAATAATTATTATTCGTCGAATGGAGATCAATGATCTTTGAACCCAGAAATTGGGTATAATTACTCACCAGCGGGTGCTCGACAAAATAAATATGATTCGTCGGATAGAGATTGATGAACGTGGATCAAAGATAATGCATATTATCATTATATGAATGGAGCTCGACAAAATGACTATCAATCATCGAACTCAGATTGATGAAACGACTTAAATTCGTCGAACCCAGCTTTTCATAACAAAAAATTTAACCCTTTTCAAAACAAAAATCAAAAGCAAAAATTGGTAAATCCTTTTACTCAGTGGATTATTCCTCCTAGGAGATTTCATCCACTAGGTTATAAGGATCAACCAGATTGTTCCTATATTTCTAGTTATCATTATGAAAATAAACAAGGACCAAAGATAACCTGGGTCAAGAACAACAAATCTTTTTTTTACAGGTAAAAAACTATCCTACCACAGAGGAATAGTGGTACTTGGATAGTGGTTACTCAAAATAGATGACAGGATCAAAAGCTATCCTAAGTGATTTCAAGGAAAAGCTTGGATCTAAAGTTATCTTTGGAGACTCCAACTATAGACAAATAGAAGGCTATGGAAATTTCAAAGTTGGAGCAGTGACCTTCAAGAAGGTAGCTTATGTGAATGGTCTGAAGCATAACCTCATCTCCATCAGCCAAATATGTGATGAAGGTTATCAGGTAACCATTAATAAGTCAATATGTTCAATTACCTCTAGTTAAAATAAAATTATTTTAACAGGAACAAGACAAGGAAATATTTATCTAGTTAACTTTAATTCTACAAAATCAGAAATCTGTTTGTTTAATTAGATTAGTAAAACTAGTGAACTGTGGCATTAGAAACTATGTCATGTAAATCTGAGGACAATAGCTAAATTATCTAAGGACAACCTTGTCAGAGGACTACCTTCTGGTTCCTATAAGAAGGAAGAGCTTTGTAGGGCTTGTCAATTAGGCAAGCATACTAAAAATAGTTTTAAATCCATTAATAAAAGTGATTCACTAAGGATTTTGTACTTGCTGTATATGGACCTTTTTGGCCTTATTGTTGTACAAAGTTTGGGTGGGAAGTCATATACCTTAGTTATTGTTGATGATTTCTCTAAATTTACTTGGGTTTTCTTTCTGAAAAACAAGTCAGATAAATTTAAAGTTCTTACAGATTTTCTTAAGAGCATCAAGATTGAGTACTCTACTCAGATTGTGTTGATCATAAGTGATCATGGCACTGAGTTTTAATCTCTTCTCATGCAAGAATTCTGTGAGAAGGAAGGTATTATGCATTATTTCTCTGCTCCTAGAATTCCTCAACAAAATGGTTTAGCTGAAAGGAAAAATAGAACCCTGATTGAATCTGTTGGGATATTACTTGTAGATGCTCACTTGCCCCTATCCTTTTGGTCAGAGGCAGTAAGCACGGCAAATTATGTCGTTAACAGAAGTCTAAATCATAAGCGAAAGGGTAATACCCCCTATGAATAATTTAAATCAAAGAAACCTAAAGTTAACTATTTTATAGTTTTTGGTTGCATGTATTACATTCACAATAATGATAAGAAATACCTTAGAAAATTTGAAGCCAAAGCTGCAGGGGAATTTTTCTTGGATATTCTCAAGTTAGCAAGGATTATAGGGTTTATAATAAATCAACTCTTTAAATGGAAGAATCTATGCATGCGACCATTGAAGAAACTAATATATTTTACACGGAGAGAGACATCTCTACCATAGACAATTTACAGGTACCCTATCTGTGTGAGAAGTTGGATAAATTAAACCTTAAACAAGAGGTTACTTTGCATCCCTCTCCACATATTGATGAAGAAAGTGATGAAGATTATGCTGAAATTAGAGAACCAGTAACAGCAAATATAATTCCACAAGAGGAATTAACTCCACTAGTTATTGATGTACCAACTCCACCTGCTGATCTTGTCACACTTAGAGATCACCCTATATCTCAAGTAATTGGAGACATATAACTTGGTGTGCAAACAAGGCATCAACTCAACCAAGATCAGATGCATGCTTGCTTAATTTCTCAAATTGAGCTTTAATCCATTAAAGATGCAAAGCAAGATCCCCACTGGATTATTGCAATGCAAGAGGAGCTCAATCAATTTGAGAGGTGTACGATTTGGGATTTAGTTCTAAGACCCAAAGACTACCCAGTCATTGGAACTAAATGAGTCTTCAGGAACAAGTTGGATGCACAAGGATTAATAGTAAGAAACAAAACTAGGCTGGTAGCCCAAGGATATTCACAGGAAGAAAGCATTTATTATGATCAAACCTTCGCTCCTATTGCATGACTTGAAGCTATCAGGATATTTCTTGCATATACAGCATTCAAGAAGTTCAAGGTATATCAAATGGATGTCAAGAGTGCTTTTTTGAATGGAGAACTCAAAGAGGAAGTTTATGTTGAACAACCTCCAGGTTTTATTTCTCCAACTCAATCTTCTTATGTTTTTAAACTTAATAAAACTCTTTATGGCCCCAAACAAGCTGCAAGAGCTTTGTATGAGACTCTTGCTAGTTTCTTGTTAGAAAATAAGTTTTCTAGAGGCTTATTAGATAGAACTATTTTTATTAGACATCATAAGCATAAAATTTTGCTAGTACAAATTTATGTAGATGATATAATATTTGGATCTACTGATTCCAAACTTTACAAAAGGTTTTCTGTCCGGATGGACTCAAATTTTGAAATGAGTAGCATGGGTGAACTATCCTACTTCATTGATCTCCAAGTGAAGCAATCCCCTGATGGTATTTTCATATCCCAATCTTAATATGCAAAGGAGATTGTTAAAATATTTGGGATGTAAGATGCCTCAGTCATGAAAACACCCATGCCGTCAAATGTTGTAGTTGATAATGATGAACAGGGCAAGCCTGTTGATCAAAAAATATATAGAGCCATCATTGGGTATCTATTATATCTAATAGCAAGTAGGCCTGATATTATGTTTGATAAATATATTTATGCTAAGTTTCAAATAAATCCTAAATAATCTCACCTAATTTTAGCAAAAATAATTTTGAGATATATAAAGGGTTGTCCAAATCTAGGACTTTGGTATCCAACAGAGTCAGAATTTGAATTAACTGGATTCTCAGATGCTAACTATGTTGGATGCAGAGTTGACAGAAAAAATCACATCAGGAACTTGTCAGTTTCTTGGTGATAGGATTGTGCCATGGTTTTGTAAGAAGCAAACTTCTGTGTCTACTTCAACTGCTAAAGTTGAATACATGGCAGCTAATAGTTATTGCTCACAGATTTTGTGGATTCAAAATTAGCTTCTAGATCATGGATACAAATTAAATAATTCAACTATATTTTGTGATAATACTAGTGTTACTTCAATTGCACAAAATCCAGTTCTGCATAGTAGAACTAAGCATATAAAAATAAGGCATCATTTTCTTAGAGATAATGTAGACAAAAATAAAATTTATCTTGTTTTCATTTCCACTGATTTACAAAGGGCAGATATTTTCACTAAACCCTTAGATGAAAAGAAACATCTTTTCTTTATAAATCAGTTAGGTATGATAAATGGAGACCTATTAATTTAATTTTTGGTCTGAGAACGACGAATTGGTCACCTTTCGTCGAATGAAGATCGACGATCTGTGAACTCTTCTTAAAATTTTCGTCGAACGGAGATCGACGAAATCTCTTTGTGAAACTTTAGTCAAACGGAACCCGACGGATTTAGTTTCTAATAATTTTCTTCGAACAGAGATCGACGAAACTTATTTATTTCGCAAAACTTTCGTCGACTGGAGATCGATGAAATGCATTTCCTTTAAGATTTTTTCATCGAACAATGTTTGATGTTTTGTTTTTCGTCAAACAGAGTTCTCCTCTTCAACTTCTGAAAACATATAATAAGGTTTTCATCGAACTCTATCCTGCGCTTTTCCATTTCCCCTTTGCACTTGATCTCTTATTTTTACGAAGCAATGATGGTTTCTCAAGGAATCCTAACAGCAATGAAGTTTGACACCGGTTTTGATATAGACTTTGAATCCTTCAATCTTTTCGACCAAGTATTCAAGGACATCTTACAGCTATTTGAGGTTCAGAACCTGCGAACCTTCATGACAATAAGGATAAAGCTTCAAGTGTCAGAGATTAAGGAATGGGTATATATAGCAAAGATTAAGAACTCTCCAGTTCTTATTGGATCTATCTCAAGACATATGGTTCCTCTTTCACCAGAAATCTTATCTGAAATTCTTGGGTTTGTTAACAGTGAAGAAGAAATAGAATTATCTAGTAGTGAATTTAATGAAATGCTAGATAGGTTGGGTCATGCTGAAGGAAACCCTAACCACCTTCTTAAGAAAAATCTTTTGATAGAATATAGATTTTTAGTTGATACTGTTGGAAAAGTAATGTTGGGAAAGCACTCTGCTCACGAATACATAACCAAGCACCAATTTCATCTGATGTGTGCCTTGGTGAATCATAAAAGGATTAATTGGGGATTAATACTGTTTTACTCCATAAAGAAGAAGATTTCAGGAAAATCAGGAGGATATGGAAGAATTTTAGTAATTTTTCTACAAAAGCAAAGCCTAGAGCTGTTGGTCTCCCAGACCATATTTTTTAATGCTTCTAAGAGGCTTACATCTACCCTCTTTAGTAGATGGGAGAGGGTTATCCCAAAGCCATCCAGTGCTTCCTCTTCTAGTGTGGCTTCTAAAGACACAAGGGTTGTACCAGCCACTCTCCCAACCCCTGAAGAGGTTTCTATTCCTCCTCATTCTTCTCCTCTACCTTCTCATTACCAATCCCCTAGACATTCTATTCCTACTCTTTAGAACACCTTGTCTGAAGAGTTTCCCTCTACATCCTTCCAGTCTTTTTCACCAGTCCATCAATCACCTCATTCATCTCCTCTTCTCTCTGATTTACCTTCTTTCACCCTACTCTCTTCATCTCCACCTCAATCTCCTGTTCAGGAAAACATCATCCATAATATCATTCCCCTTACCTTCAATCCTCAAGAGGTACCTCAGTCATTCTATCTGTGTCAAAACTATTCTACTTCAATTTCATCCTCTTCCAATCCACCCTGAGCATCTACTCAGTCTCCACTTGATTTTATGTATGTGGATTTCTCATCCATTTCTTCTAATATTCTTTCTTTTATCACTCTTACCCTCAAGAAGCTGATAGAAGAAGCAATTGCTCCTCTTGTAGCTATCATATCTGACCTTTCTTTTAAGATTGCCTCATACTCCTTTGTCCCTTCTTCTATGGGCCTAGATTCAGGTCTCCCTGGATCTAGGCAGGGTGAGATGTCTAATGAATAAGCTCTGGTAGTTAATGAAGAATTCACAGTAGTTCCAGAGGTTGAAACAGCAGATGTAGAAATGCTTTAAGTTTGTTTAGATGAAGAAGCAGCAGATCTTTCCATTCCAGAAGTTATCACTGTTGGTGATATTTTTATAAAACCCACAGTTGACTTATCTTCCTTATTATCTGTTTTTGAAGTTCAGCCCAGTTTTGCTCCAGTTTTTTATAATTATTCTAAAGCAATAGTTTGATATACTGCTCCAGAAGATTTTTCTATTTTAGAAGAGATTAGATCCAGTTTCAGTACTATTCCTACTAATATCTCTTCATTCTCTGAGACTATAATAGTTGAGAATATGATAACTATCATAGATCCTATTTCTTACCCTCCCACTTATGCTTGGGATGAAACTCCTATGCCAAATCTTGATGAAATCATGTTTCAAGATATGGAACCAGAGATTGACAGTGTTCAGGCTCAAGCTATTACAGATATTGTACTTAAAGAGCCAGAAGTTCAAACTAAGAATCAGGCTGATTTAACTAAACAATTAGATGATTTATATGATCATCCAGAAGATAAATCTGATGATGATGATGTTTACTCAGATGATTCAGAAGATTTTAGTTCAAAGAAAAGAAAATCCAAGAAGAAGGCTCCAGTAAAGGTTGCTCCTAAACATTCATAAAATGCTGACATTCCTTATTACATTTTGCATAAAATTACTCTCACTCCAGATACTCCTTACTGGATTAGGTTTTCTAAAAAAGAACAAAAGAATAGGAAAAAGATGAAAAGGTATAGTTCTCCTCCTCAATGGTCTTGGAGAGGACCTCCTCCTCCTCCTCCTGCAGTAGGATTGACAGGAAGTGTTTCTCAATCTCATAGGTCTACTTCTTATTCACATCAATCAATACCTACTCAAAGTAGCAAAGACAAACCTTCAAGGTCAGAATCTCAGTCCAGCAGCCAGCAAAGAACAACAACATAATAATCAAAGCAGCCAGTAGATATCTCAAGGTGTTCAACAAGAAATATCAAGTCCAGAGAGACCTCCTTCTCCAACCTATGATCTAGAGTTGGATCCTAACTTCAGAATGGCCAGGTTTAATGAGCTGATAGCTCTCTCTCAGATTAATAAAGCTAAAGCAGAAGGGAAGGACTCTTCTCAATTTTTAACAATGTCATCTTATAGGAAGAATAAATTGGATAAGTATCAGGTAAAGAATCTTTTTAATGTTGATGAATATTTGCATCTCCATCCATAGGCAGTTGTGTCTAGAGCTACTTCCTTGAAGATTCTTGGCTCTCAAGATTTGAAGATGACACAGCAAGAAGCTGCAGATCCAACCAAGAATTTGATCTTCACCAAACCTTCTTCAGATCCTTCCAAAAAGAATTCTTAGTTTTCTGATTTTATTCTTGAACTATTTATTGTTATTGGTTTTGAACTCTCACAACACTATATTTTATATTTGCTGAGAATTTCAATTCTGCTAGATATTTATTTTTGCTTTATATTTTGTGTAAATAGTATCCCCACCTAAATAGGGGGAGATTGTTGGAACCCTAGTTTTGATTTGGATAAGGATTACTATTAGGATGCTTAGAATGACCCAATATGTATACTATGGGTCATAGGTTTTCCTAGGGTATTGTCTTAGAAGATTTCCAGTGTTTAGAAATTTAGCTCGATGAAAGCAAGCTCAGCTCGATGAAAGCCAAACTCAGCTCGACGAACTCTGAGCTTAGGTCGACAAATGATATATTAAGTTCGACGAACTCCAGGCTCAGGTTGATGAAATGCACGCTCAGTTCGACGATTTCCAGGTAGTGTTTTAGGGAATTATTTTAAGCAGAAGCATATCAGTTTCAGGCTAAATCTCAGGCTATCTTATATTCTAAAGGCAAAATATTTTAATTGGATTAATTTCAGGCAGTTATGACTCTAACATTTAATGCAATATATTCTTACGAATATAGACGTTTAGAGGTAGCATTAATGTGGATATAATCATAGAGTTTATTGCTGATTAATTCCCAAGGGAAGTTTCCTTTTCAAGGAATGCTCCAGCTATATCAGAGTTAATGAATCCAAATATTTGAATTCTGATCAAGCATTCCATATATATAGAAGTTTTCTCAAGTACATAGCAGTACACATACACATATAGAGATATAATATAAAAAGATTTTGATTGACTCTGCTTCAAGCTTTCTTCTAGAGAACTCATCTTAATTCTGAGATCAAAAGCTCACAATCTCTTAGATACAAATACTGGATAGAGAAGCTCTCATCAAGGCCTACACCCTGAATCAAAGCTTTCATCTCCTGATCATCTACATAACTCAGGGGGATCTTTGACATCATCAACAATCCACTTGTCTTCTCAGAGCTTATTGACAGAGAAGAACACCATCAATCTTTTTGTTTATTTCCATCAATCTGTGTATATGGTTTTAACTCCCTTCAAAAGTTAGATCTTTGGTTCACAAGTCACCTGATCAAAAGACTTGGGATTGGTTTTTGGGCACCTGATAGAAAGCTCAAAGGGTTGCTAGATCTCCCTTAGAAAAATTGATCTTGTGGTGGCAGGGCACCTCAGCAAAAACCAGTGGTGGTAGGGAACCTGATCAAAAACTTGTAGTGGATTCCTACCAGGGTGGTAGAAGAGTGGATGTTCTCAGGTCTATTGCGGAACCACTATAATCCTTGTGTCGTCTGTGTTGATTGCCTTTTCTATTTGTGTGCTGTGATTTTCTTTTTATACTTATATTTATCACTAACTTTTAATCCTCTATAAAAAAAGTTAATAAATTTTTAATACTATATTCACCCCCCCCCCCACTCTAGAGTAAAAAAAAAATCTTTCCCAAACTTTCATATATACTTGTTGCTGTGGAAGTAGTTTGGACTAAGAACTTCTTAGTTCAGTAAAGGAAGACTCAGGAAATATATTTCTGTAGTCATAGTTGGGATAAGTTTTTCTCAGTCAAGAAGCTTGATGATGCGCGTGGAGAGAAATGGTTCAACACGGCGAGAGGTAGGCAATTGCACCTGTCGCAAGTAATACAGGATATTCCGGTAGGGAATATCAAGGTCGTATATTTCCCGGGGCCTGTTGACTATTTCTACTCCTTCTGGAGGGACTATTATTTTACCAAAAATAACTTGTCAGGTTTTTTATTAACTAAAGCAGTTATAAAAGAGGGCTGTAAAAAGCCTTTGAAAAATTCGATGAAGGGTTAATGCTCGGCATCAAATCGGATCGAAACTAAAACGACTCTTAATAATTATAGAACTTAGTTTTAAAATTAATTAAAGGAAACTTGGTCATAGAGGTTCCACAAACATGAGCTCACCTATCTCTAGGAATATTGCTCACGTGAACATTAAGACTATTCGACTGAACTCTCGTCCGACGAAGGATTCCTCTTAATGCCTGCTTTACGCTAAGAACCCCGCTATTGGCTGGGGAACCCAATCCAGTAGAATTACGCTTCTTCTCTCTCGAGGGTATGCACACAACTCTTTTTATTCAAGGGTGATTATTCCATACGCACGACCTCTCGACTAGCTAGTGTATGGATAATGGAAATAGAGCCCACACATTGATATGTGGTTCTACGCGTCGTATACACGGGGAAAACCTTAAGCCCTTTAATTAAAGTGATAAAAAGACCTTTAACTATTAAGAGTGATTTTATATGTCCCAATGCTCTTCGATTCCACGGGCTAAGAACGATTAGCCACTCATCGGTAGGGGGATGGCTTATGAGGCAAGATGAGGCGCGAGTTCGAAACTAAACGCTAAATGGTTATAAAAAAAGACATGAAAATAACATAATGTTAGGAAATAAAAGGCTAAAAAAAACTTTAATTGCTAACAAAGAACTTACACGCACATCGAGCCCATAATTAAGAAAAAGCTAAGTTATATAAAAGAAAAACATAATTGAAATTGAAAATCCTACTCGAACAAGTAGGCGGGAAATAATGAGTCTTACTCAAACGATTGGGCGGGAAATGACAAGTCCTACGAAAACGAGTAGGCGGGAAATGACAAGTCCTACTCAAACGAGTAGGCAGGAAATGACAATTCCTACTCAAACGTGTAGGCGGGAAATGTCGAGCCCTACTCAAACAAGTAGGCAGAAAATGAAAGAGTGTCCTACTCAAATGAGTAGGAGGGAAGTAAATGCACACACACACACTCTCTATAAAATTGAAAGAAAACAATGAAAATTATCTCATACACACACATACTCTACATAATTGAGAAAGCGATAATGAAAGTAATAAAAGAAAGCAAGAAAAATTATATCATGCACTCACACACTCTAAAAGAAGTTGAAAGATCAAAATGAAACTTATTCTCATACACTCGCACACAACAAAAAGAGAAAGAAAACAAACTTATTTTAAAAATTAAAATAACAACTTTTTCATTTTTATAATTTTATAAAAGAGTTTAAAAAGTGGAAAAAAAAGTTCAAAAGAACAAAAGTTATACAAAAATAAAAATACTGAGTAAAAAAAAGAAGGTAGAAAGCCACTTTGAAAACACTTGTGTAAAACCATAAAAAAGAAATTAAAGCACTAAAAAAGTTAAACTTAAACAATCCTAACGGACAAGAAAATAAAGTTAACATAACAACTAAAACTATAAAAGAAAATTTAGAACAAAAGCTAAGCAAACCAAAACTATGAAAACATAAAAACATGAAGTTAAGATCATACACACACACACACACACACACACACACACACACACACACACATTTTTAAGAGAAAGACAAAGAAAAACAAAGGATTAAAAGAGAACAAAAGTGGGGCACTAACATCCATTCCAAGACAACATAAGGAGATAAAATCTAACCTATTTTATTAAGGAAAAAGTTGATTACAAAGCTAAAACAAACATAAAAGAGAGGGGGAGAAAATTCTCCTTACATAGCAAGAAGTGCACCCAAGCAGCCCACAAACAACAAAAGTTGGCCCAAAAGTTTGAACCCTTGGTCATTACAGAATTATTACATTTATAGACAAAAAAATTCAGGAGGTGGCAAGCTGGCGTGCAGGGGAAGCTTGAAACACTGATGACTGGCCTGGTTCTAAAAGAAGTGGGAGCGGGCTTTATCTGTTGAAGGAATTGAGTGGTTGCTGGAAGCAAAGCATCGAGTGGAGTCAATTTCGTCGAGTGCGGCTGACAAATTATCGTCGAGCAGAGAAGTCTGGCAGAATTTCTTCGAGCGGAGAAGCGCTGGCAATGTTTCGTCGAACGCGACTAAGTTCGTCGATCGTTTATCCACATAGAATTTGTCGACCGCAAGCGCTGGCAGTGTTTCATCAAGCAGAGCTCGACAAAAGTCAAGCTCTGAAGAGGCGGGCAGTTTTTTCGAGCGGAGCTCGACAAAAGTCGAGCTCTGAAGAGGCAGGAAGTTTCGTCGGGCGGAGTGCGACCAAAGTCGAGCTCCGTTCAACGCATTTTCTATATGTTGAATTTTTCCCACCGGGTGAAGAGTCAAATCGTCAAGCTCAGCTCGACGAAATTCAAGCTGAGTTCGACGAAATTTTTTACAAGCGCTTTTCGGCAGAATGTAGATTTTTGCTGAAATAAAAATAAAATAAGTTAGAAAAAAAAGGGAGCATATTATTTAATAAAAATAAAAAAAAGACTATAAAAATACCCTAAAATTACTTATCTAAAGTAAAAAAAAAAGAATATTTACAACTTATCACTTGACACGGTGAAACATCTCTTGTGTCAAGAGTAACCATCAACCCACCTTCATCATGTAGGATCCAAGTGTGGATCTGAGCTGTAGGGCTTAACAGCCTAAGGTAGGAGAGTGTTGCTCTCTTAATATAGGATCCTTTGTGGATCTTAGGTAGGGCTGTCCTCCCAGCCTGAGTGTAGGGCTTAAGATCCTGAGGTTGGTGATCTTAGGATCATTGAGTTATAGGGTCTTGGGCCTAAGAAGTAAGTCTTGGAGGAGACTTAGAGATCTTGATGGATCTGAGGTGTAAGCTCTTTGGAGCAAGTTTTGGAGAAGTTCCTAGTCCAATAAGATAGTTGGATCGGTGGGAGGGAAAGTGGATGTACCCTTATTAGGGGAACCACTATAAATCTATGTGTGCTTGTTCTGTAGTTTCTTTGTGCAGGTTGTGTACATCTTGAAAGCATAAAACAACTAACAGTCAAATCTCTTAAAAAAGAAATATATAAGAAACTCAAAAAATGACCAATAAGCTATTCACCTCCCCTCTAGGTGATTTAGCTATCCTAGATAAAAAGACTTTCTAGCTTTGTTATGGTTATAGTACCCCAACAAAGATTCCTTCATAGGATTTAGCAGGAAACTTACTCAAGTAGGACCTCTAATTATTGAGCACAAAGCACTTGCTTCCAAAGATCCTGAGATAGGTTATATTTGGTTTTCTCCCTTTCATAATCTCATAGGGAGTCTTCTTGTGATACTTGTTAATATAACCTCTATTAAGAACATGACAAGTAGTGTTCACTGCCTTAGCCCAGAAGTATTCTGGGAGAGAAGTGTCACTATGTAGTGTCCTACCAGTTTCTATGAGAGTTCTATTTTTCCTCTCAACAATCCCATTTTGCTGGAGTGTTCTTGAAGAAAAAAACTCATGATAAATTCCTTGTTATTCACAGAATTTTGCCATGCCTTCAAACAGAAATTTAGTGCCATGGTCACTCCTGATTTTGATCACAGAACTGTCCTTTTCATTCTAAACTTGCTTAACCAAGATCACAAAAGTGCTAAGTGTTTTAGACTTTTTCTTTAGAAAGAACACCCAAGCAAACCTGGAATAGTCATCACTATTACAAGTGTGTAGACTTTCCAACCTAGACTGTGAACTGGTATAGGACCAAACAAGTCCATATATAGGAGGTACAAGCACCTCACAGAATCCTTGGCCCCAATGCTCTCAAAGGATGCTTTTGTCTTCTTGCCCTTTTGGCAAACAGAGAAAATACCCTCTAATGCAGGCCCAAGGTTTCAATGGATTGAACTACGCGTTCTTAGGT
Organism: Platanthera zijinensis; assembly: GCA_039513925.1. NCBI lineage: Eukaryota > Viridiplantae > Streptophyta > Magnoliopsida > Asparagales > Orchidaceae > Platanthera > Platanthera zijinensis. The sequence goes on from CM077084.1 coordinate 179,553,899, forward strand.
TTGACAGCTAAAATAAATATGTAGCACGCGGTTTCTCTTCGATGCAATATCGAATACTTAAGCAAATAATGGCATAATTTCCACAATAATCAACGCAAAGGGTCGCTACCCCTTATAGAGATTGAATAAGGTCTATATGGCAATGTTTGCTCAAGCAAAAAGGACCTACCCGATCCAAAAAAATAGCAATTCAAATTAAAATTATATGCAAACATTCACAATTCCAAAATGAGAACATCCGGACTAAAATAGTGATTAAAAATTAAGCCCAAATTAAACCCAAAATAAGTAATATTAGGGTTGCCAAATCACTTGAACGCCAAAGAAATCATGGCTAAGGAAACCGATTTCTACAAGCATTCATGAGATTTACCAGCTCCAATTTATTCGAAAAATATTCAGACAATTAACGCTTTAAAATTTAAATTTAATCTAGCATAATATTCAATATAAATCAGGGCAAAATACCAGCCTTCTAATTCCACCAAATCTCACAAATTATAGAAGAAACACACAAAGAGATGGAATATAATTCGTTAGCCAAAACAAAGAAAAATCTATCCCCATAGTGGAGCGGAGGAATCACACGATGATTGTGTTTGGATATATTTCCACGCAAGTCCACGAATCTGTGCCGGATGATGATGACACAAGTTGTTCTTCCTTTGCAAACCCTAGGAGAGGGAAAACTCCTTGAATGATAATATATATAATTAAAGAGAGAGAAAAGGTCGTAGGCTATATAGTTGGAGAAGGAGAAAATAAGTGGGTTGCTCGGGTTTGAACTGGTGGAGAGGGTGGTCGTTTGTTGGTGGGGATGGAGAGAGAAGGTGTCGTCTTGGTCTTGGCCGAGCCCTTAATGGGCGGTGTTGGTCGAGAGGCTTGGAGGGAGAGGGGACAAGGTCGGGTTGGAGGTTGAGGGCCGCTCAGTTTTGTTTGGGGGTTTGTGAGGGTGGTGGGTAATTATGGTGGTGAGGGAGAAGATGGTGGTGTGGGTGGCCGAACATGAGAGGAGTACTAGAGTTGTTTTAGGGATGAGGGTTAAGGGAGATATTGAGGAGGGAGGAGGAGGAGAAAGAAGCCGAGATAGAGGAGGGGAGGAGAAGTGGCCGGTGGCCAAGAGAGGGGAGAAGAGGGGTTGGCCGAAATTTGCCTTGGGAAGGAGGGGGAGATTTCAAATTTAAATTTAGGTTTTCTTTTTCATTCATCTCTCCTCAATTCGTCATAAGCATGGCTATTTATAGCCTACACCACTCAATCAATCCTCCAATTCAAATTACAAAATTCAAATGACAAATGATGGTTATATGCACCCATCTTAATACATGAAATAAAAATATAATAAAGAAGTGCTTGGAAATAAAAATGCTTAAATTAAAAAATGCAGTAAATAGAAATTGCTAAAAATAATAATTTGATAAAATATATAATTATAATTATTTAATGTATAATTATATATTTTATTTAATGGCGGTGGCAGACGTTGAGCAAAACATGTAGCGGCAGCGGCGTTGGCGATAAAATGTCGTAGTAGAAATTCATCTTCGAGCTTGCGACATCGATCATCCCAATCCACAAACTCTCTATGACAGGGATCAACGACCGCATCAGAAACGTTGCCATCACCCTCTTTGGTGCATCTTAGATTGGGTCCATTTCTGACTATCCCTTCACTAAAGAGCTTGCTAATTGTCTTGTAGTTCAAGTGAGCATGCCTTTTGTGTCGTTGTACACAAAGAGATTATCTCATTTGCTATCATACATACTGGTGAGTCTGTATCAAACATAAGATGTTATATAATAAATATTTCCACTCCTAGTGCCTGTCAAAATGACCTCTTGGTCACTTGATCTTTTGATCAGACACTCATTGAAATTCTTTGTTTTCAAGGTAGCGAGAAACCTAGAGGGTGGTGAATAGGTTTGTTGGTATATTATGACTTTCTTTAAGTTTCTTCTTTAAGTACATAGTGTGTTAGTAGTTATCATCTTTTAAGAACTTGTAATAAAGAAATAACACAGAAAAGCACACACAGAATATATGGTGGCTCCCTAGATTATGGGTATGTCCACTCTCCTCCCACCTTTCTAACTTTTAGTTAGACAAGACACTTCTCCAAAACTCAGCTCAAAGAGCTTACACCTAAATCCCTCAGGATCTCTCAGTCTCGTCCAAGACTTATAGCTCGGTCACTAAGCCCTACAACTCAGTGATCAACTGATCACCTACCTCGGGCAAAAGGCCCTACCACTTAGGCTAGTAGTACATCCCTACCTAAGAGCAAACTTGCTCCTACCTTAGAGAGAATGACTCTCCTACAGCTCAGGCACAAAGGCCCTACCTCAGATCCAAAGGATCATACAGCTCAGGCACAAGTGACCTACAACTCAGTGAGAATGACTCTCCTACCTCAAGATAAAAATCCCTACAGCTCAGTGATCAAATGATCACCTACCTTAGATCCAACCTAGATCCAACACTCAGAGAGTATAACTCTCCTACAGCTCAAGCAAATTTGCCATAACTTATGTAACGACCCCATCCGTTACATGACGTATAGTAGAAGGTCCGGCCGGGGCCCCACACTATATGTCACAAACAGACGGTGAGGTCACAGGATAATACAAAACCATACACGCATCCTAACTCAGAGCATGCTAGCGGAAGCTTTAAGTTGTAAATTTGAACTCTAACCAGGAATGTCCAATATATATAAACCACAGTTATATATACAACCACGGAATGTACCACAAAGGTTTGGCCTTAAGGCCTTACAGTTCCTCTTTCCACACCGTATGGATTACAAACATCGGCGCGCAGGCCGACCATACATGAGTACAAGAAAAACAAACAAAACCATTCGCATAGCCTTCAAGGGCCAGCCGCAGCAGCAGCAGCAACAGCAGCAAGGGCTTCAGCCCTTCATTTACCACTTGGCTCTCCAGCACCTGCATAGGGACAATCCACCCAAATGGTGGCAAACAAGGCAACGGTCAGCATTCAGCTGACCCAAATATAACAATCCTACCCCTTTCTCGGGGCAGTAACATTCTTTCCCTGCACAGCATGGTATCAACAATAGCAAATATGTGCGCGCAGGCACACTCAAGCCATCACAACCATCGGCCACACGGCCCGACAGTCCGTGCACTCAGGGCACATTCTTGGTGCACTGGAAAACAAGGGTCAACACCACCATCTACACGGTATTTGAGCATTCTAGTCTTTTCGGCGCGCGGGCCTAAGACTCTCATTATGCGCTCCAACAAACCCACAACCAGGCTTTCAAGTCGGACGGACATAACGTAGGTACGGATCAGCCACCCCCGTTGCTCAAGTCGTCGTGCCACCTCGAATACGGAAGTATCCATGGCAATTTATAGGCACGGGTCGGTTTCACCTTTCCTGTTCGGCAATCTGCCTTTTCATCGAGTTGCAGCCCAACGGCTCAACCGCACACAAAGTGGCAACGCACGGCCACAAGAGTTGCATCCAACCCTCTTCATTTCCTGAACTTCATCCAGTACTTCCTGCTGTACCAAGCAACAGGTAGGCACAAGGCAACACAAGCCATAATCACGGAGTCTTCTCCGATATGCAAACAAGCATCACCAATCCAGACCAGCATGTCCAGATGGGCTTAACACAGCATGCCTAGATCCGTACTCCAATTCCGGACTCTAACAAGGGGGACTTCACATATCTACCCCAAGGGACACCACAACCCACCGCACACTCGCGGGGAAGGGTTTTCCCTATGCAATGTAGAAAAGAAGGACTTCACATGTCAAAGAAGTGAGATCGTTACACTTGACGATCTCTTGGGAGCCATCGAAAACTAGCCGGTGAGAAAGAACCGCAGCAGCTTTGCCTTCACAACGCTGGCCTCGGATCACGAATCGGATCACGGGAGCTCCACCGGTGGCTTGATCTCCTCCTCCTTCTTCTTCCTCCTCTCTCTTTCTCTCTTCCTTAACCAAATGAAGAATGATTTCTTCATCAAGCCTCTGCTGATTTAATCCAGCCAGGAATCACCTGAGTCCTTGGATCCAAAGAGAGAAAATGAACGGCCACGATTTTCCCAAAATCCCACTTTTTTGGCTGATACGGCCTGTGACACGCCCGTGTCACAGGCCGTGTACCCTTAAGCGGCACACACGGTACTCGTACCGACTGAACTTTACCAGAACACGGGCATCGACACGCCCGTGTCGAACCTGACACGCCCGTGTCAGTCATGAGACATGCCCGTGTCACCCCTGCCTCACCCAGCTACAAGCAGTACACGGGTAGGCACACGACATCGGACATGCCCGTGTCCAATCTGACACGGCCGTGTTTAAGGCTTGGTTCCGGGCCGTGTAATCTTCTCACTCAATCCGCCTATTATTTGAGTGACATGCCCTGGGACACGCCCGTGTCCCAGGCCGTGTACCCCCGACAGGCCCTGGGACACGCCCGTGTCCCAGGCCGTGTAAAACAACCTGCACCTTAAATCCATTTTTGAGATTTTTGGGGTGTTACAATCCTCCCCCCCTTAACAAAATTTCGTCCCGAAATTTGCACGGTAAGGAAACAAGGAAATACAATGCTATAACTTGATAACTCTGTTATAACACAAGGTGCACGGTCTACAGTTTATACAAACAGTTCGGGAAATTCAGCTCGCATGGTCTGCTCTCGCTCCCATGTTAGCTCTTCACGGCCACAATTGTCCCATCGGACTTTGACCATCCCGATCACTTTGTTCCGCAACTATTTCTCGGCTCGATCCTCGATCCGAATGGGTTGAACCCTCGTCGTTAGCCCATACTCGACCGGTACCCAATCATTCTCCACTACTTGAGCTGGATCCTTGACAGCCTTACGAAGTACTGAGATGTGAAATACATCATGTAATCCACCCAAGTCTGCTGAAAGTGCTAGTCGATAAGCAGCTTCCCCAACTCGCTCCACCACCTCAAATGGACCAAGATACCTCGAACTTAGCTTTTTCAAATGCCGAATCCTGGACACGCCTTTGAAGGGTTTGATCTTCAAATATACCCAATCACCCACCGCGAACTCCACGTTCTGGTGTTTGGCATTGTAGTACTTTGCTTGACGATCTTGGGCTATCAATAGCCTCTCCCGAATAGAGCATATTAGCGAGGTAGCTTCTTCGACTTCCTTTTTCCCACTCAGCTTAGATTCGCCTGCTTTTGCCCAAGCTAACGGTGTACGGCATTTACGACCATATAAAGCCTCAAATGGTGCCATACCGATGCTCGCTTGGTAGCTATTATTATAGGCAAATTCGACAAGAAATATATAATCTTCCCATCTCTTACCAAAGTCTAGGGCGCACATGCAGAGCATGTCCTCCATCGTCCTGTTGGTTCGTTCAGTCTGGTCATCCATTTGGGGATGAAAGGCCGTACTAAACGCTAACTTTGTACCCAACATTTGATGAACTAGCCACCAATCATTCGATGTGAATCGCCCATCACGGTCACTGACGATGCTCCGAGGAACACCGTGCAGTCGAACAACCTGCTCCACATAAAGCTTGGCCAAGGTTTCCACTGAATCGTCTCTTCTGTTTGGAAGGAAGTGCGCCACTTTTGTTAACCGGTCCACAATCACCCAGATTGAATCATGACCGCGTTGAGATCTCGGCAAACACGTGCACGAAATCCATCGAAATGTCATCGAACTTCCACTCCGGAATGGGTAACGACTTCAGGAAACTGCCAGGCTTCTGGCATTCCGCTTTCACCAATGCACAAGTATGGCATTCCGCCACATAACGTGCTACATCTTTCTTTAGTCCGGGCCACCAGAACAGCTTTTTCAGATCTCTGTACATCTTTGTGCTACCTGGGTGAACTGAATACTTTGCAAAGTGAGCTTCGTACATCAACTCTTCCCTCAATTTACCCACACTCGGGACGCACACTCGACCATTTCTTCGTAACAAACCATTATCCCAAGAGAATTGGTCATCCGGCCCATCTTTAGCATAGCGCTGGAGACTTTCATCAAACTCCGTTGCTCGCCGAACTCTGTCCGTAAGGTCATATTGAACCTCCGTCCAGTTCAAGCATGCATCGGTCGACGAACCCTTGTCAACACATGACGTATATGCCACAAACAGACGGTGAGGTCACAGGATAATACCAAACCATACACGCATCCTAACTCAGAGCATGCTAGCGGAAGCTTTAAGTTGTAAATTTGAACTCTAACCAGGAATGTCCAATATATAAACCACAGTTATATATACAACCACGGAATGTACCACAAAGGTTTGGCCTTAAGGTCTTACAGTTTCTCTTTCCACACCGTATGGATTACAAAATTGGCGCGCAGGCCGGCCATACATGAGTACAAGAAAAACAAACAAAACCATTCGCATAGCCTTCAAGGGCCAGCGCGCAGCAGCAGCAACAACAGCAGCAAGGGCTTCAGCCCTTCATTTACCACTTGGCTCTCCAGCACTGCATAGGGACAATCCACCCAAATGGTGGAAAATAAGGCAACGGTCAGCTTTCAGCTGACCCAATTATAACAATCCTACCCCTTTCTTGGGGCAGTAGCATTCTTTCCCTGCACAGCATGGTATCAACAATAGCAAATATGTGCGCGCAGGCACACTCAAGCCATCACAACCGTCGGCCACACGACCCGACAATCCGTGCACTCAGGGCACATTCTTGGTGCACCGGAAAACCAGGGTCAACACCACCATCTACACGGTATTTGAGCATTCTAGTCTTTTCGGCGCGTGGGCCTAAGACTCTCATTATGCGCTCCAACAAACCCACAACCAGGCTTTCAAGTCGGACGGACATAACGCAGGTACGGATCAACCACCCCCCGTTGCTCAAGTCGCCGTGCCACCTCGAATACGGAAGTATCCATGGCAATTTATAGGCGCGGGTCGGTTTCACCTTTCCTGTTCGGCAATCTGCCTTTTCATCGAGTTGCAGCCCAACGGCTCAACCGCACACAAAGTGGCAACGCACGGCCACAAGAGTTGCATCAAACCCTCTTCATTTCCTGGACTTCATCCAGTACTTCCTGCTGCACCAAGCAACAGGTAGGCACAAGGCAACACAAGCCATAATCACGGAGTCTTCTCCGATATGCAAACAAGCATCACCAATCCAAACCAGCATGTCCAGATGGGCTTCACACAGCATGCCTAGATCCGTACTCCAATTCCGGACTCTAACAAGGGGGACTTCACATATCTACCCCAAGGGACACCACAACCCACCGCACACTCGCGGGGAAGGGTTTTCCCTATGCAATGCAGAAAAGAAGGACTTCACATGTCCAAGAAGGGAGATCGTTACCCTTGACGATCTCTTGGGAGCCATCGAAAACTAGTCGGTGAGAAAGAACCGTAGCAGCTTTGCCTTCACAACGCTGGCCTCGGATCACGAATCGGACCATGGGAGCTCCACCGGTGGCTTGATCTCCTCCTCCTTCTTCTTCCTCCTCTCTCTTTCTCTCTTCCTTACCAAATGAAGAATGATTTCTTCATCAAGCCTCTGCTGATTTAATCCAGCCAGGAATCACCTGAGCCCTTGGATCCAAAGAGAGAAAATGAACGGCCGCGATTTTCCCAAAATCCCACTTTTGGCTGACACGGCCTGTGACACGCCCGTGTCACAGGCCGTGTACCCTTAAGCGGCACATGCGGTACTCGTACCGACTGAACTTTACCAGAACACGGGCATCGACACGCCCGTGTCAGTCATGAGACACGCCTGTGTCACCCCTGCCTCACCGAGCTACAAGCAGTACACGGGTAGGCACACGGCATCGAACACGCCCGTGTCTAATCTGACACGGCCGTGTTCAAGGCTTGGTTCCGGCCCGTGTAATCTTCTGACTCAATCCGCCTATTATTTGAGTGACACGCCCTGGGACACGCCCGTGTCCCAGGCCGTATACCCCCGACACGCCCTGGGACACGCTCGTGTCCCAGGCCGTGTAAAACAACCTGCACCTCAAATCCATTTTTGAGATTTTTGGGGTGTTACACCTTAGGCTCAAGAGCCCAACAGCTCAGATCCAAAAGGATCCTATACAAAAATATTTATTTTAATTAATTTGACACAGAGAAATTTCTCTGTGTCAACTACTAGAACTGAGTTATCTCAACTCTATCTGTCTTCACAGTAGTAGGAAGATATTCTTCAATAAAAGGCTGCCTCTGCTGGAAGTAACTCAGAATGTTATTTTTAAACTTGTTATAGAAGACTGAAGATCTGCTAGGTCTTGAGTTCTTCAAATAGCTAACTGAACTTGCAAAAGACATAAGGCTCTCCTCTCTTTCTTTCTCAGAAGTATTTTTGATCTTACTGTAGCTCAACTGATTTTGGTTTATGAAGAGGGCTTAGATATAGAGGTGAGGTAATTTTTGTCAAACCTCTAATAATTTTTTTTGCATTTGGATGTTTTAGGAAAATGAAATCTTATTTTCCTTAACATATAAATTTTTTTTTGAACAACTTCATATTAACCCAATGTATATGTATAGAAGTAATGAATTTTATCCTCTTACTCCGTGACATATAATATTTTTTTAAAATATTGGATGCCTATGTTTACGGAATAAAATCTTGTTCTCATTGACATAGGTTCTTTTAGGGGTAAAATTTTGTGATCATGCCAAGTAAGGCATGATAAATATGGGGAGAAAGAGTTGTCAAAGAGAAAACTAGATTTTAATAAAGGCTTGAGAGCAACCTTTATAAATTGAACGTTCCTGTATTTCAGAAAGCTAGAAGTAAACATAATGGAATCCTATAGTAGTTTATTTCTAACATAATACACGTGCTCTATTTATGATAAATTAGAAGTAGTGCCGAAAATGAGTCCCATATCTTACGAACAAAGTATAACTTTAAAACTTAACTCCGGATATTTAAATCTATCAATCTATAATTAATAAACGAATGATAAATAAAGAATTAATGAAATTCACTTATAAATAAACTTGCAACTATATTTTTGGAGAGCAAATAGGGTTAAAATGGAATATTCGATTTTTTTTGTTTTATAATTTTTTTGGATTTTTTTAAAGTTATCATCTTTTTTTGTGTGTTTTTTATTTATTTCTTTAACATATACATACTAAAAATGCGAAGAAGATATATATATATATATATATATATATATATATATATATATATATCAGATAAATGGAAAAATGTGCCCCCCGTTTTTCTCTAAAAAACGCGCTCCCCGGAAATACGGAAAAAGCACCACCTAAACAACATTTTTAGAAAAAGTGGTCAACATAAAAGTCGAGATCTACAACTTTCATGTTGACCACGTTTTCTAAAAATGCTGTTTAGGGGGTCTATTTTCAAAAGGCGCGAAGGGGGTTCCGCCCGGTAATTATTACGATTTTTATTTTTTGCGCGGACCCCCCTTCACGCCTTTTGAAAATAGACCCCCTAAACAGCATTTTTAGAAAAAGCGGTCAACATGAAAGTTGTAGATCTTGACGAGATCTACAACTTTCATGTTGACCGCTTTTTCTAAAAATGCTGTTTAGGGGGTGTTTTTTCCGTTTTTCCGGGGAGTGCGTTTTTTAGCGAAAAACACGCTGCGCGTTTTTTCATAGTCCCTTATATATATAGAGAGAGAGAGAGAGAGAAATATTTTATGTTTGTTTTCTAAATTTTTGTGTATTGTTGAGGTTTTTAAGCAAATATTTACAAGAGAGGAAATAGAAAAAAGTTATTTACAACGAGGAGGAAGAAAGAAAGAGGAGAGAGAGAAAAGAATATTTGCAAAAAATATATATAGAAAGTATTTACAAAGAATATTTACAAAGTAAAACTAAATATATTTTTTGGAATTTTTTTGTTTTATATTTTTTTTGAAGATTTTGATGAAAAAAAAATAGTATTTTGGAGTTCCTTTTGTAAATTTTTTGTGTTTTCTGTTTTGTTTTCGTTTTTTTTTTAAAAAATTTAAGTGCGAAAAATGGAAGTGCAGAAAGGAAAGCACAAAAACACCCTCATACTTACTTCCAACATTATCCCCAATGTTGTAATATAAGTATGTGGAACACAAAAGAAATGAAATGCAATATGTACAAAAATAAAAAGGGAGGGTAGGAACTTCCTTGGAACGTGTTCAGGGAGCCCAATTAGAAACCCTGTATTATTAGAACAAGTAGGAAACAAAATAAGGAAAGTGCGAAAAAGGGTAGACGTGGGGTGCCTCCCAGGAGCGCTTTATTTATAGTCGTGTAGCTTGACTATTATGGCGGGGTTATAATGTCAAGGAGGATTATGGTTTCGTTAAAACCGATCACTAGATCGCCCGCTATGTATAAATTTAACTGATGACCGTTTACTTTGAAAGAACCTCTTTCAGGGTGGGAGACGAGTATGATCCCATATGCCCAAACCTCTTTAACTTTGAAGGGGTCGGACCATCACGATTTTAGCTTACCGAAAAAAGTCTAAGATGATTATTGTAAAGAAGGACAAGATCGCCCAGAGAAAAAATTTTGGGGACTTGATTTTTTGATCATGATAGAACTTATAATGCTTCTTATAGAACTTATTGCTCTCGTAAGCTTTCACACGCCATTCATCGAGCTCGTTTAGTTGCAGTTTTCTATCCTAAGCAGCTAAGTTAGCGTCAAGATTTACGAGTTTTAAAGCCCAAAGTGCATAATGTTCTAATTCTACGGGTAGATGACATGCTTTTCCAAAGACTAATCGAAATGGCATACATTCGGTTGCGGTTTTGTATGTTGTATGATACGCCCATAACGCATCGTCAAGTTTAACGGACCAATCTTACCTATTAATCGAAACCGTTTTTTCTAATATATGCTTAATCTCTCGATTTACTACCTCAACTTGGCCACTTGTTTGCGGGTGGTAGGGGGTGGCAAGTTTGTGTGTGACTCCATATTTAGCTAACGTCTTAGCTATTTGGGCGTTATAGAAATGCGTTCCACTAACACGTACATTAGCACGAGGTGTGCCGAAGCGAGAAAATAGTTTTTTAAGAAAGGTAACGATGACTCGCGCATCGTTGTTGGGGAGAGCTTGCGCTTCCGCCCACCTTGATACGTAGTCGACCGCCACTAAAATATAAATATTTTTTAAAAAATGAAGGTAGGCGGACAACAAAATCAATGCCCCATAAATCGAAGACTTCACACTCTAAAAATAAATTTTTGGGCATCTCGTCGCGACGAGATATATTACCCGACCGCTGACAACTATCGCATGAGCGCACATAATTGTGAGCGACTTTAAAGAAAGTGGGCCAAAAGAAGCCCGCATGTAGCGCCTTCCTAGCGGTCTGGTTGGCTTGATAGTGCCCACCGACTGGACCCACATGGCATTGCCTAATTATTTGCAAGCACTCCACACTCGCGATGCATCTTCAGATCGCTTGGTCCGCGTAGATACGAAAAAGAAAAGGGTCCTCCCAAAAGAAATTTTTCAAGTCAGAAAAGAATTTCTTCTTTTGCTTGCTTGAAAAGTCTTTTGGAAGCACCCGCGCAACTAAGTAGTTAGCAAAATCTGTGAACCAAGGCGAGTAAGATGAGATATTATGAATGGCTAAGAGGCGTTCCTCGGGGAATCTGTCATTTATTTCAGATTCGACGAGCGCCTTCCACACCCGGATTTTTTAAACGGGAGAGGTGATCGGCGGCTAAATTTTTTCACCCTTCTTATCCCGGATCTCCAAATCAAATTCATGCAGGAGGAGAACCCATCGAAGAAAGCGGGGTATGACATCTATTTTGGCTAGTAAATATTTTAAGGCAGAGTAGTCAGTGAATACGATAACTTTAGATAGCGTTATATACGAGCGAAACTTATCAAATGTGAAAACGATGGCTAAAAGTTCCTTTTCCGTCGTTATGAAATTTACTTGTGCGGAAGTGAGCGTCTTGCTAGCGTAATAAATTGGATGAATAAATGTGTTTATGAGTTGGCCAAGAATGGCACCTACGGCAATATCACTAGCATCGCACATAATCTCGAGCAGAAGGGATAATTCGGGCGCCACTAAAATGGGAGAATTTATAAGTTTTTGTTTTATAAAATTAAATGCGGACTCGCAATCGCTACTAAAGACAAAACTAGAGTCCTTTTTCAAAGGCGAGTAAGCTTCTTTGTAATTTTTGAATAATCTTGAATAAATCGTCTATAAATGCCTGCGTGCCCTAAGAAACTCCTAATAGATTTAACGTTGGAAGGAGGGGGAAGTTTTTCTATTATTTCTACCTTGGCCTTATCTACCTCCATCCCCTTAGACGAAATATTATGGCCGAGAACCAAACCTTCTCAAACCATAAAGTTACACTTTTCCCAAATTAAAACGAGATGTATGTCCTCGCATCGTTGGAGGATATGATCTAGATTTCGAAGACAGGACGGGAAAGAGCATCCGAAAATAGATAAGTCATCCATAAAAACTTCCATGATGTCTCCTACCAGCTCACCAAAGATTGTCAGTATACATCTTTGGAATGTAGCTGACGCATTGCAGAGGCTAAATGGCATTCTTCGGTAGGCGAATGTGTAAAACGGGGGGGGGGGGGTAAAAGTTTTTTTCTCTTGGTCATTAGGGGAATTGGGAATTTGGAAAAACCCGATAAACCATCAAGAAAACCATAATATGGATGACCGGATAAACACTCCAGAATTTGGTCTAAAAACGGTAGTAGGAAATCGTCCTTACGGGTGGCATCATTAAGTTTCCTATAATCGACGCACACCCGCCAACCCGTAATAGTACGAGTTGGGATGAGTTCATTGTGCTCATTTTCCACTACGGTTAGACCGCCCTTCTTGGGCACGACATGAACGGGACTAACCCATGCACTATCGGAAATGTGATAAATAATCTCTTCATCTATTAATTTAATTATTTCAGCTTTAATGACGTCTTTCATGTTTGGGTTAAGATGTCACTGCGGCTGAATGGTTTTGCGGCAATTACCGTTAAGGAAAATCTTATGGGTGCAAAAAGAGGGGTTAATCCCCTTAACATCAGAAATTTGCCACGCAATTGCGTGGCGATATTTAAGTAAAACTTCCAAAAAATCGGAAGTCTCTGAATCATTCAAATGCAAAGAAATGATAACAGAAAGGGTATCATCTTTTCCCAAAAGGCGTATTTGAGTGATTTGGGTAGGGGTTTGAGGTCTAGGATGGGTGGTTCTTCTAACGAGGTTTTAATTCTAATTTCCTTCGAACCAATTGGTTAGTAAGGCAAACCTATAAAGGAATCCTCTTTATAATTAAAATTTTTGAGCGCAAAAATATCGTCGTTGAGAAAAATTTACTCGAAAATGGGAGAAGAACCATTTTTGAAAAAAGTTTCTAAATTATAACAAAAATCATCACTCTATGATGAGTCCTCCATTGAGGGATTAATACAGAAGGTAACCTCATCATCTCCCACCCGAAAGAGGAGACGACCGTTACTCACATCAATAAATGTGTGAGAGGTGGCGAGAAAAGGGCGTTCGAGTATAATTAATACATTGGTGTCCTCCTCGATGTCCAAGATGACGAAGTCTACCGGAAAGATAAACTTGTCAACTCGGACAATGACGTCCTCCACTACCCCGACGGGTAACTTAACCGAGCGATCTGCTAATTGGATACGAATATTAGTAGGGGTCGGAGTGCCCAAACCTAATTTTTGAAAGAGCAAGAACGACATCAAATTAATGCTCGCCCCTAAATCTGCAAGAGCGTATTTTACTAATATATTACCAAACCTAATATATTAGTAAGGGTCGCCGAACAATCTGCGTTGAGAGAGATATGCGATATATTTTCTAATTTTTGTTTATTAGAAAGAAGTTCTTTCAAATATTTCGCATACTTAGGCATCTACGAGATCGCCTCGCAGAATAGAACATTAATATGAATTTGTTTTAATAGTTAAATAAATTTTTTGTATTGCGCATCCTTACGCTCACTATCTAACCTATGCGGATACGGCAAGGCCTTATTTAAAATAAGTTTTTCGTTTAAAATCATTAAGGGTGGCGTAATCGAAGATGGGGGAAGAGGGGTCGGAGGAGAGATATGTACGTGCAGATCGATCTGTTTTGGATCAACCACCTCCTTACCGCTACAGAGGGTTATAGCGTTGGCGTTCTCAAAAGGGTTGGGCTCCGTATTCCCCGACAGTTCCCCGAGCGTGCACTCAGACATCATTCCTCCCAGCTGTCCAACCTATTTTTCAAGGGTTTTTAGCAATCTGGTGATGTTCCGGATATCTGACTCATTAGACGCAATGTATTTGTTGGGTACATTGGAAAATATGTACCTGATTTGGAGAAGCCTCACTTAGCTCAATGATATACATCAAGGTGTATTTGATGTTATTTTGAGTTTATATGTGCAGGTTAAGTATTGGCTAAAATGCAGTGAAAAGTTTCTAAGTCCATGTGTCGACACTTAAGGAAGTCTGTGTCGACACTTGGAAAAGCTGTGTCGACACCTGAAGCAACTGTGTTGACACACAGAATATATTAGTAGACATCAACTGTGTCGGCACACGGGACTTGTGTCAACACACAGCAGAGTTTCAACATAGTTGATTGTTATGGTGTGAAGAAGTGTTTATGTCGACACAAATACTCTATGTCGACACATTCTCAAGATGCAGTATCGACATCAAGGCAGCTATGTCGACTCCACCAAAGTCTGTATCGTCACTTAAGTAATATGTATCGACACATATTGATAGTCTGTCTCGACACATAATGACAGTCAATCTCGACGCTTTGCTGACAGAGACAAAGGTTCAAGAGCTGACTGGGGACTTGACAGCTGTGCATTCCAACAACTTTAATGAAGCTGTCAGACTTGTCAGAAGTTAGTGAGAAACGGATCAGCCAGTTACCATGGATGAAGTCTATATATATAGATGAATTCAGAAGAAGAATAAGGAACAATAGATCATACACATAAAACTAACACAACTATTGAGAGATTGATCGTTGATCAAGAAAGTGCAAGTCACACAGAAGAAGATCTTCGTAAGAAGATCTAAGAAGACAATTTGAAGTGATTATCCACTCAGATTTTTCTAAGGTTAATTCATTCAGAATTAAGAATGAACTTAAGAAGATTTGGGGAGAGAGAGCTCCAGCTGTTTTGAGGTCAAGAAGGAGACAATCACAAGTCTCTTAAGAAGTAGATCATGAACTAATCTACTAAGTAGATCCAGATCCTTATCTGGATTCCAAGAAGGAAGTTGCAAGTCAGTCAACTTCAAAGGAGATCAACCCTACTAAGTTCAGATTCAAGAAGCTTTGAAGAAAGCTATGAACAGGTTGATTTCAGTCATCGGTCTCATCAAGAAGCTGATCAAGAATTCTCTTATACTTTCTCTCTCAACAAGGGTAAGAGTTTATCAATTTAATTATCAAATTCTGTAGGGTCTTTTCAAAGATCTGAGTTGTAAGCCTGTGTTATAAAGGCTGAGTGTAGGATATTTTGATCTCTGAGTGGTAAGGCTTATTGAGCCTGAGTGTTGGAGAATTTGTTCTCTGAGTTGTAGGCCTTGTGGCAAGGCTGAGGTAGGGCTGTTAGCCTGAGTTGTAGGAACCTTATAGGGTTCTTAGTTGTAGGAACCTTTCAGGGTTCTGAGCTGTAAGATCTGTGGATATGAGAAGAAGGAAGAAGTTAGGCTGAATCTAGCACACTGCTAGATAGGTGAAGGGGGAAAGTGGATGTTCCCAGACCTTGGGGAACCACTATAAACCTATGTGCAATTTGTGATGCCTGTGTTATTTTAGATTCTGTGATTGTATATGATGTGTTAGATGTAGAGATTCCAGATTTATATTAAAGAACTGAAGCTATATTCTGCCTTAGTTTAAAACAAGGAAAATAACCTATTCACCCCCCTCTAGGTGTTTAGGTTGTCTTGAAGTTAAATCTATCAAGTGGTATCAGAGGGAGGTTACTCAAAGAAGGACTTAACAGTCTGAGTTAGATCCCTAAGGAAGAATCAAGAATCAAGAAAATGGGTTCTGGAGAAAATCACAAGGAACTAGGTTCTATGAAACTACCCATTAGTAGGAAGGAGATATTTGGTATATGGAAAGAAAGAGTCAGGTTTTTTATGGAGGCTTCTGACCCAAGGATCTATATTACAGTAAAAGAAGGTCCTTATATTCCAATGAATATGTCTGTTCTAGATGCAAATCAAAGAACTCCTAAAGATTTTTCTGAGATGACTAAGGATGAGATCATCCTGGCAACTATGGATAAAAGAGCCCAGAATATCATTGTAAGTGCCATAGATGATTCAACCTTTCAGAATTTGATTCATTGCAAGACCTCCAAGGAAATGTGGGACACCTTGATAGACTATATGGAGGGTTCTGAAGAAGTTTGATAAGATAGAAAGTCTATGCTAAATCAGGAGTATGAAAGCTTCAGACAAGGGAAGTCAGATAGCATATCTGAGTGCTATAAGAAGTTCTATAGAATTATAAATGAACTGATGTCTTATGGAAGGGTCTTCAGTACATATGAACTGAATGATAAATTCCTAAGATCCTTGACAAAGGATTGTGACACCAAGATTTGTGCCATTAGGGAAGTGGCCAAACTTGTGGATATTTCTCCTCCAACTTTATTTGGAAAGTTGCTGTCTTATGAAATGCAACTAATGACTAGAAAAGAGGAAGAAAGAAATGCTAGGGGAGCATAAAGAAAAGTCTGTGGCCTTCAAGGTTGAAGCCACTAGAAAGAATAGGAGGATGTCTCCATCACCTCCTAAGGAAGTTGCTGAAATTACCTCAGATAATTCAGACAACCAAAATTCAGATAGCAGTGATTCAGATGCAGATTTTGCTGCCTTTACAAGACAGTTTCAGAGATTCTTTAAGAAGAAGCAGTGGAAATCTATGCCCTCAACATCACAGCCAGTTGATGACTATTATCAAAAGAGAAAGTCATCAAGGAAGGACAAGAGCAGGTCTAAGCCTAGCAAATCTACAGCATCAAAGATTGTTTGATACTGCTATAATAAGCCTGGACATGTTGTGGCTGAGTGTCCATACAAAAGAAAGTAGTCTGCTGATAAAAGGAAGACTCAACAAAAGAGCAAGAAGGAGAAATCCTTTGTTTCTAAGAAGGAGAAAAGCTTGTCAGACCAATTAACTTCAGAGTCTGAATCTGAAGCTGAGGCATATATTGGTCTTTATGCAGCTGATGAAGAAGATGAGTTTAAGAAATTGCTGAACTCCATCTATGAATAAGAAGACTATCAGTGTATTGGACTGATGGTTGTATTAGAAGAAGACAAATGTCAGGATCAGCCTGGTCCTAGCAAGGTACAATGTTTGTCTAGTAATTCAGTTTGTAGTACTGGCACAGAGTCAACTACATCTGCATAAAGTGATGTGGATGGATCTGAGTCTGAAGGTGATATTCATCAGCTGATAAATGAATATGGGGACTTATTGCAAGCACTAAAGAAAAGCAAGAACCTAGCCAAAACTCAGGCTAAGGAAATTGCAGATCTTAAGGTGGCTGCATCTGGTTTAGAGAAAGAGTTGGATGAAAAATTGAATGAGATTGCCAAGCTGAAAACTATAACTGTTATTAAGATGGGAACAATCACATACAAAAATGATCTAATTAAAAGTCTGGAAGTCAGACTTCAAAAGGAGAAAGATTTGGTAGCTAGTTATTCCAAGCCAAAATCAGTATTACCCTTATTAGATGAGTTTGTGGCTCAAAAGGGTAAGGCTGGAATAGGCTTTAAGGGTAACACCAGGGCTGCCAAATTCAAGAGAAAGGGCAAAGCCTCAGTCTAGCCATTGAATTTTAAAGTCCCTATATTTTTAGAAAGGTACAAGAGCCTTCTAATAAGTATGACCTTGAGAATACTCATGGTCATAGTAAGACTGAAGTTCTAAATGGCAAGGGTGCTTATGTCAATAAGGTAGCCCATGTTCATAAACCTCATGTTTGTGAGACACCAGTGGGTGTAGCTGTAGTAGTACCAGCACAATACAAGAGATTTGCTGTCAATAAGACAATCAAGAATGTATCTAAAAATTAATACAACAAGTATGAATGCTGGTGCTGTGGGAAGACAGGTCATTATGCCATAGATTGCTGGCACAACACTAGTGTCAGGAAGAACAACAGTCTACCTATTAGAAGAGCTGTAGGTAGATTTGGTAAGTATGAAACTAACTTTAACCAAGGACCCAAGACTTACTTGGGTTCTAAGGATAGGTAATTCTTTATTGCAGGTGAGTCCAAGTCACCATACCCCTATATGGTACTTGGACAGTGGATGTTCTAGGCACATGACTGGAACAAAGGGATTGCTGAAAGAGTACTTTCCTATTATAAATGGGACTAAAGTAATCTTTGGTGGCTCTGAAAAAGGAATCATCAAAGGGTTTGGTAACATTTCTAGTAATAAGATTACTATCACTCAAGTGGCCTATGTGAAGGGTTTGAAACACAACCTTATAAGCATAAGTCAGCTGAGTGATTTAGGATATGACATTTCATTTGTTAAGAATGGATGTCATATCAAAAGGTCAAGTGATCAAAAGGTCATTTTGACAGGTTATAGAAAAAGAAATGTGTACTGTCTTAATTTTGAGTATGAGAACAAAGGTTCTCCTATTTGTCTTGTAGCTGATGAAAGAGCCTCTCATTGTGTCAAATGGCACAAGTGGCTGGCCCATCTTAACTACAAAACAATTGGCCAACTCTTTAGCAAAGAGTTAGTAAGGAATGGTCCTCAAGTTAAGTGTATAAAGGAAGGGATATGTTGAACTTGTCAAAAGGGCAAGCAGACAAAATCCTCCTTTCATATCCTTGAAAACAAGGATTCTGAAAGTGAAGGGATAGATACTACTCTGGAGGGGGGGTGAATAGAGTTATCAAATTTTGCACAGACAAAACTTAATATTCTACCCAACTCCCTTGGAGTGAAGTGCGGAATGAAAAGATTATAGATATTGATTTAACCTTAAAGCCTAACACAAGTGATGTGAACAAACACAAGCTAACTGTAATTACAGTTAAGCTTGGAAAAACCTAATCAGCAACTAGCAACCTAGTTATATCTAATCACAGCCACAATGCAGGAATTAAACAAAGGAATCCAGACGACACAAGGAAATTTATAGTGGTTCCCCAAACAACTTGGGTACGTCCACTCTTCTACCCACACGGTAGGAATCCACTCAGGTTTTTGATCAGGTGCCCTGCCACCAACAGGATCTGTTTCAGGTAGATCCAGAAACTCTTTAGACTTTTGATCAGGTGTCTAAAAACCAAGCACGGGTTTTGATCAGGTGCCCTGCCACCAAGGGATACTTTTGAAGGGAGTAATAACCCTGTACAGGAGGGGGAAGAAGGTTAAGATGTCTTCTCTATTTTACAATAGATTAGAGAAGCACAAAAACTTGCACTGAGCTAGAATGCTCTAAAGAATCAAGGCTCCCCCTGGCTCAAGAATGTCCAGGTGAAGTCTTGCTTCAGTGCAGAGAAACTCTTCAGAAAGTTCTGAAGGAAAGAGCTACAGGAAGAAAGTAAATAATAAAATCAAAGTTCTTCAAGCAGCTATCTTCTTCTTCTTCTTCAAAGGAACTCTGAGTTGAACTTCCTGAAAGCAGGAGAACTCAGGTGAAGAAGAGATGAAGATCTTAACACTTCTCAGTTAGCTGGAGATTGCTGAGAGCAGGAAGCTTGAACTAGATGAAGGCTTGAGAGCTTGAGAATGTGTGTAACACTGGTTAGCTATTAGCTTCTGTTAACTAGCTTGAATCCTTCTTCAAAGGGTTCTTTATATAATCATCAGCAAGCAACGACTCTCTTCCATTTGAATTATTTGTCTTCTTCTGAGCCTTGAGACCTGGGCTGTAAATATCAAGAAGACAGAAATATCTCTGCAGCAAAACATTCTATAAAGGGAATAAACCACTTTCTAAGAAGCTGCAGGCTTAAATCAGATAACAGAAGGACTAAATAAAGTCACATCAGAAATAATCTCTTTATAGCAAAAGAAGACTTTTCAGTCTAACGGCTATAAAGGGCTGACAATAGATAAAGTAAATTACAATGACAGCTAATAAGACAAACAACTTTATCTTAAAAAGATTTGACTCAGGCAAAAGAGATGGAGCAAATATTGTCTGGTTATTTTATCATACAGCTTAAAATAGTGTGCCAGAAAATGTATTAATTAATTAAATATAATAAATAAAAACAAAATACAAGGGCAGACAGAAAACGTCGAACGACCTTCGAAGATCGTCGAACGACGCACGGAGATCGTCGAACTATCGGGCAGATAGTCGAACGATCCAGATAGTCGACCTATCGAAGAAGATAGTCGAGCTACCCCGGCAGATAGTCGAACTATCAGAACAGATAGTCGAACTATCAGATAGTCGATCTATCAAGGACAGATAGTCGAACTATCAAGCGCACAGAGATAGTCGACCTATCAAGCAGATAGTCGACCTACCTCAGAAAACAGATAGTCGATCTATCAAAAGATAGTCGAACTATCAAAACAAACTAGATAGTCGATCTATCAGCAGATAGTCGAACTATCAGATAGTCGACCTATCAGGACAGATAGTCGAACTATCAAAGCGGAACAGATAGTCGACCTATCAACAGATAGTCGAACTATCAGATAGTCGATCTATCAGGACAGATAGTCGAACTACCTCGCCAAGCAGATAGTCGAACTATCAACAGATAGTCGAACTATCAACGCAAAACAGATATTCGAACTATCAACAGATAGTCGAACTATCAACGCAGACAAAACATCGACCAACTGATAGACGATCGTCGATCAGCCGATAGACGATAGTCGAGCGGCGTTCGACTATCGTCGAACGAAAAACCTACTTAACCAAATTCTCAATCTGGAAAAGTGAGGACTCTACAACTAGACTCCTAACCATTGACCATAAGTATTTCTTGGGTCAAGGGGCACAAAGGAGAAGACTAAACTCAAATCAAAACTAGGGTACCAACAATCTCCCCCTATTTGAGTTAAGTCTCTCAACATCTAAAACATAAAGCTAGCTAAAGAGCAATAAAATAATACAGGAAAGATTTAAGAATTAACTAGCAGATTATCAAATAGATAAACACATATAGCACAGCAGTTAATCAAACTATTAAGAATCTTTAGAGTCTGGCAAAGGATCAGAAGAACTAGAAACAAAAGAAATTTTTCTTAGAGGGTCATCTGATTCTTTCTTTGACATTTTCAGGTCCTGCGCACCAATGATCTTCAGCTCTGTAGCTCTTGGGACTACAGCTTCAGGATGCTTTTCCATGTACTTTGATGGATCAAAAATCTCAGGATTGACCTGGAACTTTTCAAATTCTTTCTTTCTGTAAGCTGACATGGTAGTAAGACCAGTCGTATCTTTACCTTCGGCTCTTGCTTTTCTTATTTGGGCTGCTCCAACTAGCTCTTGAAAGCGAGCCATCCTAAAGTTAGGATCGAGCTCAGGATTTTCATATACAGGCTCAGGAGAAGCAGCATCAGCTATTTTATCT
This sequence comes from Platanthera zijinensis, assembly GCA_039513925.1. NCBI lineage: Eukaryota > Viridiplantae > Streptophyta > Magnoliopsida > Asparagales > Orchidaceae > Platanthera > Platanthera zijinensis. Next base: position 179,575,478 of record CM077084.1, read on the forward strand.
TGAATAACTTTAGAAACAATTTCCTCAGTCTGAACTGGTGTTGGAGATGTAATTCTCTTCTTTGGAGAAGGAGGTGGGGAAAAGGTTGGTCTTTGAACCACATTCTCCTTCATTTGTCTTTGAGAACCAGAAAATGATTTGCTTTGAGAGCTTTGATAACCTTGTCTTGGCTGGGGCTGAACATAAGCAGATTTTGCAGAAGAGGCACCAGGATAGGCTGATAGGTTCCCAGAGGCTCCTGCACCAGGAGGTGGAGGAGGACCTCTGGGAGTCCATCTTGAGACAGGAGTATCATACCTCTTAGTCCTTTTTCTTTCTTTCTGCTGATTCTTTGAAAACCTCATCCAATGCTGAAAATCCTTGGATTTAGGGTCAATGCCCTTCAGAATGTAATAGGGAATATCATTATCCTTACTGGGAGGTGGAGGAGGAGCAGCTTTTCTTTTCTTTGAGGCAGCTTTCTTTCTCTTTGACTTCTCAGAAACATCAGAATCATCATCGTCATCAGAATGAGATGAGGGAGGATTTTCATAAGGATCATAGGCTTCTGAAACAGCCTTTTCTTTAAGCTTTGAAGCAGATTTCTCCCTTTCCTCTTCCATGGCATCCAGAGCCAGAAGGGAATCTAAGTCCAACCCTGGAGAGTAATCCCAGATGGTTGACTTTTCAATTTGCAAATCTTTCTCTTTTTCTTTTAAAGATTGAACTCTTAAATCCCAGGCTGCTCTTGCTTGAGCTTCTTCCAAACTCAGAACAGAGTCAACTTTGACTTCATCTTTCTCAGACTCATCTTCTTTATTATCTAAAAAGAATTCTAATTCAGGATCTACTTGAGTATCAGAAATGCTTGAATCAGCTTCACAAACAACTGCTACAACCTGAGTAGCTAGATCTTCTTTAATAATATCTGTAAAATTATGAATACATATCTGCTAAATAAGCGATAATCATTCCTTCAAGGTATTCACAAACTATCAAATTAATCGACTCATCAACAAAACGAATGAAAGAGATACCTTCATACTTAACCATCTCCCATGATTCATTCAGATATGAAGTTATAATTCCTTCTAGGAATCTAGCAATCATAGGAGTGGTAAGATCTTCTAAGCAGACTTTAACTGCAATCTCAGATAGCAAGATTCCATCTGCTATTTCCTTATCAGACAAAACTGGAGCTATAGCTTTCTCAGCAGGAGCTATTTCTTCCTGGGCTGGAGCTATCTCTTTCTCAGCTGGATCTATCACTTCCTGGGCAGTCATGACAACATCTGGAACTATTTCTTCCTGAGCAGATTCTTCCTGGGAAGACATGACTGAATCTTTTATAGCTGGAGGGGAGGCAGGATGGTCTGAGGCATCTTCATTGAACATCTCCCCCTACCTGATTTCAGTGGATACTGAAACCAGGCCCCTTGAGGAAGATGGCTCAGCTGATTTTGAAAGGGATTTGATGGAGGCAGATAAGAGATCAATGGAGGCAGCAAGGGGAGCGATTGCCTCTTCAATCATGGTTTTGATTGATGGGGTAATCAGCTCCACAATGCGGGAGATAAGCTCAGGAGAGATCTCAATAGATGAAGGATGTGAGGTGGATGGAGCTGCAGCAGATATGGTAGTGGTGCTGGGATGAGAAATGGTGTGGACAGGGGATCGAGCAGGAGATGGAGCAGGTGATGGAGCAGGAGAGTTTATTGGGGAATGAATTGGGGAATGAGCGGGAGATATAGGAGGAGTAGGAATTCTCTCTGATCCTAACAAATCAAAGCTAGGAGCAGATATCCTAGCCAGATGAGCAGGTAGAGGAGAAGCTGGAGGAGACAGAGGAACAACCGTAGTTGTTTCAGGAGCAGCAGAGGAAGAAGGTCGTACCTCAGCTGAAGTTGATGGTACTTCAACTGAGGCAGACGGCAAAGCAGAGGAGGAGGAAGGAAGAGCTGAGCCAGCTTCAACATGGTGAGGAGCGACTGATTCAGTCCTTGTGTCCTCAGATGTTGCTGGAGCAGGTTTCACAAATGTTCTCTTCCACTTAGAGAACAAGTTGGGGTCCATCTTCTTGCTCGCATTGATTGTTGTTGCAGTTGAACTTAGCAGCTGGGGGTATTTTCCTTAAGGAAGATTCCAATGACCCTTCCTAGGGTGACTTCCTTCTTACCAGTCTTTTTCCTGATTAAATCAAACACAACTGCTGCCCAATCAATCCTTTTTCGATTAACAATTGCACACATGAGTGCGAATTGCTGCCTTGTTATATTGTCGTGGGCAGAGTGCTTACCCAGGAGCACTTTCCTACTAACTCAGCCAAAAACTTGATCTTGAAAGGAAAATTCACTTTGAGCAGCTTCGTGGGAATGCCCTCAGCATGTCCCAGCTCAACCAGCATTCTTCCAAATTCCTGAGCATCTTGCTCATAATCCTCATCACCAATAACTAATCCAAAAACATCAGATAAAACGGCCGGAGTCAGGATTTCCTCTTCTCCGCCGATGGTACCGATCATCGATTCGTCTGAGGAAGACGACGTGAAAGCCCATTCTTTGATTTCTGGAATGTTGATCTTAATCCTTTCAGACATCAACTTCTCTAATCCCTGATCCCTGCAAAGCTGTAGAACTTCCACTATTCCTGCATCGCAACTGCTGAAAGCGTCGAAATCCACGCTGAATCCTGCATCAAACTTCACGATGACTAAAACTGTTGGAGAGACCGCCATGGATTCGCCGGAGAAAGCACGAGAAAGCTGCAGAGAACGAAGAAGACGAAACGCCCGGAAATCGCAAGCGGGAAAGCAGAATGCGAAAGGGCACGCTCCGTCGATGATAAAACACAAGATCTTTTAACCTAGGTCGACTATCGGCTTTATATTGGACCGGAAATAGTCGATCTATTAAAAAGATACTTGAACCGATAGTCGAACGGCCGTTCGACGATCGGCTCAGAAGCAGAGTAGTCAAACCATCGTTCGGCTATTTTTGGCTTCACAAGCAACAAGCTGTCGTCGTTCAGAGATCGACGATGAGCTCAACCTGTTCGACGATGGTCGAACGTCGATCGACGATCTTCAAACAGATAAGCTATCATTAACCCGAGGTCGACGATAGGCTTAATCCGTTCGACGATCTTCGATCATCGTTCGACGATCTTCAAGCAGATTTCAACATAGGCAGATATAGTCACACTTAGTCTCGTCCATTAATCATGCCTAGTTGAACTAAAAAGAACAGATGCTTCTGTTCATTTAAAGGCTTGGTGAATATATCACCTCTCTGAAACTCAGTGGATATGAACTCAAGACAGATCTTGTTCTTTTCCACACAATCTCTCAGGAAATGGTGCCTAATCTCAATGTGCTTGGTTCTAGAGTGGTGCACTGGATTTTGTGCAATAGAAATAGCACTGGTACTATCACACATGATCTTGGTGTTCTTGTGTGAGTAACCATAATCCACAAGCTGGTTTTGAATCCACAGGATCTGTGAACAACAACTGGCAGCTGCTATATATTCAGCCTCTGCAGTTGAAGTTGAGACAGAAGCCTGCTTCTTACAGAACCAAGAGACCAATCTCTCTCCCAGGAACTGGCAAGTTCCTGAGGTGCTCTTCCTGTCAACTCTGCAGCCAGCATAATCAGAATCAGAATATCCAATTAATTCAAACTCTGACTCAGCTGGGTACCAAAGTCCTAGATCTGGACATCCTTTCAGGTATCTCAGGATTCTCTTTAGAAGAATCAGATGAGATTCCTTGGGGTTGACCTGGAATCTAGCACAAAGGCATGTAGCAAACATTATATCTGGCCTACTTGCAGTTAGATATAATAGGGAACCAACAATGGCCCTATAATTCTTTTGATCAACTGGCTTGCCGTGATCATCAGAATCAATAACTACATTAGTAGCCATGGGTGTAGGCATTGCTGAAGCATCAGCCATCCCAAATTTCTTTACCAATTCCTTGGCATATTTGGATTGGGAGATGAAGATACCATCAGCATCTTGCTTAACTTGGAGACCAAGAAAGTAAGACAGCACACCCATACTACTCATCTCAAACTTAGAATGCATCAAGTTGGAAAACTTTTTGCACAGTTTGGGATCAGTGGAGCCAAAAATAATATCATCTACATACACCTGAACTAACAGGATTGTGTCCTTGTGATGCTTGACGAAAAGGGTTCTATCAACTACTCCCCTAGTAAAGTTGTGCTCTAACAGAAAACTAGCTAAGGTCTCATACCAGGCCCTAGGAGCTTGCTTTAGTCCATAAAGAGCTTTCTGCAACTTAAAAACATGAGAAGGCTGAGTTGAAGAAACAAACCCTGGTGGTTGTTCAACAAACACCTCTTCCTTAAGCTCACCATTTAGGAATGCACTTTTGACATCCATTTGGAACACCTTAAACTTCATGAAGGCTGCATAGGCCAAGAAGATCCTTATTGCTTCTAGCCTTGCAACAGGAGCAAAGGTTTGGTCATAGTCTATACCTTCCTCCTGTCTGTAGCCCTGAGCTACAAGCCTAGCTTTATTCCTTACTATAATTCCATTTGCATCTAACTTGTTTCTATACACCCACTTGGTGCCTATGATCAGTTGGCCTTTAGGTCTTGGAACAAAAGTCCAAACTTTACATCTCTCAAACTGATTGAGCTCCTCTTGCATGGCAATGATCCAGTGGGGATCTAGCTCTGCATCTTTAAAGGTGAGAGGCTCAACCTGTGAAAGGAAACAAGCATGCATCACATCCTGTCTTAATTGATGTCTTGTTTGCACACCAGCTGATATGTCTCCAATCACTTGAGATGTGGGGTGATCTCTAAGTGTGACAATATCAGCAGGTGGGATGTGATCTTCAGCAACAGTTGGGATTAATTCCTCAGGAGGAATTTGATCTACTGTTGGTGGTACAACAACAGCTTCAACAGCTTCAGCAATGTCTTCATCACTGTTTGATTCAGTGATCTGAAGAGTTGATAGTTGAAGAATTTCTTGAGGGGCATCAGGTACCTGCAAAGAACTGGAGGAAGGAGAATTTTCCTTCTCCTTGTAAAACATCTGAGACTCATCAAAAGTCACATGCACAGATTCTTCTATCTTACAGGTAGACTTGTTATAAACCCTATAAGCTTTGCTTACTTGGGAATATCCAAGCATAATTCCCATTGAAGCTTTTGCTTCAAATTTTCTAATATATTCTTTATTATTATTATGAATATAAACAGTACAGCCAAAAATTCTAAAGTAATTAATTTTTGGTTTCTTTCCTTTAAGCAACTCATAAGGAGTTTTACACTTAAGTTTGTGTATCAAACTTCTATTCAAGACATAGTTGGCTGTACTAACAGCTTCTGCCCAATAGGATAGAGGCATGTTAGTATCTGCCAACAATGTACTAGCAGCTTCAATTAGTGTTCTATTCTTCCTTTCAACTACCCCATTTTGTTGGGGAGTTCTAGGAGCTGAGAAGCTATGTTTGATACCTTCTCTCTCACAGAATTCTTGCATGAGAAGAGAGTCAAACTCAGTACCATGATCACTTCTGATCAAGGCCACATGAGTAGAGTACTCAGTCTGCACACAAAGTAAAAAGTCTGTAAGGGCTTTGAAGTTATCAGACTTAGTTCTCAAAAAGAAAACCCAACTGAACCTAGAGAAGTCATCTACAATTACTAATGTGTAATACTTCCCTCCTAAACTCTGTACATTTATTGGGCCAAAAAGGTCCAAATGTAATAAATACAGGATTCTAGGAGAATCACTTTTATTTACAGATTTAAATGAATTCTTGGTTTGCTTGCCTAGCTGACAAGCCTTGCATAGGCTCTCCTTCTTGTAGGGGCAAGAAGGTAAACCTCTAACAAGGTTGTGCTTAGATAACCTAGATATATTTTTAAGGTTTACATGACTAAGCCTTTTATGCCATAGGGAATTATTATTAAGGGTTACTTCATTAAACAGGCAGATTTCAGAGTGAGATGAATTAAAATCTACTAAATAAATGTTACCTATTCTAATACCTACTAAAACAACATTATTATTTAAAGTAATATTGCAAGAGAAATTAGAAAATGAAACCTGGTAGCCAGCATCACATAGCTGGCTGACTGAAATCAGATTATGCTTCAGTCCATTGACATAAGCAACTCTCTTGAAAGTAACTGCTCCAATTGTGATCTTGCCATAGCCTTCTGTCTGACCACAGCTGGAGTCTCCAAAGACAACCTTTGGGCCAAGCTTAGCTTTGAACTTTGACAGTAGATCTTTATTTCCTGTCATATGCTTAGAGCATCCACTATCCAAATACCACTTATTTTGAGTGATTGGATAGGCCTTCACCTGCAAGACAATTATTTAGACAGAGTGGACCCAGGTAACCTTGGGTCCCTTGTTTTTCACATAAGAAAAACTGGAAATGTAAGAGAATGCAGGCTGAGGGTGATAACCTAGTGGGTGAGATCTCCTAGGTGGGATTCTCCATGCTGATGATGGGTCAACAAACCTAGGGTTTCTATTCTCATTTAGGTTTCTATGGAATTGATTATGATTTTGAAAATCATATTGAAATCGTCGATCGACGTTCGACGATGGGCGCTCAGATCGTCGAGCTTCGTTCGACCATGGAGCATCCGATCGTCGAGCGGCGTTCGACGCTCTTTGCATTTCTTTGAAAAACTTCTTTCTCTTTTCTCTCTTAGCTTTATTTAAGGTTTTATTTACCAGATTTACTTGCTCAGTGTTCTTCTTTCCACTAGCTGAAATGAAGTTCACTGGAGTTGAAAGATTATTTTTAAGAAGGACTGGGGGTTCACTGGGAGAAGCTCCTAAGCCTAGTTTATCATTACCTGACCTAGTGTTAGTCATGCTGGTAATTTCTAACAGCTTAAGGCTTCTACCATTAAGGGATTCTTCTAATCTCTTAGACTTAGCTAACTCTATTTTAAGAAATTTAATTTCTTCACTACAAGTAGTGAGTTCTTCCTTTAACCTAATGTTTTCAGAGGCTATAGATTCTGAGTCAGCTAACCTATTTCTAAGTTCTTTTATTTCCTTTTCTGAGCTAATTAAATCTAAACATAAAGATTTAAATTCTAACTTAAATTCTTCTGAAGTAAAATCATAAGAAGAAAGTACCTCATCTTCAGTAGGCATCTCTTCATCAGAATCAGAACTCTCTGCAGCAGAGTGGTTGCTGCAGGCATCTATTGCCATTAGGCAAACTTCTTTTGCCTTCTTCTCTTCCTCATCTTCACTGGAGCTTGATTAGGAGGATTCTTCATCAGAATCACTCCAGGTTTCAGCAATGAAACCTCTCTCCTTCTTCTTATTTTTGTGGGAGGATGGCTTGGAGTGCTTCCTGTGTTGTTCCTTTTCTTTTCTCTTTTCTTTGTTCTTCTCCTCTGGACACTCTGGCAAGATGTGTCCAGGCTTCCTGCAACCATAACAAATAATTTCTTTAGCAAGAGAGCGATCATACCTTGGTTTGTCTTCATATCGTGAAGACTTCTTTCTGAACACCTTTCTTCCCATCTTGAGAAATCTTTTGGCAAACAATGCCATAAGTTCCTCATTAGATTGGCTGCCTTCAGACACATCTGCAGCCTTAAGAGCTAGAGATTGCTCTTTTCTTGTTGGAGTGGGGGTCTTGGCTTCAGCTTCTGCTTCTCTGGTCTTCAGCACTTGCTCAAAAGACTTGAGCTTGCCGAGGAGAGCTTCAGTTGAGATCTCATTAGTACTTCTGGCTTCCTTGATGGGCCAGATTCTTAGATCCCATGTGCTAGGGAAGCACATAAGAATCTTATCATTGACCTCTGTCAATGATATGTCCTTATCCAGGGTCCTCAGCTCATTGATGATTGAGCTGAGCCTGGTGTACATAGCTTCAACTGATTCAGCATCAGTTTTCTTGAAGTTCTCATACTGTGAGATAAGGTTGGACCTTCTGTCCTTCCTTTCATCAGCTGAACCAGCTACAATCTGGTTCAGTGTGTCCCACATGGCCTTTGCTGAGGAGCAGTCAGCCACCTTCTGGAACACCTCATCAGACATTGTCTGAGCCAGTATATTCATTGCCTTGGCATCTGCAATTTTGGCCTTCTTGTATTCATCATTGTAGTCTGGAGGAGGCACTGCACTCATATCAGATGATGAGGCAGTGGCAGCAGCAGGTGCTCTTGGGGGACCTGACAAAATAGAAGCAAAGATGCTTTCATCAATAGAGTTCATATATAATTTAATCCTTGCCTTCCAGATGCCAAACTTTGCTAAGTTGCATGCTGGAGGTCTGGTGCTAGAATAATCCTTAGACTGGGCCATGATAGTGAATATCTATAAGCTCTTGGTATCTATCAGGATCTTGTGACTTAGGTGTTAGCCTATACAGTCAGTCAACCTCCCTCTGATACCAATTGAAAGTGAAGGGATAGATACTACTCTAGAGGGGGGGTGAATAGAGTTATCAAATTTTGCACAGACAAAACTTAATATTCTACCCAACTCCCTTGGAGTGAAGTGCGGAATGAAAAGATTATAGATATCGATTTAACCTTAAAGCCTAACACAAGTGATGTGAACAAACACAAGCTAACTGTAATTACAGTTAAGCTTGGAAAAACCTAATCAGCAACTAGCAACCTAGTTATATCTAATCACAGCCACAATGCAGGAATTAAACATAGGAATCCAGACGACACAAGGAAATTTATAGTGGTTCCCCAAACAACTTGGGTACGTCCACTCTTCTACCCACACGGTAGGAATCCACTCAGGTTTTTGATCAGGTGCCCTGCCACCAACAGGATCTGTTTCAGGTAGATCCAGAAACCCTTTAGACTTTTGATCAGGTGTCTAAAAACCAAGCACAGGTTTTTGATCAGGTGCCCTGCCACCAAGGGATACTTTTGAAGGGAGTAATAACCCTGTACAGGAGGGGGAAGAAGGTTAAGATGTCTTCTCTATTTTACAATAGATTAGAGAAGCACAAAAACTTGCACTGAGCTAGAATGCTCTAAAGAATCAAGGCTCCCCCTGGCTCAAGAATGTCCAGGTGAAGTCTTGCTTCAGTGCAGAGAAACTCTTCAGAAAGTTCTGAAGGAAAGAGCTACAGGAAGAAAGTAAATAATAAAATCAAAGTTCTTCAAGCAGCTATCTTCTTCTTCTTCTTCTTCAAAGGAACTCTGAGTTGAACTTCCTGAAAGCAGGAGAACTCAGGTGAAGAAGAGATGAAGATCTTAACACTTCTCAGTTAGCTGGAGATTGCTGAGAGCAGGAAGCTTGAACTAGATGAAGGCTTGAGAGCTTGAGAATGTGTGTAACACTGGTTAGCTATTAGCTTCTGTTAACTAGCTTGAATCCTTCTTCAAAGGGTTCTTTATATAATCATCAGCAAACAACGGCTCTCTTCCATTTGAATTATTTGTCTTCTTCTGAGCCTTGAGACCTGGGCTGTAAATATCAAGAAGACAGAAATATCTCTGCAGCAAAACATTCTATAAAGGGAATAAACCACTTTCTAAGAAGCTGCAGGCTTAAATCAGATAACAGAAGGACTAAATAAAGTCACATCAGAAATAATCTCTTTATAGCAAAAGAAGACTTTTCAGTCTAACGGCTATAAAGGGCTGACAATAGATAAAGTAAATTACAATGACAGCTAATAAGACAAACAACTTTATCTTAAAAAGATTTGACTCAGGCAAAAGAGATGGAGCAAATATTGCCTGGTTATTTTATCATACAGCTTAAAATAGTGTGTCAGAAAATGTATTAATTAATTAAATATAATAAATAAATACAAAATACAAGGGCAGACAGAAAACGTCGAACGACCTTCGAAGATCGTCGAACGACGCACGGAGATCGTCGAACTATCGGGCAGATAGTCGAACGATCCAGATAGTCGACCTATCGAAGAAGATAGTCGAGCTACCCCGGCAGATAGTCGAACTATCAGAACAGATAGTCGAACTATCAGATAGTCGATCTATCAAGGACAGATAGTCGAACTATCAAGCACACAGAGATAGTCGACCTATCAAGCAGATAGTCGACCTACCTCAGAAAACAGATAGTCGATCTATCAAAAGATAGTCGAACTATCAAAACAAACTAGATAGTCGATCTATCAGCAGATAGTCGAACTATCAGATAGTCGACCTATCAGGACAGATAGTCGAACTATCAAAGCGGAACAGATAGTCGACCTATCAACAGATAGTCGAACTATCAGATAGTCGATCTATCAGGACAGATAGTCGAACTACCTCGCCAAGCAGATAGTCGAACTATCAACAGATAGTCAAACTATCAACGCAAAACAGATAGTCGAACTATCAACAGATAGTCGAACTATCAACGCAGACAAAACGTCGACCAACTGATAGACGATCGTCGATCAGCCGATAGACGATAGTCGAGCGGCGTTCGACTATCGTCGAACGAAAAACCTACTTAACCAAATTCTCAATCTGGAAAAGTGAGGACTCTACAACTAGACTCCTAACCATTGACCATAAGTATTTCTTGGGTCAAGGGGCACAAAGGAGAAGACTAAACTCAAATCAAAACTAGGGTACCAACAGATTCTCTGAGGTGTCTATACCTCTTATATATGGATCTTTTTGGTCCTATGCCAGTTCATAGTCTAGGTAGGAAGGTCTACACTTTTGTGGTGGTAGATGACTATTCTAGATATTCCTGGGTGTTCTTTCTGAGACAAAAATAAGAAACCCCAAGTATTTTACATAGTTTTGTCAAGCAAATTCAGAATGAACTTGACAGTACAGTGGTCAAAATTAGAAGTGACCATGGTACTGAATTTTAATCTGAAAGTATGACAAGACTATGTGAAGAATTTGGGATTTTTCAAGAATTCTCCTCCCCTAGAACACCACAGCAAAATTGTATTGCTAAAAGGAAGAATAGAACATTGATTTAGGCTGATAGAACTTTATTGAGTGACACTTCTCTCCAAGAATATTTCTGGGCTGAGGCAGTAAACACTGCATGTCATGTGATCAAAAGGGCTTCTATCACCAAGTGCCACAAAAAGACTCCCTATGAGATTATGAAAGGTAGAAAACCAAATTTATCCTATTTTAGGATCTTTGGTTGCAAGTGTTATATCCTTAACAATGCAAAGTCTTATCTAACTAAGTTTACTGCCAAATCCCAAAATGGGATATTTGTTGGGTACAATAAAAATAGTAAGGTGTATAGAGTCTACAAATTGATTACTCAGGTTGTAGAAGAATCTGTACAAGTTTGTTTTTGATGAAACTAGATTGATCAATAGTGAGTTGCCTTGTTGTTCATGCAGTCCAACGGGTATAAATGAGAGAATGGACAAGCTTTCCATTGCAGAAGATTCAACTGCAGAACAAGAAATGAAAAATGGTGGCTACTGTCCAGGGGGAGTACAGGACTCTCTAGAAGTTGAAGAAAACCAAGAGGTGCAACACATTGAAGAAACTGGAGGTATTCAGCCTGAAGACAGACTACCTCCAGCTGTTATACACTTAAAAGATCGTCCAATAAATCAGATAATTGGTTATCCAGGACATAGAGTGCAAACCAGAAGCAGGAACTTGAACACAGTGCTGTACTCAAGCTTTTTGTCTCAATTAGAGCCAAAGAAATTTGAAGAAGCTATCCTAGACCCACACTGGATTAATGCCATGCAAGAAGAGCTAAATCAGTTCAGAAGATGCAAGGTCTGGGAGTTAGTTCCTAAACCAAAAGACCAAAATATCATTGAAACAAAGTGGATCTTTAAGAACAAATTGGATGAGAGTGGAATTATTGTGAAGAAAAAAGTAAGACTTGTTGCAAAAGGGTACAAGCAGGACGAGGGAATAGACTTTGATCAAACCTTTGCCATAGTAGCAAGACTGGAACCATTAGAATGTTCCTTGCCTATGCAGCATATCAAGGATTCAAAGTATTCCAAATGGATGTAAAATCAGCATTCCTGAATAGAAATCTAAAAGAAGAAGTCTATGTAGAGCAGCCTTCAGGTTTTATAGATTCTCTCAAACCTGATTATGTTTATAGACTTAGGAAAGCTTTGTATGGGTTAAAGCAAGCCCCAAGGGCTTGGTATGAAACCCTGTCTTCTTTCCTTATTGAGAACAAATTCTCAAGAGGGAAAATAGACAAAACTCTATTCCTAAGGGAGTCCAAAGGAAAGATAATCTTAGTCCAGATTTATGTAGATGACATAATATTTGGGTCTACAGAAAGCAACCTTTGCAAAAAGTTTGCTAAACTTATGCAAGGGAAGTTTGAAATGAGAAGTATGGGGGAACTTAAGTTCTTCTTGGGACTCCAAGTAAGACAGACTGATGATGGCTTGTCCATATCCCAGTCTAAGTTCACAAAGGAGTTAATTAAGAAGTATGGTATGGAATCATCCTCCACCATGAGAACTCCTATGGGAACATGTATGCCTATATGCAAAGATGATGCAGGTAAACCTGTAGATGAGTCTTTGTATAGAGGTATAATTGGCTCACTACTATATCTCACTGCTAGTAGACCAGACATTATGTATGCAATATATGTCTGTGCTAGGTACCAAGCATGCCCTAAAGAATCTCATTACACTGTAGTAAATAGAATTTTGAGATATCTAAAGGGCACACCTAATCTAGGCCTTTAGTACCCTAGGAATGGAGATTTTCTACTAACAGGCTATTCAGATACAGACTTTGCAGGTTGTAAAGAAGATAGGAAAAGAACTACAGGCACCTGTCAATTTCTAGGAGGAAGATTGGTGTCTTTGTGCAGTAAGAAGCAGACTAGTGTAGTAATTTCCATAGCTGAGTTTGAGTATGTGGCAGCAGGAAGTTGTTGTGCACATCTGTTGTGGATTCAGCACCAGCTAGAAGACTATGGTATTCAGGCAAGTAGAACACCTTTGTTTTGTGATTCTAAAAGTTTTATATCAATTGCTAATAATTCTGTTTCACATAGTAGGACTAAGCATATAGAAATAAGATACCATTTTCTTAGAGACCATGTAGAGAAAGAGGACATCTCACTAGAATTTGTTAAGACAGATTTTCAAATTGCAGATGTATTTACTAAGCCTCAAGATGAAACTAAATTCAATAGATTTAAAAGTGAATTAGGAATGTTGACCATATGTTAGATTAACAAAAGTGGCTAAGTAAAATTGTGTCGACTCATTCAGTAATAATGTGTGGACACATAGGAGTTGTGTCGACAATTCAGGGAAATTGTGTCGACACAGTGTCGTAGTGTCGACACCTAAGGGTCAAAGTGTCGACACTTCCAAGAAAGTAGTGTTGACACATCCAGAGGAGTGATGTCTACACCTTCAGAATTTGTGTCGACACTTCGAATAAGTGTCGACACAGTCTTTCTATTCAACATCTACATAAGTCAAGTGTCGACACATCATCAATTGGTGTCGACACATAGAGGTCAACATTGTTGTCGAGACATTAAAAGTATGTGTCGACACATTTCAACTGTGTCGACACATCTAGTCAGTTTTGCCCGCCTTTTGACCTTCTTTGTTTAAAGGGTATAAATAGGTCCAGAACAAATTCTGTCGACACGCTCTCCAGGTTTTCGAGACTAAAACCCTGTGTCGACAAACTCTCTTCTCTCTATTCAAGCTTTCTTATTGTCCCAATAACGCCAAAGGTTGAAGACAACATTAACGAAGGCTACGAGCTGGTGTGCAATGCTTTTGATGATGCAGCGATGGAGATTAAAGGGGTCATCACCCTTATTACTGATAATGGATTGGAGTTTCTTGTTTCTTAACCTACCAAGATATGGAAGAAGGAAGTATTTGAGTTCTATGCTGCTGTAACAGTGGATTCCACTAGACTGAAGATTAAATCGACAGTTCATGGTCATAGAGTCAAACTTAATCTAAAAAGTTTAAGAAAGATTCTTCACCTTCCAAGAATTCAGGATGAAGAGGAGGTCCCAGCCTCAAAGACAAGGGAGGCTCTCCAGTGGTGTGGATTGGATCCAACCATGAATATTGGAGCAGCCATAAACCGAAAAGGAATGAATAAACAAGGAAAATTTCTATCTGAAGTGGTAGGGAAGGTTATTTTGTGTAAACAAGGAGGCCATGATAGGATCTCTGCCTTTATGTTCAATCTGATGACTAGGATAATCCATAAGATTAACACAAACTGGTCTGAAGTTTTGTTTGAGAAGATAAAGAAAGGAATCAAAAAGCCTAATTTGGCTAGATTAATGAGTTTATACCTGGCTGGAGCAATTCTAGAGGTAATGCATCAGCTTCCAGGATCTAAAATAAATCAAATGAGAAGGATGGACATCAAAATAATATCCAGATGGGATAGGGTCCTCTCAAAGGACATACCTGATGTGGATACTCAAGAGACTGCAGCAAAATCACCAGTCCATGACATTACTGATCATGATCATGTGCAGGACACAATGAATGCACAGGTGCAGGGGGAGAAAGTTAGGGAACAGGTCCAGGACCTGACTTAAAATGCCCAAGTCCATGAGGAGACAGTTACTGCACAGTTATAGGGGGAGCAACATTCTGCACAAGGACAAGGGGAAGAAAGCATTCACTTGGCAAGTGAAATGAGTTCACAATCTATTGTTAAAACACCTCATGTCAACAGTCCAACACTAGATGTGATCATGGAGGATACATCTATGGTTGCTTATACTCTAGAAAAAACAGTTCACACTCAACAAAAGTTCACCCTGGAAGAATTATTTCCTTACATAGAGGGAGTAGTTGAGGGGGAGCAAGTTAACCTTGAGAAGGTGGAGCATAGGACTGAAAAGGAGATGCCTCCTAGTCCCAAAGAAAGAGTAAATATTGACAATTCCTCTGATTCAGAGGATGAGGAGATAACAAGTTTAAAGAAAAGAAAACTGATGGTTTTTAAGAGGAGAAGCCAGAACTATAAGAAGGCTTTGCAAGCTACTACTTGACAACCAGCTCCTGAGACTGATTACAGCTAATTTTTGGTTGATTTACAAGTGAAATTTGATGAGCAGAGATTGGCTCTTGAAAAATATGTGGATGAAAGCCATAAGGCCCTCCAATTTGATCTAGCACAAGATATAAAATCCATCAGATTTGAGGTAAATCAGACTAAGAAAGAGATGATAGATTGCTTCCACAAGGGGGGCAATCCTGTAGTATTTCTAGCAAAGCAACAAGCAGAAATAAAAAAACAAGTGGATGATATGCTGTCAAACAAGGCTATGTCCTTGAAAATCAAATAAGAATGTGTAAGACCCCCTTTTTTTTTCTTTTTAAACCCGGGGTCTTAGGCCCAGAATCGCCGCTTTGCGGTGACACCTTCACGTCCTGAAGGGTCATCACCACAAGGCGCCGATTCTACCGGCCAATTTGATCACAGAAAGGTAGCATAAAATGATGTAAGTAAAAGCAAGTCCACTGAAATAAATCACATATATAGAAATAAAACTCCACGAAGGGAGTGTCCACAGAATAGTATATCAGAGTACTAAAAATACGGGCTTAATCCCGGTACAACATGTCCTCACTACAAATCACTCATGCGGAAGCAAAAACAGAAACTACTCAAGGTCGAGACTCACGGTCCCGGCTGTATGAACTCCGGAGCTAGACTGCCCCATCTCCAAGCGTATCGGTCTCTAGGGCTGCTCCTCCATGCTGGACTCCACGATCCCCTAAATGATGCGGTTTGAAAACTGTTAGTCATAAAGACTAAGCCCTATCATCCCCTACCCATTCCCCCATGGATCCTAGGTATCGAGCAGAGAGGAAGAAAGGGAAGGACATGAAGATGGAGAATGAATCAAAAGAAAACAGGTGCCAGCGGAACTAATCTAGCAATTCTATAATAAATATGACAGAAACAGAAAGTAGGAAAAGTAACTTTAACTTATGTGCGGAAGCGCATAAGCCAAGGGATCTTCTGCAAGATTCCCATCGTATAAAGTGTCCCATACCACTTATACGTTGGGGTGTCGGTTATTAAACAGCAGCATATATATATTGAATTTAACCTTAATTTATAAACTTGCCCACACAAGCTTATAGACCAAGGGGTCGTTTTGCAAGTCCTAATATATAAGCGTCTCATACCACTTATACTTTAGGTGTCAGGGTTAAATGAATCGATTATGCTATGACATGCAAGTGGGTATGATGGAACATGCAAGTGCAACTCACACACCCGACTCTGTGCACACAGACCTTTAGTTCCCCCTTTCGGAGCCGTTACCTCCCAGGATACCTCCGTAGTGGCAGGCGGAAGCGGTGGGTTGGGCCTCGCCCACCTCTAAACCAGTAAAGCACTACCGATCAGACCTATCGTACGCCTCAACGCTTGGTGCACTAAGCGGACGCCTGCGTACTCTTGCCGGCTGGCGCACCGAACTTCTGCTTTGGCGAAGTGTAAAACCACACTTGCCGAGTCAGCGTATTGGCGTCGATGCATCGACCCTCCAATACCGAAGACCCACCACCTTAATTTTCATTCCTTTTAAGCACATACAAAATTAATCGTAATCACACAAAAACCGAGCCGAAGCTCCCCGGACCAAAACATCCGTCTCTTAACCAACCTAGCCGATGCTCCCCGGACCATTCCGTCTGTCCCTTAACCAACCGAGGTGAAGCTCCCCGGTCCATTCCGTCCGTCTCTTAACCAACCGAGCCGAAACTCCCCGGACCATTCCGTCCGTCTCTTAACCAACCGAGCCGAATCTCTCATCAATCTTCCTGTGCTAACAGTGTTTGTGAAATGTGAGATCCTAATTACTATGCTACTCTTGTCAGTTTGTTAATGCAGTTTACGTTAACCATGGACTGCCCCGGGTATTCCTCGTGAAGGGCTCTCAAAGGGCACTAGGAACTATGATGGTAGCTGAAGCCCATCGTTCTCTTTCGCAAGGAACTTATTGTTATTGGTTGAATTCCCTTACCCATTCCCTTCTCATGTTACGATAGGCTAACCTAGGGTGATTTTTGACCTTCCTCTCTTCGGGGAAGACGATCTTTCGTCGAACCCGAGCACCTCTTAACTCTAGTTAACACCACTTCTCTTTATTCTTCATTTCATTCTATGGCGATATCATCCACATCTATCCTCCCAGACAAAATTGCTAACTCCAACACTATCCCAGATCATGTCCTATTGCAGTTTAACAATTTGCTATATATAGACCAACCTAGACTAAATGTCGAACCGGTTAGGCAGTGATCCAATACTCATCCAAATGCCCTAAATTATTTACTGGAGACTTATCATGATATAATTAGCATAAATCCAGAACGTGGTAATTTTCCTAATTTATCCGGCATTTAATAAATTTCCTCAAAAATTCCAAGGGCTACCGGTTGAACATGAACTACCCTAAGTTCTCATGCAAGATGTCCAACAAAATTATAATAAATAGTATGTTATCTCAATATGGTAAATCCAAAGTATCATAATTTTTCTATCATCAAAAGGGCACTAAAATTATTTTAGCCATAGCTCTTATATTTTGTTATTTGTGAATCAAGTAAAGAGAATATTCTTCCAAAAATTATAAATAAATTATACTATGCAGATAAAGCCTTAAAAATAGCATTGGGCCACTTTCATAATTTTTCAGTAATAATATCATCAATAATTAATTTCCAAAGCATACAACCCCTTTTTAACATTTGTGAAGGAAGTACTGGATTTACTCAACTAAAAATTATACAAAAATTCAGGGGTAATCATTCTGTCCTAAAACATTTACTTCCAAGATTTCATGAGATTTCAATGATTAGAAAGATACAAATAATTAAAACATCAATTAGGGCTATAATCAACTTTATAAATGAAGTGCTGGAAATAAACATCATAAAATTCCAGTAAAATTTCTATAGATTCTACTCACTTTAAACTTACTCTACCCAAGTTTCACAGCCTTTAGATAATGTTTAGTGACGGATTGTGCTTAATTAGTATTTTACCCTAAAGCTAAGATTAGGGTTTTAAGGTATCTACTTGCCTCCAAATCCTCCAAGATTCCATCCAGATAATTCTTATCATGCTATTATCAACTCTATAGAATCTCAAGACAATATGAGGGCATTTGCCCCCATGCCCTTCACAACCCTCAAAACCCTCCATTTAGGTTTTGAGCTTGGATCCTATGGTAAACCAACCCTAAATCACACTATTTTCTCCAAGTGGGTTATAATAACCCCTCCAAGTCATTGGTCGAAATATCAGCCTCTGTTGAGGTGATATGACCGTTCTAACCTCTAGTGCACTTTTTACTCAAAAATGCCTCACTATTGCCTAGTTAAGAATAGGTGACTCCCTATCCAAAACTAATCCAAGTGAGTTGAAAGTTTGTACAGAGCTAAGTTTTATACCAGGGACCACTCAGCAAAATTTGGTAGAGTTTGGAGGTCATTTGACAACTTAAATAAATTCCTCTAAGTTTATTAAATTAAAATAAAAACTTTAGGCAAAGTATCTCCAAAAATTCCCATTTTTGGACAGCCTCTAGATATGGCAAAGGGTAACCCCCTGCCCAAATTTCAAGTCATTTAGACAAAGGAAGAAGAGTGGGCATCCATTTTAGTTTCTGCCCAACTCTAGGTACAGCCCCAATTAAAACGGGTGTTGTGGTCAAACCGCTTACCCAAACAAGTTGAAATAAATTTTAAATTAATCTAGACTCGAAGGGCTAACACTTTTGTGACTGCCATTTTTCCTAAAACGGCCTCTAAATGCCTCGTTTTGCAGCATCAAAATAATCCATTTAATATATATCCATCTTATATAATATATACTTAATTTAATATTATAAAAATAACTTTACTGTTCATCTTCCCTACCAAACCGAACCCGTAATAGCACCCAGAAAAAAAATACATTTCCTGTAGCTCTTCCGCGATCCATCACCGGCCGTCCGGTCACTTCCCTGGCCAGCCACCACCACCACCACCTCCGTCGAGGCGATGGCTATCGGTCGGCGGTGGTTTGGCCGACGGAGGTGGCGGTTTCCGGCGTACCTGAAAAAAATATTTTTTCATAGTTTTCCATGAAAACTCGAGATAGGTTCGGCTCCGTTGAGCACGAACTTCATTTCTTAGATCCTAAGATCTACCCATAAAAGAAGAAGTAGAGGAGGACCTTGTTCGCGGTTTGGAGACGAGATGAACGTCGGATGGTCATGGCGCGGTGGTGGCGTTCCCGAACTTCTCGTACAGTTCGAGCAGAAATAAGAATCCGTTTGGTCAAGGGTGTAACCTTCTCCTCTTGCTCTAAGGGGGCTTTTGTAGATCTCCAATTGGGGAGGGGAAAGGGTGAAACATTCATGACCATGAATGTTTTCTCTTAATAATATCTCGGTTATGGTGCAGGGAAGGAAACAGTGGAAGATGAGAAGACTGATCCAGGTCGCGATTTCCTATTGGGTCAACTCTTCCCCATTTAATTAAGTATTTAGAGAAATAATCGGCTCATAAATACTCCTGCAGTAAATTCCCATAATCATAATTGATTATGATTTCGGTTACAGAAATTTCCAGCCTGGCTGACGTTTCAGCCCTAGTCACGGGCGTGACACATAGGTCACGGGCGTGACAGGTGTGTTGCAAATTCATAGTTCGGTGATCGTCTTCCTGAGATCGACGATCGTCGAAGGTGTCACGCCCTAGGTCACGGGCGTGACCTGTCGGTCACGGGCGTGACAGCCCGTGATGCAAACTCTGCGCTCGCCGATCGTCTTCCTGAGATCGACGATCGTCGAGCATGGGTCATGCCCTAGGTCACGAGCGTGACAGGGTCATTAAGCAAATTCTGCGCTCGACGATCGTCTCGCAGAGATCGACGATCGTCGAAGGGGGTCACGCCCTATGTCACGGGCGTGACACATATGTCACGGGCGTGACAGGCCCGGGTTGCAAATTTCTGCACTCGACGATCGTCTCCCTGAGATCGACGATCGTCGAAGGGGTCACGCCCTAGGTCACGGGCGTGACATGTAGGTCACGGGCGTGACCAACCCGTGACTCGAATTCTTGGTCGATGGACTTCAATTTTTGGGTTTCCTAGGGTTCTGTCACGACAAACCAACTCCTAGGGGTCTAGCCGGAAATGGTATGTTACAAATCCCAATAAACAAAACAAAAATTTCGTCCCCGAAATTGAGGTTAAGCCTACAGGGATTTCTACCGGAATAAAATAAGCTTGTAACATCCCATGTGATTTTTCCTATTGGGTCGAAGCGACTACTTATTTGATAAACAAAGGGCAATCCCCCAATAAACAAAAGATTAGCTCCTACTTTCCTGCGCATGCCTAGGTTCTCGATTTCCCTTACCAAGTCCTTACGGTTCAATACAAGAAGGTAATTTATAGTATACTAAGAGGTGGTGATGTATACCTGACTGAATAACTCCGGGAATTTTTGCCTCATCAGGTCCTGCGGTTCCCAGGTGTGCTCCTCCTGACCGTGGTTTCTCCACAAAACCTTGACTAAGGGGATCTTCTTACGGCGCAAGATCCGTACTCCTTTGTCATCGATCCGAACCGGCTCCAAGTGAACAGATCAGTCTGAGGCTACCGGCCCTTCGGTGGTCAAAATCCGCTGCTCTGGGCATAGTAGAGCCCATCTCAGCGAAGAAATGTGGAAGACGTCGTGTAGAGCTGCCAGCTCTGGTGGCAACTCCAGCCAGTAAGCTAGGGCCCCAATCCGCTCCAGGATCCTATATGGGCCCATATACCTAGGGCTGAGCTTCTTTCTCCGACCACACACCTGTGAAACTCCATGCATGGGCCGGATCTTCAAAAACACTCGGTCCCCCACCTGAAATTCCACTTGACGATGTCGGGCGTCATAATACTTAGCTTGTCTGCTCTGCGCCTCTAACATCCTGTCTCTGATCAGTCTCACCTGAGCCTCGGTGTCTTCAACAAAGTCTAATCCCAATTCCTTCGGATCCTCGTCCTGAACCCAAGAAAGCGGGGTCCTGCATTTCCGTCCATACAAGGCTTCATAAGGCGCGATCCTGATGCTGGACTGGTAGCTGTTATTATAGGAGAACTCGACCAACGACAACATCTTCTCCCACGGCTCCCCTCGGTCCAGTATATACAGTCGTAGTAGATCCTCCAACGTCCTGTTAGTGCGCTCGGTCTGCCCGTCCGTCTGAGGGTGGAAGGCTGTACTGAAGGTTAATCGGGTGCCTAGATATGCTTGCACTGACCGCCACTCCCTGGATGTAAACCGTCCATCGCGGTCCGACACTATCATCCTAGGCATGCCATGATATCGGATATACTGCTCCACGAACTTCCGTACCAGCATTCCCACCGAGTCATCCTTCTTGATTGGTTTAAAGCGGGCCATCTTCGTCAACCGATCAACAATCACCCAGATCGAGTCATTCCCTGTCCGAGACCGGGGAAGCCCATATATAAAATCCATAGCTATATCATCAAACTTCCACTTCGGCACCGGGAGTGGCTGCAACAGTCTTGCGGGGTTCCTGTACTCCGCCTTCACCAACTGACATGCCTCGCAATGGGTCACGAAGTACGTAATGTCCTTCTTCATCCCTGGCCAAAACATCATCTTCTTCAAATCTGCCGTCATCTTGGTGATCCCCGGGTGTATATAATATCTGCTACAATGCGTCTCCATCAGGATGTCCTCCCGAATCCGTCCTCCTGCGGGTATATATACTCTGCCTCTTAAATGTAGGAATCCATCACTCATGGAATAATCTCCTGTCAAACCCTCCTCTAAGGCTCGGAATATCGGCTCTGCACATGCATTTGTCCTCTGTCCATCCCGAATGAGATCCCGAATATCATCTATGGCCACCATCGATGCCAGATACTCCCTATACAGCTCTGGATCATCCTCGGACACTAGGGATATCTGCATATCTCTGAATGACCGGACTAGCTCCATGGACATAACCTGGGGCCCGTCTTCGGAAGTGGCAGCTCTCCGACTCAACGCATCGGCCACCACGTTTGCCTTCCCTGGATGGTAGTGCATCTCATACTGATAGTCTGCAAAGAACTCCACCCAGCGCCCCTGCCTGATATTCAGCTCCTTTTGCGTGTCCACGTATTTCAGGTTCTTGTGGTCGGAGTAGATGTCGTAGTGGAATCCATAAAGATAATGGCGCCAGACCTTCAGAGCAAAAACGACCGCTCCCATCTCAAGGTCGTGCATCGGGTAGTTCTTCTCATGGGTCTTCAGCTGACAGGAGGCATATGCTATGACGTGTCTGTTCTGCATCAGCAACGCTCCCATCCCCTTATATGATGCGTTGGTAGACACCTGGAATCCTTCCTTTCCATATGGAAGGGTCAGAATAGGGGCTGAGATGATTCGATCCTTCATCTCCTGGAAAGCCGCCTAGCACTGCGGGGTCCAAACGAAAGGTGCCTCCTTCTTCGTCAAAGATGTGAGGGGGAGGGCAATTTGGGAGAACCCCTCCACGAACTTCCGGTAATAACCGGCAAGTCCTAGAAAGCTTCGTACATCGGTGGCTGACTTCAACTACGGCCAATCTCGAACTGCCTGAATCTTTGCCGGATCAACTGCCAACCAGGCTACACTAATAATATGGCCTAGGAAGCCTACCTCCTTCAACCAGAACTGACATTTGCTGAACTTTGCATATAAATGATTCTCCCGCAGTCTCTGTAGGGTCAGTGCCAGATGGCGAGTGTGCTCTTCCTCCGTTCTTGAGTAGATGAGGATTTCATCGATAAACACAATGACAAACACATCTAGGTACTCCTTGAAAACCAGGTTCATGAGGGTCATGAACGCCGAAGGTGTATTCATGAGCCCGAAGGGCATCACCGTAAACTCAAACAATCCATATCTTCTACTAAAAGCAGTCTTCTGAATATCCTCCTCTCGAATCCGAAGCTGGTAGTAGCCCGACCTCAAATCCAATTTTGAAAAGAAGTGCGCCCCTTCCAGCTAGTCGAACAGCTCGTCTATCCGTGGGAGCGGATAGGTATTCCGGACGGTCAGCTTATTTAGTGCTCGATAATCGAAGCACAGGCGAAGTGTCCCATCCTTCTTCTTCACGAATAGGACTGGGGCTCCCCATGGCGAGGAACTCGGTCTAACAAATCCCACCTCCACCAACTCCTGCAACTGAGTCTGAAACTCCGCCAAATCCTTCGGGGCCATCCAATAAGGGGCCCTAGATGCCGGCTTGGCCCCCGGCACAAGCTGTATCTAAAAGTCCTTCTCTCGGTACGGAGGTAGTCCTGGTAGTTTCTCTGGAAAGATGTCAGCGAAATCTCGCACCACCGGGATGTCTATCACAGACTCCTTGACTTCCGTCATCTCAAATAAAATCTGAAAAACTTCCTCTCCCTGCAGATGGGCCTGAACGGCCTGTACCGAAGATAAGAGTATACGAGAGACATGTCTTATACCTTTGATGACAATGAAAGAGTCCCCGTGTCTCACGGTGATCCTCTTTGCTAGGCAATCAATCTAGGCATGGTTCCAGTGCAGCATACCATGCCCAGGATCAGGTCGTAGTCCATCAGCTTCAAAATCTTCGCTGGAGCCTCGAACGCCTTTCCACAAATTTCTGCCTCCATATTGCAGTGATCCGTGGTAAGGAGCTCAGATCCATCCGATAGTCGAACCCTCATCTTTGAGCCCGTGAATCGCTCCACTCCTTCTAGTCCTTTTACGAACGTCTCCGACACAAAGGAGTGGGTAGATCCAGTATCGAACAGCGTGCGGGCAAGCTTTCCACTGATGAAGACTATACCTGGGGTGATTAGATGTCTTAGAGTTCTATAATGAGTTTTCTTTCCTTGCTAATCTATCTAGTGCGGTTCTAAGTTTTTAACAACTGAAAGGGAAATTCTATGAAATAAAAGAAGCATTGCAGCGTACCTGCTATGACCTGCTCCGGATTCCGAGGTTGCGCAAGGTCCAAAGCATATACCTGCTCCCTTCCCTGTCTACGATCTCCCTCCTAATATCCACGACCGCGGCCGCGTCCTCGGCCTCCGTAATGCTGAGCTGGTGGGCCACCCTGTGGTGCTGGAGGTGGTGTCCCCTCATGGGGCAGTTCCTCCGGATGTGCCCAACTTGATGACAATGAAAGTACTCTGGTGGGGGATACGCCATTCCCCCGGGTCTCGGCATCTCCTGCATCCGAAGAGGTTGAGGGGCCAATATCACATGTTTCCTCGGCTCCTGCCTCACTTCCTGATGAGGCTGGTCCTCTGTCCTTCTCCCCTCTGGCATAGCACATCATCGCTGGTCATTTCTGACTCTCCGTCCCTGATCCTCTGCTTGCCTCTTCCGGCCCCGAGTGGTGTGCCAATTGGCCTCAATCCTCTTTGCCATCTCCAAAATCCGGGAGATAGGCCCGTCGGATACAAACAACAAAGCCTCCCTCAAGTCCTCCCGCAGACCCTTATAGAACCTCTTGATGTACCCTGCTTCGTCCAGCTGGTAAGAATCTGCATATCGAGACAGATGGTCGAACTCCCGATGGTACTCCACCACCGTCCGGGTGCCCTATTTCAGCTGTAAGAACCGCTCCTCCAACTCATCCCGGGCCGACTGCGGAACGAAATGCTCCAGCCGCGCTGCCCTGAACTCTTCCCAGGTAACCTCTGCAACCTACCTATCGGCAAATGTCATGTCCAACAGCGTCTTCCACCACCTCTTGGCATGGGACTCCAGGCAAGATACAACCAGAGCCACCCTCTCCTCCCAGGGACACCGTATCCCGGTCAGCATCTCGTACATAATATCTAGCCACTCTTCCGTCCGAACCGCCGACTCTGTCCCCAAGTAGGACGGGGGAGAAAGTCCTTGGAAGATGCTCAACCAGTTGGCCCCCGGATTTGGCCGCGGGACCGGAACCTGTTGGGCCCTGAAAGCCTCCAGAATGGCAGTCAGAGTCTGCCCATATCTGACTGAAGGAAAGGAGTGGGGACCGGTGGAGGTGGTGCAACGTCCTTAGCCTGTTGAACTCCACCTTGTGGCGTAGGCTGTGCTGGAGGCTGTGTAACAAAAACCCATACTTGAGAAAACATTCAATTTTTTACTAAAAGTGGACAATTTATATATGATCCCTATATGGGCACACAACTGCTTTCGCTGCTTAGTTTGTCCAAAAACTAAACTCGAGCGAGGGTGACCCAGGGTTAGTGGACTGGTACCTTTTTCAGATCGATGTTTCCTCTGATACCACATGTAAGACCCCCTTTTTTTCTTTTTAAACCCCGGGTCTTAGGCCCAGAATCGCCGCTTTACGGTGACACCTTCACATCCTGAAGGGTCATCACCACAAGGCGTCGTTCTTGCCAGCCAATTTGATCACAGAAAGGTAGCATAAAATGATATAAGTAAAAGCAAGTCCACTGAAATAAATCACATATATATAAATAAAACTCCACGAAGGGAGTGTCCACAGAATAGTATATCAGAGTACTAAAAATACGGGATTAAGCTCGGACAACATGTCCTCACTACAAATCACTCACGCAGAAGCAAAAACAGAAACTACTCAAGGTCGAGACTCACGGTCCCGGTTGTATGAACTCCGGAGCTAGACTGTCCCATCTCCAAGCGCACCGGTCTCTGGGGCTGCTCCTCCATGCTGGACTCCACGATCCCCTAAATGATACAGTTCAAAAACAGTTAGTCATAAAGACTAAGCCATATCATCCCCTACCCCTTCCCACATGGCTCCTAGGTACCGAGCGGAGAGGAAGAAAGGGAAGGACATGAAGGTGGAGAATGAATCAAAAGAAAATAGGTGGCAGCGGAACTAATCTAGCAATTCTATAATAAATATGACATAAACAGAAAGTAGGAAAAGTAACCTTAACTTATGTGCGGAAGTGCATAAGCCAAGGGATCTTCTGCAAGGCTCCCATCGTATAAAGTGTCCCATACCACTTATATGTTGGGGTGTCGGTTATCAAATAGCGGCATATATATATAGAATTTAACCTTAATTTATAAACTTGCCCACACAAGCTTATAGACCAAGGGGTCGTTTTGCAGGTCCTAATGTATAAGCGTCCCATACCACTTATACTTTAGGTGTCAGGGTTAAATGAATCGATTATGCTATGACATGCAAGTGGGTATGATGGAACATGTAAGTGCAACTCACACACCCGACTCTGTGCACACAGACCTTTAGTTCACCCTTTCGGAGCCGTTACCTCCCAGGATACCTCCGTAGTGGCAGACGAAAGCGATGAGTTGGGCCTCGCCCACCTCTAAACCAGTAAAGCACTACCGGTCAGACCTATCGTACGCCTCAACGCTTGGTGCACTAAGCGGACGCCTGCATACTCTTGCCGGTTGGCGCACCGGACTTCTGCTTTGGCGAAGTGTAAAACCACACTTGCCGAGTGAGCGTATTGGTGTCGGTGCATCGACCCTCCAATATTGAAGACCCACCACCTTAATTTTCATTCCTTTTATGCACATGCAAATTTAATCGTAATCAAACAAAAACCGAGCAGAAGCTCCCCGGACCAAAATGTCCGTCTCTTAACCAACCGAGCCAAAGCTCCCCGGACCATTCCGTCCGTCTCTTAACCAACCGAGCCGAAGCTCCCCGGACCATTCCGTCCGTCTCTTAACCAACCGAGCCGAAGCTCCCCGGACCATTCCGTCCGTCTCTTAACCAACCGAGCCGAAGCTCCCATCAATCTTCCAGTGCTAACAGTGTTTGTGAAACGTGAGATCCTAATTACTATGTTACTCTTGTCAGTTTGTTAATGCAGTTTACGTTAACCCAGGACTGCCCCCGGTATTCCCCGTGAAGGGCTCTCAAAGGGCACTAGGAACTATGATGGAAGCTGAAGCCCACCGTTCCCTTTCGCAAGGCACTTATTGTTATTGGTTGAATTCCCTTACCCATTCCCTTCTCATGTTACGATATGCTAACCTAGGGTGATTTTTGACCTTCCTCTCTTCGGGGAAGATGATCTTTCGTCGAACCCGAGAACCTCTTAACTCTAGTTAACACCACTTCTCTTTATTCTTCATTTCATTCAATGGCGAAATCATCCACATCTATCCTCCCAGACAAAATGGCTAACTCCAACACTATCCCAGATCATGTCCTATTGCAGTTTAACAATTTGCTATATGCAGACCAACCTAGACTAAATGTCGAACCGGTTAGGTAGTGATCTAATACTCATCCAAATGCCCTAAATTATTTACTGGAAACTTATCATGATATAATTAGCCTAAATCCAGAACGTGGTAATTTTCCTAATTTATCTGGCATTTAATTAATTTCCTCTAAAATTCCAAGGGCTACCGGTTGAACATGAACTACCCTAAGTTCTCATGCAAGATGTCCAACAAAATTATAATAAATAGTATGTTATCTCAATATGGTAAATCCAAAGTATCATAATTTTTCTATCATCAAAAGGGCACTAAAACTATTTTAGCCATAGCTCTTATATTTCGTTATTTGTGAATCAAGTAAAGAGAATATTCTTCCAAAAATTATAAATAAATTATACTATTCAGATAAAGCTTTAAAAATAGCATTGACCACTTTCATAATTTTTTAGTAATAATATCATCAATAATTAATTTCCAAAGCATAGAACCCCTTTTTAACATTTGTGAAGGAAGTACTGGATTTACTCAACTAAAATTTATACAAAAATTCAGGGGTAATCATTCTGTCCTTAAACATTTACTTACAAGATTTCATGAGATTTCAATGATCAGAAAGATACAAATAATCAAAACATCAATTAGGGCTATAATCAACTTTACAAATGAAGTGCTGGAAATAGACATTATAAAATTCCAGTAAAATTTCTAGAGATTCTACTCACTCCAAAACTCACTCTACCCAAGTTTCACAGCCTTTAGATAATGTTTAGTGACGGATTGTGCTTAATTAGTATTTTACCCTAAAGCTAAGATTAGGGTTTTAAGGTATCTACTTGCCTCCAAATCCTCCAAGATTCCATCCAGATAATTCTTATCATGCTAATATCAAGTCTACATAATCTCAAGACAATATGAGGGCATTTGCCTTCATGTCCTTCACAACCCTCAAAACCCTTCATTTAGGGTTTGAGCTTGGATCCAAATAGGTCTTACGTCTTGGACTCCAAAAATGTTACAGCTAGGGTGTTGCCTTTGTTAGCCTCGACGACTGAGCCTCCTAAGATTGTGATTGAAACCAATGAAGATTCTGATGTGGATGTGGTATCTCTTTATTCTGAGGATGACCCCGTAAATGAGAGTATTCTGACATGTACGTTAATGCCCGACGATTCTAATGAGTTTGAAATTGAGGGAATACCTAGTGATTTAGAAGATGATGTTTGGGATGATGATATTCTGATCTGTGAGAGTATTCTATTGCCTATTACGTGCCCTACTAGCTTTGTGTCTGTTCACCCTAGTATTGAGTGCCCTCTCCAGGATACGATCCTCATCGTGTTAGAGCTTACGATTACACCCACTGAGATTGTATTTGATATATCTGAAGAGTCTGGAAGTAAGGATGTCACTATTTTTATTATGGATGAGCTACCATCTGAGGGAAGGGTATTTTTGGACGATTCTTTGGTTGCACATCCAGATGAGAGTTCTTTGATGTTGTCACTGTTGGGTGAAATCAATACTGATTCAGATTTTATCCCGGGCTTTATTTTACTTACCATTCCCCTTATTTATTTTCCCACATTAGTTAACTTTTTAGGACATGGAACCGGTAGACCTAGTCTGAATATTTGTGTCATGCCCACTTTATTAGTTCTTACATTAGCATTGTATCAGCATATTGATATCACTATGTTGAGCGCACTAGTATTTGGACTTTTCACGGCACCTCATAGACATGACTACGCATCACATTCAACAGCTCATTTTTCTTTGTGTCCGACTACGGTTCCATCCTCTACTACGACTGATTCTGATTCTTTAGCAATTGTGCCTCTGGTTGAGGTGTCTCCTATACATACTTATATACCACGCCCGGTCGCACGCATTTACCCACCGCATTTTGATGACCCTAATTTCCTCACGTTAGTGACTTTAGTTGGGTCCCTTAAGTTGAATCGCTCGCACATCTTTTCACATCCGGGAGAATCCAATTCAATTGTTTATGATGAGTGATTCACCTTGGCATATCTTTATTCCAAGCGTAAGAATATTAAGGGTAAAATTAAGACAGCGGTTTTAGAATGCATTAAATTCATCTCTGATTATAAGGCTCCCGTGCCACCTGACTTAACCCCCTTATCCTCCGCATTTGAGTCTAGTCATGTAGCACATGGATTCTCTCCTCATGTATCTTGGATGTTAGTGATTCATTTTAAGTTATGTTGTATGCATTTCCACTCCTTTCCGAGACCGTCCGACGCTAGATTTAATGATTTAGGTTTTGTCTGGTCAGACCCTGAGCAGATGCCTTCTGGCTCCGTTAATAAATTAATTTGTAGGAACGCTGACCCATCCATGATTATGAAGAACGTCAGATTTCATGCTTTTATTCCAGATTTTTATATAGCACAGGGTGTTTCACTTTATTTCAAGTTTCTGGACTTCTTACTGTACGTCTCTGTTCCACCTGAGTGGCTTTCTTTGTCGTTCTTCTCTACCACTACATGTTCTTTTGGGATGGGGAGTGTTAGTTCTGCCGTGTCTATTTCCCACGTTGATTCCATGGTTCTTGAAATGGATGGTAAGATTCAAGTTTTATTTCTTTTGCTTGACACCCTTTCGAGCTTCCTCGGAAGTTTTGTTGTTTCTTTGCCAGATAGGTTCTCAGTGCTGATGGATGCACATGCTACTACGACATGGATAGCGGGGCCATATTTGCCCCATGTTGTTGCTTCTTCTAACTGTTCTCCCCTCACGGGCCACTCATCGGTGATGAGTAATTTTGAGTGGGGGAGGATTAATGGAGATGATGTTGATGCGGGCGTGGATCCCCGTCATAGAGAGTTCGTGGATTGGGACGGTCATTGTCGCAAGCTCGAAGATGGGAGTCTACCATGACGTTTCTTCGCCAATGCCGCGGCCGATACATGTTTTTCTCGATGTCCGCTGTCGCCAATTAATAAAATATATAATTATAAATTACATAATTATTATTATATATTTTATCATTTATATTTTAGCAATTTTATTTTAAAGTAATTTTATTTTAAGAGTTTATTTCATTTATTTTTATTTCATGTATTATGATGGGTGTTTATAATCATCATGGATTATTTTTAATTATTTCATTTCATATGTAAGATGAGTGCATATGACCATCAAGAGTGGTTTAATTTTCAAGGGTGGAGATTGAGTGGTGTTGACTATATATAGTCATGCTTATGAAGAGATTGGTAGAGAATGAATAAGAATTGAAAACCCTAATCTTGCTTGAGATTTCCCCTCCTCCTCTCCCCTCCTCCTCCTCTTAAAATTTCGGCTACCCTCATCCTCCCATCTTTTTGGCCGTCGGCCACCTCTCCCCCCTCTCACTCTCTCTATTCGGCCACCTCTCCCTCCTTTATCTATTTCCTGACCTCCTCTCCTCCTCCTTCTTCTCCTCCTCATTTGCTAACCTCGGCCACCCCTCCCTATTTTCAAACTCGAGCCCCAACTCCCTCCAAAAACCATCGACCTCCTCCACCACCCAAAAACTGAGCCCATCCTCCTTGCCAACCCTAGCCGGCTTAGCCCAAGCTGCCACCCCTCCCCTCCTTTCCTCTCTCTCTCTCTCTCGGCCTCCACCCTCTCCGGCCACTAACCAAAATCCGACCACCAAAAACACCACCTGACCCCTTCCTCAGCACAAAAACCATCGGCCCCCACATCTCTCCCCTAGACGCCACCCTCTCATCATCATGAGTAAACTATTCCACCACCTTTTATCTCTCCTCTTTCCTTATATACTTTGGGTTTCAATATTCTCCCTCTTCTAGGGTTTTGTAAAGGAAATCGGCGAGCGTGTTCATCGTTCGGTGCAGATACGTGGAGTTTGCGTGGAAATAGAAAATCAACCACCATCGTGTGTGATTCCTCCACTCATCTTATGGACGAACTTCTTGGGATTGGGTAATGATTTACTAAAACCTCTGTGTGATTTCTTCTATAAATTTGTGAGGTATTGGTGGAATTAGAAGGCTAGTATTTTGTCCTTATTTATATTGAAATAGTGCTTAAATTAAATCTAAAATTTAAAGCATTAATTACCCGAATATTTTTGTATAATTTGGAGCAGGTAGATCTCGTGAACACTAGAAGAAATCGGGCTCATCACCCTTGATACTCCTTGAGTTCAAGAGATTTGGTATACCCTCATATTAATTATTTTTGGGATTTATTTGGAATAGTTATTTTAGTCCGGATCCTCTCGTATTGGTTTGTGATTTGCTAGCAAATAATTTCATTTGGAATTGTTAATTGTCCGGATCGGGTAGGTCCTATTCGCTTGAGCGAACAGTGGTATATAGTCATTTGTTCTATCTTTTTATAAGGGATAGCGACCCTTTGCGTTGTGCATTGCTATATTGGTTGATCAATGTTAGTATTAATTTAGAGAAATAGTGCTAGTCGGTAATTATTTTAATTACCGATCCTAATGACGCGTAGAGTTTAACCCGTAGAAAACTTAGGCCTGCATCAATTTGGTATCAGAGGGAGGTTCGCGTAAATTTCCTAATTGGCACCCTCCCTCTTTTATTAGTACGTTATCACGCACTTGCATGTTTCTATGTCAAAATAATAAAACAAAATTTTTAGTTTTTGTCTGCCAATAGCAACCTAAATTTCTCAGTTTTTCTCAAAATTCAAAAAAATAAAATTATAGAAATTCTCCATCAGTTTATTAATAAAAAATCAAAAAAATATTTTATTTTATTAATTCATTGTTTTTATTAAGTCATTATAAATTTTTAATTTTTGGTCTGCAAATAACGGCCTAAATTTTTTATTTTCCTGCAAAAAAGTCAGAATTTTTTTTTATTAATATCCACATTATTTTCATCCAAAAAATAAAAAATAATATTTTATTACCCTAATTGCTAAGCGGGAACAATTTCGTCTTTCCTAGAGTTTAGTGGGTCAGGTTCATTTTTCATTGCATGTGCACAAGAATCAGATCGAGTATTCTCTCCGGTTCTCACTGATATGGCCTATGACATTCACGTTTCCCTTTTAGACTATTAGTATGATAAAGCCATGGCTAAAGACACCCTAGCCTTGCTTTCATACCAAAGGAACACCAACTATCCCCACGCTTATCCTCCCACTAGAATTGAGGCACCTACTTATGATGGTTTAGGGTGTCCCACAGTTTTCCTAGATTGGGTTTAGGAAATAGAGTGCTACTTTGAGTGGAACAATCTGACTGACGCGGATATGGTGTGAGTAGCGAGAATGAAGTTGTTAGGTAGTGGTAAGATATTCTGGTTGAATGAGGAACGACGTCTGAGAACCGAGAACGGTAAATTACTTATTGGTTTGGCAGGCATGAAGGCCATGCTGACAGAACAGTACGTCCCTACGTATTATTGAACATAGATGTTAGATGATTTGGCTACCCTTAAATAATGGAATAAGTCGGTCTCTGAGTATATGAGTCTTCTTAAGGATATGAAGGTTAGGTGTGGTGTGAAGGAGATGTCAGATCTCACCCTCTCTAGGTTTCGAAAGGGGTTAAACCCTGACATCCAGGGTAAATTACTTCGTTATGGTCACACCGACCTAAACACCACTTTTAATGTTGCATTGGATATTGAGAAGTACAACGTTCATAAGAATAAGACTCGCTCGTTTCAGAAGGGGGAGTCCGTCTTAGGACCACCACCCACTTTTAGGGAAACCATTCCTAATAGGTCTTACGTCTTAGACTCCAAAAATGTTACAGCTAGGGTGTTACCTCTATTAGCCTCGACGACTGAGCCTCCTAAGATTGTGATTGAAACCATTGAGGATTCTAATGTGGATATGGTATCTCTTGATTCTGAGGATGACCCCGTAGGTGAGAGTATTCTGACATGTACGTTAATGCCTTACGATTCTGATGAGTTTGAAATTGAGAGAATACCTAGTGATTTAGAAGATGATGTTTGGGATGATGATATTCTGATCTGTGAGAGTATTTTGTTGCCTATTATGTTCCCTACTTGCATTGTCTGTGTTCACCCTAGTATTTAGTTCCCTCTCTAAGATTCGATCCTCATCGTGTTAGATCCTACGATTACACCTACTGAGATTATATCTGATTTATTTGAAGAGTCTAGAAGTAAGGATGTCCCTATTTTTATTATGGATGAGCTACCATCTGAGGGAAGGGTATTTTTGGACGATTATTTGGTTGTACACCCAGATGAGAGTTCTTTGATGTTGTCACTGTTGGGTTAAATCAATACTGATTCAGATTTTATCCTGTGTTTGATTTTACCGACCATTCCCCCTATTTCTTTGCCCACACTAATTGACTTTTTAGGATGTGGAACCGGTAAACCTAGTCCGAGTTTTTGTGTCACACCCACTTTATTAGTTCCTACATTGGCGTTGTATCAGCATATAGATATCACTATGTTGAGCGCACTAGTATTTGGACTTTTCACCGCACCTCATAGACATGACTACGCATCACTTTTGACAGCTCATTTTTCTGTGTGTCCGACTATGGTTCCGTCCTCTACTATGACTGATTCTGAATCTTTTGCAATTTTACCTCTGGTTGTGGTGTCACCTATACATATTTATATACCACACCCGATCGTACGCATTTACCCACCGCGTTCTGATGAACCTCATTTCCTCACGTTAGTGACTTTAGTTGGGTCCCTTGAGTTATATCACTCGCACATCTTTTCACATCCAGGAACGTCCAATTCAATTATTTATGATGAGCGATTCACCTTGGCATATCTTTATGTCAAGCGTAAGAATATTAAGGGTAAAATTAAGACTGCGGTTTTAGAACCCATTAAATTCATCTCTGATTATAAGGCTCTCATGCCACCTGACTTAACCCCCTTATCCTCCGCATTTGAGTCTAGTCATGTAGCACATGGATTCTCTCCTCATGTATCTTGGATGTTAGTGATTAATTTTAAGTTATGTCGTATGCATTTCCACTCCTTTCCGAGACCGTCCGACGCTAGATTTAGTGATTTGGGTTTAGTCTAGTCAGACCCTGAGCAGATGCCTTCTGGCTCCGTTAATAAATTAATACGTAGGAATGCCGACCCATCCATGATTATGAAGAACGTCAGATTTCATGCTTTTATTTCAGATTTTTATATAGCACACGGTGTTTCGCTTTATTTAAAGTTTTTGGACTTTTTACTGTACGTCTCTGTTCCACCTGAGTGGCTTTCTTTGTCGTTCTTATCTACCACTACATGTTCTTTTGGGATGGGGAGTGTTAGTTCTGCCGTGTCTATTTCCCACATTGATTCCATGGTTCTTGAAACGAAAGGTAAGATTCAAGTTTTATTTCTTTTGCTTGACACCTTTTCGAGCTTCCTCAGAAGTTTTGTTGTTTCGTTGCCAGATAGGTTCTCAGTGCTGATGGATGCATATGCTACTACGACATGGATAGCGGAGCCATATTTGCCCCATGTTGTTGCTGCTTCTAACAGTTCTCCCCTCACGGGACACTCATCGGTGATGAGTAATTTTGAGTGGGGGAGGATTAATGGAGATGATGCTGATGCCGGCGTGGATCCCCGTCATAGATAGTTCGTGGATTGGGACGGTCATTGCCGCAAGCTCGAAGATGGGAGTCTACCACGACGTTTCTTCGCCAATGCCTCCGCCGCTACATGTTTTGCTCGATGTCCGCCGCCGCCAATGAATAAAATATATAATTATAAATTACATAATTATAATTATATATTTTATCATTTATATTTTGGCAATTTTATTTTTAAGAAATTTTATTTTAAGAGATAATTTAATTTATTTTTATTTCATGTATTATGATGGGTGTTTATAACCATCATGTGTTATTTTTAATTATTTCATTTCATATGTAAGATGAGTGCATATAACCATCAAGAGTGGTTTAATTTTCAAGGGTGGAGATTGAGTGGTGTTGGCTATATATAGTCATGCTTATGAAGAAATTGGTAGAGAATGAATAAGAATTGAAAACCCTAATCTTGCTTGAGATTTCCCCTCCTCCTCTCCTCTCCTCCTCCTCTCAAAATTTCGGCTACCCTCATCCTCCCCTCTCTTTGGTCATCGGTCTCCTCTCCCTCCTCTCCCTCTCTCTATTCGGCCACCTCTCCCTCCTCTATCTATTTCTCGGCCTCCTCTCCTCCTCCTCCTCCTCCTCCTTTGCTAACCTCGGCCACCCCTCCCTATTCTCTAACCTGAGCCCCAACTCCCTCCAAAAAATGTTGGCCTCCTCCACCACCCAAAAACCGAGCCCATCCTCCTTGCAAACCCTAGTCGGCTTAGCCCAAGCCACCACCCCTCCCCTTCTTTCCTCTCTCTCTCGGCCTCCACCCTCTCCGGCCACTAATCAAAACCCACCACCACCAACACCACCCCACCCCTTCCTCAACACCAAAATCGTCGGCCCCCACATCTCTCCCCTAGCCGCCACCCTCTCAACATCTTGAGTAAACTATTCCACCACCTTTTCTCTCTCCTCTTTTCTTATATACTTTGGTTTTCAATATTCTCCCTCTTCTAGTGTTTTGTAAAGGAAAACGGCGAGTGTCTTCATCGTCCGTGCAGATCTGTGGAGTTTGCGTGGAAATAGAAAATCAACCACCGTCGTGTGTGATTCCTCCACTCATCTTGTGGACGGACTTCTTGGGATTGGGTAACAATTTACTAAAACCTCTTTGTGTGATTTCTTCTATAAATTTGTGAGGTATTGGTGGAATTAGAAGGCTAGTATTTTGTCCTGATTTATATTGAAATAGTGCTCAAAGTAAATCTGAAATTTTAAGCATTAATTACCTGAATATTTTTGTATAATTTAGAGCGAGTAGATCTCGGGAACACTAGAAGAAATCTGGCTCATCACCCTCGATTTCCCCTTGAGTTCAAGAGATTTTGTATACCCTCATATTAATTATTTTTGGGATTAATTTAGAATTTATTTTGAATCGTTATTTTAGTCTGGATCCTCTCGTATTGGTTTGTGATTTGTTAGCGAATAATTTCATTTGAAATTTCTAATTGTCCGGATCGGGTAGGTCATATTCGCTTGAGCGGACAGTGGCATATAGTCATTTGTTCAATCTTTATAAGGGGTAGCGACCCTTTGCATTGTGCATTGCTATATTGGTTGATCAACGTTAGTATTAATTTAGAGAAATAGTGCATGCCAGTAATGATTTTAATTATCGATCCTAATCATGCGTAGAGTTTAACCTGTAGAAACCATGGGCCTGCATCAACCTCACATTACTCAAGCACGAGAGACCTGTGGTATAAAGATTCTACCCCTCTACATCCCTCTCGGGACAAGCCCTCACAAACTCCCTAATATCTCGGATCGAAGGTCCCTCCTTCTCCCCCTAGATGGTCAAAGTCGACACCAGGGTTTTCCCCTCGTCGTCCCTCCCACGACAAGCCCTCGCGAACTCCAATTTGTCATTGATCAAAGGTCAACCCTTCTCCCCCATATTGGGTCAAATACTATACAAGGGACTACCCCTCGTCGTCCCTCCCAGGAAATGCCCTCATGAACTACCCACTGCCGGGGATTGAATCTCTACCCTTCTCCCCCACAGTGGGCCGAAGCCTAAGCCTAGTTTTACCCCTCATCATCCCTCCTGGGACAAGCCCTCACAAACTCCCCGCAACCGTAGATCAAAGGTCAAACCTTCTCCCCCGCAGTGGGTCGAGGCCTACCCAAGGGTGTGCCCCTCGACGTCCCTCCCAGGACAGGCCCTCGCAAACTCCCCACCTCTGTGGATCGAAGTTCTACCCTTCTCCCTCGAAGTGGGTCGAATCCTACATAAGGGTGTGCCCCTCATTTTCTCTCTTTGGATGGGCCTTCACAAACTCCCCACCATCGAGGATCAAATGTCTACCCTTCTCCCCCACGGTGGGTCGAAGCCAAAGTGTGGGTTTCCCCCTTGTCTTCCCACCTGGGACATGATGGAACCGAGAATTCGGTCCCTTGTGGAGTTCACCCTTGGGGAAGAGGTGGTCGTACGCCTATTTCTCTACTACAAGCAAAATGACAAGAGAACAAAAGGAAAAGACCCAAGGGCTTGACGCGGAGGTCCCACTACAAACCCGGAAGATCTCAGAGTGCTTCTCATCCCTTAGCCAAATGCCGAGCTAAGGCTACCTCAGAAAGTGCAAGAAGCTCTAGGATCCAGTCAGCATGCCTTCGAAGGTGCCCCTTGGGTCCTATTTATAGGATTCTGAAAATGGCCTGCAAATAGACAACCTCTGCTATTTTGAACAACTATTTGCAGACCAACGGGGTCTGCCAACAGCGCAACTCGGCTATTCAAGAAGGATATTGGCACCCCCTGCAAGGGTACCTAGGTAATTTGGTTGCTAGGCCCTACTTGACAGGTTCCAAGGATGTGGAGGTAAACTCGCCGCAACACTCCATCCTATTGAGGCAGACGTGACCTGGCTCCCACAGCTCGCCTTCCTTTAGGCAAGCGCGAGCCAGGCCATGGTAGACCGCCAGTCCTCAGTCTGAGGCGGGCTGGCGGCTAGGTCTCTTATGTTAGGGCGGGTTGGGTGGGTCAGCTCGCGCGGCTCACCCACCTAGCCTCGGCAAGAGCGAGTTGGCCGCTCTAGGCTGCTACTTCGGGATTGGAGCTTTGTTCGAAGAAGGTCGGGTCAACATCGACGAACTTCGGGTTGGCGCGGGCCGAGTGGCTCAGCTTGCTCAGGTTGCCCATCTAATTTTAGTGAGCGCGAGCTGGCCATTCTGAATTCGCCCATTCTGGCCTGGTTGACCCACTCGGCGAACACGGGGTTGTACTCAATCCCCGCTCTTTTTGAGCTTGACCAAGCTCAGAAAGAATCATCCAACCCACGTGTACGGTGAGTGCTTTGCTGATCTGGAGAGAATATTTCGGTGGGTCCCACCATCATGCTATAAATATACCATTGGACCTTTGTAAAAAAAACCCCACCTTCTTCTGATCTCTGTTGTGAGTTATACCTGAGCGATGTCTATGTCTCAGGAGATGCGAGCGCGCCTAGCAGCCGCGGCAGAGGGAACCAGGGAGCAGGTACTTGACATAGCCCTGTGGTTAGCGTGTAGGTCGTCTGGTCCCCTTTTTAGGACGGTAAAGGTGAGAATCATTAGGCGGTCTTGTAACGCCCCCGAATTTTCGTCGATTTATTTAAATCCTTTTTCGGCGTTACGTTGACGTTTTCCGTCTCGAGCCGTTGTTAGAGTACCTCGTTAGGTGTTCTTAGAGGTTTAGCCTGTTTGCGGGTTTCCCCAGCTAGCCGGTGTCCGTTTTGGAGACCCGGTTGAGCCTTTCAGGGAATTCTCGCGTTGGGCTTCGGGCGTGGTTAACTCGAGTTTTGTTCGTCGGAAGTCGTTTTTGACTTCGCCGTTGTTCTCGTAGCCCGGGTATTTAGCTACGGTGCGATTTTGGTCGAAATCCGAAGACGTCGCGTTTTCGCGTCGTTTTGGCGGTAGTTAATTTGTGCGAGTCGTCATTTTTTTTCTATGACGGCATGTCTCTTGGCGCATGTGTCGCGTGGCGCGCGACTCGTGCGAGCCGGTGTGGTTTATAACAGGTGTGCGTGTTGTGCGGGTGAGGTTATATTTGTGCGTGCGTGCGGGCGTTAATTTTTATTGCGTGTCCGTATCTACATTTAGGATTTGGTCTTTTTGTGTGCCCGGGTGTACGTTAATATGCGTGTTTTTATTTGTTATGTGAGTGCTTACATAGGAGTATTTGGGGTAGTGAGTTAATTTAGTTGATTATTAGTATTAGGTTTGATTTTAGCTTAGATGTTATTATATTAGTTAATCACTTAAGTTATTAATTAATTTATTAAGTTATTTATTAACTTAAACCCTTCCCCCCTAATAACACCTAAGCAGCCGAACTCCCCCCCCCCTCTTGATTAAAAGCAGCCGGCCTTCCCTAAATCAGAAATCCCGATCCCCTTCTCCTGTACGAGCCGACGGCAAACGCCCTAGCCGGCCTCCTTCCGCCGCCCGCCGCGGCAGCCCCGACCCCCTCCTTCCGATCCGAGCCCGGATCCGCGTTCCCCTCGCCGGGAGCTTCGATCCTAGGTATGCTATTGAACCTTTCCCCCATGATTTCGTTGAATCTCCATTTTTTTATTTTGTTTGGATTTCGTTAAATTTAGCTTGTTCATTTGTTAATTAGTTGGTAATATCTTAGGTTTGTGATATTTCGTGGTTTGTTGGAGCCTTCGTGCTCTTGGAAATCCGCCATAGCGCCGTTGTGCCGGCGAAATTTTTGGTGATCCGTGCGAGGCAAGTGCTTCTCCTCTTTTCGCCGTTTGGCCTCTCGTTTGTTCAATTTCCTTGTTAATTTCATATATTCTTGCAAATTATAATTTGTTAATTTAACTTCCCTTAACCTAATCCCTATTGGAACGCGCTAGAAAAAAAAATTAGGATTTTTATCCTCCCGCTAGTAGCTTCCGATTTAGGACGGCGTCGCGGTAGGTGTGTAGCGTAGATATGGGTTAGCGTCGGGTTGAGTTTATGTTAGGCCTAGGTGTAGGTCTAGGTTTTGGGGATTTTGCCTAGTTTGCCTATTTGAGGCGTTTAGGTGTAATTGTGCACGCACGGCCTATGGTCGTGCGTCTTTTAAATCGTGCGACCCGATGACGGTGCTCGTACGCTAGGCTTAGGATCGAGTGAGTGTACCCACTCGCAGCGGCGTTGCGTAATCGCAACGACTAATCCCTTAGCGTTGATTTCTCCCGAGTGTTTTGCTCGTGTATCGAGAGTCCCTTGTCGGCTGTTACCTTCCGAAGGCCGAATCGTGGGTTGTGGTCAGTAGTGGTGGTGGATGGCTCTTTTATGGGTTGTGTGGTGTGATGTAGCCTTGACCGCACTCTTTACCTTGACCCGAGTAGTTTTCTGGGCAAGTGAGTGATGGGTCTTTTGTGCCTTCACGTGTCAACCCTTGAGCAATTTGTTGACTTGGAATTAGTGGTTGGGCGATTTGGAACGCCTTCAACCTGATTCCAAGTTTCTTGTTTTTGCTACTGCCGCCTCTCACAATTTAGGATGTTAGGCGTTTCTTCCGTAGGTGTTGCAGCATTTTTTTTGGCATCATGGCCATGTTGACTCTGCAGGTTTTTAGGCAGAGTAGTTGCTGTTTACCCGCACTTGGTGCAGGTTTGCTTTTCGCCCTTCCTTGGGCATTGTTGTTTTTACTCTAGTTGTACTCTCTTTACCTTACTTTACCTGTTTTTACCTTACTTTTTTTTTTTGCACTTGCATTCCTTGCTCTGAGGTGTTCTATTTTCTTCTGAACGCCTCAGGTTCTGGGCAGTAGCCAGTAGGTGGCTGTTGCTGTGGTGCTGTTGGAGGTCCTTCTGTTGACTGTTGAGACTCTCTTGAGTCATTGTGAGGTAGTTTTACTGTTTTTCTTACAGACATGTGTACTTGCCAGTGGGTTATTGTCGTATGTGACGCCCCTGGTAGTTTTTACCTTTGCACTAGATATGTTTACTTTTACTGCTACCCTGTTTTTGGGGACTTAGTTACTTGCTCTGGGAAGTTTTATGCTAGGTTGCTAGTTACTTTAAAAGCTAAAAGTAAAACTATATTATGTATAAAAATATGATCAGCATGATTTCTAAAAAGAACTCACTTAGCGTACTTTCTTAATTACGTATAACAAATGATTTTTTTTTCTATATATGTGTAAATTAAAACTAGAGTTTTGGTTCAGCGTAAGGGTCCTTCGGGATCACTTATGCGCTCATTTAGGATGTTGTCATAAATGAAGTATTTTC
Organism: Platanthera zijinensis; assembly: GCA_039513925.1. Lineage (NCBI taxonomy): Eukaryota > Viridiplantae > Streptophyta > Magnoliopsida > Asparagales > Orchidaceae > Platanthera > Platanthera zijinensis. The sequence goes on from CM077084.1 coordinate 179,616,418, forward strand.
CGCTACGTATAAAAAAATCAGTTTTGAAACCGTGGACTCCTTGGTCCACCGAGCCGAGGGATACGGCCAATAAATTAATCAAGTTTTTTATAATCAATTAAGTCATGATTTGTAAGGATTTGGAGTGTCGCCTGAACGTCGGCAGTTATCCCCTGCTCGACGTGGCATCACAGCGCGTAGATTTTCTCTTACTCTGATTTAAAATATAGTGAGAAAAATGCGGGTTGTGACAGTTGGTATCAGAGGGAGGTTGCTTGACAATTGGTCGGGCAACCTTCCTTTGTTTGTGTTAGATGTTTAGAGTCATATCATACACACACCGACATGTCATCGGCACGTTTTGGCTGAAGCACGAACACTGCACTACACTCATAAGCATAACATGAAGTATACGTGGCATATTATGTATTTTACGATACATAATATGTGGTTGTATATGGATCCACCATAGGGGCAACATGCGAGGGTTATGTATTATGGGGTGCATAACCTCACCGCATGGATGCGACTAGCACGTTTTCTTTTTAGTTGCATGAGAATGTTATGTATTATGGGATGCATAACATTTTCATGTGTACTCCGCCATGGCATGCACTAGGGCCTTTTTAGAATGCATAGCATAACCATGCATAGCATAACATCGCATAAGCACAACGCGCCAAGCTAAAGACGTGCAGGATGACATGTGTACACACATAATTTTTGAGTCAAAAATAATATAATTCATGCATTCCCGATCTAGGCACAAGAGTTAGTGTGATGGTGGTGAACCATCTTAGGCTAAGCATATCATTTCCTTCATTAATAAATGAAATAAATTTCCAGAGCAAATATAGCAGTAGAAGAGCATATTTATGTACATATTGTCTGTACGTGTCTGTTGTCCGTTCTAGTAGTTATAGTGCGTTCTAATAATTGTGATGCTTGTTTCTTTTAGGATGCCGCCGAAGCGTAGAGTGACGAGGTCGACTCCCCAGTCTGAGGGTGAGTCCTCCGGTGCTCAAAGTGATGCGTTGGTGGAAAGCCTGAGGCAGAGTAACGAGGCCTTATCAAGGCAGGTGGTGGAGTTGCAGGCCCAGATGCAGTCCTTTTTATCCGGAGCGGCGGGTCAGACCCGGGAGTTCAGGACCCCGCCGTGGGTACAGCTGTCCTAGCCCCTCCTGCCCCTCCTGCTCCTCTCGTGCCTCCAGTGGTGGTGCCCCCCGGGATGGCTTTCATCTCCCAGTTTCAGCGGCTGCGACCTCCTACCTACGATGGTAAGGCGGACTATATGGTACTGGATGACTGGGTGATCTCCATAGAGGAGATGTTTCACTACTCTGGGGTGACTGAGGACCAGAAGGTGATGTTAGCAGCCTATCAGCTGAAGGGGCTAGCAAAGGGCTGGTGGATGCGAGAGAAGGAAGGCATGGTGGGAGGATGTACTTGGGCATCCTTCAAAGAGATCCTGATGAGGAAGTTTCTACCGTCAGTAGAGCGAGACAGGCTGATGAATGACTTTCTTCATCTGAAACAGCGTCAGCTCACCATTAACGAGTACGAGATTGAGTTTAGCAAACTCAGTCGATTTGCTCCGAGTTTGGTGGCTACTGAGGAGGACAGAGCAAAGCGTTTTCTGGGTGGCCTCAGGAGCGATGTCCAGCAGCTTGCGGTTGCTCACGGCGCAGTTACTTATGCGGGAGCAGTTGAGGCCGCTTTGAAGGTAGAGGCTATCGAGAACGGGAAGCAGCGTGGTCAGCAGGCGAGAAACGAGAAGAGGAGGTCAGTTGAGGAAAAGGGTCCCCAGGTTCTTGGTGCTGCTTCTGAGAAGAAGAGCAAGGTAGTGTGCAGTTTCTGTGGCCATCCGGGCCACCCAGCTGAGAGGTGCTTCAAGAGGGCAGGGGTCCAGAAGAAGGAGCATGTGCATGCTATCCAGGGTGCTCCTAGGAGGGATGTTCCTTGTCCTGTCTGCAAGCGACCCGGTCACGAGGCTGCTCAGTGCTGGTCCAGGGATCGTGTTTGCTACCAGTGTGGCCAGAAGGGCCATATTAAGTCGAGGTGCCCTCAGGTTCAGTCCGCTCTACATGCCGTTCCGCTCCAGGCTTTACCTCCGCCTCAGCCGGTGGATAAGGGTAAAGGGAAGCTGAATGTGGTATCTTCAGCGGAGGCTGAGACTTCGACGCAGGTCATTTCAGGTAAACCCCCCTCGCTTGACTTTCTCTTTTGTAGCAGTTTTAGTGTTGCTATTGTTTTATTTGTTGCTTGTGCGTTTATTGTTTTGTTTGTGTATAGGGAAATTTAAGGTAAGGAACCGCTGGGCCCGCATTCTGTTTGACTCAGGTGCTACCCACTCCTTTGTGGCTAGGGCCTTTGTCGAGCGGTGCCAGTGGGTTCTTGATCGTGTTGGTGGTGCCTTTAGCGTCAAGTTCCCCTCGGGTGAATCCGTGATATCAGATCAGGGCATTCTGGACTGCCCTATTTTGTTAGGGGATTATCTGGCCAAGGCTGATCTGAAAGTGTTGGACTTAGAGGATTTCGATGTCATCCTGGGTATGGACTGGTTGTCCCGATATGATGCAGTGATTCAGTGCAGGGGAAAGCGCTTGGATTTCAGAAAGGACAGCGGTCAGCCCGGGAGTGTTTTCGGTGATTCGCGTCGGGACTCTCCGGCGATTGCTGCGGTATGTGCTCAGAGGGTTTTTCCTGCTGGTTGTTTTGCTTGTCTGGTCTCAGTGTTGGGGACTGTTAGCAGTGTGCCGCTTTTGGATGAGATTCCGGTTGCGCGAGAGTTTCCTGACGTGTTCCATAGCGATCTTCCCGGTCTTCCTCCAGACAGGGATGTGGAGTTCGTGATTGATTTGGAGCCTGGTACGCGTCCGATTGCCAAGGCGCCGTATCGGATGGCCCCGCGAGAGCTGGAGGAGCTTCGTACTCAGCTTGATGAGTTATTGGAGAAGGGCTTCATAAGGCAAAGCTCGTCGCCCTGGGGTGCTCCGGTTCTCTTTGTGAAGAAGAAGGATGGTTCGATGCGCCTTTGTATCGACTATAGAGAGTTGAACAAAGTCACCATCAAGAACAGGTATCCACTGCCCAGAATCGACGACTTATTTGATCAGTTGCGTGGCAGTTCAGTGTTTTCGAAGATAGACCTCCGTTCGGGTTACCATCAGCTTAGGATCCGAGAGTCGGATGTTCCACGGACGGCTTTCCGATCGAGGCATGGTCATTTCGAGTTCCTGGTCATGTCTTTTGGGCTGACCAATGCGCCTTCAGCATTTATGGACATGATGAACCGGGTGTTCAAGGACTTTCTGGACAAGTTTGTCGTTGTGTTCATTGACGACGTTCTGATTTATTCTCGGAATGCGGCGGAGCATGATCAGCATTTGCGGTTGGTGTTATCCGCCTTGAGGGATCATCAGTTGTACGCCAAGCTGAGCAAGTGCGAGTTCTGGTTGCCTCAGGTTTCCTTCCTGGGTCATGTGGTGAACAAAGATGGTATTTCAGTGGACCCGGAGAAGATCTCAGCAGTGATGGATTGGAGTAGGCCGAGCACACCCAAGGAGATCAGGAGCTTCTTGGGGTTGGCCGGCTATTATAGGAGATTCGTCGAGGGCTTTTCTACCTTGGCAGCGCCCTTGACAAAGCTGACGCAGAAGCATGCGGCGTTCGTTTGGAGTGATAAGTGCGAGGAGGCCTTTCTGGAGCTGAAGAGCCGGTTATGTTCTGCCCCTGTGTTGACCTTACCGGCGGAGGGACAGGACTATGACGTTTATGTGGATGCCTCGCACGTTGGACTCGGTGGCGTGTTGATGCAGGAGGGGAAGGTGATCGCTTATGGGTCTCGTCAGTTGAAGATTCATGAGCGGAACTATCCTACGCACGACCTCGAGTTCGCAGCGGTGATTTTCGCCTTGAAGCTGTGGAGACACTTACTTTATGGGGCCCAGTGCAGGATCTTTACCGATCATAAGAGCCTGAAGTACGTGTTCACACAGAAGGAGCTGAATTTGCGCCAGCGGCGGTGGCTTGAGTATGTTGCTGATTATGATGTTGAGATTCAGTACCATCCGGGCAAGGCCAATGTGGTGGCCGACGCCTTGAGCCGGAAGACGGGGAAAGTCTTCAATCTCACCGCGGATCGTTTAGTGGAGGAGTTTCTATTGATGGATATCACCGCAGGACGCTGTGAGTTGCAGAGCAGTTTGGTAGTGGCAGAGCCGTCATGGATTTCTCTCACCAGATTGCATCAGAAAGAGGATCCGGATTTGTTGCACTTGTACCTCAGAGCTGAGAGGGGAGAGTTGCCAGATTTCTCCATCGACGAGGCGGGTACTTTGAAGTACCGCGGCAGGTTTTGCATCCCCGCAGTTGGAGACATCAGAGTATTAGTTTGCAAAGAGGCTCACGGATCCAGTGTTTCCTACCACCCGGGATCTACGAAGATGTACCATGATCTGAAGCAGATCGCCTGGTGGTATGGGATGAAGGGTGATATAGCTCGTTATGTCTCGGAGTGTTACACTTGCAGGCGGGTGAAGGCCGACCATGGGAGGCCTGGTGGCAAGTTGGCACCTTTGGAGATCCCGACTTGGAAGTGGGAAAGCATCTCGATGGATTTCATTACTGGCTTACCGAGATCTCCGAGAGGGTTTGATTCTGTTTGGGTAATCGTGGACCGATTGACGAAGTGTGCGCACTTCGTACCTTATAAGATCGATTACTCGATGAAGAAGATTGCGGAGTTGTATTTGGATGAGGTCGTCAGATTGCACGGCGTGCCAGTTAGCATTATTTCGGATCGAGACTCGCGTTTTACATCTCGTTTCTGGAGGAGTTTGCAGGAGGGTTTGGGCACTGATTTGAGGTATTCCACAGCTTACCATCCGCAGACCAACGGGCAGACCGAGCGTGTGAATCAGATTGTGGAGGATATGATCCGGTGCTATATTCTTGATCATGGAGGTGCATGGGATGAGCGTTTGCGGCTCATGGAATTTGCCTACAACAACAGCTACCAAGAGAGTCTACAGATGGCTCCCTTCGAGGCGTTGTATGGGAGGCGCTGCAGAACCCCTTTGTTTTGGGCCGAGGCCGGTGAGAGGCCTGTTTTGGGTCCTGATGCACTCGAAGAGATGGAGGTTTCTGTGAAGCTCATTCGGGAGAAGCTTCGAGTTGCTCAGGAGAGGTATGAGAAGAACGCCAATCGGCGTAGGTCCGATTTGGAGTTTTCAGTGGATGACTTGGTCTTCTTGAAGGTGTCTCCGATGGTAGGAGTGAAGAGGTTTGGCAAGAATCGGAAGTTGGATCCGAGATTTGTGGGCCCGTTCAGGATTTTGGAGCGTATTGGTGTGGCTGCTTATAGGCTGGATCTGCCAGCTAGCTTCCCGGGGTTCATAATGTCTTCCATGTGAGCCAGTTGCGGAAGTGTGTGCGGAGCAGTGGGCAAGTCTTGGACGCTGTGCCCCAGTTGGAGCCAAATCTCTCGTATGTCGAGGTGCCGGTCCGCATCTTGGAAGCTCAAGCTCGAGTGTTGCGGACGAAGTCTATTCCTATGGTAAAGGTTCTTTGGAAGAATCAGGATTCGGAGAGCGCGACTTGGGAGCTAGAGTCGGCTATGAGGGAGGCTCACCCTCATTTGTTCCCCTGAGTTTTCGGGTACGTTTCCTCTCTAGTAGTTGGTTTCTTTCCTTCTGTTGTAGGAGTAGTTTTCGCAAAGTTTCGGGTCGAAACTTTTCGTTAGGGGGAGTGACTGTAACGCCCCGAATTTTCGTCGATTTATTTAAATCCTTTTTCGGCGTTACGTTGACGTTTTCCGTCTCGAGCCGTTGTTAGAGTACCTCGTTAGGTGTTCTTAGAGGTTTAGCCTGTTTGCGGGTTTCCCCAGCTAGCCGGTGTCCGTTTTGGAGACCCGGTTGAGCCTTTCAGGGAATTCTCGCGTTGGGCTTCGGGCGTGGTTAACTCGAGTTTTGTTCGTCGGAAGTCGTTTTTGACTTCGCCGTTGTTCTCGTAGCCCGGGTATTTAGCTACGGTGCGATTTTGGTCGAAATCCGAAGACGTCGCGTTTTCGCGTCGTTTTGGCGGTAGTTAATTTGTGCGAGTCGTCATTTTTTTTCTATGACGGCATGTCTCTTGGCGCATGTGTCGCGTAGCGCGCGACTCGTGCGAGCCGGTGTGGTTTATTGTTCGGTGTGCGTGTTGTGCGGGTGAGGTTATATTTGTGCGTGCGTGCGGGGCATTAATTTTTATTGCGTGTCCGTATCTACATTTAGGATTTGGTCTTTTTGTGTGCCCGGGTGTACGTTAATATGCGTGTTTTTATTTGTTATGTGAGTGCTTACATAGGAGTATTTGGGGTAGTGAGTTAATTTAGTTGATTATTAGTATTAGGTTTGATTTTAGCTTAGATGTTATTATATTAGTTAATCACTTAAGTTATTAATTAATTTATTAAGTTATTTATTAACTTAAACCCTTCCCCCCTAATAACACCTAAGCAGCCGAACTCCCCCCCCCCCTCTTGATTAAAAGCAGCCGGCCTTCCCTAAATCAGAAATCCCGATCCCCTTCTCCTGTACGAGCCGACGGCAAACGCCCTAGCCGGCCTCCTTCCGCCGCCCGCCGCCGGCAGCCCCGACCCCCTCCTTCCGATCCGAGCCCGGATCCGCGTTCCCCTCGCCGGGAGCTTCGATCCTAGGTATGCTATTGAACCTTTCCCCATGATTTCGTTGAATCTCCATTTTTTAATTTTGTTTGGATTTCGTTAAATTTAGCTTGTTCATTTGTTAATTAGTTGGTAATATCTTAGGTTTGTGATATTTCGTGGTTTGTTGGAGCCTTCGTGCTCTTGGAAATCCGCCATAGCGCCGTTGTGCCGGCGAAATTTTTGGTGATCCGTGCGAGGCAAGTGCTTCTCCTCTTTTCGCCGTTTGGCCTCTCGTTTGTTCAATTTCCTTGTTAATTTCATATATTCTTGCAAATTATAATTTGTTAATTTAACTTCCCTTAACCTAATCCCTATTGGAACGCGCTAGAAAAAAAATTAGGATTTTTATCCTCCCGCTAGTAGCTTCCGATTTAGGACGGCGTCGCGGTAGGTGTGTAGCGTAGATATGGGTTAGCGTCGGGTTGAGTTTATGTTAGGCCTAGGTGTAGGTCTAGGTTTTGGGGATTTTGCCTAGTTTGCCTATTTGAGGCGTTTAGGTGTAATTGTGCACGCACGGCCTATGGTCGTGCGTCTTTTAAATCGTGCGACCCGATGACGGTGCTCGTACGCTAGGCTTAGGATCGAGTGAGTGTACCCACTCGCAGCGGCGTTGCGTAATCGCAACGACTAATCCCTTAGCGTTGATTTCTCCCCGAGTGTTTTGCTCGTGTATCGAGAGTCCCTTGTCGGCTGTTACCTTCCGAAGGCCGAATCGTGGGTTGTGGTCAGTAGTGGTGGTGGATGGCTCTTTTATGGGTTGTGTGGTGTGATGTAGCCTTGACCGCACTCTTTACCTTGACCCGAGTAGTTTTCTGGGCAAGTGAGTGATGGGTCTTTTGTGCCTTCACGTGTCAACCCTTGAGCAATTTGTTGACTTGGAATTAGTGGTTGGGCGATTTGGAACGCCTTCAACCTGATTCCAAGTTTCTTGTTTTTGCTACTGCCGCCTCTCACAATTTAGGATGTTAGGCGTTTCTTCCGTAGGTGTTGCAGCATTTTTTTTGGCATCATGGCCATGTTGACTCTGCAGGTTTTTAGGCAGAGTAGTTGCTGTTTACCCGCACTTGGTGCAGGTTTGCTTTTCGCCCTTCCTTGGGCATTGTTGTTTTTACTCTAGTTGTACTCTCTTTACCTTACTTTACCTGTTTTTACCTTACTTTTTTTTTTGCACTTGCATTCCTTGCTCTGAGGTGTTCTATTTTCTTCTGAACGCCTCAGGTTCTGGGCAGTAGCCAGTAGGTGGCTGTTGCTGTGGTGCTGTTGGAGGTCCTTCTGTTGACTGTTGAGACTCTCTTGAGTCATTGTGAGGTAGTTTTACTGTTTTTCTTACAGACATGTGTACTTGCCAGTGGGTTATTGTCGTATGTGACGCCCCTGGTAGTTTTTACCTTTGCACTAGATATGTTTACTTTTACTGCTACCCTGTTTTTGGGGACTTAGTTACTTGCTCTGGGAAGTTTTATGCTAGGTTACTAGTTACTTTAAAAGCTAAAAGTAAAACTATATTATGTATAAAAATATGATCAGCATGATTTCTAAAAAGAACTCACTTAGCGTACTTTCTTAATTACGTATAACAAATGATTTTTTTTCTATATATGTGTAAATTAAAACTAGAGTTTTGGTTCAGCGTAAGGGTCCTTCGGGATCACTTATGCGCTCATTTAGGATGTTGTCATAAATGAAGTATTTTCCGCTACGTATAAAAAATCAGTTTTGAAACCGTGGACTCCTTGGTCCACCGAGCCGAGGGATACGGCCAATAAATTAATCAAGTTTTTTATAATCAATTAAGTCATGATTTGTAAGGATTTGGAGTGTCGCCTGAACGTCGGCAGTTATCCCCTGCTCGACGTGGCATCACAGCGCGTAGATTTTCTCTTACTCTGATTTAAAATATAGTGAGAAAAATGCGGGTTGTGACAGGTCTCCTGCGAACAACCCCCCAGGGTCCAGCTCGGTGGTCGGTGTTGAGGTCGCCCATACGGTATGCGAACTTCCTGCCTGATTCGTCTTTTCACCCCTGATTCTTTTTATTGTAGGTGTTGGAACCAAGGTGATTTGGGCTAGGTTCACTTTTTAGGGTGTGACCCATGCTGTATAGTTGGGTGAAGTATTTTTATCTTCCTAGTCTTAGGACAGTCTTACAGCTTGCAGCATCAAGGACCTGCCTGAAGAGAGTGTCAGATATAAGCCCTAGAAGTTATGTGTTGAAGTTATTTCTGAGCTTGACATTCTTAGAGCTCAGGTCGACTTACTCTAAGTGAAAGACGAGTTCTTTGGTCTGCGAACTTGGAAAAGAAGTTATCCGTTCTAAGGTCGACGATCTTTTAGTGCAGTGCAGCTCTAAGCTCAACGATCTTCCAGCTCAGACTCAGCCAAATTTTTGAAAAGTTTATTCGCATAGCCATGGTCGAAGAATGTGTTTTCTAAGGTCGACGATCTCTGATCTCTGGTCGACGAAAACTGTAAGATGTTTTTGACTTATTCTTTCCTTATCTGTTCCGATTTATTTCTATTATAAGTCATGATTTTACTTAGTAATTAATGCTCATTTTATAGCCGTAATTTGGAAGCATTGATTATGGTTTTCATCAGTAAATGAAATTGACAAATATCCCGGGACAGTTGGGGAATGGAATATTTTAATTAACATTCTTGACATTTTCTATTCCCAGATTTTCTACTTAGCTTTAATGGCAGAAATTCGAATTGGAATTGTGGAATAGTTGTTAATATAGTATACTCTCGGCAGGATAAAGAAGAAGAATCAATCACTAAAAGAGAACAGAGACATGAGAAAAATATTTTGTGCTTACAGCTCTCAAGAAGAACAACACGGTGATCGAAAAAGTGTTTAGAGAAAAAGCTTTCAGACTTTCTAATACTCCTTCTGTGCATGATCTCATTGCTCTCTTAAGAAGAAGAATAAAAGAACACCAATCATATATCAAGAGTCTTTTTCTTCCTTCTATCTCTGATTCCAGGATCTTCAATGACAAACTATTTCAATCAGTCAAGAGAATCCTGGATTTGATCTTGTAGCAGAAGACCTACCATCCCTAACAAAGTTTCCCTACCAGAACATACACTAATCTCAGGGGGAGCTTTGATACAATCAGTAGAATCCACAAGGCTTCTCTCAATTTGCTTTGAGAATAGAGAAGTCATCATCAACCTCTCTCCCCCTCTCTATACAGGGTTATCTCTCCCTTCAAAAGTGATTCCTGGTTGCAAGTCACCTAACCAAAAGACTTGAGGTTTGGTTTTTTTTAGCACCTAATCAAAATCTCATTGGTGTCAGGCACCTGATCAAAAATCTGAGTGGATTCCTACTTAAGGTGGTAGAATAGTGGATGTACTCAGTTGGGGAACCACTATAAAGTTCTTGTGTTGTCTGTGTGGCTGTATTTTCTTTTGTGCTTATGCTGTGATATTTGTGCTGTGTAGCTTAAATTTATCTGTTATGTTAGGTTGCGGCACTTGTACACTTGTACACATATATCTTATTCACCTATTTTACAAAAGATATTTTAATTCCGCAAAAGTTTAAAAAGATTGGATTGAACTCTATTCACCCCCCCCCCCCCCCTCTAGAGTTAATCAGAGTCTAGTCTCCATTTCTTTCAATTGATATCAGAGGGAGATTTGTCACACTCACAGGCTTACACATGTACAAACCAAGAACCTCCAGATAAACTCTGAATAACTCATTGTTTCTTTTTTTGATATCATGGCACAAAACAAGGATTATGCTAGCACTAGACCTCCAGTGTGCAACTTGTCTAAGTTCACAATCTGGAAGGAAAGAATCAAGTTATACATGAACTCTATTGATGAAGATATTTTAACTCTATCTTAATAGGACCACCAACTCTAGTAGTTTCAACTCAATCTACATCAACTGACATGAGTGCAGTCCCACCCCCTGGATGGACAGATTCACAGAAAAAAGCAAAGGTAGCTGATGCCAGAGCCATGAACATATTGGCTCAAACAATGTCTGATGAAATCTTTCAAAAGGTTGCTGAGTACTTATCAGCTAAGGCCATTTGGGACTCCTTGAACCAAATGGTGGTTGGATCAGCAGATGAGAGGAAAGATAGAAGATCAAACCTCATTACTCAGTATGAAAATTTCAAGAAAGATTAAGCAGAGACAGTTGAAGAAATGTACAATAGGCTTAGTTCCATTATCAGTGAACTAAGAACCTTGGACAAGGAGATTACTTTGATAGAGGTCAATGACAAAATTCTGATGTGCTTCCCCAGCATATGGGATTCCAGAATATGGCCCATCAGAGAAACAAGGAGCATGGCAGGGATATCAACTGAATCTCTGTTGGGTAAGCTCAAGTCCTATGAGTAATTGGTGAAATCAAGAGAAGCAGCTGCAGAACCAAAAGCTCCAACACCAACAAGAAAGGAGCATAGCCTAGCATTCAGAGCTGCAGAAGAATCACCAAGTCTGCCAGTGAATGATGAACTTATGAGTCTCTTTGCTAAGAGATTCTACAAGATGGCTAGAAAGGATTTCAGGAAAAGGCCATCTAGAAGTGAAGACAAACCCATGTATGATAAGACCCCTACTAAAGAGGTTGTCTACTTTTGTTGCAGGAAACAAGGACACTTCATCTCTGAATGTCCAGAAGTCCAAAAGAAGGATAGGAGAAAATAAAAGGACTCTAGAAGAATTCATCACAGCAAAGCCTCCTCCAGCAAGTACAATTACAAGAAGATGGAAAAGGGCTTTGTTACTGAAACATGGAGTGACACTGAAGAGGAATCAACTACCTCCAGCTCCAGTGAAGATGAAGAGGAGAAGAAGGCAAAGGAAGAGTGCCTCATGGCTATAGAAGATGGAAGCAGCAGATCTGATTCAGAAGAATCAGATGATGAAGAACTCCACTCTGAAGAGGATCAGGTAATTGCTTCTTATGATATTCAATCAGAAGAATTTAAAGTAGAATTCAAAAGCTTATGTTTAGACCTAATAGGATCTGAGAAGGAAATCAAACTCCTCAGGTAAAAGCTGTTAGAGCAAGATAAAATCATTGCTGAAAATGTCAAACTGTCTGAAGAACTAAAATCTACTAATCATCAAATAACCTTTCTAAAATCTGAATTAAGTAAGGCTAAAGAATTAGAAGAAACTCTTAGAGGAAGAAGCTTAAAACTATTTGATGTATTGACGATCGTGATTCGGACGTGACTACAATACAGACTCCTAAACGTTACCGAACAAGAAATAAAAAGAGAGAACGCCGACCAAAAGCGAACGAAAAGGGGTCGGTTGGTTCCCAAAATCCGGGACTCGAAACCACGTCCTTAGGACCTACCTCTCCCAAAAGCACACAACTTACCGTAAGATGGACTCGATAAAACGTCCTTAAGACCTACCTCTCCAACAAGCACACAACTCACCGCACCTACACAAGCATCTATTCATTTCAATATAGCCGTTTCAAGCGCAGCAATAATTTATTTCGGAGCGGCGGAAAACCTTTAAGAGCGATCGAAATTCGAGTCGTAATTAATTCCCTTGTTGGCACAAAAATTACGCTGAACGGAAGAGCAAATCGAGGTTAGACCACGTTGCACTCCCGAGACGGATCTACCCGAGACGGACAATAAGAGATTCAATAACAACACCTTCAAATTCAGATTTTGCAAGCGACGGATTTAGAAATCGCGGAAAAAACGGTGCATGAAAATCCTCCACAAACTAAAGCAAGAATCACACAAAGAAAGAGATTACCCAACCGGGATGAAAGTTCACACAAAGATAAGGTGGGAGAATCACTCTCTCCACGGATCCGTCGGCGTCACACCGAGGGGTTTGCAACCTTCTTCCACGGAGTCGCACCAAGGAAGCCGCGCCGGAGTCGCACCGAACGGATGGAGGGAGCAAGGGGCGTCGGTTTCACACCACACAAGGGGGGCCGGCGGTTTCACACCACCAAGGGGTCGGCGGCTTAGAGAAAGCTCTTGGCCGAAATTCTCAAAGGAGAGGGAGTTTTAGGTTTCAAATATTCAATGATCATATTCCTCTTAAACACCTCCTTAAATAGGAGTTTACAATAACTCTTAGCCCTCCAAGATGGAGATGTAATCACATCCATCCAAAAGGCTAAATGCACACCAAAATAAAATATTGTTCCAAATGAAAAAAAAACACATGTCATGAATATAAAATTATCACTTAAATATAGGATAATTTTATATTCCAAAATATTAAATAAAGTGTATGAAATAAGAAAATTAGGCTAATTTTTCCATGGCTGTTTTAGCACGTCGCGGGCGGAGGTTGTAATGTGCACTTCCTTCAGCGTCATCACGGCGTCTCAGATCTTTATGTCGTAGCGCCTCGGCAACCGGGTCATCATCAAGTAGCGGTGGCGCTGCATCACTATTAGACATAACTAGCAGCGTAAATGCCAGAATAAATAATAGTAAGCTAGGATTAGGTGCTTCCTCCAGTGAACCAATTCTTATTCAGAAGAATCACCTATAAAAACTAGTAAATTTTATATCTGATAAAGGCAAGAAAAATATTGAACAGGTTAACAAGGTTAATGAAATTCTCAAGCAACTAGAACTTAAGAAAACCAACCTTAATAAGGAGAGAAAGAGAAATCATAGAAATAACTATGTTCAGCAATTTTCGTCGAACTTAGAACGACGAAATGGACACGGTTCGTCGAACTCAGAATGACGAACTCTGAACGCAAATAATAGCCCAAATTATTCTTCGAACTACGATCAATGATATCAGTTTGGGTCATAAACAATAGTAAGCTAGGATTAGGTGCTTCCTCCACTGAACCAATTCTTATTCAGAAGAATCACTATAAAAACCAGTAAATTTTATATCTGATAAAGGCAAGAAAAATATTGAATAGGTTAACAAGGTTAATGAAATTCTCAAGCAACTAGAACTTAAGAAAACCAACCTTAATAAGGAGAGAAAGAGAAATCATAGAAATAACTATGTTCAACAATTTTCGTCGAACTTAGAACGACGAAATGGACACGGTTCGTCGAACTCCGAACGACGAACTCTGAACGCAAATAATAGCCCAAATTATTCTTCGAACTACGATCAATGAAATCAGTTTGGGTCATCCATTGGAGATCGACGTTTCAGGGGCTCTGAGAATGGATACTTCAATTCTTCGAGCAGAGATCGAAGAACTCAACCCAAATCATCGAACTCAGCTCGACGAACTCACTTAACTTTGTCGAACCTAGTTCATAATAAGAGAAACATAAAAGCTGATAAAAATTTTAATCCATTTAGTCAGTGGATTATACCCCCTAGAAGGTATCATCCCCTAGGATATAAAGATCAGCCTGAATGTTGCTTTATTTCAAGTTATGGTTTTGTCAAACAACAAGGACCCAAGATATCCTGGGTCAGAACCTCTAATCTTTTTCTTTACAGGAAGAAGAGAACCCTATCATTCAAATCAAGTGGTACCTGGATAGTGGCTGCTCTAAACATATGATAGGTTGCAAGGAATGCCTTATCAACTATAAAGCCAAGGCTGGCCCTAAAGTAATTTTTTGGGACTCGGGCTTTGGATTGACAAAAGGCAATAGAGATTTCAGATATGGAGATGTTACATTCAAGAAGGTGACCTATGTCAATGGTCTCAAGCATAACCTGATATCAGTAAGCCAACTGTGTGATACAGGTTATCAAGTAAGCTTCACTAACTCCTTATGCACTATCTCCTTAAACAACAAAAATGTTTTAACAGGAATTAGACAAGGCAACATTTATTTAGTCAATTTTGAATCTGCTATTTCTTAAATTTGTTTATTTAATTCTGTTAGTAGTCAAACTAGCTTATGGAATAAAAGATTAGGTCATGTAAACCATAAGAATATAGCTGGGTTATTGATGAGTCCTCTTTATATACCTATTTTCGGACTCATCTAGGCTTATTTTCTTGTCTTTGCACACCGTTTAGCGTCATTTGCACTTCTTTTGGTACGCTACGGTTTTCCACGTCTTGTGCACATTTTTAGCCTATTTCTGTGTGTGTATGTATTCCATTCTTGCTATGATTATTATTGTTTGTCTGTGACTGCCATGATCGACATCCCGTCCAGTTTTCCTGCAGGTTCTGGGATCGTGTGGGCGTCCGGCATCGAACTTTCCCCATTTTTGGCAAAGGAGTCAATGGTCGTGCGTTTTTACCCACGCACGACCATCGACCTCTTTGGCGCACGATCATCGGTCGTGCGCAGTCATGACCTCTCCTGGGAAAGTTCTGTCCCGCCATATCGCACGATCACCAGCTATACCGCGCACGATCACTGCTCGTGCGCTGCCGGTCGTGCGCAGTCATGACATCTTTTTCCACTTTTCTGCCTCCATTTCGCACGATCACTGACCATATCGCGCACGACCACTGGTCGTGCGCCAGTGATCGTGCGCGCTGTTTAAATCTGTTTTCTATAAATAGCGCAGGTCCGCCCTAATTTAGATCGATCCGGGATCACGCGATTTTTCCGCCGTTTCTCGTCCCGGACGAGGGTTTCCGCCGTCTTCCTCCATCTCCCACCTTAGGGAGGGTCTCCGGGCAAGCTTACAACGCCAAATCAACGCCGGAGCATCCTCTCGGCCTCCTCCTTCATCCTCAAGCTTCAAGCGGAGTTTTGACCGAGCTTTCTCCATCAAGCAAGGAAGAGCCGGAGCCGCAATCTACGGATCATTTCAACGAAGAAGACGGGTCCATTGGGAGTGAGTGACAGCCTCCTCTACCCCGGACGCAGTTGAGGACCGAGCTTGGACTCGGATTGACAACCCGGGATTCCAACCGTGAACCCTCAACAAGGCTTCGGATTCGGTCGATTCGCACACCTCTTTCTCTTGTTGTTGTTAGCTTAGTTATTCTCTTTGTATTGATGAAGAATGTTTATTTGTAGTTAACTTTTACTCTAAATCATGTCTATGTGATTTGTGTTTTCGTTATTTATTTACTTGAGGTGCGCCTTATTATTCCGCCATCCCTCCACCCTTGCCGCACTAGCAATTGCTAGTGGCGTGCGTTGCGAAGAGGTGCTTACGACCCTCATTCCGCCATTCTCACCACCTCATCCGCTAGCCTACTCTTCCATCCGCCAAGCGATTCGGTGCATAGCGGCCCGTGTAGTCTCCATCCCGCCTGGCGAAGCATCGCATAGCGGCGTTGCATAGGAGTAGCTTGTAGATTTTATTTTCTGTTTCCGCAACCATCAAAACCCCCATCGTTACCTTCGCCCCGAGGACTTCAATCTCAAGTCCTCCTCGACATTAACTCATCCCTTACTGTGTTCCTCAAGAGACCGACACTCGGGGATTTATTCCCAAACTTTATTACTTGTGCGACCGGTGCGCTTGCCGTTTTCCACGCATCAAGTTTTTGGCGCCGTTGCCGGGGAACACAGTCGTTTGAGTTTATGAAGAGGTAGATTTGAGATAGAAGCCCTTTTCCATCTGTTCATTCCATGTTTTATTTTTCTTTACTTTAGTTTTTATAATTTGTTGCTTATTTTTCTTTATTCCTTTTCTAATTTTTTATATTCCAGTAGCAGGTATTCCTTTTTATTTATCTGCTTGTGTGTAGTTAATTTTTGCTTAGAAAATTCTCGTGGTGAATTATTTCTTGCTGCACCATGTATTCTTATGCAAATATCCATTGCCGTTGGTGCGGGGATTATAGGCATAACAGTGATGAGTGCCCCACTGAAGAATGGGAGCATAATTCTCGTGGTTCAGTGTATGGAGCACCGTTGTCTTATGGTACTTCATACACCGCACCCCAGTCTTATGGTCACTACTCTTCTCCGCCTTCACCTTTTTCATATTCCTCCCCGGTCCCTTCTGGACCGAGGGGTAATGGAAAACGGTGTTTGTGTTGTCATAGCACCGACCATGTGTTGAAAGATTGCGCAGAATTTCAGCGCCAGTTGGAGGCGGATGATGAACCGGATATCCGGATCGTCTCATCTACCTCTCAAATGGCCGCTCCTTCTGATTCTGATGATGTATCCGCAGTACCACCTTGTCTATGGGGGACTGCTGTGGATACACCCATCAGACTTTCTACTGGTCAGTGCGACGACATTGCGGCGCCTTCTCTCCTTGTGCCTTCTTCCCCTATTTTTGATTCACCCCCGGAGGAACCTGCGCATATTATCTCTGATGATGTTGCTCCTCCGCTTTCTTTGCATGAATTACCTACTCCCCTTTCTAGTGAGTTGGTTGATGATGTTGTGCCCTTTGGGAATTGGGAACATGAGGATGCGTCGTGGTGTGACGAGGACATTATTCTCATCAATGGTGAGTACTATGTCTTGGAACACCGTAACGTACCGAGGTGTGATGAGGAAATCCTTGCCGGCGAGGAGATTTCTACTTCCTTGTTGGTTGAGGAGGTCCGAATCACCACCGAGGACCTCATGGTCTCAGCTTCCCCTCGCCATGACTCACATGACACCGACGATGATCATTGTTTGGAGCCTGCTGGGAGTGAGACCGGGACCACTCCCCCGATTAGTTCCTTATGTTCTTCGTCTCCTTTATTCCTTGACCCCCCTTCTCCTTCTGCGCCTGTGCGAGTTGACTCCCTGCAGGTGAGTTGGGTTGACATTGAGCCTTGCGCTCAGGTCGTGGGCGAGTGCCTCAGCTTGCATGAGGAGTTTCCTACTCCTTTTGCAGTTGAAGCCTCTACCTTCACCTTCGCCCCCAACGAGCTTGTGGTGGACGATACCTTGCTAGGCAAGGATTCTTTTTGTGATGAGATGAGCGAGGACCAGGTCTCCTCCTCATCTTATTTCCTGCTTCCTCTACCTGAGCTTTTCAGGTATTATTATCTAGGTAGAGGGGTAACTGTGCTATCACCGTATCGGTACCCGTTACCGACACGGATATTAGGACAGTTGCCTGTGCACTTTTCATTTCATAGGCCCATTAGCTAGAACTTTTCTTTTGTTGAATAAGTCGTGCTGGGATGACAATAACCCCAGTACTTATCTTAAATTTTCTGCATTTTTATTTTTATTTTATGTCTAGCTTAGTTTAGTATTTTCTTTTGGTATATTTTTCTTTTGTTTTTGCGGAGCTCACCCCTGCAGGTATTCATGGATACTACGCATTGGCGGGGTTGTGATTCTTCGTATGGCGGGCCTGCTCCTAGATTTCACGCGTCTTCTGGTATGCTCACTAGCTGAGCATTGGGTAACCTCTTCCCTTAGCTCTTTTTGATTTAAATTTCTCTATCATTTGATGTGTTGTTTAGTTTAAGTCTGGGGGAGAGTCAGTTTACCTTTTGCACGTGCACATTTCTTGCGCATACTAGAAGCTTTTCGTGTTTTATTTTGTTTATGTTCATTGCATCGCACACCACTGCACCCACATGAGCGCGTGCTTGGCTGTTTGCGTGTCACGGGTTGAACCTGTATTTTTGTTCGATTTGGAAAATTTATGTGCTAGTTTAGGATTGCACGACGGAGTAAAATGTTGGCCTTGCTGTGTTTCTAGTCAACTGCTCTCGTCTCGTGTAGAAATTTGAGTAGATTTAATTTTTCTGTATGCTGATAGTTTTATATTTTTCTATCTGCGTAAATTCTCTTTTTTTCTACTCAAAAGTTGGTGAATCCGGTGTGAATCAAACGGTAGCGTAGGAATGTGTGTAGCCGCCACTAGACTCGTATTGCTTGAGTCGGGAGGAAGGATTACCTTTCTCGGTTGCTAAGAACTTGCCCCAAGCTATTCTTGAAGCATTGGTACACGGTTAGTCTAGCGTGAGAGTGATGTAGGCCATCTTTTGGCCCGGTTGAGCTTTGTACCGTTCCAAACGTCATATCCTCGCTAAGCCCCGTTGTGCCTACCCTTCTTTTGATTCAGCTCCACCTATATTTCACCAAAGCCTTATAGCCTATCCTAGTCGCGCACCCAAGTCGAGCTTAGTGTTTTATATTTTCATGTGGGGTTGTGATGTGGTGTTATTATTTGTGAAAATGTGGAAGTGCTTCCATGTTATATCTGCTGAAATTGTGAAAATAAAAAGATGAAAAAAGAAAAGAAAAATATTTGAAAAAGAGAAAAGAGAAAAGAAAAAGAGAAAGAAAAAGTTTGATTGAAAATCTTTATTGGAGATGATTTACTTTTGGAGTAGGCGGTGCACACACCCATAAGTTAAAAATCAAGTCTGGGGGTGTGGTGCACCCGCTTTTATTTGGTGGTTAGCGGTTGGATTTATTCGTATGCTAGCTCAGTTGGGTTAGGTGCATAAGCCTTTCTTTTTATCATTGTTTATCTCACCGTAACCCAAGCCCCATTATTACCCGAAGTCCTACGGACTTGCGCTTGAGTTGACTAGTGCCGTGGAGAGAGTGCGATCGGGCAAGCTTATGGTTTCCGACATTGGTGGATTCCTTTGGGGGTAATCTTGAGCCCCGGTCTTCGGCAATGCTCACCTTAGTGGCCTGCCTACTTTCTCCCTGCGTAGGACCGGATGATTCACCGTGATTCTACTTTTGAGTAATAATAAATTTCTGTTACGCATTGTGAAAATATAAAATATTTTGTATACTTAAGAATTTCCTTTACTTTATTTTTATGCACGCGAGCATGCGACTTCGCATGGTACTCCGTTTTGCAATTTCTTTGTTAGCTAGTTCATTTTCCCTGTCTGCTTAGGTTTTGTTTGCTCGGGACGCGCAAACGGTTAAGTCTGGGGGTGTGATGAGTCCTCTTTATATACCTATTTTCGGACTCATCTAGGCTTATTTTCTTGTCTTTGCACACCGTTTAGCGTCATTTGCACTTCTTTTGGTACGCTACGGTTTTCCACGTCTTGTGCACATTTTTAGCCTATTTCTGTGTGTGTATGTATTCCATTCTTGCTATGATTATTATTGTTTGTCTGTGACTGCCATGATCGACATCCCGTCCAGTTTTCCTGCAGGTTCTGGGATCGTGTGGGCGTCCGGCATCGAACTTTCCCCATTTTTGGCAAAGGAGTCAATGGTCGTGCGTTTTTACCCACGCACGACCATCGACCTCTTTGGCGCACGATCATCGGTCGTGCGCAGTCATGACCTCTCCTGGGAAAGTTCTGTCCCGCCATATCGCACGATCACCAGCTATACCGCGCACGATCACTGCTCGTGCGCTGCCGGTCGTGCGCAGTCATGACATCTTTTTCCACTTTTCTGCCTCCATTTCGCACGATCACTGACCATATCGCGCACGACCACTGGTCGTGCGCCAGTGATCGTGCGCGCTGTTTAAATCTGTTTTCTATAAATAGCGCAGGTCCGCCCTAATTTAGATCGATCCGGGATCACGCGATTTTTCCGCCGTTTCTCGTCCCGGACGAGGGTTTCCGCCGTCTTCCTCCATCTCCCACCTTAGGGAGGGTCTCCGGGCAAGCTTACAACGCCAAATCAACGCCGGAGCATCCTCTCGGCCTCCTCCTTCATCCTCAAGCTTCAAGCGGAGTTTTGACCGAGCTTTCTCCATCAAGCAAGGAAGAGCCGGAGCCGCAATCTACGGATCATTTCAACGAAGAAGACGGGTCCATTGGGAGTGAGTGACAGCCTCCTCTACCCCGGACGCAGTTGAGGACCGAGCTTGGACTCGGATTGACAACCCGGGATTCCAACCGTGAACCCTCAACAAGGCTTCGGATTCGGTCGATTCGCACACCTCTTCCTCTTGTTGTTGTTAGCTTAGTTATTCTCTTTGTATTGATGAAGAATGTTTATTTGTAGTTAACTTTTACTCTAAATCATGTCTATGTGATTTGTGTTTTCGTTATTTATTTACTTGAGGTGCGCCTTATTATTCCGCCATCCCTCCACCCTTGCCGCACTAGCAATTGCTAGTGGCGTGCGTTGCGAAGAGGTGCTTACGACCCTCATTCCGCCATTCTCACCACCTCATCCGCTAGCCTACTCTTCCATCCGCCAAGCGATTCGGTGCATAGCGGCCCGTGTAGTCTCCATCCCGCCTGGCGAAGCATCGCATAGCGGCGTTGCATAGGAGTAGCTTGTAGATTTTATTTTCTGTTTCCGCAACCATCAAAACCCCCATCGTTACCTTCGCCCCGAGGACTTCAATCTCAAGTCCTCCTCGACATTAACTCATCCCTTACTGTGTTCCTCAAGAGACCGACACTCGGGGATTTATTCCCAAACTTTATTACTTATGCGACCGGTGCGCTTGCCGTTTTCCACGCATCAGTTATCTAAGGACAACCTTATTAGAAGTTTACCTTCTGGCCCCTACAAGAAGGAAGGCCTCTATAGGGCTTGTCAACTAGGAAAGCAAACTAAATCTAGTTTCAAATCTATTAATAAGAGTGATTCACCTAGGATATTGTACTTGCTACATATGGACCTTTTTGGCCCCATTGTTGTACAAAGCCTAGGAGGGAAATCTTATACCTTAGTGGTTGTAAATGACTTCTCCAGATTCACTTGGGTATTCTTTTTGAGATCTAAGTCAGATACCTTTAAGGTTCTTACAGATTTTCTCAATACCATACAGATTGAGTACTCTACTCAAGTTGCATTGATAAGAAGTGATCATTGCACTGAGTTTGAATCTCTTCTTATGCATGAGTTCTGTGAGAAGGAAGGTATCAGGCACTGTTTCTCAGCTCCTAGAACTCCTCAACAAAATGGGGTAGTTGAAAGAAAAAATAGAACACTCATTGAAGCTGCAGGTACATTACTTGCAGATGCTTACATGTCTCTATCCTATTAGGCAGAGGCAGTAAGCACAGCAAACTATGTCCTGAATAGGAGTTTAATACATAAACTGAACCTTAAGACTCCCTCTGAACTACTCAAAGGGAAGAAACTAATAATCACCTATTTTAAAGTATTTGGGTGTGTATGCTATATTCATAACAATGATAAGAAGTATATTAGAAAATTTGAAGCAAAGACTGAAATGGGAATTTTTCTAGGATATTCCCAAGTTAGCAAAGCTTATTGGGTGTTTAATAAATCATCTTTGAAGATTGAAGAGTCTATGCATGTAACTTTTGATGAGACTAACATGTTTTACAAGGAGAAAAACATTTCTACCAATAACACTTTGTAGGTATCAAATTTCTGTGAGAATTTGGATGATCTAGACCTTACCCCAAAGGATGAATCACATCCTCCTCCATAATCCAAAGTAAAAGCTGATAGTGATGGAGAAACTGTGGAAGCAGTTCAACTTCCTTCAACAGTTGATGCAACTCCAAAAGAGGAATTAAATACAATAACTATTGTTGAACAACCTCCACCTAATAATCTTTTCACACTTAGAGATCACCCTAGATCTCAAGTGATTGGAGACATATCAGTGGGTGTGCAGACAAGGCATCAACTCAACCCTGATATGATGCTTGCCTGCTTTCTCTCTCATGTTGAGCCTCAATCCATAATTGATGCAGAGCAAGATCCACACTGCATTATTGCAATGCAAGAGGAGCTCAATCAATTTGAGAGGTGTAGAGTTTGGGACTTAGTTCCAAGGCCTAAGGGCTATCCAGTAATTGGGACTAAGTGGGTGTTCAGGAAGAAACTTGATGCCCAAGGTGTGATAGTGAGGAACAAGGCAAGGCTTGTTGCTCAAGGATATAAGCAAGAGGAAGGTATTGATTATGTTCAAACCTTTTCTCCAGTTGCCAGGCTAGAGGAAATAAGAATTTTCTTAGCTTATGCAGCATATAAAAAGTTCAAAGTCTACCAGATGGATGTGAAGAGTGCTTTTCTAAATGGAGAACTCAAAGAAGAGGTTTATGTAGAACAACCTCCAGGTTTTGTTTCTCCAACTCATCCCTCTTTTGTTTTCAAATTGTATAAGGCTATCTATGATTTAAAGCAAGCTCTAAGAGCTTGGTATGAGACCTTAGCCAGCTTTCTCTTAGAGCATGGTTTTTCAAGAGCATGGTAGATAGAACTCTTTTTACAAAATTGCATCATGATAAAATATTATTAGTACAAATATATGCAGACGATATAATTTTTTGTTCTACTGATCCTAAACTGTGCAAAAGATTTTCTGATCTAATGCATTCAAGGTTTGAGATGAGTAGCATGGGAGAACTGTCTTATTTCCTTGATCTCCAATTGAAACAATCTTCTGAAGGGATCTTCATCTCTCAGTCTAAATATGCTAAAGAGCTTATTAAGAAGTTTGGGATGAATGATGCCTCTTCAATGAAGACTCCCATGGCTGCAATTGCTGTTGTAGATGCTGATGAACTTAGAAAACCAGTTGATCAAACTAGGTATAGGGCCATTGTTGGATCCCTACTCCATTTAATAGCAAGCAGACCAGACATTATGTTTGTCACATGTCTTTGTGCTAGGTTCAAGGTGAACCCTAAAGAATCTCACCTTATTTTTATAAAAAGGATTTTGAGATATATAAAAGGTTGCACAGATCTAGGACTCTGGTATCCAATAGAGTCAGCATTTGAGTTAACTAGATTTTCTGATGCTGACTATGCTAGATATAGAGTAGACAGGAAAAGCACCTCTGGAACTTGCCAATTCCTGGGTGACAGACTTGTATCTTGGTTTTGTAAGAAACAAACATCTGTTTCAACATCCACTGCTGAAGCTGAATATATGGCTGCAGGCAGTTGTTGTTCACAGTTCTTGTGGATACAAAACCAACTTCTAGATTATGGTGTCAACTTAAATAATTCAACCATACTGTGTGATTATACTAGTGTTATTTCCATTGCACAAAATCATGTATTGCATTCAAGAACAAAGCATATAGATATTAGACATCATTTCATTAGAGATTGTGCAGACAAGCAAAAGATAAAACTTGAGTTTATCTATACTGATTTGCAAAGAGCAGACATCTTCACCAAGCCATTGGATCTAACCAAGCATCTGTTCTTTATAAATCAGCTTGGAATAATAAATGGTCAAAATTTAATCTAATGCTCTGTCTGTGGTCGAAGAATTGTTTCAGTTCGTCGAACTGAAATCGACGAACTGGTAACTGTTCTTGAGATTTTTAGTCGACCTAAGATCGATGAAATCTCTTGTTGAAGCAGTTTCGTCGACCGGAGAACGACGATTTCTGTTTCAGGAAATTTTCCGCGAACAACGAAAACTTTCCATCTCTTCATTCTGATATCAACAAACATATTCCCTAATGAAATCTTCGTCGACCTGTGATCGAAGAATTATATTCTTTCGCCGGGCTGAGAATGTCGTTTTGTATTTTGAAAACCCTTTATAGGCTTTCTTCTTCGACTTCAATCCCGCGCTTTCAGAATTCCCCTCCTGCACTTGATCATTTGTTTCCTTTTGCAGGTACTCTCGTTTCACAAAAGTATTCAGAAATGGCTGCGTCTGGTTCAGCAGGAATGAAGTTCGACACGGGATTTGACATTGATTTTGATTCATCCCAGCAATCTGATAAAATATTTCAGGATATTCTTCAACTATGTGAAGATCAAAAGTTGAAATCGTTTATGACCAACTGCATCAAGCTGCAAGCCGCCGCAATCAAGGAGTGGGTATTCTAATCGCCTCTACTGAGGAAGATGACATGATTCATCAGCGGGACTCAGGTTACTCTCTCTCCCGCAGTTCTTACAGAAATTTTAAACTTGAGAATGGTATAGAAATTTGTATATGGATGATGATAAGTTTTAGAATGTGTTAGTTGTTATGGGTCACTCCGGTGAAAACTCTAACAAATTATGGAAAAAGAACTTGTCTCCTGCGTACAAGTTTCTTACAGATATAGTAGGGAAAGTGTTGTTTGCAAAGCACACTGCCAACGAGTACATCTCCAGGAATTTTTCTGGTGATAGCTGTGCTGGTGAATAAGAGGAAATTAATTGGGGACAGATTTTATTTGATTTGGTCAGGAAGAGGAACAACAAAAAGAAGTGTGTTTTGGCAGGGTTTTGGGCTGTTCTTGAAGGCAAAGGCTGATGAACTTTTAGTTCCCCAGACTACGTTCATCAATGCCTCCAAGAGGCTAACCTCTTCCCTATTTAGCAGATGGGAGAGGACAATTCCTAAGCCCTCAAGTAAAAGCCCTCTGTAGGTGCTTCAGAGAACACAAGGGTTGTAACAAACACTCCTCTCTTGGCTAAAGAACCCCTCCCTTTACCCTCCTGCCTCTCCTACTCCAGATCATCATCCCTCTCCTGCTCTCATAACCTCACACCTCTTGACTCACCTCTTCCCTCTCACCTTACAACCATTCCCTCAACCACCCTCCTCTTTTCAAACTTTGAGTTGATAACAGCTGAAATTTCTTCTCAAGCTTCTCCCCTCCAATCCCCTATTCATACTCCCTCTCCTCAGATCGCATCCTCACCTACTAACCAAGATGATATCATGCTTGATACCATCCCCCCAGTTATTCTTCCTCTAACACCTGATAAGTCTTTCATTGCTACCCTCATATCTCAGTTGACTCTCATCCTCAAGGAGCTTATTGACCCTGAGATATTCCCCCTTTTAAAATCAATAAATTACCTTACATCTCTTTTTTCTGCCTCCTCCTCCTTCCTAGCTTCCACTTCTTCATCCAAGGGCATGGCTTCAGAACCTTCTGAAACCATGCAGGTGGAGATGTTATGTGAAGAAGCCCTTGCAGCAGCAGCAGATGATGAATTTATAGCTATGCAAGAAGTTCTGACTGGTGGAAATTATTTTTATTTTATACCTCCATTAGTAGAAATGGAAAGTATACTCTATTAGCTTTCATCCTTTAATCCTTTACTTTCTATTGAATTATCATCCAAGGCTATTGTGTGCTATACTCCACCTACTTCCTCAGAGGTGATAGTCACAATAAGGATAGTTTTGAACAAAGCTCAAAGACTGAAGCTATGATTACTGAGAAAGCTTCAGTAGCTGATACCAAAGAGGCAGTTGAAGAGTCTATTAAATCAGAGTCTGAGTACATGACTGACCCCATCCCTCCAGTCTATTCTCCTACTCCTATCCTAGCTCCCAAGGCTCCATCTCCTCCTTCCAAGGTAACTCCCGATATATAAAAGCAATTGATGCTTTGTACAACTTTGATAGTGAAAGTAGTGAAGAAATCTACAGTGATGATTCCCCCAAGACAAAGAAAAGAAAATTGATAAAGAAGATTCCAGCTCTAGCTCAAAATCCCCATAATGACACTCCATACTATATAAGGCATAATATTGATCCATATCCTAACATGCCTCATGGATGAAGTTGTCAAAGATGAGCTTAAAGCAAGGAAGAAAAGGAAGTACTCTCCCCTCTTCTCCAAGGATGAATAGAAGAATCCTCCTCCTCCCCTCCTCCTAGTGGTAGCTCTTCAGGTAGTGGCCATCAGAGATTTTCAAACACTACTCAGACTTACCAAAGCATGGTAGATCCTTTGAAGCTTTAAGAGTTAGTCAGAATCAAAAGCAATATCACTCATTCTCCAGAAGCTCTCTCAGTTCCCAGCAATATCCTTCCAAGCAAACATTCTCTCCTTCCCCTTCAGTGAAGTTAGTCCTAAAGTTAGATATGAAGGACCTCCAATTCAAGCATATGATCCTGAGATAGATCCTAATACCAGAATGGCCAGATTTAAAGAATCTATTACTCTATCTTAGATCAGAAAGCAAGAGAACAGGGTCAGGGCACCTCTCAATATTCTACAATGTCATCCTACAGGAAGAAATAGCTAGAAAGATATCAAGTTGGAAATCTGTTTAATGTTGAATAGTACATGAATCTGCATCTCTAAGCCATAGTTCCCAGAGCCACATCTCAAAAGACTTGGGAGATGTAGACATGACCATGACTCTTAGACAAGTACTGGATCCAAACAGAGTAATAAAATTTGCTAAATCTTCTGATTCTCCCATGGACAAATAGCTTATTTATTTCTGTCTGTTTTGCTTATGAACAATTATGCATAGCTTTATAAAGATACTGATAGATTATTTATTCAATCAGTTATCTATTTTTTGCTATGATTATTTGCTTACTTTTCTTCTGAAGTAACATCACCCAAATAGGGAGAATTGTTGGAACCCCAGGTGATTTGGGCTAGGTTCACTTCTTAGGGTGTGACCCATGTTGTATAGTTAGGTCAAGTATTTTTATCTTCCTAGTCTTAGTACAGTCCTACAGCTTGCAGCATCAAGGACCTGCCTGAAGACAGTATCAGATATCAGCCCTAGAAGTTATGTGTTGAAATTATTTCTGAGCTCGACATTCTTAGAGCTCAGGTCGACTTACTCAAAGTGAAAGACGAGTTCTGTGGTCTGCGAACTTGGCAAAGAAGTTATCTGTTCTAAGGTCGACGATCTTTTACTGTAGTGCAGCTATAAGTTCAACGATCTTCCAGCTCAGACTCAGCCAAAGTTTTGAAAATTTTATTCGCAGAGCCAAGGTCGAAGAATGTGTTTTTTGAGGTCGACGATCTCTGATCTCTGGTCGACAAAAACTGTAAGATGTTTTTGACTTATTCTTTCCTTATCTGTTCCGATTTATTTCAATTATAAGTCATGATTTTACTGAGTAATTAATGCTCATTTTATAGCTGTTATTTGGCAGTATTGATTATTTTCATCAGTAAATGAAATTGACAAATATCCCGGGACAGTTGGGGAATGTAATATTTTAATTAACATTCTTGACGTTTTTATTCCCAGATTTTCTGCTTAGCTTTATTGGCAAAATTTAATTGGAATTGTGTAATAGTTGTTAATATAGTACACTCTCGGCAGGACAAAGAAGAAGAATCAATCACTAAAAGAGAATAGAGACACGAGAAAAATATTTTGTGCTTACAGCTCTCAAGAAGAACAACAAAGTGAGAGAAAAAGTGTTTAGAGAAAAAGTTTTCAGACTTTCTAATACTCCTTCTGTGCAGGATCTTATTGCTCTCTTAAGAAGAAGAAGAAAAGAACACACAATCATATATCAAGAGTCTTTTTCTTCCTTCTATCTCTGATTCCAGGATCTTCAGTGACAAACTATTTCAATTAGTCAAGAGAATCCTGGATTTGATCTTGCAGCAAAAGACCTACAATCCTTAACAAAGTTTCCCTGCCCGACATACACTAATCTCAGGGAGCTTTGATACAATCAGTAGAATCCACAAGGCTTCTCTCAATTTCCTTTGAGAATAAAGAAGTCATCATCAACCTCTCTCTCCCCTCTCTATACAGGGTTATCTCTCCCTTCAAAAGTGATTCCTGGTTGCAAGTCACCTAACCAAAAGACTTAAGGTTTGGATTTTTTGAGCACCTAATCAAAAGCTCATTGGTGTCAGGCACCTGATCAAAAATCTGAGTGGATTCCTACCTAGGTGGTAGAAGAGTGGATGTACCCAGTTGGGAAACCACTATAACGCTCTTGTGTTGTCTGTGTGCTGTATTTTCTTTTGTGCTTATGCTGTGATATTTGTGCTTTGTAGCTTAGATTTATCTCTTCTGTTAGGTTTGCTGCACTTGTACACTTGTACACATATACCTATTCACCTATTATACAAAAGATATTTTAATTCCGCAAAAGTTTAAAAAGATTTGATTAAACTCTATTCACCCCCCCCCCCCCCCGCTAGAGTTAATCAGAGTCTAGACCCCATTTCTTTCAGTAGGTGATATCTCATGGAGACGGTGCCGGAGGGGAGCTGGATCATCCAATTCCGCCGATGACTGGTAAGGTCGCAAGACCTTCGGGCCAGGGGCACCCCCCTACGGTGAGTTTATAGTCGCCGCTTCCCTGGGCTAGGGAAGACCCTCGTAACTCCTGAATTGGAACTCTTCCAGGGCCAACCAGGATCCTCTCGGCCATTTACTAGCGTGGGTGACGTGTCAAACCCAAGTCAGTCTTCACTCTTTCCCGTTTATCATCGTTTGCTCCTGATCATCCCTTCTGTAGGCTTCAATGTGATCTCCTCCTCCGATGTTGACTTGAGCGAGGGGTATTTTCCTCCCCCTGATACGGATCACATTTCGGAGTACTTGGGTGACTGCTAGATGCTGAGAGGATGAAGAGGCAAGTAACACGGCTATTGCAAAAGCACACGCTACTGTTGCAGGAGGTTTACAACAGGGTAGAGAAGGCCAAGGATGAGACGGAGGAGAATTGGCGGTTCTGGAGGGAAGAGACGACTAGCTGATGGGGATGGAGTTACTTCTTCGGGGGTACACATTACGCGAGCCGAGGAGCGGCTTAGCATGCCTCGAGGATGTTGACCGAGCTCAGGAAGAGCTATTGCAGTTCGCGAGTATCATTATCCTCGCATACCGTCCTGATCCAGGATGTGGAGGCGAGGTAGGTGGAAGTGGATTCAGTACTGATCCGCCTGCCCCTCCCCGCTTTTGATCGGCTGGGTCGGGTCATGCCCGCATTCTTGGCCAGTTCACGTGGTAGGGTCGTGAACTTTCTTTTCACGGGACATTTTAATGTTTGTAATAATTCGAGACTCCCTCGCCCGCCAACGGGCCTAATGCTTGTTTTATTTTACTTTTATTGAGTTGCAGTTCAGTTCTCTCTGGGTGAATGCGGATGAAGC
Source organism: Platanthera zijinensis (assembly GCA_039513925.1). Lineage (NCBI taxonomy): Eukaryota > Viridiplantae > Streptophyta > Magnoliopsida > Asparagales > Orchidaceae > Platanthera > Platanthera zijinensis. The sequence goes on from CM077084.1 coordinate 179,645,645, forward strand.
GTTCTTTCTCGCCTACCCCTTCTTTATGCGGGCGCGAGATTATTGAACCGGCTCACCCAGCTCGCCCGTCAAGTATCGACGGGAGCGAGGCGGGTGCCTGTAGATTGCGAGTCCGAACGGCTTGCTCATCCTAATTGGCGGGTGCGAGTTGTGGTTCGCCCGTCTCTTGGGTGAGCGCGGCTTGCTGTCGAACGTTCTTAGCGGCGCATAGGTGAGCTGATATAAACCCGTGGTTGATCTGGAAGTGTAATTGTCGGGGTGTATTCTGCAATCCGCACTTTTCCCCGCCGCAAAACATTTTCCCGCCCTTTTTTCTTCCTATAAATAGGCCCTGCCAGCCCTCTCCCACCCACCGCATTTAAGATTTCCCCTTCTCTGCTTCCTGCGACTCCCGGTTCACCTGTTTCCTGCGAGAACTCTGGAATCCCGCTCGGCAATACTCCTGCGAGATGGGTGGTGGTGGTGGTGGTGGTGGTGATGCGGATGGGCAGAGCAAGTGTGCCAGGACTTTCTCCGAATACAACTTCTCTCACGCTGTCATTTTTGAAGGCGAGTTCTTTGAAATTATTGTTACTAAATACCACAGGGCTTCGTGGCGAGGCGACCTTGGGTGGAGGAGAAAATCAATGACATTTCTGCAAGGGGTGTTATCCATCCCCATGGCGCATTTTGAGGCAGGTCTCCGGCTTCCGCTAGGGCCGGAGGTCCGCCAAATACTGAAATTCTTCGGGGTCGTCCCCAACCAGATGACCCCCAACTCCATCGCGGTGGTGATTGGGTTCGCATGCTTCCTACGCGAAGAGCGAATCGAGTTCAGTCTCGCGGTCTTCCGCAAGTTGTTCTCCTTTCGGGCGAATAACGACGGGACCGCCTACTTTTCCAGCATCCAAGTCAAGGTGCGGGAGACCGTCAATAGGAGCCATAATTGGCTAAAGAAGTTTGTCTTCGTCAAAGAGGACTTCGGCAACGTCCCCTTCTCACCGGTCCAGCTCAGCGAGGAGAGCTACCGCCCCCTTGCCTGGTTGGCCACGAAGCATAGCTATATGGGTTCTTCGCAGGGAAGAACTTCGAAGTCGCATTTCTTTGTAGGAACTTGGACGACCTCACCCCCGTCCCGCCCGGGGAGGTAAGTTACTCACGCTTCTCCGTTTCACTTCGTTATTACCCTTCAATTTTGACTCTCCTTTTCGCAGGTGAGCGGGACATCCCCTTGCACCCTCCTTACGAGAGCGTGTGGTTCGCTTATAGTGAGCTCGCCCACGCCGAAGCCGGAGCAACCGCGCATCGCGAGACACCTGCCTCGGCTCCCCCGAAGCGGTCTAGCTGCGGATCGCTTACTCCGCCACCGCCGCCCAAGAAATCGAATAAAGTGAGCGGTGTGCCTCCCTCATCTTGCGAGAAAGGTAAGGCCCCGGTGGGCCAACAAGTTGGGGATCTCTCCCCCACAACCGCTCCAGCCGACAGCTCTCCTGTCGGGAGGCCGACACCTCAAGGACGCAAAAAGGGGCTCAGCCCGCCGCGACGCCGGTGCCAAGAGGGCACCGCAACTTTGGCTACTGCAAGGGGCCTCTCGATGAGCTCGGCGTTCCGCTTCTTCAATGGGACAAGGAGATGAACCGGGTCTTCTTCTCCACACTGTTGCCAAGCTAGCTAGAGCAGGATACAATCAGCGGGGAGGCCTATAATTTCTCCTTCGGCCTCTACGCATGGGAAGACACTGCTATCTATGATGAGGAAGCTACGCGGGTGCTGATTCACAAAAGCACGCGGACCCAGCTCCGTAGCCTTGAGCTGGCCCACATGGTCGGCTTGCGATGCATCCGAGTAGATAAGAACGCCCCCTTGCTCAAGAAGTTGGTGGATGAGATGAAAGGGGCCCTCTGTCTCGCCCAGGAGGAGGAAGAACGTCAAAAAGATAGGGCCTGCGCAGCTGATGCCGCCCTCACCATTTTGGAGAAAGAAATGGAGGTGCTGCGGGCGCGGGTGCGAGAGCTGGAAGCCACTGCAGCCGCTCCGCTGCCCTCCAGCAATGATTATCAGCTCGCGCATTACATCGAATACGAGCTGGAGGAGCTAATGCAGAAGAACGCCGCCAGTGCCGCGAAGTACACCCTCCAGATGCTGCGGCGGGCGGACCTCATCAGAAACGAGGGTGCGGACCTTTCCGCGAGCGACGTGGTACCGGCCTTGTTTCTTCCGGTACTGAAGCCGGGAGACGGGCCCTTCCATCCCATTGAAGGGGGATTCGTAGCTCAGGGGCTCGCCTTGATTAATACTCGCGGTTCACCTAAGATATATTTGCTATAATATGAGCGTGGACCGAGGCCAATGAATTATATTTTTTATCAATAAAACGTATTCTCTGAAACTGTTCTGCAAAGATGCTTCTTCGTAGTGTAAATTCGTCTTTCCTTTCTTATACTCGCGGTTTTTTTATATTCTTCTATTCGTTGTCCCCCTTCCCGCGATTTGCGAGCAAGGTCGGGTGTTTGTTCGGGACTTAGCTTAGGAAATATGGGAGGGCCAGTTAGCCAAACCGTGAATGGCGATACACGTCCTTCATCTGGGTTCATCGTGCCATTCATAAGGCAGAGCAGGCGAGCTAACTCGGTCCGCACCTGAGCCGTCTGGCTACACGCGAGCTGGGCTCCGTAGGGTCGTGACGTGGTCTAAGTTCTCGCCATCTTGGTTGCTTTCCGGGAGGTCGCCAAACCATAGGCTCGAGTTGGCATTTCTGGCTTGCCGAGCCGTTAAGGCCATCTTGGCGGCCTTGTGATTTTTGCCTCTGTAGTTTGAGCGTATGGGTCCAACCTTTAGGCGCTGCATTCACCAAGACCTTCTTTCCTGCTGGTCCGTTGGGGTCTGGGTAGAATCCCACGAGTGACATCCAACCCTGCCAGCTAGGTGAGAGTCTGGCATCGGGATCTACTCAGGGTCTGGGTAGACTCCACCGAGTGACATCCAGCCCTGCCAACTAAGTGAGAGCCTGGCAGCGGGATCTACTCAGGGTCTGGGTAGACTCCACCGAGTGACATCCAACCCTTCCAGCTAGGTGAGAGTCGGGCAGCGAGATCTTTTTGGGGTCTGGGTAGACCCACCGAGTGACATCAAGCCCTGCTAGCTAGGTGAGAGCCTGGCATCGGGATCTGCTTGGGGTCTAGGTAGACTCCACCGAGTGACATCCAGCCCTGCCATCTAGGTGAGAGCTTGGCAGCGGGATCTGCTCGAGGTCTGGGTAGACTTCTCTGAGTGACATCCAGCTCTGTCAGCTAGGTTAGAGCCTGGCAGTAGGATCTGCTCAAGGTCTAGGTAGACTCCACTGAGTGACATCTAGCCCTGGCAGCTAGGTGAGAGCCTGGTAGTGGGATCAGCTCGGGGTCTAGGTAGACTCCACCGAGTAACATCCAGCCCTTCCATCTAGGTGAGAGCTTAGCAGCGGGATCTGCTCGGGGTCTGGGTAGACTCCACCGAGTGACGTCCATCCCTGCCAGCTAGGTGAGATCCTGGCAGCGGGATCTACTCGGGGTCTAGGTAGACTCCACCGAGTGACATCCAGCCCTACTAGCTAGGTGAGAGCCATGTAGCGGGATCTGCTTAGGGTCTGGGTAGACTCCACCAAGTGACGTCCAGCCCTGCAAGCTTGGTGAGAGCCTAGCAGCGGGATCTGCTTGGGGTCTAGGTAGACTCCACCGAGTGACATCCAGCCCTACCATCTAGGTGGGAGCCTGGCAGCAGGATCTACTCGGGGTCTTGGTAGACTCCACCGAGTGATATCCAGCCCTGCCAGCTAGGTGAGAGCCTGGCATCGGTATCTGCTTGGCGTCTGGGTAGACTCCTCCGAGTGACATCCAGCCCTACCAGCTAGGTGAGAACCTGGCATCGGGATCTGCTCGGGGTCTTGGTAGACTCCACCAAGTGACATCCAGCCCTGTCAGCTAGGTGAGATCCTGACAGCGGGATCTGCTCGGGGTCTAGGTAATGAACACTTTTACTAGCACAAACCGTGGCGGGGGTACAGGCATATTGAGAAGCTTTTATTAGAAAATGGAACACTACTTACAGGACTCAAGGGTAAAAACATTTCAAGTCATCACCACTCTAGGTGAGACTTAGGGTCTCGCCTTCAACATTCCGGAGGCGGTACCCTCCTAACCTCAATGCCTCCTGTACTATGTATGGACTTTCTTAGTTGGGGTTGAGCTTCCCCACAGCGGTCGATCTCCACACAGCATCCACCTTTCTCAGGACCAAGTCCCCTTCCACGAACTGTTTGACCCTGACGTGCTTGTCAAAGTACTTAGACATTCTTCTCTTCACTTCTTCTTGTCGATGGTGGAGAGGTCACATAGCTCCTCTACCATGTCCAATGAGACTCGTAGCTCCACTTCATTTCCTTCCCTCTATGGCTCATCTCCTTTGCTAGCCGCCGTAACTCGAGGGGAGTGAACCTTAAACTCCACAAGCAGGACCACCTCAAAACCATGCGAGAGCTTGAAGGGGGTCTCTCTAGTGGTCGTGTTGGGAGTTGTCCTTAGATCCCATAGGACCGAGGGAGCTGCTCCACCCAGATCCCCTTCAGATTTTCTACCTTTTTATTCAGGAGATTCACTATGATTTTGTTTGCCTCTTCCACCTTCCCGTTACTCCTAGGTTGATGGACCGAGGCAAATCTGAGGTCAATTCTGAGTTGCTCAAAAAAGCTAATAAACTCTGCGCTTGCAAATTGAGGCCCATTATCCGTGACGATGGCCTGTGGCAGCCCGTGTCGATAGATGATCTCCCCCCAAACAAAACTATTGATAACTTGGGAGGTCACCTTGGCCAGCACCTTCACTTCCAACCACTTAGAGAAATAATCTATCATGACAGCAAGAACCTCCTCTGCCCGCTGGCCTGGGGGAAGGGTCCGACCAAATCCATCCCCCAGATGGCGAAGGGCCAGGGGCCGTGATGCTCCTGAGGTGTTGGGCTGGCTGCAGCTAGAGGGGGGAGAACAACTGGAACTTTTGTAACTTCTTTTCGAATTCCGCAGCGTCGTGGACCAGGGTAGGACAGATATAGCCTTGCCTGACTATCCTTCCTTCCAGGGTTTGACTCCCAAAGTGACTCCCACACTCCCTAGAGTGGACTTCTTCCAAGATTCTCTGCACCTCCCTCTCTGCCACACAACGGGCCAACATCCCCTAGAGAGTCTTTTTGTACAGATACCCATCGTGGATGAGGATGTATGTCGATTTGTACTTAAACTTCCTCATGTCCATCCCCTCTAGATATTCCTATGTGGAAAGGAAGGATGTGAATTGGTCCATCCACGAGGGGTGTTTATCCACCTCCATAACCTCTCCATTCACGATGGAAGGGCGGAACAGATCAATGATGGTACCCCCCCCACCCGGGACCATGCTTTGCTAGTTGGTCTACCTGCTCATTCTCTTCCCTGGGCATGTATTGGATGGAGAAAGTATGGAATATACCGATGACCCCCTTCACTTTCGCCAAGTATAGCTACAGAGTGGGCTCCCTTGCCTCAAACTCCTTGTTGATCAGGGAAGCCACCACCATGGAGTTAGTGAGGACCTCCACGTCCTGCACCCCCAGTTCCCTGGCCAAGCGCAGTCCTGCGATCACCACCTCATATTTTGCCTTCTTGGTGATGGAAAGTGTACCACCACTGTTTGTTCAATTCTCATTCCCTGGGGGCTCTCCAAGATCACCCCCACTCCCAGGGAATTCCTCCCCAAAGCGCCATCTATAATTACCCTCCATGGAATTGGGTGAGTGAGTTCTTCCTCCGCTACCTCGACCATATAGTCATCCAGGAAGTCGGCCATTGCTTGGGCCTTGATCGATAGATGGGGGACAAAGGAGATGTCAAACTCGCTCAGCTCTACCGACAACTTAGCCAACCTGCCCGAATTCTCCACCCCCTCGAAGATGTTGCAGAGGGGGTGGTCAGTCACCACTCAGATCGAGTGTGCCTTGAAGTATGGTCGGAGCCTCCGTGCCGAGATGACTAGAGTGAAGGCCAGCTTTTCCAAGATGGGATAATGGAGCTCAGCCTTCCTCAGCACCCGACTTACATAGTATATGGGGAGTTACTTCTTCCCCTCTTCCCAAACCAGGGCGGAGCTCAAGGCCTCTGCTCTGACCCCGAGATACAAGTATAGGTCATCCCCCTCCTTCGGCCCTTGGAGCAGCGGAGCCTGGGTCAACTGCTTCTTTAGGGCTTGGAATGCCTCATCGCACCCCTCGGTCCACTCAAACTTCTTATCTCCTCTCAATGCTTTGAAGAAGGGGGAGCACTTCTCCCCAACCTAGGAAAGGAACCTGCTCAACCATGCCAGCCTCCCTGTCAACCATTATACCTCTTTAGCATTCCGAGGTGAACCCAGCTCCATGATTGCTCGGACCTTGTCAGGATTTGGCTCTACCCCCACGGGGGTGAGAATGTGACCCAAGAACTTGACCTGTTGGCCCCGAAGACACACTTCAAAGGTTTTAGCCTCATCTATACTTAGCAAGATGGCGAAGGTCTCCTCCAGGTCCCGGAGGTGAGATTCCACGCCTCGACTCTTGATCATGAGGTCATCTACATACACCTCCAGGTTCCTCCACCTCTCTTCTCAAAAGACCCTATCCATCATCTTCTGGTAGGTCGCCCTTGCATTCTTCAACCCAAAAGGCATCATTTTATAGCAGTAGCATCCGTCCCCCATGATAAATGAGACATCTTTGACATCAGGGGTGCATCCTAATCTGGTGATAACCTGAAAATGCATCTAAGAAGCTCATTACAGGAAAACCGACGGTTGAGTCAACCAGTGTGTCGATCCGAGGCAAAGGATAGCAGTCCTTGGTGCATGATTTATTAAGTAAATAAAATCAATACACATACACCACCATCTATCTCTTTTTTAACAATAACTACATTAGAGACTCAGCCAGGGTACTGTATTTCAGATACAAAGCCGACCTTGAGGAGTTTGGCCACCTCCTCCCTGATGGGCTTGGCCAGCTTGTCTGCGGTGGACCTCTTCTTCTGCTGGATGGGGTGAGCTCCCCGATCAAGGTTGAGGCAGTGGCAGGCGACGTCCGCATCGATCTCTGGCATCTCCGCGGTGCTCCGGGCGAAGATGTCCACGTTCTTTTGTATGCACTCTTGCATCCTATCCTGATCTGCTGGGGTTATCCCCCCGCTGATGCGGACCTTCTTCACCCTACCCCCAAGGGTGAGAACCTCTATCTCCACTACCTCCTCTGCTGCCTCGATCCTGGACTGCTCCCCCCCACTCTCTAACGTCCTTATCACAACCCGCATTTTCTCCGGCAGAGCAAGTATCAGAGTATGAGAAAAACACACGTCGTGATGCCACGTCAAGCAGGGGATAACTGCCGACGCTTAGGCGACGGAAACTATTACTATAAAAATATTCATAAGTTTAATGATTGGAAAACTGCTTATATATATATATGCCGTATCCCTCGGCTCAGTAGTTCACTGGCCCACTAGAAGGAAAAATAATTTACGATGCGGAAGCACCTTGATTTAATTAGTTTTAATATTCTACATGAGTGCAAGCATCCACGAAGGACATCCCATGGTATGCAAGACTCTAGATTTAGTATAAGTAAGGAAATACCTTTTTACGCTAGTTGTAAAGTACTTCTTTTAAGTTTGAAGACATGAGGTGTATGCCATGCTATTAGCAAGGTTTAATACTTAAAATAACTAACATGCATACTAGCATAAAACATTCCCAAGAGACAAGTAACCGCTCCCAATAGGGTAACCAAACAACATAGAAGAGTATACAGTAGACTGAGAAAAACAACCACCGAAGGGCGCCAACAAACTGACACGAACCCCTCGGTGTACACAAAAGTCAGAGTCAACAAGCAACTACAATCTCACCTAAAGTGAGAGGATCACTCCTGCAAAACGGTCGACCGGAACGCAGCTCCAAACTAGCTGCTCAAATGGCCGCAACCAGGACCTGAGGCATTCAAAGATAGAATACCTCAGCACAAGATAAAACAATGCAAGTCGAAACAAGAGATAAAAGCTCCAAGTTAAATAAAAGATCTACAAACAGGGAGGAACCAACCCTCAGCGAGCAAGCTGTCAAACTCTGCAACAAGTCAGTAAATGAACTAGATTATAGCAAACAAAGTATCAACAAAAGCTAAAGAAAAAAATGCACCAAGTGCCATAAGGAAACAACCCGCTTCGGCTCAACCTGCTGAAGAAAAGCAAGAAATGGCTAACCAGTCAACATCCATCAACAAGGATAGGAGTAATAGCCCCAAGGATCTGCGTAGGAAAATCATTAACACTTAGTGATCCTTGTCTCAGAGGAGTGGGTGACCCTTAATTCAAAGGCATTTTATTTGCTTGTAACGACCTGCCAAGCTAAGTGACACAGCGTCGCCCGGCCCACTAGCTACCCATGGAGGACCCATGGCGCTCCAATGGTGTAGCCGGAATCTACAAGACCTGCCACGGAAACCAACACCCACAGAACACCTCACCAAGACCTCGGTATCACCGCATGCTAACAAGCGATACAAACTGACAGTTCCATCCACATTGACTTCTATCAACGTTTCCTGGTCATAATTTCCAAAGGATTGGGGTCAACAACCCAAAACAGGCCCCCAAGGACCTCACTCAGCGAAAACAAGGAACGACGGACAATTCCTTCGGGATTCGTCGAGTATCACCATTGATACTCGACGGATTCGTCGAGAATTGTCGACGAAGCCGAAGGGAGTCGTCGAGTATCGCCGCGATACTCGACGATTTTGCCTGGGATTCTCGACAATTTGGCACGACGATTCTCGCCAAATTTACCTTAGCGCTCGACGACTATACTTTGTCATTCTCGCCGATTTCAACTTGGCGCTAACGACTCTACTGGTGATTCTCGACGATTCCTACTTCGACGAGTGTCTAGTGATTCTCTACGAATCCAACCCTATACTCGCCGACTCTGCCTTGTGATACTCACCGAATCTACTTGGTCATTCTTGCCGACTTTTACTTTGCATTCTAGGACAGCCAAACCACGGGTAACGAGGATACTCGACGGATTCGTCTCGTAGTGCGGGGTAGATCGCATATTCGCCCTATAGCGTAAACCTACTCAAAATAAAGGGGAGAAAACAGCGGTAAAGGGAAGAACCGGAGCAAGCAAGGGAAGAAGATCCACTTGCCTCAAAACCCACGAAGAAGACGCCGCCCGTCCCGGCCGCTTCCAGATCCGGCCACAAGGAGCGCCAAGCAACGATTCCTGAAACTTTTGGGGACAAAATCAAGCCAAAACCCCTAACCCTAACCTTCAAAAGTCAAGGAAACGGACAATGCTTACCTCTACCGAGAAGCTCTCGCTGGGAGCGGCCCGAAAATCCGCTCGGATGGGGGAAACGAGCCCTCCTGCTCCGCACACCGCCAGCCGAAGGCCTCGCCGAGTCCGCCGCTTCCCAAATGTCGCGGAAACGAAGCTGCCGTCGGGTTCGGGGAAGAAGAAGAGTATGTGAACCGGCCCAAACCCTATCTACCCTATTTATACCCTAATTACAACATAATATATTATATAATATTAATATATATAATAACACACAATCTTAATACCACGCCCAACACAAACGAACTCGGAAACGCGCGAAACTCGCGCCGTAGACAAAAACCAACGCTATGAACGCGACGGCGAGGTCGAAATCCCAATCCGATGAGCCAAACTCAAGAAAACACCTACCAAAGCCAAAACACAAGCGGCTCTGCCGAGTCACCAAAACAGACCCGACATGTTAGGAAATCTCGCCAACAGGCTAAGATACAACCCTACAGAGAACTCAAAGAGCCAAATCATGCTCTAACAACGGCATACGCCAAACACGTGATAAGGTAACGCTTCTAAGGGTATCGGAAAAACCAGGGGCGTTACAGTCACACCCCCTAAAAGGAAGCTTCGTCCCGAAACTTAGATCACGAAGCGAAGAAAAGACAGAAGAAAAAACACAACAGGAGAGTTCTAAAACGAGAATACCAACCTGAGAAGACTAAGAGAACAATTGAGGATGCGAATTTCTCATTGCGGATTCCAACTCCCATGTCGCGCTTCTAGCATCTTGGTTTTGCCAGAGAACTTTAACCATCGGAATTGTCTTTTTCCTTAGCACACGATCTTGCGTCTCTAGAATACGGACAGGTTCTTCGACATAAGAGAGGTTAGGTTGCAACTGGGGCACTGAGTCTAGAACATGACGATTACTACGAATGCACTTTCGCAACTGGCTCACGTGAAAGACGTCGTGAACGCCAGGGAAAGAATCAGGCAAATCCAATTTATACGCAGAAACCCCGATGCTCCCTACTGCAATATACCACGTAGAAACCTGAAAACAACCAAAAGCACAGAGTCTTCTCATTGCATGGAAATGTTATGTAGTATGGGATGCATAACATTTTCATGCGTACGCCGCTCATAACATGCATTATGGCCTTTTTAGAATGCATAGCACGATCATGCATATCATATCATTGCATAAGCACAATGTGCCAAGCTAAAGATTTGCAGGATGACATATGTACACACATAAGTTTTCAAAATAATATAAAGTCATGCATTCCCGATCTAGGCACACGAGTTAGTAAGGTGGTGGTTAACCATCCTAGGTTAGGGCATAACATCAAATTTTCGTTAAAAAAAAGATAAACTCTCAGAGCAAGTTTAGTGTATTTGGTTCCAGTCGATGTTTTGGGATCTGATTTGTGTTGTTATGATTCTAGGATGGCTAGGCGTCCTGCGACTCGATCGACTCCCCTGTCTGAGGGTGAGTCGTCTGGAGCTCAGAATGATGCGGTGATCGAGGGTCTGCGTCAGAGTAGCGAATCCATGGGCAGGCACTTGGAAGAGGTGCGAGCCCAGATTCAGTCCTTGGTGGCAGCTGTGGCAGGGCAGGCTCAGGGGGTGCAAGTTCCTACTGGGGGGTTAGCTGTTCCTCCTCCCCCTGCACCCTTGAGACCTCCAATGGTGGTGCCCGCGGAGATGGCCTTCATCTCGAAGTTTCAGAGACTGAGCCCTCCCACTTGTGACGGAAAGGCAGATTTCATGGTCATTGATGATTGGCTGATCTCCATGGAGGAGATGTTCTCATACTCTGGGATTGCAGATGACCAGAGGGTTATGATAGCCGCCTATCAGCTTAAAGGCTTGGCTAAGAGTTGGTGGCTGAGAGAAAAGGAGAGCTTGGTAGCTGGATGCTCTTGGGAAGTGTTCAAGGGGATGCTGTTGAGGAAGTTCTTGCCTTCGGTCGAGCGTGACCGCCTCATGAATGACTTCCTCTATCTGAAGCAAAGGAAACTCACGGTGGGTGAGTATGAGATAGAGTTTAGTAAGTTGAGCCGTTTTGCCCCTGGATTGGTCAGCGTTGAGACTGATCGAGTTAAGAGATTTCTCGGTGGTTTGAGGAGCGAGGTGCAGCAGTTGACCAGTGCTTATGGGTCAGTGACTTATGCTGGAGTTGTAGAGGTTGCTCTAAAGGTGGAGGCTATTGAAACTGCGAAGAGCAGAGTCCAGCAGATGAGGAAGGACAAGAGGAAGTCTGTGGAGGAGAAGAAGCCCTTAGTACCCAGTGCTGCTCCGGGAAAGAGGAGCAAAGTGGTGTGCAGTTTCTGTGGCCGGTCAGGCCACCCTGTCGAGAAATGTTTCAAGAAGGCGGCAGCTCAGAGGAAGGAGCAAGTCCTTGCGATTCAGGGTGCTCCTAGGAGAGATGTCTCCTGTTCTGTTTGCAAGCGATCCGTGCATGATGCGGCCCAGTGTTGGTCCAAGGATAGAGCCTGCTTTTAGTGTGGGCAGAAGGGTCACAACAAGTCTAGGTGTCCTCAGGTTCAGCCAGCTCTTCCTGCAGTTCCATTACAGGCATTACATCCACCTCAGCGTGTGGATAAGTGAAAGGGGAACCTGAACGTGATCTCTTCCGAGGAGGCTCAAGCCTCGACTCAGGTCATTTCAGGTTAGTTGTTTGTTGTTTTTCTAGCCTGGTAGTTTTATTTGCTAGAACTTTTTTTTTCCGGTATTGTTGTGCTAGTTCCTTAGTTTTGGGTGCTCCTATAGGGAAATTTAAGGTAAAGAACCGATGGGCGCGTGTTCTGTTTGATTCCGGCGCTACCCACTCGTTCGTGGCTAGAGCCTTTGTGGAGCGGCATCGATTGACTCTAGATCGTGTTCGGGATTCCTTCCGTGTCAAGTTTCCCTCTGGTGAATCTGTGTTGTCAGATTTGGGCATTTTGGATTGCCCGATTTTGTTGGGGGACTTTCTTGCGAAGGCGGACCTGAAGATGATTGATCTGGAGGACTTCGACATCATTTTGGGCATGGACTGGCTGTCTAGGTATGATGCGGTCATTCAGTGCAAAGGAAAGCGCTTGGACTTCATCAGGGACCACGGTCAGCCCGATAGCGTGTATGCTGATCCGTGTCAGGATTCTCCTGTCATCTCTGTGGTATGTGCTTAGAGGTTGTTTCTTTCTGGTTGTTGTTTTGGTTTAGTCTCGGCGGTTGGAACCGCTGTTAGCGTGCCACGCTTGGAGGAGATTCCTATTGTTCGTGGTTTCGCCGATGTTTTTCCTGATGATCTTCCTGGTCTTCCTCCTGATCGGGATGTTGAGTTTGTGATTGATTTAGAGCCGGGTACGCGTCCTATTGCTAAGGCGCCGTACCGAATGGCCCCTCGTGAGTTAGAGGAGTTGCGAGTTGAGTTGGATGAGCTGTTGGCTAAAGGTTTTATTAGGCAGAGTTCGTCGCCTTGGGGTGCACCTATTTTGTTTGTAAAGAAGAAAGATGGGTCGATGCGGCTTTGCATCGACTATAGAGAGTTGAACAAGGTCACTATCAAGAACAGGTACCCTCTGCCGAGGATCGATGATTTATTTGACCAGTTTCGCGGTAGCACGGTGTTCTCCAAGATCGATCTTCGTTCTGGTTATCATCAGCTCAGGATTCGTGAGGCAGATATTCCACGGACTGCGTTTAGATCGAGGCATGGACCCTTTGAGTTTTTGGTGATGTCGTTTGGTCTGACAAACGCACCATCAGCCTTCATGGATATGATGAACCGGGTGTTCAAGGATTTCCTTGACAAGTTCGTTGTGGTCTTCATTGATGACGTGTTGGTTTATTCTCGCAGCACGGAGGAGCATGAGCAGCATTTGTGGTTGGTTCTGACAGAGTTGAGGAATCATAAGTTATTCGCCAAGTTGAGCAAGTGCGAATTTTGGTTGCCTCAGGTTTCTTTTCTAGGCCACGTGGTGAACAAGGATGGGATCTCGGTCGATCCAGAAAAGATTGCAGCAGTGATGGATTGGAGTAGACCGAGTACGCCTAAAGAGATCAGGAGTTTCTTTGGGTTGGCTGGTTACTACAGGAGATTTGTGCTGGGTTTCTCTTCCCTAGCCGCACCTTTGACCAAGTTGACTCAGAAGAATGTGGCTTTTGTTTGGAGCGAAAAGTGCGAGGAAGCTTTTTTGGAGCTAAAAGAGAGATTGTGCACTGCTCCCGTTCTGACCCTGCCTACTGAGGGTGTGGATTATGATGTTTATGTGGATGCTTCGCATGTAGGTCTGGGATGCGTATTAATGCAAGATGGAAAGATAATTGCATATGGGTCAAGGCAACTGAAGACTCATGAGAAGAATTATCCTACGCATGACCTTGAGTTTGCGGCGGTTATCTATGCTTTGAAGTTGTGGAGACACCTACTTTATGGGGCTCAGTGCAAGATCTTTACTGACCATAAGAGCCTGAAGTACGTGTTCACGCAGAAGGAGTTGAATCTGCGTCAGCGGCGGTGGTTGGAATATGTGGCTGATTATGATGTAGAGATCCAGTACCATCCGGGCAAGGCTAATGTGGTGGCCGACGCCCTGAGCCGAAAGACGGGAAAGACCTTTAACTTCTCCGCCGATCGTTTAGTACAGGAGTTCCTCCTTATGGATATTTCAGTGGGATGCTGTGGTTTGCAGAGTAGTTTGTTAGTGGCGGAGCCATCCTGGATTTCTTTGACTAGACTGCACCAGAAGGACGATCCGGATCTTCTGCACCTTTTCACCAGGACAGAGAAGAGAGAGTTGCCAGATTTTGCCATCGATGATGCGGGTACTTTGAAGTACCGCGGCAGGTTTTGCGTTCCTGCTGTTGAGGATATTAGGAGGATGATTTGCAGTGAGGCTCATGGTTCAAGCGTTGCCTACCATCCAGGATCTACGAAGATGTACCGTGACTTAAGGCAAATTGCCTGGTGGTATGGCATGAAAGTAGATATAGCCCGATTTGTTGCTGAGTGTCACACTTGCAAGCGTGTGAAGGCCGATCATGGAAGGCCTGGTGGTAAGTTGACTCCGCTAGAGATCCCAACTTGGAAGTGGGAAAGTATATCTATGGACTTCATTACGGGTTTACCAAAGTCCCCGAAGGGATTTGATTCTGTTTGGGTTATAGTGGATAGATTGACGAAGTGCGCTCACTTCATACCTTATAAGATTGATTACCCGATGAGGAAGATAGCGAAGTTGTATTTGAATGAAGTCATCCGACTCCACGGTGTGCCGGTTAGCATCATTTCTGATCGAGACTCCCGGTTTACTTCTCATTTTTGGCAGAGTCTGCAGGAGGGTTTGGGTACGGATCTGAGGTATTCTACTGCGTACCACCCACAGACCAATGGGCAGACGGAGCGGGTGAATCAGATTGTTGAGGATATGATCTGGTGCTATATTTTAGACCACGGTGGAGCGTGGGATGAGCGGTTGCGACTCATGGAATTTGCCTACAATAACAGTTACCAGGAAAGTTTGCAGATGGCTCCGTTCGAAGCCTTGTATGGGAGGCGCTGTAGGACTCTGTTGTTTTGGGCTGAGGCTGGTGAGAGGCCTTTGTTGGGTCCAGATGCGCTGGAAGAAATGGAAGTCGCAGTGAAGATTATTCGGGAGAAGCTTCGTATAGCCCATGAGAGATATAAAAAGAACGCCAATCGGCGTAGGTCTGCTTTGGAGTTTTCTGTAGGGGACCTTGTATTTCTTAAGGTTTCCCCGATGGTGGGAGTAAAGAGGTTTGGTAAGAATCGGAAGTTGGACCCAAGGTATGTGGGCCCATTCGAGATTTTTGAGCGGATTGGTGTGTCAGCGTATAGATTGGATTTGCCAGCGAACTTCCCAGACGTGCATAATGTGTTTCATGTTAGCCAATTGCGGAAGTGTGTGCGCAGCAGTGGGCAGCTCTTGGACATTGTGCCCCAGTTGGAGCCCAACCTCTCTTTTGTTGAGGTGTCGGTTCGTATTTTGGATTCTCAGGAGCGTGTGCTGCGAAAGAAGTCCATACCGATGGTTAAAGTTCTATGGAAAAATCAGGATTTGGAAAGCGCGACTTGGGAGCTAGAGTCGGCTATGAGGAGGGCTTACCCTCACCTGTTTCATTGATTTGATCGGTATATTTTCCATCTTGTAACTCCTATTTGTTACTTCTCCTTCTTTTGTAGGAGTGTTGTGCGTAAAGTTTCGGGACGAAACTTTCTTTTAGGGGGAGTGACTGTAACGCCCCCGATTTTCCTGCGATTATTTTTATTCTCGTTGGCGTTACGATGACGCATTTCCGTAGCATGTGCCATGTGTTGAGTGTGGTTTAGCTCCTTAGAACTGAGTGCCCTGTTTTGTAGCCTGTTGGCAAGATCTCCCTAGCAAGCCGAGTCGTTTTGGGTGACCCGGTGTGGCCTCTCGGGGGGATGTTTGTGTTTGGCTTTATTTGAGTATAACTCGAGTTCTGTTCGTCGAAAGTTAATTTCAACTTCGCCGTTGTGTTCGTAGCGTGGGTATTTAGCTACGGTGCGAATTTCGTCGAATTCCGAGGTGATTTGTTTTTCGTGTCGTTTGGTGTGTTATTAGTATATGTGATCAATTAATTAAATTGATTTGGCTGTCCTGTAGCCTTCAGATTTTTTGGCCGATTATTAAATTCTGCGGGAGAATTTAATTGGGCAGTTATTGCCTTGCCTTGGTGGCAGCCATATATTGGCTTATTCCTTTTTTTGGAATTTACTTAAGGTAATTAAGGGATTAGGCGTTTTTAGGGTTCGGTTATGGCTGAACCGGCATTTAGCTTTAGTATTAAAGCTTTTCTTAAGAAGTGGCGGCCCACTTCTTTCTATTTCTTCTTCCTGTAAAACCGACCCTGCTTGTTCGCAGAAAACAGAGGAGAAACCGCCATTCCTATACCTCCTTCGGACGGCGATTCCGGGCTTGATCGTGGACGGAATTCGATTCCGAAAGCGGCGTTGTCTTGCTCTCTCTGAGATCTTCGTTTCGACGGTAAGATATTCGATTTTCATGGAGTTTTGTTGAGATTTGGGATTTCGGTTTTGGAGTTTTCCGCCATTAATGGCCGAGAGTTATGTTCTAGGTGTTGCGGCTGTTTGTACCGTGTGAAGAGGAGGAAAGCCGTCCAAGCTTCGCTGAAAATTGAGGCAAGTGGTATTCTTGCCCTTGCCAAGTTTCTTTTTTGAAATTTTCTTGCTGAATTTGAAATCCCTGTTAGCCCAGGTTAGAGGCCTAATTGTTCTCTTTTTCTTGCTAACTTTAGGACTTAGTTCTTCATATTGAACCCCCCTACTTGGTGCTGTTGGAACCCACATTGTCGGCGTGATGCCGTTTATCTTTGCTCAGATTTTGCTCTGGTTTGGGTGTAGCCGAGAGGGAGTGTTAGGAGGAGGGGGTGCTTGCCGATTTTGTTAAGGTATTACTAGAAAACGTCGAGCTCTATTCGACGCTTTTCCAGAAAGAATAACGTCGAGCTCAGCTTTTGCTTAGCTTCGAGCTCCGCTCGACGCTTTTCCAGGAAGAAAAACGTCGAGCTCTGTTCGTTCTTAGCTTCGTCTTCCGCTCGACGCTTTTGCTGGAGAGAAAACGTCGAGCTCCGCTCGACGCTTTTCTGGGAGGAAAAGATGTCGAGCTCAGCTTCTGTTTGGCTCTGATCGTCGCTCAACGTTTTTCCCGGAGGGAAAACGTCGAGCTCCGCTCGACGCTTTTTCGGGAGGAGAACGTCGAGCTCAGCTTTTGTTTAGCTTAGTTCTCCGCTCGATGCTTTTCCGGGAGGAAAAACATCGAGCTCAGCTTCTGTTTGGCTCAGTTCGACACTCAACGTTTTGAACGTCGAGCTCAGTTAGCGTCTAGCTCTGTTCGACGCTCGACGTTTTTCGGGATGAAAAATGTCGAGCTTCGTTCTGTCTTAGCACCGTTCGACGCTCGACGTTTTCCGGGAGGAGAACGTCGAGCTCAGATTTGTCTCAAGCCGTTCGACGGTCGACGCTTTTCCGGGAGGAAAACATCGAGCTCAGCTTAGCCTTATCTCCGATCGACGCTCGACAATTTCCTGGAGGATGATCGTCGAGCTTCGCTCGCCTTTAGCCTTCGACGATCGTTGACCTCCAGGATGACGATCGTTAGGCTTCTTTTTGGCCTGCAGCCGATCGACGATCGTCGACTTCTGACTGACGATCGTCGAGTTCCGTGTTACCTTAGTGGGATTGTGGTTAGAGTTTGGTTTTGGCATTGAGTGAGGCTAGCTCACTCAACGCCAAGGTTTAGGTAGGCATGGAGTGGGTCTCACTCTATGCCTGGTCGTATTGATTCATTTCAACACTCTTTCTTTACCTTGATTTTTGTTCCCGAGTGCATTTTCCCTGTTGTATTGCTGAGTTTTCTTGTCGGCCGTTTTCTTTATATTCTTGAAGGCCGAATCGTGAGTCGTGGTTGGTAGTGGTGGTTTGTAGCTCTTCAGGGGGGTGGAGTTGTGTGGTGTAGCCAAGGCCACTCTTGTTTTCTTGCTCCAGGTACGGCTGGGCATGTTGGGTGGAAGGTCCCTTGTGCTTTCACTTGTAGACCATCGAGCTTGTTGACTTGGACATAGTGGATGGGGGACTGAGTTTGCCTCCGATCCGATTCCTCGTTGTTTGTTTTTGCTACTACCACCTCCCACAGTTTAGGGTGTTAGAAGTTTCTTCCTTGGTAGTTTGCAGCACTTTGGGGATCTTGGTAGCCTAGTAGGCCCTGCAGGATGTTGTTCCTGGGTTGGGTTGTTGCTGTTTCCTTGCACGTGGTGCACTTACCGTTGTCCTGTTTTTGGACAGTTGTGTCTCTTTCTTCTGCATGTTTTTTTTTCAGTTACTTCTTCCTTTTGGTTGACTCTTACGTGCAGTTGTTTTTACCTTGTTTTGCTTGTTGAGGTATTCTATTTTCTTTTGGAATGCCTCAGGTTCAGAGCAGTAGCCAGTTGGGTGGCTAGTTTGCTGTGGTGGTGTTGGTGGTCTCTTGGACTCTGGAGATCCGTTTGCCTTATTAGTGAGGTAGTTTTTCAGTACTTTCTTACAGACATACATGTATGCCAGTGGGTTCATGTCAGGTTGTTGGGGCCCACTGGTAGTTTTTACCTTGTACTAGATATATTACTTATGCTGCTACCATTTTCTGGAGATAGTCTACTTGCTCCGAGAAGGATTTATGCTAGGTTGCTAGTTACTTTTAAACTATAAGTATTATTATAAATAAAGCTCATGATCAGCATGTTTTATAAAACTTAATCACTATTTTCCAAACAACGTATAAAGACCGTTTTCTTATATATTATATAAATTAAATGTAGGGTCTTGCATAGCATGAGTGGTTCTCTTGGGACCCTTATGCGCTCTTTAGGACGTCAAACCTGATAAAGTATTTTTCTGCAGCGTATAAATATAGTTTTTCTTTTGTGGACTAGGTGATCCACTGAGCCGAGCGATACGGTCTCTAAAATATAACCGATTTTCTAATCATTAAACTCATGATTTTCTTTTATTAAGTTTGTAGGTGGTTTTGCCTGAACGTCAGCAGTTATCCCCTGCTTGACGTGGCATCATGACGCATGTTTTCTCTTACTCTGATAATTCTTAATTCAGAGAAAATGCGGGTTGTGACACGCTTTACGCTAAGAACCCCGCTATTGGGTGGGGAACCCAATCTGGTAGAATTAAACTTCTCCTCTCCTGAGGGTATATACGCAACTCTTTTTACCCAAGGGTGATCAGTCCATACACACAACCTCTCGGCTAGCTAGCGTATGTATAACGAAAATTGAGCCCTCACATCGATATGTGGTTCTACGCATCGTATACCCGGGACAAACCTTAAGCCCTTTAATGAAAGTGAAAAAAAGTTCCTTTAATTATTTAAGGTGATTTCACATTTCCCAATGAACATCGATGTCGAGGGCTAAGAACGATTACCCACTCATCGGTATGGGGACGACATATGATTTTAATGAGCGTGAGTTCGAGACTAAGCTCAAATGGGTTATAAAAAAGGGATAGAAAAAAACACAATGTTATAAAATTATAAAACTAACTAAAATGAGAACTCACACCTTTCAAAATCATAAAATAAAAAGCTAAGTCACACAAAAAAGAGAAATTACAAGTTCTACTCGAATGAGTAGGCGGGAAATAAATTCATTACAAGTCCTACTCAAATAAGTATGTACGAGATGACAAGTCCTACTCAAACGAGTAGGCGGGAAATCACAAGTCCTACTCAAATGAGTAGTCGGGAAGTGAAAGCGAGTCCCACTCAAATGAGTAGGTGGGAAGTAAATGCACACACACACACACACTCTAAATAATTGAAAGAAAATAATGAAAATTATTTCATACACACACACACTCTACATAATTAAGAAAGCGATAAAGAAAACAATAAAAAGAAAGCAAGAAACATTATCCCATACACTCACACACTCTACATAATTGAAAGAGCAAAATGAAACTTATTCTCATACACTCACACACACACAATAAAAAGTGAAAGAAAACAAACTCATCTAAAAATTAAAATAACAACTTTTTCATTGTTATAATTTTATAAAAGAGTTTAAAAAGTGGAAAAAAGTTGAAAAGAACAATAGTTATACAAAAATAAAAAGACTATGTAAAAAAACAAGAAGATAGAAAGCCACTTTGAAAACACTTGTATAAAACAATAAAAATTAAAGTAAAGTACTAAAAACTAAACCTAAACCTAAACAAAGAGAGAAGAAAATAGAAGCTATCAAAACTATGAAAACATAAAAATATAACATCAAATTAAACTCATACACCCACACACACAATTTGAAAATAAAAACAAAGTTACATAAGATTGTTGAAAGAGAGTCACTCAGAGGCATTCTGTAACATCCCATTTTCGGCTAGACCCCTAGGAGTGGTTTTGTCATGACTAGGTAATGACAAAACCCTAAGAAGCCCAAGAAGACCAAGAGAGCTTAGGTAGGATGGTTAAAATCACCTTGGTCTGCAAATAATAGGTCAGAAACTTGTTTAAAATAAGATTAGGACTCGGGCGTTGAGTGCGTCGAGTGCACTCAACGCCATAAGAAGAATGGCGTTGAGTGCACTGACTGCACTTAACTCCATCTTACAGGTGGGTTGGCGTTGAGTGTGTCGAGTGCACTCAATGGCATAAGTTGAATGGTGTGTCGAGTGCACTCAACGGCATAAGAAGAATGGCGTTGAGTGTGTTGACTGCACTCAACGCCACCTGGTGTTGTCTGGATGGAGTTGAGTGAGCTGAGCTCACTCAATGCCGTAGACTAGATGGTGTTGAGTGAGCTTAGCTCACTTAGGTCACTCAACGCCATAAACTAAATAGTGTTGAGTGCACAGACTGCACTCAACGCCGTCTACTAAGGTCTGGAATAGCGTTAAGGGAGCTGAGCTCACTCAACGCCGTACTATGGATAGCGTTGAGTGAGCAGAGCTCACTCAATGCCATAAGCTAGACGGCGTTGAGTGCACAGACTGCACTCAATGCCATCTTAAGTAGACTGGATGACGTTGAGTGAGCAGAGCTCACTCAGTGCCATAAGCTAGACGGCGTTGAGTGCACAAACTGCACTCAACGCCATCTTAAGTAGGCTGGATGGCATTGAGTGAGCAGAGCTCACTCAACGCCATAATCTAGACGGCGTTGAGTGCACAGACTGCACTCAATGCCATCTTATATAAGATGGATGGCATTGAGTGAGCAGAGCTCACTCAACGACATTGTACTTAGAAATTTTTTTAGTTTGGCTGATGGTTCAGCTGAACCGGGCCGATCTAGGAAGTGGGCCAGAATGTGTTATTGGGTCGTTTCTCTTATTAAGAATTAAATTAAGCCTTATTTTGTGATATGGATTGGCTAGGCCACGTGGCTGCCATCTCCTCTTCCTTCCAGCCATGGTCGAGCGACAGTTTGCATGGCCATTAATGGCTTTTAAAGCACGGCTCCATCCTCTCCCCCTTGAAATGACTGGATTCAATCCCTCTCGGGGAGAGGAGGAGTTTCCAGCCTACTCTTAGCTATTTTGAGTCGTTTCCTCTCCCTTCAAGCCATGGCCGAAAACTCTTAAATGGTTCTTTAATGTCCGTTACATCCTACCCCCACCCGTAACCTTATTTCTCCCTTAAAAAGACTCCCTAGACTTAGAGAGGAAGTTTTCACCCATGCCCGACAAAGCTAGAGCTTATTACCTTGCTGTTGAAGAATTCCTGCGACGCCACCACCGCGCAAATGGCATCCCGACGGTCGGCTCGACTCCAAACCGCGAATAAGGTCCTCCTCTACTCTCTCTTCTATGGATAGATCTTATAAATAAAATAGGAGAGAAATCGGGCTCAATAGAGCTGGATCGGGTGAGCGTTTTCATGGTTTTTCCGAAATTCATGGTGGTCGGGTTCGCCGGAAACCACCACCTCCGGCGGCCAAACCACCGCCGACCGATAGCCACCACCTCGAAGGAGGTAGTGGTGGCGGTGGCTGGCCAGGGAGGTGTCCAAATGGCCGGCGGTGGCTCATGCAAAGCTACAGTTTTTATGCATTTTAATAGGTTGCTGGTTTCGGGTTTTTGAGAAGATGAACAGTAACTTATAATACTTAACTATTATATTTATATATAATATGTAGTAATTTATCACTTTTATCAAGCTCATTTTGATGCTATTAAATGAGGCACTTTGATGCCGTTTTAGGAAAAATGGCCAGTCACCGAAGTTGTAGCCCTTCGAGTCTATATTATTCTAAAATTAATTTCAACTCGATTGGGTAATTGGTTTGACAAAAGCACCCATTTTGGTGGTACCTATACCTAGGGCTATCCTGAGATTCAAATGGACTCCCACCTTTCATCCCTTGTCCAAATGAGCTGAAATTTGGACAGGAAGTCTACCTTAGCTATAACTAAGACCTGTCCAAAAATGGGAATTTTTGGAGAATAGTTTTCAATATTTTTTGGAAAAATTTAATAAACCATGTATAAATTAATTAGGTTTCATGAACACCTCAAAATCTCCCCATATTTGGGTGAGTAGTCTTAGAGGGCATGTTAAGGCCCTGGTAAAAATTTCATCTCATTTGGAGATGTTTTGTATAGGTTTTTATCAAACCCTAGGTTGACCCTTATAGGGTTATTTAGGTCCAAACACCCCCTTGGGGTTTTGAGTTGTCAAATCACCTCAATAGAGGCTGAAACTTTGGAAACTGACTTGGCATTGCTAATGTCACCCTCTTAAGAAAAATGGTGTGATTTAGGGTTGATTTACCCTAGGGTTCAAACTCAAACCCTAAGGAAGGTTTTTTTTGAGTGTTGTGAAGGGGATAGGGGTAAATGCCCTTGTGTGAGCTTGTAACTCAATAGAGTTGAAGGTAGTGTATCCTTAGTTCTTTGGTAGAAATCTTAGAGGATTTGGAGGTAGGTAGACACTTCAAAACCCTAACCCTTATTTTAGGGTAGAAGCTCAATTATGAAAACACAAACTAATCCTTAGTTAAAAGTTATGAAACTTGGGTGGAGTAAGTTTTAGACTATGTAGAACCCTTAGTAATTTTATTAGAATTTTATGGATTATACTTCAAGTACTTTATTTCTTAGGTATCAATTTACCCAAACTGGTGTTTTAATTATTTTTATTACCCTGTTCATTTGAATCTGATGAAACTTGGTCAGAAGATGCTTTAGGTCTAATTGGATATCTCTGAATTGTGTTACAAATTTTAGTTTGTTATATCGAGTACTTCCTTCACAAGTTCCAAAAAGGGTAATTATGGTCAATTAATCATTTAGAGCAAATTACCTACTTTAAAATTATGAAACCTTGCCAATGATGTTTTCAAGTTAATATCTAGTTCTATAATTTTATTCATGATTTTTAGGAGAATATTTACAATACTTGCTTCACAAATATAGCTTTTTGAGATTTTGGTAATTATTTATTCTAGAACTAAATCCCCATTGAAGAATTATGAAATTTGGCCACTGATGTTTTTAGGTCTGTATCTGCTCTAGAAGATTAATTAAGAATTTTTGGATGATTATCTATTGCACTTACTTTATTAATGAAAGGAGATAGGATTTATTATCAAAATTAAATTAGAGTTTTTAAAATACTGGAAAAATTGTTATATCTTGGCTTTACTATTAATTTTTTTTTTTAGAATTTATCATAATTTTATGAAGCTTTATACATACCTGAAAAGTGCACTTCATGTTAAATTGGTAGCCCTTAGAAGCTTTAAAGAAAACTAATTAAATGCCAGATAAATTAGGAAAATTACAATTTTCTGGATTTAGTCTATTTGTGTCATGATAAGTCCCCAGAAAATAATTTAGGGCATTTGGACGATTATTTAGATTGTCACCTATCCGGTTTGACATATAGCCTAGGGTGGTCTGCATATAACAAATTATTAAATTGCAATAGGACATGATCTGGGATAGTTGTTGGAGTTAGTCATCTTGGCTGGGTGGATTGATGTGGATGATTTCACAATAGAAGGATATGAACAGTAGGGAAAAGTGGTTTGGCTAGAGTTTAGAGGTGTTCGGGTTCGACGAAAGACCGTCTTCCCCCAGGAGAGGAAGAGTCAAAATCACCCTAGGATTAGCCTACTATAATATGAGAAGGGAATGGGTTAAGGGAGTAAACCAATTATAATAAGTGCCTTGCGAAAGGGAACGATGGGCTTCAGCTACCATCATAGTTCCTAGTGCCCTTTGAGAGCCCTTCACAGGGAATACCGGGGGCAGTCCTGGGTTATCGTAAACTGTATTAACAAACAAAAAAGAGTAACTTAGTAATTAGGGTTGCACATTTAACAAACACTATTAGCACAGGAAGATAGTTGGGAGCTTCGGCTCGATTGGTGAAGAGACGGACAGAATGGTCCGGTGAGCTTCGGCTCGTTTAGTTAAAAGACGGACAGGATGGTCAGGGGATATTCGGCTCGAATGGTTGATACGATAAATATTGCATGTGCATAAAAGGGAAAGAATATTAAGGTGGTGGGTCTTCGGTATTGGAGGGTCGATGCACCAATGCAAATACGCTGACTCAGCAAGTGTGGTTAGCACTTCGCCAACACAAGTCTGGTGCGCCAGCCGGCAAGAGTACGTAGGAGTCCGCTTTGTGCACCAAGAGTTGAGGCGTACGATAGGTCTGATTGGTAGTGCTTTACTGGTTTAAAGGTGGGCGAGGCCCAACCCACCGCTTCCGTCTGCCACTACGGAGGTATCCTGGGAGGTAATAGCTCCGAAAGGGGGAACTAAAGGTTTGTGTACACAGAGTCGGGTGTGTGTGTTGCACTTGCATGATTCATCATACCCACTAGAATGTCATGGTATAATAGATTCATTTAACCCCTGACACCTAATGTATAAGTGGAATGGGACGCTTATATAATAGGCCTTGCAAAACGACCCCTTGGTCTATAAGCTTGTGTGGGCAAGTTTATAAATTAAGGTTAAATTATATATATATGCTGTTGTTTGATAACCGACACCGTAACATATAAGTGGTATGGGACACTCTATACGATTGGAGCCTTGTAGAAGATCTCTTGGCTTATGTGCTTCCGCACATAAGTTAATGTTACATTTCCTTCTTTTTGTTTATGTCATATTTGCTATAGAATTGCTAACATAGGTCCGCTGTCACCTGCTTTTGATTTATTCTCCACCTTCATGTCCTTCCCTTTCTTCCTCTCCGCTCGGTACTTAGAAGCCATGGGGGAAGGGGCAGTGGATGATAGGGCTTAGTCTTCATGACTAACGATTTTCTTACCACATCTTTTAGGGGATCGTGGAGCCCAGCATGGAGGAGCAGCCCCGGAGGTCGGCCCTCTTAGAGATAGGGCAATATAGCTCAGGAGTTCAGACAGCTAGGACTGTGTATCCCGACTTATAGTAGATGTTATAGTTTGCTTTTGCATGAGTGACCTGTACTGAGGATTATGACGTATCAGGCATATGCCCTTACTTTCAGTACCTTTTATACTATTTCTGTGGACTCTCCCTTCGTGGATACTTTTATTTCTATACATGTGATTTTTGTGGACTTGCTTTTCATTTATTGTGCTACCTTTCCGTGATCGAATTGGCCAGCAGAATCAGCGCTTTGTTGTGATTACCCTTCAGGGCGTGAAAGTGTCACCGCAAAGCGGCGATCCTGGGCCTAAGACCCAGGTGTTCAAAAATAATAAAAATGGGGTCTTACAAGTGGTATCAGAGGAAACCTCGATCAGAAGAGTAACAGTCCACTTACCCTGGGACACCCCCGCTCGAGTTTAGTTTGGGGACAAACTAAGCTGCGGAAGCGTGGTGTGCCCATGTGGGGGTCACATGTAATTGTCCACTATTAATTAGGCTTGAGTCAATTGCTTACAAACGATTTTTGATGTGCAGCCTCCATCACAGCCCACACCACAGGGCAGAGTCCAGCAGACTTTGAATGATGCACCACCTCCCCCGGTCCCCACTCCGTTTCTACAGTCGGAGATGGGGTAGACGCTGACAGCCATTCTGGAGGCTTTCATGGCTCAGCAGGTTCCGGCTCCACAGCCAAACCTGGGAGCCTACTTGCTGAGCATCTTCCGAGGACTCGCTCCCCCGTCCTACTTAGGGACAGAGTCAGCTATCTGGGCAGAAGAATGGCTATATATTATGTACGAGATGTTGACAGGGATACGGTGCCCCTGGGAGGAGAGAGTGCAATTGGTGGTCTCTTGCTTGGAGTCTCACGCCAAAAGATGGTAGAAGACGTCACTGGTCATGACTTTTGCGGATATGGAGATTGCAGAGATTAATTGGGGGGAGTTCAGGGCCATGTTACTGGAGCATTTTTTTACACAGTCGGCTAAGGATGAGCTGGAGGACAGGTTTTTACAGCTGGAGCAGGGCACCAGGACGGTGGTGGAGTACCAGCGAGAGTTCAAGAACCTAGCCCGGTTTGCGGACTCGTATAAGTTAGACGAGGCTGTGTATATCAAGAGATTCTACAAGGGCCTCCGAGAGGAGCTGAGGGATGCACTGCTGTTTGTATCCGATGGGCCCATTTCCCATATACTAGAGATGGCTAAAAGGATAGAGGCTTATTGGCATGCTTCTCCGGGCCGGAAACGACCAACAGAGGATCAAGTTCGAGGAGCAAGGAGCGATCGGAGGCGAGCCCGTGTCACGAACGGGAGAAGGGTCGAGGACCAGCCTCGTCAGGAGGCAAGACAGGAAAAAAGGTAGCCAGTGGTGGTGTCTCCACCATCTCTTCAGACACGGGAGGGCAAGAGACCCGGGGTATGGCATATCCCCCGCCAGAGTGCTTCCACTGCAATCAGGTTGGTCACATCTGCAGAAATTGCCCCATGAAGGGGGAACCCCCACCAGCACCACCGGCTGCCCAGCCAGTGCAGTATTTTGGAGGCCAAGGTCGTGGTCGAGGACGAGGATACCAGGGTGGGGATCGTATACAAGGAAGAGAGCAGGTATATGCTTTGGACCTGGCACAGCCTCGGAATCCAGAGCATGTCATAGCAGATACGCTACAATGTTTCGTTATTTGCATAGAATTCCCCTCTTGGTTGTTAAATTATAAAACTGCACTAGATAGAATAAATAGGAAATAAAACTCGTTATAGAATTCTAAGACATTTAATCGCACCAGGTATAGTCTTCATCAGCGGCAAGCCTGCCCGCACGCTTTTCGATACCGGAGCTTCTCACTCCTTCGTGTCAGAGACATTCGTAGAAGGATTTTAAGGCATGGAGTGATTCACGGGCTCTGTGATGATGGTGCGACTACCCAATGGATCTGAACTCCTTACCTTGGACCACTGCAACATGGAGGTAGAAATCGGTGGAAAGGCGTTTGAGGCTCCGACAACGCTTTTGAAGTTGATGGACTACGACTGGATCATGGGCATGGTATGGCTGCACTGGAACCATGCCAAGATTGATTGCCAAGCAAAGAGGATAATTGTGAGACACGTGGACTCTTTTATTATTATCGAAGGTATAAGACATGCCTCTTGTATTCTCTTTTCATCATTTCAAGCCTTTAAGGCCCATCTATAGGGGGAGGAGGTTTAACAGGTTCTATTTGAGATGGAGGAGGTTAAGGAATCTGTGACAAGCATTCTAGTAGTACGAGATTTTGCCGATGTTTTTCCTGAGAAGCTACCAGGTCTACCTCGCACCGGGAGCAGGACTTTAGGATACAGCTTGTGCCGAGGGCCAAGCCGGCATCTAGGGCCCCTTACCGGATGGCCCCGAAAGAGTTGACAGAGTTCCGAAGTCAGTTGCATGAATTAGTAGAGGCAGGGTTTGTCCGGCCAAGCTCTTCACCTTGGAGAGCCCCGATGTTATTTGTCAAGAAAAAGGACGGAATTCTTCGCTTGTGCATTGATTATCAAGCGCTAAACAGACTGACAGTCCGTAACACATACCTGCTGCCACGGATTGACGAGTTGTTCGATCAACTGGAAGGAGCACATTTCTTCTTGAAACTCGATTTAAGGTCAGGGTACTACAAGCTACGGATTCGAGAGGAGGACAATCTGAAGACCGCCTTCAGCAGTAGGTACGGACTGTACAAATTTACAGTGATGCCCTTCAGGCTCACAAATGCACCTTCAGCATTTACGAGCCTCATGAACTGGGTATTCGAAGAGTATTTGGATGTTTTCATCATAGTATTTATTGATGACATCCTCGTCTACTCAAGGACGAAGGAGGATCATGCACGACACTTGACATTGACCTTAGACAGGCTACGGGAGCACCAACTATTTTCAAAGTTCAGCAAATGCCAGTTTTGGCTAAAGGAGGTGGCCTTCTTAGGTCATATTATCAGCAGAGCGGGGTTGGCAGTAGTTTCGGCAAAGATTCAGGCAGTACAGGACTGGCCACCGTTGAAGACAACCACAGATGTACAGAGCTTCCTGGGACATGCCAGATATTACTGGAAGTTCGTCGAAGGATTCTCCCGAATTGCACTCCCTCTTACTTCCCTGACGAAAAAGGAATCCCCTTTCATTTAGACGCCACAGTGCGAGGCGGCCTTTGTGGAGTTGAAAGGTCGGCTTACCTCAGCTCTCATTCTCGCTCTTCCGTCAGGAAGGGAGGGATTCCAGGTATACACAGACACCTCCTATCAGGGGATGGGTGTCGTTCTAATGTAGAACGGGCACGTAATAGCCTACGCCTCCCGACAGCTGAAGATTCATAAGAAGAACTATCAAGTGCACGATCTGGAGATGGGTGCAGTCATCTTTGCTCTGAAGATTTGGCGACACAATCTCTACGAGGTTCACTATGACATCTTCTTAGATCACAGGAACTTGAAATACGTGGACACACAGAAGGAACTCAACATCAGATAGATACGTTGGGTGGAGTTCCTGTCAGATTACCAATACACCATGCACTACCATCCCGGGAAGGCGAACGTGGTGGCAGAAGCTTTGAGCCAGAGAGGAGATACCTTAGGGAGGGGACCACAACTGATGTCCATGGAGCTAGTCTGGTCCTTCAGAGATATGCAGATATCCTTAGTGTCCGAGAATGATCCAGAGCTGTATATGGAGTATCTAGCATCGATGGTTGCCATAGATGATATTCGGGACCGCATCCGGGATGGAAAGAAGACAGATGCATGGGCAAAGCCGGTGTTGAAAGCCTTGGAGGAGGGTTCGATGGGAGATTATTCACTGAGAGATGGATTGCTATATTTCAGAGGCAGGGTCTATATACCCGCAGGAGGCCAGATTCGGGAGGACATCATGGCAGAAGCACATTGTAGCAGATATTCTATACACCCGGGGATCATAAAGATGACGGAAACCTTGAAGAAGACGATGTTTTGGCAAGGGATGAAGAAGGACATTACATACTTCGTGACTTATTGTGAGGCATGCCAACTGGTGAAGGCGGAGTGCATGAACCCCACGAAATTGCTACAGACACTTCCGGTGCCGGAGTGAAAATTTAAGGACATCGTGATGCATTTCATTCATGGCCTCCCCCGATTATGGACGGGAAAAGACTCGATTTGGGTCATCGTCGATCGTTTGACGAAGGTGGACAGATTCATTCCGATCAGGAAGGATGACTCTGTGGGAGTACTAGTTCGGAGATTTGTGGAGCAGTTTGTTTGATACTATGGGGTGCCCAGGACGATCGTGTCGGATCGAGATGGCCGGTTCACTTCTAGGGTGTAGAGATCCATGCAAGCTTACTTTGGCACGTGATTGACCTTCAGCACCGCATTCCATCCCCAGACGCATGGGCATATGGAACGCACCAATCAGATGTTGGAGGACCTCCTGAGGCCATGCATATTATACCGTGGGGAACCTTGGGAGAAGCTCTTACCACTGGTCAAGTTCTCCTATAATAATAGCTACAAGTCCAGCATAAGGATGGCTCCTTATGAAGCCTTGTACGGAAGGAGATGTAGGACTCCGCTTTCATGGATTCAGGATGAGGATCCGAAGGTGTTGGGATCAGATTTTGTCGAAGACACTGAGTCTCAGGTGAGACTGATACGAGACAGGATGCTGGAAGCGCAGAGTAGAAAGGCTAAGTACTATGACGCCCGACATCGTCCGGTGGAATTTCAGGTGGGGGACCGAGTGTTTTTGAAGATCCGGCCAATGCATGAAGTTTCACGGGTGCGTGGTCGGAATAAGAAGCTCAACCCTAGGTATATGGGGCCTTAAAGGATCATGGAGCAGATCGAGCACCTAGCTTACAGGCTGGAGTTGCCCCCAGAAAAGGCAGGTTTACACGACGTGTTCCATATTTCTTCACTTAGGAGGGCCCTACTGCACCCATAGTAGCAGATTTTGACCACAGATGGGTCGGTTGCTTCTGACCGGTCAGTTCACTTGGAGCCAGTTCGGATCAATGATAGAGGAGTACGGACCTTGCGTCGCAAGAAAGTTCCGTTAGTCAAAGTTCTGTGGAGGAACCACGGTCAGGAGGAGCATACCTGGGAACCACAGGACCTGATACGACAAAAGTAACCGGAGCTATTCAGTCAGGTATACCTAAGCTCTAAAGACGTTCAATTTACTTTCTTATTTTAAACTAGTAGGACTGAAATTTCAAGAATAGGGGCTAATCTTTTGTTTATTTGGGTCTAGACTTTTCCAATTGGGTCAATTGGTCTTAGATTTGACTATCACCTTCAAAACACACATAGAAAACATGGCATCGAGATGTAAATCCTTCAATTCTCAAGGGATGTTACAAGTTTCTTTCTCCCCGATAGGAGCCCCCGTAGGCTTAACCTTGATTTTGGGGACAAAATCTTTGTTTTGTTTATTGGTATTTGTAACATCCCATTTCCGGCTAGACCCCTAGGAGTGGTTTTGTCATGAATAGGTAATGACAAAACCCTAAGAAGCCCAAGAAGACCAAGAGAGCTTAGGTAGGAAGGTGAAAATCACCTTGGTCTACAAATAATAGGTCAGAAACTTGCTTAAAATAAGATTAGGACTCAGGCGTTGAGTGCATCGAGTGCACTCAACGCCATAAGCAGAATGGCGTTGAGTGCACTGACTACACTCAACGCCATCTTACAAATTGGTTGGCATTGATTGCGTCGAGTGCACTTAACGCCATAAGTTCAATGGAGTTGAGTGCAGTGACTTCACTCAACGCCATCTTGTGTTGTTGGATGGTGTTGAGTGAGCTGAGCTCACTCAACGCCGTTGAGTGAGCTGAGCTCACTCAACGCCGTTGAGTGAGCTGAGCTCACTCAACGCCGTAGACTGGATGGCGTTGAGTGAGCTTAGCTTACTCAACGCCATAAACTAAATAGCTTTGAGTGCACGGACTGCACTCAAAGCCGTCTGCTGAGGTTTGGAATGGCATTGAGTGAGCTGAGCTCACTCAACGCCGTAGTCTGGATGGCATTGAATGAGCTTAGCTCACTCAATGCCATAAGCTAGACGGCGTTGAGTGCACAGACTGCACTCAACACCATCTTAAGTAGGCTGGATGGCGTTGAGTGAGCAGAGCTCACTCAACGCCATAAGCTAGACGGCATTGAGTGCACAGACTACACTCAACGCCATCTTAAGTAGGCTGGATGGTGTTGAGTGAGCAAAGCTCACTCAACGCCATAAGCTAGACGGCATTGAGTGCATAGACTGCACTCAACGCCATATTAAGTAGGCTGGATTGCGTTGAGTGAGCAGAGCACACTCAACGCCATAAGCTAGACGGCGTTGAGTGCACAGACTGCACTCAACGCCATCTTAAGTAGGCTGGATTGCGTTGAGTGAGCAGAGCTAACTCAACGCCATTGTACTTAGAATTTTTTTTAGTTTGGCTGATGGTTCAGCTGAACCGGGCCGGTCTAGGATGTGGGCAAGAATGTGTTATTAGGTCGTTTCTCTTATTAATACTTAAATTAAGCCTTATTTTGTGATATGGACCAGCTGTGCCATGTGGTAGCCATCTCCTCTTCCTACCATCCATGGCCGAGCGATGGTTTGCATGACCATTAATGGCTTTTAAAGCTCGGCTCCATCCTCTCTCCCTTGAAACAACTGGATTCAACCCCTCTCGGGGAGAGGAGGAGTTTCCAGCCTTCTCTTAGCTGTTTTGAGCCATTTCCTCTCCCTTCAATCCATGGCCGAAAACTCATAAATGGAGCTTTAATGGCCATTACATCCTACCCCCGCCCGCAACCTTGTTTCTCCTTTAAAAAGACTCCCTAGACTTAGAGAGGAAGTTTTCACCCTTGCCCGACAATGCTAGAGCTTATTACCTTGCTGTTGAGGAATTCCGGTGATGCCACCATCGTGCAAATTTCATCCCAAAGATCGGCTTGATTCCAAACCACGAATAAGGTCCTCCTCTACTCTTTCTTCTATGGATAGATCTCAGAAATCAAATAGGAGAGAAATCGGGCTCAATAGAGCTGGATCGGGTGAGCGTTTTTATGGTTTTTCCGAAATTCATGGTGGTCGGGTTCGCCGGAAACCACCACCTCCGGCGGCCAAACCACCGCCGACCGATAGCCACCACCTCGACGGAGGTAGTGGTGGCGGTGGCTGGCCAGGGAGGTGGCCAAATGGCCGGCGGTGGCTCAGGCAAAGCTACAGGTTTTATGCATTTTAATAGGTTGCTGGTTTCGGGTTTTTGAGAAGTTGAACAGTAACTTATAATACTTAATTATAATGTTTATATATAATATGTAGTAATTTATCACTTTTATCAAGCTCATTTTGATGCTTTTAAATGAGCAACTTAGATGCCGTTTTAGGAAAAATGGCCAGTCCCAGAAGTTGTAGCCCTTCGAGTCTAGATTATTCTAAAATTTATTTCAACTCGATTGGGTATGTGTTTTGACCACAGCACCCATTTTGGTGGGACCTATACCTAGGGCTATCTTGAGATTCAAATGGATTCCCACCTTTCATCCCTTATCCAAATGAGCTGAAATTTTGTTAAGGGGTCTACCTTAGCTATACCTAGGACCTGTCCAAAAATGGGAATTTCTGAAGAATAGTTTTCTATAGTTTTTTGAAAAATTTAATAAACCATGTATAAATTAATTAGGTGCCATAAACACATCAAAATCCCCTCAAATTTGGGTAGGTAGTCTTAGAGGGCATGTTTAGGCCCGGGTAAAAATTTCATCTCATTTGGAGATGTTTTGTTTAGGTTTTTATCCAATCCTAGGTTGACCCTTATAGGGTTATTTAGGTCAAAACACCCCCTTGGGGTTTTGAGTGGTCAAATCACCTCAACAGAGGCTGAAACTTTGGAAACTTACTTGGCATAGCTAATGTCACCCTCTTAAGGAAAATGGTGTGATTTAGGGTTAATTTACCCTAGGGTTCAAACTCAAACCCTAAGGAAGTTTTTTTTTGTGTTGTGAAGGGCATAGGGGTAAATGCCCTTGTGTGACCTTATAACTCAGTAGAGTTGAAGGTAGTGTATCCTAAGTTCTCTGGTAGAAATATTAGAGGATTTGGAGGTAGGTAGACACCTCAAAACCCTAACCCTAGTTTTAGGGTAGAAGCTCAATTATGAAAACACAGTCACTAAACTTTAGTTAAAAGTTGTGAAACTTGGGTGGAGTAGGTTTTAGACTAGGTAGAACCCTTAGTAATTTTATTAGAATTTTATGGATTATACTTCAAGTACTTTTTTTGTTAGGTATCAATTTGCCCAAACTTGTGTTTTAATTATTTTGATTATCCTGTTCATTTGAATCTGATGAAACTTGGTCAGAAGATGCTTTAGGTCTAAATGAATATCTCTGAATTGTGTTACAAATTTTAGTTGGTTATATCTAGTACTTCCTTCACAAGTTCAAAAAATGGCAATTATGGTCAATTAATCATTTAGAGTAAATTACCTACTTTAAAATTATGAAGCCTGACCAATGATGTTTTCAGATCAATATCTAGTTGTATAATTTTATTCATGAATTTTAGGAGAATATTTACAATACTTGCTTCACAAATATAGCTTTTTGAGATTTTGGTAATTATTTATTCTAGAACTAAATCCCCATTGAAGAATTATGAAATTTGGCCACTGATGTTTTTAGGCCCGTATTTGCTCTAGAACATTAATTAAGAATTTTTGGTTGATTATCTACTGCACTTACTTCATTAATGAAAGGAGATAGGATTTATTATCAAAATTAAATTAGAGTCCTTAAAGTACTGGAAAAATCGTTATATCTTGGCTTTACTATTAAAATTATTGTTTAGAATTTATCATGATTTTATGATGCTTTATACATACCTGAAAAGTGCACTTCATGTTCAATTGGTAGCCCTTAGAAGCTTTAAAGAAAATTAATTAAATGCCAGATACATTAGGAAAATTACAATTTTCTTGATTTAGTCTATTTGTGTCATGATAAATCCCCAGAAAATAATTTAGGGCATTTGGACGATTATTTAGATTGTCTCCTATCCCGTTTGACATATAGTCTAGGCTGGTCTGCATATAGCAAATTGATAAATTGCAATAGGACATGATCTGGGATAGTTGTTGGAGTTAGACATCTTGGCTGGGTGGATTGATGTGGATGATTTCACAATAGAAGGATATGAAGAGTAGGGAGAAGTGGTTTTGCTAGAGTTTAGAGGTGTTCGGGTTCGACGAAAGACCGTCTTCCCCGAGGAGAGGAAGAGTCAAAATCACCCTAGGATTAGCCTACTGTAATATGAGAAGGGAATGGGTTAAGGGAATCAACCAATAAGAATAAGTGTCTTGCGAAAGGGAACGATGGGCTTCAGCTACCATCATAGTTCCTAGTGCCCTTTGAGAGCCCTTCATAGGGAATAACGGGGGCAGTCCTTGGTTAACGTAAACTGTATTAACAAACTGAAAAGAGTAACTTAGTAATTAGGGTTGAACATTTCACAAACACTATTAGCATAGGAAGATAGTTTGGAGCTTCGGCTCGGTTGGTTAAGAGACGGACAGAATTGTCCGGGGAGCTTCGACTCGGTTGGTTAAGAGACAGACAGGATGGTCCGGAGAGTTTTGGCTCGAATGGTTGATATGATAAATATTGCATGAGCATAAACGGGAAAGAAAATTAAGGTGGTGGGTCTTCGTTATTGGAGGGTCGATGCACCGATGCTAATACGCTGACTCGGCATGTGTTGTTAGCACTTCGCCAACAAAAGTCCGGTGCGCCTGCCGGCAAGAGTATTCAGGAGTCCGCTTTGTGCACCAAGCATTGAGGTATACGATAGGTCTGATCGGTAGTGCTTTACTGGTTCAGAGGTGGGCGAGGCCCAACCCACCGCTTTCGTCTGCCACTACGGAGGTATCCAGGGAGATAACGGCTCTGAAAGGGGGAACTAAAGGTTTGTGTACACAGAGTCGGGTGTGTGTGTTGCAATTGTATGATTCATCATACCCACTAGCATGTCATGGCATAATCGATTCATTTAACCCATGACACCTAATGTATAAGTGGAATGGGACGCTTATACAATAGGCCTTTCAAAACGACCATTGGTCTATAAGCTTGTGTGGGCAAGTTTATAAATTAAGGTTAAATTCTATATATATATGTTGTTGTTTGATAACCGACACCCTAACGTATAAGTGGTATGAGACACTTTATACGATGGGAGCCTTGTATAAGATCCCTTGGCTTAGGTGCTTCCGCACATAAGTTAAGGTTACATTTCCTACTTTCTATTTCTGTCATATTTGATATAGAATTGCTAGCATAGGTCCGCTGTCACCTGCTTTGATTTATTCTCCACCTTCATGTCCTTCCCTTTCTTCCTCTCCGCTCGGTACTTAGGAGCCATGGGGAAAGGGGCGGGGGATGATAGGGCTTAGTATTTATGACTAACGGTTTTTGGACCACATCATTTAGGGGATCCTGGAGCCCAGAATGGAGGAGCAGTTCCCGAGGTCGGCCTGCTTGGAGATAGGGCAGTCTAGCTCAGGAGTTCAGATAGCTTGGACTGTGAGTACAGACTTATAGTAGATGTTATAGTTTGCTTCCGCATGAGTGACCTATAGTGAGGATTATGATGTATCGTGCATAAGCCCTTACTTTTAGTACCTTTTATACTATTTCTTTGGACTCTCCCTTCTTGGAGACTTTTATTTCTATACATGTTATTTCTGTGGACTTGCTTTTCATTTATTGTGCTACTTTTCCGTGATCGAATTGGCCAGCAGAATCGGCGCTTTGTGGTGATGACCCTTCAGGGCGTGAAGGTGTCACCGCAAAGCAACAATCCTGGGCCTAAGACCCCGGTGTTCAAAAAGAAAAAAAAATGGGGTCTTACACATTATAGTATAATATGAGTCTGAAAAAAAAATCTAACATATTTTATTAAGTAAAAAAGTTTGATTACATAAGCTAAGACAAACACAAAGAGAAGGGGGGGGGGAGGAATTATCCTTACATAGTACAAAAAACAACTAAGCAGCAGTCCAACAGTAAAATGTCGCAATAGTTTGAACCCTTGGTCATTACAGAATTTTTATATTTATAGACAAAAAAATTCAGGAGATGGCAAGCTGGCGTGCAGGAGAAGCTTGAAAAACAGATGACTTGCCAGGTTCTGGAAGTATCAGGAATGGGACAACTCAATTTAGATCTTCACTGGAATCGTCGAACGCAGCTAGCAAAATTTTTGTCGAGCGTAGAAGTCTGGTAGAAATACATCGACCGGAGCTCGGTTCGTCGAGCGCTGGTCGAATTTCATCGAGCTCTAGAAGCATCGAGTGCAGGGGCTAAGGAAAACTCGTCGAGCACTGGGAGCCTTTCGTCATGCGGAGATCGACAAAAGTCGAGCGGAGATGCGCTTGCAATGTTTTGGCGGGCTGAGATCGACGAACGTCGATCTGGATTTTGATGGAATAGTAGATCGGGTTGAGCTCGACGATTGTAGAGATGAGATGGACGAACGTCGAGCTGAGATAGTTGAACGTTGACTTGCTGGAGGCATTGAGTGTTGATCGTTAAGTCAGCTGGAGAAGTGTGGAGTTGAGATCGACGAATGTCGATACGATCGACGAATGTCGATACGATCGACGATAGGCTGGCGAAGCGTCGAGCTGATCTTTGCAGAAAGGAAATTTTTGCTGGAATCAAAGTAACACGCCCAGGTCACAGGCGTGACCAATTTGACATAGACGTGTACCTTGAAATTTTTGCGTCTTTTCTACAAAATTATAGAAAACAAAATAAACTTATGTTTTAGAAGAGTATTTACAAAAAAAAATATTTAAGAAAATTAACTAAAAACTACAAAAATAACCTAAAACTACTTATTTAAAGTACTAAAATGTATGAATATTTACAATTCATCAAGATGCACCAAGGAGGGAATTTGCTCTGCATGTCAAAAGGGCAAGCAGACAATAACATCCTTTTAGAGCATTAGGGTAAAGGATTTTGTGAGGTGTTTGTACCTCCTGCATATGGAATTGTTTGGTCCTATGCAAGTTCATAGCCTAGGTAGGAAATTCTACATACTAGTGATCGTTGATGACTATTTCAGATATGCTTGTGTTTTCTTTCTAAAGAAAAAGTATGAAACCCTAGACATCTTTATGATCTTTGTTAGGCAAGTTCAGAATGAAAAAAGACAGTTCTGTGGTCAAAATCAGAAGTGACCATGGTGCTGAATTTCAGTCAAAAGGCATGACAAAGTTATGTGAAGAACTAAGGATTTGTCAAGAGATTTCTTCTCTATGAACACACCAGTAAAATGGTATAGCTGAGAGGAAAAATAGGACTCTCATAGAGGTTGGCAAGACACTACTTAGTGACACTTCTCTCCCAGAATACTTCTGGCCTGAGGCAGTGAACAGTGCTTATCATGTCTTGAATAGATCCTCAATCAACAAGTACCATAAGTTGACTCCCTATGAGATTATGAAAGGCAAAAAACCAAATCTAGCCTTGTTGGATCTCATGGCAAACCTTAGAGGGGTGGGTGAATAAGGTTTTATGCTTTAAAAGAAATTTAAAAATGTTTTTCTCAGAAAGCAGAGTTCTGGAAGCTACAACGGGCCATTAGGTATCTAACGCGCGGCGGTAAGTCTATGAACTCATTTTCATGCGCAAGTTCATTTGCAAGCACACAACAACAAGCACTCACTTTAGCAAACCAGAATAATCACAGAGTTAACCAAAACAAAAACTGCAATTCCATTGCATGAATCAGAATAACCATTGTTCTAGATGATTACAAAAAGGGTGATCTTCGTGACGCCGGAGATCTAAGGCGATGAGGAATAAAAACACTTTTGGTTTCTATACCGATCCGCTCCACGGACCGGTTGGTTCTCTCCTTTTCCCTCCAAAAAAAGTTTTCGAGCCGGCTCCTCACCTCCTCACAAGGAAGGATCTTAGAGCCCCACTAGATCCGCCCGATCTAGAAATCCTTATCAGCAGGACAATTTCCCATAGAGTCCTACCCGGAGTCCGACGAACCTTACTGGTCGATTTTCCTCTCCAGAAGATTTAGAAACAATGAAAGATTACAAGAGTAAACGATATAAATGATTTAAAGATAAAGTTCTCCCTCTTGAAGACTTCTCCGTGGAGCAATCCGTGGCCGGTTCTTAAGATATCCATTTCCTGGAAACCAGACGGCTCTTCGTAGTTAATGTAGATATTGAATCGTCGGAGTCTTTCGATCACTCGCGAGAGGGAGACGAATTTCTTCCATTTAGACGAAGATGATCGGAACTGACGCAAGGAGGCGGACGAACCCTAGAGTGCAGGAACTTCTGTCTATCTTTTGTCTGGATTCTCTTGTTTGTTGGGGAATCAAAACAAAGGAGGAATTTTATATGTCTCGTGAAATCAGGCTACCATCGGCAGTAGGACTAGCGCCCGACGGTAGGATCACGCGTCTGTTATGCCAGCTACCATCCAAATTTGGAATAATAATTAAAATGAATATTTATCATTTCAACGTTGCAAGTGTCGCGCGGTTATAACTACCTCCGCGCAGTAATATAGGACACGATGATTCAGAAGCATCGTGATAATATTCATCGAGCGGCTAGCGCGACGCGGTAATTGTTATCGCCTGTGGTAATTTGGTTTCTCGAGAAATTCGTCAAGATACTCGTCGAGATACTAGCGTGGCGTGGTAACGACTATCGCCTGGCGGTAGGTCGTTTCTCGAGAAATCCTACTTGATATTCGTCGAGAGTCTAACGTAGCGCGGTAAAAACTACCGCCCGCGGTAATTTCCCGAGAGCCATGCCAAATTAATTCCTTGCGTTAATGCATGTTGTAGGACTTGCATGGCGCGATATTTTCCCGAGAAATCTGTCCAGTTAATTTACGACTACCACCCAGCGGTAACTTCTACAGCTCGGCATTTGTATCCATAACAGTCTTCTTCTTCACTTGTACCTGTCAACCTGTACACTCAATCAACACACGGCATGATCAAATACAACCTGGGAGTTGATATTCTCAAACACAGGGCATGTGAAACATCAGTTCCAACAAACTCCCCCTTTTGATAATATCAAATACCACTCATGATAAATTATAATGTGATAGAGTGCAGATAAAGAATAAGAGTTATAATCTAACAACAGGTTACAGGTTCGCTATGTAGCTCCCCTACACGCTTGCTCCCTCTATCAATATGTTCCACTTGATCCCCTATCTATGTGTACATATTGTTAACATGCACCCCCTACAAGTGACCACTTCTAACCAAACCCGTGACTCATACCTATGAACATACTCATGAACAAATTATTCTCCCCCTTTGATAATGATGTAGGATGTCCGGAATCGGAGATCTCTACGGAAATAATTCACTCCTCGCCCAATGTAGTCTTAGAACTATTGCACCTACACAGCACCTATCGCCCAAAATATTTCCTCGTCACAAACGCAGCGCATAAAAATAACAAGGAGGATTGGTCGACTCGAAAATAGCGATCGAAATTTGAGTCGGATTGTTCCCCAAATTAACATAAAGATTGCCAACCTTTTTGGGAGCAAAACCAAGGCTATAGGTCAAGATTCGCTCCGGCAAATAGGATCCACCCGATCCGGAAATAAAAAGCCTAGCAACGGCGATTTCGAAATGAAAAGTGCAGCGATTGATTTAACAAAGCGGACAAAACGATTTGCGATCCACCACAACTAATTAGAAGAAATCACACAAGGAGGGATGAGATATTTTACCCAACCGGAGAGCGTTCACACAAGATAATTGTGGGAGATTCACTCTCTCCACGGATCCACCGACGTCACACCGAAGGGTTGCAACCTTCTTCCAAGGAGTCGCACCGAAGGAAGCCGCGCCGGAGTCGCACCGAACGGATGGAGGAGGCAAGGGGCGGCGGCTTCACACCAACACAAGGAGGCCGGCGGTTTCACACCACCAAGGAGGGGGGGGGGGCGGCGGCTTGGCACAAGCTTGCCCGAAATTCTCAAGAGAGGATTTAGGTTTTCAATATTTCACTAATGATCTCATAACAAGGCCTCCTTAAATAGGAGTTACAAACAAGCCTTAACCATTCATGATGGAGATGTAATCTCATCCATCCAAATGTTTAAATGCACACCAAATAAAATATTGTCCAAATGCAAATATAAAATGTGCAATATTGAATATAAAATTATCACTTCAAACTTGGATAATTTTATATTCCTAAAATAGAAATAATAAAGCATGAAAAGGGAAATGTTTTAATGCGGTGCGGCGAATGTTGCGCGTCGCGGGCGGAGGTTGTAACGTAGCCTTCTGCTAGCATCATCGTGACGCCTCACGTCCTTTAGTTGAATCGCCTCAGCAACCGGGTCAACCTCATCATCGTCAGCATCGTCTCCAAGTAGAGGTGGAGGGGGTGCGCCATCAATCCTCCCCCGCTCAAAATCACGCATCTCTGTTGCGTGGTCCAAGAGGTAGCAGCGAAGAAGATCGGCATCCAAACTTTGCAGCTCCAACTCGAGCACCCAAGAGTCATCCGAAGGGGGGCGGTCACGCCAACGGATGAGGAAGCGGCGGGTGACGCCATCAGCAGTGGTAACATGCTCAGCATCTAGTGTCATCTCTGGAGTGGAAAATGTCCGTGGGAACCTGGGGAACATATTAGCAGTAGGCAAGAAAAAAGGCAACGTACCATCCGATGATATAGCTGTGGGGACCGTAAGAGAGAGATCATCCGTTCTACCACTCCCTAACCCATGAGAATTTAAAGTGGGAGAAGAAGACGACAAAGAAATCAACTCTTGTGGTGGCGACACAAATATCGTTAAATCCGAAACGTTAAAAATGGGGGAGATACCCCAATCAGCAGGCAAGTCCAAAATGAAAGCGTTGTCACCTAACTTCTTAATAATCCGAAAAGGGCCGGCGCGCTTTGGTGCTAACTTTTTAACGGTGCCAGTTGGCAAGCGTTCGGGAACTAAACGGACTAAAACCAGATCTCCAATTTTAAAGTTTGATACTCTCCTATGTAAATTAGCGTGCGCCTGATAAGAGTCGTATTGTGACGTCAAAGTGGCCCGTATACGTGCATGTAGATCATTGATGTGTTGGGCAAAGGATTGTGCAAATTGACTTGCTTTGTACGTTGGAGGCAACGGCACCAAGTCAAGCGGCACAGGAGCTTTATAACCGTGGACAATCTCATTCGAAGACATACCCGTAGACCTATTTTTGGAATTATTGTAGGCTAATTGGGCGTGGGGTAAGAGAAGATCCCAAGTGCCTAAATGATCGCTCACGAGGCATCTTAACAAATTCCCTAAACTCCGATTAACTACTTCTGTATGCCCATCCGTTTGGGGATGATAGGCAGAGGAAAACAATAACTTTGTTCCCATTAAAATCAATAACGTTTTCCAAAAATAACTAGTGAATTTTACGTCTCTATCTGAAACTATGGTCTTTGGCACTCCGCGGTGACTAACGACTTCTTTAAAATATAGTTTAGCGACATGAGACGCATCGTTTGTTCTACTGCACGGGATGAAATAAGCCATCTTGGAAAATCTATCCACAACTACAAAAATGGAATCATGACGGCGTTGGGTAGGGGGAAGGCCTAATACAAAGTCCATACTAACATCCACCCAAGGCATGGAGGGAATAGGCAAGGGTGTATATAATCCTACATTGGTTTTACCACCCTTAGAAACCTGACACGTTCGGCAGCTACTCACGACTCTTCCTACCATAGTCTTAAGTTTGGGCCAATAAAACTTTTCCTCGACTAACGTAATCGTCTTATCCCTACCGAAGTGACCACTCAACCCTCCACTATGCAATTCCCAAATGATATGTAGACGTAACGATGACTGCGGAATACATAGATTTCCGTTCCTAAACAGGTAACCGTCCTTAATGACGTATGCAGATATCGTCGTGGGGGAACTATCCTGGGCTGATAAATAGACGTCTTGGAAGTCAGGACACGTAGCATACTCATCCTTAACCCGCTCAAATCCTATAACATGTACTTCCATAGAAGTGAGTAAAAGCGTAAGACGACTAAGGGCGTCAGCGACTCGGTTATCAGCTCCTTTAAGATGTTTGAGGTTAAATGTATAACCTTGTAGGAATGCTACCCACTTAGCGTGTCTTGGGCTGATTTTATGCTGCCCGTTAATGAAACGCAAGGCCTCATGATCAGAGAGGATCACGAACTCCTTGGAGAGGAGATAGTGCCTCCAATGGTGTAGACATCGGACTACAGCATAGAACTCCCTATCGTAATTGGAATAATTCAACTTGGGGCCCGACAACTTCTCGCTGAAATAACTAATGGGATGGCCCTCCTGGCTCAGGACACCTCCAATCCCTACTCAAGACGCATCACATGTGAGCTCAAAGACTTTAGCAAAGTCAGGTAGACGTAAGACAGGTGCCTCAGTCATAAGCTCCTTTATTCGTTCAAAAGCATAGGTGGCGGACTTCGTCCATGCAAACTCTCCCTTCTTCATACAGTCGGTGATAGGCGCCATAATACTACTGAAGTCTCGTATGAAACGATGATAAAACGTGGCTAACCCATGGAAACTACGTACATCACGTAGGGTGGTTAGCACGGGCCAGTCCTTAATGACCTGAACCTTGCCCGGATCAACTCGAATACCCTGTGAACCGACTATATAACCTAAGAACTCTACCTCTGAGGCATTGAAAGTGCATTTCTTAAGATTGAGAAATAAGGTCTCTTTCCGCAGGGTGGAAAGGATCACTCTCATGTGGGAGATGTGCTCGGTAGTAGATGTGCTATAAATCAGTATATCGTCAAAGTAGACGACAACGAACTTCCCCATGAATGGCTGAAAGACATGTGTCATCATCCGGGAGAAGGTACTAGGGGCATTGGATAACCCAAAGGGCATCACAAGCCATTCGTACAGTCCATCCTTCGACTTAAATGCTGTCTTCAACTCATTGCCCTCTCGTATCCTAATCTGGTGATAGCCACTCCGAAGATCTAATTTGGAGAATACGGTGGCCCCACACAAGACATCCAACAAATCATCTAGGCGGGGAATGGGAAACTTATACTTGATGGTGATCTTGTTGATAGCCCGGCTATCAACGCACATCCTCCACGTACCATCCTTCTTGGGGGCAAGAAGGGCTGGCACCGCGCATGGGCTCATACTAGTCCTAATGAAACCTTTCTCTAGCAAGCCCTCTATCTGGGACTGCAACTCCAGGTGAGCTGCGGGGTGGAGTCGATAATGGGGCTGATTTGGCAAGGAAGACCCCGGGATGAGGTCTATCGCATGCTGAATATTTCTAAGCGGGGGCAACGTGGACGGTAGCTCATCCGGGTACACGTCCCTATACTCTTCCAATAGTACCCGTAACTCAAACTCTTTCTTACCAACTAGATTCAATGCTTTCCGTTCTACCGGGATAGTGGTGTCCTTAGCCAAGACTACGGGCTCCTTTGGGATGGTCGGTCTCAAGGTGACGGTTTTGCCATTGAATTTGAATTCATATGTGTTGGCTCTACCAAAATGAGTAACATCACGGTCATATAGCTAAGGGCGGCCTAACAACACATGACAAGCGTCCATCGGAAGGACATCACACCACACCTCATCAACGTAGGATTTGAATGACAGTGGGACCAGACATCGCTTGGTAACGG
The DNA here is from genome assembly GCA_039513925.1 of Platanthera zijinensis. Lineage (NCBI taxonomy): Eukaryota > Viridiplantae > Streptophyta > Magnoliopsida > Asparagales > Orchidaceae > Platanthera > Platanthera zijinensis. Next base: position 179,689,648 of record CM077084.1, read on the forward strand.
GTACTGAGATCTTGTTGATCCAAGCGACCTTATATGGGGTCGGGTGTGGTTCCGTGGTCTAGGACATACGTGCTATGGCGTTCTCAGATACAAGGTTCACACAGCTACCACTATCAACAATCAGCTTGCAGAGTTTCTCGCCACTATTAAAAATCAGGGAAAATATGCTCGTCCTTTTCCATTCATCTAATGGTCGAGGGGTGGCCAAGATACAACGCATCACCATAAGGGGGTGATCGTCCTCTAAGTCACTTGGGACCCCTTCCGGGTCGCTCTCCTCAGCAGCCTCATAAACATAATCCGTAAGGTCGGTCGTCGACTCTAAAAGGGCTATGGCTTTAGTCTTCGTTGGGCATTCAAAGGCATAATGACCTTGAATGCCACAAGAATAGCATGTGGCGTTAGTCTTGCTAACCTTTCCGATTGGAATGCGTTCACTCGCGGGGTTCTTGGTGTTCCTAGCCGTGATCACGACAGACTTGGACTCGGCCGACCGGTACTTCCCCTTATCTTGATAGGTGGAGGAAGATGCTCCGGTAGAGGATTTTCCTTTCGCATGAGAATAACGGGAGTGAGCCTTAGAGGCTAAGTGTTTTTCAATGTCGAGGGCGGCATTGAATGTGGTGTTCAAATCAGTGTGGCCATAACACAAGAGCTTCCACTGAATATCGGGTTGAAGCCCCTTACGAAACCTAGAAAGGGTGACTTCGGGGATCTCCCTCAGGTTACAACGCACCAACCGGTCCTTTAATTCTCCCATGTACTCTGATACAGAATTGGAGCCTTGCCGCAGGGAGGCGAGCTCGTCAAACATTTGTGTCCGATGGTACGCGGGGACGTACTGATCGGTCAGCAAATTCTTCATGACGGTCCATCCAAAAATCGGGTCTCCGTCCCCAGTCCCTAGTCTACGCTCTTCATTCAGCCAATAAGTTTTGGCGCGACCGGTTAGCTTCATCCTGGCAACTTGGACCTTTTGGGGGTCCGTAAGATGGTGCCAATCATAATAGCATTCCATGTCCACTATCCATGTGAGGAAATTCTATGGATCTCCCATACCATCGAAAGTGGGGGCATCAATTTTGATGGCCCTTGTAATATCAAACTCTCGCCCGTGGCGATTGCCTCGAGGGGGCACTCGTGGGGAGTCGCCATCCGAATCCGAATCGGAAATATGTTGGCGCCGGTGGGGCAACTCAACATTAGCGGGAGGTGGGGGTGGCCTAGCTTGATTTTGTAAAATCTGTGCTAAGGTGGCCCTAAGTTCCGTCATATCGTTACGAAGACCTGCTATCGCTTCAGCGTTACGAATTTCGTGCTCGTTCTCAGCCATCCTAGACGTAGACGGTGCCGAATACTCCGTGCCTAGCCTAGTGCGCATGCAAGACCCAGAAAATTATGAAAGATAATTTTTCCTAGGGCTGTGGGTAGAATGAAAATAATTTTTTTTTTGACAAGCGTGATGTGAGAAACACGTAGATCGTTAAAAATTTTTTTTTTTGAAATTTTGCTGAAAAGTGAAGATTTCAGCCCGCTATTTGCATACCAACTGCACAGAATTACGATGTTCTAATTTGCAGGCAGACTTAACGCGGCCGAATCAAAAAATTTTCTGTTTTAAAGTTGCTGGAAATAAGTGCAGGAAGCTACAATTTTTTTTTCAGATTTTTTTGACAAGTTTAAAATTTCGACAGATTTACTAAACGCAGACCAATCCGAAATTTCAGATCTTAGAAAATTCAGATCAACCAACGACAAATGCAGAGAGGATGTTTGCAACGTGGAAGTTGAAACGACCGCCTCTGATACCAAATTGATGTAGGATGTCCGGAATCGGAGATCTCTACGGAAATAATTCACTCCTCGCACAATGTCGTCTTAGAACTATCGCACCTACACAGCACCTATCGCCCACAATATTTCCTCGTCACAAACGCAGCGCATAAAAATAACAAGGAGGATTGGTCGACTCGAAAATAGCGATCGAAATTTGAGTCAGATCGTTCCCCAAATTAACATAAAGATTGCCAACCTTTTTGGGAGCAAAACCAAGGCTATAGGCCAAGATCCGCTCCGGCAAATAGGATCCACCCGATCCGGAAATAAAAAGCCTAGCAACGGCGATTTCGAAATGAAAAGTGCAGCGATTGATTTAACAAAGCGGACAAAACGATTTGCGATCCACCACAACTAATTAGAAGAAATCACACAAGGAGGGATGAGATATTTTACCCAACCGGAGAGCGTTCACACAAGATAATTGTGGGAGATTCACTCTCTCCACGGATCCACCGGCGTCACACCGAAGGGTTGCAACCTTCTTCCAAGGAGTCGCACCGAAGGAAGACGCGCCGGAGTCGCACCGAACGGATGGAGGAGGCAAGGGGCGGCGGCTTCACACCCCCACAAGGAGGCCGGCGGTTTCACACCACCAAGGAGGGGGGGGGGGGCGGCGGCTTAGCACAAGCTTGGCCGAAATTCTCAAGAGAGGATTTAGGTTTTCAATATTTCACTAATGATCTCATAACAAGGCCTCCTTAAATAGGAGTTACAAACAAGCCTTAACCATTCATGATGGAGATGTAATCTCATCCATCCAAATGGTTAAATGCACACCAAATAAAATATTGTCCAAATGCAAAAATAAAAAGTGCAATATTGAATATAAAATTATCACTTCAAACTTGGATAATTTTATATTCCTAAAATAGAAATAATAAAGCATGAAAAGGGAATTGTTTTAATGCGGTGCGGCGAATGTTGCGCGCCGCGGGCAGAGGTTGTAACGTAGCCTTCCGCTAGCATCATCGTGACGCCTCACGTCCTTTAGTTGAATCGCCTCAGCAACCGGGTCAACCTCATCATCATTAGCATCGTCTCCAAGTAGAGGTGGAGGGGGTGCGCCATCAGATAATATCAAAAGGGAGGGCAAGACCAACCAGACATGAACCATGAAAAATAATAGATATGATGAGCGTTTAGACAAATAACAGATAGTACACACACAAAGTAATGGTAAGAGATAATAATCATAGAGGTGACTCAAAGTGGAACACATTTTATAAAATTGTAAGCACATGAGTGACAAAATGGAGCAAGGTACACAAATAGAGAAGTTCACTTTTAAGAGTTAATATGAATTGGACAGCACAGACTAAACTAAGCACACAACGAGTATGTCTATAATGCAATAAGAGTAAGGAAGTAATCAGGTGAAACAAACATTGAAAACATCATGAGTGTAAATCATTTGCTAGTACGTATTGTGCTCAAATGACTTAGTGTATTTGTAGTCCAATTCTTATGTGCGGAAGTCTTAGACAAGGCAATGACATGTGTTCGTGTAGCATCGAAAGCGAGATAACACCAAGGGAAAGGTAGCATATTGTAAATGGTTACCTCGATCGTCTAGGAACCTAACACAAGAGAAATAAGGTGAACAATCACCTCACATGTCATTCAATGTCATACATAGGCAAAAACTAGGGGCACTAAGCTAAATATAGAGTCGATGCACAAGATCGAAGTGACTCTTTAACCAAGGTGTTCATCCTCACAATTCTCATGAAGACTTATCAGGAGTAATGAGTATTGCTTGGGGGGACCGTGACAAGAGATGTGATAGTTTGCATAGAATAATTTTGTTAGCGTAGATCTATCACTTTTGATCGTATTTTTTTTAACTTCATGGAGCCCCGAGTCAATCGAAATCTATCCACCTAGATAAATACACTTTAACTTGCATACATACGACTTTTGTACGAGAGTTTTGGCCCAAAGTTTCACTCCTAGCATAATCACAAATGTATTATGACATTGATTATTCAATATATTTCTAGCGTGTTAGAATATAGTGTCACGAGTTATAACATGTATGTGTAGCATGTTTTCATCTTGAGTGCACCAGCTAGGGATGTGTTTATCATGTGAAGTCATTCCCCTATCTAAATCTTTACACGTACCTAGAGGCATAGTCAACAGACACGACCCCGTCTTATTGAACTCAATAGCTAAGCACCTATAGATTCAGCCCTTTATGACCGGAGGACAATGTTTACAGAGATTACAAATCTAAACTCAAACATTATACGTAGGCGTTATGGTATAAGTCACAGTCTTGTGAGCCCTATGGATATGATCACTTCACAGTTTTTTTTTGGTTTTTTTAAAAAAAATGCAAGGAAACTCAAGTAAATGACTCATAAGCAAATATGCTAGGAAAACAAAGCACCAAAAAAAAAACAAACAAAAGAGCAATTAGATACTCAAAATTATGACTAGGATGAGAGATCTATGAACTCCAAGCTCGAGTCAAAGTAGTGATAAACGTGCAATCAGAAGTGTCTTACTGAATATGTCTGCTAGTTGGTCATGAGTGACAATGAAACTTACACGCACGTTCTCCTTTTTTATATGATCTCAAATAAAGTGGTGACACACGTCAATATGTTTAGATCTATAATGGTGCACTGGATTATATGTCAGGTCTATGTTACTCTTATTATCGCACCTAAGTGTAACATTCCTACAAGATAAGCCAATGTCTTCGAATGTTTGAGACATCCATAGGGCTTGAGCGCAACAGCTTCCTAAGGCGATATACTCGGCTTCAGCGGTGGATAGTGCAACCGAGTTTTGTTTACGGCTTGACTAGGAGACTAATGCAGGGCCTAGGAAATGACATGTACCCCTTGTGCTCTTGCGATCAAGTGAACACCCTACATAGTTAGAATCAGAGTACTCGTGTAGTGTGAAATTGGTGTTATGTGGGTACCAGAGTCCAATGTTCTGTGTTCCTATAAGGTACCTAAAAATATGCTTTACTGCTTTCAAATGAGACTCTCTAGGTTCGACGTTGTACATAACACACATACCTACCGCAAACGTGATATCTGGCCTAGAGGCACTCAAATATAACAATGATCCTATCATACCTCTAAACACAGTCTGATCGACGTAAATGCCACATTCATCTTTTAATAATTTAAGAGAGGCACTCATATGAGTTTTGACTTGTTTTAGATTCTCATACCCAAAACACACAAGCATATCTTTAATATATTTTGATTGACTTCTAAAAATCCTGTCTTTGCATTGAGAATATTTTAATCCTAGCAAATAGGTAAGTTCTCCTACTAGGCTCATTTCGAATTCGGATTTCATTAGATTGACAATTTCTTTACACAACTTATCATTCATGCCCCCAAAAATGATATCATCCACAAAGATTTGTTGTATAATTAGATTTGAGAGCTCATTCTTTACGAATAACATGGTGTCCGCACTACCCATCCTAAATCCATGAGCTAAGAGAAAAGTGGTGAGCCTATCATACCAAGCACGGGGTGCCTTCTTCAATATGTACAAGGCCTTCACCAACTTGTATACGTGGTTTGGGTATGCGACATTCATGAAACCGGGTGGTTGCTCGACATATACCTCTTCCTTAATATATCCATTTAGGAAGGAACTCTTAACGTCCATTTTTTATAATATAATTTGCTTATAACTAGCAAACGCCAAAAACATACGGATAGACTCAAGACGAGCAACCGAGGCAAATGACTCCTCAAAATCCACACCCTCTATCTGAGAATACCATTGAGCAACCAAACTAGCTTTGCTTCTTGTTATCCTAGACTCACCATCAAGTTTATCTTTGAAGACCCATTATTAGCCTATGACTGGATGGTTATCTGGACGTTCCACTAACACCCATACCTTACTTCGCTCGAATTGGCTTAGCTCCTCATTCATCTCCAAGAACCATGATTCATCTATTAAGGCTTATGAAACTTTCTTGGGTTCAATATCAGATAGAAAACACAAGTTTGAGAATGATTCATGAAGTACGGACTGAGTTCTAACTCCATGAGATGGCTCTCCTATGACTAGATCACTAGGATGTTGTTTTGAAAAAATTTAGTTACTAGGAGGCCTATATCCTTGTTCAAGACTTTGAGTTTTACTCTCCACAATTCTCTCCTCACCTTCATTCCCTATCGGTACACTCTCTTCAACCTCCTCTTGATTCGCCTTAGGCTCGTTAGTTGGGGAATTTTCATCGAAATGCACATGAGCCGATTCTTCAACCACTAAGGTCCTCTTATCTAATACATTTTATTTTTAGCTCCTTCTCATTTTGAAGTCGCGTGCAAAGATTTGAGAATTTGCTAAAGGTGTCTGATTTATTTTCTATAAAGATCGTCCAGCAATAACATGAATAGTCATCTATGATAATGATGGTGTATCATTTTCAACCTAGAATACACGTACTAAGAGGTCCAAACAAGTCCATGTGAATCATTTCGAGTGGTGTTGACATGGAAACTTTTGTTTTGCTTTTGAAAGAGGTTTTGACAAATTTGCCTTTTTGACAAGTAGCGCATAAGACATTTAAACTACAGCTTAAGTTGGGATGTCGCCAAACAAGCTTCTTTTTCGATAGTTTTTCAATAAGCATGCTACCAGTATGTTCTAGTCTCTTATGCCAAAGATCTAATTCCTCATTCAAAGTAACTAGGCATTTCAAATTAGATTCAGAAATATCATCAAAACTAACAGTGTACACATTATGATTTTTGTGAGCTACAAGTAATACACTAGAAGTTTTGGCATCAATAATTTTGCAAGTGTTTGTAGATGACTCAAATATGACAATTAGACCATTATCACACAATTGGCTAATAGAGATAATATTATGCTTAAGTCCATCTACAAACAAAACATTAGAAATAGAAAATGCCTTATTACCTATAGTGCCGCTTCCAAGTATTTGTCCTTTGTTGTTGTCCCCAAAAGTCCTCATGCCACCCTTCTTCTTCTCCAGGCTAAGGAACTTGTCTTTATCTCCCGTCATGTGCTTGGAGAAACAAATGTCCAAGTACCACACATTCTTCGTGTCCTTAGCCTATCTACAGACCTAAAAATAAGATGAGGGTAAAGTTATAGTTACCCAAGTTGTCCCACCCATATGATAGGTAGAACACTTGGGTAGCCAGACTTGAGTATTTTTCTTGGCACCTTTCGTCAGACATGAGCCGGATGTGTGACCAAACTTATGATAGTTTGCACACAAAGTGTAAGCATTTGATGTTGACTTTATCGAGTTGCTCGAGCTCTTGCTTGAGGATGAGGATAGCCCTCCAGAACTCTTAACCTTATCTTTAGATTTCTTAAAATTGGACTTAGGCTAAGAGTGATGGTGATTTCCGCTCAGTGGTGATGTTGGACTCACATAAACTAGTCCAAGCTTCCCAGATCCATGACATTGTGCACCCAACAACATATTTAAAGACTTTTGGCCTATTCCAAACTTTTGGATAACACAGTTGAGAACATGGATCCTCGCCTTTAAGGCCGTGTTCTCAGTAACTAGCATTGCGCACCCATTGGCAAATTGCTTTTTGCCTTCCATTATCTTGGCCAGAGACATTTGAAGTCTTTTATCCAAGGAATTCTTTTCATTGATGACACTAGTTGTTCTCAATATTGCCTTGGAGAGACTTGCTTTTAGTTCTTTGATCATTGTCATCCAGTGAGAACACTCTAGACATTCGATCTTCTCTTTGCCAGTTCTAATTACTTAACTTTTCAATTTTTCTAAGCCCTTTTCGATTTTCTTATTCTCGGCTCTCAAACACTTTTTCTCAAAAATAATGCTTTCTAATTTATCAACTAAATTTTTTGAAATTTCAAGAAGTTCAGTATAATTAGGTGGAGCTACCTCAGTGTCGCTCTCGACACTGGACTCATCGTCAGATTCTTCTTGATTCTTTCCCATGAGGCATATATTTTCCTTGTCTTCACTGCCAGAGTGTGTGGTGCTTGACTCATCAGATCGATACTTATCCCAGGTGAACGCCTTCAACACCTTCTTCATCCCTTTGTGCCGGATTTCCTTTTCTTTTTCCTCCTTCTGAAGACTTGGGAATTCTCTCTTTAGGTGCCCAGGATTGTGGTAGTGATAGCACTCCGGCTGAGGCTTCTCATCATCGCTTTCTGTCTCTTTCGACGACTTGTTCCACCTTCAACTTTCTCCAGCTCCTCTCTTCAGGAATTTCTTGAATGATTCCTGCTTCTTGGTCTTAATGAATTTTTTGAACTCCCGAATATAAAGGCTCTCCTCCTCATCTTCCTCAAAATCTTCAGCAGCTTTTCTCTCCTTTGTGGCCTTCAGCGCCAGTCCCTTCTTCTTTACTTGCCTGGGATATTCCTCTGCTTGAATCTTAATTTCAAGTTCATGTGTCTTTAGATTGACAATGAGGATCTATATCTCTAGGGTGCTGATCTCATGAGACTCAGCAATAGCTATCATCTTTCGGTTAAGCGAGGAGGCAAAGATCACAGGATCTTCCTCAGTAGGTCACCATTTGGAAAGTTCTTTTCGAGAGATCTTGAGGTGTTGATAATCTTAGTAAATCATGTGTACATGCTGTTCATATCCTCATCAATCTCCATTCGGAACTGTTCATATTCAGATTCGAGTCAGAATAGCTTCGACTCCTTCACCTACGAAGTACCTTCATGAGTGAGCTCAAGAAGACGCCATATATCATAAGCAGTCTCGCAGTTACATATTCTATTGAATTCTGTTTTGTCCAAGGCACAGAATAACGAGTTCATGGCCTTGGCATTATTCGTACATCTAAGCTTGTCTGCGTCATCCCACTTATCACTTGGTTTTTCTAAGACTTTATCAACAACCATGATAGTGGGTGCAGTGTACTTTGTCTCTATCATTGCCCATACGTCCATGCTTTGAGTCATCAGAAAGATTCTCATGCATGTTCTCCAGTGACTCAGTCACTCCCATTAAAGATTTGAGGTCGACTCACACCTTGTCGCTCATTGAATGCATGAATGGAGTTGGCCATCTTACTTCAGATTTTTAAGCCTTTTAAAAGTAACCTGCCTCTAATACCACTTATTGGATCTTGTGGCCAACCTTAGGGGGGGGGGGTGAATAAGGTTTGACGCATTAATATAAATTTAAAATTGTTTTGCACATAAATCAATGTTTTGGAATCTACCGCGGGGCGTTAGGTATCTAATGCGCGGAGGTAAGTCTATGAACTCATTTTCCTGCGCAAGTTCATTCGCAAGCCCCACAGCACAGCACTCACTTTTACAAACCAGAACAATCACAGAGTTAATCAAAATAGAAACTGCAATTCCATTGCATGAATCAAAATAACCATTGTTCTAGATGATTACAAAAAGGGTGATCTCCGTGATGCCAGAGATCTAAGGTGATGAGAAATAAAAACTCTTTTGGTTTCTATACCGATCCGCTCCACGGACCGGTTGGCTCTCTCCTTTTACCTCCAAGAAAAGTCTTGGAGACGGCTCCTCACCTCCTCATAAGGAAGGGTCTTAGAGCCCCGCTAGATCCTCCCGATCTAGACGTCCTTAACCCCAGGTCGATTTCCCACGGAGTCCTACCCAGATTCCGACAACCCTTACCGGTCTATTTTCCTCTCCGCAAGATTTAGAAACAAAGAAAGATTATAAGAGTAAAAGATGTAAATGTTTTAAAGATGAAGTTCTCCCTCTTAAAGACTTCTCCATAGAGCGATCCACGGCCGGTGCTTGAGATCTCTATCTTTCGTCTGGATTCTCTTGTTTGTTAGGGCAAAGAAACCAAGGTGACCAATTATACGTCTTCGTGAAAACATGCTACTGTCGGCGGCAAGACAAGCGCCCGGCGGTAGGGTCATAGGCTTTTTGTGCCAGCTGTCGTCCAAATCTTGAATAATAATTAAAATGAATATTTGTCATTTCATCATTGTTAGCGCCGCACAGTTACAACTACCGTTGCGCTGTAATATAGGACATGATGATTCAGAAGTAGCGTGTCAATATTCGTCGAGCGGCTAGCGCGGTGTAGTAACTGCTATCGCCTGCGGTAATTTGGTTTCTCGAGAAATTCATCTCGATATTCTTCGAGAGACTAGCGCGGCACGGTAATGACTATCTCCTGGCGGTAGGTCGTTTCTCGAAAAATACTACTTGACGTTCGTCGAGAGTCTAACACGATGCGGTAAAAACTACCACCTGTGATAATTTCCCGAGAGTCAGGCCAAATTAATTCCTTGTATTAGCGTGTGCAGTAGGACTAGCGCAGAGCGATAGTTTCCCGAGAACTCTATCCAGTTAATTCACGGCTACCGCCCATCGGTAACTTCTACCGCTCGACGTTAGTATCCATAGAAGTCTTCTTCTACGCTTGTACCTGTCAACCTGCACACTCTATCAACACAAGACATGATCATATACAACCTGGGAGTTGATATTCTCAAACACATGGCATGTGAAACATCGGTTCACACAAGCCTATCTCAGGATCTTTGGTAGTAAGTTCTTTATGCTTAATAATGGGAAGTCCTACTTGACTAACTTTACTATCAAATCCTATAAAGAGATATTTGTTTGGTACAACAACCATAGAAATTCCAATTGAGTATATAACTTGAAAAATTAAGTTGTAAAAGAGTCTGTTAATGTAGTCTTTGATGAGTCATCAATGATTAACACTGAGCTACCAAGATCCTCTAGATCTGTTGGTATAGAGTTGAAGATGGATAACCTAGCAATCAAGGACACATCTCCAACCACCCTAGAAGAAGGTGATGGTGTGTACATTCTAGATGAAGGACAAAGTACACAAGATATGGCTGAAGACCAGCAGGATCCAACTACGTAAGTTCATGATGCTGAAGTAAGAGTTCCTCCTATAGTCAGGCGTTTGAGGGATCATCCAAGAATTCAGATTATAGGAGATGTTAGTGAAGGGGTTATAACCAGGAGCAAAAGCCTCAGCATTTCCGTGTACTCCCGCTTTCTGTCTCATGTTGAACTAAAAAGGTTTGAAGATGCCAACATATACCCATTTTGTATTGTGGTAATACAAGAAGAACTGAACCAGTTCAAGAGGTGCAATGTGTAGAATCTAGTTCTTAGACCTTAAGGACATAACATCATTAGAACCAAGTGGATATATAGGAACAAACTTGATGAAAATGGTGTTATAAACAAGAACAAAGCCAAACTAGTTGCCAAGGGATACAGACAAGAAGAAGATATTGAATTTGATCAGACCTTTGCACAAGTGGCAAGATTGGAAGCTATAAGATTGTTCCTTGCATATGCTACACATAAATGATTCAAGGTCTACCAAATGGATGTGAAGTCAACCTTCCTAAATGATGACCAAAAAGAAGAGGTCTATGTTGAGCAACCCTCAGGTTTTGTTAATCCTAACTCTCCTGATTTTGTATTTAAGCTTAGAAAAGCTTTGTATGGGTTGAAATAAGCCCCTAGGGCATGGTATGAAACCCTCTCTAGCTTTCTCATTAAAAAAATTCTCAAGGGGAATGATAGACAAGACATTATTCCTAAGGGAAGTCAAGGGTAAGACCATCCTTGTCCAAATTTATGTAAAAGACATAATTTTTGGGTTTACTGATGTTGACCTCTACAGAAAGTTTGCTAAACTTATGCAAAGGAAATTTGAGATGAGCAGTATGGGTGAACTCAAGTACTTCTTGAGCATCCAAGTAAGACAGTTTGAGAATGTATTATCCATCTCACAATCTAAGTTCACTAAGGAGTTAATTAAAAAGTTTTGAATGGAGAGTGCCTCCATAATAAAAACTCCTATGGGGTAAAATATTTCATTAGACAAGGATGAGTCCGGGAAACTTGTTGATGAAACCAGAGGCAAATATGCTCCCTCCTCTACCTTACTGTTAGTAGGCTAGACATCATGTATGTTATATGTGTTTGTGCTAGATACCAGGCTTTCCCTAAAGAGTCTCATTATTCTACAGCTAAAAGAATTTTGAGATATCTCAAGGGCACACCTTATCTTGGCCTATTGTACCCTTGGAATAGTGATTTTGAACTAATTGGGTATTCATATGCAGACTTTGCAGGTTGTAGAGAAGATAGGAAAAGCACCTCTGACTCTTGTAAATTTCTAGGAAGAAGTCTTGTATCTTTGAGCAGCAGGAAGCAAACAAGTATTACAATATCAACAGCTGAATCAGAGTATATATCAGCTAGTTGTTGTTGTGCTCAGCTATTATGGATCCAACATTATCTCCAGGTCTACAACCTTAAGCTAAGTAGAACTCCCATATTTTGTGATTCTACTAGAGCCATCTCTATTGCTAGGAATCCTGTATCTCATAGCAGGACGAAGCATATAGAGATTAGGTATCATTTTATTAGAGAGCATGTGGAATGTGAGGACATTACCCTTTAGTATGTCCCCACAGATAAGCAGGTGGTTGATATCTTCACAAAGACACTAGATGAAACCAAGTTCAACTCCTTCAAATTTGAATTGGGTGTGATGAACTTAATATAGCTTAAGTTGCTCCTCATGTATTTCAATTGTAGGTAGTATATACCTGATGATGCATATTTTAGCTTAATTTATTTGGGTAAAAATATATTATTTTCGTTTTAAATCTCTTCCTTTATGTAATTTTATGTTTCTTTTTATGTAAATATTATAACTAATGTTTATTTTCTGTTTTTGCAGGTTTCCACAAGTTTTCAGCCACAAGTCCTCTAACACACCCCCCTAACAAGCCCTCCCTGGGCGTGTCATAGGGCGAGTAGCCTGATCCCGATATTGAAAGCCGCCAGAAGGATTTTCCCGCTAAAAATCCCATGTCATGCCCCCTGACATGCCCTCCCCAGGCGTGTCCCAGGGCATGACACGGGGCGTGTCACCCTCATCCCGAAGCATGCCGCCCCATTCATTGCTTTCTCCACTACTGCAAGCAAACAGTACAATCACGCCCCCATGACACGCCATCCATGGGCGTGTAACAGGGCGTGACCCGCCTTTTTCCGACGTCTGATGGATTTCCGACCGCTTATTTTGACATGACTTATCTTTCACGCCCCCCTTCCCTGGGCATGACCAAGGGCGTGTCTAACATCGTACCGAGGTAATCATCATTCCCGCCAGAATTCAGCTCCTGAGGTCAACTCCATACCTGTCACGCCCCCTGTCACGCCCTCCCCGGGCATGACCTAGGGCGTGACCAACTCGTGGGAAAAGTCTATAAATACCAGGCCATTCCCAGCATTCAGGACAAACTTTTGGGGAGAGGGGAGGTGTCGCTAGTTCATTTCAAAGGGTTTTATGGTTTTTATTTTCATGTTTTGCTCTCTCTCCCTCCATTTCTAGTTTTATTTTTGTGTATTGCACATCAATTTCTTGTAATAGCTTTTTATTAGTATTGTAGCAGTAGTTAGTTTATTTTCATGCACTTGTAATCTCCATTCCAAGTTGTAATCGCTCTTCTTTTTAATGAATTATAGTTAGCATTTCCTTTCTCTATATTCTCTCTCTTTAATTTTTGTGCACCTTTACCCCTCTCTTTCCCTTTTACCATGATTAACTAATCCTCCTTGTACTCGATCTTGATGATCCGAGGTTCGAACGATTAAGTTATGATGCTTTAATTTACCTTTACTTTTTAGGTTTTAGGCCTTGAATTACTCTTTATTTTTCATGGGCTGGAGTAATATAATCGATATATACTCTCCACATTTGCTTTAATTCTGGGCTAGCTGAGAGGCCGATAGAATGAAGTGAGCATTCAAGAGAAAAGAGAGTTGTACGCACCCCTCAAGAGAGGCAAACGCCCAAATCTAACGGATTGGAGCAAAATCCAATTGAGGGTTCACCGCATTAAGCAAGCATTAGGCTTCTGATTTAGAAGAAAGTCAGTCAGACCTTCCGAAACTCAGTTGGACACGACTTCGAGAGGAGCGTGTTCAAGCTTTAGGAACCTCCACGGTCAAGGACTTTTGCCCTATTAAGCTTAGGTTTATTTATCGCCTTTTTAATCGACTCTTGTTGAGGTGATTCTTGATCAAGTGCGCCCCTTTATCTCTATCTTTAACACTTTTTATTTCTGTAAGTAATTAGTTTTCTTTTTTTAGCTTAGTAATTTAATTTCAGTTTTTAGTTTAGTATTTAATAGAAATTTCAGTTGATAAAAAAATAGCAATCTCCTCTGAGTAGTAATAATCATTACGCCCCAGGGAAATACGACCTTGATACTAATCTATAGTATCCTATTCTATAACCGATAAGGTATGCTTGCCTTTATCAGATATAGAATCGGAGAATATTCTCAACCACCACATCCACCTTCTCTTCTCTTCAAACCCTCTCTCCACCGTTGCGAATTTCTTGTATCAAGTTTTTGGCAACATTGCCGGGGATTGTTTTGATATTTTGAAAAAAGGATAGCTACTAATTTTATCGTTTTGTTCTGTTTTTTTCTCTCGCCCCTCCTTCACGGTTGATTTACTTTTTTTGAAATGGTTAATCTTTGTTTTAATTGTGGAGAGTTCGGTCACTCTCACGGGGAGTGTTGGGTAAAATATTCTTCATCCGCCTATGATTTTATCCCTTTCGGATTGAATCAATTTGGCCAAATTGATTCGTCTGCAAATTTTTTTCATGGGGTTATGATGGTTTTCAAATGCCTTCCTACCCTTCTCCTCCGAATTTTTTTGATTTTAATTTTTCCAGAAATTTCTTGAATGGATATTTTGATCCTAGCCCAACTTTGAACAACTCAGGGTGGCAACACCCTGATAATTCTTGGGGCCAAGGTGATTATCAACTCATTCCATCTCTAGATTTCTTCGCTTTTTCTCCGCAAGTTTGCGCGCCTCACGTTTTTGATTCTAGTGAAAATGAAGTCATTTTTGATGGTATAGCATTTGATGCACGCATAAATGTTCACTTCAAAGTGATTTTTGACGCTTTGGCTGCTGAGGTCGCATCTTTTTTTCCCCTTCTCCTCCTATTTATCTTTCTAATGATGAATCTTCGGATATTCCGCAGTGCCTTCAATCACTTGCGGAAGACGATTATTCAGAAATTCCATTGTGCCTTCAACCTCACGAGGAGGAAATCTCCCCCGATATATCGATTTTTTTTCAACTTTTCGAGGAAGATAAACTTTCTTGTGTTCGATCTTCCAAGAGATTGAATTTTCGGATATCCCAGTTTGCTCTCAATCTACCGAAATGATTCATATTCAAGTGGAGAAACCATTTCTTTCTTTCCAACCATTTTCTTCTGATCAACGCCGCCGCCTTCTTCTTTTTCTTCTCTTCCCCCTCCTTGCGAAAATTCCATTTTATTTTCTTCTTTTATTTTTCCTTCTAGTTTAGTTTCTAGTTCTTCTTCTTCTCCCCCTTCTAATAGTTTAGTTTCTTTTTCTAGCATTTTTTCTTTTTCTAAATGTTTTTTTTTGTTTTCTTTAAAAAACAAAAAAATATTTTTATTTTCTTAAATAATGTTTTGGCACTCGCGCCGAAACGTATATTGCGCGAGCTGCCATTACATTTCTCTTTTTATTTTCCATTTAGCTAACAAAGAACATCGAGCTTAATGTCGTTTTGAACAAAGAGCGCTCTTTGGAGGCACCCCTTGCTTATCTTTTTTTTTTTGTTTTTTTTTTGTTTTGTGCAGGAATAAGCTCCCACGTGTTTGTCACTCTTCTCGCCTCTCAACTTGGACTCAAGCCGATCTTTAGCTCAAGTTTGGGGGGATGCATTTTCCAACATCTAGGCATGAAGCGCTAGGGAAGCATCTTTTCCCTCTCTTTGCATTTCTTTTTCTACTTTTCTCTCTCTTCTCATTCTCTTTATACTTAACTTTAAACATTGGGGACAATGTTTAACTTTAAGTATAGGGGAGTGCTCTCTTAATATTTTACTTTAGAAAAAAAAATTATAAGAATTTTCGAAAAATAAAAAAAAAAGTGTATATAGTATATTTTTGAAAAATCCAAAAAATATATATATATATATACATTTTTGACAAAAAATCCCAAATTAAATTGAGTTAATTTTTGTCAAATCAATTAGTACCGTTACATTGCATTTTATTATTTTTATGCTCATGTTTACTTGCTTAGTTAGAATAAATTATATTAATTTTATTTTTAAACATGTTAAGCGCGTAGTATGTTGACTCATGCAGTTTTCCTATTTAGGGTAGTATGCTAATTTTGAAAAATTTCTTGAATTTTTTTTCACTTTTCCTTAGCCTTTCTTTTACTGCTTTTACTTTTATAAAACCTATCATCTTTTATTTTTCCTTATTAAAATCTTTTTAAACATTAATTATTATTAAGTGTAGTAGACACAAACCGGTCTAGGCGCTTATTATTATTGTTTTCATGAAAGCAAATTCTCTATATTTTATTTTTTGTGTTTTTCCTCTTTTGAAATTTCAAAGCTTTACTTTGAGTAGATTTAGGAACCATGAAAATGATTTAGGCATTTCTTTTGAAACATTTGAGCCTTTGTACCCGGCCTAACAATAATCGTTGCTAGCACTTTTTGTGCCTTTTCCTTTCCTTTTTGTAGCCCCACTTTTTATTTCACCACGACCAAATAGCTTACCTATATGCACACTTTAAAATTATTTTTGAGCTTTAATTGCTAATGTGCATCTTTTTGAAAAAAAATTAGTGGAAAATCTTTGTATTATCTTTTGCTACAAAAGTGGAAATTTTTAAGAATGAAAACGGAGAAAAAAATGAAAAATTAGAAAAAATATTTGTTGAAAAAAGTAAAAGATGAGAAAAAGAAAAGTGTATTTATTTTGGCTAGCTTTATTTTGGCAAAGCTCATTTCCTTTTTGTTTTAAGTGTACAAATACCCCTCATGTTTATCTTTTTAAATATTGCACCCTTAAAATATAAGCCTAACTGTACGCCTAATTAAAGCATTAGTGATTCATGCTTCCTACGTTTACTTTTTAGTATAGTAGCGAGAAACAAGATTGAATAAGTGTTTTTGATTAAAATATTGAACTTTGTCTTGATTGACTATGGTTTTAATTTGTCTCTTAGACTTTAGTAGTGACTCAATGCGCTTTTTACTCATTGCTTTATTTAGTTTTAATCCTATAAAAATATGGGATGATTTGTTTTTATATTTAGTAAAATTTATAAAATTTTGTGATAAGTTAAAGTAGGAATTTTCGGTTCTTATTCAAAAATTTCTCTACCTCTAAATTCCCATCTTACTCGTTTATAGCATTTTTAAACTTTTCAATTAATCCTCTTTATTTATCTCTAACTCGTAGTCTTTACTTGAGGACAAGCAAAATAATAAGTATGGGGGAATTTGATGATGCATATTTTAGCTTAATTTATTAGGGTAAAAATATATTATTTTCGTTTTAAATCTCTTCCTTTATGTAATTTTATGTTTCTTTTTATGTAAATATTATAACTAATGTTTATTTTCTATTTTTGCAGGTTTCAACAAGTTTTCAGCCATAAGTCCTCTGACAGGCCCCCCTGACAGGCCCTCCCTAGGCGTGTCGTAGGGCGTATAGCCTGATCCCGATGTTGAAAGCTGCCAGAAGGATTTTCCCGCCAAAAATCCCATGTCACGCCCCCTGACACGCCATCCCTGTGCGTGTCCCATGGCATGATACGGGGCGTGTCACCCTCATCCCGAAGCCTGCCACTGCATTCATTTCTTTATCCACTACTACAAGCAAACAGTACTATCACGCCCCCATGACACGCCCTCCATGGGCGTGTCACAGGGCGTGACCTGCATTTTTCCAACATATGATGGATATCCGACCGCTGATTTTGACATGATGCGCCTGTCACGCCACACAGCCCCAGGCATGACCAAGGGCGTGTCTGACATCGTACTGAGGCAATCATCATTCCCGCTAGAATTCAGCTCCCGAGGTCAACTCCGTGCCTGTCACGCCCCCTGTCACGCCCTCCACGGGCGTGACCTATGGCGTGACCAACCCGTGGGAAAACTCTATAAATACCAGGCCATTCCCAGCATTCAGGACCAACTTTTGGTGAGAGGGGAGGTGCTGCTAGTTCATTTCTTAGGGTTTTATGGCTTTTATTTTCATGTTTTGCTCTCTCCCTCAATTTCTTGTTTTATTTTCGTGTAATGCACTTCAATTTCTTGTAATAGCTTTTTATTAGAATTGTAGCTGTAGTTAGTTTATTTTCATGCACTTGTAATCTCCATTCCTAGTTATAATCGCTCTTCTTTTTAAAGAATTGTAGTTTGCATTTCCTTTCTCTATATTCTCTCTCTTTAATTTTCGTGGACCTTTACCGCTCTCTTTCCCTTTTACCATGATTAACTAATTCTCCTTGTACTCGATCTTGATGATCTGAGGTTCGAGCGATTAAGTTATGATGCTTTAATTTACCTTTTCCTTTTAAGTTTTAGGCCTTGAATTACTCTTGATTGTTCATGGGCTGGAGGTATATTATCGATATATACTCTCCACCTTTTCTTTCATTCTGGGCTAGCCGAGAGGCCGATAGAATGAAGTGAGCATTCAGAGTAAAGAGAGTTGTACGTACCCCTCAAGAGAGGCAGACGTCCAAATCTCCCTGATTGGAGTAAAATCCAATAGAGGGGTGATGGTTATTTTCACATAACATGGTAATAACTTGATGCAGATTCATTCTACAATTTAATAATAACTATATAGATAGACATAAGATAAATTGATTTAACATTTCAGGCAAGTGCACCTATCAATCATAGTATAGGAGAATTCTACATCTCGTGTCATATTCCATAGGGTTTTTTAAATAATCGTACTCACCCTCACTCTATTATCACACCGATAATTAAAATTGAATTCTAACCTACAATAACCTAACTATGACTATTTAGATAAAATACATTGGAGTGTAAAATTCATGAAAAGGTGAAAGTTAAGAGCTTTCACATGAAATTACTTTCGCATTTATTAAAATCTATCTAATCATCTGATAGCAACATTATCAAATCCATTGCAATGTAAGGGTACGACATCCATTAAATTCTTTCTCGAGCAATTAAAAATCTAACTTAAGTGTGTAAATTTTCTCTCGAACAATTTACATTACTCAAATTTTCATTAAGTGCGTTACCCAATTTACTACACAAACTCATGAAATTCTATCTCTAACATATCATAAATTCATTTATGCATATCAAAATTATACAATTAACATATCTCTCGATCATAAAAATTGCAATGAAATTAGAAATAACACCTAATTATGAAATTATTAACATCATTACAAACATCCAATTTCTCAATCTAGAGGTTTAAAATTCATGAATAACAAAAGCTAAATTCATATTTAGGATAATCATTTTTGTTCCAAGGATTATATAATCATAAACTACCACAAATTTTATGAAAACAATGCGATGCATGATTAAACAAATTGTTCAAATACAAAGTTCATGTAAAATATAAGATAAGGAAAGTTGAATCACCAAGATAAGATCAAAATTAAGAAGATATAAGAAGAACTAAAGGCATACAAAAATCCCCTTAAATTAGCCTTCTCTTGGGTGATCCACTTTCGTCCTCCAGAAAAGCTCCAATGCAACTTGATCCAAAAAGTTCAGATTAATTTTTTCTCCAGGTTTTTATAGTCTCATAACAAACATGGTCGAACATGGGTTCCAACACGGACGTGTTACAGGCCGTGTTGACAGTTCCAGGACAGTTCCACACGATTAGGCATGTCTGGTCGTGGGCCGTGTTATCTGACACGGGTACTGACACGGTCGTGTTGGCGAAAACGACCGTGTTGTTCTTCATGTTCTTTAGACACGGGTTGGCCGGCTTTAATTCTTCAATTTGAACTGAAAAGGACACGGGCTGGGAACACGGGCGTGTTCCCACCCGTGTGGTGCTCTGACTCCTTCATTAAATCGAATTCAGCCGAAATAGAACACGGGTAGGAACACGGACGTGTTCCTACCCATGGGTGACCAATTCTTCTCCTATTATCAGCCATGTTGGTCCCGTCAACTCCCCTGTTTTCTCCAAGACTTTTAGTTCCACTGGTTCATCGTACCTGTATTAGAGAAATGAAGTAGTAAGTGAAGAGCTCAATACATGAAATAGTAAAAACTCCAAACTTTGCTCTACTATTCATGATAATACCAATTCCTAACTATTCTCACATAATTACTTGATAAAGAGGTAGGAAAATAATGGACATGATTAAAGTTATGATAGTAAAAAGCCTATCATAATTATACTCATCAAATACCCCTAGACTTGAATGTTTGCTTGTCCCTAAGCAAACAAATTCAAACAATTTGGCTACCAATACATAATTCTTCTTCCATACACTGGTTGTTATGAATTCAAATTGAAATTTGATGCTGTAATTGTATATGAAATAGTACACCAGACTTTTCTAAATATAAATTTATCATAAAATTCCTCCAATACATATCTTAACTATTTTTTCGCTCTTTCTTAGAATTAGGATTATAGTTATCCATAACTATTGTAAGGAGAAAATAACAATATTAATAACATATGCATTAGTCTTTCAAAACTTAAAAATTCCCATATTGATAGTCATACACATTCCTTTACACACCCTCTCCATAGCACTAATGAGAATTAGTAAGGTTGGATCCTTAGGACTTGTATTATGGTGTAACCTTTTTGGTTTAGGATAGGTGATTATAGGTGGGGTAAGCAAAGATAACTCAATGGTTTTTATCATACCTAGATCACAATTGAGCCTTTTTATTTTGTAAATACCTTAACATATATCAATATTATAAGAGCACCCCCAGCCTTTGCAATTTGTATAGTCTCATATTTTAGATGGATACTCTCAAATTTATTTTTTTTCTCATCCAAGGTTCCATAGTTGGGATCATTCCAAGTGGATGCAAAAATACACGCACTCATGCCACATATTACTATGTCCTTTAATTTTTTTTTTGGGTTCATAGTAGGGATCATTCCAAGTGGATGCAAAAATAAATGCACTCAGGCCACATATCACTATAAACAAACTCATTCCATGAAGGTCTCAATGATAGGTGTGCTAATAGGTAAGGATTTGGCCATGGTGAATTTTAGTGGTGGAGTATCAAAAGGTATAGGGATTAGGTCCAAATTAGGTGTGCAAGGGTATAATGTTTAAGGTTTTGGGATTGAAAGGCTCAAGCTATTCAAAAGGAAGCGTAATTCATTTCCACCCTTACTAATTAACTTGTGCAAAAGGTTTGTGGATCGCTAGTAAGTTCTAGACACCAATAGAGCGAATTCTGTATTTTAATTTCCTAATACAAAATTATCAAAATATTACACTCATCGACTCACTTTAGTAAAGATAAATATATTTTCTAAAATAGAGTGATTATTAGTTAATAATATAAAGGACAACCTTTTTAAACTAAATTATATGGAGAAAAGTAGGCTAATGAATTTCTATACGTAGTTACTAAACAATAAATTTGAACACGAATTTGTTTTAATCAGCGTGCGAAAGTAAATTAGATAGTTATACTCCCAAATGAGTGAAGTAATGAAAACTTAAAGAGAAGTAAAGAAAATTTTGAGGGGGGTGTATAACAATATTGACTACTATGATAGAGAAAATATAATTAATTGCAATCATGTCCATCGCAGATTTTTTTTAAAAAAAAATTGAAAGACATCCACCCCAAGACAAAAATTTTGCAATGTCCTCATTGCAATGTAAAAAATTTGAGCGATCAATTGCACCAACATATAAAGAACTTTCGATCATGAATATAAAGAAGCACAAAAAGGAACAAGGGTATTTTTTTATAATAGATATTGAAATTGATAATACATGAGCATAAAAATAAAAACTACAACACTACATAGCCAAATAGACAGTGATATATATCAGAAGTACATGGGAGCGTCATCCTGATCATCTTGGGGCGGAGGCTGGTGAGGAGCTAGCCGTGGTGGACTGGTGATCCCCAAGTGATGCTTCATCTGATATATGGCGTCTTCAGTCCGCTGCTGCGTCTCCTCGATACGCTGAAGGCGTGGCGAGAGCTAGGTCTCGTAGAAGTGTTGTAGCTCCTGCGCGTAGCGAGACTGCCACCGAGGCTGGGAAGTAGAGGACTCCCCCTGTGTATAAGTCGAGCGGGCTGGTGGGATTAGAGGCTCATCGAGGTCAGGATCGACCTCATCATCGTCGATAGTGGCAGGTACATGTTGTCCGGGGATCACAATGGTATATGTAATCCCACCCCGGCCCTGATGGGCGGTGATGAGGCGGATGGATCGAAGACTGGCCATAGTGATGGGCACAGTCATCGCTACCATAGTCATCGGCGGGAGAGATGATAAAAGGCCCATATTTCTCGCCAGGCGAGTAATGTACGGGGCTACACAAATAGACCATATACGCGAGTGTTCGGCCTGATGAAGAATGTACTGGGCGAGCATGTACCCCAGGTGGATAGGATAACTGGCTGTCATGCTATGTAAATAGAGGATGTCTTGATGACTAACAACGCAGGAGCTTTCGCCTTGGCTGCTAAGGGTATGACTAAGGAGATGTTGGATGTAATGTAGGGCAGGAGAATCAAGCCTATAGGCCTTAGACCTCTTGGCTTCGTAGGGATCGACGTCAAAGGATAGACAACGCAAAATATCTCCCGCCTGGTCGCAATTGGGGAGATAGAAATGTAGATCAGGGTAGGCGGCACTAAAGAGAAATGCCTCCTCATACACCCCTAAATGTTGGGTGAACTGGAGGTGGGGTAGTGTATAGAAAGTGCCTGCTACCCGAAAGGAGATAATTCCCTTGGTTTGTCTTCCATTCGCGGTCAAGGAGGGTCGAAGGTTCAAATAGAAAGTGGATAAGAACTCGAGTGTGAGTTATCGAAAACCTAACTCCTCTATGGTAAAAACCATTGCCACCCTACTACAGAAATTAGTTCCCGTACATTTGCCGCGAGATCTTTGCTATCCAGGACGTCCCAGTCTATTATTCATATATCCTAGAATTTCTCGGATTGCAGGAGATTATAGTGATTTTTATGGAGTGCATCTGTGAAGACTAGCGGTTGAGCGGCGTCGCGCCTCTCTGTAGATAACGCTTGAAGCTCTGGCCAACGTCGGCGACTTCGTTGGCTTCGTGATGATGATATGATCTGAAAACAAAGGAAAAATTCCAAAGAGAATGGGGACGAAGAACAAAATAAGAAGATATTTGAGGAATGTAAACCCATGAATTGTACCGATGATGATTGATTTCGAAGAGAAGAGGAGGATACACAAATTTTGAGAAGCTGGTATTGTACCCGGCTGGAATAGGTGCAGGGATTGGAAGTGGGGAAGGTGGGGATGAAGGTGAGAAATGAAAAATTCGGCCCCTATAAAAAGAAGATGAACACGGTTGGACACACGGCCGTGTGTGCACCCGTGTTAGGGAATCGACGAGCGCGGGAAACACAGCCTCCAATGAGACGTGTGGTCAATTCGGGGGAAAGTGTGCATGTAAGTTGGACACGGTTAACAACCCGGCCGTGTTCACAACACATGTGGTCAAACTGACAGGTGATGGGTGCGGACACGGTACACAATACGTGTGTGTGTGGACCTGTGTCCTATGGAAGAAAGCAAAAATAATCGGCACATTTGACACCGAGGTGCACACGGCTGGGTGTACAATCGTGTACTCCAAAACACGGCCGAGAGCACGGCCGGGTGGATACCCGTGTCCTTCTCTGGCTTTTTTAATGGAAAATGTGTTCAATGAAACGACAACACACACGGGCGTGTAGTTTCCCGTGTGGTGCTCTGGAATTATGCCGCCTTTCCCAGGTTTATATGGGACACAGCCAGGTGAATGGGTGTGTGCATAACACGGCTATGCACACAACCATGTGTGCAGCCGTGTCCTTCTCGAAAAAAAATTGCCTATTGCTCATTTTTTCTATAGAACATGGCTAGGTCTAAGGGTGTGTTCTAGACACGTCCAGGCACACAAGCGTGTGCTTGGCCGTGTACTCCTCTTATTTAGCAATTTCTCCTAAGTGATTTATTTTCTCTTTTCTGGGTAGAAATTTAACTAAAATTTTCATTTAAAATTCTATAAACTATATAGACAATTTACTATACTATTCTATACAGTCTCCTAGTCTAGATGGAGGAAGGATTCTAGACGAGCAAATTCTTGGGCAAGTGCACCGTAATAAAGTTTTAACCGGTGCCCGTTGACTTTAAAATCTTTCTTTTTATGGTTAGTTAGTTCGACAGTGCCATAGGGAAAGACTTATTTAACCTGGAATGGTCCGGACCACTTAGATCTTAGTTTCCCTGGGAATAAATGAAGTCGGGAATTAAAAAGGAGAACTTGGTCACCTTTTTGGAATGTCTTTGGTTTACGAAGGTGACGGTCATGAAATAGTTTAGTCTTCTCCTTATAAATCTGGGAGTTTTCATAGGCCGTAGTTCTCCACACATCGAGTTCATTAAGTTGAAGTTTACATTTCTTCCCTATAGAATTAGTATCAAAATTTAGAGAGCGTATTGCCCAATATGACTTGTGCTCTAACTCTATTGGTAAGTGACAAGATTTACCATAGACTAATCTTAAGGGGGTGGTCCCTATAGGTGTTTTAAATGCGGTCCTATAAGCCCATAAACAATCGTGTAGTTTCCTAGACCATTATTTTTTATTTCCTTCTATAGATTTTTCTAGGATGCGTTTAAGTTCTCTATTTGACACTTCAACTTGACCACTAGTTTATGGATGGTATGGTGTGGCTATCCTATGTGTAACTCCATATTTCTGTAATACCTTATCTAGTTGTAGATTACAAAAGTGAGAACCACTATCGCTAATAAGTGCACATGGAGTGCCAAATTGCGCAAATAGAGATTTTAAAAATTGAATTACTTCTCTACTATCATTAGTTGGCAAAGCTTGCGCTTCAACCCATATTGATA
Source organism: Platanthera zijinensis (assembly GCA_039513925.1). Lineage (NCBI taxonomy): Eukaryota > Viridiplantae > Streptophyta > Magnoliopsida > Asparagales > Orchidaceae > Platanthera > Platanthera zijinensis. Next base: position 179,714,456 of record CM077084.1, read on the forward strand.
CATAGTATACTGCTACCAAAATATACTTATTCCCATATGAAACTGGAAAGGGTCCCAAGAAATCTATCCCCCACACAACAAATACTTCACATTCATGAATAAAGTTTTGCGGCATTTCATGTAATTTAGAAATATTACCTGATTTATGACAAGAATCACATGAAAGCACATACCTTTGGGCCTCACTGAATAGAAGGAGCCAATAAAAACCTGAATCAAGAACCTTTTTCGCAGAGCGATTTGCTCCATAGTGACCACCAGTAAGACCTGAATGATACTGCTCCAGGATTCTCCACCCTTCCTCCGCTGATACACACCTTCAGATCACGGAATCTGCACAAATCCGAAAAAAGAAAAGGGTCCTCCAAAAAGTAATATTTCAAATTAGAGAAGAATTTTTTTTTCTGCTGATATGAAAAATCCTTTGGGAGGACCTTAGACACAAGATAGTTTGCATAATCTACAAACCATGGATAATCAGGATTTACATTCGAAGATAAGGTAAATAACGATTCCTCAGGGAATGTATAAGAAATCTCAGATTCATCTAACATTGCTTGTATTGGGTTTTCTAGACGTGAAATATGGTCTACCGCTAAGTTTTCTGCGACGCGTTTATCCCTAATTTCCAAATAAAATTCTTGCAAAAGAAGAACCCAACGGATTAAACGAGGCTTTGCTTCTGCCTTGGCTAGCAAATATCTAAGGGCAGAGTGATCTGTGTAAACTAACACCTTGGACAATGTTAAATAGGATTTAAATTTATCAAAGGCAAAAACCACTGATAGATGTTCTTTTTCAGTAGTAATATAATTCTCTTGTGCTTTATTAAGTGTTTTACTAGCATAAAATATATGATGAAAATGTTTGTTTCGGCGTTGTCCTAAAAAAGCTCTTACCGCAAAACTGATAGCGTCACACATGATCTCAAACGGCTGAGTAAAATCAAGCGCTATCATAATAGGAGAATTAATTAGTCTCTCTTTTAAGAAATCAAAGGCATGTAGACACTCTTGATCAAAGTAAAAAGGTATGTCCTTTTCTAAAAGTCTCGTAAGTGGTTTAGCAATTTTGGAAAAGTCTTTAATAAACCGGCGGTAAAATCCATTGTGGCCTAAAAAACTTCTCACTGCGTTAACGAATGTGGGTGCTGGTAACTTTTCTATGGTATCTATCTTCGCTCTATCTACTTGAATCCCTTGATTGGAGATTTTATGACCCAGTACTAGCCCTTCTTGAACCATAAAATAGCACTTCTCCCAACTAAGCACTAAGTTTGTCTCCTCAAACCTCCTCAGAACTTTCTTTAAATTATTCAACTATAAATCAAAGGAATCTCCAAAGATGGAGAAATCATCCATAAACACTTCCTTGATATCCTCAACATACTCGTCGAAGATGGCTAACATGCATCTTTGGAATGTGGCGGGGGCATTACATTGACCGAATGGCATACGCCTATAGGCAAAGGTATCGAATGGGCAGGTGAACGTTGTTTTCTCCTGGTCTTCTGGGGCTATAGGGATTTGGAAATACCCAGAAAGTCCATCTAGAATACAATAATATTAATGTCCTGACAAGCGTTCTAATATTTGGTCAATAAAGGGTAAAGGGAAGTGATCTTTCCTAGTGGTATCGTTTAGTTTCCTATAGTCTATACAGACACGCCAACCTATTACTATTTGTGTTGGAATTAATTCATTTTTATCATTTTCTACCACAGTTAAACCACCCTAGAAACAACTTGGATGGACTAACCCATGAACTATCAGAAATAGGGTATATCATACCAACATCTAATAATTTAACAATTTCAGTCTTAACTACCTCTTTCATATTAGGATTAAGCTTACGTTGCAGTTGAATAGATGACTTATAGTTTTCTTCCAAAAGGATTTTATGAGTGCAAAAACTAGGATTAATACCTCTTATATCAGATATTTGCCAGGATATTGCACCTTTACATTTCTTCAACACAGTTAATAATTTGGTCTTTTCAACATTAGAATGTTTAGAAGAAATGATAACTGGGTACGAAGAATTAGTTCTTAAGAATGCATACTCAAGATGATCCAGTAATTTTTTAAGTTCTACTATAGGTGGATTCTTAGCATTATTCTTATGAACTTCATGATCTTGATAAGTCACTAATTATAGTTATTTTCATATAGTTTTTATTTAATTAATAATAAGATTATAATTATATTTTAGTAATTATGGTTCTAATTGCTTTATTTTCATATTTCAGGTCAATTTGGGCTGCGAATAATAATTTGGAGCTTGCAGGACGAATCAGGAATTGAAACGGAGAAAATGAACATTTTTTGTATCGGATAGCTGAACTTCAAATGGTCATAACTTTCAAACCGGAAGAGTTACGGGACGTGCAACCAGTCAACGGAAAGAAGACGACGTCTTCTACAAATCTGGAGAGTTTCAAAAGTACACGCCCCTGAGACACGGGCGTGTCGAGGGCGTGAACACGGGCGTGTCTAGTTCAAAAAAATATTTTTCTCCAGAAATCATCCCGGGACAATTCTGCACCATTTCTCAAGTACACGCCCCACTGTCACGGGCGTGACCTAGGGCGTGACCTACCCGAAACTGTGAAATTAATCCCAGATTGCGCTGTTTCCAACCGTTTTGCTGGCCCAGTCAGACATGCCCTAGGTCACGGGCGTGACCTAGGGCGTGACCACTTCAGAAACAGCAGAATTACTTCCCGCCGTTCCCATTCCCGCCGTTTCCTGTAACAGACTAGACACGCCCTAGGTCACGGGCGTGACCTAGGGCGTGACCCGCAAAACGGCAATTTTTGGCGGTTTTTCTCCAACGTTCCCGGGCTTTCAAGACTGCAGTTTCCGAGCCTGACACGCCCCGTGACACGGGCGTGACCAATGGGCGTGACTCCCAAGAAGAAAAATCAATAAATAACAGATGAGTCCAGAAGCTCAAAAAAAAGATGAGGAACAGTTTTAGGAGTATTTTGTAGCTTAGTTTACTATTTTTCAGCATTTCCTTTTATGTAATTTCAAATTCATAGTTTAGATTTCAATTCAAGCATTTCCTTTTTGCAAACATGTTCTTCTTTCCCTTCTTTTTATGTATTTCCTTTATCATGTCATGTAGCTAATTTACATTAGCACTTGATTATGATGAACTTTGAAATTAAATAAAACTATTTTGTCAAACACATTTACCGCTTTGATCTAACTTTGATTTTATCTGTTTAAAATTCGTAATTCATGAATGCATTTTCTACCCTAGATCCGTATCTTAAATGACTGAGAGGTTGCGGATACGAGCAGATCACTCAAAGATAGAAGGAGCCGCATGCACTCCTCGAGAGAGGATGACATGGATCTTCTGGATTAGAGTCAAATCCAATAGCGGGGTTCACCGCGTAAAGCAAACTTAGGGGTTTCGACTGGCCGAGAGGTCTTAATCGATCAACCTAAGTTTAGTCAAAAGCATGAGCTCGAGAGAGACGCTTTTGTACCTTGGGAACCTCCACGGTCAAAGTAGGTAATTAAAAGTTTGCATTTTATAAGTTTATTTGATTTCAAAGAGAGTTTTGATCAAATGCTTATTTATTTTCATTTTCTTCATTTATTTTTAATTAACCTTCAATTTATATTTCGATAAAATAATATTAATTTGCGTGAGTAGAAGTACTCAACAGGCCCCGAGTCTAATACGACATTTCTATACTATATTTCGATAGGTACACTTGCCTATTTGGGATATTAGTTTGAAATATATATTTAAAACTATAGAAAATCTTCATCAAGTTTTTGGAGCCGTTGCCGGGGAATTTTTGTTGATATTTTGAAAGCGCAAATTTTATTACTTTTATCATTCTCTTTCTCCACCTCCTTTTCTACTCTTCCTTTCTTTTTTTAAATTCATTTCAATTAGCTAACGGTTGTTTTTATTTTCTTTTATAAAAAAAATGTAATCACAATTGGCCGCTAAAATTGTCGAGCTTACACACAAAGTAAATCTTTTGAAAGCCGCAAGACAACGCCAAATTGTTTGTTATTATTGTGGTGGTTCTCATCAAAGTGAATATTGTTATCATTATAATTTTTATAAAAATCTTTCTTATGAAAATAATTTCTATAATAATTATGAAAATAACTATTCTCACTTTTATGATAATTCTTTTTCTAATTTTCATGAAAATAATTTTTCCTATTCTTCTAATTTTCATGAAAATACTTTTTCAAATTTAAATATGAATAATTATTTTGATTTAAATAATTCTTCTTCCACCTCGGCTACTGGTTTTTCTTGTTCGCAAGATCAACCGGAAAAATTTTCGAGTTATGAGAACAATTATTTAGATCCTAATTCTTATTCTTCTTTTATCACACCACCCACTTCTTCTAATCTTTGGGACTTTACACAATTTCAAGTTGATCCTCCCAAAACTTTAGAAGAAATTATTGCTTGTCCTAAGAATTTTTCTCCTTCTTTAAAACTTTTACCTTTGGCGGAACATGACTCTTCATGTACCCCCGTAGTTGTTTATACCAAAGAAGAGGAAAAACTCTTATTTCAAGAGTTTGTTAGGTGTATGGACACTATGGACGAAGTAGAAGAAGAACATGTGTCTCCTCCTATGACTTCCACTTTTTCTCCTCCATGCACAATTTATGACTTTTTAGGAGCAAAAATTTTTGATCCTGATGCGTCCAATGATTTTATTTCCAGTAAAATTTTGGATAAAAAATTAATTTTAGAAAATAAACAACCGGAGCCTAATCTTATACCTTCGCAAGAGCCTCCTCCTTGCGAAGATTTTTCTGAAACACTTACTTTTGATTTTCCTTATACTAACGATTGTCATGTAGAAGAGGAGTCGTTGCAATTAAACGTCATCCACGATCCATTTTGCCGCTCCTCTACAAAAATTCAAATCACCTCAGGTATGGACCGGTGATTTGAATCTAAATTTTCAAGTCAACTGCAAGAAGTAAAATCAAGAAGACAGCGGAGGGGACGTCGGGCGAGCAACTTTGGCATCTTTGCCAAAGAATGAATTAAGGGAGTTGCCCGTTCACTTTAATTTTTATTTTCTATTTTCTTAACCCAAACCGTCTAGCTTAAAGACGGGAAAAAGAAAAGCACTCTTGGGAGACACCCCTTGATTATCTTTAAATTATTGCAATTTACTTTTTTTTATGCATTTTTCCCCTCCTACTTGGCTTATAAACATTGGGGACAATGTTTATTTTTAAGTATGGGGGTGGAATCCATTTTAGGCTTTTATTTCAAAAAAACAATTGAAGAAAATCTTTAAAAATACAAAAAAAAAATTGTTTTCTTTTTATTATCAAAAATACAAAAAAATAGAAAATCGAAAATTAATTTCTTGGAAAGGGCCGTGTTGGGCTTTCATCCCACAAAACTGCCTAGTACCTTGCGAACCCGTCACTGGGTAGCCCTTGGGAAGTCCAAGAAATAACAAAAAAAAATTAGGATTTTAATTTATCTTTTCTTTGTTTTAGTATTGTTATCTTAAAAAAAAATTCTAAAAAATATAAATAAACCCCTTCTTAATTCTATGTGATTTTCATCAATTTAATTGAGTTTATTTATAGAATTTTCATAATTTTTAAATTGCTAGTCTTTTATTTTATCATAGTTAGTTAAATTAATTTTTAGCAATTTAATTTTGATAAATAAACTTATGAATTAATTTTGTTTAGAGAACCTTATTTACTTCCTTTTCGCTTAATTCTAATTAGTTTCAATTTTATAGTGTTTAGTTTAACAATCTTTTGATTTTAATTATAATCATTTATGCTTAAAGATTCTTAGGAAATTCTAAATTTATTATAGTTGCTCTCTAATTATTTTAATTTAATCTAAATTTTGTGTAACCTTCCCTTTGTTTTAAATTTTCTTGTTAGAACATATGTCATAGGGATGAGAGGATAAAATTCATCATCCCTTAGTACACATATGCAATTTTTTTATTTTGGTTAGATCATATGTCATGGGACTTATAAATCCCTTGGTACACATATGCAATCCCCAAATAAAAAATAGGAGTAAGAGAATAAAATTCATTACTCCAATTTAATTTTTGTTTTGATTTGAAGAGAAAAAATATTTGTTCATATGTCATGGAAAATGAGAGGATAAAATCCGTCATTTTCTTGGTAAACATATGCAAATATCAAAAGAAAAAATGTGTGGGGTAAGAGGATAAAATTCATCACTCCCAATCCAAAAACTCTTCATTTTCCTTTTTCCTAAATCCTAAAAAAATGATTTTAGAAGTAAATTAAAATACTAAGAGAGCATAAGTAGTAGTTAAAAATTTCTTACAAGTTTCTTTTTAGTAATAATGTGAATAATTCTAATCTAATTTTGTTTGCTAAATTACTTAATTTTGAATTCTAATTAATTTATATGAGAAATTTTTGCTAAATACCTTTCTCTATACATTTTAATTTCATAGTTTAGGATTTAATATTTAAATCGCTAAATTTTATTTTTAACTTTCTTTTGATTTAATGAATTTTTAGTTTAAATTAAAAAATATAAATTTCTTATAAGTACTTCTCATAGTTTTGCTCTGGAATAGCAAAAGATTAAGTATGGGAGTATTTGATAAGTCACTAATTATAGTTATTTTCATATAGTTTTTATTTAATTAATAATAAGATTATAATTATATTTTAGTAATTATGGTTCTAATTGGTTTATTTTCATATTTCAGGTCAATTTGGGCTGCGAATAATAATTTGGAGCTTGCAGGACGAATCAGGAATTGAAACGGAGAAAATGAACATTTTTTGTATCGGATAGCTGAACTTCAAATGGTCATAACTTTCAAACCAGGAAGAGTTACGGGACGTGCAACCAGTCAACGGAAAGAGGACGACGTCCTCTACAAATCTGGAGAGTTTCAAAAGTACACGCCCCTAAGACACGGGAGTGTCGAGGGCGTGAACAAGGGCGTGTCTAGTTCAAAAAAAATATTTTTCTCCAGAAATCATCCCGGGACAATTCTGCACCATTTCTCAAGTACACGCCCCACTGTCACGGGCGTGACCTAGGGTGTGACCTACCCGAAACTGTGAAATTAATCCCAGATTGCGCTATTTCCAACCGTTTTGCTGGCCCAGTCAGACACGCCATAGGTCACGGGCGTGACCTAGGGCGTGACCACTTCAGAAACAGCAGAATTACTTCCCGCCGTTCCCATTCCCGCCGTTTCCTGTAACAGACTAGACACGCCCTAGGTCACGGGCGTGACCTAGGGGCGTGACCCGCAAAACGGCAATTTTTGGCGTTTTTTCTCCAACGTTCCCGGGCTTTCAAGACTGCAGTTTCCGAGCCTGACACGCCCCGTGACACGGGCGTGACCAATGGGCGTGACTCCCAAGCAGAAAAATCTATAAATAACAGATGAGTCCAGAAGCTCAAAAAAAAGATGAGGAACAGTTTTAGGAGTATTTTGTAGCTTAGTTTACTATTTTTCAGCATTTCCTTTTATGTAATTTCAAATTCATAGTTTAGATTTCAATTCAAGCATTTCCTTTTTGCAAGCATGTTCTTCTTTCCCTTCTTTTTATGTATTTCCTTTATCATGTCATGTAGCTAATTTACATTAGCACTTGATCATGATGAACTTTGAAATTAAATAAAAATATTTTGTCAAACACATTTACCGCTTTGATCTAACTTTGATTTTATCTGTTTAGAATTCGTAATTCATGAATGCGTTTTCTACCCTAGATCCATATCTTAAATGACCGAGAGGTTGCGGATACGAGCAGATCACTCAAAGATAGAAGGAGCCGCATGCACTCCTCGAGAGAGGATGACATGGATCTTCTGGATTAGAGTCAAATCCAATAGCGGGGTTCACCGCGTAAAGCAAACTTAGGGGTTTCGACTGGCCGAGAGGTCTTAATCGATCAACCTAAGTTTAGTCAAAAGCATGAGCTCGAGAGAGACGCTTTTGTACCTTGGGAACCTCCACGGTCAAAGTAGGTAATTAAAAGTTTGCATTTTATAAGTTTATTTGATTTCAAAGAGAGTTTTGATCAAATGCTTATTTATTTTCATTTTCTTCATTTATTTTAATTAACCTTCAATTTATATTTCGATAAAATAATATTAATTTGCGTGAGTAGAAGTACTCAACAGGCCCCGAGTCTAATACGACATTTCTATACTATATTTCGATAGGTACACTTGCCTATTTGGGATATTAGTTTGAAATATATATTTAAAACTACAGAAAATCTTCATCAGATCTCCTTCTGTAAGTAAGCTATATTCAGTACTTCTATTTAGTGAAACAGAGTTATCTAGAAAAAGTAGATGTTCAATAATGTCTTCACTAATTTCATCTTCTAGATAACAATTAGTAATGCAAATTTCTAAAGGATCTTTACAATAAAAGCTAGAATTTATATAAGTCATATAATTATCAACACCATGAGAAAAATAACAATAATCATCATTATCTAAAGATTGTTTCATAGTATTGCCTATTTTAAAAGTGACTTCATCTTCCCCTACTCTCAAAACTAATTTACCATCAAAAACATCAATAAGAGCTCTAGAAGTGGCTAGAAATGGACGACCAAGTATAAGTGGTACTTCGATATTTTCGTCCATATCTAGAATAACAAAATCAGTAGGAAATATACATTTATCTACCTTAACTAATACATCCTCCACTATGCCTCTAGGATACTTAACCGACCTATCCGCTAATTGAATACTCATTCTAGTGGGACTAAGTTCCCCTAGGCCTAGTTTCAAATATAATTTGTAAGGCATTAGATTTATACTAGCTCCTAAATCTGCTAAATCTTTATTAACATGTAGATCACTGATTAAACATGAAATTGAAAATGAACCGGGGTCCTTAAGTTTTTCAGGAAATTTATTTTGCAAAATAGAGGAACATTCTTCACTAAGGGTGACTAACGATAATTCTTCTATTTTTATTTTATTAGATATCAGATCCTTCAAAAATTTTGCATACTTAGGCATTTGAATAATTTCAGAAAAAGGTAAATTAACATGTAATTGCTTAAACATAGATAGAAATTTACCATATTACGCATCAATGCGCTCCTTGTTCAGGTATGCTGGATATGGTACGGCTGGTTGATACTCCATCGGCTTCACGTTCATATCATTCGGTGCTTCGCCACTAGACTCCTCTTGAGGTGCTTCTTGTGCAAGCCTTGGGTCTTGTAACTCCTTTCCGCTCCTCAACTGAATTGCTCTTGCATGTTCCTTCAGATTTGTCTCAGTATTACCCGGAAGTGTTCCTTGTTGTCTTTCAGACACCTTCTTTGCCAACTGACCAATCTGATTCTCCAAATTTCAAATAGAACTTAGTAAGGACATCTTCCAATGTTAGCTTCCTTTGCTCCAATTGTTGTTGTTGTTGTTGTCCAAATACGGGTTGCTTGCCTTTATTACCTTGCCCTCCCCATGAGAAATTAGGGTGGTTCCTCCATCCTTGATTATATGTAAAACTATATGGGTTATTTGCAGGGTTGAAGTATGGTCTTGGATTATTACCCATATATTCAACATGCTCTTGCACTTGAGGTTCACCACTAGGCATTCCAACAAGGGAAGGGTCCCATTGTTGAGGTACCATGGAGGGTGTTGCTAAAGAAAGGTTGTCCATCTTTTGATGAAGCTTCTCCACTTGAATGGCTAAGGCAGTAATGAAATCCACTTCATACATTCCTGCAGGCTTATTAGTCTTTGGTCTCATGGTAGTCCATTGATAGTTGTTCATAGCCATGTCCCCTATCAATTGCTGAGCCGCTTCAGGTGTCTTATTATTCAAGGTGCCCCCACTAGCCGCATCGATCATCTGTTTGGTGGATGGATTGAGACCATTATAGAAAGTCTAAATCTGAATCCATGAAGGTAAGGCATGATGAGGACATCTCCTTAATAGATCCTTGAATCGTTCCCATGTGTCGTATAACGATTCAGATTCTAATTGAACATATGTAGAGATGTCGTTCCTTAGCTTCGCAGTTTTCCCTGTTGGAAAGTACTTCATCAAAAACTTCTCAACCATCATGTCCCAAGTAGTAATCGATCCTCTAGGTAAAGATTTGAGCCACTGCTTCGCCTTATGCCTTAGTGAGAATGGAAACAATCTCAATTGATTGCATCGTTTGAAACACCATTGATCTTGAATGTATCACATATCTCTAAGAATCCGGCTAAGTGGGTGTTGGGATCCTCATCTTGCAAGCCATCATATTGAACATATTGTTGAACCATTTGTATAACACTCGGCTTTAATTCGAAATTGTTGGTTGGAATAGGTGGTCTAACGATGCTCGACCCAGTACCCTAGAGATTGGGCCTAGCAAAGTCAGACAAGGTTTGCTCATTTTGGTTTGCCATGGTATCTAAATCTTCTGGATGGTGTTCTCCTTGATTCACTGTTTCTTCTTCTAGCAGTTTGTTTGCAATATCTATGGTATTGATCCCCACGTCTCTTTGATTGGTGTTTTGAATAATTCGTTCTGGATCAGAATGAAATGGTTCTAGCCCAGAATTTCTTCCCCTGGTCATAGACTAACAGACAACAAAACAAAGATTAAGTAATATAATTATACTATAAACTAGTCTACTATTAATTATTACTAAACAAAAATGGTAGATTAATAGAGTTCTAAGCTTTCAAAATATTGAAAAATGAGTTCCCCAGCAACGACGCCAAAAACTTGATGGTAATTTTCACATAACATGGTAATAACTTGATGTGGATTCATTCTACAATTTAATAATAACTATGTAGACAAGCATAAGCTAAATTGATTTTACATTTCAGGCAAGTGCACCTATCAATTATAGTATAGGAGAATTCTACATCTCGTGTCATATTCCACGGAGCTTTTTCAAATACTCGTACTCACCCTCACTCTATTATCACACCGATAATTAAAATTGAATTTTAACCTACAATAACCTAACAATGACTATTTAGATAAAATACATTGGAGTGTCAAATTCATGAAAAGGTGAAAGTTAAGAGCATTCACATGAAATTACTTTCGCATTGATTCAAATCTATCTAATCATGTGATATCAACATTATCAAATCCATTGTAATGTAAGGGTACGACATCCGTTAAATTCTCTCTCGAGCAATTCAAAATCAAACTTTAGTGAGTAAATTTTCTCTCGAACAATTTACAATACTCAAATTTGCATTAAGTACGTTACCCAATTTACTACACAAACTCATGAAATTCTATCTCTAATATATCATAAATTCATTTATGCGTATCAAAATTATACAATTAACATATCTCTCGATCATGAAAATTGCAATGTAATTAGAAATAACACCTAATTATGAAATTATTAACATCATTACAAACATCCAATTTCTCAATCTAGAGGTTTGAAATTCATGAATAACAAAAGCTAAATTCATATTTAGGATAATCATTTTTATTCCAAGGATTATATACGCATAAAGTACCACAAATTTTATGAAAACAATGCGATGCATGATTAAACAAATTGTTCAAATACAAAGTTCATGTAAAATATACGATAAGGAAAGTTGAATCACCAAGATAAGATCAAAATTAAGAAGATATATGAAGAATTAATGGCATACAAAAATACTCTTAAATTATCCTTCTCTTGGGTACTCCACTTTCGTCCTCCAGAAAAGCTCCAATGCAAATTGATCAAAAAAGTCAAGATTAATTTTTTCTCCAGGTTTTTATAGTCTCATAGAAAACATGGTCGAACACAGGTTCCAACACGGCCGTGTTACAAGCCGTGTTGATAGTTCCAGGACGGTTCCACACGATGAGGCATGTCTGGTCATGGGCTGTGTTATCTGACAAGGGTACTAACACAGCCGTGTTGGCGAACACGGCCGTGTTATTCTTCATGTTCTTCAGACATGGGTTGGCCGACTTTAATTCTTCAATTTGACCCGAAAAGGACACGGGCTGGGAACACGGGCGTGTTCCCTCTCGTGTGGTGCTCTGACTCCTCCTTCATTAAATCGGATTCAGCTGGAATAGAACACGGGTAGGAACACGGGCGTGTTCCTACTCGTGTGTGTCCAATTCTTCTCCTGTGATCAGCCATGTTGGTCCCGTAAACTCCCCTGTTTGCTCCAAGACATTTAGTTCCACTGGTTCGCCGTACCTGTATTAGATAAATGAAGTAGTAAGTGAAGAGCTCAATACATGAAATAGAAAAAACTCCAAACTATGCTCTACTATTCATGATAATACAAATTCCTAACTATTCTCGCGCAATTACTTGATAAAGAGGTAGGAAAATAATGGACATGATTACAATTATGATAGTAAAAAGCCTATCATAATTGTACTCATCAAGGGGTTCACCGCATAAAGCGAGCTTTAGGCCTTCGATTTAGACGAAAGTCGGTCGGACCTTCCTTAACACAGTTGGGCACGACTTCGAGAGAAGTGTGTTCAAGCTTTAGGAACCTCCACGGTCAAGGACCTTTACCCTATTAAGCTTAGGTTTATTTATCGCCATTTTAATCGACTCTTGCTGAGGTGATTCTTGATCGAGTTCGCCCCTTTATCTCTAACTTTAAAACTTTTTATTTCTGCAAGTAATTAGTTTTCTTTTTTCTAGCTTAGTAATTTAATTTCAGTTTTTAGTTTAGCAATTAATAGAAATTTTAGTTAATAAAATAATAGCAATCTCCTCTGAGTAGAAGTAATCATTACGCCACAGGGAAATACGACCTTGATACTAATCTTTAGTATCCTATACTATAACCGATAAGGTACGCTTGCCTTTATCGGATATAGAATCAGAGAATATTCTCAACCACCACATCCACCTTCTCTTCTCTTCTAACCCTCTCTCCACCGTTGCGAATTTCTTGTAACAATACCTTTGCAAGATAATGAAGGAATTATGGACTAAGATTCCAAGCGTCGAGTACGCTGAGTCAACATCAGATGTTGAGTGCGTCGTGATAACTTCAAGCATCTAGAGCATCGAGTGCGTCGAGTCCACTCAACACATTCTCCCAGGGACTTCTATTTATGGCTAATCTTTGAGAATAATCTCAGCCATTAATCTCTTCATGATCATCACAATAGGTACACGCCTCTCCGCATTCTCAAATTAGAAGTAAGTATAAATATAATGGCGTGTGCTTAGAACAAAAAACACTACTCCTTGCCCTTCTATTCCCCCTACGACGAAATGACGAAAGCTTGGAAAATCTACAAAAATTCACAGAAGTAATGGCACCAAAGGGATTAGATTTCCTATTCAAGTGATCAGAGTTAGTGTGAAATGGTTTCAAGGATGCACCAGAGGAATTTCAGCTTGTTCTCCACCTCCTGCAGGTCACTGACCAAGAAAATGTTCTTTTAGAGTCGAACCAACTATGGAAGAGGGATGTACTCGAGTTGTACTCAAACGCTTATGTCGACTCATCCTCCGCTAAAATTAGGTCTTCCATCAGCGGAAATAAGATCAAGATTACCCCCAAATGATTAAGAAAGGATCTGCAAATACCTAGTTCAGGCCATCAGATGAAGAAGATGAACTGGACCAAACTGAAGTCAGATCTTCCCTGAAATGGTGTGGACAGTCAAATCATTCCACTAGATCAATCTTGAGAAAAGAGATGAACCTAAAAGGTAAATTTCTAGCAGATGTTGTTGGGAAGGCACTGCTGTGTAAGACTGGATCTTATGATAAGATATCCAAAAATATATTCAAGTTGATGACCAGAATAATTCTTTCCAAGAAAACAGATTGGGGAAGGGTACTTTTTGACAAAATTGTGGAATGTATCCCAGAGCTAAACCTGGGCAGGATTCTGTCTCTATATCTGCGCAACGTTGTTCCAGGGATCCTAAACATGAGGCTAGGAATAAAATCCATCACATGAAGAGGATTGACTCAAAGATGCTCGATAGATGGGACAGGGTTCTATTGCCACATGCACAGATTATTGAGAAGAAGAAAAAGAAAGCTATTCTGATTACTGAGGAGAGCACAGAAAGAAGTTCCTCTGAGAAGGGTGAAGAGGAGCCACATAATCCCCATCTTACTGAATCCACTGAAGAGACTATAAGAGACATGAGTGATCAGGTATAAATATCTTATGAACCTGCTGCAAAAAGCCAATTTGCTGGAACACAGTTTGAAGAAATCCAAGATGAATCCATGGTCATACTGTCTGTCCAACTAGTAGAAAATATTTGTGAAAATATTGAGGGGGAGATTATCAGGGAAGACGATATAGCTGAGGGGGAGCAAGTTCAATCTGATATTCAGGATAAGCTTTACTCCCTCTTAGACAATATACAAAGCAGAATTGACAAAATTCCAAATTAGCCTGTATGACAGATTCCCTATACTCCAGTTAAGGATGAACAAGCTCCTCTAACAGTGATAGAAGAGGTTCAAGACACTACCGCAGGAGGTTAGATTACCTCTAAGTATAATGTTGAGGCTGAGGGGGAGATTCACTCTGAACTCCCTGCTCAAGTTACAGTGCATGATATTGTCTCCTCTGAATCTGATATGGACATTACTGCTACTGATGTACAAGCTGATGTACATTCTTTAGATTATATAATGGCTGATTCAGAAATCAGGATTCATGTCAGGGATAGATATGAGGAGGTCTGTTACTAAGGCACATCTGCTAAAGCTGATCAAATGTCATCCTCCTTCCTAGCACAACTAAAATGTTTATTAGATTATCAGAGACGATAACTGTAACATTTCATTGATGACTCCATCAAGGAAGTGAGACAAGCTCTTTCTATTGAAATAAAATCCATCATGTTTGAGGTCAACCTACTAAAAGCAAACACTATGGCATTCTTCATGAGAGTAGCACCTGTTGTCACATTCACTGAAAGTATACTTCAAGAGATCAGACAAACCCAAAATGAACTTCTCCAGAACCAGAATGATACATCTAGCAATATGGAGATGGTCAGCAATGCCTAAAAGGCACTGATGGAAGCACACATGATCACAATTGAAAGGACAATAGATGCATGCACTCAAATTCTTGATGACCAAATGCTTTAGGTCAAAGACCATGTCACTAAGGGTGTAAACTACCTAGATGTAAACATAGCTGAAGGCAGCACCTCCATGACTAAGGCTCCATTTGGGGGGACTTATTTTCACCGGGCAAGCAGGCATGACCACATGAACTGGACCTTAATTAAGGCCTGGTTCATGCGGTAGTGACCGCTTGACAGGTGAAAATAAGTCCCCCCAAACAGAGCCTAATACTACATCTGAATAAATCAGAAAGGGGGAGAAAGCAATGATAAATGCAAATACTGAAAATGCAGTATGGATTACAAATGTAATCGGAGGCTCAATGGGACTTGAGCAACTCTCATATGAAAACATTAAAACTGCACTAATCCCTGAAGATCTGTTTGGTGATCAGAGTGGTTCTCGAAGCGCTAAACAAAGTGGTGCTCAGTGGACTGAACCTTCAACTGTTGATATAATTCCTACATTCAGCCCCACTACAGATCAAATTGTTAGGGCCAAAGGCAAGTCAGTTGCTGAAGAAGAGGAATAAGAAAGGCTCAGTAAGAAAAGATACAAAGAGGAGATGGAGACGAGGCCTTAATTTGATAAGTGGAGTCCTCAATAAAGGACCATGATCTTCTCTGTCTAGGATCAAATTAATGACCACAAAATTGATAGTGGAAAGTTCTATAGCTCCCTAGAATGGGCCAAGCTTGAAAGGAATGAGGAGCTGAGAAGAAAATTCAAAAGGGACAAAAAGTCAGGTGCATTACCACCAGAAGCTGTGGAGCCCAAGTACTTCCCCAAGCCCTATAGTTACTTTGAAAGGTAGAAGGAGAAGAAATCCAAGATCAAGCAAAGGCTGCCATTAAACATAGCAGGGGCCTTATCATAGAGGAACCTGAAACATAGAAATATTCTTAGTTTCCTTAAGGGGTGTAGGAGAGTGATAATTTTGTTTTATCCACACTATCCATTCATGATTTCGTACTTTAATGAAAAACATATTTTTGTGTGTGTATATATTGTTGCACTTTTCTATTGTGATGTTTATCTGCTAATTGAGGTAGTGAATATCATTGACTAGGGTTCTGACTTCTTCAAATAGGGAGAGATTGTTGGGTCCACTGATCACAATGTCCTAGATTTGAAGAAGGCCCACAAGTCAATGGTATACACATGAATGTATTTGATGCATGCTCTAAGTTCAATGTATGCAAATTATTCTCTAATGAATTAATTTGACAGGCAGTCTGAGTCACAAAAACAGATGGACTCATGACTGGATGCTAGCAAAGCAGAAATCTAGCTAAGTCTAGAAGTAGTGAGTGAAGGCAGTTCACTCAACGCCAAGAGACTAAAAGCGTCAAGTAGGGCTCAGGCAGTTAAATCCTTAGTATTGCAAAAGTAGAAATCTAGTTTAGTCCAGAAGTATTGAGTGATGTAAGTTCAGTTAATGCCTAAAAGCCAAAGCATCGACAGAACACCCAACAGTCAAAGCGATATGTTGTTGTCAAGAAATCTGTCTAAGGACAGAAGCGTTGAGTGAAGGTAGTTCACTCAATTCCTACTCAACAGACAATTCAACTATGTACAGAATCGTTGAGTGAGGACATGCCACTCAATGTCTCATTAAGAAGCCAGACAAAGGCAGAAAGCATTGAGTGAAAAAGATGCACTCAACGCCTACCTTCAGAGAAATCGAACTAAGTACAGAAGGGTCGACTGATGAAGGCTCACTCATCGCCTAAGCTGTTAGACTATAAAAGTCTATATACATTGAGTGATGAAGGCACACTCAATGCACTCAATGCCTTAAGATGCAGAATTCTACTAAGTCTTTTACATTGAGTGACAAGGCTTCACTCGATGCCTGAGTAGTCTGTCTGGATTTTTCTAAGTATAGAAGTGCTGAATCATGCTAACGTCAGCAAAAATTAAAATATCGTGGGATTTGCGTACAAGAAGACAAAAGGCATTGCATGCCTTAGTACAGCTATAAATGCAAAAGTGATAGAGCAGTTGGCATTTCCGTCCAGCCCATACTGCGCATAGAGCCGTTGAGCGGCAGGATATAAAATGACAGTTCTGAGAAATGAAAAGAGAGCTTTTGGAGAAAAGTAAACAAGTCGTCTTCTTCCTCTGGACTGAGTTGAAGCTTTCGAAGAACTTGCTAAAAAGTTAGCCTGTGATTCATAGACCGAGTTTGTTGTTGAAGGAATTTCTCTTTGAAGATGAAATCAACTTTTGACAATAAGGTCAGGAAGATTTCTTTCTGAGTAAGAAGAAGCAACCTCTACAGTTACTTATCAGCACAAGCAAAACCAACCTTGAAGATCTTTTCTTGCTGCTGTGAAGAAGATAGGACTGAGTCTTCTCAGTCCAGGAAGAGGTTGACATAGAGATAACTTCTTTGCAGCTATTCATTACAACAAACTTATTCTCTCTATAAGATCATTCCTGATCTGAGTTGTAAGCCTGAAATATAAAGGTTGAGTGTAAGATCCTGCTGTGGATCTGAGTGTAGGATCCTTCTTTTGATATGAGGTAGTGCTTGTGTGCTTGAATTATAGGAGAGTTATTCTCTGAGGTAAGATCCTTTGGTGGATCTGAATATAGGGATAACCTCCTAGCCTGAGTGTAGGACTTTGATAAAGCCTGAGGTAGGTGATCTATGGATCACTTAGTTTTAAAAGCATCATTTGCTCTGAGTGGTAGGGCCTTTGGCCTAAGGTAGGACTTGGAGGAGTCTGAGAGATCCTGAGGGATCTGAGTTGTAAGCTCTTGGAGCCGAGATTCGAGAAGTTGGCCTTGTCTAACACACTATTAGAAAGGTGGGATGGATAGTGTATGTACCCATATCTTGGAGAACCATTATAAATACTTATGTGTTGATTGTGTATTCTATAAAGCTAACATAACACTAAGTCACAACACACCAAAGTAAGAAATTATCTAAAAAGACACAAAAACCTATTCAACCCCTCTAGGTATTTAGCTACTCTTGAATCTAAAGACTTTCAACAATAACTTGCTAAAAAAATGATATAGATACCTAACAAGATGGTAGCGTCTTGTGAGGTCACCTACCACAATTCTCATAGCTAGTTGCTTGCAAAAAGAAACCTGAAGAATGCTAAGGCTTTCAACTCTCAACTAACTCAATCTCATACACATTCTACCCCTAAGGTGGTTCAGAAAAGAAGGTAAAACATTCATAAGTGTTGGTGTTGTGGTAAAGTAGGGCACTTTACTTGGACTACTAATATAATCCAACAGTACCTCATGGAAAAAAGGCATTCCCAGCTAGTGTTTATTTATATAAAAAAGTTGTTTCAAATGCTGACAGGAACCTAGGACCCAAGATAGGTTAGGTTCCTAAGCTAATCTGATTTATTTTTGCAATATAGATCAAGTACCAATCTCAGGGAAATATGGTACTTGGACAGTCGATGTTCCAGGCACATGACTAGAACATAGAGACTTCTTATGGAGTATGCTCCAGTAAAGTATGGACACAAGGTTATCCTTGGAGGTTCTGATAGAGGGATCACCTAAGGCTATGGTATGATTACCATTGACATAGTCTTTATGACAAGGGTAAATTATGTGGAAGGGTTCAACATAACTTTATAAGCATATTTCAATTGTGTGACTTAGACTATATCATTGAATTCCAAAAGGACAAGTGCCTGATTAAAAGGTCAGTTGACTTAGAGATAATTTTCTGAGGCATTAGGAGTGGAAATATTTATTGCTTAGACATTATATGTTCTGATTCTTCCAATATAGTTTGTCTTGTGGCTACTGGGAAGG
Organism: Platanthera zijinensis; assembly: GCA_039513925.1. Classification (NCBI taxonomy): domain Eukaryota; kingdom Viridiplantae; phylum Streptophyta; class Magnoliopsida; order Asparagales; family Orchidaceae; genus Platanthera; species Platanthera zijinensis. Next base: position 179,733,323 of record CM077084.1, read on the forward strand.
AATCTCTCTGTGTATATTGGCAAAAGATATTACCTCACACTAACTACCAAACAATATGCAAATTATTCTCTGAAAATTTATTTAGGTATGGTCCCAATTTGAAATGTGTTAAAAATTGTCAATGTCATGCATGCCAAATGCGCAAGAAAACTTGGCAACTTTTAAGGGCATTACACACAAAGACTATATAAGATGCCATCATTTATTACATAAGAAACTTTTTGGTCCACTGCCCATTAAAATTTTAGGAGTGAAACTGTATACCTTTGTGATAGTAGATGATCACTCTAAGTATATATGGGTCTTTTTCATTAGAAAGAAGTCAGATACCTTAAATATCTTCATGTCATTTGTCAAGTCCATTGAGAATGAAATGGAATGTACAGTTGTTAAAGTGAGAAGTGACTATGGAACATAATTTCAATTTGGTGATATGACAAATTTTTGTCAAGTATAAGGTTTCTCTCAAGAGTTCTCTTCTCCCAGAACTACACAATATAATGGAGTGGATGAGAGAAAGAACAAGACCATAATAGAGGCAACTTGAATAATGATGATTAATTCCTCACTGCCAGAATATTTTTTGGCTAATGTAATCAATACATCTTGTTATTTTTTGAATAGAGCCTCTATCAACAAGGTTATTAAGAAAACTCTCTATGAATTGTTGGAAGGCAAAAAATGAATAATTTCCTATTTTAGAATCTTTGGATGTAAATATTTCATTTTGAATAATGGAAAATCACAATTAATAAAGTTTGTAGAGAAATATAGTGAGGGTATTCTTGTTGAAACTCATATAACAGAGCCTATAAAGTATTCAACAAGAAAATCCAGGTTGTTTAAGAATCTATTAATGTTGTATTTGATGAGACTAGCCTGATATATAATGGCTGGTCTAGTTCTCCTATTATTACAGGTACTGAAGTAATTTTAATTGAACTATCATTAAATGACAAGCCTAGCACAAGCATGATATCCTCATAATAAACAATCACATCTGAGGAAGATCATCCTTCAGATGAATTTCAAGTTGCTGAAGATGAGGATAAGCAAGTTGATGACATTCCGGTAATTCAGTTAACTGCAATGAGGTTTCCTGCAGCAACCAGGAACCTGAAAGATCACCCCAGCAATCTAATCATTGGAGATGCCAGTCAATGGGGTCATAACTAGAAGCAAGATGTAACACCCCTGCTTGTTCCAAGGAATATAATAGTGGGTCCGGTCGGGACCCCACATCATATTGAATGAACATACAAAAGAGCTACTTAATAAATATTAATCCAAACTATACTAAATAACTACGCAAAGTAGAATGACATGCTAATGGAAGCATTAATATAACTTAAATCAGAATGTCCACAAAACAATACTAATGACAAAACAACTAATATATATTCTGGCTTTGGCTTTAAGGAATTACACACATTAAATGTTTAAGCTGCTATATAATTTCCAAACATCGGCACGCAGGCCGACAATACACGAGAAAGATATAACAAAACTTGGGCCTTTATGGGCAAGTACAACATGGGCTCTTGCCTGCTATTTCCTACACGGCTCGCCAGCACTGATACCTGTACAAACCACAAAGGTATGGCAACAAAAGAATGTAACGAGTCTGCTTTTGTTGACCACTATCCACGAACATGCGAAATAATGAACCCACCCCATACCCGGGGCAGTGGTATTCCTTCCCTGCATGTAAGTCAACAACACTAGTGTATATAGAAAAAAGATAGAAAGTGAAATGACAAACAATCCAAGAAGTAATGCTATACACACAATAATCACAATTGTTGGGACACACATCTACACACTTTATGCTTGCATGAGACACTTACGATTTACTCCTTGAGTCTCATCACCATCCCATGTCCCATACACGGACGGTCCCACCTTGACGATTCTGGTTGGGTTGTACTCCGTAGGCGTGATAAAGCCTTCATGGTGCGATGCCATTGTGGGCCCCCTGGTGTGACTCCAGGGTGGCAGGCGGGTGTGAAGTCCCTCCTCCAACCTAAAAGTGCACTTTTATGATGCGGTACATGTGTCATACCTACCCTCCACCAGCGGTCTCATCACAAACGGAGCCGCAGATCAGTTGCTTATGAGAGCACTGGTGAAGGCCTCTTATCTAGGAAGTTAGGGGATCGAGCCCCGGCCTCATCAACCTACCGCATGGTGGTGATTCCATGGCGGAGAGTTGGTTGCAGTGTACGGGCCGCAACCATGATGAATGCCTCCTGGTGATGACTCTAGGTGGGCCCTCTAGTGGGAATCCAGGGTGGCAGGCAGGTGTGATGCCTATGCCGCATCCAAAATTGATTCAGGGTTCGTCACCCGACGAATCGATACGGACATACGTCACCAAACTACTCATTCACAATACAATTCTATGCTCGCACAAGTAAAATACAGCCCACTCGATTTGCAATATTATTAATTTGATGATAATGCACAGGTTTGCCACACCCTTATAGATCAAATAAAAGTTATGTGCCAATATTCTCTCAAGAGAAAAGGATCTACCCAATCCGTTCTAGTGTGTGTTATACCACAAGAGATCCACTAAAAATTAACGATTCAGAAATGGTAGATCTCTCCCAACAAAATAAATAAGGTCTTCCAATCCTCACAAGCTTAAATAGATCAATGGAAAACAACAATAATCGATTGGATCAAAACCATGAAGAAATCAAGATTCACAAAAAACACAAAAGTTAACCACCACAAGATTTGTCTAGGAGGGAACATAAAAGAGTAGAGATTTTCGTTACCCCAATTGGAAGATGATTACTTGGAAGAGGATCGCTCATCTACGATTCTGCCGGAGTCTCCCCGAATGGAGAGAAACACGGCTGCCTTCCTCGATTCACGTCGGAGAACGTTCTTCATTGCAAGAGAGTGCCAAAAATCCACCAAGTGGGAGAGATTTATGTTGCCAAAAATCTCTATGTGGGATCCTTGGTGTTGCTGAAACCTTTTAGGGGAAAGCATTCATTGTCATAAGAAATACGATAGGAGAAGAGCGGTGTTATGGTGGAGAAGAGAGGAGGGGAGAGGGGAAGAGAGGTGGCCGAATCACAAAGGGAAGGGAGAGAGAGGTCGGCGGCCAAGGAGGGGAGCAAGAGAGTGTGGGAAATTAGAATTCAGGTTTTGGGTTTTCTTTTCTCATTCAATACTCAATAATTCAAAAACACATAGCCTTATATATGGCAAACAAAAATCCTGGCTATATGCAACCCAAATTAAAACACCAACTGGCTAAACGCAGGCCAAACTTAAAAATAAGAATCTGGATAAATACAGTCCAGATTTTAAAACAATAAAACAAGGAAAGTAAATATAACATAAGCAAGTTAATTATCAAAAGAAAGTCTTATGCCAAGGGAAGAGGTTGTAGCATCAATCAACCATGTTTCTGCGATATCATAAGTATTTGGTTGGAGAGGGCGAGGGATCTTCTGTAAGCATGCTGGCAACATCATCATCATATCGTAGGTCATTGTCTTCATCAATCCTTCCCCGCTCAAAAGTACTCATCACCAATGAGTTCGCTTGAATGTACCGGCACAGAAGAGCATCATCCAAAAGATACACCTCTGATTCAAGTAGCCAAGAGTCATCAGAAGCCGGACGATCATGCCACCGGATCAAGTAACGGCGAATGTCACCACATAGAGATGTGAGCACTTCATCCTTCACGATCCTGTTAGGCAAAAATGTGGTCTTGGGGAACCTTGGAAAAGCATTACTCAAAGAAGGAGAAAAAGTTTCTACATCAACAAAAAACTTACCTCCAGTTGAAACTATAGGAGTGAGCGATCCCGGGACAAGCTCACCTCCAACCCATTTGAGAAATTAGTGGACGAAATAAACGGAGAGGCGGATAATTCAAGTGGTGGAGAAACATATGGCGTTAAATCTGAAATATTCAAAATAGGGGATATACCCCAATCAGTGGGTAACTCCAAAAGATATGTGTTTTCTCCTAACTTTTTTAAAATTCAAAAAGGACTGGCTCGCCGATTCGCCAAATTTATATGGCGCCCAAAGGCAACCGTTTAGGGATAAGACACAACAATACTAAATCATAAACATTAAAGTGAGACACTCTGCTATGTACGTTAGCTTGATATTGATAAGACGCATATTGGGTAGTTAACATTTCATGAATGTGTTTATGTAAATTATGAACATGAAGAGCGAACTCTTGTGCAAAATTACTTGATTTATAAGATTGAGGTAACGAAATTAAATAAGTGGCACTGGTGCCTTATAGCCTTGCACAATTTCATTGGGGGATAAACCCGTGGATCTATTTTAAGAATTATTGTAAGCAAGCTGAGCATGGGGAAGGATCAAGTCCCAGGTACCCTTATGGTAACCCACAAGACAACATAGTAAACTACCCAAACTTCTGTTTACCACTTCCGTTTGTCCATCCGTTTGTGGATGGCAGGCCGAAGAAAACAAGAGTTTGGTACCCATAAGCTTCCAAAGAGTCTTCCGAAAAGAACTAGTATATTTTACATCCCTATTAGTTTCTATTGTCTTGGGAATCCACCGATGCCCAACGAATTCCTTAAAATATAACTTTGTAATTTGTGACACATCGTTGGTCTTATTACAAGTAATAAAATAAGCCATTTTCGAAAACCGATCTACTACCCGGATGGAATCATGAAGTCTAATAGTGATGGTTAAACAAAAAATGAAATCCATACTAACATCCACCCAAGGAATAAAGGGAATCAGAAGAGGGGTATAATGACCGACATTCGTCTTATTGCCCTTAGCTAATTGGCACACATGACAACTCCCCAAAATTTTGTTTATCGTTTATTTGAGACCGAACCAATGAAACATGCCTACCTCTAACGTAATGTTCTTGTCATGACCAAAATGACCACCTAACCCACCACTATGCAAATCCCAAATGATGAAATGATGTTGGGATGAATGATGGATACATAGCTTCGTTTTCTTAAATAGATAACCATCTCGAATATAATAGGCTGAAATGGTTGTGGGAGAGTCATTTTGAGCGGATAAATAGACTTCCTTGAAATCCGGACAATGGACATACTCATCCTTAATCCTATCGAACCCAATGACTTTCACTTCTAACGTAGACAATAATAAAGACACACGACTAAGGGCATCAGCCACACGATTTAGAGTCCCCTTAAGATTTTTTATTATAAATGTGTATTCCTGAAGATAGGAGACCCAATTGGCATACCGAGGGCTGACCTTACTTTGAGAATTGACAAATCTCAAAGCATCATCATCGGAATGGATAACAAACTCCTTTCGGAGTAGATAGTTCCGCCAGTGTTGGATGTAGAGAATAATAACGTAAAACTCCCAATCATATTAAGAATAATTCAACATCAGACCCGCAAGTTTCTCACTAAAATTCCCAATGAGATGACCCTCATGACTTAATACATCGCCTATGGCGACCCTAGACGCATCACAAAACAATTCAAAAACGTTATTAAAATCCGGCAACCTCAAAAGTAGAGCTTCCGACATCCGTGATTTAATTGTTTGGAACACTTTAGTAGCTAATTTGGTCCAGGTGAAATCACGCTTGTTCAAACATTCCGTTATCGGCGCTATGATACTACTAAAATCTCGAATGAATCGATGATAAAATTTTTCTAGTCCATGAAAAATCCAACATCCTGAATGTTGGAGGGTTCTGTCCAATCCTTAATGGCATGGACCTTCTTAGGATCCACATGTATGCTTTTCGAACTCACAATATACCCAAGGAATTCAATAGAAGTCACATAAAATGTACACATCTTGATATTGACAAATAATTCTTCCGTCCTCAGCATGGTAAGGATAGTCCTCAAATGTGACTCATGATCGCTTGGAGAAGTAATAAAAATTAGGATATCATCAAAATACACCCCTATTAATTTTCCCATGAATGGTTGGAAGACATGAGTCATCATCCTAGAAAAAGTACTCAGGGCATTGGAAAGCCCAAATGGAATCACTAACCATTCGTAAAGCCCATCTTTTGACTTGAAAGCGGTCTTCCATTCATCTCCCTCCCAAATCCGGATCTTGTGGTAGACACTCCTAAGGTCCAATATCGAAAAGATCGTGGCCCCAGATAACATGTCCAATAAATCGTCCAAACGAGGGGTGGGAATCGATATTTAATAGTACTTTTATTAATTGCCCGACTATCCACACACATCCTTTAAGAGCCGTCTTTCATAGGGGAAAGTAAGGTGGGTACGACACACAGACTCTTGCTATGGCGGATTAATCCCTTACGTAACAAATCTGAAATTTCGGCTTGCAGCTCTAGGTATACGGAAGGCTTTAGCCGGTAGTGGGGAAGGTTGGGTAAAGAGAAACCCAGAATGAAATATATCGCATGTTGGATGTCCCGCATGGGGGGTAACATGGGCGGTAGCTCGTCCGGATATACATCCTAAAACTCTTCTAAAAGGTTCCGCAATGCTAGAGGTAAATTATCAAAAGAGGATACATCTTCCGTAACACCCAAAAATCCAAAATTCCCAAAATGGGGGGGGGGGGGGGTGACACGGCCTGGGACACGGGCGTGTCTTGCTCAGGTTGATAACAAGTTTGTGTTCCAGGAGGACACGACCTAGAGCCCAGGCATGTTATGTAGGACACGGGCGTGTCAAATGTGATACAGGCGTTTTTGGTACCCGTGTGCCTTACGGGATTTTGGTTGATCCTGTGTCAACTAAGGGACATGCCCCTCGACACAGGCATGTACCATGTGACACAGGCATGTCAAGTGATTGACACGGGCGTGTCTAAGCCTGTGTTCTTGACTTGGTAAGTCGGTTTGTGTACCGCTTGGAGTATACGGCCTGTGACATGGGCGTGTCATTGGCCGTGTCAGCCCAAATATTGGACTTTGAGACCGATTTAAAGTCGTTCGTTTTCTTCATCCTGGATCCAAGGGCTCAGATGATTTCCTGCTTGGGTAAATCAAGGATTGGAATGAAGAGGCCATTCTTAACTTGGCCATTCTCTTTCTAAAAAGATAAGAGAGAAGGGAGAGGAGGAAGAAGAAGGAAGAGAAGATCAAGCCACCGGTGGAGCTCTCGAGTTCTGATTCGAGATCCGATGCCAGTTTTGTGGAGTCAATGCTGCTGTTGTTCTTTCCAACTGGATAGAATTTCGATGGCTCCCAAGAGATCGTCAAGGGTAACTATCTTCCTTCTTGGACATGTGAAGTCCTCTTTTATGCATGAGAAAGGAATTCTGTCCACCAAAAGGTGGAAAGAGTGAGTGATTCCAGTGGGTTGATAGTTACTATCCCCGATTGTCTCTGCATCTAGACTCGGAAATGTGTAGTACGGGATAGGCATGCTGTTTGAAGCCCATCTGGATAGGTTGGTCTGGATTGGTGATGTTGCATATTGCGCACCGGAGAATACTCCACGTATAAATGTGTGGTTTGTTCACTCGAAGGGTTGTGCCTGTGAAGGGGAGTAGCAGGAAATACTGGAATGAGGAGTTCCAGGAAATACCCTTGTATTGCTTGTGTTGCGACCTATCCTTTATGGTCATTGTGGCCATTGTGAGGCCTGTCCTTGGCGGACAGCTTGGCCATTTTGAAGCCTGTCTGTGGTTGAGTTTATGTCTATTGTGAGCTGAATTCTCTTAATAAGGCTTCGTGCCGAATAGGAAAGGTGAAACCTAACAGCATTTTTTGTTATAGCCGCGAGTACGCCGTACTCGGTGATGGAAAGGTGACTTGAGCAACGGGGGGTGGCTGATCCGTACCTGCGTTATGTCGACTGTACAGGAGAGCGTCAAGGCATTGAGCTTTCGTCAGTGGCATAATGAGAATCTTAGGCCTACGCGCCAGTAAGACTAAATGCTCAATACCGTGTAAATGGTGGTGTTGTCCCAGATTTTTCGGTGCACAAAATATATGCTCTGAGTGCACGAATCGTCGGGCCGTATGACAGAAGGTTGTGATGGATTGCTTGTGCGTGAGAGCACAATATTTGTGATATCTGTTTATGCATTGCTATGCCTGCAAGGAAGGAATTCCACTGCCCCGGGAAAGGGGTAGAATTGTTATAAATTCGTCAACTGAATGCTGACCATTGCCTTGTTTACCACCTTCTAGGTGGGCTGTCCCTGTGCAGGTGCTGGAGAGTGATGACTACTTTTTAGTCATCTTTTTTGGTATAATTTAGTAGCCTAAATACCTAAGTTTATGCTTGTTATTTCATGTTTTAATATCTTTTTTATAATATATTATAATTACTAGTTCTATTATAGTTTTATTGTTATGTCGCAATTTTATTTTATGTTATGATATAAAAATTTATATAGCTTTATTATATGTATTTTTATTATTATACTTGTTACGTTTTTAATCTCTAACTTCATTTATGTTTTATTTTGTGTTATGTTATTTTGTCTTGTTTTAGTTATGTTTGTTATGTTATAATTAATAATTATATATAACTAATGTCATTTTATTTGTTTTATTTGTTTTATTTGTAGGCCCATGTAGCCCTCACTTAATCCATGCAGCCCCTATAGCCAAACCCGAGCCACTTCAACATGGTGCAACCCTCAAGCCTACATGGATCAATATGGAGCAGCCCAGCCACCTTTGGAGCAGCCTATGAAGCCTACCCGAGCCCCCTATGCAGCCCAAGCAGCCCCCCATGCAATCCTAAGCCTCCACCCGAGCCCAGCCACCCTTGGAGCATCCCATAACCGTTTACCCGAGCCCCCTAAGCCTCCATGAAGCCCACCAAGCAGCATTCATGCATGGCCGGCCACTTTTGTTTTCTCTCATGCATGCATCTTTCTCCACCTCATATATTCCCTCTCTCCTCATTATTGCATGCATGAATTATTCCTCTACATGCATTGGCTGGCCACATTCATCTCTCTCTCCCCTTTTTATTATTTTCTTCTCCACTTTATTTCCCATCCATTCCCCCTTGATTACTTATTTTATTTCTTTTTATTTTCCAAAATATCATGCATGCATGTAGCCACCTCTCTCTCCTTCCATTTATTATCATACATTGCATCCATGCCCCCTCTCTCCCCTTCATTTAATACAATGCATGAACCTCTCCACATATGTGGCCGGCCACCCTAAGTCTTCCCTCCATCTAGAATGTTCTCCCTCTCCTATATAAAGGACCCTTTCCCTCTTGTTTTTGTTAAGTAGTTTGAGTTTCAAGTAGTTTGTGTCGAGTAGTTTTTGTTTTGGTAGAGAGTGCTCATTCAAGTGTTCTTCCTTCATTGTTGTAATAGTCTTTTTTTAGTGCAATATTATCTTGTCTTTTTAGTATTATTATTTTTGTACCTCTTTTATTCAAGCAATGCAAATGTCATTTCTTTTCTCTTATTCTCAATCCCTTTCTATCATGCTTAGCTAACTTTATTTTGTGCCCGATCGCGATGATCTTTGCAATGAAATAACATATCTTTATTTTTATGTTTGCATTTGTTTCTTTCTATTTTTGATCCTTCCTTGATTTATTTTGTGTCGACTCAGTATTCCGGTATACGGTAGTAGGCATCCAATCTCAATTCATAGAATTCGAGAGACTCATTGATTTGAAAGATCACTCAAGGAAGGAAGGAGTTGAACGTAACCCTAGAGATAGGATGACGTAAATCCTTCGGATTGGAGTCAAATCCAATAGTGCGGGTCACCTCGATAATACAACTTTAGGCCAATTTGACTTGTAAAGAGATTTCGGTCAAAACGTCTATAAGTTAGGGGATTTAATGCTCTAGCGAGATTACTTCCTAATATCGGATCCATCACGGTCTTAATAGAAGTGCAAATGCTAAACTAATTTCTTCTGTTATTTTATTTCAAAGTGAATCGTCGATCGAGCACTTTTCTCGTAATAGTTTATTTTCTCTTTTTAACTTAGTTTATTTTCATTTCCAAAACTCATTAATCGTTCGGTAGGATAATCGATTCGTTGTGAGTAATAGTACTTGCCTGCCCCGAGTTTTTATACGACCTTGATATTTTTCATATCCTATACTATATTTCGATAGGTACACTTGCCTTAATCGCGTATAGATTGGAGAATACGATTTTCTCTATCAAGTTTTTGGCGCCATTGCCGGGGAACATTTTTGGCAATATTACGAAAGCACCGAGTTTATTACTTCTACTAAAAAAAAATATTATTATTATTATTATTATTATTACCCACCCATCTCATCTTATTTCTACCCAACCTAAAATCTCTTGAAAAGAGTAAGGGGCTTTAAGCGCCACCATTTTACCTAGTACCTTGCGAACCCTTCACCGGGTAGCCCTTGGGAAGTTCGAGAGCCAATCCACTAAAAAATCTATTTTTCAAATATATATATATAAAAAAAACCAAAAAAATTAAATGTTTTTTTTTTCTATTTGGAAACAGTTATTTTTTTTTTATGGAATCATCTTATTTTTACGCTTTTTGCGGGTCGCCCGACCACTTTTATTCTGAAAGCCTTTCGGGAACCCCTCCCTTTTTTGATTTTAATTTTTCTGGGGAAGGTCAAAATGGCCAATTTGACCCTTACTCCAATTTTTATCCAACTTGGGAGATGGGGAACCCATCTTATTTTTCGCATGATTTTACCCCGCAAAGCGCCGCGCCTCTAAATTTTTATTTTAATTCTATCGATAATGGGTATCTTGAATTGCAAACTTCTATTGATAATATTAGTTCGCATTTCAAGACCATTATGGATTATCTTTCTCGTGAGGCCGCATCTTTTTCTTCGTCTTCTTCTCCGTCTCCTCCAATTTCTTCATGTATTGAGTCACCGGATATCCCGGCTTGTCTTTTTCCTCTCGAGGAGGATAACTATTCGGATATACCGGATTGTTTCCTTCCTCCTTTGGAAGATGCCTTACGGATATTCCGGTGTGCTTCTTACCCGTTGAGGATGACGAGACGTTTCATATTTCACATTCCGAAGACGTTTGTGATTCCATTACGCTTTCAAATTCAACTGTTCCAAATTTTTCTCTTTTTAGCGAATCTACTTTTTCTTCTTTTTTTTAGATAATTCTTCTTTAGTCCTCTCTACTCCTTCTTCTCCTGAAATTTCACAAGTCTCTCCTCCTTCTTATGAAATTTCCAATGATTAAAATTCTTTTTCTACTTCTATTATTCCTCTTTCTATTTTTTCTTCTTTTTATTCCCCTTCTTTTGACGACCCATTCTTCCCTATTTTACAAACGGCGGAGTTCTTCTATAACTACGTCCGTTCCTTTTTGGGCATCATTTTCTTGAAGATTCCACCGCATGTCGGTGCAATTCTTCATTTTTTTCTTTTTTCTAGTTTACTCTCCTAAGCGCATACTTAGGGAGTTAGCACTTCACTTTAGTTTTTATTTTCCATTTAGCTAACAAATAACGTCGGGCTCGCCGACGTTAAATAGAGAGCGCTCTTGGGAGGCACCCCTTGCTTATCCTTTTTTTTTCTTTTTCTTTTTGTTTGCTTATTTTGTTTTGTAGGAATAAAACCTCCGGCGGTTTGTTTGGCTCCATCATTTCCTCTCTTCCTTAGGCCTGAGCCGGTATCCAGCTCAAGCATGGGGGAGCAACCTCTGCATTCGGCCTTACGACTCCGGGAAGTCGTTTTCTTTTTTTTACTTTATTGTATCCCCCTCCCCTTTCTTCTTTTTTTTCTTTCTTGTTTTTATTTTTCATTGAGGCAATGAAAGGTTTAAGCATGGGGGAGGTTTAGTTGTTTTATTTCTTTTTCTTACTTTTCTAAAAAAAGTTTTACAAAAAAAAATGTTTATTATAGTTTTATTAAGTTTTCTTTAGTAATGCTTTATTTTAGCCTTATCAAAAATCCAAAAAAATTAGAAAAATCAAAATTCCAAAAAAAGATCATATCTCAAAAATCCAAAAAAAATTGAAAAATGTCAAAAAATCAAAAATATAATAAACCTCATGCTTAGTTTTATGTTATTTTCAGAAATTTAGTTTGAGTTTGTTTATAAGCATTTTTATGTGCTAATCTTTTATTTCATCATATTTAGTTAAATTTAATATTTAGTGATTTTGTTTTGAGGATAATCTTATGGTTTTAATTTGCTTAGAGTAATTTATTTAGCACTTTTTCTCTTTTATTTTAAATAGTTTCAATTTTGTAGTAATTTGGCTAAACAATTTTGGATTTTAATTATTATTACTTCATGCTTTTAGATTCTTAGGAAATCTCAATCTACTAGTAGTTGCTCTCTAGTATTTTAGTTTATTTTCTAAAATTTTGTTTAAACTTATCATTTTTTCTTTTATTGTTAGATCATATGTCATGGGAATAAGAGGATAAAATTCATTATTCCTTGGTAAACATATGCAACCCAAAAAAAACTGAAGAGAGGAATTAAAAGTTCATATATGTCGTGGGAAGTGATAGGATGTTAGTCTATCATTTTTTGGTATTACATATATATTATTTAAAAAAAACAAAATTTTGTGGGGTGTGAAAAAAATAATGATGATCACCTCCAATCAAAGACCTCTTCATGTTAATTTCCTCACCAAATCCCTTAGCCAATATCATTGTCTTAGTTTTTAAATTAAAATATGTGGAGAGCATAAGTAGTAGGTTGTCTTCTTCCTTAAGTTTCTTTTAAGTTAAGGTTTTTTATAATTCCAATCTAACTTTGTTTGCACTTTACTCCATTTTGAATGCTAGTTAATTTATTAGAGAATTTTTGGCTAAGTACTTCTCTCTTTTCACTTTAAGTTCATAATTTAGGACTTGATTCATAAATCCCTAAACTTTTATTTTTGTCTAGATTTTGATGTTAATAAATTTTTAGTTTAATTGAAAATTTTATAATGTCTTATAAATATTTCTCTTTCTTTTGCTCTGGAATAGCAAAAGTCTAAGCATGGGGGTGTTTGATGACTACTTTTTAGTCATCGTTTTTGGTATAATTTAGTAGCCTAAATACCTAAGTTTATGATTGTTATTTCATGATTTAATATCTTTTTTATAATATATTATAATTACTAGTTCTATTATAGTTTTATTATTATGTCGCAATTTTATTTTATGTTATGATATAAAAATTTATATAGTTTTATTATATGTATTTTTATTATTATACTTGTTATGTTTTTAATCTCTAACTTCATTTATGCTTTATTTTGTGTTATGTTATTTTGTCTTGTTTTAGTTATGTTTGTTATGTTATAATTAATAATGATATATTACTAATGTCATTTTATTTGTTTTATTTGTAGGCCCATGCAGCCCTCACTTAATTCCATGTAGCCCCTATAGCCAAACCCGAGCCCCATCAACATGGTGCAACCCTCAAGCCTACATGGATCAATATGGAGCAGCCCAGCCACCTTTGAAGCAGCCTATGAAGCCTACCCGAGCCCCCTATGCTGCCCAAGCAGCCCCCCATGCAATCCTAAGCCACTACCCGAACCCAGCCACTTATGGAGCAGCCCACAACCCTTTACCCGAGCCCCCTAAGCCTCCATGAAGCCCACCTAGCAGCATTCTTGCATGGCCGACCACTTTTGTTTTCTCTCATGCATGCATCTTTCTCCACCTCATATATTCCCTCTCTCCTCATTATTGCATGCATGAATTATTCCTCTCCATGCATTGGCCAGCCACATTCATCTCTCTCTCCCCTTTTTATTATTTTCTTCTCCACTTTATTTCCCATCCATTCCCCCTTGATTACTTATTTTATTTCTTTTTATTTTCCAAAATATCATGCATGCATGAAGCCACCTCTCTCTCCTTCCATTTATTATCATACATTGCATCCATGCCCCCTCTCTCCCCTTTATTTAATACAATGCATGAACCTCTCCACATATATGGCCGGCCACCCTATGTCTTCCCTCCATCTAGAATGTTCTCCCTCGCCTATATAAAGGACCCTTTCCCTCTTGTTTTTGTTAAGTAGTTTGAGTTTCAAGTAGTTTATGTCAAGTAGTTTTAGTTTTGGTAAGAAGTGCTCATTCAAGTGTTCTTCCTTCATTGTTGTAATAGTTTTTTTGAGTGCAATATTATCTTGTCTTTTTAGTATTATTATTTTTGTACCTCTTTTATTCAAGCAATGCAAATGTCATTTCTTTTTTCTTATTCTCAATCCCTTTCTATCATGCGTAGCTAACATTATTTTGTGCCCGATCGCGATGATCTTTGCAATAAAATAACATATCTTTATTTTTATGTTTGCATTTGTTTCTTTCTATTTTTGATCCTTCCTTGATTTATTTTATGTCGACTCCGTATTCCGGTATACGGTAGTAGGCATCCGATCTCAATTCATAGAAGTCGAGAGACTCATTGATTTGAAAGATCACTCAAGGAAGGAAGGAGTTGAACGCACCCCTAGAGATAGAATGACGTAAATCCTCTGGATTGGAGTCAAATCCAATACTGTGGGTCACCTCGATAATGCGACTTTAGGCCATTTTGACTTGTAAAGAGATTTCGGTCAAAAACGTCTATAAGTTAGGGGATTTAATGCTCTAGCGAGATTACTTCCTAATATCGGATCCGTCATGGTCTTAATAGAAGTGCAAATTCTAAACTAATTTCTTCTGGTATTTTATTTCAAAGTGAATCGTCGATCGAGCACTTTTCTCGTAATAGTTTATTTTCATTTCCAAAACTCATTAATCGTTCGGTAGGATAATCGATTCGTTGTGAGTAATAGTACTTGCCTGCCCCGAGTTTTTATACGACCTTGATATTTTTCATATCCTATTCTATATTTCGATAGGTACACTTGCCTTAATCGAGTATAGATTGGAGAATACGATTTTCTCTATCAGAGAGCTGAGTGGGAAGTGAAAGGGCTGAAGTCCTTGCAGATGTTGCTGCTTTTACTAGCCCTTAAAGGATGTTTTCTCTTGTATTGTTTTCTTGTGTGGCCGGCTTGTGCGCCGATGTATGTAATCCATACTGTGAAAAGAGGAACTATAAGGCCTTAAGGCCAGCTTGTGTTGTATTTGTTGTACACTCTTTCATGAGTTGATATATAAATATGGTTTATATATATAATAGACATTCCTGGTATGAGTTCATCGTTATTGTTAAAAATCTTCCGCTAGCATGCTCTGAGTTAGGATGCGATGGTCTTGTGGTATTAACCTATGACCTCGCCGTCTGTTTATGGCATATAGTGTGGGGCCCCGGCCAGACCTTCTATTATATGTTGTTTAACGAGTGGAGTCGTTACATTTTGGTATCATCTTGTCTCGGTCTACCTCTTTCGAATTCGTGGTCAAATTCTTTTGTGGGGTGGCGAGCACGTGTCTGTGCGAACCGCTTTAACACTAATGAACTCGTGAATGTCCACTAAGTAATGCAAATACACTTGTTTGAGGAACCTGCCGTGTTCCTATATGCTTGTTATTGCTTGTGTGAGGTTGATAATGTGTGTCTTCTCCACCTATAGGTTGCTCGTATTAGTGTTGGGCAGTCTTAGCCCTAGCGCTCTAATGAGAGTACGTCACCAGCTGAGGTGCCTACACCTCTTCCTTCTACAGAAACAATCTGCTTAGTTATTGAGGCTCTCTTGCAATGTTTCAAGCTCAGCCTGTTGGGCAAGCACGACCGACATTATTGCTAGAACGGGTTGCTGAAAGGCCAGAACCTATTGCGGCTGTTGACCCTCGTGCAGCTGAATTGCAGTTAAAGCAGTTTATGAGCTTCAGTCCACCTACATTCGCGGCATGGGATCCCCAACGCAGGCCGAGGATTGGTTATCGTGCGTCCAGCGTATATTGACGGCGATCAAGACGGAGGAAGATCAAAAGGTCACTTTGGCCACCTTCTTGTTGGAAGAAGAGGCTCAATTATGGTGGGACAAGGTTGAGTTACACCATTTAGCGGGCAGGCCGTTAACGCAAGTTTCGATTGGGGAGTTCTCTCGAATGTTCTTGGCAAAGCAATTGCCAGCAGCACAACACATTGCTATAGAGAACGAGTTCCAATGGTTAACGCAAGGAGAGAGTAGCATTGATACGTACTTGTATGAGTTTACTAGGTTGGGACGGTATGCAGGGTCAATCTTCGCGGATGAACAAAGAAAACCAATCGGTTCTATGAAGGGTTGCGGGACGAGTTGAGGTTCCTTCTCTCCAGTTCGATGAACCAAGGGTTCCAAGCATTGGTTGATACTACGTGTGCGCTAGAAAAGGATATGAAGAGGGTGCAAGGTAAAAAGGACATGGCTGTGACAAAGCCAGAGTTCAAAGCACCCTGCCCCGGGAAATCATACTACTAGAAGAAGTGGGGCAACAGGTCCAAGCCTTCTGGGAAAACTTTTGCGACTGTGACGTCGGGAGAAACGTCAAGGCAGGAGCATCGTACCTGCTTTACTTGTGGCAAAGTGGGGCATATAGCCCATGATTATAGGGTTGCCCAGCCAAAAGGGGAAAAGAAGATGGGCGCGTCTTATGCTGAGAAGGGCAAAGCAGTGGTATAGTCCTCCATATCCTAGGAGCAACCCAGAGTTTATAATCATGGCCAGCAGGAGGCTATAAAGTAGAGTGACATCGTCACAGGTACAATTTAAGATATTGCTTTCTTTGGTTTTATTGCATAATTTGTTTGTAGCTTGTGCATGATGTATGTGCTACGGGCTTTGTACTGATTCGAAACAACCCGACGAGAGCCCTGTTTGAAATGGTTGCTTCACATTCTTTTCTGTCAAAGGACTTTGTGTCGCGAATTAGAGTACCAAGTAGTGTGACGACAGATAGTATAAAGGTGTTATTGCCGAATGGTTGTGTGATGATTGCGGATATAGCTTACTATGTTGAAGTTCAGATAGGAAGTAGGGATTTCGGTTTGAGTGCATCTGTACTACCGATATCAGAGTTTGATGTGATATTTTGCATGGACTGGCTCTCGGAGCAGCGTGCCTGTATTGATTGCAATTCAAAGGAGATCACACTGGGCCAGAATACTGAGCTTCAGACTAAGTTCGCTGGTATGCGAGGAGTGAGCGGGACCTTGATGTCTGCACTCCAAGTCTTCAATGCTATTCGGAAGGGCGCGAAGTTATTCTTCATGCTTATTCAGGGATTTGAGCCAAATGCTAGCGTGCATGAGGTTCTAATTCTATCAGAGTTTGCCGATGTATTTCCTAAGGATCTTCCCGGGTTACCACCCCAGCAGGAGATTGACTTCACGATTGAGTTGGTGCCAGGTGCGAAACCTGTGGCCCGCTCTCCATAACGCGTAGCGCCAAAGGAGATGGCTTAATTGAAAGTCCAACTGCAAGAGTTGTGGGAACAGGGATATATATGCTCAAGTATGTCACCTTGGAGCGCGCCTGTTCTTTTTTTGAAATAGAAAGACGGTAGTTTACGGTTATGTATTGACTATCGTGAGTTGAATAAGCTGACGGAGAAAAACATGTATCCGATTCCACGGATAGACGACTTGTTCGATCAGCTAGTGGGGTCAACCGTCTATTCGAAGTTGGATTTGAAATCGGGATATTATCAATTGCAAATTTGGGAAGGTGACATTCCCAAGACAGCGTTTGGAACACGCTACAGTCATTATGAGTTCACGTTAATGCCGTTTGGGCTATGTAATACGCCTTCGGTATTCATGGATCTAATGCACCGAATGTTCCGAGAGTACTTGGATCTCTTTGTGATCGTATTCATTGATGATATATTGGTGTACTCTCAGTCGGAAGTTGATCATGCGAATCATTTGTGGATGGTGTTGCACACCTTGCGTAGGAAGAAGCTTTATGCCAAGTTCTCAAAGTGTGAGTTCTTGCTATCGTTAGTGGCTTTTCTTTGCCACATGGTAAGTGGAGAGGGAATTGTAGTGGATCCTTCAAAGATAAGCGCCATACAGGAGTGGCCGGTGTTATCCTCAGTTGCTGAAGTTAGAAGTTTCCTTGGTTTGGCAGGGTACTACAGGTGGTTTGTAGAAAACTTCTCACGGATCTCTTTGCCTCTTACCACATTGACGAGAAAGGATCAGCAATTCGTTTGGATGCCGTGGTGCGTGCGAGCTTTTGAAGAGCTGAAGATTTGTTTGACCAAGGCGCCTGTGTTGACATCGCCATGTGGTACAGATGGCTATGAGATCTATAGTGATGCTTCAGGGAGACGCTTAGGCTGCGTTCTTCTGCAGATTAAGTGATTGTTTATGGCTCATTCAAGTTAAAAGTGCATGGACGGAATTATCCCATCCACGACTTGGAGTTGGCGGCGGTGATCTTTGCACTGAAATTGTGGCGGCACTATGTATATGGCGTAAAAGTGGATATCTATACAAATCATAAGAGCCTAAAGTATCTATTGGACCAAAAAGAGCTGAATATGCGACAACGAAGGTTGATGGAGTTCCTTGGGGACTACAACTTTGATATTCACTATACTCCTGGGAAGTGAAATGTGGTCGCTGATTCCTTGAGTTGCAGGACTCCGGTGCGGGCAAGTTATTTCAGATACATGATGAGCGTCTGATCTAGGAGTTGGAAGCGATAAAGATTTCATGTGTTGATAAGAATTCCATAACTGATTCATGCTTGAACTGGACGGAGGTATAGTATGACCTTGCGGACAGGGTTCAGTGAGTAATTGAGCTTGATGAGAGTCTCCAATGTTATACAAAGGATGGGTCAGATGACGAATTCTCCTGGGATGACGGTTTGTTACGAAAATATGGCCGATTGTGCGTCCCAAGTGCTGGTAAATTGAGAGAAGAGTTGATGTACGAAGCTCACTTTTCAAAGTACTCAATTCACCCTGGGAGCACAAAAATGTATAAGGACATGAAGAAGCTGTTTTGGTGGCTAGTCTTAAAGAGAGACGTAGCTCATTATGTGGCTAAATGTCAAACTTGTGCTTTGGTTAAAGAAGAATGCCAGAAGCCTGGCGATTTCCTGAAGTCGTTACCTATTCCGGAGTGGAAGTTTGATGATTTCTCAATGGATTTCGTGCACGGGTTACCGAGATCCCAACACGGGAATGATTCAATCTGGGTGATTGTAGTCCGGTTGACAAAAGTGGCTCACTTCCTACCGAATAAGAGGGACGATTCAGTGGAAACTTTGGCAAAGCTTTATGTGGAGCAGATTGTACGATTACACGGGATTCCCCGTAGAATCATAAGTGATCGTGATGGGCAATTTACATCAAATGATTGGAGGCTAATCCATCAATTATTGGGAACAAAGTTATCATTCAGTATGCCCTTTCATCCTAAAACGGATTGCAAAACTGAGAGGACCAGCAGGACGATAAAAGATATGCTCTGAATGTGCGCCCTGGACTTTGGTAAGAGATGGGAAGATCATATCTATATGGTGGAGTTTGCCTACAACAATAGCTACCAAACGAGCATTGGTATGGCTGCATATGAAGCTTTGTATGGTCGAAAATGTCGTACACCGCTAGCTTGGGCAGAAGCAGGAGAATCAAAAGTATATCCGCATAAGGATGTCGAAGAAGCTACTTAGATAATACGCTCTATTCGTGAGAGGCTACTGATAGCCCAGGATTGACAAGCAAAGTACTACAATGCCAAGCACCGTAACATGGAGTTTGCGGTGGGCGATTGGGTATATTTGAAGATCAAACCATTTTAAGGCGTCTAGGATTTTGCGGTTGAAAAAGCTAAGTCTGATATATCTTGGTCCATTTGAAGTGGTGGAGCAAGTTGGGGAAGCTACCTATCAACTAGCTCTTTCGGCAGAGCTGAGTGTCTTACATGATGTGTTTCCTAATTTTCCAGTGAATAATGAACTCTAATTTTAATTTTGAGTAATATTCCACTTTCATAAATAATGAAATAAGTACAAATATTATACATCTAAAAATTGTGATAAAATTTCCACATGAGCATATTGACTTAAGAACACCACTGATTAAGTTTCACAATTATCCAACAAGTATTGAGCTCTGAATCTATTATTAAACATGTCCCCATACTTATAAGCTTGTGAAGTAAGTACTGGAAATATGCATCTAATAATTATAACAAAATTCAAGTATGAGCATAATGATCTAAAACTTCCTTTGCCCAAATTACATAATTTTCTAGTAAATAGTGAGATCATAATAAACAAATGATTATCAAGGTCTAACACATGTATTGCAAAGGAGATACTAAAATTATTATTCCAAAATTTTCAATAAAATTACCAGAGACTCATACTAACCCTATGACCACACTACCCAAGTTTTACAACTTTTATAGAGTTTTAATAGCCTAACATACAATTATAAGATTTGTTCCCTAAACTAGGGTTAGGGTTTTGATGGGTTTAACAACCTCTAAATCCAGTAAGATTTTTACTAGAAGACCTTGAGTAACCTAAAGTCCCCTCCACCAAATTTCAAGTCATTGCAAGGTCATATGACCCCATGACCTTCAAACACTAGGTTGGCACACATAGAGCCTACCCTAGAGTTCTATGGCTCCACCCTTCAACTTCCACCCAAAATTAGTTGTGGGGGTGTTTTATGTCCTAGGAAGGCAGAGTGCAATGTTCCATAACCTTATGTTGAGGTTGGCTCACTCAAGAACACTTAGAGCACTTTTTCCCTAATTTGACCTGAAAGGGTCAATCTTTGCCTACACAAATACCCTATCTAATCTACCCCAAATTGGGTGAAATTTTTACCAGAGCCTTATAATATCCCCCAAGATCACCCACCAAAAGTTTTGTGGTTTTGTGGCACCTAATTAAATTATATATGGTTTATTAAATTTTTCCAACAACTATATAAAAATGTTTTCCATAAATTCTAATTTTTGGACACTCTAAGGGAAAGTAATGAGGAGCTCATATCCCAATTTTCAAAGCATTTGGATGAGTGGTTTGGTGTGGGCACTAATTCTAATGTCTAGTCACGCATATGTATAGGTTGCACCAAAATGAGTGTTGTGGTCACACCAGGTTTCCAACTTTGTTCAAATAAAATTTAAATTAAACTAGCCTCCAAGCACTACAATTGTCATGTTGGCTACTTTTATAGTAGAGGCAGCTAAGTAATTTTAATACCTAAAACCATCTACTACTAATAATTTCCAGAAAATCAAATAACAATAATATCATTTAAAATACTTTGACCAAAATGGATGGCATCCTCTCATCCTCAACCTCCAGCCAAGGGCCGAGATTGGCCCGACCTGGAGCCTATTTCAGTCCACTTATTGGCCACCCTGACCACTTCCCTGGCCGTCCACCACCACAACAAACTCCATTGAGGTGGTGGCTAGCATTTGGCGGCGACCATACCGCCGGAGGTGGCGGTTTCCAGCGAAATCAACACCACCATTTTCCATGAAAAATCCGAAAATCCAAGATCCCAATCAGGCTCAATTGAGCCCAATTTCTCTACCTAAACCGATCTAGATCTAGCACTAGGAGAGGGGAAGAGGATTGGACCTCAGTGGGGGTGGTTACCCAAGTCGATCGTCGGTCGCCCATTCTCAACCGTGAAGCTTTGGGCGCCATGGTGATCCTTGCACAGAGGGCTCAAAATCTTCACGAAAGAGGGGGGTTTTATTCCTCTCCACTCCCTAAAGATTTTTAAAGAACCAATTGGGGGAGAGGAGGGGTCAAGGCATGAATTTTTGTTGGGTATTTTCTCCACAATAACCCAGATTTGCATGAAGTCACCCTTTGCACTAAGATGAATAAAGGTGTATTTGACATGTGTATTCTAGTTGTGTGTTTGCAGATTCTCAGTTCTAAGTGTAGACCAATGTCAGTCTACAGTTGGTCAGAAACACAAGACCACTCAGTGTAATCCCTCACTGAGTGATACAAGGTGTTGACTCATGTGTAGTCTCTCAATTGGGATACACTTCATATTCAAACTTTGGAACACAAGATGGAGACAAGACCAGAAGGAGATCTTACATGGAATTCTTAAAGAAATTTTTCTATGTCCATATCTCGAGAAGTACCTTAAAAGTTCTCGAGAAGTAGTATACAGTTCTCGAGAGGCTCAGACTTTACTTCTCGAGAAGTCAGGACAGCTAGAATTCCTCTAAGTAGAAATATTCGAGAAGTTAACAAAGTTCTCGAGAACTACTATAGAAGTTCTCGAGAAGTACTCCTTATCTCTCAAAAAGTTCTTCCATTCTCTTCAGGATTGGACTCTAGCTAAGTTCTCGAGAACTAGACTAGAAGTTCTTGAGAAGTTGATAGAGTTCTCGATAACTGGTTAACAAAGTTCTCGAGTTCACAGTTAAGAATTTTTTCTCTAGCAATTGACTCTAAGTAAAGTTCTCGAAAAGTTCTGACAAAGTTCTCGAGAAGTGCTTACCAAGTTTTCGAGAAGTTTTCTTTAAGCTCTCGAAAATTTCTGCTAAGTTCTCGAGAAGTTCTACATCAGTTTTCAAGTAAGTGTTTTAGTTCTCGAAAAGTCAACATAGTTCTCGAGAACTATAATTCCAAGTTCTCGAGAAGTCCAAGGCCATTTTCAAAAGTTAAGTGATCGAGATCCTGCCATAGTTTTCGAAAGGTCAGTACATAGTTCTCGAGAACTATTTCGACCTCTCGAGAACTAAGTACCTCCTTTTCCTGAAAATTCTCTAAGTCTAGTTTTGATGGAGATTTCGAAATAGTCTTTTCTGATTGGTCCACGTGTCATCCTTAATTATGATTATGACCGTTGGAGATCGACTATATATAGATCCTTTGAGATTTGACTAATTACATAAGTTATTACAGAGAAATCTCGTCCGTCCTTGTTAAGAAAGTATTCCTGAAAACCTAATCTCTCAATCATCCGGCCGCCGCCGCCATTAGCATTTTCTGAAAGAGTGTTTTGGATCGTTGTTCTCTCAAGCGCTGCTACCTAGATCGATCCAAGATCAAAAACAATCATCTGATCCGATCATGCTTCAATGACTTGTGGATTTCTCATTGATCGTGTTGATTGCAGAACTCAGGTTTTTGTAAAATAGTCCAGCCTTCTTCTAGCTTTTCTGATCATGCCTAAAGTTCTCAACGAAGAAGACGAAGACAAAGATCCAGATCTGAGATATTTTTTTTGTATCTTTTATTCAAACCATCTTCTTTGTAGGAGATCTATCTCCGAGTGGTAGGAAGTTGTATCTTCCGATTGTAGATCCGTTTGGATCGAGTTTATAGGAACGTTGTTCTGAGGCATAGGATTGGTTTGCAATCCGAGATAGTGGAGTAGCCGAATCTAGTGAATTGCTAGAATGGTGAGGTAAAGTGGACGTACCCAAGGACGGGGAACCACTATAAATATTTTGTGTCCTTCTGTGATTGCTTGATTGTGTGCGCTAGATCTCTAAATTTTTATTCCGCAAACAAACGCACGATTGACCTGTTCACCCCCCTCAAGGTGATTTAGGTGAACAACTTTCCACTTTCAATTGGTATCAGAGGGGAGGTTGATCGATAAAAGGTTAACACCTTGATCAAGTTCCTGTTTCTGAAAGTTGTTACTCAATCTAGCAATGGACAAAGTCAAAGATTTCGCCAAGCTTCCCCTGTGCACAAAGAACAATTTTCCCATATGGAAAGAAAGAATTAAATTCTTCATGGAAGCTGTGGACCCCCGGATCTTCATGATTGTCGAAGAAGGTCCCCATGTTCCTATGACCGTCTCCACCATAGATCCAACCAAAAAGGTTCCCAAGAAATTGATGGATCTGGACAAGGACGAGATAAGACTTGTCTCTTTGGACAAAAAGGCTAAAAACATTATAGCAAGTGCAATCGATGACTTAATGTTGCAAAACCAGATTCACTGCTAATCGGCTAAAGAGATGTGGCAATCTCTAGTTACTCTTATGGAAGGCACTGAAGAAGTGAGGGATGATAGAAGGTCCCTTCTGAACCAGAAACATGAAGCCTTCAGACAAGGACCAAAGGAGACCATTGCTGACACCTTTGAAAATTTCTTCAAGATAGTGAATGGCCTAAGTGATGGGACAACAAAGTCTGTGCCATTCGGGAGTTTGGGAGACTAGCAGAGACAGATCAACAAAATCTATTTGGGAAGCTGATGTCCTATGAACTGCAAATAAACTCAAGGAAAGCTAAAGAAGAGAAAAGTCACTTCTCGTTGAAAGAGAAGCCTACTGCATTAAAGGCTGACAGTTCAAGGAAGGGCAAAGCTACCCAACCAGTACCAGCTCAAGAAGTCAGTGAAGAAGAAAGCTCCGAGCCAAGCACCTCAGGTTCAGAACTTTCTGATGGAGAGTTCTCACTACTTTCACGATAGTTCAAGAAATTCTTTAACAAGAAGAAGCAATGGAGAGGCAAGGATGCCTCATATCGAAGATCACGATACGACAATGATCAAAGAAAGAAAGGCTCGGGTGGCCATGACAGGTATAATTCTAAACAGAACAAACAATAGATTTCTACTGACATCGTTTGCTACTATTATAACAAGCCAGGTCACGTCATAGCTAACTGCCCCCACAAAAAGAAGGAAGGTGGCAGAAGAGAGGAAAAGAAATCCTCATACCATAAGAAGAGAACTGAGAAGAGCCTGGTGGCCAAGAAGGGCAAAACTCTCAGTGACTCCGACTCATCTGAGTCAGGTGAAGAAGAGGAAGCCTACTTTGGCCTCATTGCCCAATCAGATGATGAACAAGAGCCCCAGTTTACTGGGAAGGTAAATTATCAAACTCCTCTCTCTTAATCTGAAAGTTCTAACCATGAACTTGAGGCTAGCTCTTCTAATGATGAGTCTGAACTTATGGCCCAGTATAAGTAGTTAATCATAACTTACGACAAGTGTCGTCGAGTTGTGAAAACTCAAGCCAAATAGATTAAGTCTCTAAAGTCTTTTGAGAGCAGCCTGAGAGAAGAAGTTGCTAAGACTAACACTCTTCAGGAGAACTTTAATCTTGCTATTGAGGAAAATAATCAGGCTCTCAAGCACCTCGACCTTAAAGATGAAATCTTGAAAGAATTGGAAATACAACTCGAGGATGAGAAGAAACTTGTTGAAAGTTTCTCTAAGCCTAAGACAGTTCTTCCACTCGTTGCTGAATTCTCAGCTAAGGCCAAAGGAGCTAGACTAGGCCATGTTGCCGCTCCTAGTAAATATTCCAGGAGAAACAAGGCCAGGAGAAAGAATAAGAATGCCAAGAAGGCCTTAGCCGAAGAAAAAGGGAAAGCTCCTTTGGAGCCAGTATCATTCAAAAAAGTTATCTTTCCTACGAACGAATTCGACTATGAGTCCACCTATGGACACTTCTCTAGGTCGACCCCGGAGAAGCCCAAGTCAAGGTACCAAGGGTGGACTCGCCCCCGTAACTTTGGTGAAAGTGTCTTTAAGGAACCTTATGAAGAAGTGATTCTTCAGAGCTATGGTCCCGATGTTCATGGTCATAACTTCCAGAAACCACCAAAAGTAAAACTTGTTGTGGAAAAGCCTATGAAGGAGAAGACTTCATGTAGCTGCCA
Organism: Platanthera zijinensis; assembly: GCA_039513925.1. Classification (NCBI taxonomy): domain Eukaryota; kingdom Viridiplantae; phylum Streptophyta; class Magnoliopsida; order Asparagales; family Orchidaceae; genus Platanthera; species Platanthera zijinensis. The sequence continues at coordinate 179,758,782 of CM077084.1, forward strand.
TCATCATGAAGCTTCTTCCTCCAATAATTCTACCCTAGCTGGACCTCCACTAAAGAAGGTCAAGCAGGAGTTTGGAAGGCAAAGATACAACAGATTTGACTGTTGGTGTTGTGGTAGAGTTGGTCACTTTGCCACAGTTTGTTTGTTTAATCCTAGAAATGTTGCAACTCCTCAAGTTGGCAACATGAGAATGACCGCTCATGAGGCTAATACTCGTAAGGGGAGCAATCTAACCCGAGACCAAGGACCCAAATATGTTTGGGTTCCTAAGGCTAAGAAAATATAATTGCAGGTATGTACAAAGACCACAAAAATGCCAATCTGGTACTTGGACAGTGGATGCTCTCGGCATATGACCGGGACGAGGAGCCTACTCCAGAATTTTTCACCAGTGTTAAACGGACCAAAGGTCATCTTTGGAGGTTAAGACCGAGGAATTACCAAAGGCTACAGTATAATTTCTAACGGTAGCATATCCTTTTCGGATGTAGCCTATGTTGAAGGATTGGAACACAATCTCATCAGCATAAGCCAACTATGCGACAAAGGATACATAGTTGAATTCCACGCTGACAAGTGCTTGATTAAATCTGTTGACAATATGGAAACAATTCTATTAGGCACTCGAAGCAGGAATGTGTTTTTCTTAAATTTTATTTGTATAGATTATTCCACACCAGTGTGTCTTTTGGCTAAAGATAGTGCGTCTCTTATTGACCAATGGCACAAGAGACTAGCACATATTAATTTTAAAACTATTAATAAATTATTCTCTAAGAACTTAGTGTGTGATGCCCCGAATGTCAAGCATGTCAAAGAGAGACCTTGTCATGCATGCGTAAAAGGCAAGCAAACAAGGGCTACCTTCAAAAGCACTATAGGCAAAAACTCTAATAGGTGTTTACACCTGCTACATATGGACTTGTTCGGTCCACTGCAAGTTAGAAGCTTAGGAGGTAAGGATTATACGTTGGTTATTGTTGATGACTACTGGTGTTTTGCGTGGGTATTCTTTCTGAAACACAAGTCAGATACCTTCGATATATTTACTAATTTTGTCAGGTAAATCCAGAATGAATACAACTGTTCCGTAGTCAAAATCAGAAGTGACAATGGAACAGAGTTCAAATCTGGAGCCATGAAAAAATTCTATGAAAGCCTAGGTATCTTTCATGAGTTTTCCTCTCCCCGTACTCCACAGCAAAATGGAGTAGCCAAGAGAAGGAACAGAACACTCATAGAGGCCTGCAGGACCATGCCAAGTGATGCTTCACTACCAGAGTACTTCTGGGCTGAAGCGGTCAATACTGAATGCCACGTGCAAAACCGAGCCCTCATAAACAAGAACCATGATTAGACATCTTATGAACTTCTAAAAGGAAGGAAACCAACAGTTTCATATTTTAGAATTTTTTAGGTAAATGCTTCGTGCTTAACAACGGCAAGTATCATACTACCAAGTTAAGTGAGAAGAGTTTTGAAGGTATTTTTGTAGGATATAGTAGCCATAGTAAGGCATATAGGATTTTTAATAGAAAAACCCTGGTCGTTGAAGAATCGATACATGTTTTATTTGATGAGACGAGCTTGCTGCAAAGAGAATCGTCTAGTGTGCGTGTTGAAGCTATAGGTACAAGAATTAAGGAAATCAACTTGGATGAACCCACCAAAGATAGAAATGAAAAGTTCATCGAGATCACCTCTCCAAACCCCATTTAAGAGGCAGCTGATCAAGATGAGGAGATTGTCCAAGATAATGAAGTCACACCAATGGCTGAAGAACTTCCAGATACTAGAGATCCTGAGCTCAGACACCTAAAGGATAACCCTATGGACCAAATCATAGGAGACCCCCGAGTCGGTGTCAGAACTCGTCGAGGTGCAGTTAACGAGAATCTTTATCTAAGCTTCCTCTCGCAGGTTGACCCAAAAAAGTTTGAAGAAGCAAACATAGACGCATCATGGATCTTGGCCATGGAAGAAGAGCTAAATCAGTTCAAACGTTGCAAAGTTTGGACACTTGTTCCTAGACCCAAAGATAAGAACGTCATCAGAACAAAATGGGTCTATAGGAACAAGATGGACGAGGATGGGAAGATCATAAAGAACAAGGCCAGACTTATTGCTAAAGAATATCGTCAAGAAGAAGGGATCGATTTTGACCAGACCTACGCACCAGTGGCAAGGCTGGAGGCCATCAGACTGTTTCTAGCATACACTGCACTGAAGGGCTTCACCGTCTACGAAATGGACGTGAAGTCCTCCTTCCTGAATGGTAACGTAAAGGAAGAAGTGTATGTAGAATAGCCCCCAGGTTTCGTTGATCCTAACCATCCTGATTATGTTTATTTATTATCGAAGGCACTATACGGTTTGAAACAAGCCCCTCGGGCTTGGTACGAAATGCTGTCTAGCTTTCTCCTCAAGAATAAATTCATGAGGGGAAAGATAGACAAGACATTGTTTCTCAGGGAAATTAAAGGCAAGATTTTGCTAGTGGAAATATATGTCGATGACATCATATTTGGCTCTACTGACGACAACCTCTGCAAAAAGTTTTCAAAACTTATGCAAGGGAAGTTCGAAATGAGCAGTATGGGAAAGCTGAAGTATTTCTTAGGACTTCAGGTGAAACAATCTGAAGATGGGATCTTCATCTCTCAGATAAAGTTCACCAAGGACGTACTTAAGAAATTCAGAATGGAGAGTGTAACCTCTATGAGGACTGCAATGGCCTCAGCTATGTCTCTGGACAAGGATGAGAAAGGGAAACCTTTCGATGAAACCAAGTATAGAAGCATAGTTGGATCCTTGCTCTACCTTACTAATAGTAGACCAGATATAATGTTCTCCACATGTGTCTGTGCAAGATTTCAAGTGAACTGTATGGAATCTCATTATGTTGTTGCAAAGTGGATCTTGAGATACCTTAAAGGTACACAAAATCTTGGCTTATGGTAGCCGAGAAGCAATGACAGTGAACTAATTGGATTTTCAGATGCTGACTTTGCAGGAAGCAAAGATGACAGGAAAAGCACGTCAGGGACGTGTCAGTTCCTAGGAAGAAGACTCATCTCATGGAGCAGCAAGAAGCATAACTGTGTCGCAATCTCTACGGCCGAGTCAGAATACATTTCTGCCGGTAGTTGTTGTGCACAGTTGCTTTGGCTGAAGCACCAACTGGAGGATTACAACATGAAGATCAAGGGCATTCCATTATTCTGTGACTCCTCCAGCGCCATCGCAATCGCATACAACCCAGTCTCACATAGCCGGACTAAATACATCGAGCTGCGATACCACTTTATCCGGGAGCATGTGGAGCAAGGGGATGTAGAACTGAGGTATGTGCCTAGAGATTGGCAGGTTACAGATATCTTCTCCAAGCCGCTGGACAAGACTAAGTTCAATTTCTTCAAAACTGAACTTGGGTTGCTGAACAAGGAGGACTAAGACAAAGTAGTCAGCTCAAAGGCTCAAGAATCAAGAATTCACCTTAAAGGTCAGGTTTTACTAAGTAGACGGGAGTTCTCGAAAACTCACTTAAATTTCTCGAAAAGTTGAAGTCACTTCTCGAAAAATTAAGTCAACTTCTCGAGAGGCGGAAAATTCCTCTCGAAAAGTGTCTTAAGTTCTCGAAAAGTCCTTTAACTTCTCGAAAAGTTCACTGTAAGTTCTCGAGAACTAGTTCTCGAGAAGTCCATAAGTCTTTCGAGAACTCTGGAGGCCAGTCTTCGAAAAGTCAATTTCTGTCTCGAAAATGCTGGACCCCAGTTCTCGAAAACCTTCTAAACTTCTCGAAAACTTCTCGGCCACTTCTCGAAAAGTTAACCCTACTTCTCGAGAGGTGGACCGAACTTCCGCCGAAATTTCTCAACTCTGTAATTTCGTAAATTTCATGATTTCTTCCCTAATTTACGGCTAATTAGACTTATAATTAACTTAATTAGGATACTATATATATCTAAATCCTTTTAGAATCGGAAATCAACTGTCATTTCAAAAGTTCTCCCGCACCTCTTCATCTTCCGCCGACCGAAACCCCCATCTCTGCCGCTATCTCTCCGCTCAGTTCGTCGCCGTCCTCATCGCAAATGGCTTACAGTTCAAAGATAGGGATTGGGAGTGAACTCGTGGTTGTAGGCATGGCCGACATCTCCGAAGACTTCAAGAATTTGCTGTTACTTCTCGAGACAGCAGGTCTCATGTTCGTTCTAACAGAGCCAGTGAAGATAGTATTTCCAAAGGTAGAGGAGTTCTTCAAAAATGCCAATATATGGAGGAATGGAACAATCTTGAAGACTAAGTTCAAGGGAATCAAGATCAAGCTTGACAAGCATGAAGTTTATCAACTTTTGAAATTACCTATTGTGGATGAGGCAGATGACCTCACTATAGAAGATTATAACAGAGCCTATTCCCTTTGTGGAATTTCAGAGGAATACCACTCGTTCATGAGAAATTTGCTAAACGATGTGGACAAACTCCTCGTTGATATCATTGGGAAAATTCTATGGTGCATCGCAGGTTCTGTAAGTTTCATCTCACACGATTTGTTTGGAGTTATGACAGCTATAATCTACAGAAAGAGTTTTAAGTTTGTAATGATGATCTTTGAAATGATAAGGGATAGAATTCATGAACCAAAATTTGCAAGGATAATCTCATTGTTGTTGAGTGAGATTGATCCAGTAACTTTCAAAATCTCCAAAGATACACAAGTCCATCATCTGAAGAAAATCTCTGTTACATCAATCCAAAGATGGGAACTAAAGTTGAAGAACCCTAGACAGCTAGTTAAGGAAGTTGATGCTACTGTCGCAGAGGTCAGGACTCCATCTCCACCTAGACATCATGTTGCTGAACAATCTGGTGCAGCAACAGAGGGGGAGCCTGTACCTTCTACCTTAGTCCTAAGGTTACCTACTCCACCAGAGAGCCCCAGGGAGGCTTCTCCAATGTCTACCCACTCAGAACTACCAGTTCAAGAGGTAATTAAAGATACAGATGAAGCCATAGACAGAATGATCAAGGAACTCTTAGCTGAAGACCCACTTCCTCCTCTTCCAAAAGATGTCTCTACTAATCTACCAAAATATACTCCATCCCCCCCCCCCACTCTTCACCTAAAGGTACTCCTTCTCCTCCTCAATCCCCTGTACATGTATCCACTTCTCTAGAAACCATTCTGCTATCTAGAGAGGATGAGCCAGCTCATGAGGAGGTATAACCACCTCTCAGGAATCTAGACTTCAACCTTCCTAGGTTCATTGATGAGGAAGGTGATCCAGTCCATCACATTGTAAGAGCTAAGAGCTCTGTTGTTCTAGCAGAACTGCCTCCATGGCAAGCCCCTCCTCCTCCAGCTTCTCCTACCCATGCTTCTGCCTCCACCACCTTAACAGATGCCCCTAGCTCAAATTGCTTTCATTCCTCAATCTACTAGTACTGCTGCTCCTGCTGTGTTGGTGAATACAGATATTCTTTCCAAGATCGAAGAAATGCTCTCTGAACAAAGGAAACATTTTGATGAATCTCTTAAGGACATTAAGAAGCAAGTAACTGCCTTGGCACAAGAGATGAGCAGAGGCTTCGCAGAATTTCAGGTAAACATTGATCAGCTTAAAGAACTATTTAGAATAGGAGGAAAGGCTCTAGATCATACTATCACAAGTATTGGACAAGTTATGGACAAGTCAGTTACTCATGCAAACAATCAGATTCAACTGGACAAAAGAGTAGAGGAAAATGTTATGAAGGTATGCAATGAGGTTGGCACCTTCAAAGAGGATGCAATAGACAAACAAACTGTAGAAGTCAGAAAGGGGGAGGATATTGTCAAACAGCAAGTTGCAAAGCGAAATGATGAAGCAAAATCTCTGTGGACTGCCAAAATTACTGAGATCAATAAAGGTGTTCTTGAACAGATTCAGTCTGTAAAATTTCACACTTATGATACAACAGTATGGGTGTATAATCAGATATTTCCATACTTTCAAGCAGATCCAAATGTGATTCCTCACAACCTCAATCCTCTTGCTGAAGGCACTTCTAGCCATGTGGCTCAACCCCAAATGCCTTAACCTCAGTATCCAACCTTCTCTCCTAGGCCTGGAGATCAGGAACCTCGTCCATCTTCATACTCTCATGTTTGGGATGATGTAATACCTGAAGATCTTCCAGAAATTCATATCCCAAAGAAAAGGAAGTATGGGGAGGGACCTTCTGCCAGCAGATCAGCTCCTCAGCCAAAAGCAGAAAAGAGAAAAGCCCAAGAGTTTGCAGAAGTATGGAGCCCTACATCAAAATCTCTAATTCTTGATACACTGAAACTTGTAATGGATCTGAATGAGGAAAGGAGCCTGCATTATAGCTATTCAGAATGGGAATTACATGAGAAGTCATTGACTAAAAGGAAACTATATGATAGAGAATATGGTAAGAATAATCCCAAAGCTCCTCCAAAGCCTCCAAGGTACTATCCCAAACCATTCAGCTACTACAGGAGACAACAGGCTAAGCAGGACAAGCAACACGAGACCAGAAATGATTCTTGATGATTATGGTGTTAAGAACTATTAAATGAATGTTGATTAAAACTCTAAAATATTTTTGATATATATACAATTTCCTAGTTTTGCCTAATTATAAGTTCTAATTTTCTTTCTGTGTTTTACTCCTTTAACTTTCTATTATTCTTGCTCTATTTTTGTTATAATAATTCACCTTAGTATAAAGGGTTCTGACGTCTACAAATAGGGGGAGATTGTTCGGTATTGTCTCCTCAATAACCCAGATTTGCATGAAGTCACCCTTTGCACTAAGATGAATTAAGGTGTATTTGATATGTGTACTCTAGTTGTGTGTTTGCAGATTGTAAGTTCTAAGTGTAGACCAATGTCAGTCTACAGTGGGTCAGAAACAAGGGACCACTCAGTGTAATCCCTCACTGAGTGATCCAAGGTGTTGACTTAAGTCTAGCCTCTCAATTGGGATACACTTCATATTCAAACTTTGGAACACAAGATGGATACAATACCAGAAGGAGATCTTACATGGAATTCTTAAAGAAATTTTTCTATGTCCATCTCTCGAGAAGTACCTTCAAAGTTCTCGAGAAGTAGGATTCAGTTCTCGAGAGGCCCAGACATTAGTTCTCGAGAAGTCAGGACAGCTAGAATTCCTCTAAGAGAAATTTTCGAGAAGTTAACAAAGTTCTCGAGAACTACTATAGAAGTTCTCGAGAAGTACTCCTTAGCTCTCGAAAAGTTCTTCCTTTCTCTTCAGGATTGGACTCTAGCTAAGTTCTCGAGAACTATACTTGATGTTCTCGAGAAGTCGATAGAGTTCTCAAAAACTGGTTAATAAAGTTCTCGAGAAGTTCTTAGTTAAGAATTTTTTCTCTAGCAATTGACTCTAAGTAAAGTTCTCGAAAAGTTCTGACTAAGTTCTCGAGAAGTGCTAACCAAGTTTTCGAGAAGTTTTCTTTAAGCTCTCGAAAAGTTCTGTTAAGTTCTCGAGAAGTTCAACATCAGTTTTCGAGTAAGTGTTTTAGTTCTCAAAAAGTCAACATAGTTCTCGAGAACTATAATTCCAAGTTCTCGAGAAGTCCAAGGCCATTTCCAGAAGTTCAGTGATCGAGATCCTGCCATAGTTTTCGAAAGGTTAGTACATAGTTCTCGAGAACTATTTCGACCTCTCGAGAACTAAGTACCTCCTTTTCCTGAAAATTCTCTAAGTCCTGTTTTGACGGAGATTTCGAAATAGTCTTTTCTGATTGGTCCACGTGTCATCCTTAATTATGATTATGACCGTTGGAGATCGACTATATGTAGATCCTTTCAGATTTGACTAATTACATAAGTTATTACAGAGAAATCTCGTCTGTCCTTGTTAAGAAAGTATTCCTGAAAACCCAATCTCTCAATCTTCCGGCCGCCGCCGCCATTAGCTTTTTCTAGAAGAAAGTTTTTGATCGTCGTTCTCTCAAGCGATGCTACCTAGATTGATCCAAGATAAAGAATAATCATCCGATCCGATCGTGCTTCAAAGACTTGTGGATTTATCGTTGATCGTGGTGATTTCAGAACTCAGGTTTTTGGAAAACAGTCCAGCCTTCTTCTACCTTTTCTGATCAAGCCTAAAGTTCTCACCGAAGAAGATGAAGACCAAGATCCAGATCTGAGATATTTTTGTTTGTAACTTTTATTCAAACAATTTTCTTTCTAGGAGATTTATCTCCGAGTGGTAGGAAGTTTTATCTTCCGAGTGTAGATCCGTTTGGATCGAGTTTGTAGGAACGTTGTTCCGAGGCGTAGGAATTGTTTGCAATCCGAGATAGTGGAGTAGCTGGATCTAGTTATTTGCTAGAACGGTGAGGTAAAGTGGACGTACCCAAGGACTGGGAACCACTATAAATCTTTTGTGTCCTTCTGTGATTGCTTGATTGTGTGCGCTAGATCTCTAAATTTTTATTCCGCAAACAAACGCACGATTCACCTATTCACCCCCCTCTACATGATTTAGGTCAACAACTTTCCACTTTCAATTGTCATTATCACCCTTAATGGTGATTTTTGGCCTTAGTAGAAACCCCATAAAATTCACCTCCCCTTGGCCCAAATTCGTTTGGAAACTCTTCAAAACTGATAGGGGAGATGAATACTGATTAATTGGTGAAGAATGGAGGGGTGATTCACCTTCCCCACCATGAATGGCCCTCTTTCTCCCTTTCTCTCTTCTCCATTTTGGGTAAAATTGAGCTCTCTCTCTCCTAGTCACCCCACGCGATTTTGGATGACATTAATAATTATTCTCATCCCCCATGGACTGATAAATCAAGTAAATTGGGGTTAGCCCAACTGAATTGGGCTTGGTTGGGTCAATTTAAGTGATTTGACCTAATTTGGCTAAATTTGATTTGGTCAAATTAAGCACTAGGGTTGACCTAGTCATGGGGATTTTTGTGCCATTGGATTCCCTATGACATTATTACACTAGGGGTGGGGTCAATTTCAAGTTATGGTAGTCAATTGAGGTAGTTAATGAAGAATTGCCCTTTTTGACCTAAGAGGGCATTTTGGTCAATTGGCCAAATTGGAGGCCCCTTGATGGGGTTTTTGGTCCCCTAGGTCTCTCATGATGCCTTTAACCTAAATGTGGGGTCAATTCCATGTTGTGATGGGCAATTTGGTCAATAGGTGAAGAATTGACAATTTTGACCTAATTAGGGCTTAAGATTGACTTTAGTCAACTTGACCACTTTGGTTGCCCCAATGGGTCTTAGGTGTCACTCAGGACTCCTTGATGGCCTAGGGGTGTTGGGGTGGGGTTAAGGATTCAAGTTGGAGCCCTAAAGTCAAACCGTAAGTTGGGTATTTAAATTTACTATTTGCAGACCAAGGTGCTTTATCCCCTTTTTGCCTAGGTCTACAAGGGTTTCTAAGCTCCCTGGATTTTCTCATGACTTAGTCATGAAAAATTCACTCTGGGGGGTCTTGCTTTTTGGGGGATGTTACACCCTTATCCTTATGGGTTGATGGAGGGGTGGTCCTAAGATGGACTTTCCTTTCTGAAAGGGGCGAGATTTGAACTTGAAAGCATTGTGCTTCTCAATATCCAAGGCAACGTTAAAGGTGGCGTTCAAGTTGGTGTGACCATACGGTAGGAGCTTACCCTGAATATCAGGGTTGAGCGCCTTACGAAACCTAGATAGGGTGATCTCTGACATCCTCATAATATCACATCTGACCATCATGTCCTTAAGAAGGCTCATATAATCTGCGACTGACCTATTCCCTTATTTCAAGGTATAACTGTAACATCCCATTTCCGACTAGACCCCTGAGAGTGGTTTTGCCTTAACAGAACCCTAGGAAACCAAGGAATTGAATTATACCGACCAAGATTTCGAGTCAGGGGTGGTCACACCGTGACCGACCCGTCAAGCCCGTGACCTAGGGCGTGACCCCTTCGACGATTATCGACCTCAGGAGGACGATCGTCGAGCTCATAAATTTCAACATGGGCCTGACACGCCCATGACCGATACGTCACGCCCATGACCTTGGAATGGCATTGAGTGAGCTAAGCTCACTCAACGCCGTGGTCTGGATGGCGTTGAGTGAGCTTAGCTCACTCAAAGACATATGTTGAATGGCATTGAGTGCACTGACTGCACTCAACGCCATCTGGTGTCGTCAGGTTGGCATTGAGTGTGCTGATCTCACTTAACGCCGTAGACTGGATGGCGTTGAGTGAGCTTAGCTCACTCAACGCTGTAAACTGTTAGGCGGGATGGCGTTGAGTGCGTTGAGTGCACTCAATTCCATAAGTTGAACGATGTTGAGTGCACTTACTGCACTCAATGCCATTTGGTGTTGTCTAGATTGCATTGAGTGAGCAGACGCCATAATCTGGATGGAGTTCAGTGAGCTAAGCTCACTTAACGCCATCTTTTAAAAAGAACATATTCGGGGTGGCGTTGAATTAGCAGAGCTCACTCAACGCCATAATCCAGATGGCGTTGAGTGAGCTGAGCTCACTCTATGCCATAATCCGGATGGCGTTGAGTGAGCTGAGCTCACTCAACACCATTGTCTGGGAGGCCATTCTGATGGCATTGAGTGAGCAGAGCTCACTCAACGCCGTATCTTAGATGGCGTTGAGTGAGCTGAGCTCACTCAACGCCATAGCATGGATGGCGTTGAGTGAGCAGAGCTCACTCAATGCCATTTTACTTAGTTTTTCTGGCAGATCTGTTTTGGCTGGGTACTGGTTCAGCTTAACCAGGCCGGTCTAGGAGCGGGCCAGGATGTCTTAAATGGGTCGTTTCTCTTATTAAGACTTAATTAAAACCTTATTTAGTGAATTTGATCGGCTGTGCCATGTGGCAGCCGTTTCCTTCTTCTCCAGCCATGGCCGAGCGACGGTTTGCCTGGCCACTTTTGGCTTTTAAGGCTCGGATCCACCCTCTCCCCCTTGAAACGGATGGATTCAACTCCTCTTAGGGAGAAGAGGAGTTTCCAGCCTCCTTTTAGCTGTTTTGGAGCCGTTTCAGCTCCCCTCCACCATGGCCGAAGCATGCATGTAAGAGGCATTAATGGCTGGACCGTTTATATCCCCACCCGCAGCCTTGTTTCTCCTATAAAAGACTCCCTAGACTTACAGAGAAAGGTTTCACCCATGCCTGATAAGCTAAAGCTCATAACCTTACTATTGAAGAATTTCGGCGATGCCACCGCTGCACCAATGGCATCCCGACGGTCAACACGCCTCAAGCCCGCGAACAAGGTCCTCTTTTACTCCTTATTCTATGGGTAGATCTTAGAAATTATTTAGGAGAGATGTCAAGCTCAAAGGAGCAAGATTGAGTGAGCTTTTCCATGTTTTTTCAAAAATAAATGGTGGTCGGGTTCGCCGGAAACTGCCTCTCTGGCGGCCGTGCCGCCGCCCGACGGTAGCCCTCACCTCAATAGAGGTGGTGGTGGTGGTTGCCGGCCAGGGAGATGGCTGGGTGGCCGGGAAATAGTTTTAGAAAAGCTACAAGAAGTGTTTATTTTCTGGTTCTGCTCGGGTTCGGGTAAAGAAGAAGATGAACAGTATATTTTATTATATTATATTATATATGGTATAATTAGTAAAGTAATCCCCTTTACTGTGCTCTAGGTTTAAACTGAAAATTATTGTCCGTAGGGGCTGAAACATAAAAATTGGTCAACATCGAAAATGTAGCCCTTGAAGGCTAGTTTTATTCAAAATTGATTTCACTCGATTTGGAGTCCTGGTTAGACCACATCACACATTTTGCAACAGAAGTACTTGAAGCTCTTTGCATCAGGTATAAATTCAATTTCTGAGGGATGATATATGCAGTTACTCTCAGTAGAAACCCCGCAACCTAACCTGAATTTCGGGGACAAAATTATTATTTTTGTTTATTGGGATTTGTAACATCTCTCAAACAACTAGACCCCTGGGAGTGGTTTTGTCATTACTAGGTCATGAAAAAACCCTAGGAATCCCAAGAAGACCAAGTGAACCAAGGAATGAAGGTGAGTTCACCATGGTCTGCAAATAACACATTCCAATTACCTAACCAAGGGTTTGCTTTAAGGTCTCACCTTGACTCTTTGACCCCACCATAACATCCCTAGCCCTTTAGGAGGTTCATTGGCTCATAAAGGACCCATTGGTGTCAACCAGAGTGGTTAAGTTGACCAAAGTCTACCTTAACCTTAAAATAGTCAAATTGACCTGTCTAGGGCCAATGGACCTCCAACTTGACAAGGTGACCCCGCCTAAACCTCCATAACACTTTAAGAGGTCCATTGGGTCACTAAGGACCCATTTGGGTCAACCCATGTAGTCAACTTGACCAAAGTCAACTTAAACCCTAAACTGGTCAAAGTGCCTTAAATAAGGGTCAAGTGACCACCATGGTGTCAAACCAATCCTACCCAAGTATCCCTAGATCTTAGGAGAGGCCAATGGGTCACTAAGTACCAATTGGGGTCAACCCAAAAGGTCAAATTGACCAAAGTCAACTCAACCCTAAAATAGGTCAAACTAGCATAAATAACCTAACCAAGTCCATGCCACTTTGGCTAAGCCCAATTTGAGTTGCCCATTAACTTTAGGAAGTTGATATTTATATGGAATGCCACATAAATTTCGGAGGGGGTGACTAGGAGAGATAAAATTGGAGTTTTCCCCCTAATGAAGGAGAGAGAGAGGAAAAAGAGAGAGAGAGGTGTTATGGAGGGAGACCATGAGCCATCCAATTCACCTCCCCAAGCCTCCATTCATTCCTCCGGACCCTTAGAAAGAGATTCCCATCAGTTTCTCATCAGCCACCATAAATGGAGGAGCCCATCCACCATGGCCAACCACCCCTTCACCTTCCCTCCCATGGAAAAATATAAATCCCCCTATACAACCCCCATTCCTACTTTTGACCATCCCATCACCATCAAAACATCCTTGGCAGTCAAAATACTGTATTGGATCAAAGGTTTTGGTTGAGGATCGAGAAATCAGGTGTTTAGTACATTGGTCACAATGTACTTGATTTGAAGAAGTCCTTTCAGCTCAATGATATACACATAGTTATATTTTATTGATGTTAAGTTCATGTGTGCAGGCAAATAAAGCCAAGTACAATAGTGTCGATACACTCAGGACTAGTGTCAACACACACTAAACAAGTTGTGTCGAGACAAGGAGAAGTTGTGTTGATATTAAGGACAAGTGTCAACACACTCTATACAAGCAGTGTCGAGACTGAAGACAACTGTGTCGACACTCAGGACCAGTGTCAACACATATCACAAGCTGAGCCATGATTGGAAGCAAGATGTGTCGACACTCAGGGCTAGTGTCGACACATTCTACATAAATTGTGTCGAGACAAGTTTGAGGGCCTATATCGACACATTCAGAAGTATGTTGACACCACTACAAGAGCAGTGTCGACACCCAGGACTTGTGTCGACACATTCAACAGACAAGTTTTAACACTTCAAGAAGATTTGTTTCCTAAGTACATAAATCAAGACGGAGGTACTGATAACTATCAGAACTGTCAGATGTCAGTTATTAACCGGATCCGCCGGTTACTCCTATCATAGTCTATTTAAAGGGATAAACTCTTTAGAAAAAGTAATAAGAACAATTTGGTGAAGACAGATCTTAGAAGCATCAGCTAAAATTTAGAGGGTGGGGATAAGCAGATCAAGAATCATCTTCAACATTCTCCAACGAAGATCTACCATAATTTCAACTTCAAGAAGCTTTGAAAAGCTAAGATGGGTTGGATCAGATCTATCTTGACAAGATCAAAGGAAGCAAACTCATCAGGATTAGATCAAGAAGCTGTCACTCATTTCTCTCTTACTGGGTGACATTTTCTGAATCTATTTCTTTTACCTTAATTAATTGTGTAAGATCTACCTATAGATCTGAGATTAGGAGAATCATTTTCTTTAAGTTCTAATCTAGTGTTATAAAGGCTGAGGTAGGGCTGGGATTTCCTGAGGTAGGAGAAGTAGGTATTTCTCTGAGATGTAGGGCATGATTTGCCTGAGGAGTAGGAGTGTGGATTCATTCTGAGGTAGAGTTCTTAGGAAGAACTTGAGGCATAGGATCTTGGTGATCTGAGTGGTAAGACTTATATAATATGAGTTATAGGAGCCAGCTGGGCTCTGAGCTGTAAGATCTGAGGATCTGAGTAAGAGAAGGAGAAGGAGTTTGGCCGAATCTAGTTCATTGCTAGATAGGCGAAGGGGGAAAGTGGTTGTACCCATAAATTGGGGAACCACTATAAATCTGTGTGCATTACGATGTGATTACTGATTGTTGTGCTGTGATAGTTTTTAAATTACTGTTAAGATTATCTTGTTTATATGACTGTGTTAATCAACATAAAGAAATTATAACTCTGAATATTTAAAGGGATATCCATAGTTAAAATTTGACCTATTCACCCCCTCTAGGTCATTCTCTATCCTAAAGCAAATATTTACAATTGGTATCAGAGGGAGGTCCACTGAAAAAGGCATAACAACCTAGTGAGAATCCAAAGGATTGAAGAGAAAGATATATCATGGCTCAGTGGGAAAACAATTCCATTAAGCTCCCTGTGAGCTCCAAAGAAAACTTTGGAATATGGAAGGAGAGTGTCAGATTATTCATGGAGGCAGTATATCGAAGAATATACATCACAGTGATTGAAGGACCTTTCATCCCCATGGAAGTGTTAGTTCTTAATGCAAACATCAAGACACCCAAGACTTATATGGAGATGGACAAGGATGAAATCATTATGGCCTATATAGACAAAAGGGCATAGAATATTTTAGTCAGTGCAATAAATGATTCCACTTTTCAGAATCTAATTCATTGCAAGACAGCCAAAGAAATATGGTAGTCTCTGATTATCTACATGGAAGGAACTATTGAGGTCAGAGATGATAGAAAATCTCTGCTAAACCAATAGTGTGAAACCTTTAGACAGGATAAGATAGACTCAGTGGCTAAATGTTTTGAAAAGTTCTTCAGAATTGATAACAACCTGAGGACTTATGTAAGAAGATTTACTTACTATGAACTTAATGACAAGATCTTGAGGTCCCTGAACAAGGAATGAGACATCAAGATCTATGCCATAAGAGAATTGGGGAACTTAGCCAACATAGACCCCCAGGCCCTATTTGGCAAGTTGTTGTCACATGAGTTACAACTCAATCTCAGGAAGTCTGAATAAGATTCAGCTAGAGCACGCAGTAGAGAAAAGACCTTGGCCCTAAAGGCTGAGTCATCTAGAAAAGTCAGAGAGAAGTCAACACACCCAAAAAGACTGGAACAAACTTCTGAGTGTTCAGAATCTTCCTCATTAGGAGATCTGACTTAGGAGGAACAGTCTCTCTTCTCTAGACAGTTCAAGAAGATGTTGAGGAGAAAAAGGCGGGGCAGCTAGAAGGGTCTAGCTTGAATCTCTTCTCTTATGAAGACCAATCATCCAGAGAAACTCCGGAAAAAGAAATTAGGGGACAGGTATGGGTCCTCACAGAATAAATATATTAAGACTAATATAGTGTTTTATTGTTGCAATAGAAAAAGGGCATGTCATAGCTGATTGCCCTGCAAAAAGAAAGGAGAAAAAGTCAGAGAACTTGAAAGATTGATAACACAAGAAGGCTGACAAAAGCCTCTTGGCAAAAAGATAGTTGACACTATCTGACAGTGAGTCTAATTCATCAGAATCAGAAGATGAGGAGGCTCTTATGGGCCTGATGGCCATTGAGGAGACCCAACCAAGAGAAGAAGATCAGGATTATTTAGATCCTGCTAAGGTTAAATCAATCTCTCATAGTTTAGCCTCAGATTTGTTTTCTGCATCAGAAAATCAATCATGTTTACACACCTATAATAATAAAGAACATGATTCAGACATTGAGCTAATTTTAACTCCCATATCAATAGATATGGGAAGTTACTAAAGGCCATGATTGCAAGCAAACAGCTTGTTAAGGATCAGGCCAAAGAATTAGAATCCTTAAGAGGAGTATCTTTTCACTTGGAAAGGGCCAACATAAAGTTAGACCTACAAAAACTGAAACTTATAGAACTAACTAACAAGATAGATAGCCAGGCAGAGGTAAGAGTAGAACAGGTCAAGACTATCAAGGACCTGGAAGCAAAGCTTTCCAAGGAAAGATTGTTCCTGACTCAATTCTCAAAACCTAAGTCAGAGCTACCTATCATAAAAACCTTTTCTGCACCATTTAGAAGTGATGTCGGATATAGTAAGAAAAAAAGTTTAAAAAGAAGTCTGTACCCAAGGGTAAAGCTCCAAGTGGTCCAGTTAGGCAACCAGTCAAGTATCTGTCTTCTAACAGATGCTTGAGATCATGTGTTCCTGGACATATGAGGTATGAGTGATCTACCAGTAAGGTCAATAAAGAGCCTTGCTGGAAGGATCAGACATCTAAAGATAATATAGGCCAAAAAACACCACAAAAGGTGATCAATCGAAAAAGCCAATGAATTCTTGGAGCTGGTCCCAGTGCATCTCACCTATATCTGAAAGGTAAGGGTGTGAATTGTAACGACCCCATCCGTTAAATGACGTATAGTAGAAGGTCCGGCCGGGGCCCCACACTATATGCCACAAACAGACGGTGAGGTCACAGGATAATACCAAACCAAATACGAATCATAACTCAGAGCATTCTAGCGGAAGCTTTAAGTTACAACTTTGAACTCTCAACCGGAATGTCCAATATATATAACCACATTTATATATATACCACGGAATGTACACAACCACAAGAGTTTGGCCTTAAGGCCTTACAGTTCCTCTGAACATACATCATGGTTTACAAACCTCGGCGCGCAGGCCGGCCATACATGAGTAAAAAGAGAAAACAAAACAAAGCCATTCGCTTAGCCTTCCAGGGCTAGCCGCAACAGCAGCAGCAACAGCAGTAGGGCTTCAGCCCATCATTTACCACTAGGCTCTCCAGCACCTGCACGGGAACAAACCACCCAACCGGTGGCAAACAATGCAACGATCAGCATTCAGCTAACCCAATTATAACAATCCTACCCCTTTCTCGGGGCATGAGCATTCTTTCCCTGCAAGCATGGCATCAACAAATAGCAATTATGTGCGCGCAGGAACATTCAAGCCATCACAACCATCGGCCACCCGGCCCGACAGTCCGTGCACTCAGGGCACATTTTCGGTGTACCGGAATACCAGGGTCAACACCACCGTCTACACGGTATTTGAGCATTTCTAGTCTTTCCGGCGCGCGGGCCTAAGACTCTCATTAGGCGCTCCAACAAAACCTATACCAGGCTTCCAAGTCGGACGGACCTAACGCAGGTACGGATCAGCCACCCCCCGTTGCTCAAGTCGCCGAGCCACCTCGAATACGGAAGTATCCATGGCTTTTTATAGGCGCGGGTCGGTTTCACCTTTCCTGTTCGGCAATCTGCCTTTTCATCGAGTTGCAGCCCAACGGCTCAACTACTCACAAAGTGGCAACGCACGGCCACAAGAGTTGCCTCCAACCCTCTTCATTTCCTGGACATCGTCCAGTACTTCCTGCCGCACCAAGCAACAGGTAGGAACAAGGCATCACAAGCCATAGGCATCACAAGCCATTATCACGGAGCCTTCTCCGATATGCAAACAAGCATCACCAATCCAGATTACATCCAGATGGGCTTCACACAGCATGCCTAGAGCCGTACTCCAATTCCGGCCTCTAACAAGGGGGACTTCACATATCTACCCCAAGGGACACCACAACCCACCGCACACTCGCGGGGAAGGGTTTTCCCTATGCAATGCAGAAAAGAAGGACTTCACATGTCCAAGGAGGGAGATCGTTACCCTTGTCGATCTCTTCGGTGCCATCGAAAACTAGCTGGTGAGAAAGAACCGCAGCAGCCTTGCCTTCACAACGCCGGCTTCGGATCACGAATCGAACTACGGGAGCTCCGCCGGTGGCTTGCTCTCCTCCTCCTTCTTCCTCTCTTCCTCTCTCTTTCTCTCTTCCTTAAGGACAAATGAAGAATGACTCTTCATCCTTACTTCACGTAATAACCCAGCCAGGAAACCACCTGGACCCTTGGATCAAAAGAGAGAAAACTGAACGGCCAAGATTTTCCCAAAAACCCATTTTTTGGCCGACGCGGCCTGTGACACGCCCGTGTCACAGGCCGTGTACCCTTTAAGCGGCACACACAGTTTGAACCGATTGCACAACACGGGTCATCGACACGCCCGTGTCTACCCTGACACGCCCGTGTCGAACTTGAGACACGCCCGTGTCTCCTGTTACATCGAGCTGCAACCAGTACACGGGTCGGAACACGGCAGCTGACACGCCCGTGTCCAGCCTGACACGCCCGTGTTCCCGGCCGTGTTCAAGGCCGTGTCCGGCTCTGACTTGAATAGGCCAAATTCGCAAAATAATTCAAACACGCCCTGGGACATGCCCGTGTCCCAGGCCGTGTACACCCGACACGCCCTGGGATACGCCCGTGTCCCAGGCCGTGTAAACCAGCCTGCTACTCAAACTTCATGTTGAGTCTTTTGGGGTCTTTTTGGGGTGTTACAACCCTCTCCCCCTTAACAAAATTTCGTCCCGAAATTTGCACGGTAAGGAAACAAAACCAGCAATGCTATAACTCTGTTATAACAAAAAGTACACGGTCTACAGTTTATACAAATAACTCGGGAAACTCAGCTCGCATGGTCTGCTCTCGCTCCCATGTTAGCTCTTCACGGCCACAATTGTCCCATCGGACCTTGACCATCCCGATCACTTTGTTCCGCAACTGTTTCTCGGCTCGATCCTCGATCCGAATGGGTCTAACCCTCGTCGTTAGCCCATACTCGACCAGTACCCGATCATTCTCCACTACTTGAGCTGGATCCTTCACCGCCTTACGAAGGACTGAGATGTGAAACACATCATGTAATCCACCCAAGTCCGCTGAAAGTGCTAGTCGATAAGCAGCTTCCCCAACTCGTTCCACCACCTCAAACGGACCAAGATACCTCGGACTTAGCTTTTTCAAACGCCGAATCCTGGACACACCTTTGAAGGGTTTGATCTTCAAATATACCCAATCACCCACCGCAAACTCCACGTTCCGGTGCTTGGCATTGTAGTAATTTGCTTGACGATCTTGGGCTATCAATAGCCTCTCCCGAATAGAGCGTATGAGCGAAGTAGCTTCTTCGACTTCCTTTTTCCCATTCAGCTTCGATTCGCCTGCTTCTGCCCAAGCTAACGGTGTACGGCATTTCCGACCATACAATGCCTCAAATGGTGCCATCCCAATACTCGCTTGGTAGCTATTATTATAGGCAAATTCGACGAGAAATATATACTCTTCCCATCTCTTACCAAAGTCTAGGGCGCACATGCGGAGCATGTCCTCCATCGTCCTGTTGGTTCGTTCAGTCTGGCCATCCGTTTGGGGATGAAAGGCCGTACTAAACGCCAATTTTGTACCCAACATTTGATGAACGAGCCGCCAATCATTCGATGTGAACCGCCCATCACGGTCACTAACAATGCTCCGAGGAACACCGTGCAGTCGAACAACCTGCTCCACATACAGCTTGGCCAAGGTTTCCACTGAATCATCTCTTCTGTTTGGAAGGAAGTGCGCCACTTTCATCAACCGGTCCACAATCACCCAGATTGAATCATGACCGCGTTGAGATCTCGGCAACCCGTGCACGAAATCCATCGAAATATCATCGAACTTCCACTCCGGAATAGGTAAAGACTTCAGGAAACCGCCAGGCTTCTGGCACTCTGCTTTCACCAACGCACAGGTAGTGCATTCAGCCACATAACGTGCGACATCTTTCTTTAGTCCGGGCCACCAGAACAGCTTTTTCATATCCCTGTACATCTTTGTGCTCCCTGGGTGAACTGAGTACTTTGCAAAGTGAGCTTCGTACATCAACTCTTCCCTCAGTTTACCCACACTTGGGACGCACACTCGACCATTTCTCCGTAACAACCCGTTATCCCAAGAGAATTGATCATCCGGCCCATCTTTAGCATAGCGCTGGAGACTTTCATCAAGCTCCGTTGCTCGCCGAACTCTGTCCGTAAGTTCATACTGCACCTCCGTCCAGTTCAAACATGCATCGGTTGACACACCCTTGTCAACACACGATATCTCCATTGCTTCCAATTCTTGGATCAAACGCTGATCATGCCTCTGCAACCAGCTTGCCCGTACCGGAGTCTTCCGACTCAAAGCATCAGCGACCACATTTCCCTTCCCGGGAGTATAGTGAATCTCGAAGGTGTAGTCCCCGAGGAACTCCATCCATCTTCGTTGTCGCATATTCAGATCCTTCTGATCCAACAAATACTTTAGGCTCTTGTGATCCGTATAGATATCCACTTTCACGCCATATAGATAGTGCCGCCACAACTTGAGCGCAAAGATTACCGCCGCCAACTCCAAATCATGGACGGGGTAATTCCGCTCATGCACTTTCAACTGACGCGAGCCATAAGCAATCACTTTCCCAAACTGCAGAAGAACGCAGCCTAAGCCGCTCCCTGATGCATCACTATAGATCTCATACCCATCGGTACCACATGGCGATGTCAACACAGGCGCCGTGGTCAAACGACTCTTCAAGTCTTCAAAAGCTCGCGCGCACTCCGGCGTCCATATGAACTTTTGATCTTTTCTCGTCAGCGTGGTGAGAGGTAAAGCAATCCGTGAGAAGTTTTCCACAAACCGTCTATAGTAGCCCGCAAGTCCAAGGAAGCTCCTGACCTCGGCCACTGAAGACATCACTGGCCAATCTCGGATGGCACTTATCTTCAACGGATCCACCGCGATACCCTCTCCGCTTACCACATGGCCTAAAAAGGCTACTGAAGAGAGCCAGAACTCACACTTTGAGAACTTGGCAAAAAGCTTGTTCCTTCGCAGGGTATGCAAGACCAACCGCAAATGGTTTGCGTGATCCTCTTCCGACTGAGAGTATACTAATATGTCATCGATAAACACAATAACAAACCAATCCAAATACTCTCGGAACGTTCGATGCATTAGGTCCATAAATACCGAAGGCGCATTACATAGGCCAAACGGCATTACCGTGAACTCATAATGACCGTAGCGTGTTCCAAACGCCGTCTTGGGAATGTCACCTTCCCGAATCCTTAGCTGATAATATCCCGATGTCAAATCCAACTTGGAATAGACCGTTGATCCCGCCAGCTGATCAAAGAGGTCATCTATCCTCGGAATCGGATATTTGTTTTTCTCCGTCAGCTTATTCAACTCGCGGTAGTCAATACACAACCGTAAGCTACCGTCTTTCTTTTTCACAAAGAGAACAGGCGCGCTCCAAGGTGACATACTTGGGCATATATAACCCTGCTCCAACAACTCTTGCAATTGGACTTTCAACTCAGCCATCTCTTTTGGCGCGACGCGATATGGAGCGCGGGCCACAGGTTGCGCACCTGGCACCAACTCAATAGAGAAGTCAATCTCCCGCTGGGGTGGTAACCCAGGAAGATCTTTAGGAAACACGTCGGCAAACTCTGACACAACTGGCATTTCACCGACACTGGCCTTTGGCTCAACAGCCTGAATTAGCGTGAAGAATAACTCCGCGCCCTTCCAAACAGCATTGATGACTTGGAGTGCAGACAACAGAGTCCCGCCAACTCCTCGCATACCAGCGAACTTCGTCACAAGCCCGGTATTCTGGCCCAGTGTAATCTCTTTGGAGTTGCAATCAATAAAGGCACCCTGCTCCGAGAGCCAGTCCATACCAAAGATCACATCAAACTCCGACAACGGTAGCAGAGCTGCACTCAAACCGAAATCCCGACTTCCTATTTGCACATCCACATCGCAAGCCCTATCCGCAAGCATCATACAGCCATTCGGCAATAGCACCCTTGTACTATCCACCGTCACATGACTTGGTACCCCAATGCGAGATACGAAATCCTCAGACAGAAAAGAATGCGAAGCACCCGTATCAAACAGGGCTCTCGCTAAATTATTCCGAATCAGGACAAAGCCTGCAGCACACACACATCATGCACAAGCTAAACATAACCAAAACCAAAAGCACAGCAAGTAAACTAAATCAACTCGTACCTGTGACGACGTCACTTTGCTTAATCGCTTCCTGTTGGCCAAGTTGATAGATTCGGGGCTGCGCCTGGGAAGCAGAGGAATCCACCACCGCTTTGCCCTTCTCAGCATACGACGCACCCGTCTTCTTCTCCCCTTTGGGCTGCACAACCCGACAGTCACGAGCTATATGCCCCACTCGGCCATAGTTATAGCATGTACGAGCATCCGGCCTTGATGTCGCTCCCGACACAACGGTCGTAGTCACTTGCCCAGATGGCTTGGACCTCTTGCCCCCTTTCTTCTGGTAAAACGACTTGCCTGGGCGAGGTGCTTGAACCTCTGGCTTAGACACCACCAAGCCCTTATTCCCTTGCACTCGCCTCATGTCCTTCTCCAACGCGCACGCAGTATCAACCAACGCCTGAAACCCTTGGCTCACAGAACTCGAAAGCAGGAATCGCAACTCATCCCGCAATCCTTCATAGAACCGATTCGTTTTCCTTTGGTCGTCCGCGAAGATTGTTCCCGCATATCGTCCCAACCTGGTAAACTCGTGCAAGTAGATATCCACACTATCTTCCCCTTGCTTTAACCGTTGGAACTCATTTTCCATAGCAATACGTTGCGCCGCTGGGACATGTTTCGCCAGAAATATTCGAGAGAACTCCTCAATCGACACTTGTGTTAGTTGCCTGCCCGCCAAATGATGTAGCTCAACCTTGTCCCACCACAACCGCGCCTCCCCTTCAAGCATTAAGGTGGCTAAGGTGACCTTGAGAGTTTCCTCCGCCCGGATCGCTGTCAGTATCCTCTTGACACGCGATAACCAATCTTCCGCCTGCGTTGGGGATCCCATTCACGCAAACGTAGGAGGACTGAAGCTCATGAATTGCTTCAACTGTCGGTCAGCTGCTCGTGGATCTACAACCTCAACCGGCTCGGGTCTTACATCAACACGAACTGGCACTACTGCCGGCTGCGCTTGCCCGGTCGGCTGAATCATGGCAAATAGCGCCTCAGCCACTAAGCGAACAGTTTCCGCAGATGGAGGAGGTGTTGGCACCTCAGCTGGTGCCGCACTCTCATCAGAACGCTGGGGCTCAGACTGCCCAGCACCACTACATGTCACCTATAGGTGGACAAGACACACATTCGCGAACGTATGCAAGCAAAACAACACAAAAAGGAACGCACAGATTCCTCAAACAAGATTTTGTACATTCCTTAATGGACATTCCAGAGTTCATTAGCGTTACAGCAGGTCGCACAAACACGTGCTCGCCACCCCACAAAAGAATTCGACCACGAATTCGAAAGAGGAAGACCGAGAAAAGCTGATACCAAAATGTAACGACCCCATCCGTTAAATGACGTATAGTAGAAGGTCCGGCCGGGGCCCCACAATATATGCCACAAACAGACGGTGAGGTCACAGGATAATACCAAACCAAATATGAATCCTAACTCAGAGCATTCTAGCGGAAGCTTTAAGTTACAACTTTGAACTCTCAACCGGAATGTCCAATATATATAACCACATTTATATATATACCACGGAATGTACACAACCACAAGAGTTTGGCCTTAAGGCCTTACAGTTCCTCTGAACATACATCATGGTTTACAAACCTCGGCGCGCAGGCCGGCCATACATGAGTAAAAAGAGAAAACAAAACAAAGCCATTCGCTTAGCCTTCCAGGGCTAGCCGCAACAGCAGCAGCAACAGCAGTAGGGCTTCAGCCCATCATTTACCACTTGGCTCTCCAGCACCTGCACGGGAACAAACCACCCAACCGGTGGCAAACAATGCAACGGTCAGCATTCAGCTGACCCAATTATAATAATCCTACCCCTTTCTCGGGGCATGAGCATTCTTTCCCTGCAAGCATGGCATGAACAAATAGCAATTATGTGCGCGCAGGCACATTCAAGCCATCACAACCATCGGCCACCCGGCCCGACAGTCCGTGCACTCAGGGCACATTTTCGGTGTACCGGAATACCAGGGTCAACACCACCGTCTACACGGTATTTGAGCATTTCTAGTCTTTCCGGCGCGCGGGCCTAAGACTCTCATTAGGCGCTCCAACAAAACCTATACCAGGCTTCCAAGTCGGACGGACCTAACGCAGGTACGGATCAGCCACCCCCCGTTGCTCAAGTCGCCGAGCCACCTCGAATACGGAAGTATCCATGGCTTTTTATAGGCGCGGGTCGGTTTCACCTTTCCTGTTCGGCAATCTGCCTTTTCATCGAGTTGCAGCCCAACGGCTCAACTACTCACAAAGTGGCAACGCACGGCCACAAGAGTTGCCTCCAACCCTCTTCATTTCCTGGACATCGTCCAGTACTTCCTGCCGCACCAAGCAACAGGTAGGAACAAGGCATCACAAGCCATAGGCATCATAAGCCATTATCACGGAGCCTTCTCCGATATGCAAACAAGCATCACTAATCCAGATTACATCCAGATGGGCTTCACACAGCATGCCTAGAGCCGTACTCCAATTCCGGCCTCTAACAAGGGGGACTTCACATATCTACCCCAAGGGACACCACAACCCACCGCACACTCGCGGGGAAGGGTTTTCCCTATGCAATGCAGAAAAGAAGGACTTCACATATCCAAGGAGGGAGATCGTTACCCTTGTCGACCTCTTCGGTGCCATCAAAAACTAGCTGGTGAGAAAGAACCGCAGCAGCCTTGCCTTCACAACGCCGGCTTCGGATCACGAATCGAACCACGGGAGCTCCGCCGGTGGCTTGCTCTCCTCCTCCTTCTTCCTCTCTCTTTCTCTCTTCCTTAAGGACAAATGAAGAATGACTCTTCATCCTTACTTCACGTAATAACCCAGCCAGGAAACCACCTGGACCCTTGGATCAAAAGAGAGAAAACTGAACGGCCAAGATTTTCCCAAAAACCCATTTTTTGGCCGACACGGCCTGTGACACGCCCGTGTCACAGGCCGTGTACCCTTTAAGCGGCACACACAGTTTGAACCGACTGCACAACACGGGTCATCGACACGCCCGTGTCTACCCTGACACGCCCGTGTCGAACTTGAGACACGCCCGTGTCTCCTGTTACATCGAGCTGCAACCAGTACACGGGTCGGAACACGGCAGCTGACACGCCCGTGTCCAGCCTGACACGCCCGTGTTCCCGGCCGTGTTCAAGGCCGTGTCCGGCTCTGACTTGAATAGGCCAAATTTGCAAAATAATTCGAACACGCCCTGGGACACGCCCGTGTCCCAGGCCGTGTACACCCGACACGCCCTAGGACACGCCCGTGTCCCAGGCCGTGTAAACCAGCCTGCTACTCAAACTTCATGTTGAGTCTTTTGGGGTCTTTTTGGGGTGTTACATAAATTTTGCACCAGTACCTCTGAAGTTGGATGACAATTCTGTGTTGCATGAAATAACAACCTCAAATGTGCAACCAAAGAAAAGATATAACCGATTTGAGTGTTGGTTCTGTGGGAAGGTTAGGCATTTTTCCCTAGATTGTTGGTATAATCCAACAACACCTTTATATAAGATTCGACCAACTTTATTTAAAATGTCTGTTGTGTTTCACACAACAAAGCCCAACAGGAACCAAGGCCCCAAAACTTTTTGGGTGCCTAAGGTGAACTAAATCTGTGTTAGTAGGTGGGGCCAAGTACCAAAGGTAGGCCAATATGCTACTTGGATAGTGGCTATTCCAGGCACATGACTGGATCAAGGAGTTTACTAAGAGATTACACTCCAGTTAGGAATGGATCAAAAGTCATCTTTGGAGGGTCAGAGAAAGGACTCATAAGGGGATATGGTAACATTTCTAATGGTGTAGTTACCATCACTAAAGTTACTTATGTGGATGGATTGAACCATAATTTGATAAGCATAAGTTAGCTTTATGATATAGGGTATGAAATTGTTTTCCATAATGACAAGTGTTCGATAAGGAATTCAAGTGATCAAGGGATCATCTTGTCAGGCACTAGGAGTGGGAACATTTATTTTCTAAACTTCTTAAGTATAAATGAAAAATCACCTGTATGCCTTGTAGCTAGTGAGAAAGACTCTTTGTGTGTACAATGTCACAAGAGGTTGGATAACTTAAACTACAAAGCTATGAGTAAACTATTCTCTATGGACTTAGTTAAAAATAGTCCACAACTCAAATGTTCCAAAGAAGGCTTATATCCTACATGCCAAAAAAGCAAATAGACAAAAGTTTCCTTTAAGAGCATTAAGTCCAAAGACACTGAGAGGTGTGTGTAATTACTTCATATGGATCTATTTGGTCCTAGGCAAGTTATTAATTTGGGTAGGAAGTCCTATATCAATGTGATTGTGGATGATCACTCCAAGTATGCTTGGGTATTCTTCTTAAGGAGAAAGTCTGAAACACTAGACATCCTTGCTGATTTTGTAAAACAAATTCAGAATGAGATGAGATGTTCTGTGGCCAAACTTAAAAGTGACCATGGTATAGAATTTCAATCTGAAAAGATGACAAATTTCTGTAAGGAACTAGGAATCTTTCAGGAGTTCTCCTCTCCAAGAACACCTCAGAAAAATCGAGTTGCAGAGAGGAAAAATAGAACTCTTATTAAGGCAGCTATAACAATGTTGAGTGATACATCTCTCCTAGAATATTTTTGGGTTGAGGCTTTAAATATAGAATGTTATGTTAAGAATAAAGCATTGATCAACAAGAAGCACAACAAGACTCCCTATGAACAAATGAAAGGCAGAAAACCAAATCTGTCCAACTTCAAAATTTTTGGTAGTAAGTGATAAGTTTTGGATAATGGGAAAACTTATCTAACCAAGTTCTCAGAGAAATCATATGAAGGAATCTTTATATGGTATAGTCTTCATAGCAAAGCATACAGGATCTACAACTTGAAACATCAAATTGTAGAAGAATCTATTAATGTAGTTTTTGATGAATCAACTGTTTTATTTAATGAGATCTGTTGGGTCCGGCGTTCCTTCACTTGACCCGTGGCGCTCTGTTACTTATATAAAAAATTAAGTAGCGCCCTATCCAACAGTCCGGGCTATTGGTTCAGTTGGGTATGCGCTTGATCCTTCAATTTGTATCAGAGGAGGTCACGTGTTTAAGACCGGGGGCGCTATTAAATCCTGATTTTTCCCTTCTACCTGTGTGGGTCTGGCGGGTCTGGCAAATCGTGGACATGTGGTAACCCCACCTCTGAGCCGTGTGGGCCATGTGGTAACCCCACCTCTAAGCCGACGGGTTGTGCTGGACGCCGGGGGGGATTGTTGGGTCCGGCATTCCTTCACTTGACCCGTGGCGCTCTGTTACTTATATAAAAAATTAAGTAGCGCCCTCTCCAACAGTCCGGGCTTTTGGTGCAGTTGGGTATGCGCTTGATCCTTCAAGATCTTTAACAATACTGGTCTAGGTGTTATAGACTATAATGGAAAAGCTAGAAAAAAGTGACTCACTTGATCTAGAGTTACACATTAGAGATAATATAAAAATTCCTATAGAAGATACTGCAACTACCTAGGGAGAGAAGAGAATCATCATAATCCTCCGAAAGAACTAGGTAATGGTAGGCACCTGCCAGTAGCAGTTAGATACCTTAGAGATCATCCTATTGATCAAATAATAGGTGATGCCAGATTAGTAGTAACTACTACGAGTAAAAATCATAATGAGGTTTTATACTCTTGTTTTCTCTCTCAGGCAGAACCTAAAAGGTTTGAAGAAGCCAATTCAAACCCCAATTGGATTATGGCTATACATGAAGAGCTCAATCAATTTGAGAGATACAATGTCTGGTGTCTAGTTCCTAGACCTAGAGATCATAATGTCATAGGCACTAAGTGGATTTACAGAAATAAATTAGATGAGTTTGGGGTTATTGTTAAGAACAAAGCTAGATTAGTGGCTAAAGCATATAGACAAGATGAAGGGTTAGACTTTGACCAATCCTTTGCACCTGTAGCAAGGCTAGAAGCCAAAATATTATTTTTAGCTTATCCAGCATTCAAAGGATACATGGTCTACCAGATGGATGTAAAGTCAGCATTCCTCAATGGTATACTAAAGGAGGAAGTCTATGTAGAGTAGCCACTAGGTTTTGTTAACCCTAAACATAACACCTATGTTTTCAGATTGCACAAGGCTTTGTATGGGTTAAAATAGGCACCTATAGCCTGGTATGAGACTCTGTCTACCTTTCTTATAGAGAACAAGTTCTCTAGAGGAAAGATAGACAAGACACTATTTCTTAGGGACATCAAAGGATCAAGCATCCTAGTCCAGATTTATATATATGACATAATCTTTGGGTCTACTAATGAGAAGTTGTGTAGTAAATTTGCAAGGCTTATGCAAGGAATGTTTGAAATGAGCAGCATGGGTGAGCTAAAGTTCTTCTTGGGATTCCAAGTTAGACCATTAGAGGATGCAATATCTATCTCTCAATCATAGTTCACTAAGGAGTTGATTAAGAGATATGGTATGGAGAACTCCTCTAACATGAGAACTCCAATGGGTTATTCTGTGTCACTACACAAGGATGAATAAGGGAAATCAGTTGATGAAACCTTGTATTGAGGCATCATTGGATCACTCATGTATTTGACTGCTAATAGGCCAGATATTATGTTCTCAACATGTGTCTTTGCTAGGTACCAAGCATGACCCAAAGAGTCTCATTATACTGCTGTAAAGAGAATACTGAGATATCTTAAGGGCACACCCAATCTTGGGATTTGGTATCCTAGGGATAGTGATTTTGAACTCACAGGGTTCACAGATGTAGATTTTGCAGGGTATAAAGAAGATAAGAAAAGGAACTTCTGGAACTTGCCAGTTTCTAGGGAAAAGCCCTATAAGTTGGAGTAGCAAGAAGAAAATAAGTGTTGCAATCTCTACAACAGAATCTGAGTACATATCTGTTGGGAGCTGCTGTGCTCAGTTGCTGTTGATTCAACATCAACTACTGGACTATAGTGTATAGCTAAGTAAATCTTTTATGTTTTGTGATTCTACTAGTGCAATTTCTATTGATAATAATCCTATTTCACACAGTAGAACTAAACATATAGAAATTAGATATCACTTTCTCAGAGAGAATGTTGAAAAAGAAAATATAAGCTTACAGTATACTCCAACAGAAAGACAAGTTTCTAACATTTTTACAAAACCACTAGATGAAAGCAAGTTCAATTACTTTAAATTTGAACTAGGCATGTTTAACATTGAATAAATATTTACAATTAGTAGAAACAAAAGTTTGTACAACTCTTAAAAAGATGACTAACCAGGTCTACAAATCTAAATAACCAAGAAAAACTTGATCTAAGTCAAGAAATTATATTTAGAACAAAAGTTTGTCTAAGTCAAAGAATTGTGTCGAGACACTATAGTGTGTGTAAATACTATAGGTAGTATTGTGTCGAGACACCAGAATGTGTGTCGACACTATAAGTAGTCGTGTGTAGAAACACTTGACAGTGTTTCGACACTGATTAGCGAAAGTGTGTCGAGACATTATAATTTAGTGTCGAGACTTAAGGTTGTCGAGACCTTGAGGTGTGAGTTGAGAGACATGAACCCTGTGTCGACTTAAGTCGACACATCTCGACAGAATAGGTTTCCATGTCGACACTAGATATTTCCCAATAATTAGAAAATTACTAATTTCAACACGCCTTTTCACCTTCAAAAGACAGTTCCTATAAATAGAAGGTATAAGGATTTGTCGACTTCACTTACTAGAAATCTTGAGAGACTGATTGCTGTGTGTCGAGAACCAAAAATCCATAGTCGACTCCTCTCAAACTCAAGCTCTTTCAACAAGGATGTTACCCAAGATGGACGACAACATCAATGAGGGATACGAACTCGTGTGCAATGCCTTCGTCTCCGCTCCAGAAGATATAAATAATGTGATTGACCAGGTTAATGAGGTAGGTCTGGAGTATCTACTTTCATAACCAACCAACATATTGAAGAGAGAGGTATCTGAATTCTACTTTAATGCCTCACTAAACCCTAAGTCAGGTAAGATTAAATCCATTGTTGACGGAGCAAGAGTAAAGTTCATAATCAAAAGACTAGATAAAGTCTTTCAGATTGTAAGAGCTGCACAGGAAGATGAACTGGATTCATACAAGACTGCTGAAGCCTTAGAATGGTATGGACTAGCTCAACCACTAGATTTGGCAATTCCTTAAACAGGAAGGGAATGAATTCCCAAGGAAATTTTTTATCTGAAATAGTTAGAAAGGTGATCCTCTGCAAGACTGGAGCACATGACAGGATTTCCAAAATTATGTTTAGCCCGACGATAAGGATTTTCTTTAGAATCACAACTGACTAGAGCATGGTGGTCTTTCATAAAATTGCAGAAGTGATTTAGAAGCCCAATATGGGCAGGATAATTAGTTTGTATCTGGTAAAGGTCATTCCAGATAGTATTAATCAGAAAAATAGATTTAAGATAAATCATTTTAGGAAAATGGATTTGAGAATTCTGTCTAGATGGGATAGAGTCTTGTCTAAAGAGACACAAAAACCTAAAAGGACAAAGGAGGTAACAGGCAAGAAATCTGTGGTAGAGGAAGTTGTATCCTCTAGTGATTCTGAAGAAGAGGTGAATTTCAGTTCTGATAAGGATATTGTGGAAGAACAAGACAGATCTCCAAGGTACTCACTTGGAACTAGTGTACAGGTGTAGGGGGGGAACATTCCAGAAAGAGAACAAATTGAGGGGGAAAACCTCTATAAATTGCCAATGGATACATCTACTACTATTATAATGGATGTTGTACATGACCTATCAAAATCAAAAGATCCTGAACATGAAATGTCTGAAAAAGAGATGGACGAAGAGAATCCAAAAGGGAATGAAGAAGAAATTATTTTGTCTAAGGTATCTAACATCCAGGGGGAGATAGCTGAAAATTCCTAGATTGAGGTGCCTGATGCTGAAAATCAGCACGCAGATGTTCCTTTTGAAAGTCTTAATACAAATATTGAAAGTACAGATCAATAAAACTCTATTGAGATGGTCAGCTCATCAAATTCTGAGGAAGATGAAGCTTTACAACTTAAGAAAAGAAAACTATCTGAGTTAAGAAAAGGAAGTAAGAGTTACAAGAAGTATCTTAAATCTGGACCACCATCAACTTCTGTAATGGATTCAAGCTCCCTGCTAGTTCAACTACAGTTCATGCTTGATAAACAAAGACAAGACCTAGAAAAGTATGTTGATTAAAGAAACAAGGAGTTGTAATTTCAGCTAGCACAAGACATCAAGTCAATAAGATTTGAAGTAAACTAATCGAAGAAAGATATGACCGAGTTCTTTGTGAAAGGAGCAAATGCTATTGTCTACCTGGCCAAGAGACAACAGGAAGCCAAACAACTAGAGGCTGATATGGCAATCAAGAAAGGCTATGTCCTTGAGAATAAAAATAGAATGAATGAAAATATGATAGTTATGCATGATACAACATTAAGAGAAATAAAGAATCAAACCACTTCGTTGGAAACAAAACTTAATTCCACTTCCAAAGATATAGATTTTGATGAGTATAAAAATATACAATTTTGTATAGTATTAAATTTGAATATTTATAAATAAAACCTTAGTTTATATATATATAACTAATTATTTTTGTTATATTTTATATTTATTTTCTAAGTTTTTATGAATTTTTGTATTTTTTTACTTAGGTCACGCCTCTAGGTCACACCCGTGACCTAGGGCATGACAGCCCTATTTAATTCCTTTTTATTTTCTGTTTTTGTTATTTAGGAAAATCGAAAAAGCTGATGGACACGTCCATGCCACGCCCGTGACACAATCAGACACGCATGTGCTCGCACCGGTGTTAGCCTGTTTCCAGCAAGATGTCGTGCTGTCGCCATGCCCCGTGCTGCCTGATGAACCGACTGCCAGACACACCCATGACCCAATTCTACACGCCTGTGACCGGATGAAGTTCTATCCAGAGTTCAACCCAGCTCGACACATGTCCCGACATGCCGCCCAACATGCTCGTGACCTTGTCACACCCACCTGACATGCCCGTGTCCAGGGGCGTGTTGTTTTAAATTTTTTCTATAAATAGAGGAGCAGAGCTTTGTAAAATTATTTGAACACCAACAACTTCCTTAAGAACTGTTAGGACTCCCCAGCTCTCTGATAAAGAACTGGTAGTAGCTTTCAAGTATTCCAAGTTCTGTTAGTTATAATTTTTTTAGCTTTCTTTTCAGATTTGTAGAAAGTTGTAATAACTTTTTTAATTTATAAAATAGAATGTTTCAATTTCAATTCTGAGAACTTTACAGTTTTATTTTCTGTTTTACTTTATCTTCTCATACTATCCCGAATTAAAGGCAAAGCTCTGCTTATGTCCTCAATTAAGATAGCTTGAAACTTCTTTCAAAATTATTTTTCAAAACCATATTATTTCATACTATCCCGAATGAAAGGCGAGGCAAAAACCTATGACCTGTATTAAGATAGTGAGAAAACTTTTCAATAGTTTAGATTTTACTACCCTTCCCCGAATGAAAGGCAAAGCAAAAGCTTAAGTCCTAGATTAAGATAGATAGGTAGATATTATTTTCTGCACTTTATACCGCCGCCATCTTGATAAAAGGCTAAGAACCCTTAGCACTTGGTCAAGATGAGCTCTCGGCTGGATATTATTTTCAACTATTTAAACTCTACGTTCTAGTTATTCTAACTAGGGTTTACTGTTAATAAATCATATACTAAGTGAAGAGACACTATGTTTAACGTTAACCAATTTTAAACGCAAGCCTCCCCGGTCGTACTTTCGAGTCGGTGATGCTACCAACGGGACCCTCTCGTTAAGTTAGGTAATCAAGAAATAGATTTGTTCTTTAATAGCTGAATTAATATTCTCCCATAGTAATTATGAAATCAAGGAATACCTTCTAAGTCCTTATCTTAATAAAACCACGAATTTATATTTTATATAATTATTGTTTTTAATATAAACTCATATCCGTTCTTTCGAAAAGATAATAGTCTGTTTTAAAAAGTAGATTAATTAACACCGATCTTAAGAAAAATACGACCTTGATATTTTCTACAAAATACTATACTCCTATGTGATAGGTACTCTTGCCTTAATCCACAGGATATAAGAAAGTATAAAAGAGATAGACTTATATACGTAAAAGATTATATAACACCAAATCTATCCTCTTTAAATCAAAATTTACTTATAAAGCTTTTGGCGCCGTTGTCGGGGACTCATTTATATGTGTTAATATTTTAAAACTATTAATTTTATCTTTTCTTTTCTTGTTATATAAAAACATTAGTTTTTATAAAAATAAACAAACATAAAATTCACTGAATTTAAAACTTTGTTTTTATAAAACCTAACTGTTTATTAACAATTTTATTAACCACTAACAAATTCTAACAAAAACCTAATATACTAGTTTAATGTATTTTATATAAAACTTTTCTTATTATAAAACTAGTTTATAATAAAACAGCTTTTTATTATAAAACCTGTTTTATAAAAAACCTTATTTTTAGTTATTTTCCTATTTTAAGTCTTTTCATGTGTTTGTATTTATGTGTTTATATATATTTGTTTTTAACTTAGTTGTTTTTTTATTGTAACTTACTTTTTTTTACTTAGTTTTTATATATGTGTTTAATTTTTTGTTTTTATCAAAGGTCTTTTTTAGTGTATGACCTGCAGAACTCCATTTGATTTAAATCTTGAATTTGATCCTGAAATCGATCGCACCTTTCGCAGGCTCCTCCGATCTCTGAATTAAGAGCTAGTATTAAATTTGGAAGAGTCTATAGGCACCGCACACGTATAAGAAATGGCAGTAGAGCCACAATAAACGTCATAGGTGGTCCCCCAAAGGACCATGTCTTATTATGCACGACCCAATTTAGATGACACCGGGTCTAGTATCGTTCGGCCAACAATTGCTAATAATAACTTCGATATTAAATCGAGTATAATCCAAATGATCCAAAATTCCGTTCAATTTGATGGATTTCCCGATGAAGATCCAAACACACACTTGTCCAACTTTTTAGAAATATGCGACACATTTAAGATAAATAGCGTCACTAATGATGTCATCCGTCTTCGCTTATTTCCTTTTTCGCTACGAACGAAAGCCAAATAGTGGATTACTTCTCTCCCCAGAGGATCTATCACCACTTGGGCTGACATGGCCGAGAAATTCCCTACAAAGTACTTTCCACCTGCAAAAATCGCACATCTGCGTGCAGATATTTCTTCCTTTGTGCAAGGCGAGTCCGAGTATCTCTATGAGACTTGCGAATGTTTTAAGGAATACCTATGTCGGTGTCCACATCATGCGCTGCCAGCTTGGCTCTAGGTACAACCATTCTATAATAGTCTAAACACTCAGAACCGATAAGCCACTGATGTTATCGCTGGGGGCACGCTCAATAACAAAACCTCTGAGGCCGCTCAAACCCTATTTGAGGAGATGGCCATGAATTCTTACCAGTGGAATGTGCCGAGGTCACGCCCTAAAAAAGCTGGGCCTTATGAGCTCGACTCCTCTTCAAACATAGCTCTCCAAGTTGAGTATCTGAATAGGCAAGTGGCAGGGATGAGTGCTTCCTCCACCTCTACATCTCTGAATCTGCCTAATTCAACTAATAATAATAATGAAGAAGTCGACTATATGGGGAACTCATATAGACCTTCCTATAATCCAAATAATAATAATAATTCTTACAATCCAGGATATAGGAATCATCTGAATTTTTTGTGGAGCAACCTCAATAATGCTCAATGCCCTCCGATTGCAAATCCAATTGGATTTGCACCGTAACCCCCACAACCACAGACACCACCACCACAACCGGACCAATTTTGGCCAACCCTAATAGAAGACATATTCACGAAATATGTCAGTATCAATGAGTCCAATATCCGGAACCTGACCGGATCAATTAAAAACATAGAAACACTAATTGGACAACTATCAAAAATGCTATCGGAACGCCAACCTGGTAATTTGCCAGGAAATATGGAACCAAATCAGCAGGAAACTATCCATTCTAGAAACCCACCAAGTTGACAATCCGTCAAACTACGTAGTTGCAGGGAGCTACCACCACTCATTAGGGTAGAAAAAGAAACTACTGTTAGCCCTCCTACACCACCTCCTATTACGTCTCTGCCTCCTAAACCCCCGCGAATTGTTCCTCCTCATATTGTTGTACCTTATCCATCAAAATTAAAAGATGAGCGAGAAGATGAATAGTATAAAATTTTTCTTAAAATGCTAAAACAAATTCAAATAAATATACCTTTCTGCGAGGCAATTGCACAGATGCCTAAATACGCAAAATATTTAAAAGCGTTTCTTTCAAATAAAACGAAACTCGAAGATATTTCGAGAGTTTTCCTTAACACCGAATGTTCAGCCATTTTATTACATAAATTACCCCAAAAATCAAATGATCCTGGACGATTTTCCATCCCGTTTGTCTTCGGTAATCTATTAATAAAAGATGCGTTAGCAGACTTAGGTGCTAACATAAATTTAATGCCCAACGTACTTTTTCAGAAACTAGGATTAGGTAACCCCAGCCCAACTAAAATGAGCATCAAGTTAGCAGATCATTCTATTAAATATCCAATATGGATAGGTGAGGATGTTCTGGTCAAAATTGACAAGTTTATCTTCCCCGTAGACTTTGTTATACTTGACATAGAGGAAGACGCTGATGTTCCCATAATTCTCGGTCATCCTTTTCTCGCAACCTCTTGCACAACAATAGACGTAAGTAATGGTAGACTTCTCTTACGAGTAGAGATGATGAGGTTACTATCGATATAGATCCCTCTATGAAAAATTCTTTAATAAATGACGATTCCTGCTATCTTGCAAAAGCCTCTTTTGAGGAAAATGATTTTTCCTATTCTAATTTACTTTCAATAATTGTAGAATAATCAGACTTGATAGACTTACACCTTTCACAAGAAATTCTTACTGATGACCATTTAGAACCTTTTATATCCTTAACTTCTACAACTCTAAAAACCCCAACTTCGTATGAAAAACCACCAACCCTCGAGGTGAAAACACTTCCCGCACATTTAAAATACGTTTTACTTGAAGCCGAATCTAAACTTCCTGTTATCATTTCTGTCAAATTAAATGATAAGAAAACGTCTAAATTAATAGAAGTGTTAAAACAACATCGTCATGCATTAGCATGCCAAATTTTTGATATATAAGGACTCAATCCATCATTTTGTATGCATAAAATATTTCTTGAAGATAACCCTCGTAGATCTATCCAGCCCCAACAATGTTTAAATCCTAATATGAAGGATGTCGTAAAAGCTGAAGTAATGAAATTATTAGACGCATGAATTATCTATCCAATCTCAGATAGCACATGGGTTAGTCCCGTACAAGTCATCCCTAAGAATGGCAGTATAACGGTAGTGCCAAATGCTAATAATGAAATAATTCCAACACGTATTGTTACGGGTTGGAGGATGTGCATCGACTATCGAAAATTAAATGATGTCACCTGTAAAGATCACTTTCCACTACCATTTATAGATCAAATATTATAGCGACTCTCGGGTCACTCATATTATTATTTTCTCGATGGTTATTCAGGGTATTTACAAATCCCTATAGTCCATGAAGACTAAGAGAAAACTACATTCACTTGCCCCTTTGGTTCTTTCGCCTATAGGCGAATGCCGTTTGGACTTTATAATGCGCCAGCTACATTTCAAAGATTTATGCTTGCTATTTTCGGCAAGTTAGTAGAGGACGTTATGGAAGTATTAATGGATGATTTCTCCGTATTTGGAAACTCATTCCAAATGTGTTTAGATAACCTCGCTCGTGTTATTCAATGCTGTGAAGACACGAATTTAGTGTTGAATTGGGAGAAATGCCACTTTATGGTCCGCGAAGGTTTAGTTCTCCGTCATAAATTTCTTCCCATGGAATCGAATTCGATAAGGCCAAAAAAGAAATAATTGAAAAACTTCCTCCTCCAACAAATGTAAAATCTATTCGAAGTTTCTTAGGCCATGCAGGTTTCTATAGACGGTTCATTCAAAAGTTCTCTAAAATAAAAAAACCGTTAACTCATTTACTAGAAAAAGAAGCCCCATTTATATTCAATAGCGAATGCTTAGTAGCATTCAACATTATTAAGGACAAACTTATAAACTCTCCTATTTTAGCAGCCCCAGACTGGTCCTTTCCTTTTAAGATCATGTGTGATGCGAGTGATTATGTGGTAGGAGCAATCTTTGGACAGCAAGTAGACAAATATTTTCATCCTATCTATTATGCAAGTAAAACTCTCAAATCCACACTAACCATTTACACGACCACGGAAAAGGAACTACTGGCGATTATATTCGCATTTGATAAGTTTGGATCTTTTATAACGCAATCGAAAGTTATAGTTTTTACGGATCATTCTGCTTTAAAAATTTACTAACTAAGGCACACACAAAACACCATTTATTATGTTGGATTCTCTTATTACATGAATTTTATTTAGAGATCCGAGATAAGAAAGGCGCAGAGAATTTAGTAGATGATCATCTTTCTCGACTAGAGAATGCTGTAACAGATACACTCGTGGAAGCTGACATCGAAGATAAATTCCCTTAATAAAGTCTCCTCGCCCTCGAAAAGGTAACAAACGCTTCTACTCCTTGGTTCGTAGACTTGGCTAACTAATAATGAGCCCGAGTCCTTCCAAAAGCTTTTACAATTCAAGAAATGATGAAATTCTTTTCTGACTTGAAAAACTACTTTTGGGAATACCCGTATTTATTCTGAGTCTGTGCCGACCAAGTAATTAGAAGTTGCATTTCGAACGAGGAAGGACTAAAAGTACTACGACACTTCTACGAAGGACCAACCGGCGGACATTATCAAGCCAACTATACTGCACATAAAGCACTTGAAGCAGGCTCTTTTTGCCTACTTTATTCAAGGACGCTCAACAATTGGTAAGCATTTGCAACCGCTGCCAACAGTCAGGTAACATTTCCCGTCGGGACAAAATGCCCCAAAATGTTTACTTAGAATGTGAAATTTTTTATCTGTGGGGCATAGATTTTGTATGCCCGTTACCTCCTTCTTTTAAAAATCATTATATCTTAGTAGCGGTCGATTACGTTTCACGATGGGGTGTAGCGCAAGCTTTTCCCACCGCTAAAATGAGAGTCGTCGTTAAATTCCTGAAATTCTTATTTTCACGTTTTGGCACGTCTAGGGCTATAGTTAGCGATCGAGGTACTCATTTTTGTAACACCCAGATGGCTAAAGTGTTAGCCAAATATGGAGTTACTCATAAACTCACTACAGCTTATCACCCCCAAACAAGCGGCCAAGTGGAGGTAGTCAATAAAGAACTAAAGCACATATTAGAAAAGACTGTAGATACCAATCGAAAAGATTGGTCCCTCAAATTAGATGATGCACTTTGGGCCTATCGTACAACATTCAAAACTGCGATCGGTTGTACACCTTATCGTTTATTATATGGAAAGGCATGTCACATACCTGTAGAATTAGAACATCGTGCATACTGGGCGCTAAAATTTCTTTACTTAGATACAAACTTAGCCGCAGAATAATGTAAATTTCAACTCAATGAACTTGAGGAATGGCAAGCAAATGCCTATGAAAATAATATATTTTATAAAGAGCGATCTAAGTTTTATCATGACAGGAAAATTAAATTTCCAATATCTTTTTGACCAGGTGATCTTGTCCTACTATATAACTCACGCCTAAAATTATTTCCAGGAAAATTAAAATCCCGATGGACCGGACACTTTACTGTTAAACAAATCTGGCCATATGGGACCGTTCTTATTTCTAACCCTGAACTAGGAACTTTCAAAGTAAACGGGCACCGTTTAAAACTATATTTTTCTAGGGACCCTTTTTAAAAAGAACCTGAAACCCTAACACTACTCCATAACCTCGAAATATAAATTCACTTGTATATTTCAATCTTTTATGCTTTTGTATATTATGTACATAAGCTTTTTTTGTCTTTATTTTTCACTTTATACATATGCCTAACATAAGTATGGGGGTGCTTTTAGCTGTAATTTGTATTACTTTTATGTTATATTTTCCTTTTAAATAAAACATTGTTTATTTTATTACTCATCCAAAACAAGCCAAAACTTTCAAAACCATACTATTTATATATATTCCAAAAATCTGCGTTGATAAAAATGCAAATTATTCAATTTTCAAATTTACTACTCCTTCTCAAAACTAGATAGATATAAAAATCTGGAATAAACTTGTAAACCCTACTTTATAAATTTCATTACAATCAGAGTTATTATTTTAGCAAGCCTGCTTTAATATATCAAAAATACATATATATATATATATATACAATAGAAGCAAAATATATTATGTTTACCAAACAATTTTAAACTGTAATTATCCTTACTCCATTCTTAACGAAATATAGGAAATACAAACTATTATAGTTGCTCTCAAAATTTATTATCCAACTCTTGAATATTTATTTATTTTTACTTTGCATGTTTTCTTAAGCAAGCAAGTATCTAGGAGTATGTGCTCCTAGTAAAAGAAAAGATCTTATGTCAATGAGAATAAGATTTCATTCCGTACACATAGGCATCCAATAAATATGAAAAGATTATATGGAAAGGAGTATGTGCTCCTCTAAATATACATTGAATTAAAATAAAAACTCAAGTATGCATTGTATTTTTTTGCCACTTTGGAATTACATTCCTTAGCAGTTATAACAACGCATACCTTAAATAAAAAGATGATAGAATACAAAAATCTATCACTTCTACAAAAGCCTATTATAGGTAAATTCCACCCTTTCAATGTTGATATTCTATTTTTGTTTAAAATTTTAAGAGAGCATAAATAATAGGAGGTATATTTTTCAAATATATCTCGTATAAGATATAGTAATCATAAAGTCAATCTATCCTTGTTATATCTAATTTTAATATGTTCTTACTATTTGTTTTCCAAAACTTTTTCTGGCTATAAATTCTAACTCTGGTATCAATGATATATATATATATATATATATATATATATATATATATATATATATATATATATATATATATATATATATATATATATACGATAGCATTTAACTCTTTATTCACCGGATTTTTATACCTATTTTATCTTGAAGAATTAAATTGATAGTAAATAGAAAATTTCATAACTTGTAAATATACTCAACTCTATATTTGCTCTAAAATAGCAAAATCTAAGTATGGAGGTATTTGATGAGTATAAAAATATACAATTTTGTATAGTATTAATTTTGAATATTTATAAATAAAACCTTAGTTTTTATATATAAAACTAATAATTTTATTTATATTTTGTTTATGTTTTATATTTATTTTCTATGATTTTCTAAATTTTTGTATTTTTTACTTAAGTCATGCCCCTAGGTCACGCCCATGACCTAGGGCATGACAGCCCTATTTAATTCCTTTTTATTGTCTATTTTTGTTATTTAGTAAAATCGGAAAAGCTGATGGACACGTCCACGCCACACCCGTGACCGAATTATACACGTCGGTGCCCGCACCAGTGTTAGCCAGTTTCCAGCAAGATGTCATGCTGTCGCCATGCCCCGTGCCGCCTGATGAACCAACTGCCAGACACGCCCGTGACCCAATTCTACACGCCCGTGACCGGATGAAGTTCTATCCAGAGTTCAACCCAGCTCGACAAATGTCCCGAAATGCCACCCAACACGTTCGTGACCTTATCACACCCACCCGACACGCCTGTATCCAGCGGCGTGTCTTTTAAATTTTTTTTCTATAAATAGAGGTGTAGAGCTTTGTAAAATTATTCGAACACCAGCAGCTTCCTTAAGAACTGTTAGGACTCCTCAGCTCTCTTACAAAGAATTGGTTGTAGCTTTCAAGTATTCCAAGTTCTGTAAGTTATAATTTTTTTAGCTTTCTTTTTAGCTTTGTAGAAAGTTATAATAACTTATTTAATTTATAAAATAGAATGTTTCAATTTCAATTCTGAGTACTTTATAGTTTTATTTTCTGTTTTACTTTATTTTCTCATACTATCCCGAATGAAAGGCGAAGCTCTGCTTATGTCCTGGATTAAGATAACGTGAAACTGCTTTCAAAAGTATTTTTCAAAACCTTATTATTTCATACTATCCCAAATGAATGGCGAGGCGAAAGCCTATGACCTGGATTTAGATAGTGTGAAAACTTTTCAATTGTTTAAAATTTACTACCCTATCCCGAATGAAAGGCAAAGCGAAAGCTTAAGTCCTGGATTATGATAGATAGGTAGATATTTTTTTCTGCACTTTATACCGCCCCCATCCTTATAAGAGGCTAAGAACCCTTAGCACTTTGTCAAGATGAGCTCTGGGCTGGATATTATTTTCAAATATTTCAACTCTACGTTCTAGTTATTCAAACGAGGGTTTACTATTAATTGATCATATACCAGGTGCAGAGACACTACGTTTAACGTAAACCAGTTTTAAATGCAAGCCTCCCCGGTCGATCTTTTGAGTCGGTGATGCTACAAAAGGGACCCTCTCGTTAAGTTAGGTAATCAAGAAATAGACTTGTTCTTTAATATGTGAATTAATATTCTCCTATAGTAATTCTAAAATTAAGGAATACCTTCTGAGTCCTTATCTTAACTAAACCACGTATTTATATTTTATATTTTTTGTTTTTAATATAAACTCCACTCCGTTCTTTCGATAAGATAATAGTCCGTTCTAAAATGTAGAATAATTAACACCGATCCTAGTAAAAATACGACCTTGTTATTTTCTACAAAATACTATACTCCTATGCAATAGGTACTCTTGCCTTAATCCACAGGATATAAGTAATTAAAAGAGAGATAGACTTATATATGTAAAAGATTATATAACACCAAATCTATCATCTTTAAATCAAAATTTACTTATCAGATACCAAACTGAAAAATCATTCAGAATCTGTGCTTAAAGACATCAAGACATCTAATAAGAGTTTGGAAAACAATTTACTAAGAGTTAAGAACACAATAACATCAGGAATTAATTATCTAGATGGTCAAGTGAGATTTCAAAAAAAAGATTTAAGGGATCATATTGGAAGTTAAGTCATAAAGGTTGAGAGGGTAATGATTAAGGCCAGTTCTGAACATACTACCTGGATATCAAACAATATAAGAGACACTTTAGGCTTTTCTATCCGATGGTATGTTGGAGATCAAACTATTGAGTCTTGTTGTCAACCACCTCAACTTGAAGCATGTCATGCTGCTGGAATCTATGATCATGAGCAAGCCATGTATAATCAACCTGTAGCACAAGCTACTTTTGAGTCTATCCATGCAACTATCCAACATATGTGCAGTACTCCTCAAGTTTTAGATCAGAATGTAAACTTTGATGAAGTGGACAAGTCTTCTCCTGCTCCAGAGATATAGGCCCATCTATCGAAAAAAAGGATTAGAGAACAAGCTGAGACTAGATAAGATTTTGAGCAATGAAGTCCAACCTAGAGATCAATAATTATCACTGCATGGAAGGTTGTAAATGCTAATGTAACAGATAGGGGAAAATGGTACAATTAAAAGGAATGGGACAAACATCTTAAGCAACAGCAAGTTATCTTGAAGTTCAGATATGATCTGAAGAAAGGAAAGCTTCTTGTTAAGTCAATTGAGCCCAACAAATATTTCCCAAAGCCATACCATTATTTTGAAAGACAAAGGATGAAAGAAGAAGAAATTACAAAAGCTTATGCTAAGAATGACAAAGGAAAGTAGGTTGCTAATGACAAGGTGCCTAAGGTGAAAGCAAAGATACAATATGGAAAAGACATAGTTATCAAAGAACAAGGGCTGCCTTAGGATGTTCTTAGTTTTAAAATTTCATATGAAAAACTTGATCTGTAACTATTGTGTAACCAAAGCTTGTAGCAGTAAACCTTGTGATAAACAATTAATGAAAATCTTGGATTACTCAAAATTTCATGTGTTGTTAATTAGGATTGCAATTGATTATCTTATCTTCTGATCAGCATTATTGTTTTTAAATATGTGTTTTTATCTGTGGTATTTCACATATAGTATCACATATAGTATTGCACTGTATCCTTAATGTCGTTATCATTACATTTTGGTATCATATTTTATAACATTGATTTGGGGTTATGACTTCTCGAAATAAGGGTAGATTGTTCAGTACATTGGTCACAATGTACTTGATTGGAAGAAGTCCTTTCAGCTCAATGATATACATATAGTTATATTTGATGGATGTTAAGGTCATGTGTGTAGGCAAATAAAGTTAAGTACAATAGTGTAAAGACACTCAGGACTAGTGTCAACATACACTGAACAAGTTGTGTCGACACAAGGAGAAGATGTGTTGATACTAATGACAAGGGCCGACACACTCTATACAAGCACTATCGAAACTGAAGACAACTGTGTCGACACTCAGGACTAGTGTCGACACACTTCACAAGCTGAGTCATGACTGGAAGCAAGCTATGTCGATACTCAGGACTTGTGTCGATACATTCTACATAAGTTGTGTCGAGACAAATTGAAGGGCTGTGTCGACACATTCGAAAGTATGTCGACACCACTACAAGATCAGTGTATACACCCAGGACTTATGTTGACACATTCAACAGACAAGTTTCAACACTTCAAGCAGATTTGTTTCCAACGTACGAAAATCAAGACAGAGGTACTGACAACTGTCAGAACTTTCAGATATCAGTTATTAACTAGATCAGCAGGTTACTCTTATCAGAGCCTTTTTAATGAGACCAACTCTTCAAAAAAAGTAATAAGAACAATTTGGTGAAGACTGATCTTATAAGCATCAGGTATAATTTAGAAGGTGGAGAGAAGCCATATCAAGAATCATCTTCAACATTCTCCAGCCTAGATCTACCATAATTTCAACTTCAAGAAGCTTTGAAAAGCTAAGAAGGGTTGGATCAGATCTTTCTTGACAAGATCAAAGGAAGCAAACTCATTAAGATCAGATCAAGAAGCTGTCACTCATTTCTCTCTTGCTGGGTGACATTTTATGAATTTGTTTCTTTTACCTTCATTAATTGTGTAAGAACTACCTGTAAATCTGAGTGTAGGAGAGTCATTCTCTTTAAGTTATAAGCCTGTGTTATAAAGGCTGAGGTAGGGCTGGGATTTCTTGAGGTAGGAGAAGTAGGTATTTCTCTGAGTTATAGTGCATGATTTGCCTTAGGAATAAGAGTGTGGATTCATTCTGAGGTAGAGTTCTTGGGAAGAATTCAAGGTGTTGGATCTTAGTGATCTGAGTGGTAAGACTTGTATAGTCTAAGTTGTAGGAGCAAGCTGGCCTCTGAGCTGTAAGATCTGCACATCTGAATAAAAGAAGGAGAAGGAGTTTTGCCGAATCTAGTTCATTGCTAGATAGGCGAAGGGGAAAAGTTAATGTACCCATAAATTGGGGAACCACTATAAATTTGTGTGCATTGTGTTGTGATTGTTGATTGTTGTGCTGTGATAGTTTTTAAATTGCTGTTAATATTATCTTGTTTATCTGACTCTGTTAATCAATATAAAGAAAGTATAGCTCTGAGTATTTAAAGGGGTAGGCATAGTTTAAA
This sequence comes from Platanthera zijinensis, assembly GCA_039513925.1. Taxonomy (NCBI): domain Eukaryota; kingdom Viridiplantae; phylum Streptophyta; class Magnoliopsida; order Asparagales; family Orchidaceae; genus Platanthera; species Platanthera zijinensis. Next base: position 179,803,649 of record CM077084.1, read on the forward strand.
ATGGACCTATTCACCCCCATCTAGGTCATTCTTTATCCTAAAGCAAACATTTACATCAGGCAAGCTCTCCGGAGAGGAAAAACACCACGGCCAACCGCCGCAATAGCCATCGTCGAACCCAAAACAAGGTTCACTTCTCCTCCTCTCCCCTTATGCTAGTATCTAGATCAAATTAGGCTGATAAATCATGCTCCGATCCAAGTGAGAAAAAATTGAGTTTTTTGAATAATCATGGTGGCGGGTTTGCCGAAAACCACCACCTCCGGCGGCCAAACCACCGCCGGGTGATAGGCACCACCTCGACGGAGGTAGTGGCGGTAGTAGCTTGCCAGGGAGGTAACAAGGTGCCCAGCATTAAGCTTTGGAAAAGCAACAGGAAATGTCGATTTCCAGCGTCTGTTCGGGTTCATTGGGAAGATGAACAGTGCTTATTTATTATTATGATATATATATTTATATATAATGTAAAGTAATTAATTACTCCTTTATCAAGTACTTTTTGATGTTGCTAAATGAGGCCTTTAGAGGCTTTTTTAGGAAAAATTGAAGTCACCAAAGTTGTAGGACTTTAAGTCTACTTTTGTTTCAAAGTGGTTTCAACCGATTTTGGTCAGTGGTTTGACCACATCACTCAAAATGGTGATGTATATACCTAGGGTTAACGAGACTAAATTAAGTGCCCTTATCAATCCAGAAATTTAAATGATTTGAAATTTGGGCTAGCGGTCACTCTTATCTATACCTATAACATATCCAAAAATGGGAATTTTTGGAAAAATATTTTATATAGTTTTTGTAAAAATTTAATAAATAAATTATGATTTAATTGTTGGGTCTAATGACCACAAAATTCCCCAAACTTTTGGTCGATGATTATTAGGGTAATGATATGACCCTTTTAAAATTCTCAGCCCAATTGAGGTTGATTTGATTAGGTAATGGTGTGACCAAAGATTGAGCCCTTATGGGTAATTTAGGGCAAATGTGGAATTGATGGGTTGAGTGGCCAATCCCAATCCAAAGAGGATGAAACTTGGGCCACTGCCTCAAAGTCATCTAAAACACTCCCTTAAGAGAAATTGAGTGGTTTGGGGTGGAGATGCCCTAGTATTAGGGTTTTGGGCCTAGTGAAGGACATGAAACCATATGTCCTTGGAATGGCTTGGAACTTGGTAGATGAGTTCATAGGGTGGAAATAAGCCCTAGGAAGTGTTATTAGAATTTGTAGGAGAACTTAAACTCTCTGAAATAATAAAGGACCAATTAGGGTACTTCTACATATAATTTTATTGCATGGTTATATGATCTTGGAAGTTCGTGAAACTTAGGCAGTGATCTTATATAGTTGTTAATAATCTATAAAAATTATTGTATGAATTTTGGATTGATATATTTGGAACTTCATTCACAACCTCAATGTTTGCCATAATTGAAAGAAAATTAATTATGGGTTTGTTACTCACTAGAAAATTATGAAACTTGGTCAGAAGACATTTTAGGGCATTCTATTGTTTTGTGAAGTTTTATGTAATTTTTGAATAATATTAATGTAGGATCATTCACATAGTGACCTAGATGGAATATCATTAAATAAATTAATTTTGGGACCAAATGATGTTGGAAAATACTAATTCATGGTTAATGGACTTTTCTTATCATATTTATAATCTAGTAATTTTCTCATGAATTTTTGAAGGCTGATTCTAATTTTCCCTTATTTATCCTAATATTGTAGTTGTTTATTAAATAATTAATTAATGGTAAAATGCATCCTCGAAAATTGGTATTTATTATTATATTGATGTTATTAATCTATCATTATTATTTTAAGGCAATATCTTGTCAGAAAAGTGTACTTGGTGTTTAAAAGCCTATGTGGCCTGATTTTACAGAAAATTAAATAAATGTAAAATAAGTTAGGAAAAATATTATCTTCTGGATTTTATCTTAGAATATCATGATGATCCCCAATAAAAATCTCAAGTCTTTTGAATGAGTATTTGGAGGGGTCACCATCCTTGGACACCATATAGTCCATTAGGTCTACACACAGCAAAACCGTAGAATTAGGGAAACATGTGCACCTTGGTATGGGATAGTTGGTGTACCTGGTGTGGGTGAGAATGAATAAGGTCACCAAATGAAGTCAGGTTGTGGGAGCATGGTTGACTAGGGGCATGGTTGTGCTCGGGATTGACGGAGATCGTCTTTCTATGGAGAAAGAGGCTAAATACAATTAGAGTTAGTTCAAGGGTAATGCTAAGAGAGTTTAAGACATGGGTAGATACCAACAATAAAAAAGTACCTTACGAAAGAGATCTTTTGTATTTAGCTCATCGTAGTTCCTAGTGCCCTCGAGCGCCCTTCACAGGGAATGCCCTGGGCAGTCAAAGGTTAACCCTAAACTCTAAGGCTAAACTATTAGTGCAAGATTAATTCTAAGTACTTCACTTTTACTCACCCCGTAGCCATAGGAGGTTGGTTTCATTTAGACTCATGAGCAGTAAGCTCGGAGGTGGTAGGTGCGGACTGGTTAGTCCGAGGAGCCGATGGCTCGGAGATTTATAACCATCATAAATGCATGTGCATAAAGGTGGTGGGTCTTTGGTATTAGACGGTCGTTCACACCGATATCGATACGATTACTCAGTGGGTGCGGTTTACACTTAGCCAAGGGAAAGTCTGGCAGTGGGTCAGCATAGTACGTGGTGACTCCGCATCTGTGTTCTTTGCATTGAAGCATACGAAGGGATAGGCCTGGTAGTGCGGATACCCTCCTAGGAGTGGGGTGGCCTAACCCACTGTCTCTATTGTCCACGGCAGAGGCTCCTAGGAGTGATGCTAGATTCCAAAAAGGGGGAACTAAATGTCTATGTGCATAGAGATGTGTGCGTGTGTTGTACTTGCATGAATCATGACATAACATTTCCCTTTACTTATACTCGCATACAACCTGACACCCCATCGTATAAATTGGCATGAGAATTTTTATACGATGAAAGCCTTGCAAAAGACCCCTTAACTTATAAGTTTGTATGTGCATTCATATAAGCTAAGGTTACATATTCCATACTTTACTTTACATGTTCTTACTGTACTACTTTACTTGTTTACATTACTGCTTCCTTATTGTAGTTCTTTTATACATACACCTGCTAGGGTAGTTGTCACATGCTTGTTCCACTCTGCTTTGTTGTCCTCCGCTTTCATCCTCCACGCACAGTGCCTAGGAGTCGTGGGGGTGAGGTAAAGACGATAGTGGCTTACTCTTTATGACTAATTATCGGTGGACCACATCATTTTAGGGGATCGAGGAGTAGGAGCATCAGCACCGGCAGGACAAGGAGGCAAGACATGAGAAGCAGTTGCGGCACACTACCACTATTACACAACGACGGGTTGAGGATGGATTTCAGCTTGCTTCCGCTAGATGTTTGAGTTAAGAGAGAGATTATTTGTATTAGACATGTACCGGGCTTTAGCCCATATTATTTTTCCACTCTCTTTTATACTCTGTACTCATTGTGGACTATTACTCTTTTACTTTTATATATATATGTGATCTTGTGGACTTGATTATACTTGGACTTCTACTTTCTTTGGTAATCATTTTAGCCGGCAAGATCAGCGTTTTGTAGTGACGACCACACCGAGTGTTGGTGTTAGGGCAAAACAATGATTCTGGGCGTAAGACCTGGTAGCAAAGCGAAAAAAGGGGTCTACACATAAGGTAGCTAACTCATCAAAAATCTGCGTCCGATGTAATATAGGAACGTATTGATCAGTCAACATGGCTTTCATGCCTGCCCAACCAATATGTGGTAAGTCATTCAACGCACCTAGATGTCGTTCCTCATTCAGCCAAAATATTTTAGCCTTGCCTAATAGCTTCATCTTCACAACTCGCACCTTGTGTACGTCAGTCAGATTGTGCCACTCGAAATAGCATTCCTTTTCCATAACCCAATCTAAGAACACTTGGGGTTCACCGAGTCCGTCGTACGATGGGTGTTTGATCCGGACATCCCTAGTGATATCAAACTCGTACGGTGTCTGGATATTATGATTAGGTGCACGCGGGACATAATCATTATTTTTATTGTTATTGTTATTCCCCTCGTCATGTTGGAGGGTCACCTGATTATGAGGAGCTGCTTGGTTTAATCTCATCTCATGAAGCATCTCCCTGATGTCCATCAGCTGATCTGTGAACTCCTGGAGGAGTTCATCAATCGTTGTCGTACCGTGGCCCGTATCCCGGACATCTGCCATATTGGAGGAAGAAGGGATATACTCCGTGCCTATTCTAGTGCACATGCAATGAAAGAAGTTTGATCCAAACTTGATGAAATTTTTAAAAGATAATTTTTTTTACTGATAATAACTATGTAAAAATAAAATATTTTTTTAATTTCTTACTGCGGAGAGTATGGAGAATTTCTAGAAATATTTGTTTTGGATTTCACAAAAAATGAGAATTTTAGGCCGCTATTTGCAGACCATAAATAAATTTTTTTTGTTATTTTTATCAACGAAACGTGCTAGACAAGTGTGTGTTGGGGTCCTACAAATATTAGGATGGTGTCAATTAATAAATTGACACGAACCTTGCTCTAATACCAAAATTGATGCAGGATTTGTCACCCAACGAATCGAGATGGACAAACAACAGAAAACTACTCTCTCACGCTCCAATTCTACGGTCGCACAAGTAAAACGTAGCACACACGATTTGCAATATTATTAATTTGATGCTAACATACGAGTTCGCCACACCCTTATAGATTAAATAAAAGCTATGAGCCAATATTCTTTCAAGCGAAAAGGATCTACCCGATCCGTTCGAGTGTGTGTTGTACCAAAAGAGATCCACCAAAAAATAATGATTCGGAAATGGTAGATCTCTCCCAACAAAAGAAAATGAGATCCGCCAATCCTCACAAACTTAAATAGATCAAGTGAAAATAACAATAATCGATTGGATCAAAATCACGATGAAATCAAGATTTTCAAACAACGCAAAAGTTAACAACCACGATATTTATTTAGGAGGGAACACACAAGAGTAGAGATTTTCATTACACCAATCAGAAGATGATTCCTTGGAAGAGGATCGCTCTTCTACGGTTTCGCTGGAGTCACCCCGAATGGAGAGAAACACGTCTGCCTTCCTTGCTTCACGCCGGAGAAGGTTCTTCATTGCAAGAGAGTTTGCCCTTGGACGAAAATCCACCAAGAGGGAGAGATTTAGTTTGGCCAAAATCTCTATGTGGGATCCTTGGTGTGGCCTAAACTTTCTAGGGGAAAGCATTCATTGTCATAAGAAATAGGAGAGGGGAAGGGCGGTGTTTTGGTGGAGAAGAGAGCAGGGGAGAGGGGAAGAGAGGTTGCTGAACCACAAAGGGGAGGGGGAGAGAGGTCGGTGGACAAGGAGGGGAGCAAGAGAGGGAGGGAAAATAGAATTCTTGTTTAGGGTTTTATTTTCTCATTCATTACTCAATAATTCAACAACACATTTCCTTATATAAGGCTAACCAAAATTTGGGCTATATCAACACAACTTAAAACACCAACTGTCTAAACGCAGAAAAAACTTAAAAATAAGAATTTGGATAAATACAGTCCAGATTTTAAAACAATAAAACAAGGAAAATAAATATAACATAAGCAAGATAATTATAAAAAGAGAGTCTTGCGCCAAGGGCGGAGGTTATGGCATCGATCAACAATGTTTTCGCGGTGCCGCAAGTATTTGGTTGGAGAGGGCGAGGGATCTTCCGTAAGCATGTTGACACAATCATTATCATGTCGGGGGTCGTCGTCTCCATCACCGAACTAAAGTTGAGGACTCTCTCCTATGCTAACAATGAAAGCCAAGTCTATTAGGAACACTAGTCGAATGACGTAGTGGGGGTATAGTTTAGTTATTTCCCGTTACTCAAATCACACTGCCAATAAACGACAATGACGCGGGGCAGCCTCCCCTTTCCCGTGCTTGACATAACCAACGTTATGTTCCAATACTAGCACACACAACCAATACAGCTGGGCACTCTAGGCTCAATAGCTAAACATGCTACCCATCTTATATCACAGACACAGGCTTCGTAACCACAAAATAACTAACTAGGAGCTACCGTCGACGGTAGCACTACCGTCAGGCAATATCTGAAAGAACTTTGATTCTTTCCATTATTCCGGATATTTCCTGGAGTTTGCCTCCAGGACTCTCTACAGCACTATATAACACTTAGAACCCAAAAATGGCATATAATACAGAGTCTTATCTGACACACAAATATGAATACAATCAACACCAATCTAGACCAACTTGTACGATAGGCTTCACACAACATGCCTATATTTGTACTTCGATTTTGAACTCTATATGTAAATTCATGCCGAGGATAGACTCAATCAATCTGGAGATAGTCTAGCCTTATACTACTTAGTGAAAGTGGAACTTTCATATCTATATACAAAATAAAAAAGGACCCACACGTCCTAACAGGAGGGGGAATATCGTTACCCTTGAAGTCCACTTTGGCACCATAGCTCAAAAATCCAAACAGATGGAAAGAACTGCACCAGGCCCCTCTCCGTAGTTCTGGACTCGACTAGTAATTTGGGGATCCAAAGCTCTGGTAATGGAGAGATCTCTTCTACTCCTTCTTCCTTTACTCTCCCCTATCCATCTCTTTAGAAAGAGAAAACCTAGGCTGGAATGACGAAGAACTCTTAAACCACGCACTTAAACCAGTAAAAGCCACTCCCCACCGTCGAATCATTATAGAAGTTGATGAATGGACCATATTCAAAATGCTTTTACTGCACAGAGCGCTACCGCCACATGGTAATAAGCTACCGGTGCACGGTACCTCGGATGGTGGCTTATTCGGCAAGCCCACCGTTCAAAATCTCTATATATACACTGACACATGGACATGTCATAACTATCACGCTTTCGCCTCTTAGTACCATACTACCGCCGAGCGGTAGGTCATTTGACCTATCGTTAAGTCACCTACATTGAAAGGTCCACTACCACCAGTGGTAACAATACCGATGTGTGGTACCTCACCAAGAGCTATGGCAATTAAATCAGCTATGCTACCGCCAACGCTACCACTACCATCGGGCGGTAGTATCTAGAGAGCTACTTCTGAATAAATTTTCTAGGGCGTTATAATTCTCCACCCCATAAAAAAGTTCGTCCGAACTTTAATTGTAAATGAAACAATAAAGAAGTACAAAACACATAAAAATTTGTACATCAACGGAACAGCTCGGGAAACTTCTCACGCATAGTTTGCTCGCACTCCCATGTGAGCTCCTCACAGCTGTAGTTGTCCCACCGGACTTTGACTATCCTAATCACCTTATTTCATAACTGCTTGATCTCCGTGTATACTATTTGAATAGGCTTGACTTTTTTCTTCAACCCACTATCAACCGGCACTTGATCCACAATAATGACTTGTGTAGGCTCTTGAATAGCCTTCCACAATACTGATATGTGATACACATAGTGCAAACCATTTAGCTCTGCTGAAAGAGCAAGCTAATAGGCAGCTTTGCCCACTTATTAAATAACCTCAAACAGTCTAAGATATCCCGGACTTAGCTTTTTCAAGCGCCGAATCTTTGAAACACCTTTGAACGACTTGATCTTCAAATATACTTGATCGCCAAAAATAAACTCATTGTTTTGGTGCTTGGCATTGTATTACTTAGCTTATCTATCCCGAGCAATCAATAGTTTCTCCCGAATCAAATGTATGAATGAATTAGCATCTTTGACCTCTTTCCATTTGTACATCTTACTCTCGTCTATTTTCTCCTAGGCTAAAGGTGTACTGCACTTCCTACCATAAAGGGCCTCGAAGGGTGCAATCTGATTTCACGCTTGGTAGCTATTGTTATAAGCGAATTCAATCATGTAGAGATGGTCCTCCCACCTCTTTCTGAAATCCAGAGCACACATATAGAGCATATCCTCCATCATCAAGTTTTTCCTTTCGATCTGATCATTCGTTTGAGGATGAAAGGCCGTTCTAAACTTCAATTTTGTACCCAACAGTTGATGGATTAACCTCCAATCATTTGAAGTGAAACACCCATCTCGGGCACTTACGATGTTGTGGGGCACACCATGCAATCGTATTATGTTATCAACAAAGAGCTTTGCTATCTTTTCCACAGAATACTCGTTCCGGTTCGGGATAAAGTACGACATCATTTTTAAATGGTCTACGATCACCCAGACGACATCATTCTTATGCTGCGATCTCAGCAATCCATGCAAAAAATACATCGATATGTCATCAAACTTCTATTCCTGATTCGACAAAAACTTTAGAAATCCTCTTGGTTTCTGACATTCGTCCTTCATTAGCACGCAAGTATGGCACTTTGCCATGTAGTGAGCTATGTCTTTCTTCATACCAGGCCACCAAAATCATGTCTTCAAGTCCTTATATATCTTCATATTCCCGAGTTGATTGAGTACCTGGTATTTTGAGCCTCATACATCAGCTCCTTTCATAAAGTGCCATCCTTTGGGACGCACAAATGATCATCATTTTCCAAAAGACCATCTTCATACAAGAATTTTGCATTAGACCCATCCACGGTCTATGCTACATAGCGCTTCATGCTCTCATCAAGCTCCAACACCTGTCAAATTCTGTCTACAAGGTCACATTACATATCCGTCCAGTTCAAGCATCCATTCACTATTGGGCTTCTCTAGACACAAGAGATTCCCAAGGCTTCCAAATCACTAATTAGATGCTCATTGTGCATCAAAATCCAATTGTCATGCATAGAATCTTGCCGACTCAACGTGTCTGAAATGACATTTCCCTTACCGGGAATGTAATGTATCTTGATGGTATAGTCCCCAAGGAAATCCATCTACCTCCACTATTGTAAGAACCACCTCCCGGAACACAAGATACGACTGAGGGGAGTCTTATTCCTAGAAAATCCACCTTGTGATATCGTCCGCAGACCGGCTAACCTGTATTACAAGACGCTTATCCTGCCAGATAAAAACATATCATCCATTCCAGCCCAACATAAAGAAAGTAAAAGAGAAGTCAAAATCCACACAAGTTAATAGTCCAAACAAGTACATCAATAATTAGAAGCATCAACAAGCTTCTATAATATCAGAGTACATAACAACATTGCCTTAAGGGTTACAATTAGAATCTCTCAAGACTCATATCCATCACCGAAGGCAGCGATGGTAACGTCACTTCAGGCCCTGTCGTCCTGGCCTGACTGCCCTCCTGCACAACCTATTGCTACTCTATCTACGGGGTTTCCTCCAAAAAAGGAAAACGTAGCAACCGTTAGTCATAAACACAAAGTGGCTATCATATCCGGTCCCCTGACGAATCTTAGGCATTGGGCGGAGAAAAGGAACAAGGGTACAATATATGTAAATAAGCTGTAGTACAAGTAGGTGATATAAGACTAATCAATAAAAGTGTATCAAACATATACAACAAGTATATAAATCTATATTAGCAATTCTTCTATCAACAACAGGGTAAATATGTTCTTACAATAGGAAAGTAACTCAACTTATATGAATGCTCATAAAGACATATAAGTTAAGGATCAGATCAATAGTAAAGTAACACATCATATAAGAGTGCCCATACAAGCTTATATGATAAGGATCTTATGCAGTGCAATGCAATGATATGAATGAAATAGGATGACTCACCCATGCTCACACACACCTACACTTCTATGTCAATAAAGACTTGTAGTTTCCACTTTTTGAGCAGGTATCTAACCTCTCAGACGTCATCCGTCATTATCAGACGGTGACAGTAAAGCGGGCTTCTCCACTACTAAGCGGGCATCCACACTACCAAGCCTAGGAATCTGTACACCTCAACGCTAAGAAAACAATAGCGTAGCTCATCCGTATTACGGCTCAGAAGAAGCCTCGGGTAGATGTGCACCTATACTAAGCCCAACTGGCCTATCTTTATTGCACGGAAGGAGCTAATGGGAGCGTATCACCACAGGACCAAGCCCAACCATCCACTGGGCAAGAAAGGAGCCCTAGGAATGAGCATCGAGGACCAAGCCCATCCGCCCAAGTTCCAACTGCCAACTCCCGTCGATGTGACGACTGGCGAGCCCATAGACCTTCCACACTATATATCCTTAACCAAGGATTATGACACTGCGTGTTAACTCACACCGCATGCAATTTCACATAGCCTTGCCATCAACAATCCAGGGCTCAATAATACCCATGGGATCTACAATGAATCCCTTTTCATCATTAAAAACACAGTGGTGAATAGCACTCGGTCTCATCATTTACACAGGTGGTTAGCCACCTCACACAACATACCAAACCCACACTGCTACTCGTAGGGAGACACACCTCAAAGCAGTGGACTACTATACACATTCCATTAATCATCGTATCACATGGCCATGCATTAACCTCATCCAAATCCTTTCCACATGATCAAACATTCACAATAAGTTTAACCCCATATGATTATAACAATAATATAATGATACTTCACATATCCATCAAACATGAAAACAAAGGTAAAGGTTACACACGCAATTATCGGGCATCACACCGTCTTTTAAAACCTGTTTCATCCTCCTAATTATAATAAATCACATCCTTAGCGGATTTCATAAGAATAACATTTGAACGACCAAATCCTATCTAGTCTTCCGTTCACAAAATTTTCCCAAACCATTTGTTTATTACACTCCTTCAAGCCATTTGTACAAACTTGTTTCACAAAACCATTTGTAACTTAAAGATCTAACTACCGAATACTATCAACCATTAGTTTATCAAAATCACAATTAAAATAAGTTCACCAACACCTCATCATCTTCCTGTTACAACCTTCTTATGAGTCCAGATCCGATTATACACAAACCTGAAAACATTGTGCACTTGAGTGGTACTGTGCAGTAACTTTGATTGGACTTTCTTAAGGCTACAACACTCGTATCAAAACCTATAATAATCAGTTGGAAAGTTATTTCTAAGGGCTATGACTTTCATGTGTAGTCAAAAACCCAAATCTGGCCATAGCACACTCAAAAACGGCCTTATAGTTCGTTGCGCATAGAAAACAGATTTCTACACGCATCTTAAAGAAAGATGAACGACATCGGTTCATCTTCTTCCTTTAGTTTTTTCTTCAGAACCAAATACAACACTTCCTCCTCCCTTATGCACCCTAAATAGAGCATTCTCCTTCATAAAACCAAGCCCATCATCTTCACAATGAAAAGATGAGAGGTTGAAGACTACTAATCACTAGGACAAGGTCCTAACATGGTCTCTTCCTAGGAAATCTTCATCTCGCATAGTCAAACTCCTTTGAGCCAACATCTCTCCTAGAAATAGTAACTAAAGATATAGCACCAAGGGATAGGGTAGGAAGCAAACCTCGTTTTCGGCCATGGATCTCATTATCCTTCTTAGTTGCATCTTCTCCCTCGTTGGCGTTGTTCTTCCCGGAATGGTAGATCGGCCCTTCTTCCAGAAAAATGACTCCGACAACATCTTTACTCTGATGGTTTTGACACACGTAATGGTTCGGCAAGGGGGTTAAGTGGTGGCTAGGGTTTTCCCGTAAATCTCCTTTTATAAGTGGAATTAGGGTTAGACCACCTGCCACGTGTAACCCTAGTATTTGATTGCCCTATATTATTTAAATTAAGTCTTTTCGAAAAGACAGGGTCCAGATAAGTCATATGGCGCTTTTCCTGAAAATCCAGTTAAGTCCGTGTATAGGAGTCAAAAAATAGTCTGGGCCGAAAATCCTCTAAGTCAAAATCGTCGAGTATCGCTCGACGATTTGTCGAGTGGCATCGAGTTTACTCAACGCACTCAACGATTCATCGAATGGCGTCGAGTTCACTCAACGCATATCCCGAATTATTCTAAGTTAAATTTGTCGAGTGGCGTCAAGACCACTCGATGCTTCGTCGAGTCCAAAATTACTCTAAGTTAAAATTTGTTGATTGGTATTGAGACCACTCAACGCACTCGTCACTTTGTCAGGATAAGAATTATTAAAGTCAAAATCATCGAGTATATACATACTCACTCGACGAATCATCAAGATTCGTCGTGATCACTCAATGTCTATAGAATCCCGAATAATTTTTTAAGTTAAAGCATGGAGTTCATTGAGTATCACTTGACGCCGCATCGAGTGGCGTCGAGACCACTCAACGCACTCAATGCCTCTAGAATACAGAAATATTCTAAGAACAATTCGTCTTATATACTCGATGAATTCATCAGATATTCATGACGATATTCAACGAATAATATTGCTCTCAACTCATAAGTCATACTCGACAAATTCGTCGGATATCCGTGATGATATCTGACAAATTTTTTATTATCCAAAAATGTAAATATTTCAAAGGTATAACCTCCCTTTTATAGAATGGAGGATAGGGGAGAGATTATAAATAAGCAATATGGGACAAATAAGTAATGTTATAAGCGACTACATGATGAGTCCTCTTTATATACCTATTTTCGGACTCATCTAGGCTTATTTTCTTGTCTTTGCACACCGTTTCGCATCATTTGCATTCCTTTTGGTTCGCTACGGTTTTCCACGTCTTGTGCACTCTTTTAGCCTATTTCTCTGTGTGTGTGTATTTCCCTTTTTGCTTGCATATTATTTATGTCTGTGACTGCCATGATCGACATCCCGTCCAGTTTTCCTGCAGGTTCTGGGATCGTGTGGGCGTCCGGCATCGGACTTTCCCCATTTTTGGCAAAGGAGTCAATGGTCGTGCGTTTTTACCCACGCACGACCATCGGCCTCTTTGGCGCACGATCATCGGTCGTGCGCAGTCATGACCTCTCCTGTGGAAGTTCTGTCCCGGCATATCGCACGATCACCAGCCATACCGCGCACGACCACTGCTCGTGCGCCGCCGATCGTGCGCAGTCATTAGATCTTTTTCCACTTTTCTGCCTCCATATCGCACGATCACTGACTATATCGCGCACGACCACTAGTAGTGCGCCAGTGATCGTGCGCGCTGTTTAAATTCTGTTTTCTATAAATAGCGCAGGTTTCGCCCTATTCGAGAGATCGATCAAGTTCCGCGATTTTCCGCCGTTCATCGTCTCGGACGAGGGTTTCCTCCGTCCCCCTTCATCCTCCACCTTAGGGAGGGTCTCCGGGCAAGCTTTCAACGCCAAATCAACGCCGGAGCATCCTCTCGGCCTCCTCCTTCATCCTAGAGCTTCAAGCGGAGTTTTTGACCTAGCTTTCTCCATCAAGTTAGGAGGAGCTGGAGCCGTAATCTACGGGTCATTTCAATGAAGAAGACGGGTCCATTGGGAGTGAGTGACAGCCTCCTTTACCCCGGACGCAGTTGAGGACCGAGCTTGAACTCGGATTGACAACCCGGGATTCCAACCGTGAACCCTCAATAAGGCTTCGGATTCGGTCGATTCGCACACCTCTTCCTCTTATATTTGATAGCTTAGTTTAACTCTTTATATTGATGAAGTGCGCTTATTGTAATTAACGCTTGTGCTAAATCATGTCTATGTGATTTGTATTTTCGTTATTTATTGCTTGAGGTGCGCCTTATTACTCCACCATCCATCCACCCTTGCCGCACTAACAATTGCTAGTGGCGTGCGTTGCGAAGAGGTGCTCACGACCCTCATTCCGCCATTCTCACCACCTCATCCGCTAGCCTACTCTTCCATCCGCCAAGCGATTCGGTGCATAGTGGCCCGTGTAGTTTCCATCCCGCCTGGCGAAGCAGTGCATAGCGGCCTGCATAGTAGGATTTCCGCCGTTCTCTCCACCTCATACGCTTGCCTACTCGCCCATCCGCCTAGCGATTCGGTGCATTGCGGCCCGACTAGTCTTCCATCCCGCCTGGCGAAGCATCGCATAGCGGCGTTGCATAGGAGTAGTTGTTAGATTTTTACTTTATTTTCCACAACCATCAAAACCCCCATCGTTACCTTCGCCCCGAGGACTTCAATCTCAAGTCCTCCTCGACATTAACTCATCCCTTACTGTGTTCCTCAAGAGACCGACACTCGGGGATTTATTCCCAAACTTTATTACTTGTGCGACCTGTGCGCTTGCTGTAATCCACGCATCAAGTTTTTGGCGCCGTTGCCGGGGAACACAGTCGTTTGAGTTTTTGGAGAGGAAGATTTGAGATAGTTGCCCTTTCCATTTGTATATTTCATGTTTTATTTTTGTTTTGGTTTTTAGTTGTTGTTTTTATTTTATTTTATTCCCTTTCTAGTTTTTATTTTGCTATAGCAGGCTGTTCCACTCTTTATTTGCTTGCGAGTACTTAATTTTTGCTTAGAAAATTCTTGTGGTGAATTCTTTCTTGCTGCACCATGTATTCTTATGCGAATATTCGTTGCCGTTGGTGCGGGGATTATAGGCATAACAGTGATGAGTGCCCCACTGAAGAATGGGAGCATAATTCTCATGGTTCAGTGTATGGAGCACCGTTGTCTTATGGTACTTCATACACCGTACCTCAGTCTTATGGTCACTACTCTTCTCCGCCTTCACCTTTTTCATATTCCTCTCCGGCCCCACCTGGACCGAGGAGTAATGGAAAACGGTGTTTGTGTTGTCATAGCGCCGACCATGTGTTGAAAGATTGCGCAGAATTTCAACGCCAGTTGGAGGCGGATGATGAACCGGATATCCGGATCGTCTCATCCACCTCTCAAATGGCCGCTCCTTCTGATTCTGAGGATGTATCCGCAGTACCACCTTGTCTATGGGGGACTGCTGTGGATACACCCATCAGACTTTCCACTGATCGATGTGATGATATTGTGGTACTGTCACCCTCTATACCTTCTTCCCCTATTTTTGATTCACCCCCGGAGGAACCTGCGCATATTATCTCTGATGATGTTGCTACTCCGCTTTCTTTGCATGAATTACCTACTCCCATTTCTAGTGAGTTGGTTGTTGATGTTATGCCCTTTGGAAATTTGGAACATGAGGATGCGCCGTGGTGTGACGAGGACATTATTCTCATCAATGGTGAGTACTATGTCTTGGAACACCGTGACGTACCGAGGTGTGATGAGGAAATCCTTGCCGGCGAGGAGTTTTATACTTCCTTGTTGGATGAGGGGGTCCAAACCACCACCGAGGACCTCGTGGTCTCAGTTTCCCCTTGCCATGACTCACATGACACCGACAGTGATCTATGTTTGGATCCTGCTGAGAGTGATTCCGGGATCACTCTCCCTATTTCTGCTTCTTTTAGTTTTTCTTCTCCTTTATTCCTTGACCCCCCTTCTCCTTCTGCGCCTGTGCGGGTTGACTCCCTGCAGGTGAGTTGGGTTGACATTGAGCCTTGCGCTCAGGTTGTCGGCGAGTGCCTCAGCTTGCATGAGGAGTTCCCTACTCCTTTTGCAGTTGAAGCCTCTATCTACACCTTCGCCCCCAACGAGCTTGTGGTGGACGATACCTTGCTAGGCAAGGATTTGTTTTGTGGTGAGATGAGTGAGGACCAGTGCTCCTCCTCATCTTACTTCCTATTTCCTCTACCTGTGCGTCGCAGGTATTATTACTCAGGTAGAGGGGTAACTGTTTTATCACCGTATCGGTACCCATTACCGACACGGATATTAGGACAGTTACCTGTGCATTTTCTATTTCATAGGCCCATTAGCTAGAACTGTTTAGAATCTAATAAGTCGTGCTGGGATGACAATAACCCCAGTGCTTATCTTTCATTTTCTGCATTTTTTTTATGTCTAGCTTAGTTTAGTATTTCTTTTTGTATATTTTTCTTTTGTTTTTGCGGAGCTCACCCCTGCAGGTATTCATGGAAACTACGCATTGGCGGGGTTGTGATTCTTCGTTCGGCGGGCCTGCTGCTACTTTTCACGCGTCTTCTGGTATGCTCACTAGCTGAGCATTGGGTAACCTCTTCCCTTAGCTCTTTTTGATTTAAATTTCTCTATCATTTGATGTGTTGTTTAGTTAAGTCTAGGGGAGAGCATGCTTACCTTTTGCACGTGCACATTTCTTTTGCATACTAGAAGCTTTTCGTATTTTATTTTGTTTATGTTCATTGCATCGCACACCACTACACCCACATGAGCGCGTGCTTAGCTGTTACCGTGCCGCGAGTTGAACTTGTATCTTTTTTAGATTTGGAAAATTTCTATGCTAGTTTAGGATTGTGCGACGGAGTAAAATGTTGGCCTTGCTGTGTTTCTAGTCAACTGCTCTCGTTTTGTATAGAAATTTGTGTAGATTTAATTTTTCTGTATGCTTATAGTTCTATATTTTTCTATTTGCGTACATATTTCTTATTCTACTCAAAAGTTGGTGAATCCGGTGTGAATCAAACGGTAGCGTAGGAATGTGTGTAGCCACCACTAGACTCGTATTGCTTGAGTCGGGAGGAAGGATTATCTTTCTCGGTTGCTAAGAACTTGCCCCAAGCTATTCTTGAAGCATTGGTACACGGTTAGTCTAGCGTGAGAGTGATGTAGGCCACCTTTGGCCCGGTTGAGCTTTGTACCCATTCCTAACATCGCCCTTGCTAGCCCCTTTGTGCCTACCCTTCCTTTTGATTCAGCTCCACTATATTCGGCAAAGCCTCATAGCTGATCCTAGTCGCACACCCATGTCGAGCTTAGTGTTTTATATTTTCATGTTGGGTTGTGATGTGGTATTTTTTGTTCGTGAAAATGTGGAAGCGCGCCCAAGTTTTATTTGCTGAAATTGTATGTTGTGAAAAGAAAAAGTTGACAAAGAAAAATATTTGAAAAAAAAAGAGAAAAGAAAAAGAGAAAGAAAAAGTTTGATTGAAAATCTTTATTTGAAATGATTTGGATTTGGAGTAGGCGGTGCACACACCCATTTAGTAAAAGTTAAGTCTGGGGGTGTGGTGCACCCGTGTTTATTTTGTGGGCAGCGGGTACTAGTTTTGTACGTTAGCTCATTTGGGTTAGGTGCATACCCTTCATGTTTATCCTTGTTTTCCTCACCGTAACCCAAGCCCCATTATTACCCGAAGTCCTATGGACTTGCGCTTGAGTTGACTAGTGCCGTGGAGAGAGTGCGAACGGGCAAGCTTATGGTTTCCGACATTAGTGGATTCCTTTGGGGGTAATCTTGAGCCCCGGTCTTCGGCAATGCTCACCTTAGTGGCCTGCCTACTTTCTCCCTGCGTAGGACCGGATGATTCACCGTGATTCCACTTTTGAGTAATAATAAATTTCTGTTACGCATTGTGAAAAATATAAAATATTTCGTATACTTAAGAATTTCCTCTACTTTATTTTTATGCACGCGAGCATGCGACTTCGCATGGTACTCCGTTTTGCAATTTCTTTGTTAGCTAGTTCATTTTCCCCGTCTGCTTAGGTTTTGTTTGCTCGGGACGCGCAAACGGTTAAGTCTGGGGGTGTGATGAGTCCTCTTTATATACCTATTTTCGGACTCATCTAGGCTTATTTTCTTGTCTTTGCACACCGTTTCGCATCATTTGCATTCCTTTTGGTTCGCTACGGTTTTCCACGTCTTGTGCACTCTTTTAGCCTATTTCTCTGTGTGTGTGTATTTCCCTTTTTGCTTGCATATTATTTATGTCTGTGACTGCCATGATCGACATCCCGTCCAGTTTTCCTGCAGGTTCTGGGATCGTGTGGGCGTCCGGCATCGGACTTTCCCCATTTTTGGCAAAGGAGTCAATGGTCGTGCGTTTTTACCCACGCACGACCATCGGCCTCTTTGGCGCATGATCATCGGTCGTGCGCAGTCATGACCTCTCCTGTGGAAGTTCTGTCCCGGCATATCGCACGATCACCAGCCATACCGCGCACGACCACTGCTCGTGCGCCGCCGATCGTGCGCAGTCATTAGATCTTTTTCCACTTTTCTGCCTCCATATCGCACGATCACTGACTATATCGCGCACGACCACTAGTCGTGCGCCAGTGATCGTGCGCGCTGTTTAAATTCTGTTTTCTATAAATAGCGCAGGTTTCGCCCTATTCGAGAGATCGATCAAGTTCCGCGATTTTCCACCGTTCTTCGTCTCGGACGAGGGTTTCCTCCGTCCCCCTTCATCCTCCACCTTAGGGAGGGTCTCCGGGCAAGCTTTCAACGCCAAATCAACGCCGGAGCATCCTCTCGGCCTCCTCCTTCATCCTAGAGCTTCAAGCGGAGTTTTGACCTAGCTTTCTCCATCAAGTTAGGAGGAGCTGGAGCCGTAATCTACGGGTCATTTCAACGAAGAAGACGGGTCCATTGGGAGTGAGTGACAGCCTCGTCTACCCCGGACGCAGTTGAGGACCGAGCTTGAACTCGGATTGACAACCCGGGATTCCAACCATGAACCCTCAATAAGGCTTCAGATTCGGTCGATTCGCACACCTCTTCCTCTTGTATTTGATAGCTTAGTTTAACTCTTTATATTGATGAAGTGCGCTTATTGTAATTAACGCTTGTGCTAAATCATGTCTATGTGATTTGTATTTTCGTTATTTATTGCTTGAGGTGCGCCTTATTACTCCACCATCCATCCACCCTTGCCGCACTAGCAATTGCTAGTGGCGTGCGTTGCAAAGAGGTGCTCACGACCCCCATTCCGCCATTCTCACCACCTCATCCGCTAGCCTACTCTTCCATCCGCCAAGCGATTCGGTGCATAGCGGCCCGTGTAGTTTCCATCCCGCCTGGCGAAGCAGTGCATAGCGGCCTGCATAGTAGGATTTCCTCCGTTCTCTCCACCTCATACGCTTGCCTACTCGCCCATCCGCCTAGCGATTCGTGCATTGCGGCCCGACTAGTCTTCCATCCCGCCTGGCGAAGCATCGCATAGCGGCGTTGCATAGGAGTAGTTGTTAGATTTTTACTTTATTTTCCACAACCATCAAAACCCCCATCGTTACCTTCGCCCCGAGGACTTCAATCTCAAGTCCTCCTCGACATTAACTCATCCCTTACTGTGTTCCTCAAGAGACCGACACTCGGGGATTTATTCCCAAACTTTATTACTTGTGCGACCGGTGCGCTTGCCGTAATCCACGCATCACTACACACAAAAACAGACCGCATAAGCCGCGCAGTTAGAAGAATAGGCTAACCTCCCGACAACTACTATAAAGAGAAGAGAAGCCGCTAGCAGAGACTGCTAGACCGCCTGATTATCAAGTCGTCTACGTCAAACTACCAGACCGACCGGTCTCCAATCAGCAACATCTCAGCTACAAAGCTGTTGGAGAGAAGCCGCCAGACTGCCCGACTTCCAAGATGCCAAAAGAAACAGTCAGACTACCCAATATACAAACTGCCAGACTCAAGCTGCCAAACCACCCGGTCTCCATACTACAACACTCCCCCTCAAGCTGGAGCATATATATCAAACATGTTTAGCTTGTCCTAAATGTTAAAAAAGGAAGCGGACACAGGCTTGGTGAAGATATCTGCTAACTCGTTGTCAGAAGTAATGAATGGAGTGCGAATCTATTTCTTCAAGATCTCTTCTCTAATGAAATGGCAGTAAACTTTGATGTGCTTTGTTCTCTCATGGAAGACCGCATTTTTGGAGATATATATATCGGCCTTATTGTTGCAGAACATAGGTAAAGGATGGTTGTAGACCTTGTTGAATCACTAGTTGGATTTAGGCTAGGTTCAATATATTAGGTTGAGTTTGACCTACATTATATAGACAGGGTAATGTCTAGTAGTCCTAGAGTTTAGGCTAGTCTTTGGGTTCAACCTTCATGGACCAGCCAACAGAGGACCTTAGTAGAATCAAGACTTAGAAGATTCAGAGATAAAAATGATAAGTTCGAAGTTCATCGAAATAAACTCGACGATCTTCGATCTCAGATAGACAAACTCAGAGTTATTTCTCTGAGTTGAGCTCGATGATATTCGAGCTCAGGTCGACGATCGATTCTTTCAGATTGATTCCCAGCTCCAGGAACTAAAAGCATAGAATTGGCAAGTTATTCTCAGTATGCAGTTCGCAGAGCTCAGGTTTACGAACAGGAATTCTCAGGTCGACGAACATGGAACTTCGGTCGACGAATTCCGTTCAGAGGTAGATGAATTCTGTAACGAGTAAGAATGAGAAGTTTTCCTTACTTCTGTCCCTTACTTTCTATATTATTTAGCAGTAATATTCCTGAGTAATTAATGCTCATATTCCCTTGAATATAGCCGTTATTGGCACCATTAATTATGGTCTTCATAAGGTTAAATACTTGCTTATTTTATTAGGGACAGTTGGGGAAACTCATTTAAGTCAATATTCCAGCCGTTTCTTTCTCCAGGGAATCAAAAATTAATGCCAGCAATTCAAATTTCAAAGGAGAAATTATTGACTGAGAATATAAAAGTGATTTTCTCTTTTCAATTGGACTAACACTTATCCAGAAATTAGAAGAGAATATACGACACACAAGAATACAAAGAGACATATACTGAACATTTAGAACTCTCTCCTAGTATAGAAAACATTCTTTTTTCTTCCTTGTTCATTCTGAAGACTGAAGAAGAACATCCATCACTATCAAGAGTCTTCTTCAACCTTCTCCTCCAGGAATATTCAAGGATAACATCTTGAATCAGTTAGAAAGTTCCAGGATTAATTCAGACAAGGCTGAAGACCTATACCCTGAGTAAGGCTCCAACTTTCTGAACCATCTCAACATCTCAGAAGGAGTCTTGAAAACAGCAAATCCACTTGTCTTCTCTGTTTTTTAGAGAATAGGGAAGACCTTATTACCCCTCTCTCACCGCCTGTATAAAGGGTTTATTAACTCCCTTCAAAAGTTTATTCTTGGTTTTTGGGCCCCTCATCAAAAGCCTAAAGGGTTGTGAGATCTCCCTGGAAATAGATCATGTGGTGGAAGTCACCTGATCAAAAACCTAATAGTGGATTCCTATAAGGGTGGTAAAAGAGTGGATGTACCCAGGTTGGGGAACCACTATAAAATTCTTGTGGTGTATTTGTGTGCTAATTTTCTTTCTATTCTTGATGTGTTATGATAGATAGATTAGTTTTACTTATTTTTATTTCCTTCTTTATTATTATTGGTATCACTTATTTTTACTTTGATATAAATCATAAAAACAGCCAAAGTTTTAATTACTCTATCATCCCCCCCTATAGAGTAAATCAGGTCTAACCCCCATCTTTCAATTGGTATCAGAGGGGTTTTCCTTTGGTTGTACAAACTAACACTTGAACCAAAAGATCCTTACTAGATCTGATTTTCTTTGCCTAGTTTTTCTGTTATCACAAAATGGCATAGAACAAAGACTATACAAGAACCAGACCTCCAATTTGCAACCTAAATAAGTTTTCTATCTGGAAGGAAAGAATCAAGCTGTATATGAATTCTATTTTGATTCTATTTTGACAGGACCACCAGTTCCAGTGGTTGTCCTATCAAAATTTTAATTCTATTTTGACAGGACCACCAATTCCAGTGGCAACAACTACTTCTTGTTCTAACACACATGCTGTTCCACCACCTGAGTGGAGAGATGCTCAGAAAAAGGCCAAAATAGCTGATGCAAAGTCCTTGAATATTCTGGGTCAAACAATGTCTTATGACATCTTTCAGAAGGTGGCTGAGTGCACATCAGCCAAGTCTATCTAGGATTCCCTTAACTAGGTGGTTGCTGGTTCAGTAGATGAGAGAGAATATAGGAGATCCAATTTTATCTCACAATATGAGAACTTTAAAAAGGATGAATCAGAGTCTGTTAGTGACATGTACAACAGACTATGCTCAATCATCAACAAGATGAAGACTTTGGACAAAGACATCACCCTGACAGAAGTTAATGACAAAGTCCTCATGTGCTTACCCAGCTCATGGGATTCAATAATCAGGTCAATCAAGGAAGCCAGAAGTCTAAATGAGATCTCCACAGAATCTCAACTTAGAAAGCTCAAGTCTTATGAGCAATTGATAAAGTCTAGAGAGGCTGTAGAGCAGGAGACTCCTTCATCAAGAAAAAAGGAGCAAAGTATTGCATTCAAAGTAAATTAAGAATCAGAAGCCCCAACAGTCAATGAAGAATTCTTGAGTCTCTTAGCCAAGAGATTTTACAAGATGGGCAAGAGGGATTTCATAAGAAAGTCATCAAGGCAAGATGACAAGCCCAAGTATGACAAAACACCAACTAAAGAAGTTGTTTGTTTTGGCTGTAGGAAGCTAGGACACTTCATCTCAGAGTGTCCATAGAACCAAAAGAAGGAGGGAAGAAGAAAAAAAGAAATAAGGAAACAACACTACAACAAGCCCTCCTCCAGTAATAACAAAAGGAAGGAGAAAGGCTTTGTGGAAGAGACCTGGAGTGAAAATGAAGATGAATCTTCATCTTCCAGCACCAGTGAAGATGAAGAGGAAGTAAAGGGAAAGGAGATTCGCTTGATGGCCATCAATGCATCAGACAGCTATTAAGAAGCAGAAGTTGAACAATTAGACAATGAAGACTCTGAATCTGAAGAAGATCAGGTACTGTCTTCTTTTGATTTTGATTCAGAAGAATTTAGAACTAAATTCAAGTCCTTATGTATTGATTTAATTAATTCTGAAAAAGAGACTAAACAACTTAGAGAAAGACTTAATGAACAAGAAAACCTGCTTTCTGAAAATAACAAGTTAAAAGATAAAATAACTTTAGCTAATGAACAAATTATATCATTAAAATCTGAATTAGCTAAGGACAGGCAACTTTAAGAATCCTTAAATGGGAGAAGTATCAAGCTAATGAACATCACAAGCACAATGAATGTCAGGCTCAATGGCAAGCTGGACTTAGGTGCTTCATTAAGCCAACCCCCACTGATTCAGAAGAATATTTTAACAACCCCCATAAAATTTGTTTCAGAAAAAAGTAAAAGGAAAATAGAAGATAATAATCTTAATCAAACAGATCTTAAACACAAGAATAAGAAAAGGAGAAAGCGTAAGAAAATTTTTAACCTGAACTATGTTCAGCAGATTTCGTCGAACTCAAATCGACGAAATGTGTACAATTCATCGAACTCAAATCGACGAAATGTGTACAATTCATCGAACTCAAGTCGACGAACTTCGAATGCAAACTTTTACTATAACTATTCTCTGAACAACGATTGATGAAACCAGTATGGTTCGTCGACTAGAGATCGACGAAATTGGGGACCAGAAAATGAATACCTTCATTCTCTGGGTGGACTTTGACGAACTCATCCCCGTTTGTCGACCTCAGATCGACGAACGTACCAGAATTCGTATGCCCAAGTTTATAATAACAGAGAGTTTAATTCTAACAAAAATGTTAATCAACAAAGACAAAACATTAATCCATTTAACCAATGGATAATTTCACCTAGAAGATATCATCCCTTAGGTTACAAAAATCAACCAGAATACTCATATATTTCCAGCTTTATTTATGTAAATCAACAAGAACCCCAGGTAATCTACGTCAAGAATAGCTAATTTATTTCATTACAGGTGAACGAAAATCCCACCACAGAGCAACAGTGGTATCTGGATAGTGGTTGTTCAAAGAATATGACTGGAAAGAAGGACGACATAATTAACTATAAGTTAAAGTTAGGACCCAAAATAATATTTGGTGATTCCAATTGTGGCCAAACTAAATGATATGGAAAGGTCAAGATTGGAGTAGTGACCTTCAGGAAGGTTGCATATGTAAGTGGACTGAAGCATAACCTTATATCCATAAGTCAATTATGCGATGAATGGTTTCAGGTATCATTTAACAAAACTTCTTTTATTATTACTTCAGTTGATAACAAAGTAGTTTTATCTGGCACTAGAGTAGGAAATATCTATATAGTTAATTTTAAGTCAGCTAAAACTGAAATATGACTGTTTAACCAAACTAGTAATAATAATGATCTTTGGCATAGGAGATAAGGTCTTGTAAACCTGAAAAATATTGCTAAACTTTCTAGGGACAATCTTATTAGAGGATTGTCTTCTTACCCCTACAAGAAGGAAAGACTTTGCAGGGCTTGTCAGTTAGGTAAGCAAACTAAAAATAGTTTTAAGTCACTTAATAAGTGTGATTAACCTAGGATACTGTACTTGCTCCATATGGAACTTTTTGGACCCATTGCTGTACAGAGCCTAGGAGAGAAGTCTTATACTTTAGTAATTGTTGATTACTTCTCAAGGTTCACTTGGGTGTTCTTCTTGAGAAATAAATCAGATAACTTCAAGGTTCTTACAGATTTTCTTAAGAGAATAAGGATTGAGTACTCTACTCCAGTTGCATTGATCAGAAGTGATCATGGTACTGAGTTTGAGTCTCTTCCCATGCAAGAATTGTGTGAGAAGAAAGGTATCAGGCATTGCTTCTATGCTCCTAGAACTCCTCAACAAAATGGGGTAGCCGAAAGGAAAAATAGAACACTCATTGAAGCTGCAGGCATATTACATGCAGAAGCTCACTTGTCCCTATCCTTTTGGACAGAGGCTATGAGCACAGCAAACTATGTCCCGAATAGAAGTTTGATACCCAAGCTCAAGGGAAAGACCCCCTATGAACTACTCAAAGAGAAGAAACCTAAAGTAGATTATTTTAGAGTCTTTGATTGCATATGTTACATTCATAACAACTATAAAAAATACATTAGAAAATTTGAAGCCAAGGCTGAAATTTGAAAATTTCTTGGATATTCCCAAATAAGCAAGGATTATAGGGTATATAATAAATCAACTATGAAAATTGAAGAGTCAATTGATATTTAGTTTTATGAGACTAATATGTTTTACAAGGAGAAGATAGCTTCTACCAGTGAAACTTTGTAGGTACCCAACATGTGTGAGAAGTTGGACAAGTTGACCCTCACCAATGAGGCTGTTACACATCCCTCTCCACATATTACTGAAGAAAGTGAAGATGAAGACACTGAGTTCAATGAAGAGCCAACAATAACTAACTTAATTCCATAAGAGGAATTAGCTCCCCAAGAAGTTGATCAACCAGCTCCTCCAACTGAGATAGTCACACTTAGAGATCACCCTATATCTCAAGTGATTGGAGACTTATTAGTGGGTGTGTAGACAAGGCATCAACTCCACCAGGACATGATGCATGCCTGCTTCATATATCAAACTGAGCACCAATCCATTAAAGATGTTGAGCAATATCCACAATGGATAATTGCAATGCAAGAGTAGCTCAACCAGTTTGAGAGATGTAGAGTTTGGGATTTAGTTCCAAGACCTAAAGACTACCCAGTTATTGGAACTAAATGGTTATTGAGAAACAAAGTAGATGCTCAAGGTACTATCATAAGGAACAAATCCAGACTAGTTACTCAAGGATACATACAAGAGGAAGGCATAGACTATGACAAAACATTTGAACATGTTGCAAGGCTTGAAGCAATCAGGATATTCTTAGCCTATGTTGCCTACAAACGGTTCACAGTTTATCAAATGGATGTAAAGAGCGCATTCCTAAATTGTGAACTCAAAGAAGAGTTCTATGTGGAACAACCACCAGGTTTTATCTCTTCAACTCACCCCTCTTATGTTTTCAAATTGCATAAGGCTCTCTATGGTTTAAAGCAAGCTCCAAGATCTTGGTATGAAACCTAAGCTATCTTTCTCTTAGAGTATAAGTTTTCTAGATGCATAGTAGATGGGAGTTTATTTTTCAAGCATCATCATGATAAAATCTTGTTAGTACAAATATATGTAGATGACATTATATTTGGTTCTACGGATTCCAAATAATGCAAAAGGTTCTCTGACCTTATGCATTCCAAGTTTGAAATGAGTAGCATGGGTGAGATCTCCTACTTCCTTGGTCTCCAAGTGAAGCAGTCCCCTGATGGCATCTTCATATCCCAATCCAAGTATGCTAAAGAACTGATAAAAAGGTTTGGTATGGCTGATGCTTCAGCTAAGAAAATACCCATGGCAATAAATATTGTGGATAATTCTGATGAACATGGGAAACCTGTTAATCAGAAATTATATAGGAACATTATTGGGTCCCTATTATATCTTACAACAAGTAGACTAGATATTATGTTTGATACTTTTCTTTGTGATAGGTTCCAGGTGAACCCTAAAGAATCTCACCTTATTTTCTTAAAAAGGATTTTGAGATATATAAAGAGTTGCTCTTATTTAGGACTCTGGTATCCGATAGAGTAAGAATTTGAGTTAACTGGATACTTTGATGCTGACTTGCAGGATGTAAAGTGTACAGTAAGAGCACGTCAGGAACATGCCAGTTCCTTGGTGCTAGACTTGTCTCCTGGTTTTGAAAAAAGCAAACATCTATGTCTACATCAACAGCAGAAGCTGAGTACATAGCAGCTGGCGGTTGCTGTTCACAGATACTGTGGATTCAAAACCAACTCTTAGACTATGGTTTCAACTTAAATAATTCACTTCTACTTTGTGATAATACAAGTGCAATTTTTATTGCATAGAATCAAGTGTATCATTGTATAACTAAGCATATAGAAATAAGGCATCATTTCATTAGAGAGTGTGTGGATAAAAAGAAAATTAATCTTGTTTACATCTACACTGATTTGCAAAGAGCAGATATCTTCACCAAACCCTTGGATGAGAGGAACCATCTGTTCTTTTTGAATCAGCTTGGTATGATCAATGGAGAAGCTTTATTTTAACTTTTTGTATGTGGTCGAATAATTTCGCCATAGTTCGTCGACCGGAGATCGACGAATTGAGAAAAGTTCTTGAGATAATTCGTCGACCTAAGATCGACGAACTCTCTGTGTGAGTTATTTTCGTCGACCGGAGATCGACGATCTGGCTTCAGAAAATTTTTGTCGACCTGAGAATGACGAAAAGTCTTCCCTTCTTCATGCTGAGATCGAAAAACTCTTTTGTAAAAAACATATTTCATCGACCTCAGATCGAAGAACTTTCCTTTTTTTGCAGGACGGAGTTTATCGCTTCATATTCTAAAAAACCTTATATTTAGGTTTTCTTCGAGCCCCATCTCGCGCTTCCTATTTCCCTTACACTTGGTCTCTCTGTTTCCATTTGCAGGTGATCATGGTGATTCTGGCGAGCACCCTTAAAGCGATGAAGTTCGATACTAGATTTGACATAGACTTTGAGTCATTCGAACACTCAGATCAAATCTTCTTAGGTATTCTGAAACTTTTTGAAGAACAGCAGTTGACGAACCTTATGACAACAAGGATAAAGATTGCTACAAGAGAAATTTGAGAATGTGTTTTCACCTCCTCCACACCAGATGCCGATAAAATGACAGGAACAATATCTGGTAACCTAGTTTCTCTCACCCCTGCCGTTTTATCTGAAATATTTTGATTAGTGAATGGAGAAGAAAACTTGAAAATAGACAGTACTGAATATGATGAAATGATGATTAAGATGGGTCATACTAGCGAAAACCCTAATAAACTCTTGAAGAAACATTTGTCTACTGATTATAAATTTTTAGCTGATGTGGTGGGTAAGGTACTGCATGGCAAGCATACTGCCCATGACTATATCACTAGGTAACAATTTCTAGTGTTGTGTGCAGTTGTGAGTAAGAAGCCAGTGAACTGGTCTAAGATATTATTTGATTTGATAAAGAAAAAAATAGCAAGAAAGAGGTGTGCTTTGGAAGGATTCTAGGATTCTTCCTTCAAGAAAAGGCTACTGAATCCCTGGTCTCCAAGACCATATTCATCAATGCCTACAAAAGGCTCACATGTGCCTTATTTGGAAGGTGGGAGAGGAATATTCCAAAGCCATCTATGGCTTCTTCCTCTTCCTCTAGGGCATCTGAGGATACCAGAGCTATATCAGCTGCTCCCCCACCCCCTAAAGATATCCCCTCCATCAGGATTCCTTCAACTACACCTTCATCTAAACAACCAACACCTCCTCAAGTTCAAATACCTTCAACAACCCTCCAACAAACATCCATATCTCAAGCCCATACACCAACACCTCCTGCTTCCCCAGTCCATCATCTCACACCAATTCAATCACCATAACACCAACCAACTCCACCCCAATCTCTAGTGCATGCAACTCCACCTCACACTCCAGATCATGTCACTCCACCTCAATACCCTCTTCCTTAATATCTAGATGACATCCCCCTCCATAATATCTCATCCATACCTTCTTTTCATCTACTGTCATCCCCTCTCAATTCCCAATCATCCCTTGATGAGCCCATGACAGACATCAATCCTTCTATATCAACTGAGACACCCTCTAAGTTCATGCTAATGGATTCCCCTTCAATTCCCTCTCTTATGCAAATCATCACTCCACTACTCAAAAAAACTCATAGTAGAGGCCATTAAACCTCTTTCTTAATCCATCTCAACCCTCTCTGCTCTTCTGTCTACTGCCCCTACTGTTCCTTCTTCTATGGGCCTGGCTTCAGGACCTTCTAAAGCCAGGCAGGGGGAGATATCCTATGAAGAAGCTCCAGTGTCTCCTCCAGCAGCAGCAGCAGAAGCAGCAACATTTTTGTAGATTGTTGAGTTACCAGTAACAGATGTACAGATGATTATAGAGGCTGAATAAGTTGATTTTGATATGTTGAGTGTAGATGCGCAAGTTGCTCTTCCAGAGATTTGGATAGTTGGTGATTTTTTATCAATCCCACAGTAGATTTGTTTAGTTCATTGAAACCTTTTATTTATGCATATATAAATTATCTTCCAGCAGTTTACTCAGAGCCATCTTTGCTATAGTTTGTTACACCGCACCAAGAAGTCTTGAAGTTGTTAATGAACAGAAGGAAAGTTTTGCTATTTAAATAATTATGGAACCATGAGGCCCAACTTATATTAAGGATGATAGCCCAATCCCTAATTTGGATGATTTGATTGCTCAAGATGTGGCACAAGAACTTGGACATATTCAGAATGATCCTGATTTGGATGAATTCTTATTGGCTGGCAAAGATGTAGAAGATTGCAAAGATGTAGAAGATTATTAGATGATCACTGAAAATATTGCTCCACCTGAAGTTGCTGAACCTCAAGCACTTCCTCAAGCTAAAAAACAAATCTCAGTGGAATCTTTAAAGGAGATAGATGCAATATATGACAATCCTCAAGGATCTTCTGATGATAATATTGATGAAGAAGATTCTGATGAATCTGATGATCCCTAGGCCAGAAAGAAGGTTGCTAAGAAGAGAAATGTTGTTCCAAAGGCTGCTCCTAAGCCAATTCCCACCAATAATACTCCATACTATATCTTGCAAAAGATTACTCGATACCCAGGGATGCCATAGTGGATGTGGTTATCTAAAAATGATCAGAAAGAAAGAAAGAAGAAAAGGAGGTACATGTCTCCTCCTAAGCAATTTTAGGAAAGACCCTCCTCCGCCTCCTCCATCTTCTGGAACCTAACCAACACCTCCATCTTCTTGGATCTATAGTACTTTCTTATATGTAGTCAATAGCAGTCATCTCAAAGCAAACCTCCTCCAGCTACATATAAGAAAGTACTATAGACTCCTTTGATGATTCAAAGAAGGACTCAAGTCCTAAAATGTCAGCATCTCCAACAATACCTTTTGTAGATCCAAAGCAGGATACAACATCAAAAATGGCTAGGTTCCAAGAGCTGATAGCACTTTCTCAAATCAACAAAGCAAAAGCTGATGGAAAGGATCCCTCCCAATTTTCAACTATGTCATCATATAGGAAGGAAGAACTAAAGAGGTATGCCAAAGCTAAATTTTTTTCAATGTTAATGATTATATGAGCTTGCATCAAAAAGCTGTAGTTCCAAGAGCCACATCTGTCAATATAATTGGTGCATCAAATATGACCATGACAAAGAAACAAGATGCTGATCCTAATAGAGAAATCATTTTAGGACAGCCTTCTGAGAAACCTGAGAAAGAAAAGCCTAAGCAGAACAAGTGATTTTGTTTATATTTTATTCCTTTTTTTGAACTCTGTGTGTCTAATCATGAAGCACTTAGGTATAAATATCTGCTGAATGTTTCATTTCTGTCAGATATATGTGTTTATGCTTTATGATTGTTTTCATTATTTTTTATTAGTGACCTCACCAAAATAGGGGGAGATTGTTTGATCCCTAGTTGGATTTGGGCTAGGTTCACTAAATTAGGTTGAGTTTGACCTACATTGTATAACCAGGGTCAAGTTTAGTAGTCCTAGAGTTTAGGCTAGTCTTTGGATTCAACCTTCATGGACCAGCAAGCAGAGGACCTCAGTAGATTAAAGACTTAGAAGATTAGGAGATCAAAATGATAAGTTCTAAGTTCTTCGAACTCAGCTCGACGATTGTCGATCTCAGATCGACGAACTCAGAGTTATTTCTCTGAGTTGAGCATGATGATATTTGAGCTCAAGTTAATGATCGATTCTTTCAGATAGATTCTCAGCTCGATGAACTCAGAGCACAGAATTGGCAAGTTATTCTCAATATACAGTTCGCAGAGCTCAGGTCAATGAACAGGAATTCTCAGGTCGACGAACTTGGAACTCCGGTCGACGAATTCTGTTCAGAGGTCGACGAATTCTATCCCGAGCCAGAATGAGAAGTTTTTCTTACTTCTGTCCCTTACTCTCTATACTATTTAACAGTAATATTCCTGAGTAATTAATGCTCATATTCCCAAGAATATAGCGTTTATTGGCAGCATTAATTATGGTCTTCATCAGGTTAATTACTTACTTATTTTGTTAGGGACATTTGGGGAAACTCATTTAAGTCAATATTCCAGCTGTTTTTTTCTCTAGAGCAATCAACAATTAATGCCAGCAATTCAAATTTCAAAGGAGAAATTATTGACTGAGAATATAAAAGTGATTTTCTCTTTTTAGTCGGA
Source organism: Platanthera zijinensis (assembly GCA_039513925.1). Lineage (NCBI taxonomy): Eukaryota > Viridiplantae > Streptophyta > Magnoliopsida > Asparagales > Orchidaceae > Platanthera > Platanthera zijinensis. The sequence goes on from CM077084.1 coordinate 179,834,542, forward strand.
CTGACACTTAGCCAGACATCAGAAGAGAATATACAATACACAAGAATATAGAGAGACATATAATGAACATTCAAAACTCTCTCATAGTACAGAAAACATTTTATTTTCTTCCTTGTCCATTTTGACGACTGAATAAGAACATCCATCAATATCAAGAGTCTTCTTCAACCTTCTCCTCTAGGAACATTCAAGGACAACATCTTGAATCAGTCAGAAATTTCTAGGATTAATTCAGACAAGGCTAAAGACCTACACCCTGAGCAAGGCTCCAACTTTTGAAACCATCTAAACATCTCAGAAGGAGTCTTGACAATAACAAATCCACTTGTCTTCTCTATTGTTTAGAGAAAAGAGAATACCTCATCACCCCTCTCTCCTCCTGTATAAAGGGTTTATTAACACCCTTCAAAAGTTTATTCTTGGTTTTTGGACACCTGATCAAAAGCCTAAAGGGTTGTGAGATCTCTCTAGAAATTGATCTTGTGGTGGCATTCACCTGATCAAAAACCTTATAGTGGATTCCTACCAGGGTGGTAGAAGAGTGGATGTACCCAGGTTGGGGAACCACTATTAAATTCTTGTGTTGTCTGTGTGTGCTCATTTTCTTTCTATTCTTGCTGTTCTGTGATAGATAGTTCAGTTTAACCTATTTTTTATTTCCTTCTATATTATTATTGGTGTCACCTATTTTTACTCTAATATAATTCTTAAAAACAGCCAAATTTTTAATTACTCTATTCACCCCCCCTATAGAGTAAATCAGGTCTAACCCCCATCTTTTAGACCTCTCATAAGTCAAGCATGAGAGCCCGTAACTACTTTAATTCACACGTGGTCGACTCCATACTTCGATATTCCGCCTCTGCACTAGACTTGGATATAATAAACTGTTTCTTGCTCTTCCAGCTCACAAGGTTTCCCCCCACAAATGTACAAAAGCCCGATGTGGACTTGTGATCTCCTTTGTCACCAGCATAGCTAGAATCCGAGTACGCTTTAATATTTAAATGACAATTCTTTTGAAACATTGGTCCTTTACCTGGCGCCGCTTTAATATATTCCAATATCCTTAGAGCAGTTTGTAGATAACACTCCCTAGGAGCTTGCATGAACTGGCTAACCTTGCCTACATCATAAGAGATGGCGGGTCTTGTTATTATGAGATAAACGAGTTTGCTAACTAGACGTCTGTACCTCGTAACATCTGATAGAGGAGGCGAGTCATTTTTTTAAGTTTTATCTTCTCCAGTGTCCATGGGGCATCGAGAAGGTTTAGCTGCAGTCAACCTTGTCTCCTTTTGAAGATCAAGAGCATACTTACATATGGAGAGGACCAAAGAGTTGAGCTTTCTAGAGATTTCTATCCCCTGGAAGTACTTTTGAGAGCCCATATCCTTTGTGACAAGGTGTTGACAGAGATGTTTCTTTGTTATAGCTACTCCAGCCTGGTCATCACTAGTGAGAAGAATATCGTCCACATATATGGTAAGAACCACCAGACCCAGAGTGGTTTTGCGAATAAATAAAGAGTGATCGATAGAGCTCCTTGTGAAACCAACGGCTGCCATAATGCCGCTAAACTTATCAAATCACGCATGAGGGCTTTGCTTTAGGCCATAGATAGCCTTCTTTAGCCTACATACGCGTGTCTCCCCATGAGCAATATACCCAGAAGGTTACACCATGTAGACATCCTCTTGTAGATCACTATAGAGGAAAGCATTTTTAACATCTAGGATAGAAATGGGCCAATCCTTGTTAACTACCACTGATATGAGAACCCAGATAGTGTTGAGACGTGCAACGAGAGAGAAAGTGTCAAAATAATCAATGCCATAAGTCTGAGTGAAGGCTTTAGAGACCAGGCGTGCCTTGTATTGATCTACACTACCATCGGGACAGAAATTCACAACAAAAATAAACGACATCCCACCACATCAGTGGCCAAAGGAGGAGGAACAAGTGTCTATGTACCACGCTCAGTGAGGGTGGTAATTTCCTCATCCATGACCGCCTTCCAATGAGGAATAATAAGGGCTTTCTGGTAGGTGCGGGGAGTGGCAGTGATAGAGATAACCAACGCAAAAGTCCTACGAGAAGGAGTAAAACGAGCATAAGAAACAACATAGCAAGCGAGTGTTGTGTACATGTTCGCACCTCTTTGCGAAGAGTAATGGGAAGATCTATGTCAGTGTGTACCTCAATATCCTGTGCATCCATATCGAAGAGAGCTGGCCTGGGAGTAGAGAGATGGCTGCAGAGAAGAGGAAGGCATCAAAGGCGGAGAGAGAGGATGAGGAGATAGTGGACATGGCAAAGGAGGAGAAATCTCGATAGGTGTAGAGGGGATGGAGGGGACAGTAGGAGAAGCGGTAACATCAGGAAGAAAGGAGCAGTCGTGAGAGAAAAAGGATGCATTTTTGAAGAAGGTTATGCCTGCAGAGATGAACTGCTTGCGAAGAACGGGGTCAAAACAACAATGACCTTTCTGAGTGGTAGAGTAACCCAGAAAGAAACATTTGGTGGCACGTGGGGAGAGTTTGTAACAGGTGGCGGAGGGAGCGTGCACGAAGGCTGTGCACCCAAAGATACGCAGAGGGAGAGGAAATGGATCCTTGCCCGGATAGAGAATGGAGAATGGGGTTTTACCATGGAGGGCAGTAGACGGAATGCGATTGATGAGATTGCAGGAGATGAGAATGACATAGACCTAAGAGGTGAGAGGAACCTACATCTGTGTCATTAGAGTGCGAGCGACATCTAGGAGGTGATGATTTTTGCGTTCCGCCACACCATTTTGCATTGAGGTATATACACAGCTAGATTGATGAACAATCCCATTTTGCATACAGAAAGAAGAAAAATCATGACTAAGATATTCTTTGGCATTATTAGAGCGAAAGATTTTAATAGAGACATCAAACTGAGTTTTAATCTTAAAATAAAACAATGTCCATACAGAGAATAAATCAGAGCGATATTTTAAAAGATACACCCACTTACAGTAAGAGAAATCATCAATAAAAGTTATAAAATAGAAACTACCCTGACCTATTGTGAGGGTAGGAGAAGGGCCCCAGACATCAGAGTGAACAAGGTCAAACGGATGGGAAGATCCACGACCTTGCTTTTGTGGGAAGGAGGAGCGGTTATGCTTGACAAGGTGACATGCATCACAGTAAAGAGGAGGACTGTGTGGAGGGAGGTGGGGCAGAAGTTGACTAAGAAGCCGTGGAGGAGGATGACCAAGGTGAAGATGCAATTCCTGAAGGTCTGTAGAAGTGGAGGAGAAGGTGGATAGAGTAGAGATGTTGTCAAGGAAGTAGAGGCCGCCGCTCTTAGTCCAAGTAACAATCGTCCGTTGGGAGCCCAGATCCTTAAAAGAACAAGAAGTAGGAGTGAATGTGATAGAACATTATACTTGCTTGCATAGACAAGTTACAGAAAATAAATTGCAAGGAAACTTTGGTACATAGAGAGTATCCACCAAGCGAATAGACAGAGTGACTTGAAACACTCTTGTCCTATTGAATTGTGAGGGAGAGCCATCTGCAATAAAGAAAAGGGGCAACCGATCAAGTGTTTCTACGAGATAAAAACACAGAGGATTGCCAATCTTATGATTGGTAGCGCAAGAGTCGATCATCCATTTACCTTGAGTAACGACGTAGTCATTACCTGAAGACTTGAACACGGAGGCGGGCTCCTTTGAAGAGGAGGTGGAAGAGTCCTAATGCAGGCAAATGGTTCCGACGGATTAAACTACGTGCTCTTAGGTTTGACAATTAAATTTGATTCGCATGATGTGGCTTCTCTACTTATCACTATCGATATCTCAAGCAATTAATGGAACAAAACTTTAACAATGCAAATGGTCGCTACACCTTTTAGAGATTAAACAAGGGCTATATGCCAACGTTCGCTCAAGCGAATAGGACCTACTCGATCTTGACAATTACCAATTAAAATTAAATTTATCCGCAAACAAATCACAAACCAATAAGAGAGGATCCGGACTAAAATTGCCATTTAAAAAAAAGTCCAAACTAATCCCAAAATTAATGAATATAGAGGTACGCCAAATCACTTGAACTCAAGGGAAAATCAAAGGTAGTGAACTCGATTTCTTCTACTGTTCACGAGATCTACCCGCTCAAAATTATATGAAAATATTCGGATAATTAACACTTGAAAAATAAGATTTTAATTAAGCACAATTTCAATAAAAATCCGAAATTAAAACTCCAATTTTCAGAAATATATAGAAGAACCAAAGAAAGAGTTGGATTAGAAATCGTTACCCAAATTCAAAGAAGTCAGTCTAAAATATTGAGTGGAGGAAGCGCTCACGACGGTGGTTGATTCTTTTTCCACGTAAATCCACGGATCCGCACCGGGCGATGAAGACGCGAGCCACTTTCCTATGCAATAAACCCAGGAGGGGGAGAAACCTTGAAGGAAAATATTTATGGAAAGAGGAGAGAGGAAAGTTGGTGGCCAAAATAATCCAAGGTGGAAAGTGGGTGGTAGGTTTTGGAGAAGGAAGGGAGGAGAGGGCTCAGTTTTGTTGGAGGGAGAAGATGGTCAGTTTTGGAAAGAGAATAGGGTGGTCGGTTTTGGTGTTGGTAGGGAGGAGAATGCTCGACTTGGTGGTGGAGGTGGGTGGGCGAGAGAATGAAAGGAGGTGGAAGGGTGGACGGCTACGGTGTGGTCGGCTTGGGTTGGCTGAAAGCTCTAAGGTGATGTAGTCGTCGAGTTTAGTGGAGAAAAGGGAGGGGCTGTTTTGGTGGCGAACTAGAGGAAGGAGGAGGAGGAGGAGAGGAGGCCGAGAGTTGAGAGGGAGAGGGGGTGGCCGGCGGCCAAGAGAGAGGAGAGAAGGGGGAGGGCCGAACTTATCAAGGAGAAAGGAGGGGGAAAATTCAATTTTTAATTCTTAGGTTTTCTTTTCATTCATTCTCTACCAAATCCTCCATAACATGACCTATATATAGCCTACACCATTCCATCTCCTCCATTCAAAATTTAAAATGAACCTATGATGGTTATATGCACCAATCGTAATAAAAACAATACAAAAATTAACTGCATGAAATAAAAACACTCTTGACGGTTATAGGCACCCATCATACATGAAATGAAATAAACACTTAAAATAAAATGCTTAAAAATAAAATTGCTTAATATATAATTATAAATATTTATTTTATAATTATATATTTTTATTTGATGGTGACGGCAGACGTCGAGTAAAACATGTAGCGGAGGCGTTGGCAAAGAAATGTCGTGGTAGAATCCCATCCTCGAGCTTGCGGCAACGTTCATCCCAATCAACGAACTCTCTATGTCGGGGATCAATGGCCGCATCAGCAACGTCACCATCAATCCTCCACCACTCAAAATTACTCATCGTCGATGAGTGTCCCGTTAGGGGAGTACAGTCAAAAATAGCAACAACATGGGTCAAATCTGACCTCCTTATCCATGTAATAGTAGCATGAACATCCATCAACACCTGAGAACCTGGCAGACATAAAAATAACCAGACTTTTGAGTAAACTCGAAAGTGTGTCAAGCATAAGAAAAGAACTTGAATCTTACTATCCAGTTCAAGAACCAAGGAATCAACGTAAAAAATAGACACGACAGAACTAACACTCCCCAACCCAAGAGAACATTTAGTGGGAGGAAGAAACGATGGAGAATGACACTTAGGTAGAACAGATACGTACACTAAAAAGTCTGGAAACTTGAAATAAAGTGAAACACCCTGTGCTTAATAAAAATCTTAAATAAAAGTATGAAATCCAAAGTTGAAAGAAAAGGGGATAGATCTTAACTTTCTTCTAATTTATAATCAATATATAAAAATTCACAGCACAAAGACAAAGAAAGAAAATGCAAGCATACAAAAAACACAAAGATTATAGTGGTTCCCCAAATCTGGGTACATCCACTCTTCTACAACCCTGGTAGGAATCCACTGCAGCATGAGTTGATCAGGTGTCCTGGGCACCAATGAGCTTTTTATAAGGTGCTCAAAAACCAAACTGGATTTTTTGATTAGGTGTCTTGCCACCACTGAGTTTTGACAAGGTCTCAGAAACCAAGCAGAACTTTTGAAGGGAGTTCAAGAACCCTTTGTACAGGAGGAAGGAAGAGTTGATGTTGTCTTCTCTGTTAGACAATCAAAGAGAAGCACAAGTGGATTGTTGTTGTCAAAGCTCCCTCTCAAATTTGTAGTTGTCCAGGAAGAGAAGCTTTGCTTCAGGGTGTATGCCTTCAAGTATATGTTGCTCTCCAACAAGCTTCTAGACTGATATTGTATTTGTTGTCTCTTGGAAGCCTGAAGCAGATGATGAAGAAATCTGTGAGAAAATTGAGCTATGGTTTTCTTCACTGATTGCTAATTGTTATTGTTTCTCTTTCTTCTCTCTCACTGCTTCATCCCTTTCTCTTGTGTTCTGTAACAAAATATCTCTATATATGTCTGAATATTATTCAAACATTTGAATTCACTTTGACTTTAATGACTGACTCATTTTCAAGAAGGGAAAGAGCCTTGGGAGTTTAATTAGCTTTTAATCCATATTTAATGCTCCCCTCCAACGGCTATATTCAAATGAGAATTTATGGTATAAAATCAGAGAATCATAAAGCCTGCAATTAATCCTTAATTAAATCTGCCAGCTGTAAATCTGTTTGAAAAATGGCATAGGGAATCGCCAAACCCAAAATTAAAGCTTCTTTAAACTGGGTTCGGAGATTGTTGAACTCAGCTCGGAGATCGTTGAGCTCAGCTCGGAGATCGTTTAGCTGAGCTCAGAGATTTTTGACTGAATCTGAGATTTATAGAAATCTTTGAGCTGAGCTCAGAGATAGTTGATCTCCGTTCAGAGATAGTTGAATTGAGTTCAGAGATTTTCTTCCAGAAAATTTCTAAACATCAAATCTGAACTACTCTGAAATTTTTCTGCACTTCTTTTGTAATTCTTTTGAGGGGAAACCTAGAAAATCCTATGACCCTTAGACTATACATTTTGAGTCAAACTAATAATCCTAATAGTGATACTAACCCAAATCAGAACCTAGGGTTCCAACAATCTCCCCCTATTTGGGTGAGGACACTATTTACAAAAAAAACAAAGCATATATAAAATGAGTGCTTTTAAAGAAAAACAATAATGTTTTGAAATATAAATCTAAGAACAAAAACCGATAGGCTCTCTAGCTGTTCTGTTGCTAGTCCTCAACTGAGTTCATTTTAGCATATCTGAACTATGGTTCCAACAAACTCCTTGATATCATCCCTCAAATTTCTGAATAATTGAAACTGCTGCTGCTGTAACCTCTAAGATAGTCTCCCCCTATATATCTACCCTTGCTCTTAAGGATCTTTTCCTGAAATAAGAGGTTAGAAGTTCTGGACCCAGATCACCTTGGGTCCTGGTTCTTTTTCATAATAATCAGAAATAAAAGAACATGCAGGTTGATCTTTATAACCTAATGGATGAAACTTTCTAGAAGGGATGAACCATTGGGTAAAAAGATTGATAGTATTTTCAGATGGATTATAATTTTCAAAAGAATAAAAATTTATTTTTTGAAATTTTGCGTTCGATGATTTATGTTGAAATCGTCGATCTGCGTTCGACGACCAGTATTGATCTCGTCGATCTCGGTTCACAGAGTAATAATGCCTTCTATCTGTGTTCAACGATCATCGATCTCTGATCGACGATGTTTGATGATATTGTCGACCTCCTTTTGCTGAGTAGTTAAACCCAACCTCTGGGTTCAGAGATCGTCGATCACCGTTCAACGAATAATACTGAGATCGTCGATCCTTGTTCGACGACTTATTTTGAATTTTTTTTTAATATTTTTAGTTTGTTTTGGAAAAAATTCAGTTATTTTGTCTAAATCTATTATTTTTTCTTTGTCCTTAACTGTTTCTAAAGAAGCTAATTGTTTAGAAACATTTTTTAAATCTTCTTTAAGATTGTTATTTTCAAAAGATAGATTATATACTTTCTCTCTGAGAAGTTTTATTTCCTTCTCAGATTGAATTAAATCATTGCATAAAATTTTAATATCTTCTTTAAAATGTTTTGAAGAGAAATCAAAGGAAGAAATAACCTGATCCTCTTCTGATTCTACAACTGATTCTTTATCAGATTCAGATTCTTCATCATGACTGCTGCAAGATGTATTGATTGCCATCATGCAGAATTCTCTTGCTCTTATTTCTTCTTCATCCACAGTTGTGAAGGATGAAGCTTCAGAATCAGTCAAAGATTTAACATTTAATGTTCTTTCTTTTGCTGATCCAGTAGCCATTGTTGTGAGGGAGTCCCAAATTTGCTTTGCTGAAGTACATTCAACAACTTTTTGAAAAATGTCATCAGACATTGATTGAGCAAGGATGTTCATTGCTTGTGCATCAGCCATCTTATGTAATTTTTGGGCTTCTGAGTTTGCAGATAGTGTAATGGGACCTGAAAAAATAGAGTTGTAAATGGCTTCATCAATAAAGTTCATAAAAAGCCTAATCCTTGCCTTCCATAGTGCAAGCTTATTTAGATTGCACATAGGAGGTCCAGTGCCTGAACATTCTTCATTTTGTGCCATTATAAACTCTTAAGAAAAATAAGATCTATCGGATCGTTTTGGTTCATGTGTTAGCCTGTACAACCAAAGAAACCTGCCTCTGATACTAATTGAAAGAAAAGGGGATAGATCTTAACTTTCTTCTAATTTTTAATTAATATATAAAAATTCACAGCACAAAGACAAAGAAAGAAAATGCAAGCACACAGAAGACACAAGGATTATAGTGGTTTCCCAAATCTGGGTACATCCACTCTTCTACCACCCTGGTAGGAATCCACTGCAGGATGATTTTATCAGGTGTCCTGGGCACCAATGAGCTTTTGATAAGGTGCTCAAAAACCAAACTGGATTTTTTGATCAGGTGTCTTGCCACCACTGAGTTTTGACAAGGTCTAGAAAACAAAGCAGAACTTTTGAAGGGAGTTAAAGAACCCTTTGTGTAGGAGGAAGGAAGAGTTGATGTTATCTTCTCTATTCAACAATAAAAGGGAAGCACAAGTTGATTATTGTTGTCAAAGCTCTCCCTGAAATTTGTAGTTGTCCAGGAAGAGAAGCTTTGCTTCAGGGTGTAGGCCTTCAAGTAGATATTGCTCTCCAACATGCTTCTAGACTGATATTGTATTGGTTGTCTCTTGGAAGCCTGAAGTAGATGATGAAGAAATCTGTGAGAAAATTGAACAATGTTGTTCTTCACTGATTGTTAATTGTTATTATTTCTCTTTCTTCTCTCTCATTGCATCATCCCTTTCTCTTGTGTTCTGTAACAAAATATCTCTATATATGTCTGAATATTATTCAAACATTTGAATTCACTTTGACTTTAATGACTGACTCATTTTCAAGAAGGGAAAGAGCCTTGGGAGTTTAATTAGCTTTTAATCCATATTTAATGCTCCGCTTCAACGGATATATTCAAATGAGAATTTATGGTATAAAATCAGAGAATCATAAAGCTTGCAATTAAGCATTAATTAAATCTGCCAGTTGTAAATCTGTCTGAAAAACATCACAGGGAATCGCCAAACCCAAAATTAAAGCTTCTTCAAACTGGGTTCAGAGATAGTTGAACTCAGCTTGGAGATCATTGAGCTCAGCTCGGAGATCGTTGAGCTGAGCTCAGAGATTTTGGACTGCATCTGAGATTTACAGAAATCTTTGAGCTGATCTCAGAGATAGTTGATCTTTGTTAAGAGATAGTTGAACTGAGTTCAGAGATTTTTCCAGTAAATTTCAAAACTTCAAATCTAAACTACTCTTAAATTTTTCTGCACTTCTTCTGGAATTCTTTTGAGGGGAAACCTAGAAAATCCTATGACCCTTAGACTATACATTTTGGGTCAAACTAATAATCCTAATTGTGATCCTAACCCAAATCAGAACCTAGGGTTCCAACAAAAGTTCTTCATATCCATGGATGGGTCGGCATTCCTACGTATTAAATTATTAACAGAGCTAGAAGGCATCTGCTCGGAAAAAGACCAGAATAAACCAGAGTCACTAATTTTAGCATTGGACGGTCTCGGATGGGAGTGGAATTGCGTGCGACAAAACTTAAGATGAAACACTAACGTCCTAGATACATGGGGACTGAACCCATGTGCTATATGACTTGACCCAAATGCGGTGGTTAAGTGGGTTAAGTCAGGTGGCACAAGGGACTTATAATCAAAAATGATTTCAATGGGCTCCAATTCCGCAGTTTTAATTTTAACTTTATTATTATTACACTTGACATGAAGATATGCCAAGGAGAACCGCTCATCATAAACAATAGAGTTGGATTCTCCCGGATGTGAAAGGATGTGCGAGCGATAGACTCAAGGGGCCCAACTATAATCACTAATGTATGGACCTTAGGGTCTTCAAAAGGCGATGGGTAAATGCGTTCAATCGGGTGTGGTATTAAGTATATCTAGGAGACACCATGTCCAGAGGCACAATAGCCAAGGAATCAGAATCGATACCACGTCCTAAGAAGTCATCTACTGTAGGCAAATAAACTGGAGGAATGGTCGGCAAAATCAATCCCGAGATAAAATCCAAATCAGTATAAATTGCACCCAATGGTGACATCATCTAGGAACACTCATCCGGGTATACAACAAGAGAATCGTCCAAAAGTACCCTTCCCTCAGATGGTAACTCATCCACAATAACACTAAGGACATTCTCACTCTCAGGCTCCTCAGATGACTCAGATACAATCTCAGTGGGTGTAATCGTAGGCTTTATCACGATGGGGATTGTAGCCTAGAGAGGGCACTAAATACTGGGGTGATCAGTCACAACACTAGGAGGACACGTAACATGCAACATGATACTCTCACATATCGGAATATCTTCATCCCAAAATTCATCTTCCAAATCACTAGGATATCGAGGCTCCTCATCGTCATTAAAGTCGTTAGTAAAATTGGCCTCTCCCTCAGTGGCGGGCTCAGTCTTAGACACGTCCTCAGACTCATCAGGAGAATCAACGACTAGATCAGGCAGATCCAAAGGAGACTCAAAGGGACTACGGGCATATTCGTAATATGACGCACAATAGAACCAAGATTAGATACGCCACTAGACTCACATGTTGTAATCGTTTGTCTGCCCTTATAGATAGCACTACTCTCACCCTGCGGGCTCATGACAGTCCTAGCGGTCACTTGTACAGAACATGGGATAGGGGAACTCTACTTTTACTTTCCTCCAAAGGTGGGTGCAGGTATACTATGGGTAGCTCTACCAACCTAGTGAAAGGGTCTATCCTGAGGGAATATATCACTTCTATAAGCAGCTATGGGTCTAGTGTCATAATTATTCTTATGAACGTGTGTGGTGTTATTAATATGAAAGTAGTCGGGATCAAATTTATCCGACAGTAAGCTTCGCATGTGCGGCCAGGCATATTGATAGCTATCAACACAACTCTCCTCGTTTAACCAAAACACACAGGCTTGACCTACTAACCGCTCTCGGACGATGTTAACCTTTTGGTGGTTGTCCCATACGTGGCAATCAAAATAAATTTCTATCCCCTTAAGCCAGTCTCTAAAAATTTGGGGACAGCCTAAACCGTCATAAGTAGGATAAGTGTGGGGTTGCCTAAGAGGTGGTGGTGCCACATGGTTAGCCTTTAGTTGCGCAAACAAAACCTTAATCTCATCCATTATAGGGGAATGAACTTGTTTTCTAACATTCGTCATGGAACCAAAAGATTATAATCGGGTAACGTTAACGTCATAGTCCATTTTCTAGTGTTTATAAAACAGAAAAATCTACTCGAATTGTGTGTACATACAATAAAATAATGACTCTTATCCTATAAAATTGTAATAGATGGAATTGTTCCCACTAATCAACTAAGGCAATAAATATATTTTTATATTTTTTTGCTTAAAATAAATAGGAGATTATTAAAAAAAATTTGTTTTTTGTAGAAAAATAAAGGTTTTAGGCCGTTAATTGTAGACAAAAAATAAAAATTTATTTTTATTATTATGACAATGAATCGTGCAAGTGCGTGTCGGCGTACTTATAAAAGGGAGAGGGTGTCAATTAAGAAACTGACGTGAACCTCGCTCTAATACCAAATTCATGTAGTCCAATGGTTCCGACGGATTAAAATACGCGCTCTTTGGTTCGATAATTAAATTAGATTCGCATTGTGCAGCTTCTCTACTTATCACTATCAATATCTCAAGCAATTAATGACACAAAAATTTAACAACGTAAAGGGTTGCTACCCCTTTTAGAGATTTAACAAGGGCTATATGCAAATGTTCGCTCAAGGAAATAGGACCTACTTGATCCGGACAATTAGCAATTCAAATTAAATTTATCAGCAAACAAATCACAAACCAATAAGAGAGTATTCGGACGAAAATAGCGATTTAAAATAAAGTCCAAACACATCCCAAAATTAATTAATATAGAGGTACACCAAATCACTTGAACTTAAGGGGAAATCATAGGTAGTGAACTCGATTTCTTCTAGTGTTCACGAGATCTACCCGCTCCAAATGATATGAAAATATTCGGATAATTAACGCTTGAAAATTCAGATTTTAATTAAGCATAATTTCAATATAAATATGGAATTAAAACTAGCCTTCTATTCCACAAATTCTCATAAATAAATAGAAGAAGCACACAAAGAGTTGGTTTAGAAATCGTTACCCATATCCCAAGAAGTCCGTCCACAACATTGAGTGGAGGAAGCGCTCACGATGGTGGTTGATTCTATTTCCATGCAAATCCACGGATCCTCACCAGATAATGAAGATGCGAGCCGTTTTCCTATGCAATAACCCTAGGAGGGAGAGAAACCTTGAAGGACAATATTTATGGAAAGAGGAGAGAGGAAAGGTGGTGGCAAAAATATTCAAAGGTGGAAAGTGGGTGGTCGGTTTTTGAGAAGGAAGGGAGGAGAGGGCTTGGTTTTGTTGGAGGGAGAGGATGGCCGGTTTTGGAAAGAGAATAGGGTGGTCGGTTTTGGTGTTGGTAGGGAAGAGAGGGCTCGGGTTGGTGGTGGTGGTGGGTGGCCGAGAGAATGAAGGAGGGGGAAGGGTGGCCAGCTAGGGGGGGGGGTCGGCTACGGTAGGCCGAAAGCTCTAAGGTGATGTAGTGGTCAGGTTTAGTGGAGAAAAGGGAGGGGATGTCTTGGTTGTGAACTAGAGGAGGAAGGAGGAGGAGAGAATGCAGAGAGTTGAGAGGGAGAGGCGGGTGGCCGGCGGCCAAGAGAGAGGAGAGATGGGGGAGGGTCGAACATGACAAGGAGAAAGGAGGGGGGAAATTAACTTTTGAATTCTTAGGTTTTCTTTTCGTTCATTCTCTACCAAATCATTCATAATATGGCCTATATATAGCCTATACCACTCCATCTCGTCCATTCAAAATTTAAAATGAACCTATGATGGTTATATGCACCCATCATAATAAAAACAATACAAAATTAAATGCATTAAATAAAAACACTCTTGATGGTTATAGACACCCATCATACATGAAATGAAATAAACACTTAAAATAAAATGCTTAAAAATAAAATTTCTAAATAAAAAATTATAAATATTTATTTTATAATTATATATTTTTTTTGATGGTGACGGCGGATGTCGAGCAAAACATGTAGAGGTTGTGGCGTTGGAGAAGAAAAGTCATGGTAGAATCCCATCCTCGAGCTTGTGGCAACATTCGTCCCAAACAATGAACTCTTTGTGATGGGGATCAACGGTCGCATCAACAACGTCGCCATTACATCCCCATAGGGGCGAGATGTGGATGTTTCATCCAACAGCGATCAACCGTATGGCCGGTGCAGCCAAAGTGAGAGCAGAGAAAGCGGGAAGGACTACGCCCGCTGGATTGGTGGTTACGACCCCCAGATCCACTCCACTAAGTCTATTGAGCATAGTTGTCCGGTTGAGGAGGGGAGGATAACAACGGACATTTATGCTGAGAGGTAACCATGGCTATGCAGGAAGTAGTGGCATCCATGGTTGGAGAGTCCGGTTCTCCAAGGATCTGTTGACGGATAATGTCATAAGATTCTGGAAGTCATAAAATATATCAAACAACCAGAAGCTCCTAAAAGTTCTTGTGTTGCTCAGCCAGATCTGAAGAGAAGGGGCGATTCTGGAGAATTTCTACTCCTAGATCCTGAACGTATTGGTAAGCAGCAGCAGGAGACGTGGTGTGATGGGAAATGAGGTCCGCATATAGATTATCGATTCGAGACGTCTGATCCCCTTTGGAGTAGAGAGCGGCAAGATGAAGCCATGCAGACTTGACCGTTTCATCATGATGGATGACAGGGAGGCACTCATTAGAATGGCTATTCGCCAGCCAAGTGTGAACAAGAGCGTCACTAACATCCCAATCATCAAAGAGATCGGACTCTGGAGGAGGAGGGTCATCAGTAAGATGATGGCGTTTGCATTGTGAGCGAAGAAGAAAGGTGAAGGAGACACTCCAATCTGGGTAGTTGGAACATATGAGTTTGGAAACGGTGCCAAGTTTTCCTGATGGAGTAGGAGGAGGAGGGTGTGCCACGAGAGTAGTAGTGGTAGAGGTATCGGAGAGAGCCATAGACTAGAAGAGAGTAGAAACAAGGTCGTGAATATAGGTCGCGTAAATAGAAGGGAGAAGCTAGTGAAGGCAGGTCACACGAACAAGGAGAAGAGACCGTGCGAACAAAATAGAAAAGATCGTGAAGGCAGGTCACGCGAAGATAGGACGTGCGAATAGAAGAGAAATAACCGCGCGAAGACAGGTCGCACAAACAGAATCAGGTCACGCGAACAAAGAGGAGGCAGGTCGCATGAACAAAATCAGGAGGAAAAGATCGAGTCCTCTGATACCATGTGTGAAAAAGAAAGAAAAGTCAGAAATTTAGAATAACATAAATGTTTATTATCCAAAAAAGTAAATATTACAAAGGTATAGCCTCCCTATTATAAAATGGAGGAGAGGAAAGAGATTACAAATAAGCAATTTTGGACAAATAAGTAATGTTATAAGTGACTATACATAAAAATAGACTGCACAAGTCGCGCGGTTAGACGAATAGGCTAACCGCCCGACAACTACTATTAAGAGAAGAGAAGCAGCTAGGTGAGACCGCTAGACCGCCAGGATATCAAGTCATCAACGTCAAACCGCCAGACCGCCCGGTCTCCAATCAATAACTTCTAAGCTACCAAACCGCTATATAGAAGTCGCCAGACTGCCCGGCTTCCAAGCCGCAAGAAGAAACTGCCAGACCGCCCGGTCTCCAAACCGCTAGACTCAAGACACCAGACCGTCCGGTCTCCATACTACAACAAGAGGTTTAGCGCGAAATAGGACGTTACAAATCCTATAAACCAAATAAAAGATTTCGTCCCCGAAATCAGGCTAAGGCTATGGGAAAGATAAAACATGAAAGTACATTATATGCTTTTAAGTTACCTTAGGAAAACAGCTCTAGGTAGTGCTTTTGCATCAGGTCCTTCGGCTCCCAAGTATATTCTTCTTTCCCATGATTAGACCACAAGACCTTCACCAAATGAACACTCTTCCGATGCAAGTTCCTTATCTCGGTGTCCACTATCCGCACCGGCTCTAGTCAGACTAACCTTTCAGTTGCCACTATCCCATTTGTGCTGGGGACATGCTTATCGGTCCGTAGAAGTGATTTTTGAAGTGACAATACATGGAAGACGTCGTGCAAATTTTCCAGCTCTAGCGGTAGCTCCAGTCGATAGGGCAATAGGCCAATCCTTTCCAATATAACATAAGGCCCTAAAAATCTTGGGCTGAGCTTCTTCCTCCTACCACGCACATGTGACACTCCATGCATCAGCCAAATCTTTAAGAACACTTTGTCGCCCACTTGGAATTCCATCATCTTATTCTTCTCATTATAATTCTTTCTCTGCCGACTCTGAGCCTCAAGCAAGCGTTCTCGAATAAATCTAACCATGGCATCAACGTCATCAATATATTCATTTCCCCAATTTTTGGATCTTCATCCTACACCCATGACAATGGAGTTCTACACCTCCTCCCATAAAGTGCTTTTGTGGGGTGCCATCCGGATGCTAGATTGATGACTGTTGTTATACAAAAATTCCACCAGTGGCAAGGGCCTTCCACATGGCTACTGATAACTCTAATTATTTTTATTTTTCATTTACTATTTTCTATTAATAGTTAGATATTATATATCAATTTTATAATCTAAAGTTTATTATTTTGTCAGGGCTAATATGTAGATTATTTGGAGCAGAACTGGAATTTTCCCCTTCTCGGCCCAAACATGCCCTTTAATATGCCCTCCTTGGGTGTTTCCAAGGGCATGACACCAAGGAGCTAAGAACAGTAGCCGCAAATCGTCAACCTATAAACGAAGAGCCTTGACATGCCCTTGACATGCCCTGTGTCATGCCATCCTTGTTCGTGTACCATTGGCGTGACACCAAGAACATACATCGTCGATTGAAGAACGTCGATCTGCCACGTACATGCCCATGTCACCCCTGACATGCCCGTGTCATCCTTGTAAAGGGCATACCAACCATAGGAAGAACTATCAGAACCCTGCCACGTCGGATTAAAATGATACGCCCTGGTCACGGGCGTGACCCAGGGCGTGTCAGGAGCATTTTCCAGCCAATAACTCAGCCATTCCTGCCACTACCGCCAGATTTAGATTTCCAGCTTGACACGCCCAGGTCACGGTGGTGACCAGGGGGCGTGATTCCTCCATCAATAACATTTTATTTCCGCCATTTTCAGCTTCCCTCCATTTTCTAAAAACAAATCTGACACGCCCTAGGTCATGGGCGTGACCAAGGGGCGTGACCCACAATCTACTATTTTTGTCCATTTCTTCTCCAACATTCTCGGGGTGAAAGTGAGAGAAAGATCTACCTTGACTCTAGAGGGGGGTGAATAGAGTATTTTAAAATAATGTTTACAATCAAAAATTGTAAGGCAGTGGATGATTTAATTTAATTATATGTGTATAGTGCTTGTAGAAAAATAAAGTTAAAGCAAGAAATAAGAATCACACCGTACACAATAATAACAAACACACAGAAACCAGAAGACATAAGGATCTATAGTGGTTCCCCAAAAACTTTGGTACATCCACTCTTCTACCGCCCTTAGTAGGAATCCACTGCAGGATGAGTTGATCAGGTGTCCTGGGCACCAATGAGCTTTTGATAAGGTGCTCAAAAACCAGATCTAGATTTTTTTTATAAGGTGTCTTGCCACCATTGAGTTTTGACAAGGCTCTCAGAACCAGATTAGGAACTTTTGAAGGGAGTTTTGATAACCCTTTTATAGTAGGAAAATAAAAAGAAAGAGATGATGATGTCTTCTCTATCTCAAATCAAATGAGAGAATACTAGTGGATTGTTGATGTTGTCAAAGCTCCCCCTGAGATGTAGAATGGTTAAGGAGTGAAAGCTTTGCTAAGGTGACAGGCCTTCAGAATCTTCAGATCTCCAGCAGAAGATGATTCCAACAAATGCTAAAATATTTGGTGTCTGGAGTCCTTGATGTCGAAGCCGTTGAACACTTGAAGATTCAGTAGATTTGTAAATCACAGAAGTTGAAATCTTGATAAGAGCAATTGTGTTGTTCAATCTTTTGTAATGTAATCTAATTCTTCTGTATCTCCTTGTATTGTCTGTGTTGATCAATGTATCTTGTGTATCTGTCTTATGAGAATGAATATTGAAGGAGTATATCAGATATTCTCTTAGACGACCGTTTAATAAGTCATAAATGACTTCAATAAAAGACAACTGTATTTGGGGAAAGTCCTAAGCAATATTCCATTTAGTCTTTCCTTGAAATTTGCATCAGATTGATTGAAATGGCTAGAAAATCCTTTGCAATCAATGCAGGAATTAATTCTGATTATAATCCATAACTATCCTTGAATTTTTATTCTGAAGGCGTCGATCTCTCACAGAAATCATCGATCTGAGATCTACGATCGTTGAACTGAGCTCAGAGATTGGATTAACACAGCAGACAGAAAAAGTCGAACTGAGCTCTACGATCGTCGAACTGAGCTCAGCGACTGGGAAAGTAACTGAAGACAAATTGTCGATCTGAGCTCGAAGATCGTCGACCGGAGATCGACGACTTAGCAGGGTTGAGCTCAGAGAGTGTCGAACGGAGTTCGACGTTTCGTCGAACTGAGGTCGACGAAAATTGTCTTTATCTCAGCTCTAAGTCTTGATCTTTGAATGGTCCTGGGGGCAGCTTCAAAACTAAGTTCTAAGCCCCACACTCATTCTAATTTGACCTTTTCAACTATACATCTAAGTCAAACCAATTTCCTAATAACATAGTGATCCTTGCCCAAATTTGTAATAGGGTGTTCCAACAATCTCCCCCTATTTGGGTTAGGATTACTATTTACAGAACTCAGTAAGAAATACAAATGCATATACAGAAAAGCAAAATTAAAAAACAACAGAGCAGAACATATAACATAGCAGCATTCAGATAGAATATCAGCAAATGTTTAAAGATGAATGTACTGCCTGCTTACAGAATTAATCCTTCTCTTTGCTTTGCTTGAAGATGATATCTCGGTTAGGATTTAAAGCTTCCTTCTTTGATCTTCTATCATCATTTGCACCTAAGGTTGTCTGCTGCTTTATTCTTGGAACTATAGCCTAAGGATGTAGTCTCATATAACTTTCTTAATCAAAGAACTTGCTTGAAGCATACCTTTATAGTTCCTTCTTTCTTTGATCTAAGAGAGTTGTGAAGCTGGAAGTATCTCTGGCTTGTTCTCTTGCTTTCCTAATTTGTTCTAGTGCAGCTGACACTTTCATTCTGGCTGTCCAGGAATTAGGATTATTCTCTGGATATTCAAATAGAACTGGAGATTCATATTGTTAGAAGTCACTTCAGCAGGGGTTCTGGTAGACACAATGTCTTTGAGTTTATAAGGAAAAGGGCCAGAAGAAGGATCTCTGGGGCCTTGTTCCCTTTGTCTTGAATAAACCCTTAAGTCTCTCTGATTACCTCTGAATTGACCTCTTCTAGGTTGGTAACCTCTGGAGTGTCCTCCCCTAGGCTGAGATTGCCCTGGAACTGATAAGAGCCTTGGCCTCTTTGAGTAGATGAGAAGGAAGAGCTGCCACTTGCACCTGCATCAGGAGGAGGTGGATAAGGGGGAAGATAAGACTTGGAAGATACTTTGTCAAACTTTCTTTTCTTTTTCATTGCCTTAATCTGATTTCTGGAGTATTGCATCCAAGGTTCAGTGATTTCATAACTATGCAATATACAATAAGGTACATCAATTGCATCTGTAACTTTTTCTGGAGGAACTCTTTTCATGGCTTTGCTTCTAGCTTTTCTTTTGCTTGCTATGGTAGCTGAGGAGTCATCACTGTCTGTTCTGAACTGGTCACTCTCAGAGCTCTAGGGATCATCATATAGAGCATCTGTTCTCTTAATGTATTCTTGTTGATGATTTTTGGCTTGAGAGAGTACTGGAGCAGCAATAATAGGAGCAGTAACTTGAACAGGAGGAATAACACTTTTAGAAACAAAACTAGCGGAATCAGCAGGCTCATCAATACATGCCTCTGTCATCATAATATCTTTAGAAACAATTACAGAACTAATAACAGAATCAACTGAAAAGTCATTAACATTATCATTAGCAGCAGCAGCAACAGCAGTAGTGGCCTTGTCCTAAGCTTGGACAAATTCTATAAAAGAAGCTAGCAAAATTGGCTCACATACTGGAACAGGCACAATTGCCTTGGAGAGATCTTCACACTGTTGAGCTGGTAGATAGTTGAAGTAAACAACATCAAAAATTGAGAGAAGGCTCTGGAGATCCACTGCAAAAACTAGGGTAGCAACATAAGCTTCAGTAGCAGCAGGCAATTCCAGAACTTCATTAGGCATCTCCCCCTACCTGGATTCAGTATGAACTGGATCAAGGCACCCAAAGGAAGGGATTGCCTGAGAAGAGAGGAATGAAGAGAGACTGTCAGACAGCTCCTGAACATGTTTCAGAAGTTGGGCCATTGTGGTCTCAGGCAATGAGGATAGCCTGGGGGCAATCAGCTCATACAGCCTGTCTGGCAGTGCAGGAAGATCTACATGCTCAAGATGGGCTTGAGTAGAGGTAGGAGTTGATGTTGCTGGCATAATGTTTGATGGTGTGGTGTTAGGAGGTATAGGGATTGTTGGCTCAAGAGTAGAGATTGTGGAGATGGTTGGTACTGGAGTGGAGATGGATGATATGGGTGTGGAAATGGATGGAGTAAAGGATGGTTGTGAGAGTATATCCTGAAGGAGTTGTTGGTAGGAGGAGGTAGATTGAATCTCAGGAGGAGAGGAAGGAGAAACATCCATGAAGGAGTCTTCCAGGAGGTGGAATGATAGAATGGTGAGAGGTGGATAAGAATGAAGAGGGTGGAATGTTTCTGAAGTGGCTGGAGGAGATAAGGGTGATGAAATGGTAATGGGGGAAGAGATAGATATGGTTGAGGTGATTGTTATGGTTGATGTGGTTGATGTGGAGATGGTTGTAGAAATAGGTGGATAGGAAGCAGGCAAATCTTCTTCTTGGGCAGAGACCTGAGGATAAGTGACTGTAGCAGTCCTTATGCCTGAAGATGGAATTGTTGTAGGTCTACTGGGCTTGACAATCTGTCAAGCCCATTTTCCAAATAAGGCACAAGTCAGCCTCTTGGAAGCATTGATATGCATTCCACTTGAAACTAACAATTCAGGGCACTTAGCATGAAGAAATAACCCAATTATTCTACCAAAATTAACAAAACTCTTGTTTATTTTCTTTTTGATTAAATCAAAAAAGAGTTCTCCCCAGTTTAGGTGCTTTTTATCCACAAGAGCTCCCATCAAACAGAGCTGATACCTGGAAATTGTATCATGAGCAGAGTGCTTAGCCAATAGCACTTTCCCTACCACATCTGCCAAAAATCTGTATTCCACTAACAGATCTTTCTTAAAAAGCTTGTTGGGGTAAGTTGATGTATGCCCCATCCTTTCAAGCATATTGGAGAATTCTTCTCCAGACAAATCAATGCAATCTTCTCCTGTACTCAACTGAAAAACTTCTGATAAAACCTCAGGTGAAAGTGATACCTGATTTCCCGAGATCGTGCCGACGATGGTGTTGTTATTCATATTCTGTGTTGTATATACCCATTCTTTAATTTCATCTACTGCTATCTTGATTCTTGTTGTCATGATGTTCTCTAGTTGTTGTTCTTTGAAGAGCTCAAGTATGTCTTTGAATATTTAATCACTACTTTCAAAAGAATCCATATCGATGTCAAATCTGGTGTCGAATTTCATTGCCGACAGAGCTGCAACTGAAACGGCCATTTGATCCTGCAAATATGAACAAACAAAGAACAAGTGCAGCAAAAGTTTGGAGGGAAAAAGAGTTTTTCTGCAGAAACTATGAAAGCGTAAAGGAGAACGACGGCCGAAAAATGATTTTTCTATTAGGGTTCGACGGAGGAAAGGAAGGATCGTTGAACTTCATTCGACGATCTGGTCTTCTAATGGAATCTGAAGAGTCTTCAATAATGTCGATCTCTGTTCGACGATACTAGAGAGCGTCGAACTCCGTTCGACGATCGTTGACCAGAGGAAGATAGCCTAGGGCTGCCTGGAAAACGCTGAACTCCGGTCGACGCTTGTTGGAAAGCAACGATCTCCATTCGACGATTTTTGGAAAAACGTCGAGCGCAGTTCAGAGATAAAACAGAACCTACAGACAATAGAAAATATAAGTTTTTAGCCTAGTCTTGGTCTGTTTTTAGATTTTCGAAATCTTGGAATTAATTTTAGACAGCCTCAATCTAGCATTCCTAACTGATTGAGGAAGAAGGTATGATTCTTCTCATCCAAAGGCTTGGTGAAAATATCTCCCCTTTGTAAATCAGTTGGGATATATTGTAGTTCAATTTTATTCTTTTCAACATTATATCTTAGAAAGTGATGCCTAATCTCTATATGTTTTGTCCTATTATGGAGGACTGGATTTTGTGCTATGGAGATAGCACTAGTGTTATCACAAAAGATTTTTGACCCTTCTAAGTTGTAGCCATAGTCTAGAAGCTATTTTTGAATCCACAGAATTTGTGAGCAACAATTGCCTGCTGCCATATATTCAGCTTCAGCAGTTGAAGTAGACACAGATGTCTGCTTCTTACACAACCAGGAGACAAGTCTATCACCAAGGAACTGACAGGTTCCACTGGTGCTTTTCCTGTCTACTCTGCATCCAGCATAATCAGCATCTAAAAATCCAGTTAATTCAAATCCTGAGTCTTTTGGATACCAGAGTCCTAGATTTGGACAACTTTTCACATACCTGAGAATCCTCTTTACTAAGGTTAAGTGTGACTCTCTAGGGCTTTCTTGGAACCTAGCACATATGCATGTACCAAACATTATATCAGGTCTACTAGCTGTAAGGTACAATAGAGAGTCAATCATTGCTCTATATGTTGTCTGATCAACATGTTTTCCATGTTCATCAGCATCTATGACAGCATTAGTAGGCATAGGTGTTTTCATACAAGATGCTTCAGACATTCCAAATTTCTTAACTAGTTCTTTAGCATATTTGGTTTGAGAAATGAATATGCCTTCAGCATGTTGTTTGACTTGCAATCCTAGAAAGAAGGAAAGCTCACCCATGCTACTCATTTCAAATTTAGAGTGTATCAGCTTGGAAAACTTTTTGCACAAATTTTAACCAGTAGAACCAAAGATAATATCATCTACATTTATTTGTACTAGTAGGGTATGGGACTTATGGGTTCTAATAAAAAGAGTTTGGTCTACTCTACCCCTAATAAAATAATTTTCCAGAAGAAAACATGTTAGTGTCTCATACCATGCTCTAGGAGCTTGCTTGAGACCATATAATGCTTTATGCAATTTGAAAACATGATCAGGATAAGTTGAAGAGATAAAACCTTGAGGTTGTCTAACATAGACTTCCTCTTTGATGTCTCCATTTAAAAAGGCACTCTTCACATCCATTTGGTAGACCTTGAATCCCTTGTGAGCAGCAGAAGCTAGGAATATTCTGATGGCTTCTAACCTTACAACTTGTGCAAAGGTCTGGTCATAGTCTATTCCTTCTTCTTGAGAGTAGCCTTGAGCAACTAGCCTTGCCTTGTTCCTTACAATGACTCCCTGATCATCCAACTTGTTCCTGAACACCCATTTTGTTCCAACAATGGAGTGATCCTTAGGCCTTGGCACTAGTTCCCAAACTTTATTCCTCTCAAATTGATGCAATTCCTCTTGTATAGCAATGATCCAGTGGGGATCTTATTCTGCATCTTGAATGGATTGAGGCTCAACTTGAGATAGAAAGCAAGTGTGCATCAGGTTCTGGTTGACCTGATTTCTGGTTTGCACACCAGCTGAGATGTCTCCAATTACTTGGGAAATTGGATGATCTCTTGTTGTTACTTGATCAACAGGGGGTGTTGAATTTTCACCAACCATTGTTGTTGTTTCCTCTTGTGGAACAACAACTGACTCTTTTAGATGTTACACATCCTCTTCATCATCACTGCTCTCATCCTTTTGCTGGATAGGTGGGAAAGCTGTATCCTTTTCTTTAACCTGCAATCTGTCCATACTTTCTGAAAGAGATTATACCTGCAATGGTTCTATGGTAGAAGCAGACTTCTCCATATAAAACATGTTAGTCTCATCAAAAGAAACATGAATAGATTCTTCTATTTTAAGAGTAGATTTATTATATACCCTATAAGCCTTGCTGATCATGGAGTATCCCAGAAACACCCCTTCATCAGCCTTAGCTTGGAATTTTGCTACATATTTCTTGTCATTATTGTGTATATAACAAATACAACCAACAATTTTAAAATAGTTTACTTTAGGTTTCTTCCCTTTGAGCAATTCATAGGGAGTCTTGCCCTTCAGTTTATGTATTAGGCTTCTATTCAACACATAGTTGGAGGTGTTCACTTCCTCAGCCCAAAAAGATAGAGGTAGGTGCGCATCTGCCAACAATATAGTAGAAGATTCAATTAGGGTTCTATTTTTCCTTCCAGCTACCCCATTTTGTTGAGGAGTTCTAGGAGCTGAGAAAGTATGTCTGATCCCTTCACTCTGACAGAACTCTTGCATAAGAAGAGAATCAAACTCTGTCCCGTGATCACTTCTTATCAGGGTAATGTGAGTATTGAACTCAATCTATATACATTTGAGAAACTCTGTCAGACACTTAGTGTTATCAAACTTCTTCCTCAGAAAGAATACCCAAGTGAATCTGGAGAAGTCATCTACAATCACCAAAGTATAAGATTTCCCTCCTAAGCTTTGTACTGTAATGGGTCCGAAAAGATCCATGTGTAACAGATAAAAAATCCTAGGTGAATCACTCTTATTAAGTGACTTAAAACTATTTTTAGTTTGCTTGCCTAATTGACAGGCCCTGCAGAGTCTTTCCTTCAGGTAGGGGCCAGAAGGTAGTCCTCTAACAAGGTTGTCCTTGGACAGCCTAGCAATAGTTCTAAGGTTTAGGTGTCCTAGTCTCTTATGTCATACATCATTTGGTTTGCATACTGAATTAAATAAGCAAATGTCTTTATGGGCTGAAAGAAAATCTACAAGATAGATATTACCTTTCCTTTTACCTGTTTACACAGTTGTGTTATCCTCTGACTTGATCTTGCACAGGGATTTGTTGAAAATCACCTTATATCCTTCATCACATAGTTGACTGATGTTGATCAGGTTGTGCTTCAGTCCTTCCACATATGCCACCTTCTTGAAAGTGACTGAACCTATCTGAACAACACCATATCCTTTTGTTTGACCAAATTTGAATCACCAAAAATTACTTTGGGTCCAAGTTTGGTTATGAAGGATGATAGGTTCTCCTTGTTCCCTATCATGTGCTTTGAGCACCCACTATCCAGATACCATTGTTGGGGCATCTCTGCATAGGTCTTCACCTGCACATAAATAGCTTATATGTTTTTGACCCAGTTTACCTTGGGTCTAGGTTGATAGCCTTTAAATTCAGAAATGAAAGACATCCCTGGCTGACTCTTATATCCTTCAGGATGGTATCTCCTAGGAGGTACTATCCATTCAGTATAAGGGTTGAAGCTTTGGGAGGAGGGACTTTTAGGATTGACTTGAGATTTTCCTCTTAAAGAAGGTTCAAAGCTCTGAGCTCCGTTCGACGATCGTTGACCTGAGTTCGACGATCTTGGGTCAGATCGTCGAGCTCCGTTCGAAGATCGACTATACCAGAGTTCTGAGTTCAGAAGTCGTCGATCTGAGTTCGACGATCCAGCTTTGTATCGCCGAGCTCTATTCGACGATTGTCGAGCTCTGTTCGATGTTTTCTGTTGAACTTGATTTTCCTTAGGTAAGTCTTGATTCTTCTTAGCTAGCTCCACAACACCCTTTCCTTTATCAGAAATAAATTTAATTGGGGTTGTTAATACTATAGGTTGGCTGGATGAAGCACCCAAGCCCAATGTACAGTTGAATCTTGAGTTCAGTGTGCTTGTAATGTCCATCAGCCTGATGCTTCTCCCATTAAGGGATTCTTCAAATTGCCTGGCCTTGGATAGTTCACTTTTCAGTGCAGCTATCTCCTCCCTATAGCACTCTAACTCCTCAGAGAGTTTGAGGTTATTTGATTTTAGGACACTGTAGTCAGATAATTGATTTCTGAGAGAGATTATCCCTTTCTCAGACCTTAGCAAATCTAAACACAGTGTCTTAAATTCAATTTTAAAGTCCTCAGAAGTAAAATCAAAAGAGTTTATTACCTCATCCTCTTCAGATCCAGTTTCAGCTTCAGAATCAGACTCTTGTTCTGCATCAGAGCTTTGCTGGAGGCATTGAATGCCATCATGCAGAATTCTTTTTCCTCAGCATCATCCTCATCATCACTTGAGCTAGATGAGGCTTCTGATTATTCTTCAGTGTCACTCCAGCTTTCTGCTACAAATCCCTTCCTTGTATGTTTATTTTTGTTGGATGAGGATCTGTTGATGTTGTTCTTTCTGGAGTCCTTTTCTCTTCTTCTCTCATTTCTGTCTTTCTTGTCCTTGTTTTTATTCTCTGGACAGTCAGGCACAATGTGGCCTAGCTTCTTGAATCCAAAGCAGATGATTTCTTTGCTGTTGGACTTGTCATATCTAGGCTTCTCATGCCCTTTGAATGACTTCTTTCTGAAGTCCTTCCTGGCCATCTTATAGAATCTTTTGGCCAGTAGACTTAGGAGCTCATCATTTCCTATAGCTTTGCCTTCAGGCTTCTCTTCTATAGCTTTGAAGGCTATGGTCTTCTCCTTTCTGATGACTGGAGAAGTAGCCTTTTGTTCTTCTTCCCTATTCTTTATGAGCAGCTCATAAGATTTGAGCTTGCCCAGAAGAGCCTCTGTGGTAATTTCACTAAGGCTTCTTGTGTCTTTAATTGGCAAGATCCTTGAATCCCAAGTGCTGGGGAAGCACATTAGGATCTTGTCATTGAGTTCAGTTAGTGTGATTTCCTTGTCCAATGACTTTAACTCACTAACTATCAGACTGAGCCTGGTGTACATGTCTGCAACTGATTCAGCTTCACCTTTCTTGAAGTTCTCATATTGGGATATGAGATGGGATCTCCTGTCCTTTCTTTAATCAGCAGATCTTGATACAATTTCTGATAGCTTATCCCATATGTCTTTAGCTGAGCAGCATTCAGATACCTTCTGGAATATCTCATCAGACATAGTCTGAGCAAGAATATTCATGGCCTTTGCATCTGCAGTTTTTCACTTCTTTATTTCAGCATCTGTTCCTGAGGGAGGTGGAACATCACTTGTGCTTGTGGTCTCTGGAGGTCTTGGACACACTGTCAAAACAGAATTGATAATGTCCTCATCAATAGAATTCATATATAATCTAATCCTTGCCATCCAAAGTGCAAACTTGGAAAGATTGCACACTGGAGGTTTGGTGCTAGCATAGTCTTTGTTTTGTGCCATGGTTTTTGAAAATAACTATAATACAGAAAATAATATCCCTCTATATAAGATTGATCTTTTCGGAGATCTTTTTGTTCAGGTGTTAGCCTGTAAGAACCAACCTCCCTCAGATACCAATTGAAAGTGAGAGAAAGATCTACCTTGACTCTAGAGGGGGGGGGGGGTGAATAGAGTATTTTAAAATAATGTTTACAATTAAAATTTGTAAGGAAGTGGAAGATTTAATTTAATTATATGTGTATAGTGCTTGTAGAAAAATAAAGTTAAAGCAAGAAATAAGAATCACACAGCACACAACAATAATAAACACACAACAACTAGAAGACAAAAGGATCTATAGTGGTTCCCCAAAAACTTAGGTACATCCACTCTTCTACCACCCTTGGTAGGAATCCACTGCAGGATGAGTTGATCAGGTGTCCTGGGCACCAATGAGCTTTTGATTAGGTGCTCAAAAACCAGATCTAGATTTTTTTGAAAAGGTGTCTTGCCACCACTGAGTTTTGACAAGGCTCTCAGAACCAGATTCAGAACTTTTGAAGGGAGTTTTGATAACCCTTTTACAGCAGGAAAAGAAAAAGAATGAGATGATGATGTCATCTCTATCTCAAATCAAATGAGAGAAGACTACTGGATTGTTGATGTTGTCAAAGCTCCCCCGTAGATGTAGAATGGTTCAGGAGTGAAAGCTTTGCTAGGGTGATAGGCCTTCAGAAGCTTCATATCTCAAGCAGAAGATGATTCCAGCAGATACTAAAATATTTGGTGTCTGGAGTCCTTGATGTTGAAGCCTTTGAACACTTGAAGATTCAGTAGATTTGTTAATCGCAGAAGTTGAAATCTTGATCAGAGCAATTGTGTTGTTCAATCTTCTGTAATGTAATCTAATTCTGCTGTATCTCCTTGTATTGTCTGTGTTGATCACTGTATGTTGTGTATCTGTCTTATGAGAATGAATACTGAAGGAGTATATCAGATATTCTCTTTGACGACCATTTAATCAGACATAAATGACTTCCATAAAAGACAACTGTATCTGGGCAAAGTCCTAAGCAATATTCCATTTATTCTTTCCTTGAAATTTGCATCAGATTGATTGAAATGGCTAGAAAATCCTTTGCAATCAATGCAGGAATTAATTCTGATTATAATCCATAACTGTCCTTGAATTTGAATTCTGAAGGCGTCGATCTCTTACAGAAATCGTCGATATGAGCTGTACGATCGTTGAACTGAGCTCAGAGATTGGATTAACACAGCAGACAGAAAACGTCAAACTGAGCTCTATGATCGTCGAACTGAGCTCAGCGACTGGGAAAGTAACTGAAGATAGATCGTCGATCTGAGCTCGAAGATCGTCGACCGGAGATCGATGACTTAGCAGGGTTGAGCTCAGAGAGCGTCGATTGGAGTTTGATGAAAATTGTCTTTGTCTCAGCTCTAAGTCTTGATCTTTGAATGGTCCTGGGGGCAGCTTCAAACCTAAGTTCTAAGCCTCAGACTCATTCTAATTTGACCTTTTCAACTATACATCTAGGTCAAACCAATTTCCTAATAACATAGTGATCCTTGCCCAAATTAGTAATAGGGTATTCAAACACGGGGTTTTAAGACGACGGTTCCGAGCCTGACATGCCCTAGATCACGTGCGTGACCTAGGGGCGTGTCTAACCAGCACTTTTTCCACTAAATTCCAGGCAGCTTCAGATGCTCAGAGTCAAATTTTGGGAGTTGGAGTCTTGTATTTTGCTACTTAATTTTTTGTATTTTCCTTTTCTTAGTCTAATTTTGCATTGTGAAAGTTTCAATTCAAGTTTGCTTTTCATTTTAATCATGTCTTTCCCAACTTTATCTTGTAATTCCCTAATCATGATGAGTAGCTAATTTTCAATTAGCACTTGATCATGATGAGCCTTGCAATAAAATAAACTTTTCATTTTTATCAAAAGTGCCTTGTTATTAATCTTGCTCACTAACGATTTATCTTTGAATTATATTTTGTCGAATTCAAATTTCGCGGATATGTTCTTTGATCTAAGTTCTGTATCCTAAATGACTGAGAGGTTGTGGATTAGAGGATTTCACTCAAAGATAAAAGGAGTTGCATGCACTCCTTGAGAGAAGACGACATAAATCTTCCGGATTAGAGTCAAATCCAATAGTGGGGCTCACCACCTAAAGCAAGCTTAGGGGTTTCGACTGGCCGAGAGGTCTTTATCAATCAACCTAAGGTTAGTCAAATGCATGAGCTCGAGAGAGACGCTTTTGTACTTGGGAACCTCCACGGTCGAGTGAGTAATTTAAGACCTCGCATTACTTTTTTTTTTAAGAAGGTTTATTCTATCCAATGGAGATTCTAGATCAAGTGCTAGCTTACCCAACATCGAATTTCTCTTTCTAAGTGTAACGCTTCCTTTTCCGTTTCAAACACAAACCAACTT
Organism: Platanthera zijinensis; assembly: GCA_039513925.1. Classification (NCBI taxonomy): domain Eukaryota; kingdom Viridiplantae; phylum Streptophyta; class Magnoliopsida; order Asparagales; family Orchidaceae; genus Platanthera; species Platanthera zijinensis. The sequence continues at coordinate 179,864,131 of CM077084.1, forward strand.
TTCATCCGATAAGATAATAACTCTTTCTTGTGAGTACAAGTACTCAACAAGCCCCGAGTCGAAATACGACACTTGATTCTATACTCCGAACGATAGGTATACTTGCCTCTTCGATTGGAAACACGCGTTAGTGTGGTGAAAATAATCATCAAGTTTTTGGCACCATTGCCGGGGAACATCTTTGTTGATATTTTGAAAACAAAGATCTATTAATTTTATCATTTTTTGTTTGTTTTAAAAAAAATTTTAAAAAAATATTTATATTTTTGTATGTTTTCTTTGAAAGTTTTATCTTTAATTTTTTATAATTAAAATTTCTTGCGAAAGGACCGTGCCTAGTTTTCATCCCGCAATACCGCCTAGTACCTTGCAAACCCATCATTGGTTGCCCGGGAAATTTTATTTTATAAATTTTTAATCTTAATACTTTTATCTTTTATTTTATTTTGCTGTATGACCCGAGATAATCCGTCAAATCTACTTGATTTTTATCTGGAGGTCAAGAAAAGCTTACGGCGACGCCTAAGACTCTGCGATCTCAATTTTCTATATTTGGTTGAGGAATCCATATGTGACATCTCTTCCTCTTCCTCTTCCTCTTCCTCTTCTTCTTCTACCTCCCCTTCTTCTCAATTTTCTTCTATTTTGGGTAACCCAAATCCAAATATAGCCGAAGAATGAACTATGTCCTATTATGCCCGACCAAATTTGGATGAGGTGCAATAAAGTATTGTTTGACCCGCTATTGTGAACAATAACTTTTAATTGAAGCCAAGCATCATTCAAAGTGTACACAATCAGTACAATTTGATGGGATTCAAGATGAGGACCCAAATGCACATTTTTCTAACTTTTTAGAAATATGGGATACTTTGAAAATTAACGGGGTCTCTGATGATTCCATTTGGCTAAGACTTTTTCCTTTTTCTTTGCGCACCAAGGCTAAGAAGTGGTTGGGTTCTCTACTAAGAGGCTCCATCACTACTTGAGCCGAGATGACGGAAAAATTTCTCACGAAATATTTTCCGCCAGCTAATTCGGCCAAATTGCGTAATGATATTACATATTTCTCCCAAGTTGATACGAAAATGTTATATGATACTTGGGAGCGATTTAAGGAATTGCTTCGTTGTTGTCCGCATCATGTAATCCCAATTGGTTGCAAGTGCAAACCTTTAATAATGGCCTCAATCAAAAAATGAGGCAACATATTGATGTCATCGCCGGTGGAACGTTAAACAACAAGACACCAGTGGTCGCCCAAGAACTTAAAGAAGGTATGGCCAAGAATACGTATCAGTGGAGTACACCCCGGTCTCGTCTACCTAAATAGGTCGGGATGTACGAAATAGATACAGTTTCTAGTTTATCACTCCTGGTTGAGAAACTACAAAAACAAATGAACGAGATGTCTGCTTCCTCGTCTACACCTACCTGTGAACCCCAATATTGGGAGCCTTCCACTATTGCCGAACATGTTGATTACATGGGTAATCCGAATCGGCCACCTTTTAATTCATGTAATAATTATGGTAATACTTATCACCCGGGTATAAGGAATCACCCCAACTTCTCTTGGAGTAATCTGGGGAACGCGGCGCGCCCACCAAACAAAATTTCACCCAGTTATTTTCCACCACAGACTCCAAAAGCTCCCAATCTCGAGGAGTTGTTTACCAAATATATGACTGCACATGATGCCAATATCCGGAATCTCACCGGATCTCTTCGTAATTTGGAGAACCAAATTGTGCAAATCGCTAAAGTGCTCTCTGATCGCCAACAAGGAGCGCTACCGGGAAATACAGAGCCCAACCCAAAGTAGCACGCAAAAGCCATCACTCTACGGAGTGGGAAGGAGGTAACCACTTCTCCAATTTCGGTTGATACCCCTTCAATTCCGGTTAATACGGAGGTAACAATTTCTTCAACTTCTCCTCCGCTTAAGCATTCAGCTTATAAACCACCTCTTCCCTATCAGTCTAGAATGCAAAAAGACTTGGTGGATGAGCATCACGGTTAATTTTTAAATATGTTTAAACAAATTCAAATAAATTAACCGTTTTGCGAAGTGATAGAACAATTGCCGAAGTATGCCAAGTACCTCAAGGATCTTTTATCCAATAAAAATAAACTTGAGGATATCTATACGGTTCAGTTGAACACATAGTGTTCGACAGTTTTACTTAATAAATTGCCTAAGAAATTACCCGATCCGGGTAGTTTCTCTATTCCTGATTTATATGGTGATTTATTAGTAAAACGTATGTTAGCCGATCTAGGTGCCTCAATTAATTTAATGCCTTATTCTTTAATGAAGAAATTGGGATTAGGAGAGCCTAAACCCACAACAATGTGCATTCAATTGGCGAATCGGTCTCTCAAGCTCCCTACGGGGATTATTGAGGATGTTCTTGCCAAAGTTGACAAATTTATCTTTACGGTAGATTTCATCATCATTGACATCAAAGAGGACACCGAGGTACCACTCATTCTCGGTCGCCCTTTTCTTGCCACCTCGCGTGCAGTTATAGACATTAGTAACAGTAAACTTCTCCTTAGAGTTGGAGATGAAGAAGTTACCTTTACTATTGACTCGTCTATGAAAAATTCGCTCTCAAATGACGACTCATGTTACTATTTGGATGCTTCTCCCGAAGAAGACTCCATTTTATTTTCTGAAAATTTTTATTCACCTATTTTTCATGAAGATAATTTTGAAAGTTTAAATTTAATATCTCAGGAAATTAGTAATAACCATTTCGTCGCACGCACGCCTATTTTAGAAAATCTCAAATTAGGTAGTTACCACTTCAGAACATCGTATGAGGAACCTCCAACTTTATAACTGGAACACAGGTCAGATCATTTACAATATTTATCTCTAGCGCAGGGTTCAAAACTTCCCGTTCATGTGTCGGCTTATCTATCCGAAAAGCCCATAACGTAGCGCGCATCACTATGATCGAGCTCAACGACCATAAACAAAGTGCTCTTGAGAGGCACCTCATGGTTATCCTTTCTTTCTTAATTTTATATTTATGTTTTTCCAGGTTTGAAGGACATCGATGCATGATGATCGGACGGGGTCGAATGTTAAGTCTATGTGATTCTTCAAGTCGGTAACTTTGTTTTATTCTAGTTTATTTGAATATAAAAACAACAATAAAAACAAACAACAACAAAAAACAAAAAAATAAACATAAAAAAATTTCTTATTTTTTTTCTTGTACCCCTATCACGGGCGTGACCTACGGGTCAGGGACGTGTCATGGGCGTGTTTAGCCTATTTTGCGAAACCCGCAGATGGTTTCGTTAGTACCTTTTTCCAGTCCTTTTGTACATGACACGGGCGTGACCAAGATGGTCACGGGCGTGTCATGCCCGTATTACGGGTATCCGAGGTGTTGACCATGTCGCGCCTCGTATTCCCGTGGCATGTAAAATTTGGCCGACATGCCCCACGGGCGTGACACTGGGACGTGATAGTGGATTCCAAGGGCGGCGCCTCGGATTCCCACGCTGCCCCCTACGATACCCCTTACACGCTTTAGAGTCACAAGCGTGACACTAGGGCATGACCAGCAAACCCGAGGTAGAGAAACTTTTTTTTTGTACACGCCCCCTGTCACGGGCGTGACATGGGGCGTGTCAGACCCAAAAAGTCCTATAATAAGACTTCTCTATTTCTCTTTTCTCCACACCTTCCAGCCTTCACCTTCTATTCCCTTCCTTCTATTGCCGAACTTCTCTCCTAGTTCACACCATGCCTCGCCACCACCCTCATTCCACAGCTTCTTCTTCCGATCACCCCTCGGATCCCACCTCAGAGTAAGCCATGCTCCTCTTTGAAAACTCCACCCAGCAGGACCGGAGCGAGCGATTACGCATCAAACCCTTTGGTGTCTTCCGGATCTTAGACTGGGTGATCCATGCCACCTTCGGAGTGGCAGAGTTGGTTCCGGAATTTCTATCCACCCCGGGATGTACTCCCCTCTTCTTTATTTCTGAGCCGGCTTTCCTTGAGCTCACCGTTGAGTTCTTGGCTTCCTTTGAGTTTTGTTGGGTAGCGAATGACGATTTCATCGTCTTTTGAATGGGTGGGATAATGAATCAGCTCACCATCCGCCAACTCAATGTTTCCAGGGGCTTTTTCTCAGAGGTATTTTCCCATCTCCCGCCTATCTCGACCTCAAAAATGATTTTCCTTCCGATTTCAACCTCCTCACCTTTTGGTCGGAAATCAGTAATGACGCCCCCCTATACCCCAAAGAAATCGAAGGATAGACACCTCATTTCCCCCACTTTGAGCATTATCCATAACCTCCCACCTTTAATCTTACCTGTCGCGGCGATAGCTATGGCGTGGTGTCTCGGGAAGATTTACTATATTTATATAGTATGTTTTACAGGGTCCCACTCAACCTTGGTTATATGCTCGCAATTTTCTTCTGTCATCAGGCTGAAAATGTGAGGTTGGGAGCAGTTCATGGAGACAATTATTATTACTTTCCTCGCCAAGCAGACCAGGCTTTGGGATACCCTTCTGCGGCTGGCCTGCATGCAAAACCTGCAAGTCCTCCAGTTCCCGACCCTTCAAGACCTCGGCCTAGCGCGCCGGTGTGATGGTGAGTTTGAGGCTATTCCCCCATCAGTTGGTGGCGGGGATCTTAATCTTGATCTTGGTGCTAGTCCCAACGGTACTCATCACTCTCCCAAGATTCTGGCACCTCCACTATACTCTACCCCAGCACCCGATCCTCTAAATTATTGGGATCATTAATTTGGGTTGATTAACACTCGCCTAGACCAGATATAGATTCATTTTGACAGCCGTTTCACTCATTTTTATGAGCGTTTTGTCGGGCTGGAGAAGAGTCACGCTTCTTTTGTAGAGCATGTTACCCGCGAGTTCGCGAATATGCAGACTTTCTATCAGCAGCCCGAGGACGCTGCCGACCAAGAGTAGCTTTATTTTCTTTTCTTTGGACTTGTAGTGGGTCATCTATCTCTATATCTGTATCTCTGCTTTTATTTTCATGTATTTATTTTTATTATTATGAAAAATAAATAAAATATTATGTTTTGATTTGCTAATATATATCTTACAGGTACCTTTTCGTGCTGCTTTGACATCTTCAGGGAAGTCTCCTATTCTTTCTTTTCATCATTTATATATTGGGGACAATGTATTGCTTTAGTATAGGGGAGGGATATTTCTTATGCAAAAAATACACAAAAAATTTTATTTTTAAAAAATTAAAAATTTTAAAAATATATATATCAAAAATTTCAAAAATTATATTTTGTTATGTATTTTTTTTAATAAATTAAAAACGAAAAATAAACATAGAAAATTTAAAATTAAATTTCTTTAAAAGGTACGTTTGAGATATCACCCCATCTTACCTCCTAGTACCGGTGAGAGCCCTTCACAGGGTATACCTCAAGAAGTCTTAGAAGTAACAAAAAAATTAGGTTTAATTTTTAATTAGAGAAGTCGTTATTTCTATATTTATTCACATGCAAAATTCCTAGTAATTTAACTTATATATAGTGTTAAGAGAATTTTGATGTTTTAATTGAAATTTTGAATTTTGGAGTAAAACTATTGGCCATGCTGTGTTTCTAGTTAAGTGCACGTGTAAGTAGAATTTTATGTAGATCTAAATATTCAGAGCATACAATTAGATTTTCATTTTTCTAAATGCGTGGAAATATTTTATTTTACTTTCATTTTGAAAACTTGTAAAATCTAAAATAATTTTGCTGAGTAAGTAGAAGTTTACTAGAGAAATATTTCGTGAATCAAGAAAGAGGTATTCTTTCTTGATGTCTAGACTTTCCCTCTACTTATTCTCAAGATATTGCATAAGTTAAACTCCTTAGCATAAATATGATTTAGGAACTTCTTTTAGCCAGTTTCAGATTTTGCACCCGTACCTAAAATTTTATCTTTGTTAAGTCATTTTGAGCCTATTACCCTATCTTTTTGTTTTAGCTCTACCAAGCATTTTATAAAAGCCTAAAAAGCAATCTAATTGCACACCTAAGACCATAGATATAGAAACACGTTTTGTGAGTGATTAGGAGCCTTTTTATTTTTGGTGGCTCTTTTCTTATATAAAAAAAATTATGAAAAAATGAAGAGGTAGAATAAAATTTTAAACATGATGAGAGAGTTGAAAAAAAATAAGAAAAATATAAAAGGATTAGGAATTTGGCTGCGTTCTTAAAGCCATATCAAATTATTGTATGCAAGCTCTCTCGAGGTTTGTCTGAGTAGCCATCGCTTTTATCTTTGACCACCCTCACAAAAAACCTAAGCCTACGTTTCAACCTAATTAAGTTCTATTAATTTATCTTTATAAGTTGAACTAGTGTCGCGGCGAGAGTGTGAAAGGGCAAGGCTATGGCCATCGACATTGATGGATTTCTTTGGAGGGTATCTCGATCTTCGTTCGTGCAATGTTATCTTAGTACACATGCTACATTCTCCCTAAATATAATTTTAAGTTTACTGGTTTTTCATTTTAAAAGTAAAAATAATAGTGGAAACACATTTTTAGAAAAATAAAAACCTTATTTGTATGCTGAGTAAGTTTTTCTACCAAAATAGCTACAAGCATAGGCATAAGACTTCGCATTTTAATCTTTAGGTTCAATTTTCTTTTCTAGCATTTAAAATTTTTCTACTCCCTATAGGAAGTTGTTTGCTCAGGACTAGCAAACAGATAAGTATGAGGGTATTTGATAACTCTAATTATTTATATTTTTCATTTATTATTTTTTATTAATAGTTAGATATTATATATCAATCTTATAATCTAAAGTTTATAATTAACTACTTTTTGTATTTTATATTTATTTGTTTTTAAAAAATTATTTTCAATCTAGCAGGGCTAATCTGTAGATTATTTGGAGCAGAACTTGAATTTTCTCCTTCTCAACCAAGACACGCCCCATGACACACCTTCTTTGGGCATGTCCAAGGGCGTGACACCAAGGAGCTAAGAACGGCGGCCGCAAATCGTCGACCTATGAACGAAGAACCTTGACAGGCCCATGACACGCCCTGTGCCATGCCATACTTGGGCGTGTCCCATAGGCGTGACACAAAGAACCAGCATCGTCGATCAAAGAACTTCGATCTATCACGTACATGCCCATGTCGCCCTTGACACGCCGGTGTCATCCTTGCACAGGGCATGACAGCCAAAAGAAGAACTGTCAGAACCCTGCCATGTCGGATTAAAATGACACGCCCTGGTCACGGGCGTGACCCAGGGCGTGTCAGGAGTGTTTTCCAGCCAATAACTCAGTTGTTCCTGCCGTTGCCGCCAGATTGCCATTTCCAGCTTGGCATGACCTGGTTATAGGGGTGACCAGGGGGTATGACGCCTCCATCAACAACATTTTATTTCCGCCATTTTCAGCTTCCTGCCGTTTTCCAGAAACAGAACTAACACGCCCTAGGTCACGGGCGTGACCAAGGGGCGTGACCTGCAATCTACTATTTTTGGTCATTTCTCCTCCAACGTTCCTAGGGTTTTAAGACGACAGTTCCGAGCCTGACATGCCCTAGGTCACCGGCGTGACCTAGGGGTGTGTCTAACCAGCACTTTTTCCTATAAATTCAAGACAGCTTTAGATGCTCAGAGTCGAATTTTGGGAGTTTGAGTCTTGTATTTTTCTGCTTAATTTGTTGTATTTTCCTTTTCTTAGTCTAGTTCTGTTTTATGAAAGTTTCAATTCAAGTTTGCTTTTCATTTTAATCATGTCTTTCCCTACTTTATCTTATAATTCCCTAATCATGATGAGTACATAATTTTCATTTAGCACTTGATCATGATGAACCTTGCAATAAAATAAACTTTTCATTTTTATAAAAAAGTGTCTTGTCTGTAATCTTGCTAACTAACGATTTATCTTTGAATTATATTTTGTCAAATTCATATTTCGCGGATATGTTCTTTGATCTAAGATCTGTATCCTAAATGACCGAGAGTTTGCAGATACTAAGAGATCAGTCAAAGATAAAAGGAGTTGCATGCACTCCTCGAGAGAGGACGACATAAATCTTCCGGATTGGAGTCAAATCCAATAGTGGGGTTCACCGCCTAAAGCAATATTAGGGGCAACATCCTTTCCTTACTCTGCCTGAATTCGATCACGAATATCGCAAAATATACTAATAGTAGTTAAGTACTCAATATATGTCTCAGAATGATTTTTAAACAACAACGTGATCTCCATCTCCTCGAGCACTCGAGCTAATTCCATACTCATCAACCGAGACTCAGGGCTCAACTCTGGTACTTTTCTGCTCAAAGCATCTGCAACAGACTTTGCTTTCCCGGGGTGGTAGTTCAGTGTAAACTCTTAATCATACAAAATTTCTAGCCAGCGCCGCTACTTCAGATTCAACTCCTTCTGCCTGTGCACATACTTAAAATTCTTATTATCCGAAAAGATCTCCCAGTGGATGCCATATAAATAATGCCTTTAAACCTTTAAGGCGAACACCACTGCCCCCAACTCCAAATCATACACTGGGTAATTAACTTCATGCTTCTTAAACTTCCTTGAGGCATATGCAATCACGTATCCATGCTGCATCAATACTCATCCATTCCCTTGATAGGAGGCATCATTGTAGACTTGAAATCTTTCTTTCCCTGATGGAAGAGCTAGGATCGGTGCGGTGGTAAGTCTATCTTTTAGCTCTATAAATGCAGCCTCACACTGGGGTGTCCACTCGTATGACACACCTTTCTTCGTCAAAGCAATAAGGGGAAGGGCTATCTTCGAGAATCCTTTCACGAGCTTGCGATAATACCCAGCAAGTTCGAGGATTTCTCGTACATCTGCCACTGACTTCAAAGGCGACCACTCCTTCATGGCAGGTACCATAGCCGGGTTTACCGCTAATCCAACACCACTAATAACATGACCCAAGAATGCAACTTCTCGGAGCCAAAACTCACACTTGCTAAATTTTGCAAACAAGGCATGCTCTTTTAGCTTCCTCAAAACTAAGGTCATGTGATCTTCATGATCTTCTTCTGTCTTCAAATAGACAAAAATATCATCGATGAAGATGATGATGAAGACATCCAAATATGGTTCAATCACCCTGTTCATCAGAATCATGAACGCAAATGGTGTGTTTGTGAGTCCAAACAGCATCACCATGAACTCGTACAACCCATATCTCAAGTTAAACGCGGTCTTCGGGATATCTTCCTCTTGTATTCATAACTGATAGTACCCCGAGTGCAGATCCAATTTGGAAAACCAATGCGCTCCTACAAACTGATCGAACAACTTGTCGATTCAGGGTAGAGGATAGGTGTTCCGCACCGTTAGTCGGTTGAGCTCCAGATAATCTATGCACAATCTTAATGTTCTGTCCTTCTTCTTAACAAATAGAACAGGGGCGCCCTAGGGTGATGAACTGGGACGAACAAACCCTGATTCTACTAACTCCTGCAGCTGAACTCTAAACTCAACGAGTTCCTTTGGAGCCATTCGGTAATGGGTCTGAGATACAGGCTTGGCACCCGATACTAGTTTAATTTGAAAGTCTACTTCCCTATGCGGGGGTAGTCCTTGAAGCTTCTCAGGAAAGACCTCAGGAAAATCCCGCACTACCCGCACATCTTTTATACTTTGTGCCATCTCTTTAAATTCAAAACATATCACATATACATTGTTTCCTTCCATATGGTCCTTAAGGGCCTGAATCGAAGACAATAACATACAGGGTGAAAATTTGATACCTTGTAAAATGACCTCCGAGTCTCAAGGCCTCAAGGTGATTTTCTTCGCTGCATAATCTATCTTGGCATTGAGCCAATCTAACCACGACATGTCCAAGATAAGATCGAATTCTGGTATTCTCAATACCGTTGCAGGGGTTTTAAAGATCTTTCCTCCAATACATACTTCCAAGTAACACTTGGCAGACGAGGTAATCTTGGAGCCATCCGGAAGGTGTACTCTCCGAGTGGTACTAGTGACGTGTTGCACTCCTAAGTATTTAACAAAGTTCACCGAAATGAACATGTGAGTGGCACGGGTATCAAACAGTGTATGAGCGGGTTTCCCAGTAACCATTACGGTGCTTATGTATCAATTATAAAGACTCAAAGCATGCCTCCTAGCATATCGTAAGTAATTGAAGAGAAATACTTATAATATATTAACCAAATAACGACATACCTTCAATCACATCCTGAGGATTCCTCTCCTGCGCCATATCCAATGCAAACATCTGCTCTCGAGCAGCTCAAGGATCCTTCCTCGTGGTACTCATCCTCGACCACACACATGTCCCATCTTTTTGGGGCTGCGAAAGGAAGAGATGGGGAGGATCTCCAATTAGTTCCATGAAGTGACGTAGGATGTGGACTGGCTGATTGTACTGGAAGCAAACTCGCTCATGCTGCTCCCTAGGCTGCAGGTATAAATATTACGGTTGAGGTAGTGCTGGCTGCGGGGTCGGACGCTCCATTAAAAAATTCTGGCGGAAGCGACCTACGGCTTTATTTTTTCTTCTCCCTCTGTTGTCCTACCTCCTTTTATAGCTAGGGCCTACCTCCATTACGCCCTCAGCTGGTCTCTTACTACTTACCAAGTGATCTTCTTCTAGCCTTTTCGCCAAATCGATGATCTCTGCCAAACTTGAGTCCGCTATAAACAAAAGGGCTTGCCTTAGGGGATCTCACAAGCCTTTGTAAATCCACTTCGCATAGCCACGATTGTCAACCTCGTAGGAGTCAGCAAACCTAGCGAGGTGCTAAAACTCCCTTTGATATTTTGTCGCGGATTAAGATCCTTAATTCAACTACATGAATCTTTATTCAAGCTCGTCTCAAGTAGTAGAGGGAATGAAATTCTCCAAGAAAGCTTTAGTAAACTCATGCCAACTAATCTCTATGTACACTCAGCCTTCAAAAGTGGAAACCATGAGGGACTTTCGCCACCTCTACGCAAGCAATTCCAAGACTAACACCGCAAAAGTCACTGCCATATTGGCTGGACATCTGATTTTAGCCATTAACTCTTCCATAATGTCGAGCCATTCTTCAGTACGGACAGCCGACTCCGTCCCAACATAAGCAGGCGGGGAGAGGGCTTGAAAGTTCTCAACCTGTTGGAGCTCGGGGCTTATTGCTTCACAGGGGCCTGTTTAGACCTAAAGGCATCTAAGATCACCATAAGTATCTGTCCATACTCAAACTGCTGGAACCTAGTAGGGACGGAAGGGACGGGAGTGCCCGCTACTGACTCTACATGCGCCAGAATCTACATATAAAAGTACAAACCTAAGATCTGGTTGGCTAAACATTGGGTAACGACAAGACATACTTAGTGTGAATTACACATGGGCACACCACTGCTTCTGCTATGTAAGTTTGTCCACTAACTGACCAATCGAACGGGGGTGGCACCATTGTTCAATGAATTTTTTAGTTGATGATCATTGCAAGTTGATACCATTTGTAAGACTCCCCTCCCGGAACACTAGACACGGCCAATGGGAGTCTTATTGTTGAATATATGGAAGTGGAAGTGGCGGTCTGACCGGGAAGACCGTGCTGTCTGGAGGTGGTGGTCTATGAAGACAGACCGATCAGCCTTAGTCGGTGTATAACTCTTACATGCGTTCTCTAGTGAAGCCGCTCGAATAGGTTGTTTATCCGCAGGTGTTGCGGACTGGATTGGAGTTTGCGGAGCCCGCCTTGTCGGACTTGTTCTTGGAACAAAGGGAGACCATCATAGTTCTTATCTGTGTCTTGGGTACTCTGATAGGCATTGTGTTTTCCTAGTTTGCGCGGACTTGAGTCTTGCGTCCGCAGAGCTTGTTTAGAGACTGCTGGATACAAGACTTGGTCTTGATTGAATACAAGTCTTGGTTGCGTGTCCGCTGTACTCGCGGTATCCGCCTATTCGCTAGGGTGTGCTGGCTATCCGATAGCTCAACCTCTTCAACTCTGGACTTGGTGCGAGCTGCGGATACGCGGTCTAGTTCTGTGTCCGCCAGGTGCTTCGTATGGGACTTGGAGTTGATCTAAGTTGGCGCGGACTGTGTGCCTGTCCGCTTGGTCGCTGTGACCCGTGCGGAGAAGTTATTCTTTTTACAAATAGGGTGCAATTTTCCTATCTCATGGGGCGGTGATCATACCCCTTCCCATACCTATAAATAAGACCCCCTATCACATCAATAATAACAAGAGTGAACAGTAAGTGAGCGGGAGTTAGTGCTGCAGTCTTATATTTTCTGTCCACGCTGGTTGAGAAGTCTAACCAGTTGCTTTTGCAAGTGTGCAGCTCGCACTGTGAAACCAAGTGTTTAGTTCTAACTGTGGTCAGGGATCAATGGAGCTCGCAGTTATCAACCCGTGGTTAAGCTTCAAGTCTCAGTTAGCGATCATCAGTCTTCTCTTCTTCTGCACTTTCCTAGTTCAATAAGCTATCCGTTAGTTGGCAGTTTGTTCCTCTTTTTGGCAGTACTGTTCATGGTCTAACTGGCGTCTGTGTGACCTCAGCGGTTAGGAAGCTTGTAGTTTGCTGGCAGATCTTCTTCTGCTTGAATAATAGGTAGTCTGCGTGACCTCACAGTCTCGACGGACTTCACTATTTAGTTAGACAAGGGCGGCAGTCTCAGCTTCTGTCCGCCTGGCTTCTTACTTTTTGTTGTCTTTTGCTTCCTTGTTTTTCTTGGAAAAATCATATCTCGCCATGTATACCTCTTGTTGCAAAAAAGATTGTTAATACATGACTTGTTTGTTACTTTCCTTTCATCTGGTTTATTGAGCTTTGTTATGGTTGAAGTGTTTATGCGTCTGGTTCCCATTTTCCGCTTAATCAAGATTCTTTCTTCATATCAGAGGTGGCATTCCTGCTATCTTGAAATTGTTTACATGGTATCAGAAGGAACCGAGGCTTGAGCAGTGATCAGCCACCAAGTTTTCTATTCTTTGGAAGTTTGTTAAATCTATGATAGTGCAATGGATGGTGGGTTTGCAAGAGGTCTCAGTATTGAGTTTTTAACTCTGACCAACTTTAAGAAGTGGAGGTCATGCATGGAAAGCTATCTTCTTAGAGAGTTTTTGTGGGAAGTTGTGTGTAGAGACAACGTGGCAAAGGTTACTGCTGCAAATGGGTCTGCTTAAGAAGTTAGAGCTTGGAGGAAAACAAATGCAAGGGTTGAGTTTACTCTAAAACGGTCTATCACATCGCAGCTCTTTGATCACATCGTTAGATGTCAATCTACTGTTGAGATTTTGACTTCCCTTGATGGGTTGTTCAATAAGAAGAATTTAGCACGGCTACAGTTCTTGGAAAATGAGTTGGCAAGGGCCACTAAGGGAGATTTATCCATCTCCATTTTCTTCTTGAAGTTGAAGAACTTGTGCACTGAGATATCAGCATTGGATACTAATGAGCCTATCTCATAGGTGAAGCTAAAGAGGCACATAATCCGCGGCTTGTAGAAGGAGTATGTGGCCTTTGTTACCTTCGTTCAAGGCTGTGCTACTCAGCCATATTTGCTAGAGTTGGTGAATCTGATAGCTTCGCAAGAGAGCTTAGCATGGCAGATTGCTGGTATGGATCTTTCTGGAGGTGATAGTGAAGCCCTCTTCTCTAGGAAGAAGAAAAGGAGGGACAAGAAGAAGAATTCATCTGGTAGAGATAGTCCTTCGACTTCTTATCAAGAAAAGAGTTCCTCTTCTAAGAAGAACGGGAAGAAGGAAGGGCCTCGATACTACATGTGCAACTTGCCCATACACTTCATGTGCGACAGCAAGGTTAAACTTAAGTCGGGGCATGCTGCATGCACGGAGGAAGCAGGATGTAGTACTGAGGAAGTAGGATGGGGGAATTCTTTTTTGATGGGTACTTGTGTACATGCTAGGTCCACCATCAACTACCAAGATGATTGTATCATCGATTCTGGGTGTGGTCATCACAACACTGGGGATGAGTTGAAGGTCTCCTCTCTACAAGCGTATACAGGTAATGGTGCTATAATTACTGCTGGCGATACTATTCATGCAGTCGAGAAGGAGGGTGTGTCTCAGTGGGCAGTAATAAGGGCCCACTCACTTTAAGGAGTGTCTATCACATGCCCGGTATGAGGAAGAACCTCTTCTCCGTGACCAACGCGGCAGATGCAGGTTACCACGTTCTGTTTGGCCAACAAAAGTGCGGATTCTCTGAAACATATCAGTGGTGATGTCTTATGTTGCTCACGTTGGAAGGAGAGTAAAGGACTTGTTTGTTCTATCAATAAGCTCCAATCTTGATTGGATGAGAACCAACGACAGCGCGACTATATGGCATGAGAGGCTGGGACATGTCGGGATGGACAAGATGAAATCCATGGAGGTGAGAAGCCTTGTGAAAGGCTTGCCAAAGTTGTCATCCTTCGATGACGGTCACGTTTGTGCGGGATGTCAATATGGAAAGGCACATCGCCTTCCTTTTGACAAGTCACAAACTAAAACTAAAGCACCATTGGAGTGTATCCATGGTGATCTGATGGAGACGACCATCTCCTCTAGTCATGGAGACAGCAAGAACATGTTGGTACTAATTGATGACTACTCAATGTACAAGTGGGTGTATTTCATGAAGGATAAGTCTGATGCATTCAAATTGTTTGTGGAGTTCAAGGAGCTGGTGGAAGGCTGGCTTGGCCTACGAGTGAAGAAGCTGAGAATTGACAACGAAGGTGAGTTCATTTAAACTCAGCTCTCTGATTTCTATAGGAAGCATGGCATCCAGAGAGACCTCACTTGTGCTCACACTCCACAACAAAATGCAGTTGCAGAATAAAAGATCCATCATCTGACAGAAGTCTGCAAGTGTTGGCTCCATGCAAAGGGTATTCCCAGGTCTTTTTGGGCAGAAGGAATGGCATGCGCATCCTATGTTATCAATCGGAGGCCTCTGAGCCCGATCAACATAAAGTATCCTCATGAGCTAATTTTCAAGGAGAAGCCCACTGTTGAACACCTTCGGGTGTTCGGTTCGGTCTGCTATGTGCACGTCCTCGATGCTCTCCAAACCAAGGTAGATGCAAAGGCATGGAAACTTGTCTTTGTAGTCTATGATGAGAGGAAAAAGGGGTGGAAGTGTATGTACCCAATGACGAAGAATTTTATGGTATAATGAGACGTGGTATTTGATGAACTGACGTCATATGGAGGTAGCTATGCAGTGGAGTTATAGGAGAGTAGACCAGAAATTGGGAAGGAGGAAGTTGCAAGAGATCTTCTGGTGGAGGTGCCGATATTACCCGGAGCTCCAGGGGTTTCTATCTCTGGAGAAGATGCTTCTGGTTCAGGAAGCAGGGGGAACGTTGCTCAAGTTATTCCCGAGAATGTAGATGGGTTAGAAGAAGCAGCAGAGGTGGTTAGCAATGGCTAGAATATTCGGAGATCGAAGAGGATCATTTAACCACTGGCTCGCTATAGCATAGGAAATATGGTGAGCTTTGTCACTTATTTCTTCGCAGGCCCTTTAGATGAGCGGGAGCCTTCCATGTTTAAAGAGGCCAACGGGGTCAAGGAGTGTGATGATGCCATGGATAAGGAGATGGCAGCCCTCAGAAATAATTAGACTTGGGACCTTGTGCCCAATTTCGAAGGAGTTACTCCTGTGACATGTAAGTGGGTGTATAAACTAAAGTAGAAGGAGTATGGAAGCATCAAGCAATAAGAGGCTCGCCTTATTTCTCGAGGGTTCTCTCAGCAGTACAACAAAGACTATGAGAATACATTTATTCTATTCGCCAAAATGACTTCTGTACAGGTGGTGATTGCCTTGGTGCCTTGCCAAGGATGGAAGATGTGGAACTTGATGTTAAGAAAGCTTTTATTTATTGAGAGATCGATAAAGACATCGTCATGGTTCAACCACCAAGCTACCTGTCTGAAGTTCATCCTTGACATGTCTGCAAGCTCATCAAGGCTCTTTATTGCTTGAAATAAGCGCCTAGGGCGTGGTACGGAAAGATCGTTGAATACCTCCAATTCTGCGGATATCTTTCTTCCGATTCGGATTCGAGCCTATTTATAAAGAAGAGGGGGGAACTTCTTGTCTTGGTGCTGCTATACGTGGATGATATGATCATCACGGGGAACTCTGAGTAGGAAGTGGCTAGGGTCAGGGCGGAGCTAGCTATACACTTTGAGATGAAAGACTTGGGGGAGCTTCATAACTTTCTCGGTCTCTAAGAGGAGAGTTAGAAGAGCAGGATACTTGCTTCCCAGAGAGGATATGCTTATCGTATTGTGAATCAATTCAATATGAGAGAGGGGAAGTGTTGATTTACTCCTCTGGATTCAGGGTTGAAGCTTCAAAGGGATGAGGAAAGGGCTCTTCTAGACCCCTTAGTGTTATGGGATCTTGTTGAAAGCTTGATCTACCTGACAATTACAAGGCAAGAAATTGCTTATGCTACTGGTCGCGTAAGTCGATATATGGCAGAGCCTCAGAAGCCTCATATTGTGGGGGCAAAGAATATCTTGAAGTATGTGAAGGCTACTTCTGATATGGGTCTCCTGTATAGGAGAGACACGAGCTTTAACTTGCACAGTTACACAGATGCTGAATATGGGGGAGAATCAGATGATCGGAGGTCGACGCCGGGTTATGTTTTTACATATGGATCAGCGGGCATCTCATGGTATAGCAAGAAGCAGGACACAGTGTCTGTCTCTACTACGGAAGCGTTGTACAGGCTTCAGCCTTGGCAGCTCGAGAAGCCATCTAGCTTAGGAGGCTAGTAAAAGATGTCCATGAGGAAGTGCCAGGTCCTACTCTGCTCCACGGTGACAACGAGAGTGCTCTCAAACTAGTGAACAACACAGATTGTCACACAAGGACCAAGCATACAGAGATCGAGCACCACTTCATTCGGAAGAAGGTGTTGGAGGGGTCTCTTATGGTCGAGCATTTTCAGTGTGAGGACAAATTTACTGATATCTTCACCTAGCCTAGGACAAAGGGGACCTTCATGCTGTTTCGAGGGCATTAGGTTGATCACCACTTCCCAGTTCAAGGGGGAGTGTTGAAATTATTGAAGTGGAAGTGGCGAGGTCTGACCGGTAAGACCGTTACGGTCTAGAGGTGGCGGTCTATGCAGACAGATCAGTCGGCCTGAGTAGTTGTATAGCTTTCAACTGTGTTCTCTAGTTAAGATGCGCGAATAGGACGTTTATCTGCAGGTGTTCCGTACTGGATTGGAGTTTGCGGAGTCTGCCTTGTACAACTTGTTCTGTGAGCAAAGGGAGACTAGCATAGTTCTTGTCTTGGTCTTGGGTTCTCTGATAGGCGCTGTGTTCTCCTAGTTTGCGCGGACTTGAGTCTTACGTCCAAAGAGCTTGTTCAATGATTGATGGATGCAAGAATTGGTCTTGATTGAAGACAAGTCTTGGTGGCATGTCCGTTGTACTCGCGGTATACGCCTGTTCGCCAGGGTGTGCCGGCTATACGGCAGCTCGACCTCTTTGACTCTAGACTTGGTGCGAGCTGCGAATACATGGTCTAGTTCTGTGTCCGCCAGGTGCTTCGAATGGGACTTGGAGTTGATCCAAGTTGGTGCGGTTTGGGTGCCTGCCCACATGGTCCCTACAACCTGTGCGGAGCAGTTGTTATTGCTGCAGATAGGGGGCAGTATTCCTATATCATGGGGCGGTGATCACACTCCTTCCCATACCTATAAATTGGACCCCCTATCATATCAATAATAATAAGTGTGAATAGTAAGTGAGCGGGCGTTAGTGTTGCGGTCTTAGATTTTATGTCCGCATTGGTTGAGAAGTCTAACAAGTTGCTTTTGCAAGTGTGCGGCTAGCACTGTGAAACAAGGTGTTTGGTTCTTACTGTGGTTAAGGATTAGTGGATCTCGCAGTTATCAACCAGTGGTTAAGCTGTAGGTTACGGTTAGCGATGAGTGGTCTTCTCTTCTTCTGCACTTTCCCAATTCAATAAGCTATCCATCAGTGGCCAGTTTGTTCCCTGTTTAGTAGTACTGTTTGCGATCTAACTGGCAGCTAGGCGACCTATGTGGTTTAACGGCTTGCAGTTTCCAGCAGCTCTTCTTTTTCTTGAATAACAGGTAGTCCGCGCGACCTCACGGTCTCGACGGACTTCATTGTTCAGTTCGGCAAGGGCAGCGGTCTCGGCGGTCTAAGCTTCTGTCCGCCCGACTTCATGCTTTTTGTTGTTTTCTGCTTCCTTATTTTACTTGGCGAAATCATGTCTTGTCATGTATACCTCTTATTATAAAGAAGATTGTTAATACATGTCCTACTTGTTACTTTCCTTGCATCTAGTTTATTGAGCTTGGTTATGGTTGAATTGTTCTTGTACCTGGTAACCATTTTCGGCTTAATCAAGGCTGTTTCTTAATATCTTAGGTGGTATTCCTGGTATCTTTAAATTTTTTACACTTATGCCCAGAACATCCGCCTTGTGGTAGCGTCAGCACACGGGCTAACCAGTACTACAAGACACCTATCCTGCCGGCTAAAACATATCATCCATACCAATCCAACAAAAAGAAAGTAAAAGAGAAGTCAAAATCCACACAAGTAAATAGTCCAAACAAGTATATCAATAATCAGAAGCATTAACAAGCTTCTATAATATTAGAGTACATTACAACATTGCCCAATTGGCTATAATTAGAATCTCTCAAGACTGACGTCCATCAATGAAGGCAGCAATGGTAACGACACTTAAGGCCCCATCGTCCTGGCCTGGCTGCCCTGCTGCACAACCTGCTGCTGCTCTATCTGCGGGGTTTCCTCCAAAAAAGGAAGACGTAGTAACCGTTAGTAATAAATACTAAGTAGCTATCACATCTGTTCCCCCTGCGACTCTTTGGCATAGGGCGGAGAAAAGGAACAAGGGTATAATATATATAAATATGCAGTCGTACAAGCAGGTGATATAAAACTAATCAATAACAGAGTATCCAATATGTACAACAAGTAAGTATATCAATCTATGCTAGAAATTCTACTATCAATATCAGTGTAAATATGTTCTTATAAAAGGAAAGTAACTTAACTTATATGAATGCCCATACAGACATAGATGTTAAGGATTAGCTCAACAGTAAAGTAAATCATCATATGAGAGTGCCCAGACAAACTTATAAGATAAGGATTGTTGGGAATTGTGCCCTCCAATATTCCTCAGGATTTGAAGATGCATCACCACTCATGCTAAGGGGCATAATGTATTTGATGTGTGCTTAAGTTCATGTATGAAAGGTTGTCCTTGATTGGACAGGTGAACAAAAAGAGTTAGCTGGAAGTCAGATAATTTGACTAAGGCAAACACGTCGAGACAGCTGAGACAGATGAGAGGAAGGTCTCAGTATAACCACTGAGACAGCTGAGTAGCTCAATGCAAAATGTTGAGAGAAGTGTTGGTCTCTGCAGAACCGCTGAGACAGGAGAAAATCTCAGCTGTGAATAAGATAGCGTTGAGACCGTTAAGAAGAAACAACTAAGACAATTTAGAAGGAACCTCTGAGACAAATCTAGTAGAAATTCACTAAGCCTAGAAGCAAGGTCAACAATTCAAAGTATTTCATGCAATTGCGGGAAAGCTACAATTACACCAGAAGACCACTGTTGACGTCACCAGAAGTCAACAATTCAACGTATTTCATGCCATTGCGGGAAAGCTACAGTAGCGTCAGATGCTATTGTTTGTCTTCTTTTAGGGGTGGTGGCGCTCACCATCCATGGCTGGGCCCACACTCAAATAGTGTTGTTGATTCAAATCAACAGATATAAAAAGGGAAATTGAATCGAGAAAAGGGGTGATTAGGGTTACGGAAAATAGAGGGTCTGGACTTCATCTTCTCCGACGAGCTTGAAAGCCAAGTCCAGTAGTGCATGCCAGTAGGAAGAGAAAGATAGCTGAAGATTTTTTAGTTCAGCAAGTTTGTTCTTTGCAGATCAAGTTGGCTGATTCATCTAATCAATAAGAAGAGATAGTTGTGTGAAGAGAAAGATAGCTGAAGCTTTTCTAGTTCAGCAAGTTTGTTCTTTGTAGAACAAGTTGGCTTATTCATCTAATCAGCAAGAAGAGATAGCTGTGTGAAGTGAAAGATAGCTGTAGCATTTCTAGTTCAGCAGGTTTCTTCTTTGCAGAACAAGTTGGCTGATTCATCTAATCAACAAGAAGAGATAGTTGTATGAAGGGTCGTTAGCCTTTAATAGCAGATAGCTATTTTTCAGTGTAGTAGAGAAGCTGTTAGCCGTAGAAGATGACTAATTCTTTATACAGCAAGAGGGATGGACTGATACCTGCTCAGTACAGTAAGGTAGACTTTGAGATTTATCTCTGAGACTGTGTTTTAATTTATTTCAATTTTTGATTAATTTCCTGTAGGATTCAGGTTGTTTGAATTTGAGATGTAGGGCCTTTTGTCCCTGAGTTGGAGGTGACTAATTAGTCACTGAGGTAGGTGCCCTGCTGGGGTGCTGAGGTATGATCCATGTGTGGATCTGAGAGTATGGTTGTCCTCCTAGCCATAGTAGTAGGTGTAACGCCCCGCCTTTTCAGCGATTATTTTTATTCTCATTTGGCGTTACGAAGACGCGTTTCCGTGGCTTGTGTCATGTGTGGAGTATGGTTTAGCTCCTTAGAACTGAGTGCCCTGTTTGGTAGCCTGTTGGCAAAATCTCCCTAGCAACCGAGTCGGTTTGGTGACCGGTGTGGCCTCTCGGGGGGATGTTTGTGTTTGGCTTTGCTTGGGTATAACTCGTGTTCTGTTCGTCGAAAGTTAATTTCGACTTCGCCGTTGTGTTCGTAGCGTGGGTATTTAGCTACGGTGCGAATTTCGTCGAATTCCGAGGTGAATCGGTTTTCGCGTCGATTTGGTGCTTTATGTAATTTTATAATTAAATATATAATTATATAATTATATATATATATAATAGGATGAGAGCCATCGTTCCTTCATCTTCTCCGATAGAAAAACCGCCGGCCCCCTTTTTTACGAGAGAAAGTAACCGCCGAGCCTTGCCTTCGGACGCCGATTCCCGGAGCGTTTGTGGACGGAATTCGATTCCGAGAGTGGATTCGGATTGCTCTCGTCGAGACCTTCATTCCTGCGGTAAGAAATTCGATTTTCGTAGAGTTTTGGAAGGATTGGAAATTTTAGTTTTTGGAGTTTTCCGCCATTAATGGCCGAGTCCTTGTTCTAGGTGTTGCGGCCGTTTTGATCCGTGCGAAGAGGAGGAAATCAGTCCAAGCTTCGCTGTGAATTGAGGCAAGTGGTATTCTTGCCCTTGCCAAGTGTTTTCTTCGAATTTATTTACTGAAATTGAACTCCCGGTTAGCCTAGGTTAGAGGCCTTGTTATTCTCATTTTCTTGCTAACCATAGGGCTTAGTTCGTCCTACTGAAACCCCCCCTATGTGGTGATGTTTGGAATCCAAATTGTCAGCGTGAAGCCGCTGTTTTTCCTTAATTTTGATTGTTGCTCCGGTTCGGGCGTAGCCGAGTGGGAGAGTTAGGAGGGGGTGTGGTTGCCAATTTCCTTCGTTTTGGTATTATTCGAATGGTTAGGCATAGTTCGAAAGGTAGTAGCGTGCGAAGTTGATAGTCGTCTACTGCTACTGCAGTGGCGTGAGTCGTGTGCGCGTTCCGGTGTCGTTCGGAAAATTCCAAACGGTACAGGTTTGCCGCGCACGGTCATCAGCCTTTAGGGCGCACGACCACTGGTCGTGTGCCTCTGTTCGTGCGCGTATAATTTCATTTTCCAAAGTTCTGTCTCGGGCAATCGCACGAGCGCTGGCAACAGCGCGCACGACCAGTGATCGTGCGACAGTGATCGTGCGCAGTTGCTAGGTTTTCTGTCAGGTTTCCAGGTTCGTTTCGCACGATCATCAGCCAATGAGTGCGCACGACCACTGACCGTGCGCCACTGACCGTGCGTTTTGTATATTTCCTTTTGCTAGGCTAATTTAGCTGATTTCGAGTGCGGGGGTTTAGATACTCAAGTGGCAGGTAACTACTCGAGTTCTGGATCTTCTGCCTTGGTCGTTCGACTATTGTCGAGCCCCGTTTTCCTTAGTGGGTTTTGTGGGTAGTAACTTTATTTTGGCGGCGAGTGAGGCTAGCTCACTCAACGCCAAGGTTTAGGTAGGCACTGAGTGGGTTTCACTCACGCCTAGTCGTGTTGGTTCATTTCAACATTTCTTCCTTTACGTTGTATTTCAATTCCGAGTGGATTTCCAGTTGTATATCTGGATTTTTCCTTGTCGGCCGTTTTCTTGATTTTCCTAGAGGCCGAATCGTGGGTCGTGGATAGTAGTGGTGGTTGTAGCTCTTTATGGGGGTGGAGTTTTGTGATATAGCCAAGGCCACCCATGGATTTCTTGCTCCAGGTACGGGCTGGGCATTTCGGGTGGGAAGATCCCTTGTGTTTTCACGTTTTGACCCTCGAGCTTTTGACTTGGACATGGTGGATTGGAGGACTGCGTTTGCCTTCGATCCGGTTCCTCGTTGTTGTTTTGCTACTATCACTTCCCACAGTTTAGGGTGTTAGAAGTTTCTTCGTGGTAGTTTTGCAGCATTTTTGGCTCTTGGCAGCCTAGTAGGCCCTGCAGGATGTGGTTCCTGGGCTGGGTTGTTGCTGTTTCTTTGCACGTTGTGCATTTCCTGTTGTCCTGTTTTGGACAGTTGTGACTCTTTCTTCTGCATGTTTTCAGTTACTTTGTCCTTTTGGTTGACTCTTACATGCAGTTGTTTTTACCTTGATTTTGCTTGCTGAGGTATTCTGTTTTCTTTTGGAATGCCTCAGGTTCGGAGCTGTAGCCAGTCTGGTGGCTAGTAGGTGGTGTTGTTGGTGGACTCCCGGACTTTGAAGTTTTGTTTTCCTTGTTAGTGAGGTAGTTTTCAGTACTTTCTTACAGACATATATATGTGCTAGTGGGTTCGTGTCAGGTTGTTGGCGCCCACTAGTAGTTTTTACCTTGTACTAGATATATATACTATTGCTGCTACCATTTTCTGGAGATAGTCTACTTGCTTTGAGAGGATTTATGCTAGGCTGCTAGGTATTTTCAAACTATAAATGCTATTGTAAATAAATCTCATGATCAGCATGTTTGCAAACTTAAACACTACTTTCCAAATCACGTATGAAAACGTTTTCTTATACATATTATGTAAACTAAAAGTAGTGTCTTGCATAGCATAAGTGGTTCTCTTGGGACCCTTATGCGCTCTTTAGGGTGTAAAACCTAATTAAAGTATTTTCCGCAGCGTTTAAATATAGTTTTCTTTTGTGGACTAGATGATCCACTGAGCCGAGGGATACGGACTTAAACATAACTGATTTTCTATTCATTAAGCGCACAATTTTCTTGCATAAAGGTTGTAGTTGGTTTTTGCCTGAGCGTCAGCAGTTATCCCCTGCTTGACGTGGCATCATGACGCGCGTTTTCTCTTACTCTGATAATTCTTAATTCGGAGAAAATGCGGGTTGTGACAGTTGGTATCAGAGGGAGGTTGCTTGACAAGTTAGTTGGGCAACCTTCCTTGGATGCTGTTAGTAGTTCAGCATCATGTCATTCACACACCGATATGTCATCAGCACGTCTTGGCAAAAGCACGAACACTACACTCATAGCATAACATGAAGTATACGGGGCATATTATGTAGTATGGGATGCATAATATGTGTTCGTATATGGATCCACCTTAGGGGCTACATGTGAGGGTTATGTAGTATGGGATGCATAACCTCACCACATGACTGCGACTAGCACGTTTCTTTTTCGTTGCATGGAAATGTTATGTAGTATGGGATGCATAACATTTTCATGTGTACGCCGCTCATATCATGCATTAGGGCCTTTGTTTTTAGAATGCATAACACAATCATGCATATCATAACATTGCATAAGCACAACGCGCCAAGCTAAAGATTTGCAGGATGACATATGTACACACATAAGTTTTCAAACTAACATAAATTCATGCATCCGATCTAGGCACAAGAGTTGTAAGGTGGTGGTTAACCATCCTAGGTTAGGTCATATCATCTAATTTTTGTGAAAAAGATAAACTCTCAGAGCAAGTTTAGCAGCTTTAAGTCTATATCTACATATGTATTGTCTGTACTGGTATTCGGTTCTAGTTGTGGGGTTTGGATCTGATCTGCGTTGTAATGATTTTTAGGATGGCTAGGCGACCTGCGACTCGATCGACTCCCCTGTCTGAGGGTGAATCTTCTGGAGCTCAGAACGATGCGGTGATCGAGGGTCTGCGTCAGAGTAGCGAAGCTATGGGCAGGCAGTTGGAGGAGGTGCAAGCCCAGATTCAGTCTTTGGTGGCAGTTGTGGCAGGCCAGGCTCAGGGTGCGCAAGTTCCTGCTGGGGGGTTAGCTGTTCCTCCTCCTCCTGCACCCTTGAGACCTCCAGTGGTGGTGCCAGCAGAGATGGCCTTCATCTCGCAGTTTCAGAGGCTGAGCCCTCCCACTTATGATGGGAAGGCAGATTTCATGGTGATAGACGACTGGCTGATCTCCATGGAGGAGATGTTCTCGTACTCTGGATTTCAGATGATCAGAGGGTGATGATAGCCGCCTATCAGCTTAAAGGTTTGGCTAAGAGTTGGTGGCTGAGAGAGAAGGAGAGCCTGGTAGCCGGATGCTCTTGGGAAGTGTTCAAGGAGATGCTGTTGAGGAAGTTCTTACCCTCGGTCGAGCGTGACCGCCTCATGAATGATTTCCTCTATCTAAAGCAAAGGCAGCTCACAGTGGGTGAGTATGAGATAGAATTTAGTAAGTTGAGCCGTTTTGCCCCTGCTTTGGTCAGCATTGAGGCGGATCGAGTGAAGAGATTTCTCGGTGGCTTGAGGAGTGAGATGCAGCAGTTGGCCAGTGCTTATGGGTCAGTGTCTTATGCTGGAGTTGTAGAGGCTGCTCTTAAGGTTGTGGCCATTGAGGCGGCGAAGAGCAGAGGCCAGCAGTTGAAGAAGGATAAGAGGAAGTTGGTAGAGGAGAAGAAACCCCTGGTACCCGATGCTGTTCCGGGAAAGAGGAGCAGGGTGGTGTGCAGTTTCTGTGGCCGGTCAGGCCATCCTGTTGAGAGGTGTTTCAAGAAGGCGGCAGCTCAGAAGAAGGAGCAGGTTCATGCGATTCAGGGTGCTCCTAGGAGAGATGTCTCCTGTTCAGTTTGCAAGCGATCCGGGCATGATGCAGCCCAGTGTTGGTCCAGAGATAGAGTCTGCTTTCAGTGTGGGCAGAAGGGACACATTAAGTCAAGGTGTCCTCAGGTCCAGTCAGCTCTTCCTGCAGTTCCGTTAAGGCTTTACCTCCACCTCAGCGTGTGGACAAGGGAAAAGGGAAGCTGAACGTGATTTCTTCCGAGGAGGCTCAGACTTCGACCCAGGTGATCTCAGGTTAGTAGTTTGTCGTTTTTTCTTTCTAGCCTGGTAGTTTAGTTGCTAGATTGTTTGCGGCACTGTTGTGCTAGTTCCTTAGCTTTGTGCGTTCCTATAGGGAAATTTAAGGTGAAGAACCGTTGGGCGCGTGTTCTGTTTGACTCCGGCGCTACCCACTCGTTCGTGGCTAGAGCCTTTGTGGAGCGTCATCGGTTGTCTCTAGATCGTGTTCGGGATTCCTTCCGTGTCAAGTTTCCCTCTGGTGAATCTGTGTTGTCAGATATGGGTATTTTGGATTGCCCGGTTTTGTTGGGGGATTTTCTTGCGAAGGCGGATCTGAAGATGATTGATCTAGAGGATTTCGATGTCATTTTGGGCATGGACTGGCTCTCTCGGTATGATGCGGTCATTCAGTGCAAAGGAAAGCGCTTGGACTTCATCAGGGACGACGGTCAGCCCGGCAGCGTGTATGCTGATCCGTGTCAGGATTCTCCTGTTCTCTCTGCGGTATGTGTTCAGAGATTGTTTCTTTCTGATAGTAGTGTTTGTTTAGTATCGGCGGTTGGAACCGTTGTAAGCGTGCCACGCTTGGAGGAGATTCCTATTGTTCGTGGTTTCGCCGATGTTTTTCCTGATGACCTTCCTGGTATCCCTCCTGAGCGGGAGGTGGAGTTTGTTATTGATTTGGAGCGGGTACGCGTCCTATTGCTAAGGCGCCGTACCGGATGGCCCCTCGCGAGTTAGAGGAGTTGCGAATTCAGTTAGATGAGTTGTTGGCTAAAGGTTTTATCAGGCAGAGTTCGTCGCCTTGGGGTGCTCCTGTTTTGTTCGTAAAGAAGAAAGATGGGTCGATGCGGCTTTGCATTGACTATAGAGAGTTGAACAAGGTCACTATCAAGAACAGGTACCCTCTGCCGAGGATCGATGATTTATTTGACCAGTTGCGTGGTAGCACGGTGTTCTCCAAGATCGATCTTCGTTCGGGCTATCATCAGCTCAGGATCCGTGAGGCGGATATTCCACGGACTGCGTTTAGGTCGAGGCATGGACACTTTGAGTTTTGGTGATGTCGTTTGGTTTAACCAACGCACCATCAGCCTTCATGGATATGATGAACAGGGTGTTCAAGGATTTTCTCGACAAGTTCGTTGTGGTCTTCATTGATGACGTGTTAGTTTATTCTCGCAGTGCTGAGGAGCATGAGCAGCATTTGCGTTTGGTCCTGTCAGAATTGAGGAACCACAAGTTATTCGCCAAGTTGAGCAAGTGCGAATTTTGGTTGCCTCAGGTTTCTTTTCTAGGCCACGTGGTGAACAAGGATGGGATTTCGGTTGACCAGAAAAGATTGCAGCAGTGACGGATTGGAGTAGGCCGAATACTCCTAAAGAGATCAGAAGTTTCTTGGGGCTGGCGGCTATTACAGGAGATTCGTGGAGGGTTTCTCTTCTCTAGCCGCACCTTTTGACCAAGCTAACTCAGAAGAATGTGGCTTTTGTTTGGAGCGAGAAGTGCGAAGAAGCTTTTCAGGAGTTAAAGAGGAGGCTGTGTACTGCTCTCGTTCTGACCCTTCCTATTGAGGGCGTAGATTTTGATGTGTATGTGGATGCGTCGCATATCGGTCTGGGATGCGTATTAATGCAGGACGGAAAAGTAATTGCTTATGGGTCAAGGCAGTTGAAGACTCATGAGAAGAATTATCCTACGCATGACCTTGAGTTTGCAGCGGTTATCTATGCGTTGAAGTTGTGGAGACACTTACTTTATGGGGCTCAGTGCAAGATTTTTACTGACCATAAGAGCCTGAAGTACGTGTTCACGCAGAAGGAGTTGAATCTGCGTCAGCGGCGATGTCTTGAGTATGTGGCGGATTATGATGTAGAAATCCAGTATCATCGGGCAAGGCCAATGTGGTGGCCGACGCCCTGAGCCGAAAGACGGGAAAGATCTTTAACCTCTCCGCCGATCGATTAGTTGAGGAGTTCCTCCTTATGGATATTTCAGTGGGATGCTGTAGTTTGCAGAGTAGCTTATCTGTGGAAGAGCCGTCCTGGATTTCTTTGACTAGACTGCATCAGAAGGACGATCCAGATCTGTTGCACCTTTTTACCAGGACTGAGAAGGGAGAATTGCCAGATTTTGCTATTGATGATGCGGGTACTTTGAAGTACCGCGGCAGGTTTTGCGTTCCCGCTGTTGGGGACATTAGGAGTATGATTTGCAGTGAGGCTCATGGTTCCAGCGTTGCCTACCATCCAGGATCTACGAAGATGTACCGTGACTTAAGGCAAATCGCTTGGTGGTATGGTATGAAAGGAGATATAGCCCGATATGTTGCTGAGTGTCACACTTGCAAGCGTGTGAAGGCCGATCATGGAAGGCCTGGTGGTAAGTTGACTCCGCTAGAGATCCCGACTTGGAAGTGGGAGAGTATATCTATGGACTTCATTACGGGTTTGCCAAAATCCCCGAGAGGATATGATTCTGTTTGGGTTATAGTGGATAGATTGACGAAGTGTGCTCACTTTGTGCCTTATAAGATTGATTACCCGATGAAGAAGATAGCGGAGTTGTACTTGAATGAAGTCATCCGACTCCACGGTGTGCCGGGTTAGTATCATTTCAGATCGAGACTCCCGGTTTACTTCTCGTTTTTGGCAGAGTCTGCAGGAGGGTTTGGGTACGGATCTGAGGTATTCTACTGCGTACCACCCTCAGACCAATGGGCAGACGGAGCGGGTCAATCAGATTGTTGAGGATATGATCCGGTGCTATATTTTAGACCACGTGTGGAGCGTGGGATGAGCGTCTGCGACTCATGGAATTTGCTTACAATAACAGTTATCAGGAAAGCTTGCAGATGGCTCCGTTCGATGCTTTGTATGGGAGGCGCTGTAGGACTCCGTTGTTTTGGGTTGAGGCTGGTGAGAAGCCTTTGTTGGGTCCTGATGCTCTGGAAGAGATGGAAGTTGCCGTGAAGCTTATTCGTGAAAAGCTTCGTTTAGCCCAGGAGAGGTATGAAAAGAACGCCAATCGGCGTAGGTCCGCATTGGAGTTTTTAGTAGGGGATCATGTATACCTCAAGGTTTCTCCAATGGGGTGTAAAGAGATTTGGTAAAAATCGGAAATTGGACCCAAGATATGTGGGCCCGTTCGAGATTTTGGAGCGGATTGGTGTGTCGGCATATAGGTTGGATTTGCCAGCGAACTTCCCTGGTGTTCATAATGTTTTTCATGTTAGCCAATTGCGGGGAAATGTGTGCGCAGCAGTGGGCAACTCTTAGATGTTGTGCCCCAGTTGGAGCCCAACTCTCTTTTATTGAGATGCCAGTTCGTATTTTGGATACTCAGGAGCGTGTGCTGCGAAAGAAGTCCATACCGATGGTGAAAGTTCTATGGAAGAATCAGGATTTGGAGAGCGCGACTTGGGAGCTAGAGTCGGCCATGAGGAGGGCGTACCTCACCTGTTTCGCTGATTGGATCGGTATGTTTCCCTTTGTAACTTCTGTTTGTTACCTTTCTTCTTTAGTAGGAGGGCTGTGCGTAAAGTTTCGGGACGAAACTTTCTTTTAGGGGGAGTGACTGTAACGCCCCGCCTTTTTCAGCGATTATTTTTATTCTCATTTGGCGTTACGAAGACGCGTTTCCGTGGCTTGTGTCATGTGTGGAGTATGGTTTAGCTCCTTAGAACTGAGTGCCCTGTTTGGTAGCCTGTTGGCAAAATCTCCCTAGCAAACCGAGTCGGTTTGGTGACCCGGTGTGGCCTCTCGGGGGGATGTTTGTGTTTGGCTTTGCTTGGGTATAACTCGTGTTCTGTTCGTCGAAAGTTAATTTCGACTTCGCCGTTGTGTTCGTAGCGTGGGTATTTAGCTACGGTGCGAATTTCGTCGAATCCGAGGTGAATCGGTTTCGCGCGTCGATTTGGTGCTTTATGTAATTTTATAATTAAATATATAATTATATAATATATATATATATAATAGGATGAGAGCCATCGTTCCTTCATCTTCTCCGATAGAAAAAACCGCCGGCCCCCCTTTTTACGAGAGAAAGTAACCGCCGAGCCTTGCCTTCGGACGCCGATTCCCGGAGCGTTTGTGGACGGAATTCGATTCCGAGAGTGGATTCGGATTGCTCTCGTCGAGACCTTCATTCCTGCGGTAAGAAATTCGATTTTCGTAGAGTTTTGGAAGGATTGGAAATTTTAGTTTTTGGAGTTTTCCGCCATTAATGGCCGAGTCCTTTTCTAGGTGTTGCGGCCGTTTTGATCCGTGCGAAGAGGAGGAAATCAGTCCAAGCTTCGCTGTGAATTGAGGCAAGTGGTATTCTTGCCCTTGCCAAGTGTTTTTTCGAATTATTACTGAAATTGAACTCCCGGTTAGCCTAGGTTAGAGGCCTTGTTATTCTCATTTTCTTGCTACTAGGGCTTAGTTTCGTCCTACTGAAACCCCCCCTATGTGGTGATGTTGGAATCCAAATTGTCAGCGTGAAGCCGTGTTTTCCTTAATTTTGATTGTTGCTCCGGTTCGGGCGTAGCCGAGTGGGAGAGTTAGGGGGGGTGTGGTTGCCAATTTCCTTCGTTTTGGTATTATTCGAATGGTTAGGCATAGTTCGAAAGGTGGTAGTAGCGTGCGAAGTTGATAGTCGTCTACTGCTACTGCAGTGGCGTGAGTCGTGTGCGCGTTCCGGTGTCGTTCGGAAAATTCCAAACGGTACAGGTTTGCCGCGCACGGTCATCAGCCTTTAGGGCGCACGACCACTGGTCGTGTGCCTCTGTTCGTGCGCGTATAAATTTCATTTTCCAAAGTTCTGTCTCGGGCAATCGCACGAGCGCTGGCAACAGCGCGCACGACCAGTGATCGTGCGACACGTGATCGTGCGCAGTTGCTAGGTTTTCTGTCAGGTTTCCAGGTTCGTTTCGCACGATCATCAGCCAATGAGTGCGCACGACCACTGACGTGCGCCACTGACCGTGCGTTTTGTATATTTCCTTTTGCTAGGAATTTTAGCTGATTTCGAGTGCGGGGGTTTAGATACTCAAGTGGCAGGTAACTACTCGAGTTCTGGATCTTCTGCCTTGGTCGTTCGACTATTGTCGAGCCCCGTTTTCTTAGTGGGTTTTGTGGGTAGTAACTTTATTTTGGCGGCGAGTGAGGCTAGCTCACTCAACGCCAAGGTTTAGGTAGGCACTGAGTGGGTTTCACTCAGCGCCTAGTCGTGTTGGTTCATTTCAACATTTCTTCCTTTACGTTGTATTTCAATTCCGAGTGGATTTCCAGTTGTATATCTGGATTTTTCCTTGTCGGCCGTTTTCTTGATTTTCCTAGAGGCCGAATCGTGGGTCGTGGATAGTAGTGGTGGTTGTAGCTCTTTATGGGGTGGAGTTTTGTGATATAGCCAAGGCCACCCATGGATTTCTTGCTCCAGGTACGGGCTGGGCATTTCGGGTGGGAAGATCCCTTGTGTTTTCACGTTTTGACCCTCGAGCTTTTGACTTGGACATGGTGGATTGGGGGACTGCGTTTGCCTTCGATCCGGTTCCTCGTTGTTGTTTTGCTACTATCACTTCCCACAGTTTAGGGTGTTAGAAGTTTCTTCCGTGGTAGTTTGCAGCATTTTAGGCTCTTGGCAGCCTAGTAGGCCCTGCAGGATGTGGTTCCTGGGCTGGGTTGTTGCTGTTTCTTTGCACGTTGTGCATTTCCTGTTGTCCTGTTTTGGACAGTTGTGACTCTTTCTTCTGCATGTTTTCAGTTACTTTGTCCTTTTGGTTGACTCTTACATGCAGTTGTTTTTACTTGATTTTGCTTGCTGAGGTATTCTGTTTTCTTTTGGAATGCCCAGGTTCGGAGCTGTAGCCAGTCTGGTGGCTAGTAGGTGGTGTTGTTGGTGGACTCCCGGACTTTGAAGTTTTGTTTTCCTTGTTAGTGAGGTAGTTTCAGTACTTTCTTACAGACATATATATGTGCTAGTGGGTTCGTGTCAGGTTGTTGGCGCCCACTAGTAGTTTTTACCTTGTACTAGATATATATACTATTGCTGCTACCATTTTTCTGGAGATAGTCTACTTGCTTTGAGAGGATTTATGCTAGGCTGCTAGGTATTTTCAAACTATAAATGCTATTGTAAATAAATCTCATGATCAGCATGTTTTGCAAACTTAACACTACTTTCCAAATCACGTATGAAAACCGTTTTCTTATAACATATATGTAAACTAAAAGTAGTGTCTTGCATAGCATAAGTGGTTCTCTTGGGACCCTTATGCGCTCTTTAGGGTGTAAAACCTAATTAAAGTATTTTCCGCAGCGTTTAAATATAGTTTTCTTTTGTGGACTAGATGATCCACTGAGCCGAGGGATACGGACTCTAAACATAACTGATTTTCTATTCATTAAGCGCACAATTTTCTTGCATAAAGGTTGTAGTTGGTTTTTGCCTGAGCGTCAGCAGTTATCCCCTGCTTGACGTGGCATCATGACGCGCGTTTTCTCTTACTCTGATAATTCTTAATTCGGAGAAAATGCGGGTTGTGACAGTAGGGCCTAATTCCTGAGGTCGGTGACTGTTGAGTCACTGAGCTGTAGGTGACAAGTTTGTCACTGAGTTGTAGGTCTTGGAGGAGACTGAGTGTAGGGCCTTTTAGCCTAAGGTAGGTGACAAGTGTGTCACAGAGCTGTAGGTGCCTGGAAGGGCACTGAGGGAGGTACTTGGAAGGGTACTGAGCTGTAGGAGTGCTGCAGCACTCTGAGAGTAGGGCCTTGTGCCTGAAGTTGTAGGGCTGAAAAGCCTGAGCTGTAGGCCTTAGAGATTAGGCTGAGGTAGGTGGTTTGAAGACCACTGAGTTATAGGAAGACTGCAGGGCTCTGAGGTAGGAACCTTTGTGGTTCTGAGGTAGGGTTTTTATAGAGAACCTGAGTGTAATGTTGAGGGCCTGAGGTGTAAGCTCTTAGGAGCATTTTGGAGGAGTTTGGGCCTTGTCTAACATAAGTTAAAAAGGTTGGAGGGAAAGTGGATGTATCCAATTGTGGAACCACTATAAATATCTGTGTGCTTTGCTGTGTTGTTTGCTCTTCTTTTATATTTCAGGTACTAAGGATAAGCTCTAAGATCACCTTAGGAAGAAAGTAAAAGAAAGCCAAACACTTAATAAGAAAACAACAAAAAGACTTAGGAATTTTCAAAGACCTATTCACACCCCATCTAGGTGAATAACTAACCTTGAATTAATAACTTTCATGTGGTATCATAAGGAGGTTACTCAAAAAGGATTTAACAATCTGAGTATACCTCCAAGGTTAGCTACAAGACAAAAGTATGGGGTCTAGTGTAAACTATAAGGAGGACAGGTATGCTCCTTGAAAGTCAATCTAGTGTCAACTACCTTCACCTATGGGGGGGATAGGTGATTTGCAGTCTTTTTGCGGAATTAATAATTAACCTGCACAAGAAATAAGAAAAGCACAACACAGAAATACACAGGCAGTTATAGTGGTTCCCCGATTTGGGTACGTCCACTTTCCCCGTTCGACCTATCTCCCAACAAGGGACGACTCGGTCACTTCACCAACCGGAATTAAATCCAATCCTCACACTGTGGAAGAAACCCTTCCACCCAAAGGAGTCACTACTCCTTCACCACGGGTTGCACCCAACCCTTATAACTAGGAATCAAAATTCCCTTACAACAAAATGAAAATAGAATGTATAGAAATACAAACTACGTATGGAGAGCTCGGTGTCCCTCTTCGTTCGATGAAGAATTCTTGAAGAAGACGAAGTGTCCACGACCGACACACTCTCTTGGAGAGGATCTTCCCGAGATCGGCAGCGGAAAAGGATTGCGGCGGCGATGCTTTGTAGATCCAAACTTCTTGACGAAGCTAGCGAGGTCTACCAACGATCTTACTTGGATCGATCGTCTCAATCGATTCGGAGGGGAAAGATATTCCCGCTCAACAAATCAAGAGACAAAGGATCTCAAGAGAGATACGTGAGACGCTGAGCTTAGCTTCGTTTCTATCGTCGGGAGATCAGAGAAGATCTGAGATCTGCAATGACGAGGATCTTGCGAGCGGCGATGGCGAGTAGTGGAGTTCCGCGATCAGCTAGGTCGACGGCGTCTCGATTTCGTAGATATGAATATTCTGTTCTTCTCTTCTTTAGGGTTTCAAAATATATGAGTATTTATACCCAAAGACATCCAAAGATAGCCGTTGGGGAACCCACCAGGTCAACCCTACGCACGGGCCGGAACAGTGCATAACGATCAGGACCGGTCCAACGAGCAGATAAGAAAATACCTAAGGCAAATTCGGCGGGAATCGCTTGTGATTCCCATCGAAGTCGGCGGGAATCACTTACGATTCCCGTCGAATTTTCCTTAATAGAATTCCAGTTGGAATTCTGGTCATCCGGAGGGAATCGACGAGAATGCGCGGTGATTCTCGACGAATCAGCGAGAATCACTTGGTGATTCCCGCCGATTCTGCCTTAGATGAATTCTTGAAGGCATGAGTCAGCCGGATGTAGTCGGCGGGAATTGGCGAGTGATTCTTGACGATTTGGCGAACATCACTAGTGATTCCCATTGAATCGGCGAGAATCACTTGGTGATTCCCGTCGAATTTTCCTTGGAAGATTTCTTCTTCCTTCTTCTGCACTTGGTCTTTGACCCATCTTTGCTCCTCTTCTGCTCTTGATCTATCTCAGACCTGTACTTGAAAATAAGTACACTCCAATAGAGAGAGTACATATTAGCCAACACACTGATCTGCTCAACGAGGGATTACGTTGCGCAGACCCGTTTATATTGACCCACTCCACCCTGACATTGGTGTGTACTTAGCATTGAATAGCTGCAAGCACATCTTGAAGAAAATCATCAAATACATTATCTATTCACCTTAGCTTGTTCAGGGACTTCTTTAAATCAGGTATATTGTGGATACAATACCCAACAATCTCCCCCTATTTGAAGAAGCCTAAACCCTACAAGCTAAGGTGAATAGAACATATGGGAATGAAAATCATAAATGAATAATTCAGTTGAGAGTGAGATTCATTACCATTTTCCTGAGAGCATACTTAACGTTGGCAGCCACCTTAGCCTTAGCCGAGAGGGTAATCTCCCCCTTTTCGTCTTCTTCAAATCTGGCACTTCACTTGGAGCCACGTGCTCCCCCTCAGATCTTGCATCCATGCTCGAGCTTGATTTCCTTGCTGATGCTCCCCCTTGATCCAAGAGCCTTGAACCGTACAGTCTTCACTCTTCATAGTTCAGCATGCCGAGTTCAGTTTTGAAGAGACTGAACTTGGCCTCGTCTAGGGGCTTTGTGAAGATATCGTCAACCTGCTTATCCGTGGGGACATAGCAGAGAGATATATCTTTGTTTTCCCATGCTCCTGAATGAAGTGATAGCGCACTTCAATATGCTTCGTTCTTCTATGCGACACAGGATTGTTCGCAATTGCTATTGCGCTCGAGGATTCGTAATACATCGGAACTTCTCTGAACTGCAAGTCATAATCTTTGAGCTGATTTCTGATCCATAGAAGTTGTGCGCAATAGCTGCCTGCTGAGATCTACTCAAATTCAGCCGTGGAGGTTGCGACATAATTCTGCTTCTTACTGTTCCAAGAAATAAGTCTTCTTCCGAGGAATTGGCACGTCCTGGAAGTGCTTTTCCTATCATCCCTGCTTCCTGCAAAGTCTGCATCTGAAAAGCCTATCAGCTCGACATCATTATTTCTTGGGTACCATAAACCAAGATTTGGTGTACCTTTAAGGTATCGAAGAATTCGCTTTGCAGCGACATAATGAGATTCCTTAGTGTTTACTTGATATCTGGCACATACGCATGTGGAAAACATAATATCCGGTCTACTAGCAGTAACAGAAGAGCAGGGATCAAATTATGCTACTGTATTTGGTTTCATCAAAAGGTTTCACTTTCAAATCCTTGTCCAGAGACACAGTGGATCCCATTGGAGTCCTCATAGAGGTTGCATTCTCCATTCCGAATTTTTTGAGGAGTTCATTTGTGAACTTCGTCTGAGAGATGAAAATTCCATCCTCAGACTATTTCACTTGAAGTCCTAAGAAATACTTTAGCTCTCCCATGCTACTCATTTCAAACTTTCCTTGCATAAGTTTAGAGAACTTTTTGCAAAGATTGTTGTCCGTAGAGCCGAAAATTATGTCATCGACATAGATTTGCACCAACAAGATCTTACCTTTGACCTACCTAAGAAATAATGTCTTATGTATTTTTCCTCTCGAGAACTTGTTCTCAAGAAGAAAACTAGACAGAGTCTCATACCAAGCTCGAGGAGCTTGTTTCAAGCCATATAAAGCTTTGTTAAGAAAATAAACATGATTAGGAAATGTAGGATTAACAAAACCTTGGGGTTGCGCGACATATACTTCCTCCTTCAATTTTCCATTGAGGAATTCAGATTTCACGTCCATCTGATAGACAGTGAATCCTTTGTGCGAAGCATATGTAAGGAACAATCTGATCGCCTCGAGCCTTGCAACTGGTGCAAAGGTCTGGTCAAAATTAATCCCCTCCTCCTGTTTATAACCTTGAGCCGCCAGCCTGGCCTTGTTCTTTATGATGACACCGTGTTAATCCAGTTTGTTTCTGACGATCCACTTGGTGCCGATCACATTCTGGTTCTTTGGTCAGGGAATAAGCGTCCAGATGTTGCATCGTTCGAATTTATGCAGTTCATCTTGGATGGCCAATATCCATGCTGCATCTTTGTTCGCTTCGTTAAACTTCTTTGGCTCAACCTGTCATAGGAAACTAAGGTGCAAAATCACATTAATTGTACATCTCTGAGTTCTGACACCGTCACGAGGATCTCCTATGATTTGATCTCTGGGATGATCCCTCACGTGTCGGAGCTCTAGGAGTCTGGCATCTGGAGCTCTGACATCTCTCGGACTTCTCCTTCTTCTAGGAGATTTTCTCCATCCTGAGCTTCAACTTCTCTAGTTGGCGTTGAGGTGGAAACCTTGATGTACTTGGGAGTTACATCTTTGGCGGTCTCATCGAGACTAAGCTGTTCAAGTCTTGCACCTGCATCTTCAAGAATGCCACTTGAAGAATTGCTATGAAGCAAGCTTCCTTCATCAAAAACAACATTAATGGACTCCTCTACCACTAGGGTTTTCTTATTAAAAACCCTATATGCCCTACTATAGCTACTATAGCCCATGAATATGCCTTCGATGCATTTTTCATCAAATTTAGTACGCGGGTACTTCCCATTATTGAGTACATAGCATCTGCAGCCAAAGATCCTTAAATAGGACATGGTTGGTTTCCTGTCTTTCAGTAGCTCATAAGGCATCTTACGATGATTCTTGTTGATCAATGCTCGGTTTTATACATGACAAGCCGTATTGAAAGCCTCTGCCCAGAAGTATTCTGGGAGAGAAGCGTCATTCAACATTGTCGTGCATGCTTCAATGAGGGTTCGATTTCTCCTCTCCGCAACTCCATTTTGCTGAGGAGTATGCGGGGAGGAAAACTCATGAAAGATACAATGTTCTTCACAAAATTCTATCATAGCCCCAGATTCGAATTCTGTTCCATGGTCACTTCTGATTTTGACCACTGAGCAGTTAAGTTCGTTGTGAATTTACTTGACAAAACTCGTTTAGATGTCAAACGTATCTGACTTTCGTTTGAAGAAGAAAACCCATGTAAACCGAGAGTGATCATCAACAATCACTAGCGTATATGACTTGCCTCCCAAGCTATGAACTTGCACTGGACCAAACAAGTCCATATGTAGAAGATAAAGACATCTGGAAGAGTCTTTGTTTGCAATGCCCTTAAAGGTAGCCCGAGTCTGTTTACCATTCTGGCATGCAAGACAGGGGCTATCTTTGATGCACTTAATAATGGGAGCATCCCTTACTAAATTTATAGAAAACAACATATTAATATTCTTGAAATTAATTTGTGCCAATCTCTTTTGCCATTATTCACAAAGAGATGCACTGTCTTTTGCTACTAGGCACACGGGGTAGAAGAATCTAAGCTAAGAAAATCTAAGCAAAAGATATTTCTGCTCCTAATGCCGGTTAATACCGTCTCCGAAGAGGCACACGATATTATCAGGCATTATCCTTGCAGAACTTAACGTCATATCCTATATCACACAACTGACTTACACTGATATGGTTTTGATTTAACCCTTCAACATAGGCCACGTCAGTGATAGAGATTATACCATTGGAAATCATACCGTAACCTCTGGTGACTCCTCGATCTGATCCTCCAAAGATGACTTTGGGTCCATTTTCGACTGGAGAGTAATCACGCAGTAGGCTTCTAGTCCCAGTCATATGCCGGGAACATCCACTGTCAATGTACCATATAGGCGTTTTGGTGGCCTTTGGACATACCTGCAAAAGAGAATCAGTTTCCCTTAGGAACCCAATCGAACTTGGGTCCTAGATTCCTTGTTAGCATACTCCCCCTCGGGTGGTTAACCCTACGAGTGGTCGGCCTCGCATTGGTAACATGAGGAGTCTCGTTGAACCTTGGATTAAACCAGCAATCCACGGCAAAGTGACCAACTTTGCCACATCACCAACAGTCGAACCTGTTGTACCGCTTCCTAAGCTCCAGCTTTACCCTGGGAACGGTGGGTCCAGCTGGGGCCTTGGATCTGGAGGTGGAAGCATCATGATGACAGCAATCACATGATTACTTCAGTTCTTGTTCCTTCAGTATAACAGGCTTGGCTTTTGGTGACTGCTTCCTATTATGCACGCTGGAGAAGTGGCCATAATTTTCCACTTGGATTTCCTCATAAGGTGTCTTAAAGACACTCTCGCCATAGTTGCGGGGGAAGGCCCAACACTCATACCGGCTCTTGGGCTTTTCAACCGAGGGCCGGAAGAAGTGGCCATAGGTTGACTCAAAGTCCTGTTCATTGCAGGGAAAGCCAGGCTTCCTGAATTCAACAGGGTTGAGTGGGGCCTTTCCCTTTTCTGCAGCAGAGGCCTTCTTAGCAGCCTTATTTTTCCTCTACTTTTTGTTTCTCCTGGATAATTTACCAGGCACACCCACATGCCCCAAGCCAGCCCCCTAAGCCTGAGCAGAGAAGGTATCAACCAGTGGAAGAACAGTCTTTGGCATAGAGAAGCTTTTGACAATCTTCCTTTCTGCCGCAAGTTGTTCTTCCAACTTGTTGACCTCTTCCTGTTTAAGGTCAAGGAGCCTTCGACACTCTGAGTGCTCAGAATTCAGTCCCAGGTGTTCCTGTCGGAGAGAGATCAAGCTAGTGATCTCATCTCTTAGGTACACACCCTCAGCCTTTAGGAATTTTACTTCCTTTTTCTTATCCCTCAACCTCTTACGGCATTCCTTAAAGGTATTGATTAGAAGCTCATACTTTTCGAGGAGCTCAGCTTCACGGGCAAATGGGCTGTCCTCGAGATCATAATCAAGAGACTCATAGTCAGAGTGAGATATGGTGTACGAGCTTTTACCTTCCCAGTAAATGAGGGGCAGTCTCCTTCTGAGTCAGGGCGCCCCACTAGCCTGAAGTAGGCTTCCTCATCATCACTGGAGTCTTAGGAATCAGACTCACTCAGTGTCTTTGACTTTTTGGCGATGTAGCTCCTATCCTTCTTATTATCTCTAGAGGACTTGTGCTCCTCTCCCTTCCCCTTATCAATCTTTCCTTGGTGGCAGTCAGCGATGACGTGACCTGGCTTATTGCATCCAAAGCAAATAATATCATTAGAGCAATGTTTGTTCGGTTTGGATTCATGCCTGTTAGAAGAATAAATCTTCTTCCGAAGTCTGGAGGAGGAGCCGTCTCTCTTTCTTTGATTCCTCAACTTGAGGAACTTCTTGAACTCCCGAGTGATGATGGATAAGTCTTCTTCAGATAGCTCTGAGCCGGAAGAGCATGTCTATGATTCTTCTTCCTCATCAATTTTCCGAGAGCGGGATGAGGCTGCACCCTTGCCTTTGCTTGAGTGATTGGCTTTTAGGGCCATAGTCTTCTATCTGGCAGCGGCTTTATTGGCTTCTTCTTCAGCTTTTCTGGTGTTCAGCTAAAGCTCATAGGACAAAAGTTTCCCAAACAGAATCTTGGGATCTGTCTCTGCCAGCCTGCCAAATTCTCTGATGGCGCAGATCTTTGTGTCCCATTCCTTAGTAAGGGACCTAAGGAACATGTCATTTAGTTCACCATCGGTGAACACTCTGCCATAGCCCTTCAGGGCATTGACGATCTTCAGGAAGTTCTCGAACGTCACTCCGATTTCTTTCTTGGGACCTTGCCTGAAGGCCTCGTACTTCTGGTTCAGAAGGGATCTTCGGTCATCCCTTACTTCATCAGTGCCTTCCATCAAGATGATTAGGCAGTGCAAAATGTCCTTGGCAGTCCTGCAGTTGCAGAAAACCTGCATCATGGAATCATCGACGGCGCTTACCAGAATGTTCTGAGCTTTCTTGTCGAGTCCAACAAGCAGCATCTCATCCTTATCCATTTCCGAAATTTTCCTAGGCACTTTCTTGCTTGGATCAATGGTGGAGGCCTTAGTGGGAATATAAGGTCCCTCCTCCACTACCATGAAGAGTCGTGGGTCGACTGCTTCCATGTAGTACCTGATCCTTTCCTTCAAGCTAGGAAAGTTCAGCTTGGTGCACACTGGGATCTTCCCTGAATAATTGAGTCCTTCCATTTCAGAAAGCTTCTTTCTTCTTGACACTAGATGCTGGAACATACTCAAGGTGTTTACCCTATTGACGAGTAACCTCCCTCTGATACCACTTGAAAGTCAATCTAGTGTCAACTACCTTCACATATGGGGGGGATAGGTGATTTGCAGTCTTTTTGCGGAATTAATAATTAACCTGCACAAGAAACAAGAAAAGCATAACACAGAAATACACAGGCAGTTATAGTGGTTCACCGATTTGGGTACGTCCACTTTCCCCCTTCGACCTATCTCCCAACAAGGGACGACTCGGTCACTTCACCAACCGGATTGAAATCCAATCATCACACTATGGAAGAAACCCCTCCACCCAAAGGAGTCGCTACTCCTTCACCACGAGTTGCACCCAAACCCTTACAATTAGGAATCAAAATTCCCTTACAACAAAATGAAAATAGAATGTATAGAAATACAAACTACGTATGGAGAGCTCGGTGTCCCTCTTAGTTCGATGAAGCGTTCTTGAAGATGATGAAGAGTGCACGACGGATGCACTCTCTTGGAGAGGATCTTCCGAGATCGGTGGCGGAAAAGGATTGCAGCGGCGATGCTTTGTAGATCCAAACTTCTTGACGAAGCTAGCGAGGTCTACCAACAATCTTACTTGGATCGATCGTCTCAATCAATTCGGAGGGGAAAGATATTCCCACTCAACAAATCAAGAGACAAAGGATCTCAAGAGAGATACGTGAGACGCTAAGCTTAGCTTCGTTTTTGTCGTTGGGAGATCTTAGAAGATCTGAGATCTGCAACGATGATGATCTTGCGAGCGGCGATGACGAGTAGTGGAGTTCCGCGATCAGCTAGGTCGACGGTGACTTGATTTCTTAGATATGAATATTTTTTTCTTCTCTTCTTTAGGGTTTCAAAATACATGAGTATTTATACCCAAAGACATCCCAAGATAGCCGTTGGGGGACCCACAAGGTCAACCCTATGCACGGGCCAGAACAGCGCGTGACGACCAGGACCGGTCCAGCGAGCAGACAAGAAAATACCTAAGGCAAATTCGGCGGGAATCGCTGGTGATTCCCGTAGAAGTCGGCGGGAATCACTTACGATTCCCGTCGAATTTTCCTTGGTAGAATTACAGTTGGAATTCTCATCATCCGGAGGGAATCGACGGGAATGCGCGGTGATTCTTGATGAATC
Source organism: Platanthera zijinensis (assembly GCA_039513925.1). Classification (NCBI taxonomy): domain Eukaryota; kingdom Viridiplantae; phylum Streptophyta; class Magnoliopsida; order Asparagales; family Orchidaceae; genus Platanthera; species Platanthera zijinensis. The sequence continues at coordinate 179,905,471 of CM077084.1, forward strand.
GGCGAGAATCACTTGGTGATTCCCGCTGATTCTGCCTTAGCAGAATTCTTGAAGTCGTTGAGTCAGCCGGATGCAGTCGATGGGAATCGGCGAGTGATTCTCGACGATTCGGCAAGAATCACTAGTGATTCCCGGTCGAATCGGCGAGAATCACTTGGTGATTCCCGTCGAATTTTCCTTGGAAGATTTCTTCTTCCTTCCTCTGCACTTGGTCTTTGACCCATCTTTGCTCCTCTTCTGCTCTTGATCTATCTCAGCCCTGTACTTGAAAATAAGTACACTCCAATAGAGAGAGTACACATGAGCCAACACACTGATCTGCTCAATGAGGGATTACGTTGCGCAGACCCATGTATATTGACCCACTGCACCCTGACATTGGTGTGTACTTAGCATGGAATAGCTGCAAGCACATCTTGAAGAAAATTCTCAAATATATTATCTATTCACCTTAGCTTGTTTAGGGACTTCTTCAAATCAGTTACATTGTGGATACAATACCCAACACTCCTAACTGAAGTAAATAAAATTCTTTTAATGTTATTTGTTACTACTACAGCAATCCTGGGCATATAGTTGTCGACTGCCCAGTAAAGAGGATAGATGAAGGAGTGAAGAGAACCATAAGGAGAAGAAGAAAGAGAAGTCCCTTATGGTCAAGAAGGAAAAGAAACCTGGTCTGAATCTTCCTCTGGGTGAGCTAATGAAGGAGAAGAAGCCTACATTGGGCTAATGGTTGTTGCTTAAGAAGAACCTAAAGAATATCCTGCTGGTAGGATAGGGATTAGGGCCCTCTATCACATTCAAAAAGTGACTCAGAGGTTGATGAAGATTAGGAAGAAGATCTTCAATGCCATGGATTGATGGAAATGATTGATGAAGAGAGCAGCCAGGATCAGCCTGGATATGCTTAGGTAAATTTTAAATCTCTGCCTTCTATTTCAAGTCATGAGTCTAGCTTAGATTTTGAAGCTTAATCATCAATAGATGAAGGGGATTCAGATTCTAAGGATTATGTCAATTCAATTTTTGATAAGTATGGAGAACTTCTTCAAGCATTCAAGAAGTGCAAGTTCCTTGCAAAGAGACATGCAATAGAGCTTCTCAGTCTTAAGAGAAAGTGTGAAGGCCAAGAAAAGGCTTTCAATGACAGGGATGCACAATCAGCAAAAGCTCAAGGGGATCATTGATATGCAGTATGTGGTAAGAGTCTCAAATAAGAACTTATCCAGAAACTTAAAGATTATCTCCTAAATGATAAATTGCTAGTGGCCAAGTATTCTAAGCCAAGCACTGTGCTTCCCTTAATTTAAACCCTCTTTACCCAAGAGGGTAAGAAAGGGTTATGATTTAAGGGACCTCCTAGACCTCCCAATCCAAAAGGAAAGGGAAAGGAAAAGGCAACAGTTGTGCCTCTTGCCTCATTGTCTCCAATTTCTTCTCAGAAAGCCTTGTTTCCTTCTAACATGTATCACCATGAAAGCTATTATGGTCATTAGGAGAATAGAAAATCCACTTGTATGGACCAATGTGACCATAGCAAAGGTGGAAGATACAGCCATGTGAGGGCCTTAAGGATGCCCATGAGGAATTTAAAATGACCCATTCCGGACCATTTGTTTTTGGTTCCCCAGCCCCAAAACTCGAGGATAATGCTGCTGCAAGAAATCTGAGTCATCCTGCAAAAGTAGTGACTCATTGTGAGTCTTCTAGCAAGGCTGGAATGGCAATTTCTGATGCTATCAGATGCATGTTAGTTGAAAAGAGACATGCAACTGATGGCTCTCAGAAAAACAAAAAAAGTCAGTTGAAAGACTTACCTTTAGTCAAATTGATGCTTAAAGAAATAAGAGATATACATCAGCACATCTTCCCACTATTTAGGGAGCAGTCCAGCCAAATGCTGCTCTTAAATAGAAAAGGAGATATAATTTCCATGAGTGGGTGTGTTTTGGCAAAGTGGGTCACTATGTTGTAGATTATTGGCACAATCCTTTAGTATCTAGAGGTATCCAACCTGTCAGGATTATTATGGGAAGGCAAGCTTATTTTCAGACTAACAAGAACCTTGGACCCATTAATTATTGGGTGCCTAAGGGTAAATGAATTTTTTGCAGGATAGTCCAAATACCTGTCCTGATAAGACTTGGTATTTGGACAATGGATGTTCCAGGAAAATGTCTGGGATTAGATGATTGCTCAAGGAATATTCTCCATGTAAAACAATAAACAAAGGTTGAGGCTATTAAGTGTATAATCCTCAAAAATTAGAGGCAACATGCCTCAAGATAGGTCTCTCTCTCTCTTATATAGAGACTAAGTTTGCAAATTCATAAATCAAGTTAGATGTTCTTAGGATAAACCTAATCAAGCACACAAGTTAGAAAACAATGATTCAATTATCCTTCATAATTATCTGCACTGTTAACTTATGTAGCTTTATCTCTCAAGATCAAATAACATGTAAATCCGTGCATAGTAAGGTTGCTAATAAAACTAGCTTATTAGCATGTTAGGTCTCCATTATATTCAGAATTGATAAAATATTTGAATAATTGTGTGACAAATAGAATGTACATCCAGACAGTGAGGAAAGCTACAAATTAATCAGGCGTTGAGTGAATGAAAGAAGAGCTGAGAGGTATAATAAAAGCGTTGAATGCCTTGTATCATAACAGGAAGCGTAGAGCAAGCCGTAAAGCCTAAAAGTACTAATTTAAGATAAAAATGTTTAATTAGTTAATCTAATGATAAGATAATTAAACTTTTTCATTATATATATAAAGGCGACAAGAAACAAAAAGTTACACCACTCTTAAAAGCCTTAACCCTAGTCGTCGACACCGAAACCTTCTCAGCGTCTTGCCACACTGGTTCAATAGTGCCAAATAACACCAAGGAGCTCTGGGTGGGATATGAAATTGTGAGAAACGGATTCAGTCATGCCTCGCCAGAGATTAAAGAAGTGTTAAGGATGATTGAGACCACAGGTTTGGAGTACACGCTTCCTGAACCCTCCACCATTCTTAGAGAAGAGGTAGTAGATTTCTTCTCCAATGTTAAGGTGTCTTCTTCTCAAGCCACACTTAAGTCTAAGATTGAGGACATCAAGATTAAGGTAAACCCTAAGAGACTAGACAAAGCCCTTCATCTACCCTCCATCAACCCTAGTGAGGAAGAATAACCCACCATCAAGGACAGAGACAGAGCTCTCAGGTGGTGTGGATATAGTGATGCCAAACCTCGGTATCTTAAGAGGAAATTCTTCAATCAGAGAGGTAAACTACTAGCAGATATTGTAGGGAAAGCCCTTATCTGCAAACCTGGATCACGTAACACAATCTCCAAGTCAATTTTTGATGTCATGACTAGTATAATCTTTAATAGGCAGACCTCGTAGTCTTCTCTCATCTACTAGAGAATAGTAGACTGTCTAAACACTCCAAACATGGGCAAAATTCTTTCTTTATACCCAGTGAACACCTACCCTGATACATTCAAGCAGGAGCATGGAGTGAAGATTCACTACCTGAAAAGGATGTATATAAATACATTGGATAGATTCACTAGGATCTGACCCAAGAGCCAACCTTCAACAACAAAGGACTCCTCAAGGTATAAGGGAAAGCAAGTTGCTGAAGTGGATAGTTCATCCTTCTCTGAACCTGAGCTAGGAACCTCTTCCCTTGCCAATATTGTTCTGTAGAACGGCATATCCCCGAGGCTCTCCTTAGGAAACATTCAAATCCAGGATAATGTTGTGCACGTTGATAAAATACATGCCAGTCCTAGGTCAGGACAAGTTTCAAAGACTATTGCTGAAGAAGAGATTGATGCAGAAGATGAGGCAGATATGGCTGATACTGATGATGTAGATACAATTGAAGATATCCCTACTACAGAATATAAACGTGAGCCTCCTTAGGCATTATATACTTATCTTGATGGGTTAAGCCCAAAAAAGGATGCTCAGTCTGAGGGGGAGAATAATCATATGGATTTGACAACTTTCGATCAAGTTGTCAACAGAATGTTTGAGTCTGGACCCACTATAAGTAATACTCATACCCTCTTAATTATTAGTGTTAATACAACTTTAGCAAAGGAAATGGTTCCTTCTACAGGTGTTGTAGGTGAAGGGGAGTCTTCACAGGTTCCTGCTCAGGATGATGTCCCTCCTCCATTAAGCCAACCACCCACAACCCAAATCTCTAATGTATTAGTCCTAAACCATATCAAAGCACTCTTGGATGCTCAGACCACAACCCTCAAGGAGTATGTTGACCAATCAGTTGTCAAGCTAAGGGATGAATTATTAACTGAAGTCAAGGAAAGTAAAGAAGAAACCTCTTACTAAAACAAACAGGTCACCACCTGGTTTTATATTGCTGGAACTGCTGGCATAAAGCTGACAACCCTCATGAAATCCTTGGAAACAAACCAAAATTCTCTGCAGTTGACATAAGATATGTCAAGAGTTATGTGAGTGCAACTGAAGAGGTGATCAGGGGTGCAGTAGAGCATGTAAATCAGTAAGTCACCAATATTGCAGTCCACTCTCTAAAGGAGGCAATACTTCTGAAAAATGAGCTGTTTGCTAACAATGAGAAAATATTCCAATCTATATCAAGCAAAAATGAAGCCAACACTACCCTACTGCAAAAGACCATCTCTGAAGAAGGCAAAAAGGGTGAGAGCAGCCATGAAAAGACAACAACACTCATTGAAGATCAAGCCTTCAATATAATTCAAGACACCAGGGTGGCACTGCACCTGCCCCTCCTAGATAAAAAGAGGCCAGAGGACCTAGACTTCCCAGCACAAGCTAGAGTTGTACAGGATCACAACTTGCTGCTAGAAGAAAGAGGGAAGGAACTCAGATGGCTAAAGTGTTCATGACAAAGAGGAGAGATGAGAACATAGATGATTAAGATCATGAACAACTAAGTGATGCCTCTGAATCCATCATTATCAATGCTTGGGTTAGCCATGGACAAATCTTAAGGAATATTGATAGTGTATATCCTTATGAGTAATGGATAAAGCATTTGGAAAGAAATTCCCTAAGGGAAAGAGTATTCAAAGAAAATCTGGTAAGGAAGAGCAGCCCTAAGAAAATGCCTCCCAAATATATTACAAAGCCATTCCTTTACTTAAAATGGCCAGTGAACAATGCTGAAAACTTTCAGAAGACTGCTGTTGATGCTGCTTCAACCAAGGATGTTGATTCAAGTTCATCAAAGAAGAGCAGATATTAGTCTGCAAGACTTAGGCTTCTTTAAATATTTAATCAATGTCTTGTAATGAAAACCAATGGTGTAATAATGTCAAATTTCAAGCAATGAAATTAATATGAGTTGGCCCTTACTATATTGTTGTGATAAATGTGCATGCAATTCTTACTTATATATCTGTTATTAATGAATATATAATTCTTTCATAGATATCTTATAATCACAAGCTTTGCCTACTGTTGTTTGGCTAAGGCTCTTTAAATTAGTTAATCATTAGGTATATCTTAATCATAATGTTTACCTTGTTAATGATTAATAAAGCTTTTGTTGTTAATCATACTATTACATTGTTAATGATTGATAATTCACTAGTATTATTGGTTAATCAATCATAATGTTAATCCATCTCATCTCGGGGGAGTTATCCTATACTGGGATGGCTAGTTGTCATGATAATGTCTCAGCAGGCCTATCATGATACTTTTTGTGTTGTTGCACCTTAGCATGGATGGGTGTTCTGCCTTCTTCATATATGGGGAGATTGTTGGGAATTGTGCCCTCCAATATTCCTCAGGATTTGAAGAGGCATCACCAATCATGCTAAGGGGCAAAATGTATTTGATGTGTGCTTAAGTTCATGCATGCAGGTTCTCCTTGATTGGACAGGTGAAAAAAAAGAGTTAGGTGGAAGTCAGATAATTTGACTAAGGCAAAAGTGTCGAGACAGCTGAGACAGTTGAGAAGAAGGTAATAGCATAACCGCTGAGACAGGTGAGTAGCTCAATGAAAAGCATTGATAGAAGTGTTGGTCTCAGCATAACCGTTGAGATAGGAGATAATCTCAGCTGTGAAGAAGAAAGCATTGAGACCGTTGAGAAGAAATCGCTAAGATAATTGAGAAGGAACCGCTGAGATAAATCCAGCAAGAATTCACTAAGTCTAGAAGCAAGGTCAACAATTCAATGTTTTTCATGCCGTTGCAGGAAAGCTACAGTAGAAACAGATGACCAATGCTTACATCACCATGAAGTCAACAAGTCAAAGTATTTCATGTCATTGCAGGAAAGCTACAGTAGTGCTGGATGCTACTATTTGTATTCTTCTAGGGGAGATGGTGCTCACCATCCATGACTGGGCCCACACTCAAATAGTGTCGTTGATTCAAATCAACAGATATAAAAAGCGAAAATTGAATCGAGAAAATGGGTGATTAGGGTTATGAAAAATAGAGGCGGTTGGACTTCATCTTCTCCGATGAGCTTGAAATCCAAGTCAAGTAGTGCAAGCCTGCATGAAGAAAAAGATAGCTAAAGCTTTTCCGGTTTGACAAGTTTGTTCTTTGAAAAACAAGTTGGCTGATTTATTTAATCAGCAAGAATAGATATCTTTGTGAAGAGAAAGATAGCTAAAGTTTTTCCAGTTCAGCAAGTTTGTTCTATGTAGAACAAGTTTGCTGATTCATCTAATCAACAAGAAGAGATAGTTGTAAGAAGAGAAAGAATGCTGAAGATTTTCCAGTTCAGCATGTTTATTCTTTGAAAAACAAGTTGGTTGATTCATCTAATCAGCAAGAATAGATAGTTGTGTGAAGGGTCGTCAGCCTTCAACAACAGATAGCTGTTATTCAGTGCAGCAGAGAAGTAGTTAGCTGTAGAAGACGACTAGTTCCTTCTACAGCAAGAGGGCTGGACTGATACCTGCTCAGTACAACAACGTAGACTCTGAGATTTATCTCTGAGAGAGTGTTTTAATTTATTTCAATTCTTGATTAATTTCCTGTAGGATTCAGGTTGTCTGAATCTGAGGTGTAGGGCCTTTTGTGCCTGAGTTGGAGGTGACTAATTAGTCACTGAGGTAGGTGCCCTGCTGGGGTACTGAGGTAGGATCCAAGTGTGGATATGAGAGTAGGACTGTCCTCCTAGCAAGAGTAGTAGGGCCTAGTGCCTGAGGTAGGTTACTATTGAGTCACTGAGCTATAGGTGACAAGTGTGTCACTGGATTATAGGTCTTGGAGGAGACAGAGTCTAGGGACTTTTGGCCTGAGGTAGGTGACAAGTGTGTCACTGAGCTGTACGTGCCTGGACGGGCAATGAGGTAGGTACCTGGAAGGGTACAGAGCGCGAAATGGGACGTTACAACTATCGCATGTTCAAGTCCTTCTGATTTATAAAATACTTTAGGATATAATGGTCTGTAAAGATATCGATCTTCACACCAAATAAGTAGTGTCGTCAAAGCTTAAGAGAGAATATCACAGTCGCTAGCTCCAGGTCATGGACCGGATAATTCCTCTCTTGCACATTAAGTTTGCATGAGCATTAAGCTATCACCTTCCCACGCTGGAGTAGAATGTAGTATAAGTCACTCCCTGATGCCTCACTTTAGATTTCATAGACTTCCGTACCACATGACGAGCACAAAATGGGCATTGTTGTCAGACGACTTTTCAATTCCTCAAAATCTTGTGCGCACGCCGGTGACCAAACAAACTTCTAATCCTTCCTCGTCAACATAGTGAGGGGTAACGCTATACACGAGATGTTCATTATAAAATGCTTGTAGTAGCCGGCAAGTGAGAGAGGAAGTTGTCTACCTAAATCACCTAGAGGGGGGTGAATAGGTGAGATGTGCGTCTATTTGCGGAACAAAAAATTAAGGAACCAGCACAGTACAATACCAAGCAATCACAGACGACAAAAGATTTATAGTGGTTCCCCAACCTTGGGTACGTCCACTTTCCTCACCAATCTAGTAAACCACTAGACTTGGCTACTCCACTATCTCGGATCAAAGCGATCCTACACCTCTAAACAACGTTCCTACAAAAACTCGATCCAAACCGGATCTACACTCGGAAGATAAAACTTCCTACAAGTCTCGGAGAAAAAGCTCCTACACAATAATTTGTTTAAAAAAAATGCAAACAATAATGATCTCAGATCTTGATCTTGACGGTCTTCTTCCTTAAGAACTTTGGCTTGATCAGAGAAGTTGAAGACGACTTGAGAGAGATCCACAAATCTGAAAGACTGAATCACCTCGATCGAGAGAGTAGATCTGGAATCTTTAAAGCGCGGCGAGATCGAGTGATTGACTTGCGTCTGGATCGCTGAAGAATTAGGGTTGCAAACAGAGATCGGAGATCGTCGATCCAGAGCTTCTTCCGTGAACGTTAATGGCGGCGGCGGTGACTTGAAGAATTAGGGTTCACGGGATTGTTCTCTTTCTCTTTCTTAAAAATAATAATCTCTGAAAGAAGTAATTTTTAGTCAAATCTGAAATGACTTATTTATAGGTAGACTCCAACGGTCATAAGAGTAATTAAAGATGACACGTGGACCTATCGGATCAATTCGAGATGACCAGCGATATTGACTTAGAGAATTTCAGGAAAGATTTGAACCGACATACTCGAATATCAGATGGTATATACTCGAGTGGAAAAGATTGGCATACTCGAGTAAGAGAAGTTATATACTCGAGTGGAAAGGATTGGCATACTCGAGTAAGAGAAGTTATATACTCGAGTGGAATGGATTGGCATACTCGAGTAAGAGAAGGGAAAACAACTCGAGTGATTTAGAGATCAACACTCGAGTGATTAACGAACTACTCGAGTATGAGAGCAGATACTTGAGTGAAAACACATAGAAAAATTTCAGATGAAGTAGGAATAAATACTCGAGTATAAGAGTTGCAGATACTCGAGTGAGAGAAAAAGAACAACTCGAGTATATTAGGAGAACTACTCGAGTGAGGGGAAAATGAACTACTCGAGTATATTAAAAAACAACTACTCGAGTACAGAGTCACTTACTCGAGTATATTGGGAACTACTCGAGTATGTGGACTTAGAGTATTTCTGAGATGGGAGGAACAGAACTACTCGAGTATAAACAAAGCACTTACTCGAGTAACTGACCAACCACTCGAGTACAAGTTATCACTTACTCGAGTGAATACAGCCTACTCGAGTATGTAAACCAACTTACTCGAGTACAGACCCACTTACTCGAGTATACTAGAGAAGTACTCGAGTATGTGGACTTAGAGAAAATTCTGAATTTAAGAACAGAAGGAATTACTCGAGTATAAGATATGACCTACTCGAGTGATTGACTATCTACTCGAGTATAAACTTATCTACACGAGTATATAGAGTCTACACGAGTATGTCTAAGGATCTACTCGAGTATTAAGTCACTTACTCGAGTATATGAAGGGTACTACTCGAGTATGTGGACTTAGAAAAATTTCTTCTGAAAAACATCCTTCAATACTTGAGTCCACCATTCCAAGTGCATGTAGGAAGTGTATCCCAATAGAGAGGCTATACATGGGCCAACACTTTGGATCACACAATGAGGGATTACATTGTATGTTCCTGTGTTTGGTGACCCATTATAGACTGACATTGGTCTACACTTGGCATTAAGGACCTGCACACATACAACTTAAACACAGCATCAAATACACCTTAATTCATCTTAGTTCAAGGTCTGACCACCTACAAATCTGAGGTATTGTGGAGACAAATCCCAACAATCTCCCCTATTTGTAGATGTCAGCATTCTCTATACTAAGGTGAATTATTCAGAGTAAAAAGAACAATACACATATACTTAAAAAAAATAAGCTAAAGCAGGATAACTAATGAAATAGCCATAATTAGAATCAATTATATATATAGAATTATTTTTAACAAAAAGAATCCATTTCCACATTCTCTTTACTCAAGAGGGTCCATCCTTATGCATCCTTTCTCTCTTCAGCTCTTGCCTCTCTAGGTAACTGAATGGCTTGGGAAAATAAGTTCTGGGCCTAGGAGGAGCAGCTGGATTATTGTGTCCCCAATTCCTGTCATGAAGTCTGATTTTGATTTGGGAAACTTCATAGGCTTTCCATTCTGAATGACTGTAAAACTGGTCTCTGTTCTCACCAAGATCTGTAACTAACTTCAGGGTATCAAGGATTAGGGATTTGGAGGTTGGACTCCAAACTTCAGAATGAATAATTGGTGGTCTGCTTTCAGAAGCTAGGGCAGGATCTCTATTGGGTGCAGAACGACTGGCAGAAGCACCTTCACCATATTTTCTCTTCTTCCTTGGAGCTGGAATTTCATCTTGCCACAAATCAGTATAGGTGAGAGGGGGCTCAATAACATCACCCTCAGGTCTAGGTGAGAAGGCTAGCACACCTTCTGGAATGGCTGCCTGGGCTGGAGCATCTGCAGGAGGTTGTGCTTCAAGAGGATTCAAGAAGTGTGGAATGATGGCAGGGTTGAGCTGGGCATTAGGGAAATTCATGTTGTGCAGCCAAACAGCAGTGTCATAGGTATATAATTTCACAGACTGGAGCTGGGAGAGAATATCTGCTTTCATTTCTTTTACAAGACCATCCACAGTAGCTTGAGCTTGGTTAGATAGTGTTTCAACTTGTTCTTTTACAACTGCTTGAGCTTGCTCAGATAGTTTTTCCACTTGTTCTTTTACTATCTTCTCCCCCATGGTGATATCTACAGATAGCTGAGCTATAGCTTCATCCCTGAACTTGCCAACTTCTTCACAGATTTTCATAAGATTGGCCTCAGCCTTCTTGTCCAACTGGATCTGATTATTGGCAACAGTTTCTTGTTGATTTCTCAGTTCACCTATGCTTGTGATAGTGTGATCTATGGCCTTGCCACCTAGCTGGAACAATCTTTTTATCTCATCAATATTGGCCTGGATTTCTGCAAAGCCTCTACTCATCTCTTGTTCAAGAGTAGTGACTTTGTTAGTGACTGATGCTAGAGAGTCATCAAAGTACTTTCTCTGTGCAAGGAGCAACTGTTCAATTTGACTTACCACAACTGAGGGAGAAGGGGTTGAGGTTGGTGCAGGAACTGAAGGAGCAGGAGCAGGAGCAGTCCAAGGAGGAATTTCTGTAAGAACTATTGAGCTTGTAGCTCTCTTGAAAGATTCTATTTCAACAGTTTCTTCTGTATTTAGGAAAGATGGCATGGAGAAATCCAAAGTCCTCAGAGGTGCCTCCACAGGATCTGGAGACATTTCCTCATCATCAGACAAGAGAATATGATCAGATTTGCTGGGCTCACTATCAGGAGACTTGGCAGGAGACTGGACTGGAGTCTGAGCTGGAGTCTGAACTAGAGTCTGTACAGGAGATGAAACTGGAGACTGAATGGGAGACTTGGCAGCTGATCCACTTTGAAAAAGAGGAGCATCTGAGCTGAGCTCATCAATGAATCTGTTTATATCTTCAGCTGTAGACAGTAAAGCTGTTGTATCTGGAATCTCTGAGTCAGGAATTGCTGATTGAGGATCTGCTGGAGGAGTAGAGACTGGAGGAGTAGAAACTCTTACCTCTGCTAGTTCTGGAATCACTGATTCTGAAGAAACTTGATGCCGAGGAAGAGAAGAGGCAGGCTCCCCCTCAACAATTGCACCAGAGGTAGCAGTAGTTTGATATAGAGGAGGAGATGGAATCCTGTCTTCAGGTAAACTGGTTTCTAGAATTCAGGATCTTGATGTCATACCTCTGTATGGAAGAGATGGAAACTTTCTTTATGTGGTGAAGAGGAGTCCCTTTGGATAAGTCAAACACTGTAGGATTAATCTCATGGAGGAGGAGTGAGATAATCCTAGCATAACTTGGATGTTTCACGCTCTCTCGGATCTTATCCAGTATCATCATTCCGAACTGGAATTTCTTCCGATAGATTATGGCTTGCATAACGTCAAACATATCCATGGAGATGTCTCGGATGGAGTAAGTCTTGCATAAGAGCACTTTGGCAATTACATCCACAAGAAATTTGCCCTCTGAATTGAAATCTGCTCGGCTAAACGAATCTGCTTTAGGATTTGCTCCACAGAAAAGACTGGTTCTGTCGGAATATTCAGGAGTCAGATCATCTTCTTCATCCACCACTGGAAACTTTAACAAAGTAGCTAAGGAAGTTTTGTCCAGACGGATTTTGATCCCTCTGACCTTGGATTTTAAAACTTTGCCATTTTTCTTGACCTTCAGATTCTTATAGAACTCTTCTACGGCAGGGAAAAGAACTTTGCACGGTGTCTGGAGAATGAACGATAGACCGGCGTGTCGAGCAGGATTAACAGATGTCGGAAATCGTCGGAGAGGTCGGCTATACCTTCAGGAGAGAGCTCTGAGCCGATTCCGATCTTGGAGGAGGGAGCCATCAGCGATTCTGGAGTACGAAGGGAAAAAGAAAGGAGGAAGACAAAACTCTGCAACTGTTCTAGAAGACGAAGGGACGGCGGCTACTCGAGTGAAATGAGAAGTGGAAAGGATTTCTGATTTTTCTAAAAATATATATATGACCCTAATTAGGTTTGAGGAGGAGTACGGAAGATAAAATCATACCTGATATGGAGCGCCAAACACTTTGGTGCGAATAGAAAAAATTATTTTCAAATTTCTGATTGCTGTATACTCGAGTAGATTTCGCCATACACGAGTACGAGATGGAGCATACACGAGTAGATCAAGTACATACACGAGTAGGTTACCAATTACTCGAGTATGTAGATTCTGGTACTCGAGTATTTTCGTTTACTCGTGTATATATCTCTATGTACTCGAGTATATCACTTTGAAATATAATTTTCTTGGGAGAGATTTACTGCCACCGATATCTTCAACTCTGAGCCTGTCTGTGAATCCACCATCACTATTCCTCTTTGTTGAGCAGTCCGAGTTCCGTTTTGAAGAACGAGAACTTGGACTCGTCCAGCGGCTTCGTGAATATATCTACCACTTGCCTGTCTGTGGAGACATATTGTAGATCTATGTCTCCATTCTCCACATGCTCCCGGATGAAATGATAACGAAGCTCTATGTGCTTGGTCCGGCTGTGGGAGACTGGGTTGTTGGCTATTGCTATAGCGCTTGATGAGTCGCAAAACAAAGGAATGTTCTGGAACTTCATGTTGTAGTCTTCAAATTGATTCTTGATCCATAAGAGCTGTGCACAACAGCTGCCTGCAGAGATGTATTCTGATTCAGCCGTTGAGATGGCTACACAGTTCTGCTTCTTGCTGCTCCAGGAGATAAGTCTCCTTCCGAGAAATTGGCAAGTCCCGGAGGTGCTTTTCCTGTCATCTTTGCTACCTGCAAAATCTGCATCTGAGTAACTAATTAGTTCACTATCATTACTTCTTGGGTACCATAAGCCAAGATTTGGTGTGCCTTTGAGGTATCTCAAGATTCGCTTTGCAGCGATGTAGTGAGATTCCTTAGAGTTCACCTGAAATCTAGCGCATACACATGTTGAGAACATTATATCTGGTCTGCTTGTAGTAAGGTAGAGCAAGTACCCAATTATGCTTCTGTACTTGGTTTCATCAAAAGGTTTCCCTTTCTCGTCCTTGTCCAGAGACATAGCTGAGGCCATTGGAGTCCTCATGGAGGTTGCATTCTCCATTCTGAATTTCTTAAGCAGCTCTTTGGTGAACTTGGTCTGTGAGATGAAAATTCCATCCTCAGATTGTTTCACTTGAAGCCCTAAGAAATACTTCAGCTCTCCCATACTGCTCATTTCAAACTTCCCTTGCATAAGTTTAGAAAACTTTTTGCAGAGGTTGTTGTCTGTAGAGCCGAAAATAATGTCATCGACATAGATTTGCACTAGCAAAATCTTGCCTTTTATTTCCCTAAGAAATAATGTCTTGTCTATCTTTCCTCTCGTGAACTTGTTCTTAAGAAGAAAGGTAGACAGCGTCTCATACCAAGCTCGAGGAGCTTGTTTAAAACCATATAGTGCTTTTTGCAGTAGATAAACGTAATTAGGAAAGGTTGAATCAACAAAACCTGGCGGTCGCTCTACATACACCTCTTCCTTTATGTCACCATTTAGGAAGGCGGACTTAACGCCCATCTGATAGACGGTAAAGCCCTTAAGTGCAGCGTAGGCAAGAAATAACCTGATCGCCTCCAGTCTTGCTACTGGAGCATAAGTCTGGTCGAAGCCGATTCCTTCTTCTTGACGATATCCCTTGGCGACAAGTATGGCTTTATTCTTTATAATTGTTCCATCTTCGTCCATCTTGTTCCGGTAGACCCATTTTGTCCTGATGACGTTCTTATGCTTGGGTCTAGGAACAAGTGTCCAGACTTTGCATCGTTTAAACTGATTCAATTCTTCTTCCATGGCTAGAATCCAGGATGCGTCGGAGTTGGCTTCCTCAAATTTCTTTGGTTCAACCTGTGAGAGAAAACTTAAGTGTAAATTCTCGTTAGTTGTACCTCGACGAGTTCTGATGCCATCCCGAGGATCTCCTATGATTTGGTCAACAGGATGATCCTTCAAGTGTCTGAACTCTAAAGTCCTTGCATCTGGGATCTCTTCAGTCACTGGAGTGATTTCACCATTTGGAGTGATTTCATCATCTGGATCATCTACCTCTCCAATAGGGACTGGGGTGGTGATATTTATGAATTTATCACCTCCATCTTCAATAGGTTCATCCAAGCTTATCTCTTTTAACTTTGTACCTGCAGCTTCAATGAACACATTAGAGGAGTTGCTTTGCAGCAAGCTCGTCTCATCAAATACAACATGTATAGATTCTTCTACAACCAGAGTTTTTCTATTAAATATTCTATATGCCTTACTATGGCTACTATACCCTACAAAAATACCTTCAAACTTTTCTCACTAAACTTGGTAGTGTGATACTTGCCATTGTTAAGTACGAAGCACTTACAGCCAAAGATTCTAAAATAGGAAATGGTCGGTTTCCTGCCTTTTAAAAGTTCGTACGGTGTCTTATCGTGGTCTTTATTTATGAGCGCTCTATTTTGCACGTGGCATGCAGTGTTAACGGCTTCAGCCCAGAAGTATTCCGGAAGTGAGGCATCACTTAACATGGTTCTGCAGGCCTCTATGAGGGTTCTGTTCCTTCTCTCAGCCACTCCATTTTGCTGTGGAGTGCGAGGAGAGGAAAACTCATGAAAGATACCTAAGCTTTCACAAAATTCTGTCATGGCCCCAGATTTGAATTCTGTTCCATTGTCACTTCTGATTTTGACTACTGAACAGTTATATTCATTCTGGATTTGCCTAACAAAATTAGTAAAGATATCAGAGGTATCTGACTTGTGTTTCAGAAAGAATACCCATGCAAATCGTGAGTAATCATCAACAATAACCAACGTATAATCCTTACCTCCCAAACTTCTAACTTGCAGTGGACCGAACAAGTCCATGTGTAGTAGATGTAAACATCTATTAGAATCTTTGCCTATAATGCTTTTAAAATTACTCCTTGTTTGCTTGCCTTTTACGCATGCAGGACAAGGTCTTTCCTTAACGCACTTGACATTCGGGGCATCACGTACTAGGTTTTTAGAGAATAATTTTTTGATAGTTTTGAAATTAATATGTGCTAATCTCTTGTGCCATTGGTCACCAAGAGATGCACTATCTTTTGCCAAGAAGCATACTGGTGTAGATGAATCGATACAATTGAAATTTAAGCAAAATATGTTTCTGCTTCGAGTACCTGATAAAATCGTTTCCATATTGGTAAGGGATTTTATCAGGCACTTATCAGCATGGAATTCTACTATGTATCCTTTGTCACATAGTTGGCTTATACTTATGAGATTGTGTTCCAATCCTTCAACATAAGCTACATCTGAAAAGGATACATTACCGTTAGTAATCATACCGTAGCCTTTAGTGATTCCACGGTCTGAACCTCCAAAGATGACCTTTGGTCCGTTCAATACTGGTGAGTAGTTTTGAAGTAGGCTTCTAGTCCCGGTCATATGCCGAGAGCATCCACTGTCCAAGTACCAGATTGGCATTTTAGCGGTCTTTGGACATACCTGCAATCATAATCACTTAGCCTTAGGAACCCGAACGAGTATGGGTCCTTGGTCTCGAGTTAGAATACTCCCCCTACGAGGATTAGCCTCATGAGTGGTCATTCTCATGTTACTAACTTGAGGAGTTGCAGCATATTTGGGATTGAACCAGCAATCGATGGCAAAGTGACCAACTCTACCACAGCACCAACAGTCAAATTTGTTGTATCTTTGCCTCATCTTCTCCTGCTTGACTACCTCGAGAGGAGGTCAAATAGGGGCAGCATTTTTAGATGTGGAGGCTCCATGATGATGGCACATGCATGAAGTCTTTTCCATCTTCGGCTTTTCTACAACAACTTTCACTTTGGGTGACTTCTTAATATTATGACCATGAACATAAGGTCCATAGCTCTGAAGTTGAATCTCCTCATAAGGTTCCTTGAAAATGCTCTCACCAAAGTTGCGAAGGCGAGTCCACCCTTGGTATCTTGTCTTAGGCTTCTCAAGGATAGGCCTGCTAAAGTGACCATAGGTGGATTCGTAGTCAAGATCGTTCGTAGGAAAGATGACTTTCTTGAACGCGACTGGCTCCAAGGGAGCTTTCCCTTTCTCTTCGGCAGAGGCCTTCTTGGCCGCCTTATTTCTCCTCTTGGCCTTGTTTCTCCTAGAAGATTTACTAGGAGCTCCTTTGTGGCCTAGACCGGCACCACCTGCCTTAGCTGAGAATTCAGCAATCATAGGAAGCACAGTCTTAGGCTTCGAGAAGCTTTCTACAAGCTTCTTCTCAGCCAAGAGTTGTTCTTCCAATTCCTTGATGATTTTCTCTTTAAGATCAAGGTGCCCGAGAGCCTTGTTGTATTCTTCGATAGATTTATCGAACTCTTCCTTGAGAGAGTCAGTCTTAGAGACTTCTTCTCTAAGGTTGCTATCTGAAGCTTTTAGAGATTTTATCTCCCTAGCTTGAGTTTTCACGACTTGGCGACATTTGTCGTAAGCCTTGAGTAACTCCTGATATTGTATCATGAGTTCTGATTCATCCTCAGAGGGATAGCCCTCTGGTTCATTGTCATCATCAGAGTCCGAAAGAGGGGTGTGAGATTTTACCTCCCCAGTGAACTAGGGGACTTGCTCATCGTCTGTTAGAGCCATTAGCCCAAAGTAAGCTTCTTCCTCTTCTGCACTTGACTCGGATGAGTCGGAGTCACTGAGAGTTTTGCTCTTCTTAGCTAACAAACTCTTTTCTGTCCTCTTCCTATTGTAGGACTTCTTGTCTTCTTTCTTGCCGCCCTCTTTCTTCTTATGGGGGCAATCCGCAATGACGTGACCTGGCTTGTTGCAGCAATAACAAACAATATCAGTGGAATAATGTTTATTCGGTTTCGAGCCATACCTGTCGTGGCTGCTTGAGCTCTTTTTCTGATGATCACCATCATTGCGTGATCTTCTATATGAGGCATCCTTGCCTTTCCATTGCTTCTTTTTGTTCAAGAATTTCTTGAACTGCCTTGAGAGTAGAGAAAACTCTCCTACAGATAGCTCCGAGCCAGAAGAGCTTGGTTCAGACGAATCTTCATCATCAGCTTCAGGAGCTGGGGCAGGAGAGCTAGCCTTAATCTTCCTTGAGCTGTCTGCCTTCAGAGCAACAGACTTCTCTTTGGATCCAGACCTGCTCATCTCTTCTTCAGCTTTTCTAGAATTGATTTGAAGCTCATAGGACATTAGCTTTCCGAACAGATTTTGCGGGTCCGTCTCGGCTAACCTTCCGAACTCCCGAATGGAGCATACCTTGTTATCCCATTCCTTGGTTAGGGATCTTAGGAATTTGTCATTCAGTTCTCCGTTGGTGAAGACTCGGCCTTAAAATCTTAGGCCGTTCACTATCTTGAAAAAGTTCTCGAACGTGTCAGCTATGGCTTCCTTGTGACCTTGCCGGAAGGCTTCATACTTTTGATTCAGAAGGGATCTCCGATCATCCCTCACTTCTTCAGTGCCTTCCATCAGAGTCACCAGGGATTGCCACATCTCCTTGGCAGATTTGCAATGGATGAGATTCTGCAGCAATGAGTCATCGACTGCACTTGCTATTATATTTTTGTCTTTCTTATCGAGGGAGACAAGTGCAATCTCGTCTTTATCCAAGTCCATCAGCTTCTTAGGAACTTGTTTGGATGAGTCTATAGTAGTGGCAACCATAGGAACATGCGGACCTTCTTCAACAATCATGAAGATCCGAGGATCCACAGCTTCCATGAAGAACCTAACTCTTTCCTTCCACATAGGAAAATTATTCTTGGTGCAAATGGGAAGCTTGGCAAAATCTTTAGTCTTACTCATGCTTGATATTTCTCAAAAGACAACTCGGGTAGGATCAGATCAAGGTGTTAACCTCTTAACGATCAACCTCCCCCTCTGATACCAATTGAGAGAGGAAGTTGTCTACCTAAATCACCTAGAGGGGGGTGAATAGGTGAGATGTGCGTCTATTTGCGGAACAAAAAATTAAGGAACCAGCACAGCACAATACCAAGAAATCACAGACGACAAAAGATTTATAGTGGTTCCCCAACCTTGGGTACGTCCACTTTCCTCACCAATCTAGTAAACCACTAGACTTGGCTACTCCACTATCTCGGATCAAAGCGATCCTACACCTCGGAACAACGTTCCTACAAAAACTCGATCCAAACCGGATCTACACTCGGAAGATAAAACTTCCTACAAGTCTCGGAGAAAAAGCTCCTACACAATAATTTGTTTTAAAAAAATGCAAACAATATTGATCTCAGATCTGGATCTTGACGGTCTTCTTCCTTAAGAACTTTGGCTTGATCAGAGAAGTTAAAGACGACTTGAGAGAGATCCACAAATCTGAAAGATTGAATCACCTCAATCGAGAGAGTAGATCTGGAATCTTTAAAGCGCGGCGAGATCGAGTTATTGACTTGCGTCTGGATCGCTGAAGAATTAGGGTTGCAAACAGAGATCGGAGATCGTCGATCCAGAGCTTCTTCCGTGAACGTTAATGGCGGCGGCGGCGACTTGAAGAATTAGGGTTCATGGGATTGTTCTCTTTCTCTTTCTTAAAAATAATAATCTCTGAAAGAAGTAATTTTTAGTCAAATCTGAAATGACTTATTTATAGGTAGACTCCAACGGTCATAAGAGTAATTAAAGATGACACGTGGACCTATCGGATCAATTCGAGATGACCAGCGATATTGACTTAGAGAATTTCAGGAAAGATTTGAACCGACATACTCGAGTCATAGAAGATACATACTCGAGTATCAGATGGTATATACTCGAGTGGAAAAGATTGGCATACTCGAGTAAGAGAAGTTATATACTCGAGTGGAAAGGATTGGCATACTCGAGTAAGAGAAGTTATATACTCGAGTGGAAAGGATTGGCATACTCGAGTAAGAGATGGGAAAACTACTCGAGTGATTTAGAGATCAACACTCGAGTGATTAACGAACTACTCGAGTATGAGAGCAGATACTCGAGTGAAAACACTTAGAAAAATTTCAGATGAAGTAGGAATAAATACTCGAGTATAAGAGTTGCAGATACTCGAGTGAGAGAAAAAGAACTACTCGAGTATATTAGGAGAACTACTCGAGTGAGGGGAAAATGAACTACTCGAGTATATTAAAAAACAACTACTCGAGTACAGAGTCACTTACTCGAGTATATAAGGAACTACTCGAGTATGTGGACTTAGAGTATTTCTGAGATGGGAGGAACAGAACTACTCGAGTATAAACAAAGCACTTACTCGAGTAACTGACCAACCACTCGAGTACAAGTTATCACTTACTCGAGTGATTACAGCCTACTCGAGTATGTAAACCAACTTACTCGAGTACAGACCCACTTACTCGAGTATACTAGAGAAGTACTCGAGTATGTGGACTTAGAGAAAATTCTGGATTTAAGAACAGAAGGAATTACTCGAGTATAAGATATGACCTACTCGAGTGATTGACTATCTACTCGAGTATAAACTTATCTACACGAGTATATAGAGTCTACACGAGTATGTCTAAGGATCTACTCGAGTATTAAGTCACTTACTCGAGTATATGAAGAGTACTACTCGAGTATGTGGACTTAGAAAAATTTCTTCTGAAAAACATCCTTCAATACTTGAGTCCACCATTCCAAGTGCATGTAGGAAGTGTATCCCAATAGAGAGGCTATACATGGGCCAACACTTTGGATCACACAATGAGGGATTACATTGTATGGTCCTGTGTTTGGTGACCCATTATAGACTGACATTGGTCTACACTTGGCATTAAGGACCTGCACACATACAACTTAAACACATCATCAAATACACCTTAATTCATCTTAGTTCAAGGTCTGACCACCTACAAATCTGAGGTATTGTGGAGACAAATCCCAACAGCAAGCCCTAGGAAACTCCGAACTTTCACCACCATAGACAATACAGGCCACTCCTATATCACAATTATCTTCGCCAGATCCACCATAATTCCCTCTCCGCTAACCACATGACCTAGGAATGCCACTGATGACATCCAAAACTCACATTTCAAGAACTTGACATATAATTTACTCCTCCTAAGGTCTCCAACACAGTGCATAAGTGATCCACATGATCTTCCTCTGATTGAGAGTACACCAGGATGTTAATGAATACATTCACGAACTAGTCCAAATAATTCCTAAACATTCGATTCATCATGTCCATAAATACCGAAGGTGTATTTGTTAGGATAAATGGCATAACCGTGAACTTGTAATGCCAGTAACACGTACTGGATGCCGTTTTAGGGATATCACTTTCCCTAATCTTCAACTAATAATAGTCGGACTTCAAATCCAACTTCGAGTACACGGTAGAACCTACTAGCTGATCAAATAGATCATTGATTATCGGAATCGGATACTTATTTTTCTCTGTCAGCTTGTTCAACTCTCGATAATCTATACACAACCGCAGGATTCCATCCTTTTCTTTACAAAAAGGACTGGTGCACCCCGAGGTGATGAACTTGGGTGCACATAACATTGATCTAGCAGCTCTTGAAGTTGCACCTTCAGTTCTGCCATCTCCTTTGGCGCTAATCGATACGGAAAGCATGATACAGGCTTGCCAACTGACAATATCTCAATAGTGAAATCAATCTCTCGTTGAGCTGGAGCTCCATGGAGATTTTAGGGGAATATGTCAACGAACTCCGATACTAGTCGAATGTTAATCAAGCGGGGCTTGGATTTGAAGCATCTATTAGTATGAAGAATAATACTGCCCCCTTTCAAACTACCTTGATAACCTGGAGAGCAAACATCAGTATCTTGCTCGATCCCTTCATACTAGCGAAGGTAATTTCATGATCAGTATTCTACCACAGCTTGACCTCCTTAAGATTGTAATCAATGCATGCACACTGCTTCAAAAGCCATTCCATGCCAAAGATCACATAATATATAGAAATTAGTAGTATCAATGCTTCTAAGTCGATCTCTTGATCTCTTATTTGCACCTTCACTATGCAATACCAATCCGCGTGCATCTTGCATCCATTGGGCAATATCACTTCCAATCCATCTCTCAATATACAGGAAGACACTTTGATACATAGAACGAAGTCCACAAGTAGAAAAGAGTGAGACTCTCTCATGTAAAATAATGCTCTCGCTGGATGATTATGGATTTGGACAAAGCCTAACATACCCATCAAAACATCAAACAAAAGTACGTAAGATATATATAGTATGTAAAATACATAAGCTATATAAAGCTCATAACTGTCACAGTATCAATTTATTTAATGCCCTCCTGTTGGCAGAGATTGTAGACTCTGGGTTGGGCTGGCGTATGGTGAGATGCAGACGACTTCGCTTCTTTCCCCTTCTCAACATACATCGCACCCCCCTTTCTATCCGACCTTCTGGGATGTCTTTAACAACCTCAAGCATAATGTCCCACCTTGCTGCAATTGTAACATGCATGCAGACCTTGTATTGAGGTAGCTCCAGAACCAGTAGAAGGAGCTGGTCCAGATGACCTAGCCTTCTTGTTCCACCTACTGCGGAATCTAGCCTTTGAAGAGCTCAACACCTTGAGCTTTTGCTTTCTCATCAAGAGATCCTTCATACTCTGGACCTTCTTCAAATCATGTTTAAGGGATAGCGCAGTATTGATCAAGGTAAGAAATCCTTGAGTCATTGGGCCTAAAAAAAGCAATCAAAGATCATCCCACATTCCTTCATATAACTAATTATTTTTTCTTTCCTTATTCTCTAAATATTATCCAACATACCTTTTAAGTCTAGTGAATTCTTATAGGTACTCATCGAATGAATAATCACCTTGAGTAAATCTTAGAAACTGGTATTCCAATGCAATCTGTTGTGCTGTGGGGACATATTGCGCCAGGAATAACCTTGAGAAATCATCCATTGAGACGTCCGTCAATCTCCCCCTTCTAACTGATGAGCTTCAATCTCTTCCCACCACATCCCTGCCTCTCCATCCAATAGGAAAGGTTCTATGGTGACCTGAGCTTCCTCTGTCTCCGTAGCATTTAAGGTTCTCTTTATCCGATAAATCCAGTCTTTAGCGTAAGAAGGGAATCCAACTCCCATAAAAGATGGAGGGTTAAAGCTCATGAAGTGCTTCATCTGTTTGTCTAAAGACCTTCTTGCCGCTAATGGCTCCTCTACTGTAATTGGCACCAGGGTCACCGCAGGGGAAGGAGGTTTCACTTGCCTTCCTAGTTAGGCATTTAACATGACAAACAAAGCTTCATCCACCAACCTTATTATTTTAGCAGAAGAAGGGGTTGCAGGCACATCATTATGTGCACTACTCTCCAAGGAGTGCTGACGTTGAGACCGCTCTGCCCCACTCCTAGTCACCTCTAATTACAAAATACACAATTTAGCGCTCTGAAAACATAGCAAACAACAATCAAAGGAATGCTCAAGTTTCACAAACAATGTTTTTAGCATGTTTCATGTGTGTTTTTCATTCCTAGGTGGACATTCACGGGTTATTATTATGTTTTTAGGGTGACGCACACACGTGCACACCACCCTTTAAAAAGAATTCGTCCAAGAATTCCACAAATAATAAACGACACCTAGAGGCTTTGATACTAAATCATAACACCCCTACTCGTTCCAAGGAATATAACAACGGGTCCGGTCAGGATCCCATGCTATATTAAATGAACAAACAAATGTTATACTCAATGAATATCAATCTGAACAATACTAAACAACCACGCAAAGTAGAATCACACGCTAACAGAAGCATAAATATAACTTGAACCGAAATGTCCACAACACTATAAGAATTACAAAATAACAATTACATAGTCTTGCTTTGGCCTTAAGTCCTAATACACATCAAATGTTTAAGCTATTATGTAATTTCAAAACATTGGCGTGCAGGACGACAATACACGAGAAAGATATAATAAAACTTGGGCCTTCGTTAGCCAACACTATGTGGGCTCCTGCCTGCTAATTCCCACACGGCTCGCCAGCACCGTTACCAGCCCAAACCACAAAGGTGTGCCAACAATAGAAGATTATGAGTTAGCTTTTGTTGACCACTATCCACAAATGCATGGTATACTGACCCAACCCATACCTGGGGTTGTGGTATCCTTTCCCTACATGTAAGTCAACAACAAGTGTATATTGAAATAAGCTAGAAAGTGCAATGACAAACAAGCCAAGCAATAATGTTATACGCAAAATCATCATAAATGTTAGGATGCATGTCAACACGCTTTGTGCTCTCATGGCACACTTATGATGTACTCCTTGAGTCTCATCACCATCCCTTTCCCTAGTTATAGACGGTCCCACCTTAAGCAATATTCTAGTTCAAACTAAAGTTTAGGAATCTCTCTTATGCCAACGATAAAATCCATGCCCGTTAGGCACTCTAGTCGAATGATATAGTGCTGGTACAGTTTAGCTATTTCCGTTGCTCAAATCGTCGTGCCAATCAACGACAACGATGTGTGTCAGCCTCCCCTTACCTGTACATGACATAACTAATGTTATGTTCCAATACTGGCACACACGACCAACACAGCTGGTCACTCCATGCTCAACAACTCAACATCTACCCATATTGTCTCACGGTCACAGGCTTCGCACCCACAAAATAGCTTACTGGGAGCTACCGCTAGTGGTAGCACTACCGTCGAGCGATAACTAACAGAACTTAAATTCTTTCCACTATTCAAGGTATTTCCTGGAGTTAGCCTCTAGGACTCCCTGCATTACTCTATAACACTTAGAACCCAAAAATGGCATATAACATGAAGTCTTCTCTAGCACGCAGATATCAATACAATCATCACCAATCCAGACCAATTTGTCTGGATGGGCTTCACACAGCATGCGTATGTTTGTACTTCAATTTCAAATTAGATATGAAAATTCATGCTGGGGAAGGACTCAATCTACCGGGAGAATGTCCAGCCATACGCTACTTTGCAAAAGAGGCACTTTCATATGTGTATATAGAAACAAAATAGTACACGCACATCCGAATGGGAGGAGGAAGATCGTTACCCTTGAAGTCCTCTTTGGCTCCATTGATAAAAAATCCAAATGGATGAAAAGAACTGCATCGGGCCGCTCTCCGTAAATTTGGACTCGACTCGCGATTTAGGGCTCCGAAACTCTGATAATGGAGAGATCTCTCCTTCTCCTTCTTCCTTTGCTCTCACCTCTCTCTATCTCTTTAGAAAGAAAAAACCTAGATTGGAATGAGGAAGAACTCTAAACCCACGGCCTTAAACCAGCAAGACCCTGAAAGTGAGGGGATAGATCACACTAACTCAAGAGGGGGGGTGAATAGAGTTTTAAAACAATTTGATTAATTTTTACATCGGATTAAAATAATTGATAAGTATATGTATAAAGAGAAGTAAAACAAAAACAATCAAAGCATACAGACCAAAAGAATAGAGCAATCTAGACGACACAAAGATTTTATAGTGGTTCCCCTAAACATGGGTACATCAACTCTTCTATCACCCTGGTAGAAATCAACTATAGTTTTTGATCAGGTGCCCTGCCACCATAGATTTTTGCTCAGGTTCCCTGTCAACAAAAGATCTATTTCAATGGAGATCTCAAAACCCTTTGAGCTTTTGACCAGGTGCCCCAAAACCAAACTAAGTCTTTTGATCAGAAGACATGACAACCAAAAGGAATAACTTTTGAAGGGAGATAAGAAACCCTTTTACAGTGGTTAAAGAAAATAAAGATGATGTCTTCTCTGTCAACAACAAGGGTGAAGACTAGTGGATGTTGTTGTTGTCAAAGATCCCCTTGATATGTAGAAGAGTTCAGGAGAATGAGAGCTTTGCTGAGGGTGTAGGCCTTCAGATTGAAAAAGATCTTCATGAAACTTTTATACTGATGAAGATTGTTTGTTTGTTGAAAGTCTTGAAGAAAAACTAAACAAGACTGAAATGTTCGAGAGCTGTGTTCTTCTTTCAGTTTTCTGTATTCACAATTAGCTTCTGTCTATTCTGTTACTGCAATCTTCTGAAAAATTGTCTTTAATATTCTTTGAAGAAATCAGCCTTTGAATTTTAAATCCTATCCTTGATTGACTGCGAAAATCCTAGGAGTTAAACGGCTAGAAAATGTCTTTAATTTGTTTCCTCAACTGTCTCAGTAAATAAGCCAAATAATTACTCTGTGAATACCACAATTAATGTTGCCTTGAAACGACTATATTCTAGAGAATATGGAACATTAATCATCAGAGCATTATAGGCATATAATAATAAATTTTGAAATAAAACTGCCTTAGTCGATCTGAAACTGAGAGAAAATAGTAGAACTGAATTTATCATAAAATAGTCGAACTCGACAGAATTTTGTCGACCTGAGATCCAATATCGTAGAACTGTATATAACAGATAAGAGGTAGAAAATCGTCGAATGGAGCTCCAACATCGTCGAGCTGAGATAACATTTCGTCAAGCTGAGTTTCTGGTATAAGCAGACAAATCGTCGATCTAAGCAGAACATTCGTCAAGCTGAGTTCAGCTATCGTCGAATGCTTTTTCTGACTCTTAGAAAACTACTTTTCTCTGAATTTCTTCTGTCTCTATGTCTTCTAAAGGTTGATCCAGCCAAGCTAAGTTTGTTAACTTGTCCTAGACCTAGAAAAAGACTTATTACCCTAGACTATACAATGCGGGTCAACTGAGAATCCTAATAGTGAACCTAGCATAAATCAACCCTAAACAGGTGGGGTTCCAACAATCTCCTCCTATTTGGGTGAGTTTACTATGAACAATATAACAGAATGAAAAATCACAAAGCAAAAAAATATCTGGCAGAATTATAATTGTTTAGCAGATATATAACAACAGGGCTTTGTGAAATATTTACACATATACACAAGTTCAAATCAAAGTTAGAAAGTGCAAAATTATCAGGCTTTCTTTAAATCATCCCTCTTTTCATCTATAGCTGGTTTGGTGAAGATAATTTCTTTATTTGCATCAGCAGCTTCCTTAACAGTCATTCTCATATCTTGTGCTCCAAGGATTGTGACAGTAGCAGCTCTAGGTACAACTGCTTCATGATACAAAGACATATATATATCAACATTAAAAAGAATTTGTACCTGATACTTTTCAAGCTCTATCTTCCTGTAAGAAGACATTATTGTATATTAAGAAGTATCTTGTCCTTCTTCTTTGGCTTTACTAATTTGAGAAAGTCCTATCAGTTCTTTGAACCTTGCCATCCTAGAGTTATGATCCATCTATGGATCACATACTGGGGACAAAGGCCTTTTATGACTAGGTTTCTTAATATCTTGAGCGTGCGGCTGTTGTATTTGTTGCTTGCTAGACTAAGACTAAGATTTTGATTTAGAAGGCCGATCTCTGCTATTGTAAAAAGATCAAGATTGATAGGAGTGAGAAGTAGATCTTTGACCTTGAGAAACATTTCCAGAGGATCCAGCTGCTGGAGGAGGAGGAGGACCTCTCCTGAATGGAGGTGGAGGAGAGTACCTCCTACTCTTCTTCCTTGCCTTCATTTCATTTTTGGAATATCTTTTCCAGTGAGGGGATTCTTGAGTGAGCTTTATATTATGCAGAATATAATATGGAGTATCAGCAGATGGATTGGGCTTTGGAGCAGCCTTTGGAGGAGCCTTTTTCTTAGCCTTTCTTTTCTTAGAGCTTGTATCCTCAGAATCATCAGAGTCATCATCGTCGTCATCATCAGAAGAAGAATTTGCTAGATTATCATATAGATCATGAATTTGTTTCAGAATATCATCAATGAGAATTAGATGGTACTGAGGCTGAATAGTTTCAGCCAAAGGCTGTTCTTGAATTACTGGCTTTGTAATAACTTGGTCCTGAATAGACTCACTTTCCTCTTCCATGTCTTGAAACATGAACTCATCAAGATCAGACATGGGAGATTCAGCCCATCTAAAGGTTGGAGGAGAAAAAACCTTTGTCTCTGCATCAATTGTTTGCTCTATAATAATATCAGAAATAGAAATGCTTGTCCTAAGTTGTTCCAAAACTTCAGGACTTATAGAAGATGAGTAACAAACTATTGCTTTAGACAAATTTGGAATAGAATCAGCAAAAATTGGTAGATTATTGTTTTGCAAAGAATCAAAAGAATGTAATAAAGAAACTATATATACTGTGGGATTTATGATGAAATCACCAACATTAGATATTTCTGTATCTTCGAAATAAATCATTTTTGTATCTGTATCTTCATCAAGAATATCAATAACCTCTATTGGAATTTCTGCTTCTAGAACTGCTGCTGTTGGAGGAGCTTGAGTTGTTGCTGCTAGAGCTTCTTCATGGAACATCTCCCCCTGCCTGGTTTTAGAAAGTCATGAACCCAGGCCCCCAAAAGAAGGGAAAGAGGAGAAAGCATTAATTTAAGCAGAAAGAGTGGAGATAGAAGCAGAGAGAGGACCAGCCTCAGCTATTAGCTGCTTAAGAGTTAGAGAGGTGAAATTGAGAAGATATTTTGCTATGTCAGAAAAGTTTAGGTACCGAGGTTTAGGAGTAGAGGTAGTGTAGGTGGATTGATGTCCATAATTAGAACAGACAGACATGGCTTGAGGAAAGTCTGATTGTTGGATTTCTAGAAATGTAGATGGAATGGTGGATGGTATGTTAGTATGGATATTTTCCTTGATGGGGGAATGAATTGGAGAGTTGTGTGGAGATGGTTGACGAAATGGAGATGATAGTAGATTAAAGTTGTGTTGAGTGGAGGTGGATGGAATGTCATCCAGATGGGATGGAATAGGAGATTGAGTAGGTGGAGATGGTGGTGTATCCTTATTGATATGAGTAGATGATTTAGGTTGAGATGGAGATACTGGATGAATGGAAGTGGAAGTTTGTTGGAGGGGAGTTGATGAAGGAAATATGGAATGAGGTGGAGATGTAGGATTAATAGGAGAGAGAACAGGAGATTCTTCTTGAGGTGGGAGAGTGGCTGAATCAGCCCTTGTGTTCTCAAAAGCTATCCTAGAAGAGGAGGCCCTGGAGGGCATGGGCATAGTCCTCTCCCATCTGCCAAATAGGGCAAAAGTAAGCCTTTTGAGGCATTGATAAATGTGGTCTAAGAGACCATCAGTTCTGGAGCCTTTGCCTGCAAAAAGATTCCTAGAATCCTTCCAAAACATACATTCTTCTTATTGATTTTTCTTTTAATAAAATCAAAAAAAATACTTCCCCAGTTTATTCACTTCTGATTAACTAGGGCACACATTAAGTGGAACTTGTGCCTAGTAATATGATCATGTGTAGAGTTCTTTCCTAACACCACTTTGCCTACAATATCAACCAAAAATCTATATTCTATAGATAAATTCTTCTTGAGGAGGTGATTAGGGTTTCCTGTAGAATGACCTAACCTATTTAGCATTTCATCAAACTCACTGCTATATAACTCTATCTCATCATCTCTATTAACAAAACCAAAAATTTCTATCAAAATCTTTTGAGAAAGAGGAATCGGGTTACCCGAAATCGAGCCGATAAGAACTTGAGAATCCTGAATCTGTGCAGTGAAGACCTATTCCTTAATCTCGATTACTGACAGTTTGATTATGGTTGACATGAGAAATTGCAGATTCAAACTTTCAAAAAGCTTCAGAATATCTTGAAATATCTTATCAGTATGAGAAAATGATTCCATGTCTATATCGAATCCTGTGTCGAACTTCATGCTTGCAAGAAGTGCTGGAGAAATCTCCATTACTCTGTAAAAGCACCAAAAGATCAAGTGTAGAGAGGAATTCGAAAGCGTGGGATGGAGTACGATGAAAATCTAGATATAAGGTTTTAGAAGATGAAGCGAAGAACTCTGTCCAGCGAAAAGAAAAACTTCGAGTTCAGTTCGACGAAATAACCCATAAAGAGATAAAAGTCGTTGACCTAAGTTAGAAGAGCGGGAAAATAGATCGTCGATCTCCGTTCAACAAAATATTTTCAGAAATATATTCGTCGATCTCCGTCCGATGAAAAAATTTCACAAAGAGATTTCGTCGATCTCCGTTCGACAAAAAACTCTAGAAGATTTCACAGATCGTCGATCTCCGTTCGACGAAAAGTGATCAATTCTTTGACCCAGACAGAAATCAGATTTGACCTTCTCCATTAATCATGTCTAGCTGATTTAAGAAGAATAAGTGTTTCTTTTCATCCAAGGGTTTGGAGAAATTGTCTGCCCTTTGTAAATTAGTAGAGATAAAGATAAGGTTAATTTTCTTTTTGTCCACACAATCTATAATGAAATGATGTCTAATTTCTTTATGCTTGGTCCTACTATGATGCACTGGATTTTGTGCAATGGAAATTGCACTAGTACTCTCACAAAATATAGTTGAATTATTTAGAATATAACCATAATCCAGGAGTTGGTTTTGAATCCAAAAAATTTGTAAACAACAATTTCCAGCTGCTATATATTCAGCTTCTGTAGTTGAAGTTGACACAGATGTCTGTTTCTTACAAAACCAAGACACAAGCCTATCACAAAGGAATAGACATGTTCTTGATGTGCTTTTCATGTCTACCTTATATCCAGTAAAGTCTGTATTTGAGAATCCAATTAATTCAAATTCTGACTCAGTTGGATACCAGAGTCATAGATTTAGGCAACGCTTTATATATCTCAAAAATTTTTTAGGAAAATAAGGTGAGATTCTTTAGGGTTCACTTGGAACCTAGCATAAAGACATATAACAAATATTAAATTTGGCCTACTAGCTATGAGATACAACAAGGACCCAATAATAACCTTATAAGTTTTTTGATCAACTGGCTTGCCCTGTTCATTAGAATCAATCACAACATTAGAAACATGGGTGTTTTCATAGCTGAGGCATCATACATCCCAAATCTTTTAACTAGCTCTTTAGCATATTTAGATTGAGAGAATAAAATGCAATCAGTGGATTGCTTCACTTGAAGACCAAGGAAGTATGAAAGTTCACCCATATTAATCATTTCAAACTTGGAATGCATCAGGTAAGAAAACCTTTTGCATAGTTTGGAATCTGATGATCCAAAAATGATATCATCTACATATATTTTTACTAACAATATTTCATTTTTATGATGCCTAAAAGATAAATCTATCTATAATGCCCCTAACGAACTTATGCTCTAAAAGAAAGCTAGTTAGTGTCTCAAACTAAGCTCTTGGAGCTTGCTTCAAACCATAAAGAGCTTTATGCAATTTGAAAACAAAAGAGGGATGAGTTGGAGAGATAAAACCTGTTGGTTGCTCCATATAGACTTCCTTTTTGAGTTCACCATTTAAGAAAACACTCTTGACATCCATCTGGTAGACTTTGAACTTCTTGTAGGCTGCATAGGAAAGAAAGATTCTAATAACTTCAAGTCTTGCAATAGGTGTAAAGGTTTGATGATAGTCAATTCCTTCCTCTTGTGAATAGCCTTGAGCTACCAATCTTGCTTTGTTCCTTATTATATTTCCTTGTGCATCCAATTTGTTCCTAAATACCCATTTAGTTCCAATGATTGGGTAGTCTTTGGGTCTTGGAACTAAATCCCAAACTCTGCATCTCTCAAATTGATTGAGCTCCTCTTGCATTGCAATAATCCAGTGGGGACCTTACTCTGCATCTTTTATAGATTGAGGCTCCAGTTGAGATATGAAGCAAGAATGTATCAAATCTTGGTTGATTTGATGCCTTGTTTGCACAACAACTGATATTTCTTCAATCACTTGAGATATTGGGTGAACTCTAAGTGTGACAAAATCAGTAGGTGGAGTTTGTTCGGCAACATCATTGGGAATTAATTGCTTTTGTGGAATTATATTGGCTATTGTAGGTTCAACAATTATTTAAATGATAACTTATTCACTGTCTTCATCAACTTGCGGAGAAGGATGTGATATAACTTCTTGGGTGAGGTTTAAATCATCCAATTTCTCATATAGTTTGGGTACCTGTAATAAATCTCTGGTAGAAGAATCCTTCTCCTTGTAAAACATGTTAGCTTCATCAAATTTTATATGTAGATATTCTTCCATTTTCAAAGTTGATTTATTAAATACCTTATAGGCCTTGCTGACTTGGGAATATCCAAGATAAATTCCCTCTGTAGCTTTGGCTTCAAACTTTCTAAGATGTTTCTTGTTATTATTGTGTATATAACATCTATAACCAAATACTCTGAAATATTCTATTTTAGGTTGCTTCCCTTTGAAAAATTAATAGGGAGTCTTGCCCTTAAGTTTATGTATTAAACTTATATTCAAAACATAATTTACTGTGCTTATAGCCTCTGCCCAAAAGGATAAGAGCAAGTATGCATTTTCAAGCAATGTCCTTGCAGATTCAATTAGAGTTCTATTTTTCCTTTACACTACCCCATTTTATTGAGGAGTTCTAGGAGCAGAGAAGCAATGTCTGATACCTTCGTTCTCACATAATTCTTGCATAATAAAAGAATCAAACTCATTGTCATGATCTCTTCTGATCAATGCAACTAGAGTAGAGTACTCAATATGAATGCTCTTAAGAAATTCTATAAGAACTTTGTAGTTATCTGACTTGTTTCTCAAAAAGAACATCCAAGTGAATGTAGAGAAGTCATCTACAATAACTAAAGTGTAAAATTTCCCTCCTAAGCTCTGTACTGCAATGGGTCCAAAAAGATCCATATGTAGCAAGTACAAAATCCTGGGTGAATCACTCTTATTAATAGATTTAAAGTTAGTTTTAGTTTGCTTGCTGAATTGACAAGCTCTGTAGAGACTTTCATTCTTATAGGGGCCAGAAGGCAATCCTCTAACAAGGTTGTCCCTAGATAGTTTAACAATATTTCTTAGGTTTACATGTCCTAGTATTTTATGCCATAAATCATTATTATCACTAATCTGATTGAACAAACAAATTTTTGAACTAGCTGACTTAAAATTAACCACATAAATATTTCCTTGTCTATGTCCAGTTAAAACAGTTTTGTTATCTATTGAAGTAATAATACAGGAAGATTGGTTAAAAAATACCTGATAACCTTCATCACATAACTGGCTTATGGATATTAGGTTATGTTTTAAACCACTCATATATGGTATCTTCTTGAATGTAACAGCTCTAACTATAACATTCCCATAGCCTTCTGTTTGGCCATAGTTGGAGTCTCTAAAATCACCTTTGGTCCAAGCTTGGACTTGTAGTTAGTTAAGTTGCCCTTGCTTCCTGTCATATGCTTTGAGCATCCACTATCCAAGTACCATTATTACTCTATGGCAGGATAGACCATCACCTGCAAGAAAATAGATCAGGTGTTCTTGAACCAAGTAACCTTGGGTCGTTGATTCTTTTCAAATTTAAAACTAGAAATATAAGAAAATTCTGGTTGACTCTTATAGCATAAGGGATGGAATTTTCTTGGTGGAATTATCCAATGTGTAAAGGGATTAACATTTGATTTAGGTTGATTAACATTTCTGTATAAATTTATGTTTCTGTAAAAATTATCTGAGTTCGACGAATTCCAGTAAGTTTGTCGATCTGCATTTGAAGAATAGGGATGAGTTCGACAAACTCTACTCAGATAATGAAAGTATTCATTTTCTTGTGCCCCAATTTCATCGATCGCGGTTTGACGAACCATATAGATTTCGTCGATCGTAGTTAGACGATTTATTATATATACAGTCTTCGTTTATAGTTCGTCGATCCGAGTTTAAGAAACCATATACATTTCGTCGATCTGAGTTCGACGAAAAATGTTGAACATGGTTTTTATTGAAATGCTTATTTTTCCATTTCTTTTGTTTGGGTTTTTGAAATTCTTCTGTCTGTTGGTTGTTGTCTTCTAATTTTTTTTTGCCCTTTTCTGATATGAATTTGATAGGGGTAGATAAAATATTTTTCAATAGAATAGGTGGATGACTAGATGAATCTCCCAAGCCTAGTTTACCATTAAGCATGACATTGACTGTGCTAGTGATGTCCATTAATTTTATACTTCTCCCATTAAGGGATTCGTCAAATTGTTTTGCTTCATTTAGTTTAGTTTTTAAAGAGCTGATTTGTTCAGAAGCTATATCTAGTTCATCTTTTAATTTTATGTTATCAGAAAACAAGTTATCAAATTCAATTTGTTTATCTCTTAGAAGTTTTTTTACTTCTCAGACTTAATTAAATCATTACATAAAAGTTCGAATTCAGCTTTAAAATGATCAGAATTTAAATAAAAATAGGATATTACCTGATCCTCTTCTGATTCTAGTTCTTCTGCTGATTTATCAGCTTCTGAATGACTGCATGAATCATCAATTGCCATCAGGCATATCTCTCTAGCTTTTGCCTCTTCTTCATCTTCACTAGAGCTGGAAGATGAAGACTCTTCTTCAAACTCACTCCAAGTCTCAACAACAAAGCCTTTTTCCTTCTTCTTATACTTACTAAAAGTATGCTTACTGTAGTACTTCTTGTATTCCTTCTCTTTTCTTTTATCCATCTTTAGAGCCTCTTGACACTCTGGAAGAATGTGTCCTAGCTTCCTGCAACCATAATAGACAACTTCCTTAGTAGGAGTCTTGTCATACCTTGGCTTATCTTCATTCCTTATTGACCTTCTTCTGAAGTCCTTCTTAGACATTTAGAAGAATCTCTTGGCTAAGAGACTCTTCAACTCTTCATTTGCTGGTAGAGTTTAAGATTCTTCAGATGCCTTAAAGGCAATGCTTTGATCCTTCCTTCCTAAGGTAGAAGACTTCTGTTCAGGTGCTTCTCTAGTCTTGATAAGCTGCTCATAAGACTTGAGCTTGCCTACCAAAGACCTAGTAGAAATTTCATTTAGGCTTATGGCCTCCTTGATTGGCCAGATCCTAGAGTCCCATGTGATAGGGAACACATAAGGATTTTATCATCGATCTCAATCAGTGATATGTTCTTGTCAAGGTTCTTCAGCTCATTGATGATCAAGCTGAGTCTATTGTACATATCAGCAACTGAATCTTACACTTCTTTCTTGAAGTTCTCATATTGGTAAATGAGATAAGATCTTCTATATTTTTTTTCATTTGTTGATCCTGCTACCATTTGGTTCAGGGAATCCCAAATGGCTTTGCTGATGTACACTCAACAACCTTCTAGAAAATGTCATCAGACATTGTTTGTGCCAGAATGTTCATTGCTTTTGTATCTGCAACCTTTGCATTCTTCTGTGCCTTAGTCTACTCAGGTGGTGGAACTGCTCTTGTGCTTGTAGATGTTATTGAAGAAGTAGTAGGAGGACCTATCAAAATGGAATTATAGATGACTTCATCAATAGAATTCATATACAACCTAATCCTTGTCTTCTAAAGTGCAAACTTGTTAAGGCTGCACACTGGAGGTCTGGTGCTTGAATATTCTTTATTCTATGCCATGATAGAAAGAGACAATAATGTAAATGAGATCTACCAAAGATCTTTTGGTTCAGGTGTTAGCTAGTGAAACCAAACAACCTTTCCCTCTAATACCAATTGAAAGTGAGGGGATAGATCACACTAACTCTAGAGGGGGGAGGGTGAATAGAGTTTTATAACCTTTTGATTAATTTTTACAGTGGATTAAAATAATTGATAAGTATATGTATAAAGAGAAGTAAAAACAAAAACAATCACAGCACACATAACAAAAGAATTGAGCAATCTAGACGACACAAAAAATTTATATTGGTTCCCTGAAATTTGGGTACATCCACTCTTCTACCACCCTGGTAGGAATCCACTACAGGTTTTTGATCTGGTGCCCTGTCACCACATTTTTTTGCTCAGGTGCCCTATAACCACAACATCTATTTCAAGGGAGATCTCACAACCCTTTGAGCTTTTGACCAGGTTCCCAAAAACCAAACCAAGTCTTTTGATCAGGAGACTTGATAACCAAAAGGAATAACTTTTGAAGAGAGTTAAGAAAACCTTTTACAGTGGTGAAAGAAAATAAAGATGATGTCTTCTCTATCAACAATCAGATAGAAGACTAGTGGATGTTGTTGTTGTCAAAGCTCCCCCTGAGATTTAGAAGATTCCAGGAGAATGAGAGCTGTGCTCAGGGAGTAGGCCTTCAGATTGAAAAGGATATTCAGAAAACTTTTAGACTGATGAAGATTGTTTGTCTCTTGAAAGTCCTGAATGAAAACTGAAGAAGACTGAAATGTATGAGAGTTGTGTTCTTCTTTTAGTTTTTTGTATCCACAATTATCTTCTGTTTATTCTGTTACTGCAATCTTCTAAAAAATTGTCTTTTATATTCCTTGAATAAATCCGCCTTTGAATTTTTAATCCTATCCTTTATTGACTGCCAAAATCCTGGGAGTTGAACGACTAGAAAATGTCTTTAATTATTTCCTCAACTGTCCTAGTAAATAAGCCAAATAATTACTCTGTGAATACCATTAATAATGCTGTCTTGAAACGGCTAAATTCTAGAGAATATGGAGCATTAATCATTAGAGCGTTATAGACATGTGATAATAAATTTCTAAATCAAACTGCCTTAGTCGATCATAAATTGAGACAAAATAGTCGAACTTAATCTGTCATAAAATAGTCGAACTCAACAGAATTTTGTCGACCTGAGATCCAATATTGTCGAACTTAATATAGAAGACAAGAGGTAGAAAATTTTCGAACGGAGCTCAAACTTCGTCGAGCTGAGATAACTTTTCTTTGAGCTGAGTTTTTAATATAAGCTGACAAATCGTTGATCTCAGCTTAACTTTCATCGAGCTCAACTCAGAGAAGAAACTCTGAGTTCGTCGATCTAAGATTGACAATCGTCGAGCTGACTTCAGCTATCATCGAACACTTTTTTGACTCTTAGAAAACTGCTTTTCTCTGAAGGACTTTTGTATCTATGTGTTTTGAAGGTTGATCCAACCAAAATAAGTTTGTTTACTTGTCCTAGACCTAGAAAAAGACTTATGACCTTAGACTATACAATATGGGTCAACTAAGAATCCTAATAGTGAACCTAGCCCAAATCAACCCTAAACAGGTGTGGTTCAAACAGAGCCACTCCCCACCATTGGATCATATTAGAAGTTGATGAATGGCTCTGATTCAAAAGGGTTTCCTATATAGAGTACTACTATCACATAGTAATAAGCTTGCATCGTGCGATACCCCAGACGGTGGCTTGTTCGGAAACCTACCATTTAAACTCTCTGTGCATACATCGATGCGTTGCCATATCGTAACTATCATGTTAACGCCCTACGGTACCACACTACCGCCGAACGGTAGGTCATTCGTCGTTACGCTGCCTACATTGATAGGTCCACTACTGCAAGTGGTAATACTACCACCATGCGGTACCTCACCTAGAGCTATGACAATTAAATCAGCTACACTACCGCTGGCGCTAGCACTAACGCTGGGTGGTAGCATCCAGAGAAATACTTCTGTATAAAATTTCTGGGGCATTACACATGATACATAATGATGCATTATACCTGAGCTTTCTCTCTCAGGTGGAACCAAAGAGATTTGAATAGGAAAACAAGGACCCTTTCTCGATAAATGAAATATAGGAAGAGCTACACTAGTTCAAGAGATGTAAAGTTTGGAAGTTGGTGCCAAAATCACAAGGGCACAACATCATTAACACCAAGTGGATCTTCAGAAATAAGCTAGGTGAGAATAATGTAGTTGTGAAGAACAAGGAAAGGCTGGTTGTTAAAGGATATAAATAAGAAGAGGGCATTGAATTTGACCATACTATTGCTCCAGTTGCAAGGCTAAAAGCTATGAGGTTGTTCCTTTCATATGCTGCCTTTAAGGGATTCAAGGTATATTTAATGGATGTCAAGTCATCCTTTCTAAATGACAATCTAAAGGAGGAGTTATTCTCTTCCAAATCATGTTTATTTTCTTAGA
The DNA here is from genome assembly GCA_039513925.1 of Platanthera zijinensis. Classification (NCBI taxonomy): domain Eukaryota; kingdom Viridiplantae; phylum Streptophyta; class Magnoliopsida; order Asparagales; family Orchidaceae; genus Platanthera; species Platanthera zijinensis. Next base: position 179,942,982 of record CM077084.1, read on the forward strand.
AATACTCTATATGTGTTAAATCAAGCCCCAAGGGCATGGTATGTTACCCTATCTACCTACCTCATTAAGAAACAATTCTCAATGGGGATGACAGATAAAACATTATTCCTTATGGAAACAAAGGGCAAGTGTATCCTAGTCCGAATATATATTGTTGACATTATATTTGGGTTTACTGATGGTCACCTTTGCAAGAGGTTTGCCAACCTGATACAAGGGGAGTTTGAGATGAGTAGTATTAGGGACCTTAAGTCTTTTTTATGTCTCAAAGTGAAATAGTCTGAAGATAGAATTTTCATCTCTCAGTCCAAGTATACTAGAGAGCTAATTAAGAAGTTTGCAATGGAGTTTGCCTCCATTATGAAAACTTTCATGGGGTAAAATATATTCCTGGACAAGGATGAAAAAGGGAAACATGTTGATGAATCCATGTATAGGTGTGTGATTGGCTCATTACTAATACTTAACTACTAATAGAGTAGATATAATGTATGCAACCTATGTTTATGCTAGGTATTTGGCATGCCCTAAGGAATCTCACAACTCAGCTGTGAAAAGGATTTTGAGGTACCCCAGGAACAATGAATTTGAGCTAATTAACATTTAGATATAGTTTTTGTAGGTTGCAAAGAAGATAGGAAAATTACCTCCATGACATGCCAGTTCCTAGGGAGAAAATTAGTCACCTAGAGCAGCAAGAGGTTGACCAATGTGGCTATTTCCATAGCCGAGTAAGAGTATATCTCAGTAGGTAGTTGGTGTGCACATTTGTTGGGATTCAACATCAAATGCAGGACTACAAACTCTAGATAACTAAAACCTCTATGTTCTATGATTCATCTAGTGCCATCTCTATTACTAAGAATCTTGTGTCACTCAGTCGTCCAAAACATATAAAGATAAGGTATCACTTCATCAAAGAGCATGTTGAGAAGGAGGATATATGCCTTGAGTTTGTACCCAAAGACAATCAAGTGGCTGGCATATACACTAAGCCACCATATGAATCCATGTTTAATTACTTTAAAAATGAGTTGGGTATACTAAACTTGGAATGAGTTTGCTCTTCCAGTTATATTTTTTCTGATGGTTTTAGTTGTTTTATATGCTATATAGTAGTATTTAGTAGATGCTAGAAATTTAACCATGTTGCAGTAACATCTAAGAAAGAGTCTAATGACTCACATCCAGAAGATGGAATTTCATTTTGATCAACAAAACGATCAAGATGGTAAAAGTTATGACGGACTATTCTTGTGCTAAAATCCTGACGGGCAATTATTACTAAATTACTCAACTTAAATCCCATCCATTGTATTTAAACTTTACACCTCTCTAGGTATACAGTGCTTTTTTTCCTTCTTATTATGTAAGCATATAAAATAGGCCAAAGAGTTTAGTTTAAAATACGTAAATAACCTTGCACTAGTCTCCATCAAGCACTCTCCAGCTCTCAAGAAAACTAGAATCTCCAAGTTGCTAACATAAATGGCTCACAAGAAGGAAAATTATCTGCATTAGGGAAGTGGGTGGTAAAAAATGGATTTCAAGAAGAACCATAAGAAATCAAATCCGTAATCACGCAACTAGATTTATTCTGCTTAAAGTTGTCCTTATTAGAGCAAACAGTTATTCTAAAGAAGGAGTTATTGGATCTATTCACAAATGTCATGGTATCTCCCTCTAAAAATTCCATCAATAGCAAGATTGGTGGAGTCCATATTAAGATAATCCTTAAGCGACTAGAAAAATCTCCGTGCTTTCTATAAGCGGAGATCCATCAATACATCACATTGTAGCACACTATAGATGCTTTGGACTGGTGTGAATATACTAGAGAGCCCTATGGTTCTCTGGAGAGGAAGTTCTTCAACCTGCAAGGAAAGTTTTTGGCATACATTATTGGGAAGGCCCTCCTGTGAAAGGTAGGGTCCCATGATAGAATCTCAAAGCAAATGTTTGAATGGATGACAGAGTTATTCTCATGAAGAAAATAGATTGGACTGAAGTGCTCTTCCAGAGAATTAAGGAAAGCTTGTAGGTTCCTGTTTTGGGAAGGATTTTATCCTTATATCTCCTAACTAAATATCCAGGAATCTTCAAAAAGAAGCAAGGAACAAAGATTCGTCATATGAGAAAGATGGATGTGAAGACACTTGAAAGGTACAAGAAGTTTTTGGTGAATCCTTCAAAGAAATAGAAGAGGCTGTCTAATAAAAAGGGTAAAGTTATTGATGTAGATACAAAAAGTGAAGAAGAATTCTCAGAGGAATAAAATTCCTCAGGAATCAAATCCCCTAAGATAGGAAATGGAGAAAGTGAGAGAAGTGAGCCTATCCATAATCAAGATGTGAGCACTCAAATTGATGAAATTTTATCTAACTTGGAGAAGATTGCTTTAGCTGAAGGGGAGGAAGAAAAAGATCTTCCTGAAAATATCCTTCAAGTTGAAGTGGTGAAATCTGATAAGGAACCCAAAAATATCCTTGACAGGTTCCTAGATGATAATGCAGATGATTTATTAGGAATGAATGCTGACACTGAGGGGGAGATTAACATAGAGCTCCCTGCTCCATATGCTCAATTGAATGTATCTTAAAAGGTTGAGGATGTAACTCAAACTGATTTGGTTGTCCAAGAGGATCTAAGTGAGATAAGGATCAAGTCACATCTACCTTCAGAAGATGTTGCACACATCTCAGGGCCATTTAAATCAATCCATGTAGATTCCACAACTGAAATATTGTCTGCTCTAAAAATGATGCTGGATGAGAAGAGTATTTTTCTAAGGACTCATATTGATGCAGCTGTGCAAGGAGTCAGTGAAGAAGTTATGGGAGAAATAAAGGTAATCAAGGAAGAAATTGCACATGTGAACAGTGAGATCCCAAAATGATTTATTAAAACTGCTGGAGATGTGGACAGTAATGTAAAAGTGATGAGACCAATAAATGAAAATCTCCAACTCTACACTAAGGACCTCACTGGAATCAAGCAATTTGTCAGCCAAATTGATCAAACAATTGAACAAGGTGTAAACCATATAAAAACTATATGTATGCCACTCAAAACTGAAGTTATAAAGTAGATTTATGAGTTAAGAGATATTCTTCTTGATGAAAGGAAAATGTATTTCTAAACCTTTCAAGTAGAATTATGGCAAGCACCATTGATATTGAGAATAAAGTATTTGAAAAAGCCAGAAAGTGGGAGAATGTAAATGTTGATCAATCCATTTGTGTACTTCAAGGCACAAGGCTTGCACTCCACTTGCCCCTACTAGATCCAAATGAACCATCAAATTTTGACTTTGCTGCGATAGAAAGAAATGCCTAGGATATTCATAATTCTAAAAGAAGAAAAAGAGAAGTAACTATACACCCTCAAAAGTTTATATCCAAGAAAAGGAAATAAAAGACCAAGGATCCTGATCATGAGGAATAGACTGTTGAATCTAGTTCAATCATTATGCAGACCTGGGTAAGTTATGGATAGATCAGGAAAGGCATTGAAAAAGTCAATCTCTCTAAAGAATGGATCAAATACCTGGAAAGGAGATCTCTCAGGGAGAAGACTATTAAAGAGAAAATAAACAGGCAAAACCCCATCAAAGTACATCTAACTACATTCTAAAGCCTCTCAAATTTTTTGAAGGGTAAATTTTGAAGAACAGGAGAGCTGGAAAGAGTGTTGCTTATTAACTGAGACTAGGTCCTTGCTTAAATGAAGTTGTTGTTTATGTTTTGTTCAAAACTTAAACTCATTGGCCTATAGTTATATGATCTAATTTTCATGTATTATCATTTTCCATCAAGTTAAATTTGATTAGCTCTTTTACTAGTTATTTATCTCTGTGATAATTGAATGATAATCCTGTGGGTAGATAATAACCTAGAGGGGTGGTGAATTGGTGTCTTTTAAAATTCTTTGTCGCTTAGATTTATAGTTCAACAGATATTATGTTCAGCAGATAATATACTTTTAGAAATAAGCTTCACAATAACTCAGTATAATTAAACCACAAAATACAGCACATGTAAATCTGAGAACACTGCACAAGCACAAGCAAATCACAACACAGAGAATTTATAGTGGTTTCACTATCTAGGGTACATCGACTTTCCCCCTTCTTCCTCACTATCAATATGCTAGATAAGGTTATATCTCCTCCTCTTCCAACTCAGATCCAAAGATCTCACAGGCTCAGTTTCTGTTAAGAAACCTACACTCTGACCAACAGGTCCTACCTTAGAGATTCACACAATCTCCTACCTAAAGTCCCTCAAGAACCCTAACTCAGCCTTTAAAACACAGGCTTACACCTCAGTGATCCAACTCAAATCACCTACCTCAGGCCCCTCAAGAACCCTACCTCAGCCTTTATAAATTAGGCTTAAAACTCAGAGATTAACTCTCCTACCCACTCAAATCTCAACGAGATCTTATAAAAATTACGGGTAAATATAATAAGAAAACCAATCTATAATCTGATTTATCCTAATGAATTCAGATTCTTCAATTCAACTGCACTTGATTAAATCTTGATGAATATCTGGCTGAAGGGATACTTCTCTTGATATGCAATCTTCTTGATGATCGGCTTGATTTCCTTGAAGAATTTGTAGAACAGATCACTTGAATATTTTGATCACTTGATAAAAGGATTTGAAGATATTCTTGAAGACTTTCATCTTTCTCCTCTTACTTGGAATTGTCTTCCTCCCCTGACTTGGACAAATTAGAATGAGAATTTCTGATATGTTAAAGCTGCTTTCTTCTGTGAAGACAACCCCTCTATTTATAGCCTTTGTGGATTGCGGGATTCTGATTGATGACATTAGTATGTGACATCATACTTCAAATTCTCTTATAAACTATTTTTGTTGAGATACAACATTATTGTAGCTGATGTGACATCTCTAACTTGTCTTGACACTTCTGTGGTGACTCTACACATTTTCAGAAACATAAGTGTCGAGATGTCCAAAGTTTCTCGATACTTTATTACTTAAGTGTTCTTAGAAGGTGTTGAAACATCTTAGTAGTCTCGATATAATTTTACTTAAAAGAATTTTCAGACTAAACTTGAAAGTGTTGAGACAGTTGACATGTCTTGACACAAATGTCATCTGTGTCACATCTATAAATCTGAACTATGTCGAGATAGTTGAATTGTCTCGACACAACTGTCTGTTGTGTGTCAACACTTTTATACTTGCTTTAATTCTTCACTATGTAGAGACAGTTGAATTATCTCGACACTCCAGTCTGCTGGTGTCGACACTTGTATACTTGCTTAAATTCTTCATTGTGTCGAGACAGTTGAATTTTCTATACACTCTAGTCTACTAGTGTCGACACTTATTTAAGTCTACACTTTAGTCTTCTTAGTGTCGAGACAATTGTATTGTCTCGACACAATTGTATTAAGCTTTAATGTGTCGAGATATTGACTTGTCTCTACACTGCTGACTTAGTCTTCAAGGTGTCAAGATAGTCGATTTGTCTCTACATTGCGGTTATTTAATCTTCAATGTGTCGAGTTAGCTGACTTGTCTCGACACTACTGACTTAGTCTTCAAAGTGTCGAGATAACAGACTTGTCTCGACACAACTTCTGCAAAGGTGTCGACATAGTTGAAGTGTGTCGACACTTTTGTACTTAGCCAAAATTCTACACTGCAAGTTTCTAGATGCTGACTATGCTAGATGCTAACATCATACTTCATTCTTATTTTATTTTCAATGACATAACCATATTTTATAGCTATGTCATTTTAACTTTCTGTGACTCCACTTGCTGTTTAGCAATGCATACTATTGCATTAGCTCCTCTCTGAAAGAAATCAGTTATATCTTTCTTCAATAGATTTATCTCAAATCTAATTGACTTGATTTTTTTAGCATGTTGAAACTGCAACTCCTTGTTGCTTTCATCCACATACTTTTCTAGTTGATTTTTTGTTGATCAAGCATTATCTGTTGTTGATCTAGAAGTGAGTTTGAATCAATTGTAGGAGCAGATGTTGGACCATACCGAATAATCTTCTTATAGATTCTACTTTTCTTCTTTAGTTCAGACAACTTCCTTTTCTTTAACTGAGAGGTTTCTTCCTCCTCAGATTCCGAAGAACTAACCACCTCAACAGATGTAGGCTCTTTAACTATTTCAGTTGTTGGGGTTTGATCTTCTAACTCCCCCTCAACCTTTGCAACTTCTTCACCAATATTGGTGTTATCCTGGTTAACCCCATCTTGTTGTGCTACAATATTAGAAACAGCGTCCTCTTGAAGTTCAGTCATCTCCCCTGGATATTTATATATTTTATTCAAAAGGATTTCTTCTTTAATCTCTTTGGGGATTACATATTCAATCTCTCTGTCAGTCATTACATGTTCAGGAACCTCTTCTTGCTTCACCACATTGTCTAGCTCTTGTACTACTTCCATTTTTTTGTATTTATTGTATCCATTTCAATATCTGGCAAATTATTGTGGTTCTCCCCTTCAATTGGATACATATCTGGGATTGTCTCCCCTACACCTGATCAGCTATTCCAGGTGAGGGCCTTGGAGATTTGTCTGTTATTGTATCATCCTGTTTTGCTTAGGTAGAACTTTCTTGTTCTTCAGATTCACTGGAAGAATCTTCTTCCACAACTACAGCCTTCTTCTTTTTATCCTTCTCCTTCTCCACTATAGGTGATTCCATGGATAACAATCTATTCCACCTTACTAAAATTCTCATATCCATTCTTCTCATATGATTAATTTTAGATCCAATCTTCACATTGATATTGTCAGGAATGGCTTGCACCAAGTATAGGCTTAAAATTCTGCCCATATAAGGCTTCTTGATACTTTCTGCAATTTTGTTAAAGACTACTCTACTCCTGTTAGTCTTGATTTTTAAAATAATTCTGGTCATAAGCTCAAACATAAATGCTGAGATCCTATCATGTGCCTCTATCTTGCATAATAAAACCTTTCTTACTATTTCAGGTAGGAATTTGCCTTGGGTATTCATATCCTTCCTATTAAAGGTGCTTCCAATCTTTGTGGTTGGAGGAAATCCACACCACTTCAACGAATCAGAAGTCCTGACAGAATCAAGGTAATCATCCTGATCAATTCTTGGTATTTGAAAAAACTTAGCCAATCTCCTTGTTGTGATTTTAACTTTTGCTCCATTCACTTCAGACTTGATCTTGTCTGAGTTTGAATCGAGATGAGCATTGAAGAAGAATTCCGTAACTTCTCGTTTCCAGATATTGATGGTTCAGAGATCAGATATTCCAGACATGCTTCATTGACTAGGGTTACCACATTTCTAATTTCATCATCCGCTTAGTTGAATCCATTGTGCACTAGCTCATACCCCTCAAAGATGTTATCATCAACCTTAGGAGCCTTTGGAGAGGAGAGAAAGGATTGATGAGTGTCGACTGATTTGGGTTTTAGGTCTCGACACTCAGGAATCAAAAACTCAAGAAATCAAGAAAGCGTAGTCGAATCCTACTCTCACACCCTATTTATAGTCTAATCTTTCCTGAAGACGAAAGGGCATGCTGCATTTGGACTTTTCTAAATTTTTAAGGTAAATACCTAGTCTTAATATAGGGAAAATTTTTTCTGTCGAGATGTGTTGACACAAGGATAATGCCTCTCGACATATACCTCTGGGTCTTGATACCCTTATGTCTCGACACTTACTTTAGTGTCTCAACACTTTGTAGTTATGCTATGTCGACACACTTTCTGGTCTCTTTACACTTTCTTCGGTGTCTCGAAACATTCTCTGGTATCTCGACACAACTTTTAACTTTATCAAAAATTTGTTCTCTAAAATGTAGATACTTGGCATTTATGAGGTCTACTCTTGATATTTAAATGAGTAAACTTAATTACTGACTAATTATTTTATTCTTATTTTGTATCAGTTTTTATGTGTCCATCAATTTCTCAAGATTCAACATTCTAAGTTCAAACTTAAAGAAATTAAATTTCTCTTCTAGGGACTTAGTTAAAATATCAGCAATTTGTTTATTTGTTGGAACAAATTCTAAACCAATATCTTCATTTTATACATGCTTCCTAATAAAGTGATATCTAATTTCAATATGTTTTGTTCTACTATGAGACACATGATTATTTGACATAGAAATAGCACTGGTAGAATCACAAAATAAAGGAATTTTACTTAGCTTTATGTTGTAATCTTATAATTGATGCTGAATCCAAAGCGATTGTACACAATAACTTCTTGCTGTAATGTAGTCAGATTCAGCAGTGGATATTTCTACACTTATTTGATTTTTTACTGCTCCAAGATACTAGCCTTCTTCCAAGAAATTAACATGAACCTGATGTATTTTTTCCTTTCTTCCTTACATCCTGCATAATCAGCATCTGAAAATCCTGTCAGTTCAAAATCACCATTCATTGGATACCATAGGCCAAGATTAGGTGTGCCCTTTAGACATCTCAATATTCTTTTAACTGCTGTATAGTGAGATTCTTTAGGGCATGCTTGATACCTAGCACAAACATAAGTGGCATACTTAATGTCTGGTCTTACTGGCTGTTAGATAGAGCAGTGATCTAACTATGCCACTATACAAGGTATAACAACCGGCTTGCCCGCACCATCCTTGTCTAAATACATACTGGACCCCATAGGAGTTCTCATTGAAGTGGTTGTTTCCATGCCATACTTCTTGATTAACTCCTTGGTGAACTTATCCTGACTAATGAAAAGTCCATCTATAGTTTTCTTTACTTAGATGGAAAACTCTTGCATTCAGATTGAAATTAAGACTGACTAATGAAAATTCCATCTATATTTTTCCACTCCATCTTGGAGTGGAAAACTCTTGCTGAATCCCAAGTTCTTCACAAAACTTTGACATGTATTCAGATGAAATTCATTTCCATGATCACTTCTAATTCTGACTACAGAATTGTTCAATTCATTCTATATTTGTTTGATAAATGTCTTGAAGACATAGGGTTTCAGACTTTTTCCTTAGAAAGAAAACCCAAGTAAATCTGGAATAATCACCAATAATAACAAAAGTGTAGACTTTTCTTCCTAGACTATGAGCTGGCATATGGCCAAACAAGTCCATATGTAAGAGGTATAAACACCTCATTGAGTCTTTGGTTTCAATACTTTTGAATAAAGCTTTGGTCTGCTTGCCTTTTTGGTATGTAGAGCAAATGCTCTCCTTAGAGCATTGAGTGTTAGATCCATTCCTAATTAGCTCTTTACTGAAAAGTTTGCCTATGGCCTGATAGTTCAAATGAGTTAGCCACATGTTCCATTTGAAACAGTGTGAGGCTTTCTTATTTGCAACTAGACATAATGGCGAGTCTGACATTTAACAAAGAAAATTCAAACAATACAGATTCCCACACCTAGTTCCTGTCAAGATGACCTCTTGGACACTTGATTTTTTTATTAGGCACTTATCCTTGTGGAAGAAATGACATAGCCAAGGTCACAAAGTTGGCTTATCCTTATAAGGTTGTGTTACAACCCTTCCACATAAGCTACTTTAGTGAAAGTGACTAAGTCATTTGAGATCTTACCATAACCATTGGTAATTCCTTTGTCAGCTCCACCAAAGATCACCTTTGATCCATTCTTCATAGGGATAAATTCCCCTCAAATTGCTCCTTGTTCCAGTCATGTGTCTAGAACACCCACTATCCAAGTACCAGATGGGCCTATCTCTGGTGCTTGGACATTCCTGCAAATTTAGAATTTATTTATCTTTAGGAACCAAAATTGTCTTGGGTCCTAGGTTCTTGTTAATTGTGGCTCCATTGAGACCACCTGTGAATTTCTTAATTGGGTACATTTTCTGAGCATGATATACAGTGTATTGAACCAAATCGTAAGGCAATGTGTCCTATCTTTCCACAACACAAGCATTCATATCTATTGTACCTCCTCTTTGGAGGACAGAAGGAACTTTATGCTGATTCTTAGACAAGAATCAGCAAACTTAACAATTGTATTTGACTGGGAGCAAAATTGTTGTTTTGTCTCTCTCAGTTACAATAGTCCCTCCTTTGAGCAAGCACATTAGGAATAGCTTTTCTATTCACATATGATTTTGGTCCAACTGGTCCAGACTTCTGGTTTCTTTCCCTTAGTCTGAAACACACAGGTTGTGGAATGACTTGACCCTTTTGTTTGTCAGCTTTTTTGCCTCTTCTTCTCTTAGGTTTACATATCAAAGTCCACTTCCAGGTGTTCTTGAGAAGGTATCTATAATGGGCAGCACAAATTTTTGGTTTAGAAAATAGTTATACTAGTCTTTTCTCATTCAGGAGTTTGAGTTCTAACTCCTGTATGATTGCATCCTTTTGTTTTATCAACATAATTTGATCATCAATGTCTTCTTAGTCATCTTTACTAACTTTGAGCTTTGAAGACCAATCTTCTGAGTATCCATCTTATGAAGATACTCAAGACCTTTTAGTGATGCAATCTCTATATCTTGTTCTTTGATAAGCTTCTTGCTATTTACAAGAGCTTCCAACAATTTTCCAAATTTGACTGTTAGCTATTGTAGTTTAGTCTCAGGTTAGACTTATGTGAATCAAACTTTGAGTCACATGAGTTTAGATCATCCACAGTCTCATGAACAGAATTTGTAGAACAATAGGATTTGTCAAAGATTACCTGAGTATCCTTACATTCAGCAATTTCTGTACCTGGATTATTAGACATTGTCATCAAATTAACCTCAATATCATCTTCAAGAACAATAGTGTGATGAAGTTGTTGTGCTATTGCCCTTTTAAATATCCTCTCTAATTAATCCTTCTTCATAGGAGAATAATCTAGCATGTTCTTCTTCTAATTCAGTTGAATCAATATCTCTATTAGATAAGGTATTTGGGTTCTTTTTCATCAGACCCTTTTCTGATTTCTTATCTTTATAGAAGTTATTTTCTTTTGACTTTTTGTTCTCCTTCTTTTTACTGGACAGTCAGTAATGACATGCCCATGTATGTTATAATAATAGTAGATAATGTCAGTCTTAAATTATTTATTCTGATGAGAATCATACCTGACAACAGATTTGTCTTTGTGTTTGTCTTTGATTTTATTAAACTTGGTCGAGTTGATTTCTTCTTATTTCCACTACTTCTTCTCGTCATTTTCTTGAATTGACTGTAATAGTGCCAATTCATCATCTATAATTCTTCTAATGAAGAACAGGTTCCAATGCTATCTATATCTTCATCCCTTCTTGGTGATGATGACATTTCTCTTCTATACTTCTTTGATGTATTTGATTTGATGGCCATAGATTTAGTCTGAGTAAAACTTCAGGAAGATTCAGCTTCAACTTTTCTAGAATTTAGCTTAAGCTCGTGTGACATTAGCTTCCCATATAAGTCCTTTGGGTAACATGTTTCTCAGATTCCCCATTTCTCTTACAACACAAATCTTGATGTCCCATTCTTTATTTCAGGATCTCAGAAATTTGTCATTAAGCTCATAATTTGAGAATTCTCTGCCATAATTCTTTAAGTCATTTACTATTCTATTTTTTTTTTCATAACATAGTTCTTGTAGAATCAGTCTTTCCTTGTCTGAATGCCTCATACAATTGATTTAGTAAAGACTTTCTGTCATCTCTTACTTCTTCTGTGCCTTCCATATAGACTATGAGAGTGTCCTACATCTCCTTGGAAGTTTTACAGTGCACTAGATTCTGAAAAGTTGAACTATCTATTGCACAGACAATTATTTTTGAGCTCTTTTATACATGGTGGCAAGAACAACCGCATCCTTTATCATTTCAGACAGTTTCTTAGGAGTTTGAACATTTGCATCTAGGATAGATATCTTCATTGGAATATATGGTCCTTCTTATACAGAGACAAAGATTCTTGGATCTGAAGCCTCCGTAAATAATCTCTCTTTGTGCATCCATATAGCAAAGTTATTCTTAGTACATATTGGCAGTTCTCATAAAGATGAGTTCTCTATGAGTATTAAAAATCCATTAGATCTGATATTTTTCAACTACCCTTTGTATATTTTTCTAACTGTTAAGTCTTTCTTGAATAACCTCCCTCTGATACCACTTGAAAGATAATCCTATGGGTAGATAATCACCTACAAGGGGTGTGAATAGGTGTCTTTTAAAAATTCTTTGTCACTTAGATTAACAATTCACCAGATATTATGTTCAGCAAATAATATACTCTAGAAATAAGCTTCACAATAACTCAAGCACAATTAAACACTACAGAACACAGCTCATGCAAATCTCATAACACGAGCACAAGCACAAGCAAATCACCGCACACAAGAATTTATAGTGGTTCCCCATATCTAGGGTACATCCACTTTCCCCCTTCTTCCTCACTAAGCAATGTGCTAGATAAGGTTTATCTCCCTCGTCTTCAAACTCAGATCCAAAGATCTCATAGGCTCAGTTTTCTTAAGAAACCTACACTAGGACCGTAGGTCCTACCTCAAGGATTCACCCA